>OY728119.1:2083585249-2086168770 GCA_963277665.1 Viscum album
CCACCAAGACATCAAAGACATAAAAATGTAAAAAAGCCCCCAACAGTCCAAAATTCCAAGACCCAACAACCCACACTACATGAGAAAATCCCCTCACACCATCAAAAACATGAAATCCAGCTTCCAACTTCCTCTACATATCAGTTAGCTGTCCCATGAAAAAATCCACAGGCCTGGTACTAATGGCCATAGCCATACCCTCTCAAACATCCAATTCCGAAAAGCACCAGAATAGTGGAAACTCATTTCCCTAAACCTCATCTGGACAAGTATCATGAAAATGATTTGATTGTAGAATCCTTGAACCACAGACCATGGAGGCCACAACAAAAACTAACCACTACAAATTGAAAGCCACCATTGATGAAAAGCATCAAACTAATACAACCTCCACAGTCATCAAAAATGTTCAAAATCAACAACGAGCAGCCACCAATAGCCAAAATAACCATTTTTAAAATTCAGAAGAGATCACAAACTGTAAGACTTCCAGCATCATACATACACTGACAGACGCTTCTCTACTAACACCCATCATCATCAACAAAAGAGGCTTACCATACCTCATCGTCGCCGATCGAACACCATCTCTATCACCCTCCCTACACTGCCCACTCGAGCTCACATCTCAAAGATCCATAAAACCACTTACCAACTCCACCTTGGAGAGAACGATGGAAGCTTGGATGTAGAGTAGAGAAAACGACATCAAATGTAGGACATAACAACGGATTGAAAAATACCGATCGGGAGACCAGGAAGCCGTCCAAACATCACTCGACAGTGGCCAACGATGAAAAACCATCACCAGAAAATAACAGGCCCAAACAGAAACAGAACCAACAACAAACAAGCATAGAAACTCATTGAAGATGACAGAAACTGAAAAACTGAACCAGATCCAATACTTCAAGTCATCACAACACCTTCATTGGGACATCCAAAAACATGAACCACAAAACCCGTCACCACCTTCGAAACCACACCCGGTGACCAGATCCGCCCAACGCACCCCAAGACAGCTCAGACATGAGGTGCCAACCACCACCACAGAAGATGGAACTCGAACATATATCCTCACCGCTCTGCCAAGAGAATCCCTATCCAGACTGTGGAAGACCGACATATAGTGATATTTTCTGAGATGAACAAGCCCACGAAGAAGACGCCACCACCGGAAGAGACACTGCCCGCCACAAGCTCGCCAAGCATCGAGGAGAAGATCACAGCCGACCCGCAGTGAGGTGGAGGAAGGCGGTGCTGGGGAGAAGAAACCATAAGATAAATCACCCATAATGTTTTTATAATTTTATGGAACTCCTCATAGATGTTATAGTAATCAAAATAATCCATAAAGAAACACGTATGAATTTAATGGGATAATATATGGTTCAGAGTCAATCGAACTACAATTCACAAAAATACATTAGATATTGATAAATATAATGGTATTCAAACTCAATTCCTATGGGGTATACCAAACTATATCTATCATTACCATATTGTAGGGGTATCACATGCCCTAGATGTCATAAAGGGTATGCCTGAACCAACCTAGGGAAGAATGAAAAAAGATCACACCTCGATCCACAAAGTGGGATTCATGAATCTATAGAGAACTAACCAATAGATGAGATCACTTATTCTTTACATATTATGGGATCCCACATTGTACATTCTTTGGGAATGTCAAAGAGAACAAACCCAAATTTATACAATACAAGGAAACTCACCAAAACCAAAATAAAATATTCTCTACGAAGATCAAGGGCTTTAACCAAATATACAAGTTGTACATGACATGTGTATTTGGGTATATGGTGTGTTTCAATATGTTTGGATATAACCATTACCTTATATTTTATATGGTGTGATTCTCCCTAAATATATGGAGTTCTGTAATGACACAGGATATCTGGAGGTCAGACCAACACGTGGCGTGTGTGACCGTCTTATAGCCATACATATTCAAAAGTATTCTAGGTGGATCCCATCACACAATGTGGGTGTATTCACATGGATTTGTGGAAGTGGAAAATCTGTAAACAATGATATGGATGCAAAAGTGTTATAATATGTGTGGGTCCCCTATTTAGTGTGTGATATTTTACTCACCATGTTAACCGAAGATGTTTTAGAGAGTGGTCCATACAACATTTGATATTCCAAACTACATGTAGTGTATATCATATTTTTAGATAATATCTAGTCTATTTTATGTGTCTTTCATATGTCCCCATAGAATTTGAATCTACCATGATGTTCACAGGAAAACTCAAGTCTGGGTTGACAAAACCTTATATGAATCTAGTGCCCAGATTCCAACATCAATTTTCTCATAAAATTCATTCTTGTTAGTCTTCTAATGATTCAGGCATCAAAAACTGCATAGTCAAGAAATTAGTGATATATAATATCAAGATATAAATAAATAAAATCATGTTAGATAACATATTTTACACACAACACTAATCATAACTTACCCATGTAATATATTTCCTTAACTAGTTTCTAATACACACAACATAAGTACGAATGAATCGTAATCTTATATATCATTATATCCTAGATGTTAAATTTGAGGGTATGAATAAGACTAAAAAAATAATTAATATTATACAGTTTATAAATATATAAAATAAATTCAAAATTTTTCTATATATTTTAAAAAATGAATCATTTTAAATAGAATAAAATATTTTCTCCAAAAATTATATTTCCTTAAGTTGTTGTTTTGTCACAATTTTCACACATAAAAATTATTTTTTTTCCAATTTTTTTAAAATGATTTTAATTATTAAATTCATCATATAAAAATTAACATAGGGTTATATTTATAGATATTTTGCAACATATTGATTTTCCAGTCCATAGTGATAATTTCTGATTTCTTTTAAAATAACCATTTACTTCCATTAAATAAAATAATATAAAATTCCCATTATGAATTGAATTTTTATTAGTGTAACAAATTTATTATTTAGTTACCTTTTACCCAATTAATTCCTATTTAATGAACTTTATATCTAATTTTAGTACATGTTTATTTTTGTTATTAAAAAAAATGTTTTTTCAAAGTTGTGTTAATGTAAAAAATGTTTATCCATTATAATTAATTATAAAACCCCTTAAAGATGAATGAAATAAATTTATTTGAACTATTATATATCAATATATATTAATTTAAAATCTTATAATTATTTTTAATGGACTTAGTGTTCATATAAAATAATCATTTATGTTAAAAATACAATTCTAGAAAACCCACTTTTTCATCGTGTCTGTGAGTTTTATTTTAAATTAAATTATTCAC
Source organism: Viscum album (assembly GCA_963277665.1). Classification (NCBI taxonomy): domain Eukaryota; kingdom Viridiplantae; phylum Streptophyta; class Magnoliopsida; order Santalales; family Viscaceae; genus Viscum; species Viscum album. The sequence continues at coordinate 2,083,588,563 of OY728119.1, forward strand.
TTATGTGAATTATATTTTGTAAAATGAATCCAAAATTTTTAATCATATTCCCATCTAAGAAGTTAATATTAATTTTTTGACATAATGTATTATTAAAACCAGAAAAATGTTTTTGTCGTGGTCATGGTAAAAACAGATTTATCAGTGGCTAAACTAAAACGATACTAGTTAAAATGACCAAAAACTATGTAAATATTATTTTATAGAAATATTTATATTTTATGATGTCTAATTCTAGAAAATGTGAAAATTTGGATCCTATTTTCATGATTAAATGTGTATATCACCTTTTAAGTTAATAATTTATAAGCGTGTAATTCACATTACTTATAAAATACCACCAGAATCATCTTATTTATAGACCTTAAAATCTGATTAGATCATCTAATACCTACCCAAATAACTTCCTAACATCCCTAAAAACATATTAGACTCATTAAAAAATTTCAAAAATTATTCTTATGATTGATTTTGGTGCTAACGAAAATATTTATTCTGAGGAAGAGGTATCATTTTTAATTTAGAATTTTTATTCTCTTTGTAATATTCTCAAATTATGAATTTATTATAATATATGTATCTCAAATATAAATATATTTTATTAATTAAATTTAATAACATTATATATCACCTATTTAATCAGATGGTATATGAAATTATCATTCGTGTTAACTGTGAAATACTGCCTCACGAACCTATGAAATTCATTTTCCATCACCACATATCATACATTGTTATAATGATTAACATAAATTATATAAATTATATTTGTATTATAATTATACTTAATTAGTAATTTGATCACATAAACCATATTAATCTTCATTTCATGGTGGATATGATAACATTGCATGTGTATACGATGGACCACCACCTCATGAAATGATGCAATTTTATTTTTACTAACGCCTTAAATGGAAGGTATTAAGAATCATTTTAGTGAATATATGTGATATAAATTAAGTTATTATGATATACAAACAATATTAATCATTATTAAATGAAAAAAATATATTTTTTACAATAAAATTTTTTAATGATGTTTTTGCCTACGTGTGGACTACCACACCCAAAAATTGATATGACTCTTTTTTATCACCATAATGTAAGAATTATATATAAATATATTTAATTAAATAATATTTTATTTATCATATTATTATCATAACTTAAATTCAAAATATAACTTACCTTCAATCCATAATATTCTTTGAAAAATGGAAACATTGCTCATTCATATGTACAACATACCGTCTCCATGATCATAATGTAGTTAATTTTTCAATAACATAATTCATGGTTGTTTTCAATTGTATAATTGATAAATAATAATAATAATTTTAATATTATTATTATGGGGATGTTTATATAATGACCTATAAGAATGTTCTAAATGCACCGAATCCATTTTGAAACAATGAACTGAACGTCCTCAAAATATCTGGCATTGGATTAAATGATAACATATTAAATTATGTCATTAAAAAGAAATGAAATAAATTATTTAATTATAGGATAATAAACCTAGAAAGGGTTATTAATAAATAAAATGAATCATATATTATTATTATAAAAAATAAAGGAAATGCATGCATAGTCTGGACTACTGGTAAATGAGATCGTCTCAATTTTCATTCATTGATGCATTTTTTAATGTTATGTAAATAATTTTTTATATACTATATAAACTTGTCCTTTTACATTTAATATAAATAATTCTCTATAAATAATTTTACATTACATTTAAAATGTTTATTTCATCATGTAACAATGAATTTTATGTTTGAATTTTTTATTTCATCGAAGGTTATCTGACATGAATGCTACCAAGTGGTAGTGATTCCCATAACTCCATTTCATTTATTTGGGTTATATTAATTTGTAGTTGTATTTTTTATTTTTATGTTATCTACTAAATAAATTCCAATTACCTTTTGTTATTTAGACTTGTTTATATGGATTTACCTTCAATATAAATAATCTAGTCATTGATTAACTCTCACTTTAATGTTATGATTATTTTAAGGGATTCTAGACTCAAAATATCTAATTGGGACATATGTTTTGTTATACACATATATAATATTATAAGATGAATCTACATACCATTTTAATTGTTATTTCTGGAATATCCTTATGTTCACGATGATTAATTATTCATTTTATGTTATTGTATAATGGGTATTATTATTGAAAGGTTACTAATAGGGGAATGATTTTATAATAAAATCTCCTCTATTTAAGGATTTATTACGTTAAATGATTCATTATTGGAAATAATATGGTCTTATTTTCATGAAAAAAATTAATTTATTCTACAATGGATATTAACGTGATTAACATGTTTGATTTAAATTTCCACCTATTTTAATAAAAGATATAGCATGTTTTTTGGTAAGTGATAACAATCTAGTATTTATCTTAGATCTACTATTATTTTATTCCATATCAATATTTTATAAAATAATTTCATAAAATAATTTCATAAATTTTATTAGTAAATATAAATTATTTAATAAATATATTTTCATGGTCAAAGTTAATTTTTTATAATTTATAAAATTTAAATTTCATAAATATTTTCTAATATGACACTTTTGATTCAGTTAACATTTTTTTAAAATACAGATTATTTTTAACATTAATATAATAAAAATATTTTACGTCCATGATGAAAAATGGATTTTTTAATGATTCCTTTTATGAGTGAAATTTTATTTTCAAATAAAATTATTTCATATTTAAAAAAAAAATTACATTTCAATGAATTATTTTCAAATAAGAATGGTTATTTTAATCATGAAATATTCATAAAAATATTTCAAAATCATTTTCTATCTATGATGACATCCATCAAGGATATCAAATGTGAAATGGATACCTTATAGAAGAATTTTTTTAATTTCCCTTTAATCAAATTTCCATTCATCAACAATAGCAGTCCTTGTGGTCACATACACTCCACTAGGGTTATGTGGTATTGAAAACATCCTTATTATTTCTCTAGATGAATTATGAGATTGTCATGTAACCTAATTAATTTCCATAGGTGAATCAAGAAATTAAATAATTTTTCTTATATTTATGCTGAAAATTAAAAGGAAATAAATGTTTTATTCAATAATGATACTTAGAAATTATTTTTGATAACATGTGAGTATGTTATAGCTTATATATGTGCACACCATGATCATGTTAGGTGAACTCAATATTTTATATATGATGGGTGCCCCAAAATATATTTAAGGGGGAATGATATATCTTATATGATAGGAGTTCCCATATATTTATATGTTTTAATGGGATATATTATTCAATGAGTTCACCTAGACAGTTCTCTAATGCATTGGGTTGTGTCCCATATCACAATAGAGAAGAATAAGGGAGATACTGAGATTTATTATGTTATATATTTAACTGGGATCCGGTTATCTGTATCCTTAGTTTAAAATGGTTAATGAATAAAATTATTCCATGTTACCGACATATTTCATTATATTTGGTTATGGGTCTGTAACGATTCATTTAAAAATGATTGAAATCACATGGATTGAGATTATTGATTCTTATGACTCACTCCATTGATAAGGTATTATTATATATTTCATCATTGATTATTGAGGCATTAGTGGGTATAAATATTCAAATTGTATTCCAGTTAACAAAAATTATGTCATCATTCCCTTAGGCTCCTCAATTTTTTATTGATGAATTTAATTTCTAAATTCTTATGTTTACACATACAATGCTTCATATCTCACCATTCTAATCCGTCCTATTTCCTAGGGTTATTGAGAATGATAATTTATTAATTTATATTTAGAATGTTCTATAAAATTATGAGTTTCATTAGAAATATTCATGACTTAAAATGGATTATGAAAATCTGGGTATAGTTGGTAAAGTATTCAATTTAATTCATGAGTATTGTTTATATATGGATTTTTCCAAAATATATAAAACTCTAAACCTAAGAGGTCCATTTATATGTAAGTGATATAATTTTTAATTTTTTTGTTGAATTTTTTGATATATAAAATTGTGTCAGCTTCATTGGTATCAAATCAAAAAATGTAACATTAATGTTTTTAGCATGAAATCCTGGAGTGCAGGTCCAGGTCTCATGTAGTTTTCATTAAATCAAGGTTTAGATAACTTTGGAGATTAATATTTTTTCATGAGATATTATCATGATATTTATGGGTACCACTGTATATATATAAGTATTATTATTGTTCACTAAAAGTCAAAATTTCTTAGACACCCTCTTTTGTGGTTATAAGTGATGATATCTTAACATGACTAATCAAATTTTAGGATTCATTTTATTATATTTATGTATATGTAAAGAGTTTGTTAACAATATTTATAATGTTACAATTTTTTATTCATGTTTTAAGATGTTGACAAGATTCAATGTTTATATGATCTTGGTCATTACATTAATTATGGGAACACATGTTTTATCATAGAGATAAAAATTGTATTGAAATGCATTTTAGTGAATAAATGATTAAGGTTATTTCATAATAATATTACTATACCTCATATAATTTTATTTTATTAGCAAAGGTAAGTTGGTGCTAGAAATAAATGATGAATTATGGAAAACAAACAAGAAACATGAATCTAAAATAGTGACTAAGAAGAATTAGGGGGATTAATATACTATATCCCGAGTATATCTGTCTCCATGAGGTTCACCACCTACAATGATAGAGACCTAATTATGTGGATGAAATATCTCATATATCCATGTCCTATATTTGATTTCATGTTATCCCCCTCTTTTTTCCCTCACACCATGTTTTAAAGACTTTTATCCCGTTATTAATAAGTCCCATAGACATTCTAATAATTCAACTAGTTGAACATGGGATGGTACCTGAATTATATAGGGATTTGTATAGTACTATTTAATTCATTTCAATCTCCACTAAAAACATATTGTTATTTTAGCATATTAGGAGAACTATGAACATAGTTATCACATATAATTTAATAGAATCCATGGGAATGATGACCAATATTAAGATAATTAAAACTCACCCCTAGGTCTTGGACCATGCATCCTCCCCTTCAAAACCATAAAACATGATCCTTCAGGGATTAGTTTTGAATCAGGTAGGGGAGGAGGGAATTATACATAGTGATACTGGTTGGTGCTCAAGGAAGCTTGAGTGGAAGGCCTACCCACCAGAATCAGATGAAGAGTAAGGGTATCCTATTAGTTGAGGATAAGTATTGTCAAATCAATGAGGGTATTTCTATTTTTCATCGCTATTTCTCTTCATTTATATGAGATTTCAGCAACCCAATAATTTTTCTAAACCATCCCAAGGCTCAAGAAACATACAGGGACAACCAGTGATCTTGCCTTCTATTCCTCATAAGCATCTCCTACACCTTGGAACCTAAATTCCATAAAGGTTTGACGATGAACACCCTGATATGAGATACCTATGAAATATTTGAACATGATCCTCACTACACCAAACCATACTACTACGAAAAATATATTCTTGAAGCTCTCCTCCATATAGTCCATATGACATGAATTCATGGATTCTAGATTTATCCATGTATGATTTATATTTTATTTAGTTTGAAAGGCCTCAGAATATCCATACTATAATGTTTTATTTAACAGGAATCTATTTAAACTATGTCATATCCACCCATCTACCCTCATTATCATGTGACATGAACATCCATTTTTAATCCCTCATAAAAAAGTATCATGTTGGGGAATCTATAAACACACACATATCTTAATAATTTTTTAACTCTAAGGAGGCCAAACAATCCTCTATGCTTCTTATCTTGAATGGAATTTATTAAATTTTGACGCATTCATGTATCCTTGAAGGTAAAATCTAGAATTAGGAATTTAGGGAACTTTAGATTTGACTGAACCCAATTGGGATTATAGAAATAAATATGCCCCTTCCCATGATCCATTAGGAGTGGTCATGGAGGTTCAATAGGTGTGGGTGAATGATATACCAAAGATAATAAGGACCATAAATTTCCAATACCATGTCACCATTATAATTATTTTTCATGAACCTACCCAAAATCATCTCCTCATTAAGAATCTCCCATGTTATCTTCTCATGCATGCATGGGAGCATTTCCAAGATGTTTTTCATATTGATGCCTCCCTTTTCAAAGTACTACTCATTCTAACCCAAGATTCCCAGTGATGAATAACTTTGGAGTGGGAAAACCATATTAATGATTCCATAGTTTTATCAATGTGAGAAATGAACGATTTAAAAATATTAGTTTCTAAAATAGAATAGACCAGATTAGAGGAAGGGACACAATTCACCAGAGTAATTATTCAACCAAAGGAGAGGAAATTTTTTTTTCAATTCAAAATTCATTCAATGATCTTATAATTTTTTTATCATTACGTTTTATACGAGGTTTACATGGACAAAATTTTCTAACTAGGTAATACATAGGTAAATATATCCACTATATATCAAGGTCTTTTGTTATGGAGGGAATCCATCTTTCTAAGCACCTTCTAGAGATAGAAAAGATTCTTTTGGTTTGATTGATAATATTCTCACTTAATTTGTGGTAGTATTCTATGTATTTTTTGATTCTAGGGAGTAATCTCCTAATACAATAATAAAACATCATGATCTCCTTAGAGAAATTTTGGTTGGAGATGGTACAAAAGTGTTTCCTATATTGGTATGGTTGTACGCCCCCTAATTAAATACCCATATTGATTAAGCAGCTAAAGCACCATGGGTTCTAATGAATAAGGTATGTGATAAAGGGAATATTTTTCTTATATCTCAAATAACATTGAAAACCTCATAGATTTTACAAAAAATAAATTGAGTGTTGAAAGGTTCTAAAGCACCAAAACATAAGATCATTAAACCAAGAGGAAAATCCCATTCTTTATAACACCTTTATGATGAAATTATATTCAATTTTTTATAGTCTTTCATTGTATCTAGCTTGATCACTAGATATTCTACATGAACCATTTGGTTAGTGTCACTAATCTCTTCTTAGGCTAGTAAAATATCCCTTTGGATTGACCGCCCTTTTTCAAAACCATATTGTTCATCTAATACACATTGGTGGATATGTGTGGAGAATATTCTATTGATCTCTCCAGTGACCACATTGTATGGAAAATTTAAGATTCTAATGGGTAAGTAATTTTTATTTTACGAGGGTTTCTTGATCATTGGTATCAATAAAAGTGTTGTGGAATAATCCACCCCAGGGAGACACCCTCCAATAAAAAATTCCTGAACAAAAAACATGATAGAAATCCTAAAAATATCCCATGAATCCTTGTATAAGGATCCAGGGAATCCATCTATTCCCAGAGAACACTTAGAATTTAATACATTAAACACCTTGTAAATCTCCTCCTCATAGAGTATGGTTTTGAATGATAATATTTTCAATATAAGTGATCGTGTGAGTTAACGCATCAAGGAGATCCTTATAGAACCTTATATATCAACCTAGAATTCCTGGACTAGTTCCTAAAAATAGAGATTTGAAATTACAATCTTCAATACCTCTAACGACTTCACTATCATCGCGGTGAATTTGATTTTCTAGAATGATATTTATTCTACTAACCCACTTATTCTATATAAAACATCCATAAATAAATTTTTTGTTCAATTAAACATTATGTAATAATTTAACTCTTGACTGATCTCACACTACTCATTCAGGTAATATTATTTATTATTCCATCAGTACATTCTTAATAGAGTTCTTGCAAAACAATGCCTCATCCCAGTATATTTCTATCCTGATTTCAATCTCTTCATCATCCATCTTCTCATCCTTAATTTCATGAGAGTGGATAGGGGTTAATAATACAAGAATAGAGATCATATTTGAACATTTGAAGTTTACTGTTAAGACTTATCCAAGCAATACCCTGAGTATCTCTTCCTAAATATACCCTCACCATATCATCATAACCATATGTTTTGATCTACTGGTGATAGAATGAGTAATTCGTATCATTATTATTTCCGGAAGACAATGTAACCATAATTTGAGAATGGTTATAATGACTAATCACTTGTAGTGGTACCTTATCATATGGGTATGTGGATATGTCCTAAATTTTTTTTACATCGATCCAAGAGACACCAGGTTTGGCATTACCCATTCTGGTTAGTTCATCATGTAAAGGGATCTCCTGTATACCCTAATTGTAGATGGCAACTTATAACCATGATGGAAAAAACAAATATCTATCCTTCCTTAGGAATTATCCTATTCCATTATTCACTTTTTTATTGGAACATATTATGAAATCTCTTTCTTAATAAACTGGAAATCCCCTGAATTGAAATGGCCAATAATTTTTTCAAAAAATGCCCTTATATGGGCATCATAATATCGATAGACAATCACCAAGAAAAATTTTCTACCAGTAACAACAATTTTTATAGTTTCATATTTCTACAAAGATTAAATAATATACAATGATATTTTTTTACTTCCAGAAGACCCATATCTATTTATTTTGAGGATTGATATGTAGGTGACCACACATTATTACTAATCTTACAAATTCATCTATTTTGAAGGGTTATTTCCTGGGATCTTTCATTGAATACTGGGGAAATTTATTTTTTTGAACCTCATTCATAATGAAATATCTCTTCACCTGAGATCCTAGGACTTATGAATTCTAGATTAGAAATGGGATCCTAAAAATGATTCAATTGGTACTATCTACATGCGACTTGGATCCCAAATGCTGAGAATAAAATTAGGCTGAACCAAATTTGGACTGTTACCTAGCACAAATACCCTTTTTTGTAGGTGAAGTAAATAGATAATTAGGAAATAAGAGATCATGTACTCAAGTAGAATCCCTTTACTGTAGCTTGGTGTGAGGAGTGGGAGAATAAAAAACTATAGTATGTTTGGGATGAGAGCATGAGTCCTTGATACCTAGAGGGGAGAGCTCGAAATCCTATCGCTTGGGAGATACCTATAGAATTTTCATTTTGTAATACCAAAATAAGGAATTAAAAACATTTTGGTAAAGGGATAATGCACCTTTTTTATGTTAGAGTGGATACCAGCATCAGATCCAAGGGCCTAGGATCACATGGGGGAGCTAGATTGAGTTTATTTGGGATGCATGCAATTCCTTTTCCTCAGTCAAGATATTTTTTGAAAATTAGATAACCCTAGAGATGATAGACTAGAGAAACCATTACATTCCGATCCTTAAGATAAGAAAATACATATATAGGTGTGAATATCATTACACATTTTATTGCAGTGCTCCTCCCAATGGAACCTAGATTATTTGTGGAAAATATTATAAAACTTCTTTCTAGACCTAGCCCGGATCCAACTCTATCCTACCTGAACTACTAAATGTACCATCTTCTGGAAAGGTCTCTAAACTACTACATATAGAACACATCTAACTGTATCCTAACAAGGAATAAATATTTTTACATCAAATTGGAAGAGTGTTCCATTGTTGATGATAGAATAGAAATACCTGGGCTAGGAAGGAAACCCATGAATTGGAGACCAATCAAACAAATCATTCACATCCTACATAATCTTATTAGAAAGGGGATTGGATATTTCATTTTCAATAGAAATTAATACTAAGGAAGGATCCTCAAGGAGAATGAAATGACACTAAGCAAAAAAATAAAACCCCTACCAAATCGTCAATGACAAGTAGAAGAGAAACATTTTGAAAATTCAGAGGAAATCCCCGTAGGATGATAAAAAATGCCGTGTTAGTGGGGGGATTCTCAACATAAATGTGATTCTACCAAAAAATATTTATTATTTACCAAAATGGGACTCCATATCGACAAAATGTTTGAATTTCTTATCAAAAGGATGTTTCTAAACTATTTTTAATATTGTGTTTTCCTCAAATTTTTCTTCGAATGCAAAACCCATAATTACCAAGATCAATTTCAAATTGAGATGTTATAATTTATTAGGTTGAAGAAGAATGTAACTACCCCATATTAAAAAAAGGAATATATTTTAAATATAATACTCAACACACAACACCATCCTTAAATTACCCATGAAATATATTTCTTTATTTATCTAATTGTTCATGTAACCCGTGCATAAATGAAGCATAATATCGTACCATATTATAATATAATATTAAATTTGAAAGTATGAGTATGAAAAAATAAACAATGAAATTTATATGGTTTAAGAATTTATAAAATAATCAATGGATATCTATTTATTAGAAAATAAATATTAATAAATTGAGATGAAAATATTTGTCGTTTGAAAAAACTGTATATTTATAAATGGGGTTTCTTCTTAATTTTCATAAAAAATTAAAATTATGAATTAAAAAATTTAAAAACATTGTATTCAAAATTTTGATTAGTAATTTAAATATTCAAATGAAAATTTTCTTAGGGATATATTTTTGGATTTTCTTTGGAAAGGCAGATTCTTCAGTGAATAGTGAATAAACAAATTTTTGGGAAACTGTCATTTAATTACATTAAATTATTTAATTGAAATGACCCATTATGAATTGAATTTTATTTAAAGTAACAAAATTATTATTTATATATATTTAATATAATAATTTAATTTTGAATCAACATTAGATTATATTTTGGTATATGTTTTTTTGTTTAAAACCTAAATCTTATGGAAATTGTTCAAATGATTATAATGTATTTTACATTTAAAATAAATAAATAAAACCATAATAAGGAATAATTTATATTAAAAATAGTCATTTTATATCTATAAATATGAATTTAAATTAATATAATGATTATTACCTGACATATAGTAAATATAAAATAAAATTTTCTTGAAAAATTACACAGCTTGAAAACCTTATTTTTAATTACTTCTGTAAGATTTATTTCAATTAAAATTATACCACATTATTGAATTGAAATTATTAAAATGGATTGAATATTTTGTATTAGAATAATTGATATTATGCAATATTTTCAGATTTATTTTTGTTCATAATGAATTGTATAAAATTTTAAAATCTTTTACTCTGGTTATTGTAAAAATTTATATACAGGGGGTTAAACTAAATAGATAAGGTGTAACATATTATAAAAAATTGTCTAAATTATACTTTATAGAAATAATTATCCTTTATCATGTACATGTACTGAAAATGGTAAATTTTTTAATGTTTCTAAATGTGAAAAATGTGGTTAATACTTTTTCTTTTAAAAAATTATAGTTGTCCCCCACACCTCACATATGAAAGGACACCCCATATTCAATCCTCTTCAAACCAAAAAATCCGTTTATATCAGATGATAACTAAAAACATACTTTTAATAATTACCACCCTAGATAATATAATCATTGGTTTAATCATAAATCCATCATATATAGGATTTAGGTTCTACCCTAAGGAGGTTGTCTGAATAAGTGGTATCATGTTTATACAAATTTTTTTTTAAATTATTCTTACACCTACATAGAATATTCATAAATTGTTATATTTTAATATTAAATAAAAATAAAATATAATGAGACATTATTATTTAAATATAATAAGATAAATACCTCTCCTCTTCCATAAAATGTGATATGAAATCACCATTCATGTGTACGATGAACTACCACCTCATGAACTGATGTCATTATTTTCCCCTCATTCCCCCCAATGACCAGTTTAATAACTTTGGAAAACTAGATATGAACATAATTTTTTACATAAAATACGAAACGAAATAAAACATATAATTTCCATTGTAAATATCTATAAACACCCTTCGATTATCCCTCAAATTCATTCATAATACACATATTCACATCATAGGGAAAACTAAAACATAAGAAAGGGGATATATGAGATGCTTAGTAAGTCTTATTAACACATTGGAAGATAATATTCAAAATAAACCATTGTGAAACACTAAAAAAAATCCATTAGAACCTAATATTGAGAATAACATTTTAAGAATAAATGCTGAATTAATAATGCCATATAAATAATTACATGAAAATGAAACATAAACTTGAATATTATACCTTTTAAATAATCAAATGGAATTTAAATTACTACTATATTAATTAAGAAAAAAATAATTTTAGACCCCATAAAAATGTCATCGAGGACTTGGCAAATAAATCTGAAAATAAATTGTTGAGGCCTCGACCAAATCCATATATATTTTTTTCTCATGATACCAATCAATGCATCGAGGGGAAATAGAGGGACCCATCCATCATTTAATATGTACAATTAATTATTAATATGAATGGGGTGGATCATAAACACCATATACATAAGAAATATAAATAGCCCTCCGCAAACTGTAAAAAAAATCACTAACTATTCTAAGTAATATGGTGAATCGTATCGAGATAGCATATCCAGAGTCAAAATAATCATATTTTTTTTTATTAAATATGGTTTATTATATTGTAGAATATTAATAACAATTAATAATAATATTAAAATTAATGTTTTGAAATAGTTTAAAATATTCTAATAAAATCATTGAGGAAATATTGTTATAAATTACCTATTTACTGCGCAAAGAAGAGTTCTTTTGGAAAAATCAATTGTATATATCATAATTGTTTGTATAAATATAGAAATGAACAAATATTGTATTTCATGAGAAATTTTTTGATATATTAAAATTAATGGTGTATTAATGTATACTATGAATGGTACTTGATAACGGGTTAGAAATTTGAATGTTCCCTATAATTGGGTTTTCTTATTCGGAAGAATTGATAAGGGAACCCTGTAAAACATTCACATAGCATAAAAGGAATATGGAATGGTCTATATATATGAGTATGTGCCATATAAATATAATTTAAAAGAATAATATAAAAATAATGAATAATTAATTTTGGGTAAATACAGAGAAAGCATAACCCGAATAAAAATGGAGGTTCGAGTAGAATTCTTACCTTATGTCTAGAAGTGTTCTTCCTTAGTAATTAATGTCTCAGATAATCAAATTATATTCAATAATAATTTAAATAATAAACTATTAAGGTTTTATTTTTCTTATAATAATTTTATTATTCTCATTTCTATCCATTTTTATGAGTTATAATATTCAATTTGTTCATTCAAGGGTGTTGATTTCCTTGATTTTCATTATTGATTCACTTATATACAAGAATGAAATATCAGATAAAATGGAAATATTTCCACATAATAAAAAATATATGATATAAAATATTAAAAAATATCTTATTGGTCTTAAATATTATATTTCCAATATATTAGTTTGATTTATTACATAGAACATTAATGATAATCATTTAGAATATTTTGGAAATTTTTCGATCATCACAAACTATTTTTGAATTATTTATTAATAACTTATATATATAATAGTACGAAAAAAATAAATAAATTATATTATTTATAATAAAATATGGATTAAAATATTTATGGTTTCATAACCATTCTCTAAAAAGGTAATATAAAATTATGTTTCTTCATTCATGTTGGCGGTAAATCATCAAATCACAGATACTATTTTCATTTTTAGAATAAAATGGGGGAGAAAGAGGGGTTAATGCTAGATATCACATTAACATAATAAAATTTAAATATATAGATGACACTAGAGTTATAATTCATGTTTTTAATGAATAGTCAATGATATAATAAGAAGAAATAAAATTAAAATAAATATATAGAGACCAAAAAGGGATTGACCTCTTGAATTATCTTCCTTGTGAACCTCTATAATGATCACTGAAATGATTGTTTGGTGTCACCAAAATGACAAGATAGTGAGTGATATTTATGGGAGCGGAAAAGGGAGGAATATAATTATGTTTCTTTTCCTTGTATGTGTGAGGAGAATTGGTGATCAGGGGTGGTATTTATATGGGAGGAGAGGTGTGTTTTTGATTATTTTCGTCATTAGTTTTTTTATTTTGTCTCCTGTATTATAATAGTTTTAGATTTATCACTAAATACATTATATAATGAATTGAATTTTTAGATTATGGTTCTTAAATATTTCATGACTTATTGAATTGTGTTTTCATATTATAATGTAAATATACTGTAAATTACCATATGTCAATATTCACAAAAATAAACTATTTTAGAAAATTCCAAAAGAAAAATGATTAGAATTTTTATGAAGTGTAGAATTCATGAATTTAATAAATTATTGGAAATTAATTTTGTAAATTTGATCAACTAAATATTTAATTAAAATCATAATTTTATCAAATAATAATGATTTTAAAATTATAACTAGTTTTATGACAATTAAAAAATTTAATTAAGGTATCACAAAAATATATTCTAATCATAAGACAAAAAATATTAATTTATGAGTGTATGTTATGAAAATATATTTTTTATTAAATAATTATTTTAATTATAAAAATGAAATAAAATATTTATGAATTAAAAAATATCAGACACTTAATTTTTTATTTTCAAAACATCTATTCGCTTATTTAATGACATAAATATACCATATTTTCATTTATAAGATACCTAAATTTTATTTATAATTTCATAGGTGATGTTACTATTCTATTGGTCATATTACTATTTCTTATGGTCAAATTTGTATTCTAATAGTCATATTTAATAGTATAATATTATTTTAAACACATTGTTGTGTGAACAAAAAAGGAACAAATATGCTATATTATAAATGTGACATACCATAAGATATTTGGGTGTCATATTCTACCCTCCTCGGAAAAATTTCCCCAGAAAATTATCATAATTTTTCCTTATAATTGGATTTAGGTAGTTATTCATATAAAATACCTCTAGATCCCACATCGCCTCTTCAATTTTATGAATGTTCCAATGTACTTTTACTAACCAAGTCATATGATTCCTAAACACATACACTATAATGTCTAGAATTCAGATAGGCTCTTCACAGTAAGAAAAATCTGGATCTAATTCAATTCCTTGAGACGTGAGGACCTGCATTTTGTCTGGAATGTAGTTACAAAACAAAGAGTTCTCAAACAAATTATATACTTTTGAAAATCATGATGTAATTACCAAATGATAATACACAACCCCAATTCCTTCTACAGTTTTGAAACAACCAATGTATATAGGGCTTACATTCCCTTTAAATAAAAATCTTATGACACCCTTCCATAGTGAAAATCAAGAAACACCCGATCTCCCAATTGAAACTCTAATTCCATTCACCTCTTATCACTATATCTTTTATTCGTACTTTGAGCTTCATTGATTTCGTTTAAATATTATTTACCTTTTCTATTGTTTCTCACACATGTCTTAGGACAACAAGATTCCTTTCAACAACTTCATCCCAACAAGTCATTGTTTGACATCTCATTCCCTACAATGATGCACATTTTTCCATTTGAATACATTAATGGAAAAATTTATTATAATTAAACTATTCCAAAGGTAAATACTTATCCCACATACTGTGATAGTAATGTGAGCATGATCTAAATGTTAATTATAATGTTTAACTGGTCCTTTTAGACTTTCCATAAATTTAAGGGTGATAATATAAAATCAAATGAAGCTTATTATCTAAATATTTATGAATACTATTCCATAATTTTATTATCAATCATGGATCATGATAAAAAATAATAGAAAAAGGTGCTCCATGAATTCATCAAAATTAATTAATATAGATTAGTATAAGGAAATCTTGTGGGAAATTGTCGCTTATAGTGAGGAAATGTCCATATTTGGTACGTTGGGAAATAATTACAAATGTTGCATCATTATCACTTTGAGTTTTTATTAATCTGGGGGAATATACATAACAATTTAAACCCATTCCCATATATGAATAAGAAAATGTTTAATAACCCCTCTAGGATGTTGTCTTTCAGCCTTCATCTATTGACGTACTGAACATCTTGATACATAATCAACAATTTCACACTTCATATTATCCCACCAAAAATATTCCTTCAAAAATATATACATCTTATTACTACTAGGGTGTATATAAAATATTTTTCTATGGAAATCTAGCAATAATTCCATTTTTAGTTCTGCTATAGAGAGAACACAATGCCTCTTCCAAAATTTTAGAATTTCAGCCAGATACAAGAAGTTTACCAGCTACCCATCATTCACAAGATTAATATTCATTTTAAAAATATCTTCTTCAAAATAAGAACTTTTAATCCATTCATTTAATGGTTACTGAGAAAATAATTGAATAATTATTAATATTTATCCTTCCTTGATAATTCCCATATCCATCCTTTTTACATCCATATATATAGGGTCCTTTTTAATCCTTATCTTTTTTAGAACTCCATAATCCCTCCAACTCAATGCATCTGCTACTTTATTCCCCTTCCCTAGGATCATGTGTACTGAAAAATAATAATCCTTGAATATCTCAATCCATCATCTTTTCCTCATGTTGATTTCATTCTATGAGATGATATATTTCAAACTCTTGTGATATTTATATATCTCACATCATCCACCATATATATAGTTTCTATATATATTCATAGCAATGATAATAGCTGCTAACTCAATATCCCGAGTTGGATTGTTTTAATTATGGGTTTTTAAATTCATTGATGTATAGGAAATAACACTATCTTTTTCACAAGGAAACAACAATGTTCTTTTGTTGGTACATCTCAGTAATTTATAAATCCTCTATTTCTCATTCATAGTGTCAAGATCATAACATTCATTAATATCCTATTAAATTTTTATGAACATTCTTCTCATTATTTTATACAAATAAACTTAAACCATTTATGAGTAATATTTTTAAACAATTTAGAATATCAAGAAAAATTATAAACAAAATACTGATTGTAACCTAAAAAAACAATGAAACTATGTTCCAAGGTTATGTTCATTGGGGTAGTACATTCCAAGACTGCCATTCTCTTCCCAGGATCAACTGATATTCCATATATATTGACAATGTTTCCAATAATATAAACTATTTGAAGCCATAATTCACACAAGATAAACATCCAATATAACACTTTTCAATTAAGAGTATCCAAACGAACCATAATTTGTACTAATTCTCCTTAAATTTTTTGTAATATATGATCATATAATCAATAAATTACACAATAAATAATATAAATATTCCTTAAACACTCTTCTTATTATATCAATAAAAAATAACAGTTCATTAGTCAGTACAAATGGAATTACTGTATACTAATAAAGTCCATACTTGTTTCAGAATTATATCTTTGGAATATCTTCCTTCTTCACACATAGCTGATGATATCCAGATCAAGCGTAAATATTTAGAAAATATTTATGCACATTAAGCTTATCAAATAAATCTCAATGAGAGGCATAAGATACTAAAATAACCATACTCTATTTTTACATAAAAATAATTTAATTCATAAAATCATCACTTGTTACAATATAGAAGATCGATATTTATAGTGTCTTTAGGGGATAAGAACATTACTTAACAACATAAAACATGAAATACACATCTTTATTGAGAAATTGTTTTATAATACCACACACATTCCTTCGTACTTATAATTTCATTGGACAACCTGGGGATATGCATAAAAAGGGTGGGTTGAAAAGATCGGTAAGGGAGTAAATCATGCATATAATGAATAATAAAATAAATTTTTAAGCCATTGTAATATCAATAGAGAAAAAGAGAAACATGAACATAAAGGAATTATATAGCCTGATTATCATAACATGGAAATGTGGAAAGAACATTTAACATTATATTAGCATGAGCCAAGGATCATTACACATGAAGTATGAGTAAAACCTCATTGAACATGAATTATAATGATTAAACCCTAACATTACTTGACGTATCATGATACAAATCATTACCCAATGAATTGGAGCACTATCAGGGCACACCCTTTTTAATTATTTCATTTCATGCATAAGTGATCCACCTCGATCATAAAACATAGAGTCATTCAACATAATCATTTATTCCACAATAAATAAATAAGGAGTACATAAATGAAAATATATAATCAATATGTAAATTTTCATAAAGGGGAATACCCTTGATAGAGAAATGGGCATGTCATTCACTATACAATGACATTGGCTTGGAGAATCGTCGTGTCATTTTGGCAACATAATGACGTGACATAAGAATTCATAAAAATGGTTGATGATATGGAAATGGGTATTATAATAATATATAAATGAAATGGAAATTAAGTGGGTAATAACTATACATCTCCCATCATATTTAAGGTAATTTAGATGCATAATATAAAAGAATTTCTTGAATGTAAATGAGAAGAGAGAAAATACTTACGGAATTTCTGCATGGTAAAGGGTGTGTATGGGAGGAATTAATGAGAGATAAAGAGTTATATCATCATTAAAACACAAGGAAGTTATTATAGGGGAGGTGAGAAATCATACCCCACCATTTATAATTGAAAAAAATTATATAATAATATAAAGATATTTGGAAAAAATTAGAAAGGAAGAAATCCATTACTTGGAAGTGTGATCCCAAAGGCATGTGATATGATTTAGAGGGGATTATTAGGAGTTTGGGGAACCTTGGGAGGATTATAGAGATAGGAGGTAGGGTTTTTTCAATCTCTAAATGATTTTCATGAAGAGGAATATGATATTGAGTGGGTTTATATTGGAAAAGAGAGGGAAATTCTATTATATTTCACAAACTTGTTTCTTGGAATCAATATAATTAAATAATTAAAACCCCAATCCAATCCATGGAATTTTCCCATTATTATTTTCAAAGGGAAGTGGGAAAAATTATTTTATATGTCCAATGACCGAACTTCTTAAAATATTAGGCTTGCTTATGTGGATGTGAGTCACACTCTCAAAGAAATAATTTTAAAATGTTAAAATGTTTTATATGTCTTAAATGGTCCACTAAGTCATAGTAAAATAAATAAAATAGACCTAAAATAACATTATTTTAAATGTAAAATATATATTTTCCAAAAAACACATTTATATTAATTTATTAAAAAACTATTGGGACATTATGATTTCATAGAACACATTATATATTTAAAAGATATTTAATTTTTAACCAAAAATTCAATTATCTCAGAAAATTATGATAAAATCCCCATTAGATAATTACAATGTCTATATTCCCAAAATAATATTCATTTTATTTAGATAATTTTCTAAAAATGTGATATTTTTCTTTTAAAATAAAAACTGATATTTATAAAAAATTCAAGGGTTTTGATAACGGATTTCAAACCATAATAATAATTACCATTATATTCATAAAAACCATATGATCATTAATAATTAATAAAAATATATATAGTAAAATATTTTATTTAAACATTATTTAATTAAAAAATCCATTAATTTGTCAAAATAAATTTCTTAATTGAATATTAACTAAAAAAATACAATTGGATCTTTAAAAGATATTTACAAAGTAACAATAATAAAATGAATGTATATTATTTATTAAATACATAGGTAATGAACATAATAATAGTGCTAGGGTCTTGTTACATAACCCCTTATAACACCCACATAAGACCTAAGGGTAAGGTGTGCGATAATGACAGACTCTCATGAAGGCTCAAATAAATCGCTCTGGTGGTAATCTCTATCAACTTCCACTTCTACCATATGTAGTTTCATTCGAGCTTAATGTGTTGAAACTAAGGTTGGGATTGGTCAAGAGTGAATCCTAGTGACCCTACAACTTTTTTGAGCTCCTAAAAATGGGCTTCACACAGAGAAATTCTACTGGATGAGGTAATCGCTTCCTTTGCCTAAGTAAATTGGATTTTTAAAGCCCTAAATTTATGATAGTCAATTTATCACTATTAAATGTCTATATTAATAAGGTTAAAAAATATTAATGGTATTTTAAAATCCAAAAACATAAAACCAAGTAAGTGGATATGTTTTATCTAACCATTTTACATAATAATACATTTAGCTAGATCAATATAAATTTTCATTAATAAAGATTGGGTCATTACAATCTTCCCCCCTTATGAAATTTCTCCCTCAAAATTTACATTTCCCATACTAAAATAGATGAGGGTTACTCTTCTTTATCACTTCCTCTGATTCCCAAATTGCTTCATCAAACTTTTGTTTTCACCATAATAAAATGACGAGTGTCATTGTCTTATTTCTTAGAACTTTTACAATATGATCTAATATCTTCACCATTTTCTCTTCATAGGCGAGGTAATCCTCCAATGGTACTATCTCTAGATTGAGTAAATGTGATTGGTTAGGTATATAATTCCTAATGAGTGATACATGGAATACATCATGTAATTAACATGGGTTCGGTGGGACTGATAGTCGATATGCCACTGCTCCAACGCTATCAATGATCTGAAAAGGGCCGATGTTCCTCAGAATAAGATTTCCATTCTTCCCAAATCTCTTAACTCTCTTCCAAGATGATATGAGGATGAATACAATGTCTTCGACATCAAACATGAGGTCACAATGATGATTGACATCATAGATATTTTTTTCAACACTGAGAAGCTTTAATGATCTAACAGATGATCTTAACCTTATCCACCATTTCTTCGACCATTTGTAGACCCATGTGTTTTCTCTCCCCAACTTCATCCCTACATTTCGGTGTTCTGCAACTCTTCCCATACATGGAATTATATGTATCCATTTTTATGATTGAGTGGAAACTCATATTTTAAGAGAACTCAACTAGAGGAATATGCTGATCTCATCCTCCTTTGAAGTCCAATGAGTATTATCTCAACATTATCTTAAGTGTTTGGATAGTCCTCTTAGATTGGCCATCATTTTTAAGATGATAAGTCATACTAAAGTTTTCCTTAGTATTTAGATCACGTTGAAGACTCTTCAAGAACATAGCGGTGAATCTTGAATCATGATTAGACACAATAGATAGTGGTACTCCATGTAGACTTACCACTTCTCTGATATATACCAGTTACATTTCATCCAATTAGAAATCCTATCGTATTTCAATGAACCTTATATTCTTTGTAAAAAATTCCACAACAACCTAGATCAAATTGTTTCCTTTAGATGTCTTCGGAATTCTGGTGTCTATGGTGAAGTTCTCCTATTTCCATGCTGGAATGGGTAATGGTTGCATCATCCCATTGGACTTCAGCCTCTCAGCCTTCACTTGTTGACATACACGACACTTTTATGTATACTCAGTGATCTATTTCTTCGTTTTACCCCACTAATAAATCACTCAGAGATATCGATACATATTTGTTTTTACTAGGTAAATGAAGAAATTTCAACTCTGTACATCTTCCAAATGTTCATTTTTTACTCCATATTTGATGAAACAAATAGTATTTTCCCAAATATCACAATTCCATCTTCATAAAAATTTAAATTTGAGGATTTCCATTTTCTAATAGTTTCCTCTTTCTTCTTAATTCCTACATCATCATTTTGAGCATCCTTTATCCTTTACAAAAGATACAATTGAATAATAATTTGTGAAATGATTCACGATGTTACCTTTTTTATGATTCCTATGTCCATAATCCTCAAATCAAAAGAAAATTGGATAGTTTTCAATTATCAACAATGATATAATTTTTGGGTCCATTATACATATGGAATTTTCCTCCACGTTTGCTTCCTAGGGTGGTAATGGATCGAGTAGTCATAGTCATTGATCAACTCAAATCATATTAATTAGAGAATATTTAGATCTTTCTGTGTATATATATACCTGAGGATTGGGTGATCAATATATATTTCACACTTCTCCGACTAGAGATAATTTCTACAAAATTTTAAAGCGAAGATTACTACTGCTAACTCCATATCATGTGTTAGACTATTTATCATGAAAATTAAATTTCCTTGAATAATAGGCAATTAATATGTCATTTTTCCAAAACACATAGCCCCTGAACTTCTACAAAGAATCACTAAATACCACAAAAGTCCCCCACATGTGGGTAGTGTGAGCAAGAGCATAATGATAAGCCTCTTTCTCAACATCTTGATGCTATCTACACAATCATCACCACATGAAAAATTTACTCTCTTCTAAGTTTGCTTGGTAAGTTGGTTTGAAAATCGTGATAAATTTCTCACAAATCAGTTATAATATCTAGTTTATCATAGGAAGCTATAGAAATCCATCACCGATATTGGCCTCATTTATCCCTTAATTGCAGCAGTCTTGGAGGGATCCATAGATATCCTATTTATTGTTATGATATTTCTCAATAATGAGACCTAATTCAACCAAAAACCACTCTTTCTATACATTTCATAAATCTTTTTATTTTTCATGGTCTTTAGAACAATTCTTAGTTGATCCTCTTTCCCCTACTTGGTTTTGGAGTATATAATAATATAGTCTATAAATCATACAACAAATTTGTCGGGGTAATATCTAAAGACACTATTAATCATGTCCATGAAGACTAATATAGAATTTGTGAGTCCTAAAGGCATTACTATGATTTCATAGTGTCTGTTTCTTGTATGAAATGTAGTCTTGGGGATATCCTCATTTATAACCGTTACATGATAATATCTTGACTGAAAATACATCTTGGAAAAGTACTGTGCTCCAAGTAGATGATTGAATAAGTAACTAATTTTTTTTAGATGATAATTGTACTTTATAATTATTTTGTTGAGCTCACAGAAATCAATGCAAAGGCGTATTGACCCATCCTTCTTCGTGATGAAGAGGAATGGTGCACCCCAAGGTGAAGCACTTGGGCGTATAAACCCTTTATCCAAATTCTTTTATATTTGTTTCTCTAGATTCTCAAGCTACAAAATACCCATTCTATATAGATTATTGGATATTTCAAACACCCTAGATATATGATGAAATTATAATTAAATAGCTCTTATAGGAGGAAGACCAAAAAATTCTTCGGGAAACACTTTGGTGAATTCCCTCAAAATAGGAATGTCTTCATGGATGGATTATTCCTTATAATCTATCATCTAATTATGATATTCATTCTCATAGGGAAGTAATTACCATGCTTGAGGTGATGAGTCTAAATAAGATTAATCATCCTCCTTGCACTAGTACAGAATTGGGGGTCGATTCACCATATAAAGAGTTATTTCCCTCTATCCGAAATTTTTGTTGGATCTACATAGGGAAAGTCAATCCAGGCCAAACATTACATGAAATTCCACTAGAGGGAGTTTGATGTGGTATTTTGAGAAGTTAAAACAACAAATTGTGATAGAGGGGGAATTCTATTAATGGGTTGCAATGATTTCCCCATTTTTAATTCTCACCGACATCTTTACTTTCATGATTTTTGGTGGTGCTGGGATTGTTATAATAAACATTCATAATATAAAATAATGTGTAGAAATATAATAAAAAAGTATGTTAGCTATTCTTGAATTAATAACTAGCATACCTATCACCACTTCATTGTCTAGGTTTTCTTCGGCGGTAGTAGTGGAGAAAGCTCGCCCTTGATGCCTTGGAGGTTGAAGGTTGCCTCAAAAAACCCTAGGCTTAGGGAACTAGTTTGCAAAGTGACCATTTTCATTGCAGTTTAAGCAATGAACAATGAATAGAGGGTCGAATGGATCATTACTCTAATCTATTTTAGTATAAGATTTTTCATTCTGGTAGTTAATGGAAGGTTCCCTTCTCTTCTACAACTAAATCATTTCCTCATCCCCTTCAAGAAATTTTAGGGATTCTTCTTTCTGCACCATTGGAAAGTGGGGTGATGGAATTACTTAGAACCATTAGATTTATCCATTTGACTGCCAAAATTAAATTCTATTTTCAAAGTCTTTTCCCCATGATACCCCTATTCACTAATCACTATTTCTACTTTGAGGGAACATCTGAAACATTGCTCAAAGATATCGAAGTCATGGATCCTGAGGGATTTCCATAGAATATGTTTTATCCCTCCAAAAGAGTAGTGAACATTGCATTCAGTGGTAATGAGAAAGTTGGAGGCATATCATGAATTCCTTGGGATGTTTCCTCATATGCTCCAGTGGATTTGTCATCTTTTTCCTTGAGGGAAAGGAATTTCTTTTCCATATTATGTTGAAGGGTGCAAGGAAAATATTTATCAGAAAACATTTTCTAAAAATAATTCCAATCCAACACCTATATCTCTACCTCTGGCTGCATATTTTTTATCAATGTCCACAACTAATCAGCTTCACCCTCCATTCAATAAGCAGGAAAAAGAACCATATCATCATTAAAACATTGAAGGATAAAGAAGATATTCTCAGTGGAGTTGATCCATTGTTCGATGATTGAGGGATCAGATGATCCATTAAAAGTAGAAGGCCTTTTTCTAATGAAGCTCTCAATTGTGACTTGTTAATTATTATGGGGGGGGGGTCAGAATTTCATCTTTACCCATGATTCTATTAAAAACATGAGTTACATAGAAGAGTATCATGACAAAGTTTGTGATTCCCTCTCCCATCAAATTGGGCATATCATTAGAACATTCATCACATTTATCTTTAAATCAGTTTTTTTGCTCGAGTCCTCCTATTATATGACATTGGATGGATTAAAAGGAATGTTTGGGGTAACCCATAACAGGTACTCCAGATAAAAAATAGATGACTTATAAATTACTTTTATTTCCTTAACTTATGAATTTATAAGCTTTAATCTATGTTATCCATGATCTATTTCCCAAAATATATTCTGCGAGAATACTTTTTAATTCCCTTAATAATGGTTCATACTAAGATTATGAATTTACTAAATAATATCCCTCAGAATTGTCATACCCAAGAGGGATTCAAGGCTCATTGTGATGCACTAGTTCTCTTTCGAGTCTAGTGAAAAGTAGTGTTTTCTAGTTTTACCCCTAGAAATATTTGTGCCCAAGCTACCTCTACTTGTTTGTATCTATATGGAGAATTATTTTCATGATAAAAAACTTAATAAATAATCACAAAAATTTAATTACGTTTTTATAATACTTTGTTGTATCACTAAGTCTTTAACTGGGGTTTTCTAATCCTAATCCCAAAAATAACTAAACCAATCATCTGATACCAACTATAAAAACCCTACCCTTTATTTCATAAATAAAAATAATTTATTACATAAAATAATCACTTGATACAACATAGAAGATCAATAGGTATAATTTCCTTAGGGCTTTGTAACATTACATAACTATATAAAACAGGATATACAAATCTTTTTTGAAAACCTCTTTTACATGACCACACACATTCTTTTGTACTTAACATTTCATAGGATAACCCAAGGAAATGAATAAAAAAGGGTTGGCTATAAAGGCTAGTAAGAGAGTAAACAAGGCATAAAATGAACAATATAGTACGTGTTAGGAAACAATTATATCAATGAGGCATAATTGAAACATTAACATAAAGGCATTATATAACATGATTATTATAACAAGAAAATGTGGAAACGACATTTAACATGATATTAGTATTAACCAAAGCTTATTACACATGGAGCTTGAGTAAAAAGTCATTTCACTTGAATTAGAATGAGTAAAACCTAATTTCACTTGACATATAATGATATTAATCTTTACCCAATGCAATGGAGTGCTATCTGGGTGCACCCTTCTTAATCATTTCATTTAATTCATAAGTGTGCCACATGGATCATACAACATAGAATCATTAAAAATAATCATTTATTCAATGATAATGTAATGTGGAATAAATACATGAAACTATATAATCAATATGTAAATGTGTATAAAAGCGAATACCCATTATAGAGAAATGGGCATGGTATTTACTACACAATGTCTTGGCTTGGATAATCGCAGAGCAATTTCAGCAGCATAACAATGTGAAATAAGAATTCATAAAAATGGATGATGAGAGAGAAATGGGTATCTGATCATATGTTAATTTAATGGAGAGTTATTGGGTCATATTAGTAAATTTCCCAACATACGTATGAAATTTATATGCCCATTATAAAATATTGTTTTGAATGTAAATGAGAACATAGACATTCCTTACAGACTTTCGGCATGTTAAAGGGTGTGTATGGGAAGAATTAATGAGAGAGAAAGAGGTATTTGATCATTCCAACATAAGGAGTGTAGTATGGATGAGGTTCTAAATCATAACCCAACATTTGTAATTGATAAAAGGGTATAAAAATATAAATAAATTCGGTCAAAAATGAGAAAGGAAGAAATCCCTTACTTGGAAGTGTGAACCCAAAAGCTTGGGAAGGGCTTGATAGGGGATTCTTATGAGCTTGGGGTGACTTAGAATGATTATAGAGAGAGTATGGATAGGGATGGTTAGGATAAAAATTTGTTGAGTGAAGAGGAATGGGATATTGAGTGGGTTTATATAGGTAAGGATATGTGAATTCATTATTATGTCACAGACTTGTGTTTCAGAATCTTTCTAATTAAATATTTAAAACGCCAAACCAATCCATGGTTTCTTCCAAAGGTTAGTGGAAAAAATTATTTTATAAGGACAATGGCCGATATTTTTTAAATATTAGGCATGCTTATGTGTATGGGAGTCACACTCTAAAGAAGATCATTTTAAAATGTTTAATTGATTTATATGTCTTAGAGGGTCCACTAAGGATTTGTAAAATAAATCAAAAAAAACTAAAATCAAATTATTTTAATGTTGAAACATATATTGGACAAAAATTACATTTATAGTATTTTATTATATAATTTTTGTGTAATTATGATGTCATGAAACACACTATTATATTTAAACGATTTTTAATTTTTACCCAAAAATTCGACAGTCTCATAAAAATATGAAAAATTCACTGTTGGATAATTTAAACATCATGATTCCAAAAATAATATTCATTTTATCTAAATAATTTTCTATATATGTGAATATTTATTCAAAAAATAAAAACCATCATTTATTGAAAATTAAAGGGTTTTGATAAAAAAGGCATTCAAACATTAATAAAAATTACATTTATATTCATAAAAATAAATGATCAATTATAATTAAAAAAAATTAAATTAGAAATAATATTTTATTAATATATTATTTAATTTAAAAATACATTAATTCTTCAATATATATTTCTTAATTTAATATTAAGTAAAAAATTCTATTTGTAGTTTAAAAAATATTTACAATGTAACAATAAAAAAATAAATTTATATTATTTATTATTTTAAAAAATAATGCAAAAAATAATTTTTATAGTGTCTTGTTACATTAACCCTTATAACACCCACATATCTCCTCAGGGTAAGGTGTACGATGGTGAAAGACTCTTCAAGAGGCTCATATATCATCGCTCATGTGACAATCTCTATCAACTTCCACTTCTCCTGTAGGTGGTTCCGTTCGAGCTAAATGTGTTAAAGATTGGCTAGGGATTGGTCAAGAGAGAAGCGCAGTGATTCTAAATCCTTTACGAGCTCTGAAAAATGTGATTCGTATGGAGAAATTATATTGGACGAGGCTATCACTTCCTTTGTCTGAGTAAATTGGATTTTTTAAGCCCTATATTTATACTAATAAATTGATCACTGTTCAACGACTATATTAGAAACTGTAAAAAATTTTAATATTATTTTGAAATCCAAAAACCTAAAACCAAGGAAGTTTATATCTTTTATATAATAATTTTATATAATAAGTCATTTAATTAGATCAATATAAATTTTCCTTAATAAATGTTTGTGTCATTATAGATACTTTTTCATTATTGTAATGGTATTGATTTATCTATAGTAAATTAATAGGCTCATGGATCTATATTTTTCTTGAAAAATAGAACATGCAACCCCAAGGAGAAACAATAGGGTGAATAAATCCCTTATCACTAAATAAATCAGGTATTTTCATATGTTATTCTATATCCATAGTTTACTTTTTATAAGGAGTCAAGGATATAGGTCTTGTACCATTAATTAAATAAATAACTAACTCAACATACTTCTATAGAATATGTACTTGTAAATATTTTTGAAATACATCAATTTATTATTACACAATAGAAACATCTCCAGTTTGAAGATTCTTTCCTAATCCATAGATAACGTTTTCTCTTCCTTGGCAGGAATTAAATTTAGAAGAGATATTGGATGTGGATCCAGATTTGACTCAGACTATGAGGTCTCCCTTCTTAAGATGATAAATTCCATACTTATATCCTAAATCATAATTTACTTATCTTATATATATATATATATTAATTATATTTCAAAATCCAGTCTATGCCAAGGATTATATCAAAATAAACCACATATATATTGAAATAATTATCAATTAGAGCGGGTTTATGTGTCATAATAGTTACTTCTCAACACATCATTGTGGAAATAAGGTTTACATTAAGAGTATTTTATAAAAAAATCCATTATTAAAGAGAATTAGAAGTATCTAATTAGTAAATAAAACTGGAATGATATAATGTAATATGATTATAAAGAATAAAATAAATATTTAGCTAAATTCAGGGAGATTATTATAATACCTTCCACCACATCATTTGTAACATCAACCTCAACATATGTGATAGAATAAGCTTGGCCATGTTCCCTTAGGATTTTCTAAATAATTTTTACTTGACTCATAAGATAATAATTTTTATAATGCCCCATAGCCTCATAATTATAGTATTAAACAATAATAAAATATTTCTTTAATTTTCAATCATGGTTTTGGTGGCCTTTTTATCCACAACTATAAAAAAATATATTTTCTTTTAAGAAAGAACCAAAGTGTTTCCATCCACAAGTTTCCAATGTTGGAAAATTACGTTTTTATCTTTCCATTTAGAAATTAATTTATCTTCCACCCTGTTATTCCCTTGATTTCCATTAAATTTATATAACATAGTTAATTCATTCTCTATCATCATAGCACGTGAGACAATATATTTGTTTGATGAGAATTTTAAGAGACTAATTCCTATTAGATTAATGGTTTTAAAACATATGGGAATCGATCAATATAACTCCTTGGATTACGTATATTTCTTACACAATTCCTTATTAACCTTGTAGTATTGGATTCATTCATGGAAAAATATTCTTCCCCATTTTGTTTCAAACTGAAGAATTTCCTCTCAATATCCATTTCTGTTTCCGATAAAAATGTTTTTCCATGAAATGTTCTTTCAAATACTTCCATTCCATGTTTTCTATTTCTTCCCCCACCCCCATGTTTCGAATAAATTATCACTATCGATATGTATCTCCAGGGAGATGATAAAATTCCATGACAACCATTTCCATCCTGTTACATCCCAAAGAACTAAATGTCATCTTTAGAGAACTTATCCACATATCGATTACAAATGGGTGTGTAGTCTTGTCAATTGTTGAAGGTTGTTAACACATAAAATGGTCTAATAATTTTACTCCCTATTATGGATAATGATTATCTATAAAAGTTTAGTTTTTATTCATCTCAGGAGACAAATGCATTAGTATAGTTATAAATTACATAGATCCCATTGTAGCTCCTACTCCAACATCATTATTTTGTATAGGAGTGAAATCCCTACATGGGATACAAACATTGGTAATGTTTCCATTCCATCCACTAAGAGCCATTTATAAATAATGGAATAAAATAAGTTAGGTTATAATGAATATTTTAGTTACTATGAATACACTTAATATTAACTGAATACTAATGAAAATCTAACATCAAAATAAAAATATGCTTTCATTGGGGATATGTTTTATTGGAAGTCCTTCATAATTATTTGTAATGATAATGTGAATTATCATATGAATATTCTCTGGGAGTGTCAAAGTAGGTGCCCAGTAAGGCCCCTTGTCATGTACCAGGTTACTCCGAGTTAAGGCCAACACAACTTGTCGCGGTTCTTACCTCATGGTACATCAATTATAGACCCATGTAAACATGTATTATCCAGAGAGGGATATCTTTCTAGGAAGAACTGTATAATCTCTAACTTAACAAAATTATTCTATGTTATTATTATTTTTATCATAAATTTCTATCTTAGTTTAATGATCCAAAATATATGTTTTATAAATTTATTTTTTAGTATTTATACAAAACATCCTCTAGTACCAACTGTAAAGACCCTGACCCCAGAAGCCCAATGTTATTGCCTTAATTTATTAAATTGGTATTACAAACCATGAAGACACATCCCGACGGACTGAATAGTTTAGTATCCTTAGAAAACTAGATACAAACATATATTTTACTTTAAAACTTGAAATGAAATACAATATATAAACTCCTTTGTAAACATTCTTAATCTACCATATTATCCCTAAACGTCATTCATAAGACACATATTTTCATACGAGGGAAAATTAATAAATATAACAGAATGATTTTGGATGCTCAGTATGGGTTACTAATAAAAAAAGATAATATAAGAAATAAATCAAGTTTAATGATTAAAATAACTTTCTATTAAAGTATAATCATCAACATAACATGGCATAAATACAAACTGAATCAAAATTCCATATAAATAATCACTTGGAATGAATCCTAACCATGTATATTTGAACAATAAACTAAACACATGTATTATCAATTAGTAATACCATAATGAGTGAATTCATAAATCTATATGTAATAAACAAGTAGTTTAGGCCTCAACCAAGATATCTAAAAATAAATGGTTAAGGCCTAATCGAAATCCATTTATGTTTTGTCTCATGAGACCTACCGATGCATCTAAGAGCTTTAGTGGTCCCAAATAATCACAAAACATGTCATATATATTGTTTATATTAATGGGTTGAGACATGAAAACCATATACCAAGTAAAATTAAATAAAATTCCCTAAATAGTAATCATAATCACTATTCTTTCTGAGTAATATGGGGAATGATATCATGATAGAACATAAACAGTAAAACTGACCATAAAACATTCAATAAAATATGGTAAATTATATCATATATGTTTAATCAAAATTATTCATAAAATTCAACATTTTGTGTTTAAATACATGAAACAACTCTAAAAAATCATTGAGGAATTATTTAGAGAGACAACCATTCTACTTGTCAATGAAGATTAGTTTTGGAAAAATTAGTTGTATTTATCGTAATTAATTATATAAGACCTTGAATGAAAAAAATACATTTATATAATGAAAAAATTAATGATTTAAAAAAATATATTATGAATGGTAATTGAAAATGCGTAAGAAATCAGGAAGTTACATTTAATCAGGTTTTCTTATTGGGATGAATTGAGATGGGGACCTTGTAAAACATGTATTTACCATAAAATAATTATAAAATAATATTTTTATATTATTTTAAAACATATATTAATAATTTATAATAATTATATAGATATAATTTATAATTATGTTCAGTTAAATAGAGAAAATGTGTAACCCGAATGAAAAGTCGAGGTTCGTGTAGAATCCGTACCTTATTGCTGAAAGTTTTATACATATGTATTTAATGTCATGGATAATGAAATTAGATTCTTTTTTAAATTAATTCAGAACCAATTAAAAAATTATTTTATTTAGTATACTTTTATTAATTCCATTTTTAGCCTTTTGGATGACTTATATTTTTAAATTTCATCGTACGAGAGTGTTCATTTCCTTGATTGTCATGATTGAATCACTTGTATACATGTATGAAAGATAATATATAATGGAAATAACTCTCCAGAAATAAAATCCTATAATATTAATGGAAATAAAAACTATTTAATTGTCTTATATTTTTTTCATTATATGAGGATGATACGTTTTATAAAACATGAAAGAAAATCATTTAAAATATTTGGGTAGTTTTTCGACCATCACAAACTGACTTTGACTTATTAATTAATATCATGTATGTGTAGTGGTTATAAACACTAAATAACATATAATATGTATAATAAAATAGTATTTAATTATAATTTTGGTTTTATAACTATAATTTATGGTGGTAATGGAAAATGGAGTCACATGGTCCATGATGGCTGTAAATTGGCACATCCTGAAAAATGTTTTTTTATAATTAAAGGGGGTGGAAAAGGTGTTGATAATGGATATTAAATTAACATAATGAAATTAAAATATATATAATATATATGAGTTATCATTCATGTTATAATATATGAGTTAAGGATATAATGTTAAGAAAATAAATTAAAAGAATATGAATATGAATAAAAAAGGATTTAAATCTTGAATTATTTTCTTTGATAACCTCCTTGAGGAACCATAAATTGGTATTATATTGAGACTAGAAAGACAAGAACGTGGGTGAGATGTTTGGGTGAGGAAAAGGGTAGAATATAATAAAAAATTATGTCTTTGGAAGTCTGTGGAGATGAAATAGTGAGGATTGGTATTTATATTGGAGGAGTGGGGTCATTTTTTATTTCTTTAATAATTAATATATTATTTTTTGGGTCAATACAATGAATATATTAGAAATCATAACTAAATATATTAAATAATTAATTCATGTTATATATTATGGTTCATACATCATTGTTGACTCATGGAAATGTGTATTTATCTTGTAATGTATGTATATTGAAAATTATTGTATTTCACTATTCACAAAAAATCAATTATTTTAGAAAAATAAAAAATATTCACCGTAAATAAATTTCATTGAGTATTATTAAAAAAATAAATCCATATTTTGAAATTATTTTCTAAATGTGGTAAAGTTAATTTTAAATTAAAATCATCATTTATTAAAAATATAATAATATTAAATGTATAACTTATTTTATGAAAACTTGAAAAATTAATTACATAAACATAAACATATATTCAAATAATAATAAAAAAAAATATTAATTTATGAGTATATTCTATGAAAGTATAAATTCAAATTAATTGTTATTTTATTTGTAAAATTTTAATTTAATTTGGATGTTTTATAAAACTATAAAGACTTAATTTTTCTTTTTTAAAACATTTATTTACTTAATCTATGAAATAAGTATACCATATTTTCATTTATAAGATTCCTATATTTTATTTATACTCTCATGGGTGAGTTACAATTAAAATTTTCATATTACTATTCCTAATTGTCACATTTCATTTCCAACGGTCAAAATTAATTGAATAATACAGTTTTAAAACTTAGTGTTTCATAATGAAAAATCTATTGAAGATGGTAAATTTTAAAAGAAACATACCATAAGATCCTGGGGTGTTAAAATGTTATTAGGATATCACTAATACATTCTTACTTTGTATTCATTAGAGGATAAGATAATAATGCTCTTTTGAATGGTGAACTTCTGCCTCATAAAATGATGTGATTCGTTTTACACTATGTCATTATGTGGTAGGTAATAAGGTTATATTTAATTATTATAGGTTATATTAATGATATAATTATAATTATTAATTTATATTTTATCCTTTCACTTCATACAATGAAAAATTAAAATGTGAATTATTTGTAGAAGTGGACAACCACCTCCAAGAAGTGATGTGAATTTTTCGCATCACCAAAATAAATGGATGATGTGTAAAATAATATTTTATTTAATAATATGGTATTTATGATTTTATTATGATTAAATTTAGTTAAATTATTAATTATCTTCTTTCTATAGTGTTCATTGAAGAATATAATCTTTACACATGTGTACGTATGACCTACTGTCTCTATGATCCTAACACACTACATTTTTCTTAACCATAATTCATTATTTGGTTTAAAATTATTATTTATGTATAAAAATAATTACTATTTTAGGATTATTATCCATAAAAATTTTCAAATATTGACTACTTTGACCACAATGCTAACAACGAATCTGTTTTGAAATATTGAATTAAATTTCCTTGAAACACCCATTGTGGACATAAATGATTAAGTATATAACAAAGTCATTAAAAATAAATAAAATTAACGATATAAGAACAAGGAATGAATACAAGAAAAATACCTTAAGATATAAAACAAGTAATATAATATTATTATATAGGATTTAAAGGATATGATTGAAAAGCATGTACACAAGTTAAGGTACTTCACCTCATTTTTTTGAAATTGATGTATATTTTAGTGTTATCAAAAAAATTATTGTATATTATTTATATAATACACATTTTGGGGAACCATAATTGTTTATTAATTATTATTATTTTAATAATTTAAATATCTCAGATAGATTTCCCTACTTGAGATACAATGTTTAGCATTTGTTACACATAACACAGAGTTCTAAAAAACCATGATATAATATTAATATTATTATTTAAACATGAAATTTATATTATAGATGTTAAAATTATAAATTTTAATTTTAATATGTAAATTTTTTATATTTTGTATAATTTTTTATATAAAACAACTTATTGACAAAAAATTCTTTATTTTTGGTAAAGTCTTTATATGTTTCAGAAATAAAATTTTCCCAAAAACTGTTTATTATTTTTTAAGAAAAATAATAAAAAAATTAAAATATTTTTAAAAATAAATAGATAAAAAAGAATAATGTTTTAAATCATAAATTTAAAATTATCTTAGATTTAATTTTTGAGATATTTTTGAGTATTATTTTTTCAAATAACGTAGACAAATATTGGATTTTATTAAAAACTATATTTTCATTTAATGAATTTATAAGTATAGGATTTGTTTAAAATTTGTTTTAAAGTTCAATAATAATAAATATATATATAAATAAAATTAATATATAATAATAATTTAAATTAATAATTTTGATATAAATTCATTTTACAATTCTCAACTTTTTTTCATTGGAAATCAGTTCCTTATTACATCAGTGGGATTAAATTTAATTAATTTTTTTTCCAATTATGTGAATTAATATTTTTGAAAACAGATAAAATTATATGATTAAGAATAATTTATTCAAACTAGTATGGTAAACGAATTTTTTTTATAATCATTCATATTAAAAACATATAAAATTATTTAATATGGTTATTGTAAAAATGGGTTTACCGTATGGGGGGGGTGTTAAAATAAACATGAAATGATTAAAAATGAAAAAATATAGTAAATACCAATTTTTTTTATTTTAGAGTTACAAAATCTTTAATATATAATCATCCATTTTGGAACCTTTTGGTATATTAAAAACATGAGTACACCTTTTTTCATTTAAAACAATTACCATTGTTCCCCTAACCCAACATAAAAAGGCCACCCATTATCTTATCCTATTGACCCAAAAAACCATTTGGTTCATAAAATAATAGAAAAAATAAATTCTTTATTTCCCTGTTCCTATCTAATAAACCTTTTTTTGATAAAAAATCCACCCTATGAAGCCTTTCAGTGAAAACCAAATGAAGTTATCTAAATAAGAGGTAACACCCTTAACTGAGTGATTTATATTATTTCATCATCAAAATCGATCAATGAAAATTAGAACATGATCATATAATAATATTTTTATGCTAAATATAATCTAATGTTTTTATTTTATTGAATGATTAACCTCTATATCATATTCCATCAAATGGGATATCGAATCATCATTCATTTGTGAGGAAGACTCCCCCCCCACAAAAAAATGTTATTCATTTTGTATTACTACCTATCATGTATGGATATATTGAAATATTAATTTTATATATGTTATATTTATTATATTATTATATTTATTTATTTTTTGTATCACATATACAATTACAATTTTTATTTTGTGGGAATATAATATCATTTATCAGGTGTACGGTGAACTACGGTCATGCGAAGAGATCTAATTCATTTACACAATAAATTAAACTTAATAAAGAATATTTTAATGAATATATTTAATATATACAACATTAAAAAATTAATTAATTGTAACATATTATTTACCATTATTTGATTTAATCCTTCAGGAATATTGGAACAATATTCAAGCATACGTACATCTTATAATCTCTAAGAATAGTTTATTTAATTTTATATATCTAATATTGTGGATTTATAAAAAAACTATATATTAAATATATACATGATATCTAAATTATAGTTAATTTACAAGATAATATGGATCCATGATGAAACTTGGATGGCCAAAAATAAATAATGAAAAAAAATATCTGAAAAATGAAGCATTTTTTCTTAAAACATGAATTTACCAACGAATTGATAACTAATGGGTAATAAATGGTCATAATAAAATAATATATTCTATTATATATATAATTAAATTAATTTATTATATTTTCAATAAACATATATTTTTTATACAAGAGGTTTTAATGCGTACAAACTAAGTGGAGACTTATGGTAAAAAATTTATTTCTCACAATAATTTTCTTTGAGACCCAAGAAATATTCACCAAATGTTTCATTTATGTGGTTTAAATATTTACCATTATTGAATTTATGAATCAAATACATAAAATTATGTGTAATTTCATATCCACTTCAGTATATATCTTTCACTATGTTTATGGTTTAAAAAGTTCCATTGTTGAAATGGATTTTTATCGGAATTTTCCCTCCATAACACATATGACATGTTATGTTGTTATATCTATTTATATGGTTTGTATATATACCAATATAAATTTAATATAATGAATTTATTTTTTCCCTATAACATTTGTGTTCAATTTATTTTGATTCCCTCTTTGGGTGTATAATTCAATTTCACAAAAGTGTTAAATAATTTACAATATAATCACATCATTTGTTAGGATTATTTACAATTTTATTTCTGATGATATAATATAATGGTCCATATTTAAAAAAATCGAAATTTTTATTATTCTTTTAATTTTTCATTAAATTACATGTTTTTATTCATTTTCTATTTTTAGGTACTAAAAAATTCAAATAATATTTTCACGAAAAAACATCATTATTTCTATCTTCAATTAAAAAAAGTTTTTATTCCAAAACCATGTATTTGAAAAGCTCTTTAATAAATGTTTTTAAATTTAAAAAATGATTTATTTATAATATCATGAATTTTTTTTTAATTTTTAAAAAAGGACTTGAAATGATTCATCATTTAATTTTCCATAGAATTCCAGAATTGATTTCATTTTAAATTTGAGACCAATTTTATAATTTAACATGTATAAAATGAATGAAATTAACCATAATAATGTGTAATAATTTCATATATTAATTAGTAAAAATTATCCATTATTGTTTTCAAATATAAGGATTTTGAAAAATTTTATGTCTTAAAATAATTTTTTAGTATTTAAAGGCCATTTTCCTCAAATATTGTTTTAAATTATTGATAAAAATCTTATTCTATAAAAGATGAAATTCATTGGTGATACCTATGCATTACTTTGGATATGTTCCCAGATACCATTATAAATCATTATATGAATTATTTTTGTTTATAAAAGGATTATTTTGATGAAATATATTTTAATTACATAGGTTATACCACAAGAAAATTGTTATGAGAACTACATATTTTCATGGGACAAGATATGATGACATTATGAAATGTTCATAGAGAATGCAGCTTTTCCACTGGATATCTAATAGTGAAATGTTATAGAAACCCATTCCATTTCATGGGTTCTCATCTGGGGAATTTTTTATGATATTTCGTTAAACAAGTATATCATTTTTGTTATGAGGTTAGTGGGACATATAGAACCCTCTAATTCATTCGGTAATGATTCCTTTCCCAAGATATAGAATGTATAGAAAGTGGGAGTGTACCCAATTTAGTAAGGAAGTTTTTACACTATGATAGTATTGGTTTTGAACATTGACTGTTATGATTTTTTGGGTAGTGAACCCATTCCAATCTAATATACTTAGTAGTGATCCTTTACCATTATGGAAATGATTTTCTATGCTTATGTATATTCTAGAATTCTATGTCTTATGTCAATATTAGGCACTCATGGATAATGTTCTTTTTTCCATATGATTAATGTATTATGAACATCAAATAATTATTCAATGAAAATAGATTATGATCATTGATCTGTGGGGTATGATTTGAAATGCTGTGTTGATGTTCCGATACTCGTATGTTAATGATATACTTACTAATCACCATTGTTTACCCATAATGAGAATCCAATATCATCCTTTATTATGTTTAAATTACCTAGGTTATAAAGAAATATATTAAATATTTCATATCTAATCATTGTTCTAGATATGATTAATATACTGGGAGATGATGTAGTTTAAATATGAACTAGAAGTTAATGATTAAATGTACCCAAATCAATTATACGATTGCGATCCCTAGGTTCATGTATATGAAATTTTATAATTATTCATATAATAATATATAATATATTTGTATGAGAAGCCTGGTATTACTAATGTTGGTATCAATGGAAAGTTTTAGTTATCTAATGGAATCAGGAGGAGAAAACTTTTAGTGAGCCTCCTAAAGAAATGTCTACGTATTATTTTATGGATGAGTTAATGTATAAGAAAAAATGTGAATTTTGGTAAAGGATTGAGTGAATGGTTTCTAAGAATTTGAATCATTTTATTAATATTACATGTGGATTTGGATCAAGAACAGAGATACATAGATGTAGTAACTCAAAACCATGATGCATTGTGCTTGACCCAACCATTACCCGGTGTATGAAAACTGAAATTGTAACACCCGAGACTTTTACGTTATATAAATCATCAAAGGAATCTTTTTCTACACAACAATTGCTTGGCTTGCTTTACACGAAATCGCGACCTTCCTCGATTGCTTGCGTCGTACGCAATACCGAGTTTCACTAAACAACGATATGCTATTAAAATATTTTTAAAAAAATCCGTTATGAATAGTAATAGCCACTTTTTGAAATTTCATAAATTTTATTTTTCAAAATGGACTTCATTTTTGGATTCGGAATATCGAAATTAGCCTAGGGTGAAATTTTGGTATTTTTCTGAAAACTTTCAATTTTTGATGAATAGTGAAACCACTAAGTGGTAGTTAAAAAAACTGAATTTTTCATAAAAATTAATTTTACCGCTTCTGTGAGTGGAATTTCAAAAATCCGAGAGACACAGTTGATGTCAGTAAGTAAAATGTGGTTCAATGAGATGAAAATAATTTTTTGGTGAATAGTAACTTTTTACTTTTTTTTACCACGTTTAAAAGTAAATTGGGTAATTAAGGGTAAAGATGATATTATTATTACCCTAACACATGTCCTAATTCTATTGGATAAGTTTAATTCGACCAAAAACAAATTTAGGAATAAAATATGATCATTTAGGCCCACTTGGATTAGATTAGGACATTTATTATTAATTTATTTAAAGAAGGGTTAAAATAGTTAAAATCAAAGTTTAATAAGTAAATAATTTTTAATATGGGGTTATACATAAGATAAATTCGACTATAAATATTCATTATAAAGCTTAAAAGATTTCCTACATAATGTTATTTTATTTGTAATTTTTTAGACATTAAATAATTTAATTTTTTTTATGACACAAAGATGATGCAGTAATTATCTTATTAATGAAATATTGACATAATTAATGTTATAAACACCAAAATAAATGTAATCTCAGACTTTTTATGAATTACACTAATTTTACAGCATAATATTACATGTTAGTATTGATTTAATTAACTTGGTTAGAACTAATAATTCTGTTATGATTTTCACAAAAATCAATTACTAAATAGTGTCAAAATTGACATAAAATAGTTTTTAAAACAAATATTATATTAGTAATTGTTATTTTATTCCTAAAAATCTAAGGTTCGGCCAAATGAATTAGATAAGGTTATATATATTCATAATAAACAACTTTGGGTTCGTTTGGCTGCTTATAGTAAGTTTATTAACCTTATAGTATAAGAACACAAGAAGACACGATAAAAGTAAACTTATTTAACTTAATGTTAAAACTAAATGATAAGGATAAAATAGGAACCTAAACTTGTCTAAAATCTATTGGATGAGTGGATTTCGACCCAGCCCAACCTTAGCTTCGAAATATATCAATTTGGAGCTATTTAAAACCAAACTTGACTTTATAATAAAATAATACTTTTAGTTTTCCCAAAGGTGCCCCTCTCCTCCCTTATAAAAGAGCACCTACTCCCCCTCTTCCTCACACCACTTTGAGCCTTCAAGATCGTCCACACCATGCCAATTCCTCCTCTCCACTTCCCTAGAGACATCCTAGAGGTCCTGGTCTTCTTTAAAGACCAATTTTAGTGCCCTAAAAGAAGGTCTCAAAGAAGCACTTCAAAGAAGAGGTAATGTCCGTTACCGATTCTTTCATCTTTATTTCTTCTTCCACTTATTCTTATTTAGTTGTTTCATTATGAAGTAATAACATCAGTATCACTCATATACTGATATGTTATTATAATTATGAAACAACCCTATTTAACCATCTATCCGTCCTACGGAAAAAGAAATCACCGCACGTGCGTACTTACGGAATACCGTCTCCACGCCGTGGTGTAACCTATTTTCCACCACCACCTTACTTGGATGGGTATAATGGTGTAAATAATGACTATATATGACTATTATAAAGTGATACTGATTCTGAAATAGTATAAATACACTCCAATACAATTCCACGATCATAGGAATGATATCATCACTCGTGCGTACGTACAGAATACCCTCTCCACGATGTGATGCGACTCGTTCTACATGATCTTCATTTCATAATTATTACATAAATAAATTGAATGAATGAATATTATATATATTACACTAATAACATTCTGTAAATGAGGTATCTATAACCTAATGATAAGAATAATAATTTATTCGACAAAACACGCATAAGAACAAAAAGTTATAAACACCCGAATAACAAGTAGCAATGAAATATTACTACTAAGAAGCTAAGAAAATGATCATATATGATATCATAAAAATAAGTATGATTCTGGAATAAGTCAATAACATTATTTAAATCATTATACAGGAGGTTCGGACACTTACGAAGCAAAACGGACCTAAGGTAAGGGAAATATCACTATCTAATTTTTATCCGAGATTGTTTATACTTTGAAAGTTACTGGGGTGTATTTTATCATCCACATCCATGTTTCCTCAATATGTAATTTTATCCACCTACAATTGTTTAAATCCAATTTTACCCTTCGGTGAGTTTTTAGTAAAAGATATGAAATGAATCTTTTGTCATTTTTCGTATGAGGTACTTTTTGACTTTTCTGACAAAAGTACGAGAAGAATGTTTTTTTAACTTATACGACATGAATGGATTTTTAAAACATTATTTCCAAGAACCTTTCTTTACCAGTTTTCAAGTTCATTTTTAATCAACTTCTTTTGGTTTATAATTGTATGACATGTTATGAAAGGAAAAATGTTTTTGAAGAAGAAAGGATATTTTCCTCAAGAATGGAGTTCAAGTGTTTTATCAAAATTATTTTCCATCTAAGATAATAAAGGGTTCTGTTTCTATCCCTATTATTACATTGATTTGACTATGTTGTGATGGAATTATTTTTATGAATTCCTTTATCTTATATGAATTGTTTTATGATGTCATGATGTTTAAGATTCTTATTTTTTATTACATGGGTTATGCTATGATGTATGGTTTATGATTTTGTGGCACACATAAGAATGGTATCATTATGAGATGGGTGGGACCTATATCTCCCACCAATTCATTGGGTAAAGATTTTATATCTCATGAGATAGACATGGCTGGAACGGTAGGTTATACCGGTTCAGTGAAACAGGACTGAAACGAGGAGTGAACTTGGTTTAGAAATTGACTTTGTCCACTAAGATAGTCTTGTCAACGAGTCTTGACTAATAAGAAATGATTCTCTATGATTATGTGTGTATTCCACAAAGTTTCATGTTTTATGTTTTGATTATTGGGATTACATTTCACTACTATGATTTATC
Source organism: Viscum album (assembly GCA_963277665.1). Classification (NCBI taxonomy): domain Eukaryota; kingdom Viridiplantae; phylum Streptophyta; class Magnoliopsida; order Santalales; family Viscaceae; genus Viscum; species Viscum album. The sequence continues at coordinate 2,083,630,278 of OY728119.1, forward strand.
CCATGTTATGAAATTATGCTCTCTTTTGCAGGTTAAGATTTCCAAAAGTTATGTTCTTATGAATATGATGTGATTGATATTTCTTTTGTTTACCCTTACTGAGCATTTGAGCTCACCCTTTCGTATGTTTTCATTCCCCAGGCCAGGAAGAAGGTTATTAAGTAAGATATGCCAAAAGGGACTATAGATATGATGAAATAAATGGGAGATAATGTAGACGCTTTATGAACTAGTTGTTTATGTTTCCCAGTTTCTAAAGACACTATACCTATACGGTCCTTTTGTGGTTTTGTTATATGTTGTAATAAGTATGCTTCAATTTTGAAGTATTAACAATGTATGTAAATTATGGGTCGTTATAGTTGGTATTAGAGGAAAGGTATAGTCAACCTTTGGAAGCTAGGATGTGAAAGCCTTAGTAAGAACCCTAAGGATAAGTCTAAGCATAGAACACAATCTTAGTATTTTAGAAATGACCCTGAATAACCTAGGATAAGACCTTAAGTGTGAAATTTTATTCTTGATTAGGTGGTTTTCCTATTATAATTAGTGTTTCTCACACTATTCTTCTTGGTTTTAGTCAACGGCTGGAACCCGATGGAATCGTGTGAATGCGGAATGCGACGAGAAATGCAATGATTGTCCCCTTGAGAAACCAAACATTGTGGGAGCTGGAATTCAAAATCTTGTAGCCATGCTCACACAACTTTCTCAAGCTATGAATCATGCCGGACTTCCAAACGAGCAAAGGAAAGAGCAACATTCTGTTGAATCCTTCATGAGGCAGCATCCACCTTCTTTCAGCGGGTCTACTGATCCATTAGTTTCTGAACAATGGATTAATACTACTTAAAAGATATTTTCAGTTATTCAATGTTCTGAACATGATAAAGTCATCCTAGTAGTGTATCGTTTGGAAGTAGATGCTGATCAACGGTGGAATCTTATTAAGAATACGTGGAAAAGGGATGAAATTGAGTCCATGGAAAGGGACGAGTCCAAGAACTTATTTTTCAATAAGTAATTCCCTCGTATTCTCCAAAAAAAGATGGAGAAAGAGTTTCTTGAACTGAAGTAAAAGGATGATGAATCTGTTGGTACCTATGAAGAAAATTTTACAAGACTTGCAAGTTACGCTTCTGGTATTATTATCCAACCTGAGAGTAAGATCGATCGATTATTTAGTGGCTTAAAACCAAGTCTTCGAAGGGCGTTAGCCATAAGGGACTTCAATAGCTACGAGGAAATCATTCGATGTGCTCTCAAAGTTGAGATGAAGATTGGAGTAACCCATCAGTCATATGGGTTTGATAAGACGAGGGAAATGGAATTCAAAGGAAAATCTAAAGAGCACACTGAAAAGAATATAAGCTTTCCCTTATTCTCAAAGTGTGGAAAGAAACATGGAGGGAGTTGTCTTAAAGGGACAAGTAAATGTTTCAAATGTGGAAAGGAAGGTCATCGGGCATTTGAATGCCGCGATGATGGGAAGAAGATGTCCAATGATGCAAACAAAGGAAGGGATACACAGAATGAACCTACTACACTTCAATGTTTCAAGTATAAGGAGATGGGGCATTATGACAATAAATTCCCTAATCCAAGGGTTGATAATGATGGTCGATGTCAACGAACTCTTAAGGCTAAAGACAAAGGAAAGTCACATGAAATTTCTATCAGCGATGTGGAGTACGATAATGATGTGGTGAAAGGTACACTTACCATCCACTCTAAAGTAGCAAACATTTTATTTGATTCTGGATCCACCCACTCTTTTATTTCTGAAGAATTTTCTAAGGGTATCACCGTATTACCTCAACAATTAGATGTTGAGTTAGCTGTGACAACACCTAATGGCACAACAGTCGCATCAAAAGTTTGTAATTCTTCTTCGATCGAAGTTTGTGGGAAAGTGCTTCCTGCAAATCTTGTGATCCTTCCTATAGTGGAATTTGATGTGATTCTTGGAATGGATTGGATTTCTTTATATGGAGCTCATATCAATTTCCAAATAAGGTAAGTCACATTTCATATTCCAGATCAATCTATGATCGTCTATCAATGAAAGTATGAACATAACATTCCAGTGGAAATTACTTCTACCTTATGGGTCTTGATTCCACTAAATGAAGGTTATTTATCTCAAATGGTTGGTGAGAAACTCACGAAAAAGAATATTCCCATTGTACGGGATTTTGATGATGTCTTTCTGGAGGAATTACCGGGTCTTCCAACAAATCGTGAAGTTGAGTTTTCAATAGAACTCGTACCGGGTGCTTTGCCTATTTCAAAGACACCTTATAGAATGACCCCAATTGAGTTGCAGGAACTGAAGAACCAACTCCAAGAGAATCCTGATAAGGGATTCATACACCCTAGTGCGTCACCTTGGGGAGCACCTGTTCTATTTTTTAAGAAGAAAGATGGATCAATGAGACTCTGCATTGATTATCAAGAACTTAACAAGATCACTATCAAGAATAAATATCCTCTCCCACACATTGATGACTTATTTGACCAACTACGTGGAGATCAATACTTTACCAAGATTGATCTTCATTCAGGGTATCATCAATTAAGGTTCAAAAGGTAAGATATACCAAAGACGGATTTCCATACAAGCTATGGACACTATGAATTTATAGTGATTCCATTTGGTCTTACTAATTCCCCTGCTATCTTCATGGATCTGATGAATAGAGTCTTTAGAGACTATCTTGATCAATTTGTGCTAGTCTTTATAGACGATATTCTTTTCTATTCAAAGAGCAAGGAAGAACATGAAGATCACTTGAGAATTATGTTGATGACCCTGAGAAAGGAGAAGCTTTATGTCAAATTTACCAAGTGTGAATTTTGGCTTCAAAAAGTTGCATTTTTGGGTCACATAATCTCAAAAGAGGGTATATCTGTGTATCCAGCAAAAACAGAGGTTATCGAAAGATGGTCGAGACCAACAACAGTAACTGAGATCCGAAGTTTTCTTGGTTTGGCTGGATATTATCGACGTTTTGTGAAAGATTTTTCACGATTATCTAATCCACTCACCAAGTTGACTTGGAAAGGAGTTAAGTTTGTCTGGACGGAGGAATGTGAAGAGAATTTCAAGGAGTTGAAAAGAATGTTGCACCTGTGCTCAAACTGCCTTGTAGTGGAGAAAGGTTTGTGATCTATAGTGATGCATCCAAGAAGGGATTGGGGTGTGTTCTTATGCAAAATGATATGGTGATAGCTTATGCCTCACGACAGTTGAAAATCCATGAGCAAAATTACCCAACACATGATTTGGAGTTAGCTGCGGTAATCTTTGCATTAAAGATTTGGAGGCATTATCTTTATGGTGAAAGGTGTGATATTTATACTGATCATAAAAGTTTAAAGTATATTTTCACACAAAAGGAGCTGAATATTCATCAAAGAAGATGGTTGGAACGGATTAAGGATTATGACTGCTCAATCCATTACCACCCTGGGAAAGCAAACAAGGTGGGAGATGCATTAAGTCAACAAGACCATGCCAGTTTAACCATGATGAGGATCACAAAAGATCCAATATTTATGGATTTACAAAGGATGGATCTTGGAATTATAATGGAAGGGGAAAAATCTTATCATTCTCAAATGAATGTTCAACCATATATACTTGTGAAGATTAAAGAGGCACAGAAAGAAGATGTCGAGTTACAAAATAAGGTGAGAAATGTTCCTGAATTCAACCTTGATTATGATGGGATAATAAAGTTCAGGAATTGGGTTTGTGTTCCTCCCATACTGGAATTAAAGAAGGAGCTGCTGGATGAGGCTCATAGTTCTTCATTCTCTATTCATCCTGGAAGCACGAAGATGTATAGGGACCTGAAAGAGTACTTCTGGTGGGATGGCATGAAAAGAGATGTTGCTGAATATGTCTCTCGATGCTTTGTTTTTCAGCAAGTTAAAGCTGAGAGACATAAGTCTAAGGGGATGTTACAACCATTACCCATACCCGAATGGAAATTGGAAAACATCACTATGGACTTTCTCACAGGACTTCCTAAAACATCCAAAGGCAATAATGCTATCTGGGTCATAGTTGATTGTCTAACAAAGTCTGCACACTTCATTGCTATTAGAGAGGATTTCTCTCTGGATCAGCTTGCTAGGATATATGTAAAGGAAGTGGTATGATTACATGGAGTACCACTTTCTATTATATCTGATCGGGATCCGAGATTTACCTCGAACTTCTGGCGAAGTCTTCAGCATACTCTGGATATAGAGTTGAGTTTCATAACTGCTTATCATCCTCAGACAGACGGTCATTCCGAGAGAACAATTCAAACTCTAGAAGATATGTTGAGAGCTTGCCCTATGGATTTTAAAGGTGGTCGGGATCAACACCTACCTTTGGTGGAATTTTCTTATAATAATAGCTTTCACTCCAGTATTCAGATGGATCCTTATGAGGCTATCTATGGAAAGAAATGCAGGACTCCAACTTGCTGGGATGAAGTTGGGGAAAGAAAGCTATTAGGACCTGATCTCGTTGATGAAATGGCAGAAAAGGTCAGATCTATTCAACAACACATAAGAGCAGCTCAGAGTTGACAGAAAATTTATGCCGACAACCGAAGAAAAGACCTAGAGTTTGAAGTGGGTGATAAAGTGTTCTTACGAATATCTCCCTGGAAGAGAGTCATGAGATTTGGAAAGAAGGGGAACTTGAGCCCTAGATATATCGGTCCTTTCAAAATAATGGATCGTGTCGGGAAGGTAGCTTACCGATTGGTGATTCCACCGAATCTCTCCCAAGTACATGATGTGTTCCATGTATCTCTCCTGAGAAAGTACATACCTGATCCTTCACATGTACTCAGCTCAGAAGTTGTACCGCTGGAGCAAGATATTTCTTATGAAGAACAACCGATAGAGATTCTAGATCACAGCGAAAAAGTCCTACGAAACAAGACCACTCGCTTGGTGAAAGTTTTATGGAGGAACCACCAATTAAAAGAAGCTACATGGGAGCTTGAGGATATGATGAGGGAGAGGTATCCTCATCTGTTTGTTACAAAGTGATGAATTTCGAGGGCGAAATTCATTTTAAGGGGGGTAGAATGTAACACTCGAGACTTTTATGTTATATAAATCATCAAAGGAATCTTTTTCTACACAACACTTTCTTGGCTTTCTTTACACGAAATTTCGACCTTCCTCGATAGCTTGCGTCGTACGCAATACCGAGTTTCACTAAACAACGATATGCTATTAAAATATTATTAAAACTAGCTGTTATGAATAGTAATAACCACATTTTGAAATTTTATAAATTTTATTTTTCAAGATGGACTTCATTTTTGGATTCGTAATATCGAAATTAGCCTAGGGTGAAATTTTGGTATTTTTCTGAAAACATTCAAATTTTGATGAATAGTGAAACCACTAAGTGGTAGTTAAAAAAACTGAATTTTTCATAAAACATAATTTTACCGCTTCTGTGAGTGGAATTTCAAAAATCCGAGAGACACGGTTGATGTCAGTAAGTAAAATGTGGTTTAATGGGATGAAAATAATTTTTTGGTGAATAGTAACTTTTTACTTTTTTTACCACGGTTAAAAGTAAATAGGGTAATTAAGGGTAAAGATGATATTATTATTACCCTAACACATGTCCTAATTCTATTGGATAAGTGTAATTCAACCAAAAACAAACGTAGGAATAAAATATGACCATTTAGGCCCACTTGGATTAGATTAGGACATTTATTATTAATTTATTTAAAGAAGGGTTAAAATAGTTAAAATCAAAGTTTAATAAGTAAATAATTTTTAATATGGGGTTATACATAAGATAAATTCGACAACAAATATTCATTAGAAAGATAAAAATATTTCCTACATAATGGTATTTTATTTGTAATTTTTTAGACTTTAAATAATTTAATTTATTTATGACACAAAGATGATGCAGTAATTATCTTATTAATGAAATATTGAAATAATTAATGTTATAAACACCAAAATAAATGTAATTTCAGAATTTTTATGAATTACACTAATTTTCTAGGTTAATATTACATGTTATTATTGATTTAATTAACTTGGTTCAAACTAATAATTCTGTTATGATTTTCACAAAAATCAATTACTAAATAGTGTCAAAATTGACATAAAATAGTTTTTAAAAAAAATATTATATTAGTAATTGTTATTTTATTCTTAAAAATCTAAGGTTCGGCCAAATGACTTAGATAAGGTTATATATATTAATAATAAACAACTTGGGGTTCGTTTGGCTGCTTATAGTAAGTTTATTAACCTTATAGTATAAGAACACAAGAAGACACGATTAAAGTAAACTTATTTAACTGAATGTTAAAACTAAATGATAAGGTTAAAATAGGAACCTAAACTTGTATAAATTATATTGGATGAGAGGATTTCGACCCATCCCCACCTTATCTTCGAAATATATCAATTTGGAGCTATTTAAAACCAAAATCGACTTTATAATAAAATAATATTTTTAGTTTTCCCAAAGGTGCCTCTCTCCTCCCTTATAAAGGGGCACCTCCTCCCCCTCTTCCTCACACCACTTTGAGCCTTCAAGCTCGACCAACCCCTGCCAATTCCATCTCTCCACTTCCCTAGAGACATCCTAGAGGTCCTGGTCTTCTTCAAAGACCAATTTTAGTGCCCTAAAAGAAGGTCTCAAAGAAGCACTTCAAAGAAGAGGTAATGTCCGTTACCGATTCTTTCATCTTTATTTCTTCTTCCACTTCTTCTTCATTAGTTGTTTCATTATGAAGTAATAAAATCAGTATCACTCATATACTTATATGTTATTATAAGTATGAAATAACCCTATTTCACCATCTATCCATCCTACGGAAAAGGAAATCACCGCGCGTGCGTATGTACGAAATACCGTCTCCACGCCGTGGTGTAATCTATTTTCCACCACCACCATACTTGTATGGGTATAATGGTGTAAATAATGACAATATATGACTATTATAAAGTGATACTGATTCTGAAATAGTATACATACACTCCAATACAATTCCACGATCGTAGGAATGATATCATCACTCGTGCGTACGTACGGAATACCGTCTCCATGATGTGATGCGACTCGTTCCACATGATCTTCATTTCATAAGGATTATATAAATGAATTGAATGAATGAATATGATATATATTACAGTAATAAAATTCTGGAAATGAGGTGTCTATAACCTAAAGATAATAATAAGAATTTATTCGACAAAACACACATAAGAACAAAAAGTTATAAACACCCGAATAACAAGTAGCAATGAAATATTACTACTAAGAAGCTAAGAAAATGATCATATATGATATCATAAAAATAAGTATGATTCTGGAATAATTCAATAACGTTATTTAAATCATTATATAGGAGGTTCGGACACTTATGTAGCAAAACGGACCTACGGTAAGGGAAATATCACAATCTCATTTTTATCCGAGATTGTTTATACTTTGAAAGTTACTGGGGTGCATTTTATCATCCACATCCATGTTTACTCAATATGTAATGTTATCCACCTAAAATTGTCTAAATCCAATTTTACCCTTCGGCGAGTTTTTAGTAAAAGATATGAAAGGAATCTTTTGTCGTTTTTCGTACGAGGTACTTTTTGACTTTTCCGACAAAAGTACGAGAAGAATGTTTTTTTAACTTATACGGCATGAATGGATTTTTAAAACATTATTTCAAAGAAGCTTCATTTACCAGTTTTCAAGTTTATTTTTAATCAACTTCTTTTAGTTTAGAATTGTATGACATGTTATGAAAGGAAAAATGTTTTTGAAGAAGAAAAGATATTTTCCTCAAGAATGGAGTTCAGGTGTTTTATCAAAATTATTTTCCATATAAGATAATAAAGGGTTCTATTTCTATCCCTATTGTTACATTGATTTGACTATGTTGTGATGGAATTATTTTTACTAATTCCTTTATCTTATATGAATTGTTTTATGATGTCATGATGTTTAAGATTCCCATTTTTTATTACATGGGTTATGCTATGATGTATGGTTTATGATTTTGTGGAACACATAAGAATGGTATCATTATGCGATGGGTGGGACCTATATCTCCCTCCAATGCATTGGGTAAAGATTTTATATCTCATGAGATAGACATGGCTGGAACGGTAGGTTATACCCGTTCAGTGAAACAAGACTGAAACGAGGAGTGAACTCGGTTCAGAAATGGACTTTGTCCACTAAGATAGTCTTGGAAATGAGTCTTGACTAATAAGAAATGATTATCTATGATTATGTGTGTATGACACAATGTTTCATGTTTTAAGTTATGATTATTGGGATTACATTTCACTACTATGATTTATCTGATGTTATGAAATTATGCTCTCTTTTGCAGGTTAAGATTTCCAAAAGCTATGTTCTTATGAATATGATGTGATTGATATTTCTTTTGTTTACCCTTACTGAGCATTTGAGCTCACCCTTTTGTATGTTTTCATTCCCTAGGTCAGGAAGAAGGTTATTATGTAAGATATGCCAAAAGGGACTATACATATGATGAAATAAATGGGAGACAGTGTAGACTCTTTATGAACCAGTTGTTTATGTTTCCCAGTTTCTAAAGACACTATACCTATACGGTCCTTTCGTGGTTTTTTTATATGTTGTAATAAGTATGATTCAATTTTTAATTATTAACAATGTATGTAAAGTATGGGTCGTTAGAGGAATTTTTTAAAATCTAGTTTTTCACTCCTAGGGTATATTCCTTGAAAATTTAAAAAATAATTATAAAACTATAAAACATCATGAAGTATTTAATGAGATGATGAATACGTATGAAATAAGATTAATCTATAGTTTCATATATAAAATATATGTCCTGATTGAGACATCCAATAAGTGTTTTTTCATGATTATGTGGTTCTTCCCTATGATTATTTTTAATCGAACTATTTTTTCTTAGAAAATGGTAGAAAACCAAAAGAAATATGTTAATGGTGAGTGTGATAAACACTGAAATGATTTTTCTCTTATGTTTCCCAATGTTTTTAGAGAAAAAAATGAAAAATCTAATTTATATGCATATGATGGTTTCTTAAGCCATTAATCAGGATGAAAACCAAATAGAGATTATGATGGAATAAAATTATGTAGAATCCTTTTTGAGGAAATTTTCCCTTCCATAGTTGGATAAAATTTTCATCATGTTTCTGCATAATGTATCTATACCAATAAAGAGATATTGTCTATTCTCCTGCATTCGGAACAACAGTCTGTCATTTTGGATCTCATCTATTGGGAAGGAAAAAGGAAATAAATGGTGGAATCTTACCCTAAATATATGGTAACATGATGAAATTTACCACATAGATTGGGATGATTTCATCATCATATATTGCAATAAGTAATTGTGTCTTATTTTTCTGACAATGATAGAGAATGAGTTCCTTGAGTTAAATCAAACCTATAATGATTCTGTTGGTACCTATGAGGAATATTTTACCTGACATTTGAGGCATATTTCATCTATTAGCATCCAAAATGAATATAAGGTGGATGAATTCATCAATGGATTAAAACCAAATCTTCTAACTGTGTTATTCATATGATATTTTAGTTGTTAATGAATATTATTTCTTATATTTCGTCATTGTTGAAATATATTTTAGTGTTAAATGTAATTTTTTTATTTTTAGAAGATAATAATAGAATTCAATGGAAAATAAAAGAACATAGAGAGAAGAATAGTATCTATTCATTATTATCAATTGGTGGGATGAAATATAGAGTATATTTTTGTAAGGGGAATTGTAAATGTTTTTTGTAAGGAAGGGAAGAACATATATAAATCAAACTATAATATGATATTAATAAGATAGATAATAATGAATATTAAGAGAATTATCTACTGAATGAATCACATAAACTCTAATATTTTTATAAAACGGAGTATGGGAATTATTATACGCAGTCACAAAATTTGATGAATAATGATGATGCTTGAATGTAATTTCCATTTAAATGGATCTACAACTGGAAGTATCATGTATTCAATATTTATAATGAGGTGTGTTATAAAAACATGGTGAAAGTACACTTTCCATCCACTCTAGAACTGGTAATATGTTATTCGACTTAGAATCTACAAATTCATTTATATCTTTTGAATTTAATAATGGTATCATGATTCCACCCAAATCATTTGATATATCACTACTAATGAAAACTCATAATTTTATGATGATCTCATCCCATGTTTTTGATACTTTTATAGATGATTTTTGTGATTATATGATTATTAAAAATAATGTCATTTATCTTCTAGGAGAATTTGAGTTTTTAGGCCCGAATTTTCCATCTCTACATAAATACCAAATCAAATTCTATGGAAGAGACATAAAATTTGTTATTATAGAACAACCTATTATTTTCTATCAGTGCGATGATAAATGTGAACATGTAATCTAAAAACATCATATTCACGGGGATCGATTCGTATTAAAGGGGTGAGATTATCTAAAATGGTTAGGTATAAACTTAACATGGATAAAATTACTATAATGATGGATTTTTTTTATTCCTTTAATGATTATTTTCCAAGCCTTCCACCAAAATGTGATTTTTTGTTATTAATAAACCTCATTAATGGTGCCTCACCAATTTCAAATACTCCATACTAAATGGCCCAGGCCGAGTCGATGAAATTGAAAATAAAATCTATGAGAAATTTGAAAATGGATTCATTCATCCACCGGTTTCACCTTGGTCCACAAATATTCTTTTTATTAAATATAATTATGTATTACTATGATTATTCTTTTATTATAGACATATGAATATGATATTGATCAAGAAAAAGTATCATATACCCTGTATTCTTGACATACTCAATCAAAATTTCAAATATCAATTCATTTCCATGACTAACAATCATTTTAGATATTAATAAATATGGTCATACAGAGGATATATGCAAAATAAAATCTTGTACTGGTTGTTTAATCTATGAAAATATAGTAAATCAATTGGGTCTTACTAATTCCTCATTTATCATTATTATTTTTATCAATTGATCCTTTGGAGATTACATTTATTATTTTTTAGTAGTCTTTATAGATTCAATATTTTTTTATTTAAAAAGAAATTAAGAGGATGAAGATCACTGAATAATTATATTAAAGAACCAAAAGAAGGATAAATAATCTATGAAACGAAAAATTTTTAATTATTGATGCAAAATGGATTCATTTTTGGGACATAATATCTAAAGAGTGGGTATATTAGTAGTTCCCTCAATGATATAGGCCATCAAGTTTGGCCTAGAAATACCATAGTGAATTAGATTCATACTTTTCTTAGATTAGATGGATATTATTGACTAATTTTCTATAATATCTGACAACTATTTTATCCATTCACCAAGTCAATTTTAAATGGAGATATGTTCATCTTGATTGATGAATGTGAGGAAAATTACATGTAACTGATGATATGATTTGTTAGTTCACTTGTTCAGACATTAACCTATAGTGGAAAATGATTTTTAATATATAGTTATGAATATAATGATAGTTTGGGAAGTGTTTTTATTTAAAATTACATGTATATAGCTTATTCCTCATAAAAATTTGACGTTTCATTAGAAAAATTACGCAAATAATGATTTGAAGTTTTTTATAGTAATTTTTGTATTAATTATAAGGATATATTATTTTTAAATATAAATTGGTTATTTATATATATTAACACCAACTATAATGGTATAAATTCACATACAATGAGTTGAATTTGCACCATAAAATATGGTTAATGATGATTAAATAATATAACTACCCACTAAATTACCACCATGGGATAGTGAACAAGGTACCTGATGCTTTGGGCCGAAATAATCATACTAGCGCATCCAAGATTAGGATAAAAAATTATCCAATATTTATGGATTTTTTTACGATCGATATGGAAATACTAATGGAGGGTATACATATTGTACAACTCAATTTTATTTTCAACCATCTATCATAGTGATTAATAAATAGGAAAAAGGATTATATATTGATGTAATAGAATGAGAGAAATGTTCATGAGTTTAACCTTAATAATGATATAATGATAATGTTCAAGAAATGTGTATGTATTCTTCGCATACTACATTTGATGCTAGAGTTAATTGATGAGGTTTATAGTTTATCATTCCCTATTCATCCTAGAAGTATGAATATGTATAGATATTTGAAAGGGAATTTTGGGTCGGATGGAATTATAAGATATATCACAAATTTTTTATCATGGTTAAATTAATTTTTTCATGTTAAAGATGATAAAAAATTTGTTGGTGTATTAGATCCATTTCCCATACAAGAATGGAAATGGGGAATCATTACCCTAGATTTTGTCATCAGACTCCCAAAAACATCTAAAACAAAATATTCACTATGGTTTATAATAAATCGCCATAAAAATACTAGAAAATCCATCACTATTAGAGAAGGATTATCACATCATCATCTTTTATGATTATACATTATATAAGTGGGATGCATTCATGGACTACAACATCCAATTTTATCTAATCCGTATCTTAGGATTACCTTGAATATTTGGTGAAGCTTTCAACTAAATTTGAATAATGTATTAGTGTGAGCACAACATTTCATCTTAAAAAATTTCCATCATGAGGGAACAATTCAAAACCTAAAAAACAGGTTCAGAACATACATTATTAATTTCAATGGTAGTTGGGATCAATATATTCCATTAAATGAGTTTTTATACAACAATATATTTCATTCAACCATTCAGATGGTTCCTTAAGAATCCGTCTATATAAATAAGTGTAGAGCTCCAATATACTTGAATTATGTTAGCGAAAGAATAATATTGGGACCTGAGATAGATGATGAAATGGATGAGAATATCTGATACATTCATTAAAACATAAAGGATTCCTAGATTTAGAAAAAAATTGCTGAAAATTTCTGGCGTGATCTTGAATTTAGAGTCGATGATAAGTTGTTTCTATGAATTATTCTATATAAGAACGTTGTGTGATTTATAAGGAACTTAAATTATTCCAAATTATTGTCTAAATGTTTTTAATAATTTATCATAACATAAGTTTATCAAATTAGTAAAAAAATAAATCGAACCCCTCTCAACTTGGTGATATGTTCAATGTATATCCCCTAATGAAGTACATAACTGATAATTCACAAATATAGAAATCCGAGGAGGTACTGCTAGAACATGATCATTAATATGTGGGAGATCCAATGATGATTCCAGATAATAAATTGAATATTCAATCAAATAATTCCACTCCCTTGGCTAATGTTTTTTGTTGAAACCAACATTTTGAAGAAACTATGTGGGATCATGAGGAAATGATGATGCACATGTATCATTATTTGATTGTTTTAGAGTCATAAATTTATAGTGTGAAATTCATTTTTTGTATGAAAAAATATAACACCCTATGTTTTTATGAATTAATATTATTTCAAATAAATTACATTTCTTTCATATCTTACATTACCTACAACATCATGTTTATCTTGTGGTACCCATAACACAATTTTTTAACAAATCATGATATATTATTGATATTATTATTTAAAAGTATCCACTATAACCAAGAAATTAAAAATAATGAAATGAATAATAATAAGTAGTTTTAAAATATTATTTATAATGGATTTATATAATGAAAATAGATTTATAAAAATATATAATTTTAGGTAAAGTCTTAATATCATTCTAAAATACAATTTTCACAATGAAATGTGTTTATTTATTTTTATGAAGAAAAATAAAAATTAATTTGTTTGGTTTTTAATATTAATGAGATAAAGACATTTTATTTTTTCAAATCATCATTTAAAATTATGTTATGGTGAATATTTTGTATTTCATTTGAATATATTATGTTTTTCAGGAATTGTGAAAAATAATTGATTTTATTGAATGGTGAAATTTTATTTAATGACTATATAAGGTTATCTTTTTCCAAATATCACTAAAAGTAAATTTTAATTAATTATATATTTATTAATTCAATTTATGTCTTTGTAATCATTTTTATATTAAATATTGATAAAAATTATCTAAGCATTTTAATATTTTATCTTTGTAAAATCACATTCTCAACGTACTTGCGAGATTTATTTGAAAATAAATATCTCCAATTATATGTGTGAAATTATCCAAAATTTATTCCATATTTAGAATCATAATAATTTATATTATATATTATGGTAAAATTAATTTTTTACCATAATTTATAGTAAAAACAGTAAAAATATATTTACTGCGTTGATAATAAAAATTCGTTTATCTTGGGGTCAAACTAAAAATATGTTTAAAAAATAACCCAATTCATATCCAAAACACATTTGATTGAAATATTTTTAAATTATATATTTTATTCTCATTAATGATCCATTTTTACTATTTCATGTGAAAAATATAGTTACACCTATTCCTTTTAAAATATTACTTGTGTGTCACTCACCCAACTAATTAAAGGCTACCACTTCTCATGTTCTTTTCCAAAATCCAAATCACTTTGTTTTGAAAAATAACTACCCAAAGCATTTACATAATTTTTACACACCATATTAGAAGCCTTATTTTGGATAAAATGATATCCAGTGCTTCCTTTTAGTGAAAACTAAAAGAAGTTTTCTAAAGAGGAGGAAACAACCCTAACCAAGGCTTTTATTTTATTTCATTATACACCTCCCGAATCATTTATTAAACCATTATAATATATTAATATAAATATTTTACATATAATGATATTTTTTTCTATTTATGGAATGAGCTAAAATAGTCTCATATTCTATAAAATTGGATATAATGTCATCATTTATGTATATGGTTGAAAACAGCCTCACAAATGGATGTTATTTTCTATCCACCATCACCAATCAGATATAAATATAATTTTGGATTAAATTATTATATATTATATTTTTTAAACATTTGTAATTATTATATCATATAAATCCTCAAACATACCATTCCATTGGAATATGACAATTTTGAACGTGTGTATGTCAGACTACCACCTCAAAAAGATACGCGATTCATCAAGACATTAGATGTAAGGTAATAATTTTTTTAATGAATATATGTGATATATATGTAGTAAAAATAAATCAAGTAATTTAATGTATTTTTTTACATTATTCCATCAATACATTGATAAATGGATAAATACATTCATTCGAACAAATGGTCTACTATCTCAATGAATAGTGTATTTCTTTTTAAATCTGTAAATCTTATAGTTCACTCAAAAATTGTGAATAAAAAATATTCCAGATATTAATTTAATGTTTAAAATTTTGGAAATTAGGGAACAATGATCAAATTAAGGTGACCAAAAATAAAAATTCAAAAATGACACAAAAAACAAAGCTATTATTGCCTAAAACGTAACATAACATTGAATTGTTAATATTCATGTAATAAAAGGTCATAAGAAAATTTTATATGGTATTATATAGAAATTAAAATATCAATAATATATTTATAATAAAATTATATTTATTATATAGTAGTATTTAACCTGTATGAAGTAAGTGTTTGTAGAAGGATAATGATTTCCATCACAATTTTATTTTATTTGAGACAAGCTAAATTCAACATCTATTTCTATTATGTGGTATATATACCCATAATGGTATTTTAATAATTATATACATAAAATTATTTTTAATTACATATCCTCTTTAGGATAAATTTTTCATGAGTTTTACTGTTCAAAACATACCAATGCGGTATGAGATTGTTATCTCAATTTACCTTCCTTGAGATATTTGTTCTATTATGAGCCTATCTTCATTTAAAAGGCATAAATATATTCCCATTGAAATATGATATCACCAATTTATTTATTATTAAGGTATTTTAACTTATATTTAATTTTATTCTTTCATGGATCTTAAAATTTAATTGTACCAATGTGATAATGATTTTATATTACACTCTCACCATTAATTTGTATTATTTATGATTATGATTTTTCATGGTAAGATCATACAATCCATATCTCAAGAAAATATTGGAATTTTAAACCCTCTAGTTTTTTAATTTGAATAATTATTTTCAACTAATTTTCCCCTCCTTATGTATTCAAGAGTACAGAAGATATTTTTTCTAAAAATACATCTTTATTTCTCTCATCATTTGAAACCCAATTTTTTATTCAAAAACATGTTTTCTATATGTGTTTTAAAATATAAAATTATCTTCTAAAATTATTTTTTGAAGAAATTTTTACCCATTTTACAATTCAAAAATGGTTTTGAACCTAACTTAATTTAATTTTTGTAGAAAATTCTTTTTAGATATTATAAAAAATGTGAAAGAATCAAAATTTTAATAAGTATAATATAGAAATAATCCTCCACTATATATTCAAATAATTTCATTTAAGAATCATTCATAATCACCGAATGATATTTTAAAATAAAAGTATTTTTAAAATGTTTTATGTTTAAAAAAAATCGTAGTGGAATGTATATTTTCTACAATAAAAAATCTATATTATCATTACAAATCATTTTCCATCTATGTTGACATTTATTGATGATATATATTCGTTACAAGGGATATTTTCCATCGATTACATTATTATTATTTCTATTAATGGTTAATGTTATTAATGACATGATATTTATGAAACTTGTTTATCTTATATAGATTATATATTTAGAAAATTATTAATAAACCAACTTTTTTGGGATATTATATGAATAAATAAAGTGATGATTAGAAAAACTATCTATATTCCCCATTTTATAATATAATTAAATGTTTGGGTATCTCATTTCATTTCATGGTTTTGAAATTGATTAATGTTTTATAATCTTATGGTATAATTACATATAACCTTCATTATGAGATTTTTGGGACCTATATATCCCTCCAATTCATTGGGAAATGATTTTTATCTCATGAGATAGACAGGTCTGGAATATATAATGAACCCATTGTAGTTTGGATAGTTTCCTCCTATGATGGTCTCAGTAGTGAACCTTCACTACTATGATGGTTTGAGATGTGAACCCATTAAACTACGATAAACTTATAGGTGGGCCTTGACTAATATGATTTTTTTTCTATGCTTATATATATTATAGGTATTATATTATAATTCTATTATTAATATCTTACGGATCATGTATATTGATTTCATTACTATTCATGTTTTATAAAGTGATAATAATTATTCCATAGCTCAATATTAAGATATATAATATTTAGGTTATGGTTTTAAAATGTTATTCTCTTGTTAAAAAACCTTCATGATCATTATATGCATTCATATCTCCATTTTTCCCTTTACTAGGCATTTAATCTCTCTCAATCTTGTCTTTATTTTTCACAGATTATGAAACATTTATTGTATATAATATGTCAAAAATGTGTGGTACTTATGATGAACATAGTGGGAGATGTTCTAGTTCACATATATTATATATTTTTTATGATTCCAAGGTTCTAACATGATTATACCATTATGATCCTCAACTGTGTGTTTGTGTAATGAAATTAGTATTTGTCTAAAATGATACAATATCAATGTATGATAATCTCAAGTTACTATAAATTTGAAATTTAGAACCACGATTTCACCATAAATCATGGTATTCTATATATTATATCCTAAATTTCTCTTAAATCATATTATTTTATGTTTTAATTTTTATTATATTATCAAACCATATTTGAAATTAATGTTTTCACGTGTTAATGAATTTCATTACAAAATTTTTTATTTCTTGGGTTACATTACATTATCATTTTCATTTCTATTAAAGTACATTGTATCTAATAACATTGAATAACTTATATTGTATTTATAATTTTTTATATGGAATTACATTTTATACACATAATCATTTTACTAATTACATATCACTTCAATATTTGGGTCATATTAATGGTTTAATATCTCCAATTTCATGATAGGACATATGTTTTGAAAAAAACCATTATTATTTTATTAGCTGTATCTTATACCCCAATGATATTTTATTTAATAAATATCCTTATGTTCATGCAACCTATATATTAATTTCATTTTATTTATTATTGGATCATATGATTTAAGAGTTACCAAAGTGATGAAGGATTTATATAAGGCCCCGGCCTTAAACATTACTTAATCATGAATTAAATGAATAATTCACATAGATGATCTTTTCAGGTTTAGATTTTTAGAGAATTATGTCATAACTATTACATCTCAAAAGATTACATATAGACACTTCTACTAAGTTTCTATAAAATAAAAAAACACTTAAAAAGAAACATGTCTAGTTCCATGTTTTAGATAGAATGTGTTTCCTCGATCCCATCCTTGACCCTATTCCTCTTTAAGTCCTGTGGAAAACATTTCAAAAACTTGGGATGAGCATACTAGCCCAGTAAAGGATACACAAAGAAGGAAAACTGTTAGTTTTTCAAAATCAACCAGTAAACCATGAGCACTTTACCAAAGTAATACTTTTCACCTTTATGAAGTAGTAAAAATTCTTCACTAAATAAAAGACCATTACTTACCCTTTTGTAACAAAAAGATTACCATAAAACCCATATAAAGAACAAATAACAAATAAAGGTAACTTGGTGTAGATACCCGAAGCTTAACGTACATGGACATTACATTACATTTGTGGAATACTTAGTACATAACAAAAAACACACACACAAGGATCGTAATAGTTTAGTGTCTTTGGAAACTCAGAATATAATCTTCTAATCGTGGTGAAAGATCTTCAAAATCTCCTATAAAGATCTTTTTTTTACCCAAAACCTTTCTTTATATCCTGGGGAAAAGAAAACATAAAAGGGTGAGCTCAAATTCTCAGTAAGGGTAAACAAAAGAAATATCAATCACATCATATACATAAGCACATAACTTTTGGAAATCTTAACCTGCAAAAGAGATCATAATTTCATAACATGGGGTAAATCATGGCAGTGAAATGTAATCACAATAATCATAACTTAAAACATGAAACTTTTTGGCATTCACACATAATCATAGAGAATCATTTCTTGTTAGTCAATACTCATTGCCAAGACTATCTTAGTGGACAAATTCCCTTTCTGAATTGAGTAACCCTCGTTTCAGTCCTGTTTCACTGAACCGGTATAACCTACCATTCCAGCCCTGTCTATCTCATGAGATATAAAATCTTTACCCAATGCATTGGAGGGAGATATAGGTCTCACCCATCTTATAATTAATCCTTTCTTATGTGTGCCACATAATCATAAATCATCGCATAACACATGTAACAAAAATGGGATTCTTGAAACATCATGAAATCATAAAACAAATCATATAAGGTAAATGAATTCATAAAAATAATTCCCTCACAACATAATCAAATCAAGGTAATAATAGGGATAAAAACAGAACCCTATATTATCTTAGATGGAAAATAATTTTGATAAAACATTTGAAATCCATTCTTGAGGAAAATATCCTTTCTACTTCAAAAACATTTTTCCTTTATTAACATGTCATACAACTTTAATCTAAAAGAAGTTTATTAAAAATAAACTTGAAAACTTGTAAAGGAAGCTTCTTGGAAATAAGGTTTTAAAAATTCATTCATGCCGTATAAGTTAAAAAAAACATTCTTCTCGTACTTTTGTCGGAAAAGTCAAAAAAA
This sequence comes from Viscum album, assembly GCA_963277665.1. NCBI lineage: Eukaryota > Viridiplantae > Streptophyta > Magnoliopsida > Santalales > Viscaceae > Viscum > Viscum album. The sequence goes on from OY728119.1 coordinate 2,083,649,973, forward strand.
AGTACCTCGTACAAAAAACGACAAAAGATTCCTTTTATATATTTTACTAAAAACTCACCGAAGGGTAAAATAGGTTTTAAACAATTTTAGGTGAATGGAAATAATATTACATATTGAGGAAACATGGATGTGGATGATAAAATACACCCCAGTAAATTTCAAAGTATAAACAATCTCGGATAAAAATGAGATTGTGATATTTCCCTTACCTTAGGTCCGACATGCTTTGTAAGTGTCCAAACCTCCTGTATAATGATTTAAATAGTGTTATTGACTTATTCCAGAATCATAAATATTGATATGATATCATATATGGTCATATTCTTAGCTTCTTGTTAGTAATATTTCATTGTTACTTGTTACTCGGGTCTTTATTGCCTTTTGTTCTTATGCGTGTTTTGCCGAATAAATTCTTATTATTCTTTTAAGGTTATAGATACCTTATATCTAGAATTTTATTAGTGTAACATATATCATATTTATTCATTCAATTCATTTATATAATTACTATGTAATTATGATCATGTAGAACGAGTCGCATCACATCGTGGAGACGGTATTCCGTACGTACGCACGAGTGATGATATCGTTCCTATGATCGTGGAATTGTATTGGAGTACATATATATTATTTCAGTATCAATATTACTTTATAATAATCATAAATAGTTACTCATTACACCATTATACCCATCCTTGTAAGGTGGTGGTGGAAAATAGATTACACCACGGCGTGGAGACGGTATTCCGTACGTACGCACGCGCGGTGATTTCATTTTTCCGTAGGATGGATAGAAGGTGAATTAGGGTTGTTTCATATTTATAATAAAATATCAGTATGTATGTAATAATGATGTTATTAGTTTATCATGAAACAACTAAATAAGAACAAGTTGAAGAAGAAAGAAATTGAAAAGATCGGTAACAGATATTACCTCTTCTTGGGAACGCCTCTTTGAATCCTCCACTTAGGGAACTAAGATTGGTCTTTGAAGAAGACCAGGACCTCTAGGATTATTCTAGGGAAGTGGATAGGAGAAAATGGCAGGGGTTGGCCGAGATTGAGTGCTCAAATTTGTGTGAGGAGGAGGGGGAGGAGGTGTCATTTTATAAGGGAGGAGAGAGGCACCTTAGGAATACCTCAAAATATTATTTTATATTAATGTCAAAATCGGTTTATAATGGTTCCAAAGGGTATTATTTCGAAGCTAAAGTGGGGATGGGTCGAACTCCTATCAACCAATAGGATTTAGACAAGTTTAGGGTATTATTTTAACCTTATCAATTAGATTTAACTCTAAGTTAAATAATTTAACTTTTACCGTGTCTTTTTGTTTTCTTTCACTATATGGTTAATACACTTACAATAACATGCCAGACGAACCCCAAATTGTTTATTATTAATATATATATCCTTATCTAAGTCATTTGGCCGAACCTTAGATTTTTATGAATAAAATAACAATTAATAATATAATATTTGATTTAAAAACTATTTTGTGTCAATTTTGACACTATTTGATATATGATTTTTGTGAAAGTCATAACAGAATTATATGTTCGAACCAAGTTGATTAAATCAACACTAATATATCATAGTAACCTATAAAATTAGTTTAAGTCATAAAAAGTCTCAAATTACATTTATTTGGGCATTTATAACATCAATTCTGTCAATATTTCATTAATAAGACAATTACTGCATCATTTTTCTGTCATAATAAATGATAATTATTTAATCCCTAAAAATTCTAAATAAATTACTATGATGTAGATAATTGTATTAGATTTCTGGAGACTATTCACGTTAGAAGTTTCATGAATTTTATCACTAGATTAAAATTATTATACTTATAAGATTTAGGAAAGTGACATGTTGTCACATTCTTTGGTTTTAATAATAATTAAATTATTTTGATTGACAAAATTTAATTAAATTAATCTAATCCGACCCTTAGGTGATATGGGTCGTTTTTTTAGTCATCCAATAGAATTTTGATATTTGTTAGGGTAATTTTAAAATATTATATTTACCCTTAATTACCCGATTTACCTTTAACTATGGTAAATAAAATTTACCGTAGTTACTATTCATAATTTCCCAAAAATAAAAAAGTATCCTATTAACATAATTTGGATCCACTGATTCCAAATATGGAATCCATTTTTTAAAATTCAAAACACAGAATTTTCATAAATTAAATTAAAATTAATCCCGTTGTCGAATAAAAACGGGTTTTTGTTTAAAACATTGCAAAAGATTGAATTGATTTAATTTACGAATTCAAGGTAAAATCAATGCTAATGACATACATTATATTAAATGTTAAAAATATATTCTATTTATACATTAAAACCATTCAATATTATAATTTAACCACATAAGATATTACGATGAAAAAAGTTGTTTTTAATTAAAATATAGCATGTTTTTACTATTTATTAAAATGTGAAAGTTACCAGAATAATATGAAAATTTTATCCAAAGTAAATTTTTATTTCTTTATTCCAAAGAAGAATTTTATTTTGTAAAATTGAACTTATAAACATGTCAAAAACCAGATTTAAAGTGGGTGCACCATCCAAAGGCGGAAAAACTGCATTTTTTGAAAAATACTTATTTTACCCAAAAAATTTATTTTGTTCTTATACCATGTTCTAGAAATGTGTAAGATGAATAATAATGTTATAAAATTCAAAATTTAGTTAATACTATTCATAACGGCTAGTTCATGACAATATTATAAGAATATAACATTGTTTTTTAAAACCCGGTATTGCGTACAACACACGCTATCGAGGAAGGTCGCGATTGCGTGTAATGCAAGCCAAGTCAGGGTTGCGTGTTGTGAAAGAATCCTTCGTTGTTTCGTATAACAGAATCCAACCATATTTCATTTATACATTTAATATATATATATATATACTCAATGTTTCGTAGAATAACTATTATCAAAATTGTGTGTAACACGGTCCAAGAATAGTGTTGCGTATACTGCAAGCTAATACGGTGTTGCGTATAGCGCAAGGTAATCTTGGTGTAGAATACAACCAAAGACATTAATGAAATTAAAATAATATTTTTCATAAAATCTCGGGGTGTAACATTCTACCCCCTTAAAATGAATTTCTCCCTCGAAATTCGTTGGGGTTATAAATGGTTTACTATTTGAAAGTTTCTTTGATAGAAACCACATCGTAAAAAGGAATACCAAAACTTATCTTTAAAACAAAAGTATGAAACGTAACGTTTACCCAAATAAACTAATCACTGGGTTTCCACATAGGTGAAAATATGGATATGGAAGAGAAATCTAACCATCATGTTCTGATGGAGAGTGGTAGAGAACATGGCTATGGAAAAGCTAGAAATCAAAAAGCCATAAATTTGTGATGATCTAGGGTACCATCTGATTCATCGGATATAAGGGCACTAGGACAACATTTTTTGTTTTCAAGATCATTTCCCTAAAGTTGAAAATTTGAATTAGAATAAATACTTACTTTATTTTGGTATAATCTCACTATTGTTCGTGCCTTGAACAATTTCCACTTCATCTCTTAAATAAATGAAGGTGAATTTGTTATTCGTGAAGTGTTAGCAGATCATGTGATAGAATGACGGGTCATTCCATCTGTCTCAAACAAAAGGATAGAAAAAATTATATACATAAGTCGGTCTATAGTGAGATTAATCATATATTGTTCCTAAAATGGACTTATACTTCATATATCATACTGCTTAATATAATAAAACTAGTTTCTACTAAACAGGGACTTCCTGTAGGCCAATGGTATGCGATAAAGGCCAGTCGCACTTCGGTTGTGGGTTCGATTCCTACAGCCTTGTCCGACGCGATGGGCTGTCGCCCGTCCTGCAGGTTGTCCTTTTTCTAAAACTACATTACTATAACATCCCATCAATAATATCAAAAAAACTTCTATCCTTAAACAATACTCACTTATGTCAAACATAATCCATTTCAATCTTTAGGCTTATCCATAATACTGCAGTCCACTCTCATAACATAGTGAAAATGATTACCATAGATTTAATACCATAGTTGATCCCCATATATCATAAGATATGTTTTGTTGGTCACATTCCAATCATTCAAAGTCCTTAATCATGTATTCTCTTGAATACCTTAGTGAAAACATGAATGCAGTTTAAAGTTAACACTTTCCACATACCAAAATCCTCAAAATTATATATACTCAAACCATGATATCACTTAGTCCTTATATCAATCATGAGCTCATGAATACTATTAAACAATTCATTTTCTCGTTTTCCCTTCATTATGTGCATATCATCTTATTTCCAAAAAATATCTCAATCACTTTGAATACCACATCAATAAATATTGCAATACTCAATGATACAACATTATTTTGGAATCCCATTACATAAACACATAATCATTCCACCACATCGTTGTCATATTCAAAATTGCCAATAGTGATCGCATGTGACTTCCCTTTGTCCTTTGCCTTCAGTGGTTGCTCATGTTGATCATCAATAACCCTTGGATTAGGGCATTTATTAGCATAATGCCCCATTTCCTTTCACTTGAAGCATTGAAGTGTTGGTGGTGCGTTCTCTGTAGTGTTTTCTTTATTCACATCATTAGAAACCCTTTTTCCATTACTTCGACACTCAGCTACTCGATGACCTTCTTTTCCACACTTAAAACATTTTCTAGTCCCTTTAAGACAATCTCCACCATGCTTCTTTCCACACTTTGTGCATAAGGAAACATTCATCTTCTTTTCACCATTATTCTGAGATTTCTCCTTGAACTCCATCTTTCGTTTCTTGTCAAAACCATGAGATGGATATGTAACACCAACTTCCATTTCTACCTTGATAGCACAACGCACAATTTCTTCATAGCTACTAAAGTCTCTTATAGCTAATGCCCTTCGAAGACTTGGTTTTAAGCCACTGAAAAATCGATCAAATTTACTTTCAGGTTGGATGATAATGCCAGATGCATACCTTATAAGTCTTGTAAAATTCGATTCGTATATACCAACAGATTCATCATCCTTTTGCTTTAGTTCAAGAAACTCCTTCTCCATCTTTGTTCGAAGAATACGGGGGAAGTACTTACTGAAAAATAAGTTCTTGAACTCGTCCCATTCCATGGACTCAATTTCATCCCTTTGCCTCGTATTCTTAATAAGATTCCACCATTGATCAACATCACCTTCCAAACGATACACTGCTAAGATGACTTTATCATGTTCAGAACATTGAAGAACTGAAAATATCTTTTCAGTGGTACTGATCCATTGTTCAGCAACAAGTGGATCAGAAGACCCACTGAAAGAAGGTGGACGTTTCCTCATGAAGGACTCAATAGAATATTGTTCCCTTCTCTACTCATTTGGAAGTCAAGAATGATTCATAGCTTGTGTAAGTATAGCAATAAGATTTTGCACTCCATCTCCCATAACATTTGTTTGTTTAGGAGGACAATCATTGCATTGTCCATTGCATTGATCAACACGGTTCCTTCGGGTTCCAGCCATCGTCTAAAACCCAAAAAGAATAGTTTGAGAGGCAAAAATAATGCTAGGGAAAACAACATAATAAAGGGGAAGCATCCTCAATATCTAACTTCTTAGGTTAAATTCTATGATCGTTACCATAGTTCTAGGACTTTATCTTATACGTATACTTATCCTTAGGGATATCCCTAGACATACCTTAGAAATATCTATAGGGATCTTACTAACGTTTTCGCATCCTAGTTTCCAAAGGTTGACTAAACCTTTCCTCTGATACCAACTTAGAGACCCGAAGCTTAACGTACATGGACATTATATTACATTTGCGGAATACTTAGTACATAACAAAAAACACACACACAAGGATCGTAATAGTTTAGTGTCTTTGGAAACTCGGAATATAATCTTCTAATCGTGGTGAAAGATCTTCAAAATCTCCCATACAGATCTTCCTTTTTTTTACCGAAAACCTTTCTTTATATCCTGGGGAAAAGAAAACATAAAAGGGTGAGCTCAAATGCTCAGTAAGGGTAAACAAAATAAATATCAATCACATCATATACATAAGCACATAACTTTTGGAAATCTTAACCTGGAAAAGAGATCATAATTTCATAACATGGGGTAAATCATGGCAGTGAAATGTAATCACAATAATCATAACTTAAAACATGAAACTTTGTGGCATTCACACATAATCATAGAGAATCATTTCTTGTTAGTCAAGACTCATTTCCAAGACTATCTTAGTGGACAAAGTCTCTTTCTGAATCGAGTAACCCTCGTTTCAGTCCTGTTTCACTAAACCGGTATAACCTACCGTTCCAGCCCTGTCTATCTCATGAGATATAAAATTTTTACCCAATCCATTGGAGGGAGATATAGGTCCCACCCATCTTATAATGAATCCTTTCTTATGTGTGCCACATAATCATAAATCATCGCATAACACCTGTAACAAAAATGGTATTCTTAAAACATCATGACATCATAAAACAAATCATATAAGGTAAATGAATTCATAAAAATAATTCCCTCACAACATAATCAAATCAATGTAATAATAGGGATAAAAACAGAACCCTATATTATCTTAGATGGAAAATAATTTTGATAAAACATTTGAACTCCATTCTTGAGGAAAATATCCTTTCTACTTTAAAAACATTTTTCCTTTCTTAACATGTCATACAACTTTAAACTAAAAGAAGTTGATTAAAAATAAACATGAAAACTTGTAAAGGAAGATTCTTGGAAATAATTTTTTAAAAATCCATTCATGCCGTATAAGTTAAAAAAACATTCTTCTCGTACTTTTGTCGGAAAAGTCAAAAAAAGTACCTCGTACGAAAAACGACAAAATATTCCTTTCATATCTTTTACTAAAAACTCACCGAAGGGTAAAATAGGTTTTAAACAATTTTAGGTGAATGGAAATAATATTACATATTGAGGAAACATGGATGTGGATGATAAAATACACCCTAGTAAATTTCAAAGTATAAACAATCTCGGATAAAAATGAGATTGTGATATTTCCCTTACCTTAGGTCCGACTTGCTTTGTAAGTGTCCGAAACTCCTGTATAATGATTTAAATAGTGTTATTGACTTATTCCAGAATCATAAATATTTATATGATATCATATATGGTCATATTCTTAGCTTCTTGTTAGTAATATTTCATTGTTACTTGTTACTCGGGTCTTTATTTCCTTTTGTTCTTATGCGTGTTTTGCCGAATAAATTCTTATTCTTATTTTAAGGTTATAGATACCTTATATACAGAATGGTATTAGTGTAACATATGTCATATTTATTCATTCCATTCATTTATATAATTACTATGTAATGATGATCATGTAGAACGAGTCGCATCACATCGTGGAGACGGTATTCCGTACGTACGCACGAGTGATGATATCGTTCCTATGATCGTGGAATTGTATTGGAGTACATATATATTATTTCAGTATCAATATTACTTTATAATAATCATAAATAGTTACTCATTACACCATTATACCCATCCTTGTATGGTGGTGGTGGAAAATAGATTACACCACGGCGTGGAGACGGTATTCCGTACGTACGCACGCGCGGTGATTTCATTTTTCCGTAGGATGGATAGAAGGTGAATTAGGGTTGTTTCATATTTATAATAACATATCAGTATGTATGTAATACTGATGTTATTACTTTATCATGAAACAACTAAATAAGAAGAAGTTGAAGAAGAAAGAAATTGAAAAGATCGGTAACAGATATTACCTCTTCTTTGGAACGCCTCTTTGAATCCTCCACTTAGGGAACTATGATTGGTCTTTGAAGAAGACCAGGACCTCTAGGATTATTCTAGGGAAGTGGAGAGGAGAAAATGGAAGGGGTTGGCCGAGCTTGAGTGCTCAAATTTCTGTGAGGAGGAGGGGGAGGAGGTGTCCTTTTATAAGGGAGGAGAGGGGAACCTTAGGAATACCTCAAAATATTATTTTATATTAATGTCAAAATCGGTTTATAATGGTTCCCAAGGGTCTTATTTTGAAGCTAAAGTGGGTATGGGTCGAAATACTATCAACCAATAGGATTTAGACAAGTTTAGGGTATTATTTTAACCTTATCAATTAGATTTAACTCTAAGTTAAATAATTTAACTTTTACCGTGTCTTTTTGTTTTCTTTCACTATATGGTTAATACACTTACTATAACATGCCAAACGAACCCCAAATTGTTTATTATTAATATATATATCCTTATCTAAGTCATTTGGCCGAACCTTATATTTTTAGGAATAAAATAACAATTAATAATTTAATATTTTATTTAAAAACTATTTTGTGTCAATTTTGACACTATTTGATATATGATTTTTGTGAAAGTCATAACAGAATTATATGTTCGAACCAAGTTGATTAAATCAACACTAATATATCATAGTAACCTAGAAAATTAGTGTAAGTCATAAAAAGTCTCAAATTACATTTATTTGGGCATTTATAACATCAATTCTGTCAATATTTCATTAATAAGACAATTACTGCATCATCTTTCTGTCATAATAAATGATAATTATATAATCCCTAAAAATTCTAAATAAATTCCTATGATGTAGATAATTGTATTAGATTTCTGGAGACTATTCATGTTCGAAGTTTCATGAATTTTATCACTAGATTAAAATTATTATACTTATAGGATTTAAGAAAGTGACATGTTGTCACATTCTTTGGTTTTAATAATAATTAAATTATTTTCATTGACAAAATTTAATTAAATTAATCTAATCCGACCCTTAGGTGATATGGGTCGTTTTTTTAGTCATCCAATATAATTTTGATATTTGTTAGGGTAATTTTAAAATATTATATTTACATTTAATTACCTGATTTACCTTTAACTATGGTAAATAAAATTTACCGTAGTTACTATTCATAATTCCCAAAAATAAAAAAGTATCCTATTAACATAATTTGGACCCAATGATTCGAAATATGGAATCCATTTTTTAAAATTCAAAACACAGATTTTTCAGAAATTAAATTAAAATTAATCCCGTTGTCGAATAAAAATGGGTTTTTGTTTAAAACATTGTAAAAGATTGAATTGATTTAACTTACGAATTCAAGGTAAAATCAATGCTAATGACATAAATTATATTAAATGGTAAAAATATATTCTATTTATACTTTAAAACCATTCAATATTATAATATAACCACATATGATATTACGATGAAAAAAGTTGTTTTTAATTAAAATATAGCGTGTTTTTACTATTTATTAAAATGTGAAAGTTACCAGAATAATATGAAAATTTTATCCAAAGTAAATTTTTATTTCTTGATTCCAAAGAAGAATTTTATTTTGTCAAATTGAACTTATAAACATGTCAAAAACCAGATTTAAAGTGGGTGCGCCATCCAAAGGCGGCAAAACTGCATTTTTTGAAAAATACTTATTTTACCCGAAAAATTTATTTTGTTCTTATACCATGTTCTAGAAATGTGTAAGATGAATAATAATGTTATAAAATTCAAAATTTAGTTAATACTATTCATAACGGCTAGTTCATGACAATATTATAATAATATAACATTGTTTATTAAAACCCGGTATTGCGTACAACACACGCTATCGAGGAAGGTCGCGATTGCGTGTAATGCTAGCCAAGTCAGGGTTGCGTGTTGTGAAAGAATCCTTCATTGTTTCGTATAACAGAATCCAACCATATTTCATTTATACATTTAATATATATATATATATACTCAATGTTGCGTAGAATAACTATTATCAAAATTGTGTTTAACACGGTCCAAGAATAGTGTTGCGTATACTGCAAGCTAATACGGTGTTGCGTATAGCACAAGGTAATCTTGGTGTAGAATACAACAAAAGACATTAATGAAATTAAAATAATATTTTTCATAAAATCTCGGGGTGTTACACTTGGGACATAAACATACTTAAATGGAATAACCATACGGTCGACTTCCACACATACTTAATGGAATAGCTATACAGTCGACTTCCATACCCAATGCATTGGAGGTTATAACATAACTACCCGTCCTGGTATTCACGGCACCACCCATCATATGGTTTATCACGTAACCACCCATAAAATGTCCAAGTAACATAATTACACATAAAATATTGATAATATAAACATTTAAATAACAACATTTCATTTTCAACAACAATAAGTAATTCCATGATATTGAATTAATCAATCCATTTTCAAAAATCATTTAAAGGAGATTTTTGAATCAAAGTGACCCATACCACTTTGAAGATTTTAATGGAATTATAATTTTAAAACATGGACATTAAAGATAAATATTTAGAATAATGAATCTTTAAAACATTTAAAACGATATTTTTGTTAAAGAGTTTTTAACAAAATGAGAGACTCTTGAATAAAAATAATTGAAAACTAACATTTCATCCGAAAATTATAATATCATGAGAATAAAGGGATTCATGATATAATATATAAAAGGATAGTATACACACCCTATATGAGTGAATTGGTACATAACAACAGTGAAGTCTCAATGGAAATGTAAATTGAGATGAAATCCATTATAAAGATGGTATCCTTAAATTAAGGAAAAATCTATCACATAATTATGTGTGAGAAATATAAATACACCCAATATAAGTGGATATTAAGTGTGAAAAAATCAGAGGTCATTCACACTTAATCATGAAAAAACAAAACCAATGACATAGATATTTAACTTAATGAAATGAGATTGAGTTATAATTTCCCATACAAGTTCGTAAGAATTTATCAATGAGATGATTATGTGTTGAAATAGTATATCTACATAAAGGTTAGTGGAAATTACAACATAGAGATTCCACACATAATCATGGCATAATAAAATCAATAATTAGAGGTTTAACCCAAAGAATTGAAAGTGGGTTAAGAAGTTCCCTTACAGAAATCTGACAATCGAACGACGTCCCTTTAAAATTCAGAAAATGAGTTGATGAGAGGGAAAATGGTATCTCATCACTTGGACATAAAATTTACATAAATAAGGATATATAATAACATATCCCAACATAATATATTGTGAATTAAAATACATAACACTAGAAGTCTTTAAAATAGAGGAGGGTGAAAGGTCCCCTTACCGAGTTGGGTAACTTTCGAAACGTAAACCCCATGGAAGAAGGGCCATACAATGAAGATGTAAATACCCATAAATGAAATTATACAACAAAAAGTGTATAATAATGGGAAGTACATACACCACTCAAAATAAATAGTGGCAATCGTAGCATAAATGTTACTGGAATAAAAGTTAGATGAAAAATCCATTACGAAAACTCGGCAGCCTAACAGCGCCACTTAATACTTCCACAATTGGATTTATGAGATCAAATAGGGTATCTCATAATATGAACATAAAAAGTAAAGTATGAGTAATATAAAAGAACATATAAAAACATAATAAAGATGAGCCTAAAATAAATGACATAAAAGAGAGTACATAAAAAGAAAGAGAGAGGCTGGATCCCTTACAAAAATTCGGCAGTCTAACGACGCCAATCAAAACATCCAAAATGGATTGATGAGAGAAAATAGGGTCTCTCATCATATGAAAATAAAAATTACAGTAAGAGTAATTTAAAATAACATCCCAATCATAAGAAAGATGAGCCTAAAAGTAATGACAAAAAATAGTGTACTTAAAAAGAAATAGAGGGGTAGGATCCCTTACGAAAAGTCGGCAGCCTAACGGCGACAATCAAAACTTACAAAATGTATTGATGAGAGAAAATAGGGTCTCCCATAATATGAACATAAAAAGTACAGTATGAGTAATATATAAGAACATCCCAATCATAATAAAGATTATCTTAAAAGGAATGACATAAAAGAGTGTACTTAAAAAGAAAGAGAGGGGTAGGATCCCTTACCTCAAGTCTGACTTGTCTTGTTCGTTTGTTTATATTCCTGAATAATAAAAATTTGTCAATTTATAATTGATAAAGTAAATATTTTAAATATTATTATTCAGTTAATATCACATATTATAATGTTATAATAATTGGTTAATAATGTGAGTTCATATAAGAAGTTTTTGTCGAGGTTTGGTACATGAGTCAAAAATGAACTTGTTTGAAAATGATTTCCCATATAGTAAATAATTTAAAGAATATTATTAATGATTAAAATATCCTATATATCCAGTAAATATTCATTTTATACTATTACATAACATTTGGAGATAAAAAATGAAAAGCACCATTCATGGAGACGGTAGGCCGTACGTACACATGAACACTACTTTCATCTTTTTTTTGTCATATTAATGGAATTAAAACTAAATGAGAGATATATATATATTATAATTCCAGAATTATATCCATAATTTAGATGTAATATATGACATATATATCCATTATATATACGTACTTATAATAGTACATAACATTTGGAGATAAGAAATGAAATGTACCGTTCATGGAGATGGTAAGCCGTACGTACGCATAAACGTTACTTTCATTTCTTTGGCACATTAATGGAATTAAAACTAGATGATATATATATATATATATATTATAATTCCAGTATAATATATATGTTATATAGATCACATAAGTTCATCAATTTCATTCTTTATACATTCCATGTATTGCATGAATGAGTCACATCACTTGAGGGGGCGGTAGTCCACACTTTCTCAAATGAAATTATCGCATTTTCAGAACATGAAAAGAATAATGGTATGTATTAATTATAAAATAAATAATAATAGAGAGGAAATAAATATAATATATATCATAAATAAATATATTTCCATCATAATGGCCACCATGAGAGGTGGTATGAGAAGATAGAACAATCATTGTTTCGTGAGGCAGTAATTCTCCATCCACGGAAACAGTATGCTCATTAACCATTAGATGGAGGTGTGTGTTAGTGTAGCTCGAATACTCCTCATAAAAAATCCTAGTATATTGAACATACTTGTGTTGTTACAAAAGAAATAAATAAAATAAGTTTATGGGGTTGGAGAAGAAAAATAAAACAAAAGAACACTAGGGAAGACTTTACCTTTAAATCGGGTAACTCTTTTTAATTTGAGATCAAAGGAATCCTTGGAAAGATTTATTCCCAATGTTAGGCTTCTAGGAGTATGAGAGGGATGTGGAGAGAAAAAATGGACAGGGTTTGGCAAATCCAAAGGCTTGAGCGGTGTGGGTAAGGTGGTAGAGGTGGGGGCATTTTATAAGAGGAGAGGAGGGACACTCTTGGAAAGTTATAAAAGGTTACTTTATTATAAAATTATTTTCGGATTTTAAAGGTCCCAAAATTATATATTACAAGGATAAGGTGATAAGAGTTCGAAATTCACCCATACAATAGTCTTCTTACAAGTTTAGGTACTATATTTTACATTATCATTTCATTTTATTTAAATCGTTAAATAATGAAGTAATCACTGCATCATCATGGTGTCATAAATAATTTAATTTATTTAATGTTTAAAAATTATAAAAAAAATATCATGATGTAGGAAATCATTTTATCTTTATAATGAATATTTATAGTAAAAAATATGACTTTTATAATCCCATTTAAAAATTGTTTTAGTAAAACAAGTCATGTTTCTGATATTTTTATTTTAACTTTAAATAAAAAGATATTAATGTCATTTTCCTACCAATGTGGCTCCATGGGGTCCCCAAGTTTACCCATTTATTTTCTTGGTCGGCCATGACACATCAAATAAGGGTAGGACAAGTTTCAAGGTCATTTCATATTATTAAAACATTATTTTTACCTTAAACTACACTAATTACCTCTCATCGCGATTAAAAACTTAAAAGTTACTATTCAAAAAAAAATTATTTTAATCCCATTGAACCAAATTTTACTTCTTAATGACAACCATGTATGTCGGAGTTTTGAAATTCGAGACTCAGAGGTGGTAAAATTTCATTTAAACGAGAAATCAGTTTTTTAAGTACCACTTAGTGGTTTCACTATTCATCAAAAATTGAAGTTTTTCAGAAAAATACCAAAAATTCACCCTAAGCTATATTTGATATTCCGAATTCAAAAATGATGTCTATTTTACAAAATTCAAAACATATAAGTTGAATTAATTAATTTAATAATTAATTCGCGCTGTCAAAACAAAGAGCATGTTTTTATGAAACAAAAATTATCAAAAGGTTGACACTAGTTTAAGTCCAATTTCAAAGTGAAATTAATTCCAATGACCACTATTGGATTAAATAGTAAAAATATATTCTAATTTAACTTTAAAACCAATTCAAAAGATTATCTAATCATATAAAAAAATTAGATTAAAAGTGGTTTTGAACTAAAATACAACATTTTCACTATTCATTGAAAAATGAACTTTATCGAAAAAATACCAAAAATTTACCCAAAGTAAATTTTGATGTCCCAATTCTAAAGAAGAATTTTATTTTGTCAAATACAACATATAAAACTGTCAAATGTATATTTAAAAAGGGTTCTTCATCAAAAGGAGGTTAATCGACCTTTTAATCAATATTAGAAGATTTATGCTTAAAATTAGATTAATTTGAATTTTTAATCCTCTAACATTTGTTTTAAAAAGTAAATTTTTTTGAATAACATATATAATAATTTTTTAGTTAGTTCTGTTCATTCCCATCATTACAACGGCTAGGTGTTAACTACCATTTAAAATAAAATTATTTTATTATTAGGGTGCAACATATGATTTCAATGGAACTTGTTATTGCGTATTGGGTAAGCCATCAAGCATAGTTTTCCCTTTAAATTAATATTAATATTTTATTCAAAAATAGGGATAAGTATAAAAATTTTATATTATTTATTTACCTGGGGTGTTACATCCTTCCCCCCTTTTGGGAATTGCGTCCTCGCAATTTTAAAATTGGGCTTAGAAACATCATTGAAATTCCCACATCGGAACAAGAGTCGGTAAAATAATCACTTTAAAAGAAAGAAAGAGAAGTACAGAGGTCACCCGAGTTAACCCATACTAGGATTCCATGTAGGAAAACATGGATATGGAAGAAAAAGCAAAGGGTCATGTTCTGAGGGAGTGTGATAGAAAACATGTTTAGGAGATAGTTAACCACCAGAAAATCACAAACTTGTGATGGGTTAAATGGTATTGGATTCCCCAGTAGGAAAAGTTAATGGAAAACATTTTTTTAAGTTACTTTTAATTGAGGAATTTATTTATGAGCTTAACTAAAACCTAAGGAAATATACTTACTTGTCATTTTGACTTTCAACTTTTACTAGATTTCTTACACGAACTCATATTTTTTCCAAAAGATGAGTATTTAGGATGACTTGTTTACATTAAGAGAGATATAATCAAATCTAGAGAATCACCTAATCCACAAAATATAACTTTATACTTCCCATGTATTTAGACATTAACCAAAACTAAAACCAAAAAAGTCAATATGAGATCAGATAATACCCAAAAAGGATAATCCTTTATAAAAAGGAAATCTATTCTTAATCTCCAAAATTTGTCCAACAAGACCCAATGTTCAACGAAGACCAAAAGTAAACCAAACTAATATTGGAACCCAAATATTTGAAAGATTTAACCACATAGTCTTCCAAGATAAATCTTAACATTTATCTCCAAACAACATCAGTTGCTCTTAAAGTCTCGTATTGAAAAGTAATTAACTTAATCACATATCCTCCATGATAGGTTGATCATTTCCATAGATAACCCAAGATAAAATTACTCTTGATTCCTAAAATCA
Source organism: Viscum album (assembly GCA_963277665.1). Lineage (NCBI taxonomy): Eukaryota > Viridiplantae > Streptophyta > Magnoliopsida > Santalales > Viscaceae > Viscum > Viscum album. Next base: position 2,083,665,760 of record OY728119.1, read on the forward strand.
TCCAACTAAAAATAATTAGTCAAACTAACCAGGTACTTCACGTAGTCTAGTGGTAGGCGATAGATACCAGTCGCACTTTGGTTGTGGGTTCGATTCCCGCAGCTTTGTCCAACGCGACGGGTTGTCACACGGTCTGCGTGGTGTCCTATTTCCAAACTATATAATTCTCAAATCATTCCCCAAAAAGAGATAAAATCATCGAAAATAACCAGAACATAATTTAACCTCATGTTTATCTCATGTCGTTCATATTCCATCATAACATATAGTAGCCCATAATTACCTCAAAAGTAAGGATCATATAAACCCTAATGGTTACCTTTATAATTATTACCTGAACTTCCACATCGAGTTGGACATCTCGTACATGATGCATTAGAGAACTCACCAAGGTTGAAGTGGTTGATCAGGACTCCTTGATAGTTGGTTTAGAACAACCACAAGATTACTCATTGAATCCCCCATTTCATCCAGTCTCTTAATCAGAGAACCACCACAGTTTCCTTCAAACCCATTGTCACTTCGGTGCCTGCTAGATCCATCCATTTACTAAAAACAGAAATGTCAGTGTGAGTATATCAACAAAACCATCATGTACTAATGAGGAAGATAAACACTAAGATATACTTACTCATTCACTTTATCTAAAACTAGGGCTCTTTCTGAAATCCAAACCATTATGGTAATGTCACTTATGATTAGAAAATACCTTAACCTCTAAATTAATCTAAACTGACATTTGATACCAACTATAAGGCCCCGACCTTAAACATTACTTAATCATGACTTAAATGAATAATTCACATAGAGGATCTTTTCAAGTTTATAGTTTTAGAGAATTATGTCATAACTATTATATCTCAAAAGATTACATAGTAGACACTTCTAATAAGTTTCCATAAAATAAAAAAACACTTAAAAAGAAACATGTCTAGTTCCATGTTTTAGATAGAATGTATTTCCTTGATCCCATCCTTGACCCTATTCATCTTTATGTCGTGTGGAAAACATTTCAAAAACTTGGGATGAGCATAAAAAGCATAGTAAAGGACACACAAAGAAGGAAAACTGTTAGTTTTTCAAAAACAACCAGTAAACCCTAAGTACTTTACCAAAGTTATACTTTTCACCTTTATGAAGTAGTAAAAACTCTTTACTGAATAAAAGACCATTACTTACCCTTTTGTAACCAAAATATTACCATAAAACCCATATAATGAACACATAACATATAAAGGTAACTTGGGACATAAACATACTTAAATTGAATAACCATACGGTCGACTTCCACACATACTTAATGGAATAGCCATACAGCCGACTTCCATACCCAATGCATTGGAGGTTATAACGTAACCACCCGTCCTGGTATTCACGGCACCACCCATCATATGGTTTATCACGTAACCACTGGTAAAATGTCCAAGTACCATCATTACATATAAAATATTGAAAATATAAACATTTCAATAACAACATTTCATTTGCAATCACAACAAGTAATTCCAGGATATTGAATTAATCAATCCATTTTCAAAAATCATTTAAAATAGATTTTTGAATCAAAGTGTCCCATACCACTTTGAATATTTTAATGGAATTATAATTTTAAAACATTAATGTACATATAAATAAATACTGAAAACCATTTTGAAAACATGGACATTAAAGATAAATATTTAGAATAATGAATCTTTAAAACATTTAAAGCGATATTTTTGTTAAAGAGTTTTTAACAAAACAAGAGACTCTTGAATACAAATAATTGAAGAATAACATTTAATCCGAACTTTATAATATCATGAGAATAAACGGATTCATGCTATAATATGTCAAAGGATAGTATACACACCATATATGAGTGAATTGGGGCATAACAACAATGAAGTCTCAATGGAATGTAAATTGAGATGAAATCCATTATAAAGATGGCATCCTTAAATTAAGGATAAATCTATCACATAATTATGGATGAGAAATATAAATACACCCAATAGAATTGGATATTAAGTGTGAAATAATCAGAGGTAATTCACACATAATCTTCGAAAAAAACCAATGACATATATATTTAACTCAATGAAATGAGATTGAGTTATGATTTCCCATACAAGTTCGTAAAAATTTATCAATGAGATGCTTATGTGTAGAAATAGTATATCCACATAATGTTTTATGGAAATTACATCATAGAGATTCCACACATAATATTGGAATAATAAAATCAACAAGTATAGGTTTAACCCAAAAAATTGAAAGTGGGTTAAGAAGTTCCCTTACAGAAATCCAACAGCCCAACAACGTCACTTTAAAATTCAGAAAATGAGTTGATGAGAGAGAAAATGGTATCCCATGAGTTGGACATAAAATTTACATAAATAAGGATATATAAGAACATATACTAACATAATAGTATGTGAATTAAAATACATAACAAAATAATTCTTTAAAAAAGAGGAGGGTGAAAGGTCCCCTTACCGAGTTGGGTAACTATCGAAACGTACACCCCATGGAAAAAGGGTCATACAATAGAGATGTAAATACCCATAAATGAAATTATAATACAAAAAGTGTATAATAATGGGAAGTAAAGACACCACTCAAAGAAAATAGTGTCAAACTTAGCATAAATGTTATGGTAATAAAAGTGAGATGAAAAATCACTTACGAAAACTCGGCTGCCTAACGATGCCACTTAAAACTTCCAAAGTTTGATTTATGAGATCAAATAGGGTTTCTCATAATATGAACATAAAAATTAAAGTATGAGGAATATAAAATAACATCCCCAAACATAATAAAGATGAGCCTAAAATAAATGACAAAAAAAAGAGTACTTAAAAAGAAAGAGAGAGGTTGGATCCCTTACGAAAATTCGGCAGCCTAACGACGCCAATCAAAACTTACAAAATGGATTGATGAGAGAAAATAGGGACTCTCATCATATGAACATAAAAATTACATTAATAGTAATATAAAATAACATCCCAATAATAATAAATATGGGCTTAAAAGGAATTACATAAAAGAGTGTACTTAAAAAGAAAGAGAGGGGTAGGATCCCTTTCGAAAATTCGGCAGCCTAACGGCGCCAATCAAAACTTCCAAAATGGTTTGATGAGAGAAAATAGGGTCTATAATAATATGAAAATAAAATGTACAGTAATATTAATATAATAGAACATCCCAATCGTAAGAAATATGAGCTTAACAAGAATGGAATAAAAGAGTGTACTTAAAAAGAAAGAGAGGGGTAGGATCCCTTACCTTAAGTCTGACTTGTCTTGTTCGTTTCTTTATATTCCTGAATAATATACTTCGGTCAATTTATAATTTATTAAGGACTACTTTTAAGGATTATTATTCAGTTCATATCACATATTATAATGTTATAATAATTGGTTAATAATGTGAGTTCATATCAGACGTTTTTGTCGAGGTTTGGTACATGAGTCAAAAATGAACTTGTTTGAAAATGATTTCCCATGTAGTATATAATTTACAGAATAGTATTAATTATTAAAATATCATATATATCCAGTGCATATTCATTTTATACTATTCCATAATATTTGGAGATAAAAAATGAAAAGCACCGTTCATGGAAACGGTAGGCCGTACATACGCATGAACGCTACTTTCATCTTTTTTTTGTCATATTAATGGAATTAAAACTAAATGAGAGATATATATATTCTAATTCCAGAATGATATTCATAATTTAGATTAAATATATTACTTATATAGCCATTATATATATGTACTTATAATAGTACATAACATTTGGAGATAAGAAATGAAATGTACCGTTCATGGAGACAGTAAGCCGTACGTACACATGAACGTTACTTTCACTTATTTGGAACATTAATGGAATTAAAACTATATGATAGATATATATATATATATATTATAATTACAGTATAATATATATGTTATATATATCACATAAGTTCATCAATTCCATTCTTTTTTACTTTCCATGTATTGCATGAACGAGTCACATCAATTGAGGGGGCGGTAGTCCACACTTCCTCAAATGAAATTATCGCATTTTCACAACATGAAAATAATAAAGGTATGTATTAATTATAAAATAAATAAGCATAGAGAGGAAATAAATATAATATATATCATAAATAAATATAGTTCCATCATAATGGCCACCATGAGAGGTGTTATGAGAATATAGAACAATCATCATTTCGTGAGGCAATAATTCTCCATCCACAAAAACATTATGTTCTTTAACCATTGGACGGAGGTATGTGTTAGTGTATCTAGAATCCTACTCATAACAACATCATAGTATATTTAAGATACTGGTGTTGTTACAAAAGAAATAAATAAAAAGAGTTTAGGGGGTTGGAGAAGCAAAATAAAACAAAAGAACACTAGGGAAGACTTTACCTTTAAATCGGGTAACGCTTTTTGATTTGAGCTCAAAGGCTTCCTTGGAAATAATTATGCCCAAATTTATGCTTCTAGGAGTAAGAGAGGGATGTTTAGAGACAAAATGGGCAGGTTTTGGCCAAGACAAAGGCTTGAGAGGTGTGGGTAAGGTGGTATAGGTGATGAGATTTTATAAGAGGAGGGGAGACACACTCTTGGAAAGTTATAAACGGTTACTTTATTATAAAATTATTTTAGGATTTTAAAAGTCCCAAAATTATATATTTCTAGGATAAGGTGATAATATTTCAAAATCCACCCATTAAATAGGTTTTTGACAAGTTTAGGTCTTATATTTTACATTATCTTTTCATTTTATTTAAATCATTATATAATGAGGTAATCGCTGCATCATCATGGTGTCATAAATAATTTAATTTATTTAATGTTTAAAAACTATAAAGAAAATATCATGATGTAGGAAATATTTTTAACTTTTTAATGAATATTTATAGTCAAAAATATTACTTGCATAACCCATTTAAAAATTCTTTTAGTAAAACAACTCATGTTTGTGATATGTTTATTTTTAACTTTAATTAAAACGTTATTAATGTCATTTTCCTACCAAAGTGGCTCCATGGGGTCCCCATGTTGACCCATGGATTTTCTTGGTCGTCCATGACATATAAAATAAGTTTAGGACATGTTTCAAGGTCATTTTATATTATTAAAACATTATTCTTACCTTAAACTACACTAATTACCTCTAATCGGGATTAAAAACGTAAAAGTTACTATTCACCAAAAAAATTATTTTAATCCCATTGAAACACATTTTACTTCCTAATGACAACCATGTATGTAGGATTTTTTAAATTCAAGACAAAGATGTGGTAAAATTTCATTTAAACGAAAAATCAGTTTTTTAAGTACCACTTAGTGGTTTCACTATTCATCAAAAATTGATGTTTTTCAGAAAAATACCAAAAATTCACGCTAAGCTATATTTGATATTCAGAATTCAAAAATGATGCCTATTTTAAAAAATTTAAAACATATAAGTTGAATTAATTAATTTAATAATTAATTCCCGCTGTCAAAACAAATAGCGTGTTTTTATGAAACAAAAAGTATCAAAAGATTGACACTAGTTTAAGTCTAATTTCAAAATGAAATTAATTCCAATGACCACTATTGGATTAAATGGTAAAAATATATTCTAATTTCACTTTAAAACCAATTCAAAAGATAATATAATTATATAAAAAAAATTTATTAAAAAGAGGTCTTGAATTAAAATACACCATTTTTCACTAATCATAAAAAAATGATCCTTATCGGAAAAATACCAAAAATTTACACAAATTAAATTTTGATGTCTTGATTTTAAAGAATAATTTTATTTTGTCAAATAAAACATATAAAATTTTCAAAATTATATTTAAAAATGGTTCTCCATCAAAAGGTGGTTAATCGACCTTTTAAAGAATATTAGAAGATTTATGCTTGAAATAGGATTCATTTGCATTTTTAATCCTCTAACATTTGTTTTAAAAAGTAAAAATATTTGAAAAACATATATAATAATTTTTTAGTTAGTTCTGTTCATTCCTGTTATTACAACGGCTAGGTGTTAACTACCATTTAAAAAAAATTATTTTATTATTAGAGTGCAACATAAGATTTCAAAGGAACTCGTTGTTGCGTATTGGGTAAGACATCAAGAATAGAGTTCCTTTTAAAGTAATATTAATATTTTATTCACAAATAGGGATAAATATAAAAATGTCATATTCTTTATTTACCTGGGGTGTTACAATTTATGTCACAATATCTTTTCTTTTGGGATTGTTTTTTATTAAGGGTCCTTTAGAGGAAATTTTATTCTCTTACATTCATTAAACATATCCAATTCTCTTATACTGTATATGAATGTTGTCAACATTTTTGATTAATATTTACTCCCACATTTGTTATAGAAACAGCATGTCAATTGATTATAAGTGATACTGATCATGAATTTTCTTTTTTGTTCAGCTATCTTTCCCTTTATATTCATGTTTTATAAAAATATTTATGAAATGTTATTTATAAAAGTAAATGATTTAAAAATATATTTTATATAATATTTTACCATATTTTAGATTTTTTTAAAAGGAAATTTCATAAAACTTTCCAAATGGGTCACATTTGATTTTTTTTAAAAAAATGTTTGATAATAATGACAGTTCATAAGATTTTCCACATGAGAAGATTTTTCCACCATCATGAATTTTTTTTCAAGATTTATTTTTAATTTTAAATTTTCGTTTTTTTTAAAAATATTTTCTTTAATGTTTGATTTTTTTAATATATTAAATAATTATTTTAAAAAATTTATAGGTTACTTTCTCTATGAAAACTTTGTAGTGATATTTAAAAATCCATTTCTATTAAAGATAAAATCCATTGATATAACTCCAAATGAAAAGTTACGTTTCCTCATGAATTTTCTAATGGCCTACAAATCACATTTCCATTTATTAAATTCAACCCTTATTTATATATACACTCCACTAGGGTTATTTTGTATCGATACCATTATTATTATTTTTATGTATGGATTATTAGATTTTCCTAGAATAATTCTTTTTCTATGAGTGAATACTAAAATTAAAGAATAGTGACTATTATTATGTTGAAAGGTGAATAACTCTAAAAGTATTATTAATGAAGTATAAATGTACATTATTGATGATCACAATTGAGGGTGACACATCTTATAAGAATGGTTAATCCATATTGTGTCCAATGAGAACAATATAGTATATATGATGGGTGAACCCAAATTGCATTATGAGAGCCATATTAATCATATATGATGGGTGTAACCATACAACAATGTATTGGGTATATTTCCTTTTTAAAAAAATTGAAAGGGGTTACTGACGGGTTTATCCTACAGATTTAACATTGTCCAATTACCTCCGACCTGAATTTAAAATGGGCTATGAAGATAATGTCTAAAATATATTACAAAAGTTTTCATTTATTCAATAGGGTTTTCAGGAATCTATTGATCAATATTAAAGTCAAATCTCTTATGAATACTAATTAATATGACACTAAACATTGAGAAATCATTATTACATGTTCCATGGTTGATGATTTAAGTATATATTAGTTTTAATATTCTTATATTATGCCCATTAACATTGAATATTACATCATAACTCTATTCTTTACATATGATCGATGATGAAATTGAATTATTAATCCTTATGTTAATCATTACTGATCATTTTAACTCATCCTTAATATGTTTCGTAATTTTATATTTTATTACGAATGATCAATAAATGATTTCTATCTTGAATGGTTTTAATTTGATCTAGTTTTTAGGATATTTTAATTAAAAAATATGGAATAATAAAGGTACAGTGGGAAATGTACTCCCTTGAATTCAGAAATTTTCTTTATTCTATCATTTGGCCCATTTTTGTAAAACACTAAGACTAATAGGACCCTGTGTATCTAAGTGATCAAATATTTCATTTTTATATTTTATGTTTTAGATCATGAATATTTTCTCTACTTAATTGGTATCAAATCCAGTAATGTAACATTCTAGTTTTTCACATCGAATCTGGGTGTGTGGGTTTTAGGCCTTTACAGTTCATTAGCCCTGGCCTTTAATCTTCATTATTGAGAACCATCTATTTCAAAACTCCATTGTGATGGGGGTGGATAAATGAACTCTGGATCCCTATAATAATACATTGAGTCATTTTATCATACAATGTTGAATAACTAGTCAAAACAATATAGATGTTGAATAAAAATTGGTTGTGGAAATAAGAAAAAAAGAGTCAGATTAAATGTTTGTCATTATTTATTTATTTATCATCAATAAAAATATAATATCATAGAAGGTTAGAAAATATATAAAATTAAAAATTTCAATATTAAATTCATGATTATAGAATTAAAATTATCTAATGACAATTCAATTATCTCAATCCATTAATTAATTTTCGGTTAATTAACCCACATTAGTTATAGAGAATTTAAAAAGTGAAAATAACCCCAATGAAAAAATCTTCCTACCTTAATTTAAAATCAATAATTGTTTGATAAAAATTCTACATTAATTTAATTGATGAGATCCACCATATTCTTTATTTTTACAAAACAAATATGAATTTATTCATTGTTGATCATTGATTCTAAGATCACCTATAAATATTCTATCCACTAGACCTCCTTAAATAATCTCATTTAATCTTGGGTTATGTGTCTATCCTAGGTAAATTAAAAAATATTTATTTAAATTTAAATTCTTTTAGGATTAAAAAAATAAAATAAAATAATATTAACAAATTATTTTTATCCATCTAATCTTCCCACAACTACAATATAGTGAAATCCATAAAACATAACATTATTATTTCATTACGTGGGTAAAGACCATATTATTAATTTAATGGAAGTCATAGTTTTCCATTCAAAGATATAATTCCAGATTTTATGACACTATTTATGAAAGAAACAACATTTTTATAATATAATAAATATATTATTTTTATTATATCAATAATGAGGATCTATAGGGCCTCTAATAGGACACCAACTCGGCCCCCAATAAAAAAATAATCATTGAAAAATTTCATGATGTAAAAAATTTTAGATTCACTTAATTCTCCCAATATTCATGGATCTTCTTCCAAAAAATTAAGAACCTACCTAGAAATGTGTGGTAACTGATTAAGAATTTTGTTCTCCACCTCTATAATCTATCATGAATTTTATTATTCATTTTATGAACATTCAGTAATGAAATCACTCATCTATGAAGTATACTATCCTATATACTATCAATCACCACTGGGAACCCAAAAAAGGCCAATCATCCTCAGCATCAAGATCAAATTGTTAGATTCTATGTGACGAGTCATGTGCATTTCTCCCCATCTATAACTTGTGTAATACATAATTATCCGAATTAAACTATGGTTGTGAGGTTATGTAGTATTCAATCTCTACATCCATTCATAGATTAAAAAAATGTCCAATGTATCCCAAAGATATATTTATGTCTCAATAATGTATTTTTATTCCTTAGTATGGTGTTACATTAAGAGCACTTGGATTCCCTCATCAAACTATAATGGAATCCACTATTAATCAATATAATAATTTGATTGATTCTGTTATTCCTATTTCACCCTTATATGAATTTATCTTTATGTAACATTGTTGACACCAACTATGGGCCCACATAAACAACGTAACACACCATGATTTATTGAATTTTTTTGAATTATATTTTGGGTTTTGAAATTTTTCATTTCATTAATAACTAAATATAAATTGTGTTAGGTGAAATAACCATGTTATTATTTTATAATATTATATACCTAGATAAGAATGCAGTATAAGAAACCTCGACATGGCTCGCGTTATACAAACTTTGCGTTTTTAGGAAAAGACATTTTATTGTTATAAATATTTAAATGATATTGATATAAAAAACCATAAAAATAGTAACATGAATAATATTAAATTGTTTTTAAATATTATTTATAATATATTTAAAGATAAATCATATAATTCTTGGTAAAACCATTAAATGTTTGAAAATACTATTTTCACAAGTGAAATGATTTTTATGTCCTTCTCTGAGTAATAATAAAATTAATTTTAGAAATTTTTTGAAATATAATTTTATATAAAAAACTACTTTTGTAATTAAATATTATGAAATTTTTTTAGGGTGAATTATTTTGGTTTTTTCCAAAAAACATAATTTTGGGATAAATAGTTAATAATACTGAATATTCATTCAGAACAAATTTTCATCTAATTTATTTATTTTGAAAAATGATATTTTACTTCCATTTTTATGTGTAACTATATAAATTTTACATCAATTATCCAAATTTAGGTAATTATAACCAATTCCACCTTGAAATTCAATAAAAACCCATTTGAAACATTAAAGCAGTTTCTTTTAAAAAACATGCTTTCACAAAAGGATTACATGAATAAATTTAAATTAATTTATACAACTTATGTGTTTAGAATTTGGAAAAATGGATTAAATATTTGGAATCATAATTATATATAATTTATATTAAGGTAAAAAATGTTTTTTACAACCAATATTAGTGAAATTAATTAAAATTATTTACATTGACTAGGGGAAAAATAGTTTACATAGTGGCTAATCTTTAATCATTAGGGAAAAAATGACCTAGAATGTTTTCCAAAATCCATTTATATCCAATATTTCAACCATAAGCCATCTTTTTTTTAATTTTATGAGTTAATGAGACCCAGTTATATGAATGTGACCTATATTATATGTTAGTAAGGAAAAAAACTAAAAGGAAAAATTCTTAACTTTAACATTTGTGGAGCCTTGTGATATGGAAAAAATATAAAATTAGTTTGGTTGTACATATATTAATTAAAGGTAAAGGATTTATTATTTTATAAATTTAATTTTTATTTAATTATTAGGGATGAATTATTTATATTAACTACTTATGGAATTTGGATTGTGGTAATTATTTTGTTCAAAATTTACTTAAATAAATTATACTTAAAGTAATAAAAGTTTTGTAAATTGATTAAATTGTTTTCCTTCATTATTAGATGAATATATCATGTTAAAAAAATTTCAAATTAATATTTAAAAATTCCATCCTTTTCATGATATTTTTAAATTAAATATCTTAAGTAATTTCAAAATTGACAATAATGTTATTGTATAATAAATGTTTTTTTTATTAAAACATTTAAAATTTACTAAAAATCATATATTATTAAAAATTAATATTAAATTTTGATAAATATGAAATATATTCTATTTATATTCTATTAAATCTATTTTAATTATCATATTAAAATAAAATAGAGAATTAATTGTTTCTAATATTTGGTTAATGTAGTGTTTTTGGGAATTAAATGCGCTTGTTTTAAAATTAATTTCCAAAACACATGGGATTGTTTTTGTAAATTAGATATAATATTTAAAATTAATGAGTTCATTATTTTATAATAAAGAGAAAATTAATTTATTATTAATGGTTTAATTTCATTATGCTATAACACAAGTTACTTTAATAAAAATAAAATGCTAAATGTGTGGAAAATTAGATGTTAAAGAAAAAAAATTATAAAAATGAACTTCTTTTTCTATGGTTAAGGTTTCTGAATACCATAGATCCCATAAATCCATTATTTTCCCATTTTGGAATCAGGTGAGGTAATTTATACCTCCAATTTGTGTCCACATTTGATATTTAGAATAATTCCACTCCCCTCCTCTATGAAAAGGCATTCACTCTTGCACTTCCTCACACATGTTAATCCACTATAGTTCATATAACCCCAACCCAAATAAGCTCCAAAAATTACCTCCCCTCACCCTAGAAGTTTTTTTGGTAGAAATCCAACCATGTAAGGCCTTTATTAAAAATAATACGAGTTACACAATGTATAGGTGTTTTGAACATCTGAAGAGAAAGTCAAGACTTAATGTAATTGTTTTCTCATATCACTATTATTTCTCTAATACATATAAAATATTTACCACTCATTTCATCGAGTTTCATATATAATTAAATTGAATGTGTCATATTATTCATATAATTAAATATATGTATATTTACAAATCCAATTGATCATATTTTATTAATGGGGTTTACAGTTCAAATTCAACCAAATTGGCAAAGTAATATTTATCAAAGTTTTCATTCATTGAAATTAATTCCATGTTATACACCTATATTTTTATACGGAGTGTATATATATCCCTTTTATATTTTATATCATTAATAACATTATTTATTCTTATAATATTCATAATGTAACATTATTAACTCATGTGGATTATGAGCACATTTAACCGAAGTGGGAATCATTTATTATTATAATATCATCATTTATTGGGACTTTTTTTCCATTATGTTAACATTGAGGAAATATTTTGATCCATATCTCCAGAAAAATAATGATTTTTATTATCCTATATTAATTAATTGTATTATCATTTATCGGTTCGATTATTTACACTTTTTTAATTATATTAATAAATAATGTGTTTTTTTAAATCCTACTTTATCACTCCCTTCAGTAAAAAATATATATTCAGTAAAAATAATATTTTCAAAAAAGGTTTTGGGAATTTTATTATGTATAAATTTTTTTTTACATTTATTCAATATTATTTTATTTTATTCAATGAATAATGTTTTTTGAAATGTTTTTAAGAAATCTTTATATGATTTTATGGTTATTTTTATGGTGAAATTTTTTTTCATAATGTTTTATGTTTTGAAAATATTTTTTCAAAGAAGGAAAGATGTTCTCATTAAAAAAATTATTTAATTGATTTTTAATTATTCCGTTATATGTTTTCATAGTGGGATTAAAATAAATGGATTTTAGAAATGTTATATTTTTTAAAACTTATTTTCAAAGAAATGTTTTGGTCAATGTGATCTTTTAAAATCATTTCTTTTATAAGATATAATCTAGTGATATAGTTTATATACTATTAGAGATATTATCCAAAGATAAAATTAATATTATTTTTATGAATAGTTTATTTTTTATTTTATAATGTTTATGGGTCACATTTCTCTTCCACGGGTAATCATGTTTATACTAGACTGACATGAAACCCATTTATTTTCCATGGGTTAATCAAGTTTCAAAAGAATAATTGTTTTTTTAGTGTTATGATTATATGGAAGATTGATTTAATTTATTTATGTTGTGGTTTATATACATATATTATTCAATGGGGCAGCCTAGATTGTGTCAGGTAAGCCTGTTGTAGATTATAAGATGGCGAGGCCCAAATATCACCAGTTAATTCTATTATATCTTATATGATGTGGTTTCCAAAATAGAACAACATAAGACAATTATATAAATTATCATGTCATGGCCCAGATAGTACCAGGTAAACCTGTTACAAATTATCTAATGGGGAGACCAAGATATCACCAGATGATCTTATTATAGCTCTCTAATGCATTGGTTAAAAATTAATTATCTCATAAACTAATTATGGGCACAACTAAATTAGCATGATCCACTCTTGGAATAATGTGTAAACAGATCCACATTAACGAATGAGTTGTGACTGGGGATAGTGTTGTTTCTTTCACAGAATGTGTATCCCCCATGAAGTTCAAATATTTGTTTTGGTAATGCTATATATATTATAGAATGTTTTTACTTGTTTATTATTCTGCAAAAAATTCCCTATATAACTAATATATTATGATTTCATGGATTATGCTAAGGGTTCCCTTAGGATTCATTTATTATTAACTGCGAATAATTATTCCATGAATAATGATTATGATATTTTATATCAAGGTGATGATCTTATAATGTTATGATCGTCATCTCATACCCACATTCTCATGATATAATTAAATATATCAATTTTTAACAATTACTAAGAATCTCAGCTCTCCTATTTCTTATGTTTCCTCTCCTGATATTATGATGAAAAATTATAAGAGGGATAAGCAATATGGAAGATCTTTAATGTAAATACTAATGATATTTCACCGTTGGAGATGAATTTTTTCAATGTTTCCAATTTCACTCAACCATTACGGTCCTCAGTCATGTACTTTCTTAATTATCAGAATAATAACATAAATTGATGTAACATCAATGTATATTAATCTTGGGTCACTATAGTTTATATCAAAGGAATGGTTTAGTTAATATTTGGAATAATGGATCAGAAATCATTAGTTAGATCCCTATAAATATTTTTATTTATATGTGTTTTAATGTATTTTAGGACTAACCTAAAGTGTTATTGATTAAATAAGGTGTCAAAACATAGAAATTATATAATTTATTTTTTATGATTATGTGGTTTTACACTATGATTATTGTTTTTCTCGATATTATTATTTATTAGTCAATGGATGGAAACCACAATGAACTATGTCAATAATGAATGCAATGGACAATGTTATGATTTTCTTCATATGAAACTAAATGATATAGTTGATGGAATGAAAATTATTGTTGATATTATCAGGAGACAATATGAAGATATGAATCATGTATAACTTCCTAGAGACAAAAGGAGGAAAAAATATTCTATTGAGTCCTTCATAAGGAAACGACCACATTTTTTTGTGGTTCCATTGATACACTAGTTTAAAAAATTGAACAGTACCACTGAAAATATATTTCTTAATCCTTAGTGCATGAATAATGAAAAATTAATTGTGGATAGTAATCTTTTGGAAGGTGAAAAATAACAGTGTGGACTATTATTAAGAAGATAATGTAATAAGAAGAAATTTAATCTATGGAATAGGAAGAGTATAAGGGGATATTTTTTAGTAAGTACTTTCATCATAATCTACAAACTATGATGGGGAAAAAAATTCATAGAGATAAAGCAAACTATGGAAAATCTATTGGTTCTTATGAAAATAGTTTAATAAGACCAGAATTTTATGATTGTAATATAATCATCATCTGTGAAAGAGGAATCGATGGATTTTTTAGTTAATTGAAACTGTGTCTTCGAAATGCCTTGATTATAAGAGACTTTAGTTGTTATGAAGAATTCATTCGATGTGCACTAGAGGTAGAAATATAAATTGTATATTCCCACAATTCATCTTGTTTTGATAAGAAAATTAAGATTGTGTGTCATGAAAATTGAAATTAAGGAACATAATTCTTGGTATCTAGTGCCAGAAATGTGGGAATAACAAATAATGGAGTTTCATGAATCAAACTGGGAGGTTCATTTAATGTGGAATGGTATTTTATAATTTCCTTGAATATATAAATAATATTAATAGTATGGATAATTAAATTTAGGTGAAGACAATTCTGAATAATTCATTACCAACACTCATGTTCTTCATGTGATAAGAGTTTGGGAAATATGAAAATCAATTCCCAAATCCAACTTCCAATATTGAATATAAGCCACAAAAACCTATGATGAAAAATGGGAATTGGAAACGTTTTGCATTCACATTGTATATGATAATAATGATAATTTGGGAACACTTATTGGCCCATATTTAGGTGGGATATTTCATGTTTTATTTTATATGAATAATACATCGAAAATTTTATTTTTTAGTTATGTTTCATGTGATTATCTCACTCTACATGAATTCTATAATAAAAAAAATCACATTTTATATTATATCAGTACAAAAATTGATCCCAGTTTGAAATGGAAATATTTTTGATATAATAAAAGTTATTATTCAACTAATAATGAAATATTTATATTTTAGATGTGTCATATGGTCCACAATTTATTTAATAGTTTTTATTAAAAATCAAATGAGGTTTTATATATTAATGTATTATCTCGCCATATTAGGATTTATGTATATTGGATAAAATTTGGTAACAATTTTCCTATGATGATTACTAAAGATAGGTGGGATTAATTATCGAAGTACTTATAGATAATATGATAACTTAGTGGTTTAGGAATTTAAAATTCACATTCATTTTTTGAGTAATAGATGAAGATGAAATTGTGGAAGACACAACCATTGGGTCATATTATGCATATGAAGGGGAATGAAATAATGAAAGTGAAATTTTCTCAACATTAGTAAATTAGTTGTGAAATAAAATGTTTCCCCATTATCATTATATTTTATGATATCACTGAACTTTTTCAAACTTCCATTCATTATTCATTTTTTATCTTTAACATTCTCTTGAACATGTTCTATATTACTATCCATAAGAACATGATAGTTATATTTTTCTTCCATATCTATGTTTTAACTTGAAACCTATGCCCACCAATGTATAAAACCTGTAATGTTATACATTAGTTAACCGTTATGTTTTTGACATTCCATTTTTAAAAGAATTTAATAATTATTTTTTATGATATGGGTTTCTATGATTGAAAATTTCATGTATTAATCCATTATTATACCAGAAGAATTTCAAGGGGGAAATCCATTTTAATGGGGAAAGAATGTAACACCCCATGATTTTATGATTTTTTTGAATTAATATAACCTTTTTTAATTTTTATTTTAGAAAAAATTGAATATAGCTTGTTTTAAATGAAATAACATTGTTATTCTTGCTTCTTAGCTTACACTATGATAAGCTTTTGCTACATCCGACACCTTCTTGGTAAGCATTACATGTAACACTGACTTTCTAAGAAATAAAATTTTATTATTATAATTATTAAAAGGAAAATTCTTTAAAATATCCATTAAAATTATTAACATCAATATTACTAAATAATTTTTCAATATTATTTATACATTTTTTATTATAAAACACATAATTTTTTGAAGAGTTTTTATATTTAAAAAAATTATTTTTCTCAAATGAACTACTTTTATATAAATCCATAATCTATAATAAAATTAATTTTAGAAACTCTTAGAAATATATGTTTATAGAGAAAAATTATTTTTTAAATTCATAATTTCAGATTACATTTTGGTGAATTTTTTGGTATTTTCAGAAAAACCTCATTTTTGGATGAATAGTGAAAAATACTAATTTTTTAGTTTTAAATGATTTTCAGTCTAATTTAATTATATTTTTAATATTTTTATATTTTTTAAAGATTAATCAGATTAATTTTACATAAATTTACACAAATTAATAAATTTGATCCAATTTCAAATTTAAATTGGATAAAAAATATTTCTTTCTTTTAAACATATTATCTTAAAAAACTCCACATTTGCAGCATGTATACAACATTAATTTTAAATTACATTCGGAAAATTATATTTTTATAATTTTAAAAAATGGATTCAATATAACAGAATGATAATTATTTACAATTTCTATTATTGCCAACTTAATTTTGGGCCAAAACGATTAATGACATTAAATAAAAATAATTAGAATGATTAAGGAACAAATTAGATTACATAGTGGTTAGACATTAATTATAAGTAGAAAATGACATAAAATTTTGTTCAAAATACATTATATACCCATATATAGACTATATCCAATATATTTTATAAATATATTAGTTATTAGGACACTATTCCATGAAAGTGACCTATATAACATGTAATGTAAGGAAAAAAGAAAAAAAGAACCTTCCTAAAAATTAAAATTTATAAAGCCTGATGATCTGAAAAAATAACCATAATAGTTTGACTGTACAAATTATTTTGAATGGTAAAAGATATTTTTTATTATTTTATTCGACATTTAATTTTTTGAGATAAATTATCTAGATTAACTGCATAAGGAATTTCAAATTCAGTAATTATTTAGCTAATAAATAAATAAAATAAAAGATACTAAAATATTAAATGTTAAGTATGTTTATTGAATTAGTGTCCTAAATTTTCAGATTAAAATATCATTTTACGCATGAATGATATTAATATGTTAAAATTAAATTTTTTTATTGATATTTTAAAATAAAAATTAAGTAAATAATTTGAAAATCTATAATAATATTGCTGTATAATAAATGATATTTAATAAAAAGAGTTAAAATATACTAAAAATATTATATAATTATAAATGACATATAAATGTCAATAAATATAAAATGAATTAATTTATTTATGGAGTATGTGATATTTTATAATGAACATATTGATATTTAAATTTTAAAATCTTTATTATAATTAGTTGTGTTAAGGTAGATTTTTTATATAATTGATTTTCTAGTTTTAAAATTAATCTCCAATACATAAATAATGTATTTTTCATAAACTAGAAATCATATTTAGAATTCAGTTGGTTTATATATTATAATAATCCTCACATTAATATATACTTAATAGTTAAATTACTTAGTTTAGAAAACTAGTTACCGAAATTAAATCGTAAATGATAAAATTGGGGAAACATAGATATTAATGAACAAAATTATAAATATTCAATTCTATTTATGTGGTGGTGGTTTTTAATAACCATACATTATATTTACTCACTTATATTTCCATTTTGGAATCTTTGTTATGTATTAGAGTCCTCCTAATAATTTTTACCTTTGGTATTTATAAGATCTCCACTCCTCCACCTCTATAAAAAGGCATTCACTATTCCTCTTCTTCAATCATCTCAAGACATTATGGCACAACCAACACCTAAACAAATAATATCCCAATTTCTACCCCTAAATTCTATAATAATAAACTTTTATGTAAATCTATCCAAGTAATCCCTTTGGTGAAAAAAAATGTGTTACCCAAATAAGAGGAGGTTTGAACATGTACAATGAATGTCAAGACTTAAGGTAGCATTTTTCTTATCTCACATTTATTATTATGATATTTCAGAATTATTAACCACTCAGTTTATTATGGAGTGTATATACATAACATGAATGTATTATATGCTTTTTATACTTAAATAGGTGTGTCTTTACATATCTATTTGCTAATTTTTATTTCATGGGGTATGTGTATTAAAAGTTACAAAATTGGTAATGTAAATTTTTTCTCAATTTTCCATCTTTGATAAACATTCCATGTTATGCTCCTATATTTTTATATGGGGTGTATATACATCCTTTTTTCATTTCATATAACAAATATCATACTTTTATGATATTTTAAGCTTTATGTAATGTTATTTAATCAGGTGGACTATTATTCAAATTTAACAATGTGTTAATATCTTATTGCGATAATCACATCATTTATCAAGATTTTTTACAATTATTCTACCATTGATGAGATATTATGATCCCTCTCTGGACAAAACTCATGAAATATCCTCTACAATGGTAATCCTTGACTTCTTCATAAAATGATACTATTTTTCAACTCTATGGTACATATGATAATTAAAAAAGTGTTTATATGAAAATTTGAATTTATCTCTATATTCACTGTGAAATTAGTGTTATTTTAAAGAAATTTTTTCTAAAAATATTTACTGAAATGTTTTATGTTTAAAATGTTTTTTAACTATTTTCCAGAATATTTTAAAACTTTTTAAGTTAAAATGTTTTCTAAAATGCATTCAATCATCAATTTTATTTTTTCAAGGTTATCATAAAAGGAACAATGTTTTCAAAATGTTTTATGCTTTAAAAAATATTTCAAATGGAAAATACATGTTCCTCTAGAAATGTTTTCAATGATTTTTATTTATTTCATAATATGTTTTCAACGCAGACTTCAAAGAATATGTTTTTTAAATTTTTAATATGTTTTAAAAAGATATTTTTTTTTAAAAAAATTATATTCTAAGTGATATTTCCAAATCTATATCCATCTAAGATAACATCATTTTATATAGTTTATTTTTTTTATATTTATTATACAAGGAATCCATTCATATTATTTATATAATTGGTATATGTTTTGATGGTATAATTAATATAGAACATTTTTAATTTCCACATGCCAATCATATTTCCACGACATCGATGTGAACCCCTTTATTCTGCATGGGTTAATCATGTTATGAATGAATGTTTTTATGAGTTTTATTATGACATGATCTATATTTTCACTTTATTCATGTTGTGGTTCATCGATATAACTTATAAGATGGGGTTTTATAGAGAGCATTGGGTAAGCCCATTTTACCAGATATGATATGGAGGACTAGATAACACTGGGTACGCCTATACCACATATATCGCGGGGGTGGACTAGCTAGAACTAGATAATACCATTACATATTATCGATTGGGGTGGAATAGAAAGGATTTGTGGTCCCCATTACAGATTATATGATGTGGTAACACAAATAGGGTAGGGTGAGCCTGTTATATCTCTCTATTGAATTGGGTAGTGATTTATATATCAAAAGAAAATGATCGTAATAATTCAACGGGATTTATAAACTATGGGGAAAAGGTGTAACATGATCCACTATTAGGATAGTGATACAACTAGTGATATTGTTGTCTTCATCCAAGTAGTTTTATCCCACTAATGTTCCTTGACGTGTTTTTTCCATGATCCTTGGCTATAGGAATGTTTTAATATTTATATTCTTCAGTAAAAAATCTCTTGTTTTACTACTATGTTATGATTTCATGGATTAATCTCTTGATTCTATTATGATCCATGTTTTATAAAATTCCACCACTTATTCAGTGATTTATGTCTATGATCTTTCATAAGTATGGAATGATAATCTAATGTTTTTATTATCTTCTAATAAACTTATTCTCATGTTATGGTTAAAAATATTCCTTGTTTTCCCCTATGAACAATGTAATCTCAACCCTTAATTATGATTCATTAACCTAGGTTTTTTATAATGGTTTCATGTAGGATAAATTACATGGATGATATTTAGTGGATATTTTAATGATATTTCACTTGGATTGATGATTTTTTATATGTTTCCAAAGTCACTAAACTATTATAGTCCTTAGGAATTTTCTTTTGAATTGTGATGAATATTCATCTAAATTTATGTATTATCTATATATTTTTAGCCTGAGATGCTAAACATCAACTCTTAAGGATCTAACTGGAACAAAAGAGACCCAAATGGTCACCACTATGATTCCATGAATGTTATAACACTGATTATGGAGTGATAATTATTATCACACATAAATAGATTAAGGGAAAATAAACCCCTAGGCTATAACTAAAATCCAACATTCATTCTTAATAAATTTCCTCTGGAAGCTAAATTATATGTTCTGTGTAGTACACTGTCTTAGGGTTGAACCCATCAATCACCCACAATTGACTCCCAAAGACTCATGTAATCATATTCCTTGAACTCTACTATTATATTTTTTAAAACATCGTGATTTTTTTGAGTTTGTGTATTATCACTAGTATAGCATCATGAACCATAAATAAGGATGGAATTCATATTGTAAAATCCATGAAGATACCATCCCGCTTTTTACTCAATCCTGACACCTCATCATTCAACTATTGGTCGGTGAGGCACTAGGGATAATGTAACCAATACTCAAATACATCCTTGTCCAAAAAAATTTATTCAAAAGAATCCTGGTATATCCCCTCAACTACTAGATATACCACTATGGGAGATAGATAAAACACCATCTGAACATCCTCTCATTGGATCAATAATACAATCACATATTATTTTTAAAGGATAATGTTATCCCCACATACAAAAAATCAATTTTGAGAATTTATAGTAGATATAAATCCACGAATGGTCTCACATTTGATATCCACAAGTTGTGACTCCCTAACATGTAACTTAATTAGATAAATGATAACCTTTGTCTGGATATGTTATTCCATATACACATTAAAAACATTTATCTTTAAATATGTGAAATTATCCATATTTTTTTCAATAACTATTAATGGATAACCAAATAGTGAGAAAAAACTACCACATTCCCCCTTTCTAAGACCTTAGTCCATCAAAAAGTCGTAATCACAGGGAACTCCATCTATCACCTCAGACTTTTGTTAATATAGATCTAAAAAAGATTAAATATGATTATTATGGTTATAAAATAGGATGAATCACTATACTAAATGACCCTTATACCATTAATTCTGTGTGAAAAATAATATTATTATCTCTATGTCATAGTCTATGTAGTTCATCTTATTAGATCATAACTATTGGACCCTACAAGAAATAACCAATATATATAAATAAAAATTATTTCAATAATAGAACTAGAGGTATAATATAATAAAAACATATCCAACAACCTCCAATTAAAATATCATGTTGGGTTTTCTCATACACCACTTCCATAGCTCATTTAAATAATGCTTATAAATTTATATACAAAAACGATGATGTGACTTTGGGGTTAAGGAAGTAAAATATTCCATAAACTAAGGGGAATAAAGTATGAATCATTGATAATAACCTTTCAATAGAATGAGTCCTCACACATCAGTCAAACACATGTGTGGATCCCAAGATAAAACATTATGAACCTTTAACGAGTCCATTGAAACGATATTTTTGTGATAAAATTTCTAAAGAAGAGGACCACTCAAATATAAAAACAAAACATTAGGAGATTCAAATAAATATAGTGATCCTAATGTGTGTATATAACTATACTCAAATAAATTGTGTGTAACACAAATTATATCGAGTATATGATGATATCATTTATGAATTACACCATGATATAGTCCAAGAAAGGCCAAAATATCTAATTCATGATCCACAATAATAGTTATGCCTATTTTCCACACCGATGGGGATAACCATACACATGGATTTGGTGATAACCTAACGTGAGTTCAATCCCCAAGAACCACATCATCCACATTCTATATGTCAATAGGTCACTAATTCATGGAAGTGGAAAATTTTTCATGATATTTACTTGGTCCATGCGATAATATTCAATGAATAACCCCAACATGTCGTATTTGTCCCTTTGATTAGAAAACTAGGATACCCAATAGAATAGATATTGGGATAAAAAATCCATTCATTTAAATTCCTTTAATATTCAACATCATCACTCGCATCTTTAATGGGGGGGGGGTCATTTAATACACTAGTGAAAATATCTAGGCCTAACATAGGTGTTTCTTTTATGCCGATGTATATCATTTGATATAGAGGTATGACTAACACATCCTCTAGGAAGACATATTTATACTCCACCACCTATTTAGGAACAAAAATATCAATTCCTTTTCCACTCAAATGGTTCTTCATAAAAATAAAAATCAATGTATCTACCTGTATATGTGTTCATCCTATTCTTCTTAGGTTTCTTCTCACCAATGAAGTAAACTCTCATGCAACCAACTCGATTACACTTCAACAGTTATTGGAAACTATCAAAAGGGTATTTATAAAATTTAATTAGAATATACAATGTAAAAAATAAAAGGGCCTCACAACCACTATGTAGAGATACTATGAGATCTTACCTCCACTAAGAGGATGGTAACAATGACTATTATTGCATGCAGCTTGAGAGAATTTTCTATATTTTTTCTTTGTGTAGAAAAATGGATAACCTTGAAAAAAATCATTAATGAGAATTATAAATAAAAATTCCGTAAAATATAAAATTAAATAAATAAATAAGTTTAATAATTTATTCATAATAGAGAGTGGGGGGGATTTGATTGAATGATTTTTACGAAAATTAAAACAAATGAAAAAAAATAGTGTTAAAAAACCAAAATTATTTAATAAGGTTGATATAAAATACCCCACCATTAATAATTAATGATTATAAATTATGATTAAATTAGTTGATTTATTCTTCCCTATATTGGTAAACTTGAAAACAATGAAATAACACATGACAATAAATCATAAGATAACATTTAGAATTCCAATCATAAAACCCTACATTGATTGTGCCAAAAAATATAACATAAAATCGGTGATAAATGAATATAACTCATCCAACCTATAATTGATAATTTATTGAGTTTTTATTTTTGATCACAACCCTATGAATAGATCCAAAGTTTACTGTATTTGGAAATTAATGTGTAGATCTCATGTCTCAGAAATGGCCTCATGGAAAATGTGTTAATGGTTTGAGTAATCATGAATTAAGAAAATAATTTATTTAAAAAGTATACTATGACATAATATGATTAAATAGAGTAAAAAAAGTAATTATGGAGTTATGTATTTCATTAAAAACTAAAATAAATACTCTATTATTGGTGGGTTTCTTATCATATCGACGATTTTCATAAGAAACTGATTGAAAGGGAATCAACCAATTCAATTTACACTACAATATTCAATTAATGATTATTAAAATAAAAAATTCAATTAATATATATTAATTAGTTTTGTTAATATACAAATATAGTTAAAGAAAATAATAAAATAAAAATATAGAATTGGAAAAGAAGTTTCTTTTGGATGATATATTTTCACCAAGAATTAGTTCTTCCAATATTTTAGAGAGATATCTAGGAACTGCCCATTCTATAAATCCATTAAAAATATTTTAAAACCCTATATAAAATGTGAAAATATAATTTAAAAGGTGTTTATAAGGGTTATTGTTTATAATTCCAAAAATGGAAATGAGTCATTCATCTAAAAAAAGTTACTCCATATTGATATGATGTTATGAACATAATCACCTGAGAACCAAGTTTTACTCTAGTTTAAAAAATTCACCACATATATTCTATTAATTCATTTATAAATTTGTTAACATACCTAATGTAATTGATATTTATGGAGAAATTATTGATGTGGGTTAATACTACATAATTAGTTAATCCCTACTTTAATCACTATCTTTGGCCTTATGAATTTGAGATATAGGTTTTTTGGTGAAAACCTAAAACCATGAAATGATATTGAAGAATATTTACATAATTAGTAATATCTAAATTCACCTCATTGAAAATATTATATAAAAATTAATCTCGTAAAAATAAAATATCAAATAATTTCAATTCCTTGAAAAAAAACCCATTAAATCGTCACATAAATAATATTATGAATAATTTATCTAAATTATAACTAAAAATTGATCTGGAATAATATTTATTATCAACACTCTTAATCAAAAAAATTCCATTCTCATAAAAACCCTTATGTCATGCAATACCGAAATGAAGAATATTGAGATTTCATAATCCCTCATAGAAAAATGGTTCAAGAAAGAATAAAAAAAATAAATATTAAAAATAGAATTTGAATATCACATTTGTTGAATCAATACAAAATCCATTTAGATCAGTTAAACTAATCTAGTTGAAACATCCTAATATTAAAATATAGAAAAAATTCCCCATGTGTGTGTGCCAACCCTTTTAACAATTTAACCAGTATATTTTGGTCATATAAAAATATATTTATTACATAATTATATACCACAAAAACATTTTAGCATAATTTGAAAAATAATTCAAAAACATAACAAACGAATCATTCAAAAAATATAATTCATAAGATCTTAAATTAGAAATCCCTACTTGCTATAAATTTTTTCACTCCTCTATTTATTGGTTAGTAATTTATTTTTTTTTGTTTTTTTTTGTTTTTAGTGAGTACAATAGTCATATATAAAATGCCCACACATAGTTAAATCATGTTAAATAATAGATCAAAATTAGTGTGAATTTAATTTATTGAAATACAATATTATATGCTGAAACATATTACAAAACTCAAGTATTCCATAAATTGGGAATGATAATCACAAAAAGACATGATTTTCTATAATGTCTTTGGATTGGTGAAATTAAACTATTCTCTCACAAGAATTCTAAAAATGAATGATCTCAAAATATAAAAAACCTTATAAATATAAAATCAATAATATCAAGGAATGATATACCTTTTTTATGAAAAAAACCTGTAATGATGAAAACTTGCCTATTATTAACATGCATTCACATAATTTGGAAAAAATAAATCTTGAATTCTCAAGTGGTTTTGTGGATTTAATGAACATGTGATATTATTTTTTATTTTATTTATTTGTTTTTGTTATTTTATAATTTTAAAATAAATATTACTTAAACGATGAACCAGAAAAAAATTTCCTAATGTGTCTACCCTAAATTTTATCCACTCTCACATAAATCAGACTACCCATATGAATTAAATCTAAAAAAGAACGTACATGGAATTAATAACATAATAAAGAGAGACAAAACCAATTTTATTTTTTTAATTTTTTATATTAGTTAGGATCATAGTTTTAACAATCCAAAATCAGTATAACAAAAAACTTGAATCAGACAAAATAAAGAAATATGTAAATGTGAAAAATAATAATAAATATGGGTAATCTACATAGTGATACTTTGTTTATAGTATATATAGCTTGGTTTTTATAGTTATTGAATCCCAATATTATGGTGAAATATGTTTTTATCAAATACACTACCACATTTTATTTCACTTGATATCAATATGTGTGTACCTATGTGGGCCCCTCATTAAAATATAAAAATGATCCCAACCTTACAATAGAAAATTCGAATAAGTATTCATTATTGGGAAGGGAAATAAATAAGTTGTATTACCTAGAATATTTTATGGTTTTCTACACTAGTAGATTTTCATATTGATACAGTGAAGTAAATTTCATCACACTATGCTTCTTGATCTTATCTTCATATTCTTCAACCACAACCTCTTGTGTGTTTTTCATGAAAATATCAACTATTGTTATTTAATGATTTTTCCTAAAAACCATTTGGAAAACCATTTGTAAATTTTATTTTATAATGATTTAATAAATAATAAATTAAATCTATATGGTCCCTATATTTATTATTATATTTCTAGTAAGAAAGAATAAACCGTAGAACTTTTTCATCAAAAAATTACAAAACCATTATCTCCTTGATGGTGGCCCTCTATCATTCTCATTATCATTTTCTACGGAAATATTTTTTGTTGATTCTCAAAGGGAAGAATTTTTTATGTTCATTGGCTTGTATAACATTAAAACTAAAAACAATATTCTAAATTATATTCCACTCCCTTTAGTTTATGAACAACACGTTCATGTTCTTATTAGAGTTCCATTAGTACTATGTCTATGAGTCATGGGAGAGAATTATTTTTAAATTTAACTAAAATACCCAAATGTATTAAAAAAACATGGAAATATTTTTTTTTCAACCTTTGACTCGTGCTGATTGAAATAAATAAAAATATTATGAAAATTAATTGTCTTTACTAGCTAAGGCATTATGATTTTGATACTTAAGATCTTATATATTATGTTTATTGATATCATTGAACTCATCATCACTCTTGTATAATTATAAAACCATATTATTTTTTTCTCAAAAATTTTAACATTATCCTTAAATTTAGGATCATTAAAATTTTTTCCACTTTTTAATAACATTCCAATGATTTTTTTTAAAAAAACATCCAAAATTTGGTTTAAGACAACACTTTCCCCCCATAAACCCCACTAGTTTGATAGGAATTATAACATGAACTCTAAAGTTCATTGTGATTATTTAATAATTATAGTATATTGGGTGAACTGAGTGATATATTCTAAATGTTATGGGAATAAAATAAACCCAAAATGTTTAGATGAATTATATTAAGGAGATTAAAAATTGGAACAAATAATGGTGGATTTGGGGGAGTTTTTTAAAAAAAATTATACAAATCAGAAAACACATACTTTTAAATAAACATCAAGAATAATTTTGGAAGATATAACCTACCCCTATATTAATCATAAATCATTATTTTATATTATTAAATTCATCTATCTAGGGTTCCAAAAAGTTTACACATGAACCCTTTAGAATAAAACAGGACTACAAATCCTATGTTAAATTCAAGTATTCCAATCATCAAACACATCCTTGATTGTTTTAGAAATTGTGAAACACTATTATTCTGTAATTATAATAAATCATCAAATCAAAAAAAATTATAATTTATTTTTTTTTGGTGTTTTATCTAAACCCCATGATTCAATATAATGTTTATTATATTTAAAAATAAAATTGAATCTCTCACAACTCACAAAAGACCAACATCATGGAAAATGTGTAAATAATTTGGGAGGTCATAACATTAAAAATTAATTCCATTGACTATATTTTTATGTACTAATGTGACAAAATGTATCCAAAAAAATAACTTCAATTATTATTAATAATATCATCCAAAAAAATAATTAGTCTCCCCTGGGTTGATTTTTCATTGTGGATATGGTTTTTGTTAGGAAAAACATGAACAAGAACCACCCAATTATATATTTAATAATATATTACTTCATGAAGAAAGAAAATATCAAGATTAAAATTTAATTAAAATTATTTTTTATTTTAAATTCTAATAGATAACATGAAAAAACGAATTAAAAAAAAATATAGGAGCAGGAAATGATCTCCTTCTTAGACGTGATCATCACATAATGCCTTACTTATTAAAAGAGAATAATAAAATATTATAAAAAACAATTCTTAAAAATATAACAAAAATAATTCACAAACCCTCCCAAATAGTGATGATATTATTTAAATATTGGCTTGGAGGGTTTGTACATAAAATTCCAAAAAGGGTACATGTGACATTCTACCTCTAAAAGATACTCCATTTTGATCCAAGTTTTTAACCACTATACGATGTGAAACATATGACACTATAGTTTCATTAAAAGATATAAATTTATTGCATTAATGCCTCTAAAAATTTCTTCCATGTCCATTTATTAATTATGATGTTATCATGAGTTAGGGGAGGTGGGGTACATTCTACTGTATTATTTATATCCCTTCATTAATGACTATTTTCAGCCCTAAAAATGTATTATATATATATATATATATTAGGATAACTAATTATGAGATATTAGTGAAGGACATGGTTATAAATTTTAAGTACAAATCCTTCCAATAAAAATGGTAATGACATAATTACTATGGAAGAATTAAATGGGGAAAATGATTTTTTTTAAGAATTATGAATTTTAATCTCAGAAAAAATATTTCAACAAATAATCAGTTAAAGATAAATGAAGGTAAATTATATCAATTATTATCCACACAATATTCAATAAAAACAAGCCTTATCAACTCCCCCACATTTACCCTTTTTTAGGTCAAGGAAAAACCCCATGTCATGTAATCCCATAAAATGATGCTTGTTAAAATTTCTCAATCTCTGAAGAAAATATGAGATAAAATAATCATCAAAATATTTCAATCTAAAAAAATAGGTAATTTAATGTCTCATTAAATGCATCAAAATAAAATAAATTGTGATAAATGACACTAATAAGGTGGATATATATTAAAAGTCTCTAAAGACACAAATTCCAAATGTGTATGTTTGTGATAATTATTTCATGATTTTCACCACATCTATTATATTGTATTTTATATTCATTTAAAAAATTTATGCATACATGATTCTATTCCAAAATACCTGCTTAATTTACTATTCAATAAGATTTAAAAATCCCATTCTATTAAAAATTTACAAAAGTCAAACCTTTACTCCTAAAAAATATATCCCTAGACATTGTATATGTCACCCCTCCCTGTTTTGATAGTCTCTTTAATTTTTTAGAAGAATAATAGATGGATGTCATGTTCACACACATTGGGAAATCATTTAAAATAATGGAATTTATCATAATAGAACTTAGGGTATGCAAATAACATGTAATATGATAAAAATATTACTTAATTTGTATATAATAACAAATGGGTAATGAAAACTCAAAATACATGGTTTACTGTGAAGTATTTCAAGAGATTAAATTATCCAATTTGTTCAGTAGAATTACCTTAATGAATTTAGTTAAAATATAAATGAAATATTAAATAAAAAGTCAGTCATATCATTAAGGAACAAACATTTTCAGAAAAAATAAACCACAAATTATGAATACATTATCATTAAAAACATGCTTCCCTTGTGGTTCAAAAAATCCAACATTAATTATCAATAGGTTCATTGAAAATAATGATCCCATGAAATTATTTTTTATTTGTTTTTTCTATACTTAAAAATATAAACAATTCAAATAACATACATAGTATCATAAAAATCCTAAACCCTCTACCATAAATATCACCCCCACATATAAGATAAACTACCAATTTGAATATAATGACATTAATAACATGTATGTAAGGAATAAAATAATAATTATATATAAAAACTAGTTTTTTTGGATTTCAGTTAGGTTCATAATTATCAATATCTGCAACAGACGAAATAAAATAACTGAATTGATAAAAGTTTATGAATGATGTAAATGTTAAAAATTAAGGATAAACATGGGTTTTCCAGAAGAAGTGTTGGGTTTATTTTAATA
This sequence comes from Viscum album, assembly GCA_963277665.1. NCBI lineage: Eukaryota > Viridiplantae > Streptophyta > Magnoliopsida > Santalales > Viscaceae > Viscum > Viscum album. The sequence goes on from OY728119.1 coordinate 2,083,695,869, forward strand.
ATATCTAGGATGTTACATTTCAAGGCCAATTTTATGGTGGATTATGTATTTTCATAATAAATAACTACATGTTATTTCTCAAGATATCCATATCTGGGTACCAAGAGTGGGTAACAAAAGAAAAAAAAGAAAAATGATCCTACACATAGAATAAAATGTTGAATGACATAAGAAGTGGGGGAGGGGAAGAATAAGTAGGTGTAATACCTATCCAATTTTAGGGTTTCCTCCTCTCGTAGAGGTTCACGTTGATATAGAGTGGTAAATTCAATCACTGTAGTATTATTGATATCCCTATCCCCATCCATTGTTTCTTGTTTTGTTTTCTTGACATAACCCATGATTGGTTTTGAAATTAGTGTTTCTATAAATAAATTATGTGGAAAATAATTTTTCATTTCAATTTAATAATGACTAATGTAAAATGAATTATAATCTATATGAACCCCTCATTATTATTGGATTGCATTTTTTCTTTCAGAACACATGGAAATTCTGAATTAGTAAATTAAAAAAATCATTTTATCCTCAATGGTGATCACTCCCTCCTCATTATCATAATTTAATAAGGAAATAATTGAATTTGATTATAGAGGACAACCATTATGTAAGAGAATTGGATTTGATAACAATGAAAATTCAAAAAAACGAATCTAACATTAAGTTCACTCCCTTAAGTTCATAAAAATAAAATTCACTTCTTTTTTGGATTGATTTTTGGAGGATGTTTTAGAGTTATATGGGAGATGGATTATTAAATATAGCTCCCACATCCCTAATTTCTTCCTCAAAACACATAAATATTGGATATTTCAAATCGCTGTCCTATTATTGAGGGAATTTATTAATTTTTTTTAAAAACTACAGTATTTCAATTACCAATTCTTCTAGATATTGGTAGTCAAGATATTATTTATTTTCTTTAATGAGATTAATAAACTCCTCACCCCATTAATAATAATTGTAAAACATTCATAATTTATTTTCTAAAATAATAGAATTTTACCTAAAAAAGGTTCATCATTAATGAATTCTATTTTTAATTTCATTTAAATGATATTGATACTTAAATATCATCCTATAATGGGTTGATAAAAAAACCTCCTTCCCTGGAAATAACATATGCCTGATTGGAATTTTCACAAAAATTATCAATTATTTTTTATTATTTACTATGTGTTGTAGAGTGTCTAATCATGGCCGTCTCTCTTAATGTGGAAGTTAAATGAGCTACACCGTAAATCTAGAAAATACGATTGAATGAGATGTAAAATTGGTATAAAATAGGGGGTATTCATTGATTTTTTTTGAATAAAATTTAAAAAATGAGAACACACCAATAAAATTCCTATAATTGATCTAACCTACACATTCTTTAATAAATATTCACGATCGCTTATTGTTTAATTTAAATAAATTATTTTCCCTAATTTGATTTCCACAAAACCTATTGGAAAAAACAATATAACATATATTATGCTAACACTAAGACATCCTCTCATGAAACCCTTCTGTGATTGTAGTGAAAATGCTAAATAATTATCTGTGGGAAATAGAAAAATATAAACTCTAAAAATGAGAATTTATTGAGTTTATTTATAAAATCCCATATCATGAATTTATCACTAGTTGATTACATTTAAAAATTAATTTTTCCCTTTACAAAAATATTTAATCATTCAAAGGATTTTGATAAATATTAAACAACCACCCTTTCAAATAATCTATCCCTCATAATTTAACTATACACCCTAATATTGAAAATATGAGTTAAATTAAATTTGGGATGGTTATAATTTAAAATTCCAAATCGGGAACTTATGTTATTCTTCCTCCAAAAGTTACTCCATTGTGATCCATGGTTCTCACCACCATCAAATATTCAACAAGTGTTTATAAAGTTTAAAAAATTCACTAATTCTCATAATTAAACTCATATAAAAATTTCATACAAATACATTTATTATTTACGATGTTAGGATGGAATTAGTTTGGTGGGGTTCATTCTTCAAAATTATTTCTAGGACTTTACCAATGAATATTTTTGGTCCTCAAAATGCCAAAATAGTTTTATATTATAAATGAAAAATTTTATAATTTTTAGGTAAGATTAAAAAAATTAAAAAAATATTATCATTGAAGAATGATTATTAAAAAATCCATATACTAAAATAAAATGGGGTATATTAAATTTTCAAAGGATTTTCAATTTCAAGATCATCAAATTTTATTAATTTAAATACGAAAGTAAATGTCAATTTCTGGAAATTATATGAGTTATTTTCAACAAAATATTTAAAATAAATCATGTCTTATTAGCCACACTATTTGAAGAAGTTTGTGACCGCTGAATCTCCACCGATACAAGCCTCAAATTGAAAATGTGAATCCCAAATGACCCATATGAATAAATAGGATTAAAATAGGGGTGATGATAAGGAAAATGTTTCTTGAGACTATTTAAAAAAAATATGAAGTGAGAAATACATTGGTCATACCAAAGACAACACCTAGATCCTTTGGTTAAGAATGATCAACTTTATAAAGCCATTGATTCTCGTTCCAATCTATGATCCAAAAACAAAATTTTATTAGACAAAATATCATGCTAATAATAGAATAAAAAATACAAATGAAAGTTACTCTTCCACCACAATTCAATACTATATTATTTTGTATACACTAATTCACTTTCTTGACTTTAAAACGAATCATAAGATAATTTTTCTTGGTGGAATAAGATCCCCTATTCTTTTAATGAATGAAACTACACAACACCTCACCATCACAGGGTTTTACTAATTACCTATATCACCAATGAGACAATATTATCCTATAACCCCATAGCATATTGGTACTAATAATGTATACAAATAAAACCATATAACTGATCTATTCCCCTACTATGTGGGGGATTGCCTCCCCCAAAACCAATGTAGTAAATGTATTTAAATCTCCAGAAGCACAATAAATATGAGTTAATCATCTAATTTTACCTCTATGATGATTTTATTATTCTCCAAATTGGTATAATCCATACAAACAATCTAGAGTAGATCAAAATTAATCATAATAGTTAGAGGTACCATTCACAATCATCCCAATGAAACCTCCTCTTACAAAAGGACTATGATGAATAGCCCCCCATAATTAGAAACTAATCACAATAATTATGTATAATACTATCCGAATATATTCTTATAGGTATAAATCCATATACAAGATGCACCACAATCAAAAAATCATATTAATGGATCTAAGTCAAGAATGACATAGAATCCAACCCCAATTACAATATGTTGTATCCACCAAATATTTCCCAAGAAATCAATTATTAAATTTTAAATATGAATTTGTAGGTAATCATCACCCTAATAAATTGATATGTATTCTGTTTCAATATACTAGTGTCACCTAGCATGAGATATGAACTCGAGTAACATTAACAACATTTCCCCAGATCACAACCCAAAACCTCATTACTAGATTATCTCCAACATTATGTCCTATGCCGACATTCTCTGATACTACTCAATGTAAATTCGACACACCCAATCTTTCCTAGATTGTGGTATGTATATAATAACTAAAAAAACCCCTCATATATTCATGGGGATAGTGACTCATTTGGAGTAGGCATATCAAAATCATGGGAGGATTTGACAAAAATTACACACACAAACACACACATCATCATCATACATAAGTATAAATAAAAAGAATAAATATTTTTATAAAATGAATGAATGACATATAATCCCACATCAAAGTACACTGTATTGTATTAATGATTCATAATTGATAAATAAAATCCCACTAAACTTGTAAAAATGTCCAACATTCTAATATAAATATTATATTATCAAGATAAATAATCCAAAAATAGTCTAGGGTTCATCAAGAAAAACTAATATCCACCTATTATTGGTCTTCCTAGGACTCCATTAAATGGAACATCATCAGCATATGACATGATATGTGTGGATATATCCCATATAGGGATGAGTATAAAGATACTAAATTAGAAAACACTGAATAAAAAAAGAGAGTGTCATATCTATAACTAAAATATAATATAATGAACAAGATAACCTTGAAAAGTTCACTAAAAGGATCTTTGTCAAAAGTTAGGGTCACACCCTCAATAATAAATAAGGATTCTATTAGTGGATAAAATGAAACATTCAACTAAGATAACTAACTCATGATGCCTTACAATTCCAATGGTACTCATACGAGAGGTTATACTCATTTGATCTTTAAAAACAGAAAATAAGATAATTTAAGAGGTCATATAGAGACCTGATATTTTCAAAGGTAGATATTACATATTTTTTATGAACTTTCATTACATTAAAATAACATTCTTTGGGATTATAAGGGGTAATTCATATGAAAACATGGAAACCTAAATAAATGATTCATAGGTCACTACATCATCTCCCACTAAGTTATAAATATATGTTTACCTTTTCAAACATTTTATACATAATTCATTTCATCATAACCTAGATAATGGAAACATAATAAATGATGTGTGAATCTATTCAGTAAGGATAATTAAGGGAGATATATAATCATAATAGCAGCATGATGGTATGATTAAATTATAAAACATATGAAAAAAACCCAAATATCCATGATCAAAATATTGTGACATGGAATAATTATTTTATGTTCATAAGACATAAATCATAAGGATGTAAAACAAAATGATCCATAAGAGCACAATATTTTCATAATAAATTGAATTTTGGAAAACATATAAGTATAAACTATCATTTCTATATCAGTCATGTCACATATCTATGGGTATCATAGAAGAAATGGTTCACTGAAAAAAACATCATATTAGTCATGGATTACTACCAAGACAATGATACAAGAGAAAAACCCATTACTAAAATGAGTTTACTACCCATTCAAGTCTTATCTTTCTCGTGATATATAAATCATTACATATTGTATTGGAGGAAGATATAGGTTTCACCAATCAAATAATGATATATATATATATATATATATTTATGTTCCATGAGATCATCAAAAAGTAATTATATCATAACTTATGAAATAAAATGGTTTACAGAAGAATTTCAGCATATCTATCATATGTAAAGAGAGTAGTTTTATGTTTTTTTCCTAATTTTATCATAGCATAACTTATAAAATGAAACAAGTTTCATATGAATTTCATCAGTGTATAACAAGTGTAACATGAACATGTATCATTAAAAACATTACATCATTCACAAAAACAATATAGTGAAATAATAATAATTTTATCCCAAGAACATATCCATAGTAATTCATTATTAATATCAATTAATGTCACCTTTTATGGAAAATGATTTTGAAATATTAGTAAAAATATTTCTCGTGGAAAATATAATTTCCACCATGAAAAACAAATTATATAACATATTTTTTTAAAATATACTTTTAATTGAAAATATTGATCGATTATTATAATTGAATAATAAAATAAATTATTCTTTATGACGGGGGTTACTTTTTCTCACGCCATATACGTTAAAACAATGATTTATTTCACATTTTGGGTAAAATTCAAATGGGAATTGTTTAGAAAAAGACATTAATATTTTTTAATTTTTTTTATAAAATTAAAATATTGGAAAAAAATTATTTAATAAATCATTTTATTAATGTTAATTTTATTTATTTTTCATAGAAAACTTGGTTTTGGGTGAAAAATGATTTTTTGTTGAAGGGATAGGTGAAGATGATTTTTCATAAAAAAATTCTTATAAAAGTGTGAGTATATAAAGGGAGGAATATGAAGGAAAAAAATTAATTTTCATGAAATAATTATAGGAATATAAAATATAGGTATTTATTGGGTGACATATAATAATATTATATCAGTGAAAAGTTAATCATAAACAACCTTGATAAATTATTTTCTTGTAAAATAAAATCATTTCCACATTGGTAACCTTGAACTGTAATCCATATGAAGGACTAAAATTAAACAAAAAATAAAATATCATGAGAATAAATAAATTCATGACATTAAATGTAAATTTTGTTTTACATTCACCTTATAAAGTTATATAGGATCACAACATAACATATGTGTCAGTGAATGTGAATTGAGATAAAAATATCTTACTTTATGGATGAATGTCCATTTAACACAATAGTAAATCTAGTATAACCAATATAAATTTATTATATATATACATAAAAAACAATACATACATATCTATATCATAACACATATTATTTTATTACGTAAATTTATTATACATTTATTAAGAATTATATGTAAAAGTCACGTTTTGAATAATAAATTCATTGTTTTTCTTGATTGTTTTGATTTGTAAACTTTTTCCTCTTAATTGAATCATTGTTCCATAAAAATAAAAATATTAAAAATTATATAAACATCTTATATATTCCTTATAAATATTTTTTATCATAATCCATAATATTTGGATATTTAATGTGAAAAGCATTCTGAATCGAGATGGTAGTCTATATATTGGCATGAACGTGGTTTCAATTTTAATGAAGGATTGAATGAAAGAATTTTATAAAATATCTAAAAATAAAAAAATTTACGTCATATTTATAAAACATATTCTCATTAAACAAATACATATTACCTTTCATGTAAAGTCTGAAAAAATCCCAACACTTTACGAGGTGGTAATATGTTGTACACAAAAGAAATGCTATCATATTCCCAAAGAAAATAATTTATGAATATATACACGATATAATAATTTAATAAGTATAATAATATCATTAATATCATATATAAATATTTATTTCTTCAGTATATCTGGCCATGATATGTGGGGATGGAAAAAAATAACATTGGTTCATGAGGCGGTAGTCTATTGTACACTCGTATAATAAATTTATACCCCTTTTGATTAAATAGGAGACTATTATAGGTAATTAACTAAACATAACGACATATAATAATATTTATTATTATAAGGATATTATATCATCATGTTTTATTTTAAATTTGAGGATTTTTAAGGTGAACTAAAATAAACGCTCTACCATGGGTGTTACCTCTACTTCAGACAACATCATTTAGTTTGTGCTAAAAGTCTTCATAAGATGGATTTATGATGAAAATGTGGTTTATGAAATAATCATCAAAAATAAATTATTATCTTGGTAATTTATTCTTTGATCCATTTTTTTGATGTGTCAAGAGGAGAGTTGAATTTCTGGACAATTTTTAAGTTGGGTGTGTGGCACACATTTAATTTTTTGAATGAAATGGTGAAACCACATTATTCATATTCCAAAATAATCCAAAATGTCCAATTCACTATTATATATGATATAATTTGAAAACAAATATATAAAATTTGTGTTGGATGTTATTTTGAAATTTTTTATACTTATCAATTTAGTTGAATCCCCTAGTAAACCTATTTTTACATTAATGATAGAAAATAATTTTTTCTATTATCATCAATTTTTAAAATATTAAATAAAACTTATATATAAAATAAATTATTTTAATTCATAATATGGAATAAATTTATTTAAATTCAACTCTTAGAAGTTGAAAAATATAATTTAAATTTTTCCTGGAAAAGTGAGAAGAATGCTCTTGTCCAATATGAAAATGATAAAAAGTTTAGATTATTTTTAAATGAAATTTCAATATGAAAATGATTCAACTGAACATAGTTGGATTAATATATATAAAACTAAATAAAATTTATATTTAAACTCATATTTAACTAAAAATTAACCATAAACACTTTTTAAATGAAATGGAACGTTTTGATAAAATCTATTATTCTTTACTATTCACTGAAAAATAGAATTTTTAGAAAAATATAAAACTATTACCTATGATAAATTTGAAATTATTATTTTAAAAATTATGTTTACAATAAAAAAATTATTCATTAAAATTTTTCAAAAAACAATTTTATTATTTTTTGTAAAAATAAATCGAGAAAATTCTTTGTGAAAATAATATTTTCAAAATATATAAAAAACTTTTCTAAAATTTAAATTCATTTTTATCAAGATGTTTTCATTATATAAAACCATTATAAACAATATTTATTATTCATATATATATATATATATGAATTCTATCTTATAAAATTCTTATTTATAAAATAATATTAATTTTTTGTTGTGGTTCATTAAAACGTGGTGTTTCATGTAATAGAGAAATCAATGAAATCTAAATCAATTAAAAAAATATATTTATAAAATTTATAGGTATTACATTCATCCCCCCATTAAATTAGTTTTTTTCTCAAAATCCATCAATGTGTTATAATTAAATGAGGTCACTTCTACCATATCATTTTCTCAAGTTCAAATGTAGCTTAATCAAACTACTGGGTTTTCAATAAAACATTTACTATGTGAGTGGACTTGATTAACAAATCTTTATATATATGATAATAAATATCCATTAGTTGTTCCTCGATATAATTATCATGATCCAGTGGCATGACCTATTAGTTTAGTACATTTGTAGCATCATGTTTGTGCATCCTCATGAGTGATACATCTGAATAGGAGATGTTTGGTGGAAGAACCAACCAATAGGTTACCATCCTGATGTGATCATCATTTTAAAGGGAACAATAATACTTTATTATTAGTTTTACCATAATTAAAAATCTAAATCCCATAGCACATTTATAAATTCATACAAATACTTTATCACCAACATAAAATTCTAGATCACACTAGTGATAGCCAACATAAATTTCTTACTGACTCTGAGATTTGGTGATATGTTACTCCATGGATGTAACCAAAATTTCCATTTCTTCAATTATTTTAGGTACAAATATATTTTATTTTCTAACTTCATTCCAACATGTTTTATCCCAACAATTCATTCCATATATTGATTCTTTAGAATCTATATGAATTATACTTTTGTATGAATAGTCAAATAGAAGAATGTGTTGATCCCAACAACCTATGAAATCCATATAACAATAATTAATCACACCCTCTATGGTTTTTATTATTCTATAAAACTAAAAATCTATACAAGGATGATATATTGTGATGAAACTTATCTCTATGTGTAGAACCAACTAATGATATCCCTAGAATTTTGAGGTAATCCTCAGATCATGATCAGACACAATGAAGTTGTTTACTCCATGAATACATACCACATAATTAATTTATATTTTGTCGATATTATCAATAGATAAGCCTTATTTAGTAGTGATAATGTTTGATTAATTTCTATTGACATCCACTACAACCAATAAAATGTTACACCCTTCAGGTTTATTAGGGAGTCGAATTTAAAAAAAATCCTTGGTGGTATTTTCCAATTTAGATTCTTGAATGGGTAATAGATTTAATATCCCCTTATAATTTTTTTCTCACTGCCTTAACTTACTCAAATATAGGACACCTAGATACATACACTTTAATATATATATTCATTCCATAAAATAGGAAATAATCTATCAAATATTAATACATCCACACGTTTCCCTGATGGATATTGAACGAAAAACTATGTGATTCTATTTACAAATATTTCATGAAATCTAGTATGAATAAATCATATACATGGTCTCGAAACATTATCATTCTGTCATGGTAAATTTTAAACATAGAGCATTTGAAACACACTTTTATATCTCCAAATATTCCTTTGATTCCCTATTAATAATTACTTGTATGGATGAATTGTTATTTAATTGTGAATGTAAAGATATCTGTGTTGATTCAGATTATAAATTTATTATTTTTGGATTTTGCATGAATAATTTATAAGATGAGATAATGAGACATCATGGGATTATAAGGCATAATGTTCTTAAAATAAATTATTGAAATATAATAAATAAATTTAACAGAAATAGAAGACCATTTTCCTAAAAGAGTGAAATAACATATAAACGGGGTCCCAAATATGATATCGGATAGAACTGTTGGTTTTAGAATGTGGTTTTTACCATAGGTGTGACATAAATATTGCAGGTGTGGGTTGTCTTTAGAAAATTCATTTTAGGAATTAAATAAATAAGACAATTAAGTTGAATTATGTTATTAATCTGTTGATGTAGAATTCCAAATTCTTATATAGGAATACGTTTATGATAAAAAAAACAGGGTTGTCTATATATCCCTTGTGTTGTTGGATATAGTGTTGGACTATCTCCTCAGGTGAACATCCATTGAACCTTAGATCAGTGATCAACATGAAATAAAATTGAAGGATCTTGTAATAAACTACAACAAGGAATCATTATTTGTTAATGATCTATCTGAATCAATGTAATATGTTTTTTATTTGGATTCTTTTACCATTCATAATTTATTTGAAAACCACATATCAATCAACAAATAGGTTTATCTTTGGATCATGTGTAAGGTTATATGGGTTTAATAATGGATTTTTATGTATAATTTCTTTATGATTATTGATTCTTAATTTCCTATTCTAATGTTAATTAAGTGTTGTTTAGAGAAACAATGATTGAGGTCCATTCCATTTGATTTTTCTTGTAATTTCCTCCCATGTTATTTGTTCATCACATGTATTCTACATTTGGAATGTGGTTTTACATATCCCAACTAAGCAATCATTGCCTACTTGTTTCATGGCACACCAATCCAATATTTTAGTGTTATGATTAGCACGACACAATAGTGAATTAATGATGGATGTAGTGGTGAACCTGATGACTTTGGAAAACTGATTTCATATAATTATTTGCACAATTATGAATGATGGATCAATATATTTTACAAATAGATCAGAGGGATGATATTTTTTATTCAACATTGGAAACACACATCAGGATGTGATACACTATCTTCTAGTTAAGGAACAATTGAAACAATGGTTGGAGCATTGGATAAGAAGCACAAAACTAGATTTGGGATTTTTATAATTTCCACACTCCACAACATGTAACATCGAGAGACACACAATGTGGATACCTACTAGAGGTGGATAGTGTTACCATTGGGACATAAGTTCCATATGGTGTGTGACCCTGTTAGATGGACCGTGGTCCCCTTTAGTCGCTCAGTGTATACCGTGGAGGGTACATGGTCATGGGAAAGAGTACATGGATTGGAGCATGAAGTGTGCACCCCTACATGGAAATTTCCTAGAAATAATACATGTGTGAATCCATGTACGAGTACAACATCAGAGTATATAGATAGTTGATACACTGTGTACTATTACATGAAAATAGGAATGAGGCTCGAGACGTTTACACTAATAGGATTGGTGGTCATGGGAGACAACATATAACCCTTATACATTCTATTTAATTTATAAAACATGTATTGTTTCCCTTTTCATATATATATTTGACTACATTCATTAGGGTTCAATCCAAATATCCATTCCATCATGGTTTGAATATAATCCCCTTCTACACTAAGGAAAAAAATCCCTTCATCATGAATCCTTCGATAGAACTATTTAAATCCTTGTTGTAAGACATGATGTGAGATCCCATATTAGTTTTCCACAACTTTGTGGGGTTATTGGTATCCTCTTAACCTACACTACATGAATAATCTTATAGTTAGTGGGTTAATCAAGAATAAGTTGTTATTATAACATATCTCCATGGTTTTGATCCACATTAGTGTATCATATCTCTTCTATCTATCAGTGTGTACTTATAAGGGAGAGAATCATTGATCACTACCTCTCAAAAAGATGTCATCAATATTATCATACTCAAGAGCATGTTCTCCCAAATGAGTTCAATATGGAATATTGGAGACAGAATCATATGATATCATTACATTTCTGACTTACCTTTATACTATGAATCTTTGTTGAGTATATCTATATTTTTTACTGATAACTTTTTAAAACATACACCTATGTATAGGTAACTGTATTTAATTTTCAGTAAACATTTTGGTTTTAGGGTGTCTTACTCTATATTATTATAATCACCTATATATATACATTCTCCACACATTTTGTGTATTGTGTACTTCATTTTCCTTATGATAGAGTCCATGGAATAGAGAGACCAGACAGTGTTTAGTGATACTGGATAGACCAAGGTGTGTTCCAACAACATCTTAATTATATCCCCAATCTTTATTTACATGAAAAAATTCTTTTCAAATTCATTTTGGTGGTATTTTATTTGTTCAATTATACATTACATTACATTAAATAGTATTCATGTTGTTGAATGTTTATGTATTCATACATGCTAGTTCAGTTATTTATATTTCAGCAATATGTGGGCTCAGAAATGTGTCTGTCCGTACAGGTACATCAGATAATACCTCCCATGTTAGTTATATTCATACATATATATAGTATCTATGATGTGGAATAATTGAGTCATGCTTGGGGATTCATGGCATGGTCACCATTATTATGGGGGTTTTTAGATTATTATTAGAGAAATAAGTTATTCTTCAGGATCAAAATCTCTGATATTGGTTCATGAAAAATCAAGTGAAGTGTTTCGAGTTTAGTTTTAAGGATATGGATTCCATTATTGGTGCGGCGTTCAAAGAATCTATAAACCATGACTCTGATCACCTTTATTTCTACATGATAAATGAGAAAATTGGTTATAGGTAAAAAATGGTTCATGCATCATATTGGAATGGTTAATTGTTTCCAAGACTTTTATGAGTCATCACTCTAAATATTCTAATTGACTATCATATATCTTGATTAATTTTAAGATACCCCCATGACATATTTTAGGTAGGATTCAAAATCATGATCACAAGGATGATTCCCTCCATAATGAGGCACTAATACATGGACCAATTATAGTGATGTTACTTCCAGTTGGTGCAGCAAATATACAACCACATGTTGAGAAGAACATGGTGTCCGCATTACCAATGGATGAGGTGCACATGATGAGTTCACTTCATGATTTTCATTGACTGAGAGAAAGTGGATTCTAAGGTGAGAACAAACCATATGTGGTTGAAGAATCTATTAAGGTAATGAACCAATTTTTACATTTGGTCAGAAAACTAGAATATTAGATGGTGGTCCTGGAATAGACCCTCCATCATGGATTAGAAAGAAGATATTGTTGTTTGGTGACCCAATCATATGATGATTTGGAACTACTATGGATTGATTTAGAGATCCTTTTTGTAGAGGCATTCTATCCTGCTACACTGAGGGATATACATATACATCATATTCTGTAGCTCTCAAAGGGAAGTATGACATTAGCTGAGTATTAATCAATGATTACCAACATATCTAGGTACTTTATGGATATGTTTTAGGGCCAGTTATTTATGGCTTGGAAATTTGAGAGAGGGTAGAATAAGGACATCTAATCAAGTGTTATACCTTTATGAATTAAAACATATTATTGGGGATAGGGAGATATTTTGTATTCGAGAGTTCTTTGGATGAGAAGATATAGCCAGTGGTTGCTGGTAGTGGGAAATCACAAGTAAAGACCTCAGTAGTTGGGAGATAATATCAATCTTAAGGATTTGGGAATGAGATAAGTTTCAGTAGGTGGTTATAGGATGGATAATATGTTGTTTCAGTCTAATATGGTGGGTCTAGATATCCATTGTGGATGCAACTCTATTTATGTAATAGATGGTTAAGTCATGAAAGATATTTTCTGAGCTAGTGTATAATTGAAATAGTTATCAGGGATGGGCCACTGAGGTAGAGGCACCGGTATGAGAAGATAGGTCCACTAGGTGGAGGATGAGGTAGATTATCCAAGAGAGTAGCTAAAGGTGGTATAAAATTTACGTTGTTACCAATACCGCCCCCATGTGGTCCACACTAGGATTATAGTGATGGGGGAGAGGGGAGGGGATTGTTGTAGGAAGTCAAATATTAGGACCCATAAGATCTGGGAATGATTTGAGGTAAAATATATGTTTTTATAAATTAGTATTTTTATTGATATACATAGGTTTTAGTCATTCCTTTATAAACACGTGGCTTGTTTGAGATGTAGAGATTCTGGGTGACCCATTTGCTCGAACCGTAGTCTAAGAGTCTCCTATTGTAGGAGAATCAGTCATTAAAACATATCCTGCTAGTGTGACATGAATCATAGAAGAGATAATCTATATTGGGATATATTTTTATAAGTGATTATTCATAATGATGTAATCATATGTAATGAATTGTTATCCATAGTTATTTCCCAGATTGACAATTTTAGGTGAAGGATGCAGTTTGATCATAGTGATAGAAACAAGTCTTAATTTATTGATGAAAAGGAAAACAATGAAGTGAAGGATGAACTCATGAATAAGAGGGTGCACCAGATTAATCATCATTTGGCCTACATGACACATGAATTACTGGATTTTATGAGTTTCTAGTTTCATGTCGTGGTGATAGAGTTTGAGGTCATCTTCCTGGAGGATTTTCCAGGTTAACCTCCCGATCGAGAGGTAGAATTACACATTGATCAACACCATAGGATGATACTATTATATGTGTCATCATATCATATGGATCCAATAGATATTCATCAATTGAGGGTGTAGTTGCAGGACATACATATGAAAATATTTGTTAGACCCAGTGTTTCACACAGTATAGCCCCACTTTTGTTCACCAAGAAGTCGAACATGAGCATGCAGATATGTGTGGAATATCAGTTCTTGAACCAGGTGAAAATTAAGTACAAGTATCCTCACCCAAAGTTCAATGACATCATTTTTCAGTTGATAGAGGCATAATGGTTCCCAAAGGTTAATAATAGGTAAATATATCACCAGCTGTGAGTACAGGTTAAGTATATACTAATGAATACATTCATATATTGCTAAGGTAACAATGAGTACTTGGTTATAATATTTGAAATTATGAAATCCCAAAAAGTGTATATGGTACTCATTAATTGAATCTTTCATCCATTCTTATATTGATTCTTTTTAGTCATTATCGACAATTTCCTTGTGTACTCAAAAGGTAAGGAGGAGAGTTTGAGACACTTTATGATGGTTCATGACATACTCTAACAACACCAAATATATAGGAATATATCAATGTATGAGTTCTAGAATCAAATAGTCCACATTTTTGGATACTTTACCTTAAAATATTGAGTTGAAATGGGCCTAGATATGGTAATGGAAGTGTTATCTTGGGAGCCATCCATGAGCATAAAGGAGGTGGCGAGACTCCTTGTGTGGTAAGGATATTAAGGGAGATTCCTACCCGGCATATACATTGTATCATCATCCATGGATACTTTTACCCAAAATAGATAGCCTTTTGTGGGGAGAGAGTGATGGAAGCAGTTTTTTTTGTTGATGAGATAGATATTGATGATCACTTCCATCATGAGATTTATATATGAGGTTGTTGAGTACGTAGTGTTTTTTGACGAATGAAGAATAATTATTAGTTATGTTATGATTCATAGGTAGGTGGTTATTTCATATAGAAAATGTTAGTTGAGACAACATGAGCATAACTATGTGACCCATGAACTTGATATAACAGTGGTTTTCTCTACAAAAAATGTTGTGATGACACTATCTAATGGGTGAGAGGTTTATCATCTATTGTGATTAAACGATTATAAATTGCATATTATCTCAGAAGGATCATAAAATGAGAGAGAGGAATTGGCTAGAGTTCCATCGTTAATTTGACATTGAAATTGTCTATAATTTTAGTAAGGGGAATGTGGTAGTAGATTTTATTAGCAAGAGATAATGTTCGTAGTTTCTGAAAAATGCATCAGAGTATTAAGCCCCATTATAGTTATCCTTTGTGGATGGAGATGAAGTTTCTTTACTCTCATTTGTGGTTTTAACCCCTCCAATTTTGTATGGAGTCAAGGATAAACAACATAAGGATACCCAATGTGAGACCGTACAAAATTAGATATCCACCAGACATAGTCCAAATGGTTTTTCATAGGGTGGGGAGGATGTCTTTCTATTTAGAGGATGCATGATTATAACAAGGAAATTGCACAAAGAGATTTTGGTAGTGATTTATATGTCTCTTTTGTAAGTACATATAAGAGTTAAAATATGTAATATATCCTATTATGTTATTTTTTTTGGAAAGGGAATAAGAATAATGTTTCACTGTTTTTCTCTTGATGCCTTAATTGTTAGAAAGTGAAGGTTGAAAACTATGTTCTAGTTGGTTTAGGTCAAACCCGTGCAGTTCCAAAGTGGAAGTGGGATGAGATATACGTGAAAATCATGATCGTCTTACCATATAAATTCAGTGTACATAATACCATTAGGGTGATTATAGACTGACTCAGCATGTCATCCCACATATTAGAAATTCAGGATAAGAGTTTGGAAAAGATATTATAATGCATCTATATAAAATAGTCTATTCAAATCCATGGAGTTCCAGTGATGATAATTTTTTATTATGATTCTTGATTAACATCCCCATTATGGATGGGATTACAAGAGGATTTTGCGACTCAATTATTCTTGGCGACATCATTCCACCCCCAGACTGATGTCTAGATTGAGCGGACCATTTAGTTATTTTAGGAAAATTTGTTGTCTATCAAGATGGAATTTGGCCTTAGTAAAGACGATTAATTACCACTGTTGGAGTTTTTTTACAAGTTAAACTACCATTACACCATATTCATGACACCATTCGAGGCTTTGAAAGGGTGACCCTAAAATTCACCCCTTTTCTAGATATACCTAGGAGAGTCGACACTTATGGTCCCATAGTTGGTGAGAGAAACTAAAGAAAAGGTTCAAATCATACTTGAGTATATAGAGACTACACAAAGATGAAAAAAGTCTTATGCGTTAAAATCTAGGAGGCCTTTCGAGTTGGATTAGGGAGACCATATGTTCCTATGTGTTTCAATAACACGTGTGTTATATAGATTTGGATAGAGAAATAATCTATATCCAAGATTCATCAGACCATTCCAGAGTCAAAATAGGGTTAGGGAGGTAACATATCGCTTTTCTCAAACTCAATAGTTTGTCCAAGTAAATGATGTCTTTCACGTGTCGTAGCTGAGGAGATAAATTCTTGGCCCATAAAATGTTATCAACATGGGTGAGTTATACATCTAAGATTATGCTACATTTCCAGAGATCCCAGAAGAGATCAAGGATCAAAAGGAGAGTATACTTCATGGGTGGTTGATTCCTTTAGTGTGTGTCTAATGGAAGGACAAAAATATCAACGAGATCCCATGTGACTAGGAGACTTAGAGACTTGATCAGTAAAAAATATATATTTTTATAGATTTATTTAGCTTTTAGGGGTTATAAATACCAAAGGTGGGGATAATTTAATGACATTTATATTCCTTGATTTGTTTTTAGATATTTTATGGATTATTTTTGAGACTTGGTTCTAAGACGACAAGCTATTCTAAGACACAATATGCTTGGAATAAATTATTTAAATATATTCAGTATATGTAATAGAATACACACACATTTTTTCTAAAAACGTTAAAGGAAATTTAAATGGGCTCCAAGATCAAAAATTTGTAAGATTTATTGTGTTTAGAATTCATGTTTTTCCCTACGTGTGACATAAACATTTTTTTTCAGGGGTCGTTTGAAGAAAATTCATTCCATGCCACAAAATTTATTATGTAAAATTATTTTATTAATCTATTAAAATAGTAACCTAATAAAATCTTTAATTATATGGTTACATTAAAATTATAGTGTTTTCTAAATAGTTATGGATCAATTTTAGAGAGCATTGGAGGATCTCTCTTCGATGATCTTCCACAAAATCATGGAATGAAGATCAAAATGCAATAAAATCAAAGGAAATCTCCAATTAATATGACACCATAATTCTCTTTATCAGTTATCAATATAAATTGAGGTATGATGTTTGTTTGGATTTAGATCCATTCCCAGTTCTTTATTTATTTGACCAACATGGATCAATCATCAAATAGAATGATCTCTGGATCATGTGAATTGTGGGATGGATTTATTGAAGCAATTTTTTGGAGAATTTCAATACTATTATTTAGTATTCTTTAATAATTCTAATAGAAACTAATTATGCCAAAATTAATATCTACTGAGGTATATTCTTCTTGATTATTGCTATGACTTTCTTCCCTAAATATTCATTCAGTGAGGGGGTTGGAAATATCCAGATGAATCGGTCATTTCACACTTGTTTCATCTTGAAATTATCTGATATTGTAGAAATGGGATTCGCTTGACATGAAGGTGGTGTGAGGAGGGAACTAAAGGCATATATGATGATTCTGGTTACCGGGTTTCACTATTTTTGGTTCCCAATGAAGAATAAAATATATATCCATTTTTTGAACACATGTAGAGTATATAATATTTTTATCAATGATGGGAAAAATCATTGGGATGTGGTTCCAAATATTTCGAGCGTGGAATGGAAAGAATAATTCTTTGAGAACTAGTGAGGATGTGCAAAAATATATTTGGTATTCTGGGAATTTTCTCACTACATGTCATGTAATGAATAACCAAAAACAATGTCATTCCATCCTTGGAGTGGCTAGAGTTATGGGAGGGATATAAGAATCATATGGCATGTGTCCTCATTACATGGAATGTGGTCCCCTATGGTGTTGATGTTTTTACCTCCGAAGGTACAAAAACATGGGATGGAGTATAGGGGTTGGAGAATTCCATGTACTCCCCTAAATGAAAATGGCCTAGACACTGTACATTTGATATGATATGTAAGGGTACAAGATAAAAGTACACCGACAACCAAGATGTTGTTTATTTTAACACAAACATGGGCATAAGACATAGTTCGTTTACACAGGTAGGACCTGGGGTCAAGTGACATGGTGTATAACCAGTCTACACACCGTGTACTTTAAAAAAGAAATTGGAGCCCCTTTCCATTGTATCTTGGTCTAGTTTTGTTATCATGCATTCCCCATATCTATTCTTTAAGGGTTAGAATGGAATCACCTCCAACCGATATGACAATGATACCTTCAACATGAATCATGTGGTAGAGTTTTTGAAATACATTCGTGAGGCCTGAATTGAGATCCACTATTAATTATCATTCTCTTGGTGGAGATCATGGTATCATCCTAACCAACACTTCTTATGCACTGATACTACACATTGTGGGATAATACAGATTGAGTAGTTGGTATACCCCAAGGACTTGGGTGTGTTCTTCATTTTTGTATCATATCTTTTCAGACTATCTATGTGTACTTGAACTCAACCAATTTCACACCTTAAGTTCACTGATGACACCATCATTTTCACAAATGCTAGCAGGTTCTCGATTAGAGGATTTAATTCAGTGCTGGAGGATTACTGCTACTAGAGTGGCCAAGTGGTCAATAGGGAAAATAGTCTATGCTACATATCAAAATAGTGCACGTCCAAGAGGAGTCGGGAGATCAAACACACCCTTTCCATGAGACGTGGAGGCTTCCCTATGGAATATATAGGGGCTACCATCTCTCCCAGTAGACTCCTTATTCAGGATTTTGATTCTCTCAGTAGTAAAATTGCAGATCACATCCTTAACTATAAAACATGTATCTTTATTTTGGTGGCCGTATTGCGCTCATTAACAATGTTCTGTTGGATGCTCCGGTCCACGCTTTATCAGCTATTAACCCTCCGAAGGGGGTTATTACTAACATTGAAAAGATCCTGGCTAGCTTCCTCTGGGATCCTCTCACAGAGGGAAAATGACATTGGGCTTCGTTGTGGAAGATGGCTAAACCCACGAATGCTGGAGGTGTTAATGTGCGCTATCTTGAAGACACCATCAGAGGCATGCATGCTAAACTTTCATGGGAAGTTGTGGAGCAGGGTACACTATAGGGAAGAACCATGCATGCTCAGTACGGATCTCAACCCATGATGGAGGGCCGTGGCTCGACGTTCTGGAATAAAATTTCATACATTACTGCAGAGTTGTACCAGCACTCTCAGTGGATTATTGGGATAGGAGATGTCTCCATCTAGAACCACAACTGGGCAGGGCAGGTTCTTGGGTTTCCGGGTTTTCCAGGAACTACCCTCACATTTAGGGAAGCTAGCATGCATCCGAACTTCATCAAGGTCGTGCTGGACGAAGACCAACATGATACCTTTAACCTCATTGACATCTCCTCGGAGCCTGATCGTTGTGTGTTCACCCTCTCCTCTTTAGGGGATTTTAATTCATGGGACTACCGACGTTCATGGGAGGATCTGGCTCCTGGTGATAGCTGGAATGAGATTTTATGGTGAAAACCAATCCCTTTGAAATTCAACTTTCTTCTTTGGAGAATTAGGAATAATGCCATTCCAACTGATGAGAATATCAGACGTTGTGGGATTCCTACAATGTCTTGCTGCGAATGTTGTGTTGCTAGCGATGGGGAGAGTACAGAACATCTGTTCTTTAGAGGCGAATTGGCAGGTGCGGTTTAGAGCTTCTTCGAGGAGTTTACTAGCTTTCTAGTTCAGAGCATGGAGGATGCTACTTTCCTGGATAGGTGGTATCACAGCGCAGGAGACAGAGGGATGGAGAAGTCGCCTCGAACCTTGATCCTGTATATAGGGTGTTGGTCTATCTGGCAGGTGGGAAATAAGCTTCGTCATGAAGGGGTTAGATCGTCTTGCCAGTACATTATTATCAAAACAAAAAGTCTCCTCAACGACCTGGACCGTCTCTTCAGAAAATGGTGAGAGGCTCCCTCTCTATGGTGGATGAACAAGAAGAATCAAGTTTCCCAACCAATTAGCAGCAACTCTTGTGGACTTTGGATCCATTGGAACCCTCCCTTCAGGGGAATGAAACTTAATACTGATGGGTCTTGTTGTGGAGGGGTTCTCCTCAGTGGTGGTGAGGTCCGTGATTATCAAGGTTCAGTGGTTCTGGCATTCTCAGCTTGTCTCGGATATGGCTTGTCACTTCAAGCCGGAGCCAGGGCTATGATGCAAGGTTTAAGCATTTGAAAACAACAACGTATTGTTATTTTAGAAGTTGAAATAGACTTGAAAATCCTCCATGATACTCTGAATGATCTCTGACCAACTCCATGGGCTATATTTTACATTATTAGGAAATGAAGGAGCATGATCAACAATGATACCTATGTCAAACACTCATAGAGAGGGGAATAATGTTGTGGATTACGTTGCATCACTTGAGGTCATTGGGCCTGATCTGGTTTGCTTTCACAATGTTCATACTTTAAAACCCGAGGGGGTTAACCTCATCAGCGGGGATGACCTCGGCCGTCACTATTTTGGACCTCCTTAGGTGCAATCCCCTGCATGGGGGCATGGAGGCATGGAGACATGTGGACATACGGGTAGTGGTCATGTGGTCGTGTGGTCATGTGGTTTGGTATATTTAATGCTTTTCCTCTTCTTGAATAAAAATTAAAATGATGATGATTATTTATGTGTACTTCATATGGGGGGACACAACAAGTTTTACCTCTTGAAGGAAATCACCATTATTTTCATTCTTAGGAGCATGTTCTCTCATATGAGTGCTACATGGAATCTTTGATCTAGAATCCCAGGATGGAATTATTGTTTTGTATTACCCTTAGATCATGTGTATTTATTGGGTATATCTATATATTCATGTTACATGTGTTGTATTAATAATCATGTGACAAGTAGACTATATTTTCATTGTTGTATGATATGTGTATTAATAGTGTCATTTTTGGTAATGTTATACTCACCCTTGAACTGGATGTTCCCACGTGTGTTGTGTCATGTGATGATTACCGAAATTTTGGTAGATTCTTATATAGACTAGGAACATATGGTGCCTAATGAGACCATATAAACTAAAGTTCACTCTTGTGTCATCCTAACAATATTCCCTATATTTATTTATAGGTTGGAATTTTTTTTATAATCTTAGTGGTGGAATTTTATTTAACGATTTTACATTTATTTACTTCTTTTAACACTCTGGATGTGGGATTTATATATTTTAATGTATGGTTGTTCATTTATATTTTCATTTTAGCATTGTATGGTCTTGGAGAAGTCAGCATGTGTATATTTGGATAGGATAAGGCCTCTAATGTTAGTGATATAACAATATGTTTCAAGTTGTTAATCCCTAGAATATTAGAGGTGAGCTTAGAGAGTCATATCACATGCTCCATATGGATAGTTCATGATGATATCTTCACTTTATTCACAATTTCGTGATCTTTCAACTAAAAATCCAAAAATATTAGATCATTTTTTCATTATCCTGGATAAGCTATCACGATCATTTATAATCAAAGAAACATCCACATTTTCTATTTTCCCATATATGAAATGTATTGAGCAGTTATAATCATTAATATATACTAACAATATCCTTAAGTTCATATTCAAAAATTTCTTTGTGAATATATAATATAATATTTTTTTAATAATTATAAAAATCAAATGTTTTCCTCTAATGGTAATGCAGCCATATAATTAATGAATGGATTAATATAGATAATTCTAAATCATGAGTTGGGTAATTTTTCACCTGAACCATAAATTTTAATGATGTATAAGCGGTAACCATGTCGTTATGCATAATGAAACAACCCAATCAAATCTTGAATCCATCAATATATAATAAAAACCCTTATCCACAATAGGTTAATGTATGCACAAGTGCAATAACTAACCTTCTCTTTAGTAACATGATGTTTTTACTACATTCATTTTATTCATAGAATTTTTGATACTTTTTGAGCTAACATGGTAAATATATTACATAGTCTTGAGAAAATTTCTAGAGACTAGTAACAATATCAATTTAAGCACTAAATACTATTGATCTCACACTCCATGGTTGTACTGGGACAATGATTGATAGACTTAGTCTTTGATAGATCTTCTTATATTCCTTCCTTTAGGATTATATGACACCAAAATGAAACCCTTTTCATAAAAAAAAGCTTTTCTATTTTTTTATATATATTATCCTTCTCTATGGTATATTGCTAAATTATTTTTCTATTTTAATAATCTTCATTTTTTGTTTAATAAAAAATATTATCATCTATATATACTACAGAAAATTGATCATGATAATATCTAAAAACTCTATTAATTAAATATAGAAATATAAAATTGGAATTAGTAAGAGAAAATGGTTTCACTATAAATTCATATTTCCAATACCATGTAAAAAGTTTCTTGGGTATATCTTCATAATTGAACATAAATTAATGATATATAGAATGATTTTTAGTCAATAAAAAGTGTTGGGATCACCATAGTTGTTCAAATATATCATCAATATGGGGTAAATGATTCTTTTTCTTGATCCCAATCTTCTTCAGATCTTGATAATTAAGGCATGGTTTCATCGGTCTATCTTCCATTTTAAATAACAGAACCAGTGCACCCCATGGTGGAACACATGGATGAATTAATCACATTTAATTTTTATTTAGGATTTCTATTTTCAATTTGTACAACTAAATTAGTTCAATTTGATAGGGATTAATTGAAAATTGTGTGTCAATATGTATGAGTTCTATTGAGTACATAAATTTATGTTTTGTTTGTAGGATAGGAAAATATTCTACAAAGACAATAATACTACATCATAGTTGGTGTATCATTGATGTAGTGTTTAGGCCAACCATCTAAGATAAGTTCTCCTACCTAATTTGAATCAAAACCCAAATAATGTATTTGATTTCCATCATATTATTATTTTTATTATATCATTAATATGCAATTGATAGTTGTTTGGAATATAAAATATGAAATACCACCCTCAACAAACGATTCCAGATTTAATTTTCAAAATACAATCCATGCCTATTATAACATCAAATTAAAGTAGAGAATGTAGGATAATATTTTCAGGAAGAAAATTATCATAAAATTCAAACAAAAAAAATCATAAACCTGAGATGAGATCATTATAACATTTTGGTGGTTCACTACAAATTATATATCTAATAATTTTTTCGGAATATTAAACCATTAAAAAAATATTTTTATATGAAATATTTTCTATATCCTTAGTCAGATAGGAAATTATAATTTCTAGAGTAGTTGGTAATTTTATCATTCAATATGTCATTATTTCAGCCTTTAACAGAAATAGTGATCACAAGTGATTTCCCATTTCCCCTTGACTTAAGTGTTTACTATAGTTGATCATCATCATTTACTATAAAACATGTGAACTATTTAGAGTAGTTCTAATACTGTATACAATTGAAATAATATTGTGTGGTTAGTGAATTATATGTATATTTCTCTCTATTTTCAACATTAGCTAACATTTTCTCATTAAATCCGAATTTGAATGCATAATGACCATCCCTTTCAGTCCTCAAAATTTCGTATTATCTTTATGAAAAATTAATATATGTTTCTGCGCACACATTGAGTATTAAATAATGAAAATTTTTCTGTACTCCATTTTTTTTATATATCCCTTTGAATTCCACTTTTAACATCTATTAAAAACCATGAGATCGATACCTAAATCCAAAATCCATATCCATCAGGTATGATCATTGAAAAATATAATCTTAGAAAGTGACATCTATTTTTGATAACTCCCTTTAGAGACTAGGATTTAACACACTGAAGAATAGATAATATTCAATTTTGGGTTATATGATAATAACAAATGTGTACCACAGATGTCATGTATTGTTTTCCTCATTAGTGCCAATAAATTCATTATCTTTTTTTAATATCTAAATGAACACTTACTATTCCTTCATAAAAATATGAGTAATATAATTATTAAAACATAATTTAATTTCCTAATCTCAAAACATAATGTAAATTTCAACATGTTCCCTTATTTTAATGAAGAGATGTCGCCATTATTCCACTTCTCATTACAAATTACAAACTGAAAAAATGAGTTTTTCAGGTTCTGAAGACTGTATAATGAAAAGTATATTTGAAATGGTATAGATCCCTTACTACAAAATAAGTGAATTATACGACATGTAAAATAAAGACATATGTTTACACATGAACGAATCAATATAATGTTGTTCTCGCCTTTATTTGTTTGGAATTCTAACAAGATTAATATTATGAGAATTTTGTGTGAGCATAGTTTTGATATTTTTTGTTCTATTTCCAACAATGTTTCGAGACTTTTAAGGTTAACCATTTCATTATCATTCAAACTCAGAATTCTTGATTTTTTTATAAATAGATTGTGAATTTGAAATGAATATCCCCCTAGACTATCGAACTAGGTGTGACATAAGGACTATTTTTGTGCACTATGTTCCAATTGAGTCCGGATCAAGACACCCTTTATGAATTTATTACACCAATGTACTTATATTTTAGATCCTAATACACTTGTAGTATCCAAAAATAGATTTAAATTCATGATAACCACTCACACTATCCATTACCAAATTCCCTAGAAATTTTCCCATACTCTAAATCATCCTATGAATTATCATTAGATTGGTCTTTAGGGATATAAAAAAATTCTCATTATAACTTCTAAAGGATAACTATAATTCTATACTAATACTAACTATAGTAACACATGTTTTTATTAATTGATAATAAATTATTTTTTAGGAACATTTGTTACATCACAAAAATTGATTCATGGGGATCATCGAAGTACAATTCCATTTGAAACATAGGAACATAATAAACAAGTTTATAGGTGTAGTATATCATCTCCCACAAAGTTCCTTATATCTACAACCTATTTTAAACATATAATACATATTAAAATTATTCATAAACATAGGAAATAAAACATTTTAAATAGTGATCTTGGATTATAATTAATGGTAAAAAGAGGGACGTGTGAGCATAACATAAGAATGAGTTTATAATATCATGATAGTAATATAAAAAACACCTTATATATTAATGATAAAAATATCGAGTGAATTCATAAATATTGGTAGTATACATGACATGAATAATAATAATTTCAAAGAACATTATCGAGGAGAGAATAAAATTGTTATAAAAAATATAATTTTGGCATAAAAAAATCATTGAAAATTATTTCCTAATTAATTAATGCTCACACCATGGAAATCATAGTGGAATGGGATTATTGACCACACCATCATAGTAGTCTAGTTTCACTCACAATACCATCAAATATGAAATATTATATTTCTGAACAAGGTGCAATCCCCATTCCATTCCTATCCATCCAACGAGATATAAATATTTACCCAATTTACTAGAGGTAAATATAAGTTACACCCATCACGTCAGAAAAAAACATACATTTGAGTGCCAAAAATATCTCAAAACATTCCTCATATCTTATTATAGGAAATCAAACGAGTTTGATAATCATTTTATCATATTATAGCCGATTGAAAAGACATAGGATTTATAATAATTTAATTATTCCACCATATCTAAACCAAATAAAGGAACTGGGATTTATAATCACTTCCTCATCGTATAACAGCTTCAATATAAATCAGTTTTATCAACATCATTTTATCTATAAAATAAACCATTCAGAAAAATAATAATAATGGTAACCTTGTAATGTATCTCATGTAAGGACTATATAACATCTATATATATCATATTATATGGAAAATTATATAAAAAGATCAATTAATATATTTCCTAGGTAAAATATCATTTCAAATTTGAAAAAATACTTTGTGAAACAAAAATCATTTTAAAAATCATTTCAATTCAAAATATAGTTTGAATAGTTAAAAGATGAATCAAAGTACTCATTGTTCTTGAAATTGGATAATTAAATTCTTGTAACTCCAAGATATTATATCAGATAAATATTTTTAATGACTTTTATTACTTGTGTTGTATTCTACACAAATATTAGCTTGTACTATACATAATACTGTATTATCTTGAATTATACACAACACTATTCTTAGTTTGTGTTGCACACAATTTCAAGTTCTTTTGGTAGAATTCATTTTACGCAACCATGAGTATAGATTTTGTTCAGTTTATAAATGAACTTGATTTTATTATGTTATATGAAACAATAAAGGAAGATTTCACTACACACAACACTGACTAGTATTGCATTACACGCAAGAGAGACCTTCTTCGATAACTTTTGTTGTACGCAATACCATGTTTCACTAAAAAACGACATATTATTAGAGTAATTTATAACTATCTATTATGAATAGTATTAATCATATTTGTAATTATATATAACATTATAATTAATCTTAATCATTTTTTAGAACCTGATAAGCGTACAAACTCAATTTTTCAGATAAAAGAAATATTTTTCAAAAAATAATTTTTTACCACCTTTTGATGGCACACCAATTTTAAATTATGATTTTGACAAATTAATAATTTTTATACGTCAAAATATAAATTTTATTTTGAAGCAGGATATAAAAATTTACTTTGGATAACTTATTGATATTTTTCTAATAACATTAATATTTTGATGAAATGTAAAAATACGCTAAATTTTAATTAAAAACAACTTTTTTTATTGAGATAATATATAAGGTTAAATTATAAAATTTTAAGGATTTAATATATAAATAAAATATATTTTTACTATTGAATGTAATTTATGTCATTAGGATTAATTTTAAATAGAATTCATAGGTTAAAACATTTCATTATTTTGTAATGTTTTAACATTTAAAACCTATTTTCTCAATAATGGGATTAATTTTAAATTAATTACATCAACTTATGTGTTTTTAATTTTGAAAAATGGTTTCCATATTTTTAATATGTAGGTCTATATTATGTTAATATTATACTTTTATTTTTGGGAATTATGATGAGTTTGGTAATTTTTTTATTTCCATGGTTAAAGGTAAATCATATAATTAAGTGTAAAAATAATATTATAAATTTAAATTAACACCTATAAAAATCCAATAAGATGATGAATTCAACAAATATCATCTATGTTTTGAAATGTAATCACATTATGGCCACTTACCTTTGAAGATGACATGTATGTAATAAAAACTAATGATATGGACAAAATGTCCCAATCCCATTTTATATAAGTATATTAATTTTAATATATGGTTAACTAGGAGATAAAATTGAATATAGATAGTATCTAGAAATAAAAATTATTTACCTATATAATAAAAATTTATTTATAATTACCCTTAATGATGACACAATGTGATGTAGAAATTATTTTATTAATAAAAATATGAAATAAATAATTTTAAAAATTTTAAAAGAAATACGACATGAACTAATTAATGTTCTCCAAGAATTTTCTCAGAGAATAGTAAATTTTAAGATTTTATTATATATTTTTGTCCAAATTTATCTTCTTTGTGAATTTTATTTAAAGTCTATTAAACGAATAGTGTCAAAAATGACACTATTGACATTTTATAAACATAAAATTTTATTAAATTATTCAAAAATTATAAAAATATTTAAAAATTAAAAATTGATAATTATAAGGATTAAATTAGAATAAACTATCCATTTATGGTCAATTAACACTACATAAGTAAATAATATTAATGATTAAATATCTAGAATGTTATTACAAAAATTAAAATTTAACAGAATAATTACGTGTCAACTAAAATGATAAGGTTTAAATTAACAAAAAATGTTCTCCAAAATTTATTGGTTTATGAGATTACAACCCTATCTCATCTCATCTTTGAATATGTGACACATTGGATGTTTATGGGTAATGTTTTATTTTATTATAAATTAATATTTTTGAGAGATTCCTAATGTGACCCTCTACTTTCTTATAAAAGGGAACCTCATCCATCTCATCTTCACTCAATTTTGAGCCTTTATGATTGACCAAAACTTATCCATTTCATTTATCAACATCCATAGTTACATTATAGAGGTTTTTATATTCTACAAATACATACTCTTATGACCTAAAATGAAACTTAAAGAAGGCAAATCGAGGAATAGGTAATCTCTTATACCGATTTTTTCAAAATTCAATCTTCTCATACTAATGCTTCTTTAGTTGTTTAATTATAATGTAATAAAATCAATATAACTTATATAATGATATTTTTTATAAATATTATTATTAAAACATTATACTAATTCTGAGATATTATACACCATCTAGTTAAATACCATTCAACAACTATGGGAATGATATTGTCACTCGTTCATACGTATGACTTACCGTCTCAACAAGGCGATGAGATTCATTCTCCCTGATAACAAGTCAAGAATGATTATAAAGTATATATAAAAACTAATAATGAAATATATGACATAATAATGATACTATATTTATTGATATATATATATAAATTTCATTATCTTACTTCCATTAAATTTAATAAGGAAATGAAATTATTGTTCATGTGTTTGTATGACCTACCATCTCTATGAACCGTTTATTCCAATTCATTTATCTATCTATTATATATATATATATATATACTAAATATATATGATATATAAATTTTTATACTTTCTGGTCGTTAGTAAATCATGATATAAGTAATAATATCAAGAATAAAAATTCAAAGCACCTATTAAAAATTAAATTATTATTACCAAAAATGTTACTTTAACATGGTATTGAAAAATGAATGGTTTATATAAACTCATAAGGGAATAATATATGATATAATAAATATTATAATGGTTATGTTTCATGTTTATAATATGTATAATCCAAATATAAAGGAGTTTCAGACACATATATAATAAATTAGACATAATGTAAGGGATAATTTTGCAATCTCATTTCTATCCGAGTTTGTTTATTCGTATGTATTTACTAGAGTTATATTTATCATCCATGTCCATGTTTTATAAATTTTTTTCATAAAATTTTCTCTATTATTCCATGTATGTTTAATTTCTTTTTTACCCTCTTTTGAATTTTACTACATGGTATGGAAGAATAATTCTTTTGTTTACCATATGAGGTACATATTTGAATTTTCTAGAAAAAGTATGAGGAGAATGTTTTTTAACTTATACGACATGAATATATTTTTACTCTTTTATAATGAATTATTCCCAGAAATCATACTCTAATCATTTACATGTTTATTTTAAACTAAATTATTTTCTTTTAAAATTGATTCAAATTTTGAGAAAAGAAAACGTTTTAAAAAATGAAAGGATATTTTCCTCAAGAAGTAAGTTCAAACGTTTTATCAGAATTATTTTCCATTAAGATGGCATAGGGTTATCCCTATTATTATTTTGAATTGATTGTGTTTATAGTGTTTTTATTTTTAAGAAATCCATTAAATTTATAAGTATTTTTATTAAATGATGTTTAAGAATCACATTTTGTTCATGTGTTATGATATGATGAATGATTTCTGTTTTTGTGTAACATGTAAGAATGATTTCATTATGATATGGCTGGGACCTATATCTCCCTAAAATTTATTGGGTAAGGATTAATATCTCATGAGATAGACATGAATAGACTAAAATGTAAATAT
Organism: Viscum album; assembly: GCA_963277665.1. Taxonomy (NCBI): domain Eukaryota; kingdom Viridiplantae; phylum Streptophyta; class Magnoliopsida; order Santalales; family Viscaceae; genus Viscum; species Viscum album. Next base: position 2,083,726,201 of record OY728119.1, read on the forward strand.
GGTTTAGTAATACATGGCTGGAACAACATGTAAACACGGTTCAATAATAGACTTAGTCCACTATGGTGATCTTGGACACAATGCCTTGGCTACTATAGAAATCATATTATGTGCTTATTAGTTTTCCACAATTATATGTTTTATTCCAATGATATTCTATCATGGTTAATGTTCCTTTATTATCTATTCCTTACGTACTACCAATATTTATTTTGTGACAGAAGATTTGGATGTTTATACTTTATGTTCATGTTTTTACGTTCAAATGTGTGTGGTTTGTTTTATGTTCTCCTTGTTTACCCTCTATGAGCATTTATTCTCACCATTTGTATGTTTTAATTTCCACAATAAGTAAATAAAGGATTTAGGTAGGGAAAAAATATGGGGAAGATCATTATGGGAGATGTTGAAGATCGTTCACCATGATTAGATGATTTTGTTCTGAGTTTCCAAAGACACTAAAATAATACGGTCTTTAGGTGTATTTTTCCATGTATTAAGTATTCTGAAAAATAAATTTAATGTCCATGTATTCCATGATTGGTTCTCTATAGTTGGTATCTGATCAAAGGTTTAGTGGACCTTTGGAAACTAGGATGCGAAATCAATAGTGAGATCCCGAGAGATATTTCTAAGGTATGTATAGGGATATCACCAAGGTTAAGTATATGTATATGTCACAATCCTAGAATTGTGATAATGATCATGAATAACCTATGATTAAACCTATGATGCCAGATATTGAATGTATTCCCCCATGATAATGCTATTTTCCTAGTATGATTTTTCTTCTCACACTGTTATTTTTGGGTTTAAACAATGGATGAAACTTGAAGGAACCGTATTAATGATCAATGCACTGGTAAATGAAATGGTTATCATCTTGAACAACCAAATGTTATGGGATATGGAGTGAAATATCTTATTTCAATACATACAAAAGCTATTAATATTTTTATACATCCAAATGAGCAGGGAAGGGAACAACATTATATTGAGTCCACCATGAAGAAACATCCACATATTTTAGTGGGTATTCTATTCCAATTTTTTCAGAACAACGGTTAAATACCATTTAAATGATATTTCCATTCATTCTCTATTTAGAAAAAGAAAATTTCATTTTGACTCTCTATTGTTTAAAAGGTGAAGTAGACCAGTGGTAGAATCTAAATAATAATACAAGGAAGAGAAATGAAATTTTATCAATGGAATGGGATGATTTCAAAAACATATTTTTCAAAAAGTAATTCCCTAGTATTCATCTAACAATGATGGAAATGGAGTTCCTTGAGAATAATCAAGTGGATGAGGAATCTATTGGTACATACGGGGATAATTTTACAATGCTTGAAAGGCATGCTTCTATCTTTATCATCCAAACTAAAGGTAAAGTTGATTGATTCTTCAGTGTCATAAATCCTAGTACTTTAAGGGAATTATCTATAAGATACTTCAGTACCTATGAAGAGATTGTGAGTTTTTCTATTAAGGTAGAACTGTAAGATTGGGTTACATATCCATCTCCTGGTTTTGATAAGAAACGAAAGATGAAGCTTATGGGAAAATCTCAAAAAAAAAATGGTGAAAAGAAGACAAATGTTTTTTTTATACACAATGTGTGGAAACAAGCATGGTAGAAATTTTCATAAAGGGACTAGAAAATGTTTCAATTGTGGAATAGAATTTTATCTAGAAGTTGAGTGCCAAAATAATAGGAAAAAGGTGGTTAATGATGTGAATTGGGAAAAGTCTGTTGAAAACACACCACCAACTATTCAATGCTACAAGTGCAAGGAAATGGGGGAATTTTGCCAATCAATTTGCTAATCCAAGTGTTAATGATGATTGATGACAACAACACCATAATAAAAAATGCAAAGGGTGGTCACATGCGATCACTATTGGTGATGATGAGTATGAAAACGATGAAGTTGAATGATTATCTATTTATGTAATGGGATTCCAAAATAGTGTTCCTGAATCACTTTTATTTTATTATGAAATATTGGATTATCTATTTATTGGTCCATTGTGGTTTTAAATAAATATATGGTACCAATAATAATGAAAAGTTATTTAAATATTTTTGGAAAGCACATGATATGCGCATAATGAAGGCACAAGGAGATAATGAGATGTTTGATGGTATTAATAACCTCAAGAATATTATATTGAAAATATTATATCATGGTTTGGATATATATAATTTTTAAGATTTTGGTATGTGGAAAGAGTTAACATTTTACAGCATTTATGTTTTCACTGAGGTTATATAGCTATTCATGTTATTGTAATTGTTTAAAGAGAATACATGATTAAGGTATTCACATATTTGGAATGTGACAAATAAGAACTGCCAAATGAGATATGAAAGGTAAATGTTATGTCAATTTTGTTCACCTATTTTTCAAGGTTTAAATTTATTTTGTTTTTTTGAAGGATTGTAATGTTATCAATTTATGGATTGTATAAGTTATTTTCTAATTTATGTTTTTCAAAATTATGTATTATATAAATACATGTGGACTTATGCATATTTAATTAACTGTGATAACCTCTTTATAGATATAATTACCTATAATTTTATCTCATGATCATCTAACACCTCCCTAATGAAAAAGTCAACTTTATTACTTTTAAAAGTGATGACGTGGAAATTTTTCAATGAATGAATAACGATGAGATTTTACCAAAACCATGTATGTATTTATTCCCATGAAAAAATCGTCACCTTTACGAAAATTATCTTGAAAAAAAAAGTTATAATAGTACCTTCTTATCTGATAAATCAAAGGGTCCCATAAATCATTATAGATTTATGTCTTTCTGGCAGTTAAATTTAAACAAACCTTATTCCCTATCACTATGCATCCAAACATAATAGTTAGATTTCTCTTCCATATCCATGTTTTCACTTCCCACCTATGTTCTTCTATGTGGAGACCCAGTGATGAGTAATATTGGGTATCCATTATGTTTCTAACTTGCCAATTTAAAATGATTCTTTCGTATACCTTTTTTACGATGTGGGTTTATATGAAAGAAACATTCAAGTAGAAAACCATTTATAAACCTGAATAATTTTAAGGGAGAAATTAATTTTAAGGGGGTAGAATGTAACACCCCAATATATTTTTAGATTAATCATTTTAATGACTTTGATGACTTTTGTTTTACACTACACCAAGATTAACTTACGCTATACAGAACACAGTATTAGATTGCAGTATATGCATCACTACTCTTAGCTTGTGTGGCACAAAATTTCATGTTCCTTTGATTGAATTAATTTATCAAAAAACATTGTATAGATTTTGTATAATGTATAGATGAAATAATTTTGTATTATTTTATACGTAACACCAAATTAAACTTGAAATACATGCAACACTGACTTGTCCTTTGTGACACGCAAAAGAGACCTTCTTCGATACCATGCGTTGTATGTAATACATAGTTTCACTAAACAATGATATATTATTAAAATAATATATAACTACAATTATGAATAGTATTAAACACATTTTGATTTTTATATAACATTATAATTCATCATAAGCATTTTCTAGAACATTATATGATAATACAATCATTTTTTCGGATAAAAGAAGAATTTTTTGAAAAATATAAATTTATCGCCTTTTAACGGAGTACCCATTTTAAATTAATATTTTGACACATTAATAATTTTTATATGACTTCATAAAAAACTAATTTTTAAGATGGATATAAAAATTTACATTGGGTGAATTGTTGATATTTTTCTGATAACTTTCATATTTTGATGAATAGTAAAAATACGCTAAATATTAATTATAAGACTTTTTTCATTGAGATAATTTAAATTAATAGATTATAATATTTAATGGTTTTAATCTGTAAAAAGAATATATTTTTACAATTTAATAAAATGAATGTCTCTATCATTATTTTTACATTGAATTCATGGGTAAAAACATTTCAATCATTTACAACGTTTTATCTTTTAAAACCCGTTTTCTCAACAATGGGATTAATTTTAAATTAATTACTAAAAATTATGGGTTTTTAATTTTGAAAATTTTATTCCATATTGGGAATTTTTATATCCAAATTATCTTAATAGGCTACTTTTTTTGGCATTATGAATAGTTAATTTTGTAATTATTTTTATTGCCATGGTTAAAGGTAAATCGAGTAATTATGGGTACAAAAAATATTATAAAATTACCTTAACACCTGTAAAAATCATAATTGATGACTAAATTCAAACCTTATAATCTAGTTTTAAAAATGGTATCACTTTTTGGCCATAAACCAATTAAAATTACATGAATGTAATAAAATGTACTGAAATCGACAAAATGTAATAATATCATTTTATATAAGTATATTAATTTTAATATATGGAAAAGTATGAGATAATATCTAATATAGAGAGTCTCTGTAAATCTAAAATAATTACATACATCATAGAAATTTATTTATAACTAACATTAACGATGACACAATACTGATGTAGAAATTATTATATTAACAGAAATATCAAATAATTTTTTTAAAAAAATATTAAAATAAATATCACATAAACTAATTAATGTTATCTAGGAATTTTATTGGTTAATATAACATGTTACGAGTGTTTTAAATATTTTAGTTCTGATTATTCTTCTGTGTTAATTTTATTAGACATCTAATAAATGAATAGTGTCAAAATTGATAGTTTTGAGATTTTATAAACAAATTTTTTTATTAAATTAATTAATAATCATAAAAATATTTAAAAAATTCAAATGGATAATTATATGGATTAAAATGGAATAATTTATCCCTTTATGGTAAATTAACAACACATATGTAAATATTCATTACCATTAATTATCTAGAAGGTTATTACCAAAAGTAAAATTTTAAACAATAACTATATTTCAATTAATTTGTGAATTTTGAAATTGACAAAAATAAGTTGTCCAAATTTAATATTTTTATTGGTTGGAGTGGTTTACTCAAGAGGGGGGTGAATTGAGTTACAATTAAAATTTCTGTTAAAAAACATTTCCTTTAAAATCCCCCAATTATAATACTAAGTTGAACTGTAGTGAATTTGTATTACAGTAAAGGGTCAGTTAGATTCCCAAGAGATTGATTAGTTCTCAGATAATTAAATATGAATATTAATTAACTTTTGAACCTAACCTAATGCTTTACAGTACACACAAACACTTTCTAGTTTTAAAATCAAAGTGAATTTAAAATATAATTGTGTTTCAAAGTAAATAGCAACGCACTATAAAATATATAGTATACTTTAGACTTAATCTAATATGCAAAGAAGATATAAAACAAGCAATTCAGTCTCAAGCTGAGACCTATTCGACATCACTTGATGATCACCTGCCACCAAGCAGTTTATATAAATAAACTCTGATCCACACCCTGGATCAGGGTAACAATAGTACATAGACTGTCCATTCCATGTAGGGACATCTTCCCATAGTTGTCGTGGGTAGACAAGGGTACATAATTTGGTGTGAGGATTTTGAAATCCTCCAGATTAGCACATGAGTCAGTGTGGGTGTAAAATATATAGAGTACACACACTGCTCGAAAGTAGATAAAATAATCACTAAGAGAGAGTAGATATGAGTTCAGAATGATCTAGTGATTAGTAGTGCAGCTCTGGACTCCCTGTATAAGAGAGAAATGCTTCTAAGTCCTTCTCTTATATTTCTATTGAAAAAAAGAGTGTCGTTGTTTAGCTTGTGTTCTTCATGAGTGAAGATGTTCTCTTAATTCCAGTGTACTTCGTGTGTTCTTCATTAGAGTCAGATTTCATGCATGAGGCAATTGATTCTTTTAAGATCTTGCAATCTATTCTTCATGGTTGTGCTCAAGATTGGTGTTCTATTCAGTACAGTGCACTCGCATGTTTTTCTTATAGTGTGTTGTATTGTGTATCTCTTACTCTTGGGAACTCTTCTATTTATCTTTAAATGTATAAGGTTTAGCCCACAGGTTCCATTCATTTTGTTCCTCATACCTTGTACTATTTCAAAAAATTATCATTAAATATGTCAGTGCATTAAAGACATCAAATATGACCGTTAAAAAGTTAAACAGAAAAATGAAAAAATAGTTTAAGAAACTGTGTCACAGTAGTTATGCAAATGGTGTATCCTTCACGGTATCTTGTTCAAGATGTCTCCTTCACCGTGTCTCCTTCACTGTTTCTCTGTCACTATGTCTCCTTTATGGTGTCTCCTTGTCACGGTGTCTCGCTCACGATGTCCAACTTACGTTTTCTGGCTTCTAGTTCCATGCTCATAGTTTCTAGATTCATGGTGCCTTGATGACTGTGTTTGGAACTTAGACAAACAGAGTGTCTGTATTACGATGTATGTTCTTAGTATCTTGGTTCACGGTGTCAGGTTTACTGTGTCACGGTGTCTCGTGGTCATGATGTCTCATTGTCACGGTGTATGAGACTTAGGCTTCACGGTGTCTGCTTCATCACAGTGTTCTTGTTCACGGTGTCTGTGTCTTGGTCAATGTTACTGACTTACTGTGTCAAGCTTCATGGTGTCGTGTACTTAGGAAAATAAATGTATTCAGACTTAAACAGTAATATGCATAAAATGAATTGAAATTATCCATTATCATGTATGAGATAACTTGAAACATAAATACACATGATTGATAATTTTTGTGAGATTTTTTATCATTAATAATATTTGTAATTATTATTGAGATTTGTAAACATTAATGTTATTTTTAAACATTAATGAGATTTATGATCATTAAAACAAGATTAATACATGAGGAGTCCAACAATCTCCCCCGTTTTGATGATCACAAATCAAGTACAGTTAAAGGGTAAATTGAATGCATATACAGAGAAAATAACATATAGAAAAACATATAACTTCTCACTTTTTCTCCCCATTTTGGGATTATTAAAAAAGTAGGAATAATAGAGGGAAAAAATGAATATGGAATTAAGAGTGTTCAGAAGACAACATACAATAGAAATAGAAAAAATCAATGACATCCCCATCAAAAAATAGCAGTCAGTAGTCTTCTTCAGGGATGTGCCTTCTCTTTTCCTTTATCAGTAGCAGAAGACGAAACCATAGGTGCAGTGGCTGATGTGGAAGAAGGAAAAGATGTGGTAGATAGAGAAGGTAAAGGGATACCTTCGAAGATTGAGGGATACAAAGTAGGAGCTATTGATGATCTAGGCTGTGGCTGATCAAGAATCACTAGACTGATATGACTAAGAGCTTAGCCAATAGACATGGTAGTTTGAGGGTAAGGCAGAGGTAAAAGTTGGTAGTCCAGGTCTGAGAGGAGCAGTCGCTAGAGCAACAATTTCTGTACTTTGAACATGAAGATACGGTCTCAGAAGTTTGATGAAGTCTGCAATAATTTCGCCACCATACTGCATTGCCTTTTCAAAGCCATCTTTATTTTCCATGAACAAGTCTAACAATCTGGTAAACTCAGTTAGCTTATGGACTTGGTTTTTGAAGGCTTGTGTTATAAGAGGAATTCTTAGATTCTCTACAAGGTATTTGAAGTGATTGGTCATATAAATCTTGGAGAAAATCTGGTTGAAATAGAAATATACTTTCTTAGAAATCTCCTGATGGGTATCATTGGAAATCATTGAGTGAATTTGAACCAAGTAAAGCACTCTATCACTTATCTTGACTAATTTAGATAAAGTATCCATATTAAAGCCTCTTGAGGCATTCTGAATCTCTCCCTTGACTATCGATCTGAGCAAATAACTGTCCAAAGAAGGAGTGGATGTTTGACCAAAGGAAGTAGAAGCTTTGACTACTGTGGTTATAGACTTAAAATGATTCAATACCTTTTGAAGACAGCCAATGTATTCATCAGTGAGCTTATTAAGGTTCTCCACGATATTTATCATGTGTTGAAACATGTGTTTGTGCCTTTCTCCAATCTTTTCCTTAAAGGATATGAGGTATGGATGAATCTGGGAGACAATGTCTCGAGAGATGATTGAAACAGTAGGTTCAAGCGAAGAAGGATTAGGTGTAGGAGCATGCTCTGATCTTAAATGCAGTTCTTTCTGTAGGTTTTCAACCATGATTTTCAGAGTATCAACTTCATTACTGAGAAACTTGTTTTTAACCCTTCTTAAATTTCATGAATCATCTTGGGTTGAATGTGCCAGATAATCTTTTCTAAAAGTAGTGAGGCATCTTCGTGACTCAGTTTGGTCACAAGACGACGTTGAGAGGACATAATTTTGTCAACTCCATCTAGGATAGTGTCTCTAATGAATTTCAAATCATCTTTATAGAAAAAATATTGCTGTTCAGGTAAAGGTGCAGGTGCAGGAAGTGGTACAGGTGCAGGCTCAGGTTGAGGTTCAGGTTGTGAGACTGACATCAATTGAAACAAATAAAAAAGATCAATCCCAGTGGCAATAACCTTTTGAGATTCACTCACATCATTAAATCTAGGGAATTTACACAGAGTTTCCACTGAATATGACATAGTTGGTTATGATGCTTCAACAGAATCGGCTTCACCAGTCTCAAGATTTTGAGGTTACTCCCCCTCAATAAGTGCTTCCTTTTGAAGACCTTGAGGCTTAGGTACTTGTTCTAAATCCACTGTTTCATCTCTAATTTCCTCAACCATTTCTTGCCTCACTAAATGAAAGGCTATATCCATCCTCTCTTCAGTAGAGGGTATGATTTTTGGAACAGATTGTTCCTCAGGAAGGTCTTCCAGATGAGCTTCTTGGATAACATGGAGTTCTTTTTTGAGTTGCTTATTGCACAATAGGGATTTCTCCTACTACAACCTCTTAAATGGATTGCTGCTCAGATTCTGGGACAACTAATTCCCTTGTAGCCTTAGATTGGATTTCCAGATCAATAACATCTCTAGGGGAAGGAGGTTCTTCTTGAAGAACAATAGGTGGAACAAAAATCATTTCTTTCTCAATAACAAAATTTTCCCTTTGAGGTACTTCAGCTGACTCTTCCTCTTCTTATTCATCTTCTGAATACTAAACACCTTCATCTGCTTCCAAAACTAGATTATTAATGTCCTTTGGCCTTGTTGGATAATCCACAGGATTATAATTCTCATAAAGCATATCATTATCTTCAACCCATTCCTTCTTCTAGGGGCTCCAGTATATTTTCATCCTCTTAATGGTAGGTTTAGATAAACAATTTTCAATATTCACAATTACTTATTCATTGGGTCCTACTACTCCTTTTGCAACAAGCATTGCTGAAGTCAGCCAAGAGTAAAACAGAGAGGTGGATTTGGATGTGACCTTGATAAATTCACACATATGGGGAATGATGTATTTGCATAGATTGATTTTGTGTCCATTTTTCATAAGATGAATCCGGAACACATCTTGGTACTTCAAGATAGCAAAGTCACCTTTCCTCGGGCTAATCATATTTTGAACAAATTAAAACAACAAACATCTCTCTCCATCATGTTGAGCAGCTATGGCCCTTCTCTTGGTGCCATTTTTAGTTAGGGTTTCTAGTGCATTTTCCAGGTCAATGAAATCGGTTGTAGTTGGGGTATATCTCTAATAATCATCACAAATCCCTTCTTGAGGAATCATAAGGCATTCATCCCATAACCTCAATGAGAAGGAGCATCTTTGGACATTAATCCAGCTTCTCACTACAAAAATTTCACCAGAATCATAAGAAAACTGTACATACTGATAAAATTGAGCTACCAACCTCAGATAAATAAGTATATCCTTCCTTGAGAACCATTCGAGCTAGCCTTATTCTCTTAAAACATTTAAAACCAGATATTTTCTAGACAACATCCACTCAGGGGAAATTTACTCTTTTGGTACAATTCTACGGTTTACCATGTTTGGATTTAGGGGTCCTGCAGGTTCCAGCTTCGGTGCTATTTTCTTCTTATTTGAGCTATGCTTATCAGGAGTATATGAAGACAGATGCTTTATCCTTGGCATCCACTGAAGTTTGAGAGAGAGAGAGAGAGTGAGAGAGAGAGAGAAAGGGTTGCTAGGTTGAAAGGGTTCAGAAAGAGTGAGTAAGAAAGGGTACGGTTGAATAATCGAGTGAAAACCGTTTGTTTTATCATTTGGGAATGTCATATGTCACAAAAATAAAAATGCTGGAAAGTAAAAGAGGTTAAAAAAATTACCGTGATATGGATTAAAAGAAAAGAATAAATAATTTTCATGGTGAGACCATGAATAGTCATTACAGTGGGATGGTAAATGGTTGTCATGGTGAGACTGTCAGTGGTCGTCACGGTGAGATAGTGAATGGTTGGTTTTGTCATGGTGAGACAGTAAGTAAACCGTTTGGTCACGGAGAGATAGTAAGTAACAGACCGTGAATAGAAAGTGCTAATGGTGAGACTGTAAATAAGAGAGAGAGTAACCGAGAAACAGTGAACATGAAATAGTAATGTAAAATATAGTAAAATTTTAAATAGTAAGACCAGTAAGATATCTATTTGAGATTGATCATGCCAAGATCATGTATGATGTAATCTAATCTCTCAGAATTTAATGGTTTAGTGAATATATCACCAAGTTGATTTTCAGTACCAATGAATTCCAAGGTGATATCACCTTTTTGATAATGATCCCTCATAAAGTGGTGTCTTACATCAATATGTTTTTTCCTAGAATGTGAAACATGATTTTTTGAGAGGTTAATAGCACTTGTGATGTCATAATTTATTGGTACATGTCTGAATTGATATCAATAATCTAGTAAAGTGTGTTCCATCCACAAAATTTGTGCACAACAACTGCCAGTAGCTACGTATTCATATTACACAGTAGATAATACAATAGAATTTTGTTTATTACTTCACCATGATACTAGTGACTTTCCTAAAAGGTGACATGTTCTAGAGGTTCTCTTTATATCTAACTTACAGCCACCGATGTCAGCATCTGATTAACAAACTAGTTCAAATTATTTTACTTTAGGATAGAACAGTCCTAGATTGGGTGTATGATTGATGTATTTGAAAATTCTCTTTACAACATTAAAATGTTATTCTTTAGGGTTTCCTTGAAAATGAGCACACATACACACACTAAAAAAATGTCAGGACGGCTAGCAGTTAAGTAGGGTATACATTCAATCATTACCTTATCGGTTGTTTGATTAACAGATTTTCCATCTTCATCAAAATTCAACTTACATGTGGTATTCATGGGAGTGTCACTACTTTTAGTTATATCTAATTCAAAATGTTTTAGAAGATCTCTAGTATATTTACATAGATTCAAAACAGTTCCATCATTAATTTGAAAGATTTTAAATCCACGAAAGAATTTTAGTTCACCCATTAAACTCATTTCAAATTTGTTTTGCATAATTTTAGAAAAATAAATTCATAATGAATTTTTTGAAGATCCAAAAATAATATCATATACATAAATTTGGAAAAATATGACATCATTGGATATAAGTTTTATAAAGAGTGTAGGATCAGATATTCCTTTTGTAAAACCTCTGGAAATAAGAAATGTACTTAATCTGTCATACAAAGATTTGGAGCTTGATTTAAACCATATAAAGCTTTTGAAAATTTGGAAATATGATTTGGAAAATGAGGGTTTATAAATCCAGAGGGTTGTTCAACAAAAACATCCTCAACTATATACCCATTTAAGAATGCACTATTAACATCCATTTGATATAGTTTGAAATTAAGATGTGCAGAATAAGTGAGTAGAATTCTAATGGCTTCACATCTGGCTATTGGAGAAAAAGTCTCCTCATAGTCAATTCCTTATTCTTGACTATAGACTTGTGCAACTATTCTAGCCTTGTTCCTAACTATATTTCTAGCTTCATCTACCTTATTTCTAAACACCCATTTAGTGCCTATGACAAAAGTGTCCTTGGGTCTTTCAATAAGTTTCCAAACATTATTTATTTCAAACTGATTGAGTTCTTCTTGCATAGTAATTACCCAAAATTCATCATTGATAGCATCTTCAATGCTTTTAGGTCCAAGCTATTACAAGAAGGCTTGATGTTCATCCTGATTTGTAAGATAATCTCTAGTTTTTCTTTCTTTATCTAAGTCTCCTACAATAACATCTAAGGGATGGTTTTTAAGAGTTCTAACCTTTCTAGAAAAAGAGGGAATAGTGAATTCAGGTTCATCAATAGATTCAGGTTTATTATCACTTGATTTCACAGAATTTCCAGAATTGGAAGTTTTCACATATTCTTTCAAAGAGGTATCTGAGGATTATGAGTTGATGTTCAAATTTGATACCTCATCCTCTAGATTTTCTAGGATGGTTCTAGGATCATGTGGATCTGTTTCATCAAACTTGATATGAACAGATTCTTTCACAAATTTAGTTCTCTTATTGAATACTCTATAAGCTTTTCTTGAAATTTAATACCTAGGAAAATTCCTTTATCACTTATGGATGGAAATTTGTCAAGATTTTCCTTAGTGTTGAGTATAAAGACTTTGTAACCAAAAACTCTAAAGTAATTAACCTTAGGCTTTCTATTATTCCAGAGTTTATATGGGTTCTTCTTCAGAATTGGTCTAATCAAGACTCTATTGATTATATATCATGCTGTATTAATAGCTTCTGCCCAAATCTAAATAGGTAATTCATATTCACTAAGCATTGTTCTAGAAATTTCTCTCCAGGTTCTATTTCATCTTTCTACAACACCATTCTGGTGAGGTGTTCTAGGGGTAGAGAAATTGTGATTATAACCATTTTGTGAGAAAATGTATTCAAACTCTTCATTTTCAAACTCACGACCATGATCACTTCTCAAAGACTTAATCATACGACTACTAAGGTTCTCTATAGACTTGGAGTTTTTAAAAAATTAAGAACAAGATTCAATTTTTTGAGCTAAAAAGTATACCCAAGTATATCTAGAAAAGTCATCTACTAAGACATAGACATAGGGCTTACCATTTAATATAGAAACTCTAGATGGTCCAAAAAAATCCATGTGAACCAACTTGAGAGGTTGTGAAGTAGAAACTTCTTTCTTTGGTTTGAAAGAGATTTTGTGTTGTTTTCCCTTTTGACAAGGATTACAGAATTTTTCATTTTGAAACTCAAGTTTGGGTAAGTCTTTAACTAGGCCTTTTCTAGTTAGATTTGTAAGGGAGTGAACAATAAAATTTCCTAGTCTCCTATTCCAGATCCAAGATTCTTTATGAAATACGGTTAAACATGAATCACTTTGAGAAGTTAAAGAATCTAAATTAACAGAATAAATGTTCTCATTCCTTGATGCAGAAAATACTTATTCATATTTAAAATTAAATACATTACAAGCATCATTTTCAAATTTAACATGATATCCATCATCACATAATTGTGAGAAACTAAGAAGATAATATTTTAAGCCACTAACAAACAGTACAATTGATATCAAAATCGAATCAGATTGACCAATCTGGACAAAGCCAATGATCTTCCCTTTGGCATTGTCACCAGATGTGACATGTCCTCCATCTACTTTTACTAGGCTCTTGAATCATGTGTAGTCTCCTGTCATGTGCCTTGAACACACACTATACAAGTACCATAGATTCTTACAGGAACTCTTAATGCTGTTTTCCTAAAACATGATCAAGAAAAGACAGATTTTGGTACCCATACTTGTTTGGGTCCAGTAACATTAGTAATAAGTGATTTAGGAACCCATATTTGTGTCATAGGTTTCCTATAATAATTATGTAAAGTGTTTGAAAAATAAACTCTATTTGGTCCACAAAAACATGAAACAGTAGAATATGTTTCATGAATCGAGCTAGATAAGTTGTGTCTAGAATTGTGAACAAAATTATAGGTCCTACACTTTGAAATAAAATTCATTCTACTAAGGTTTATCTTACAAGGTTGATAACCAATTCCACTATTATATTTAGATGCAATTTTTTTCCTAGAAATTGGGTAAGGGTATTTTTACCATTAGTAAACTTTTCTACGTCACTTTTTAATTGCTCATTAGACATTTTTAAATAATTTTCTTCATTGAGCAGTTGAGCATTTTTCTCCTTCTCAGTAGTAATTTCAGATTTAATAGTTACAGTGAGAGCATACTGTTTCTTCAATGATTTATTTTTATCCTTTAATTAATTGCTTTTCTCTTCAAGCATTTTATTGTATTCAAACATTTCATCATTAGTGATATTTTCAGAGTCACTTTCCTCTTCAGAATAGTATGAATTTTGTATAGAAGAGTTAAGTGTAACCTCAGATGTGTTTGTTATAAAACACAGATTGGATTTGTTGGCCTGTTCATCATGTGATGTGTTTGTGTCACTTGAACAATACTCATAGGCACTCCAGGTCGCCTTCATTGCCTTTTTGTACTTATTGTCCTTATCCTCATATTTCTTATTATATTTTAGCTTTGGACAGTCAGCCTTTATATGCCCTTTGCACTTACATTCATTGCATACAATCTCATCAGTTTTGGAACTTCTCTTACAGTCCTTTTTCTAGTTTCCTTTTCGATCATACTATCCCTTTAAGTTACGCTTTCTGAAAAAGTTCTTCCTTTTGTAATATAGATTGAATTTTTTGGCCAGTTGAGCCATATCATCATCACTGTCTGGTGATGATTGTTCAGTAGTGGAACTGTCTATAGAAGCTTTTAGTTTTCCTTTGTCTTTGTGCTTTGAGAAGGAGGTCTTGAATGCAAAAGATTTACTCTTTGGTTCATTACTCTCTTCTTTGTTGACTTGCAGCTCTTCCTCATACATCATCAGTTTCCCAATGAGTTCCTTTATAGGAATCCTACTGATGTTGCATGACTCTCTAATTTAGATAGATGTTCCCCACCATCTGTCAGGTAGGAATCTAAGGATTCTCATGATCTGTTCTTTGGTAGTAACTTCTCTTCTAATAGAAATCATTGTGTCGACAATCTTATTGAACGTAAGATACATGTCAGAAACGGTCTCATCAGGTTTCATCTTGAAATTATCATATTTTATAGTATAAGTACTAAGTCTCATTTACTTTACACTAGATCTTCCTTCATGTGGGACAAACAAGGTATCCCAAATTTCATGGGTAGTTTTACAAGAAGAAATCCTATAAAAATATTCATCTTATTAGGAACAGTATATGGAATTCATATCTTTTCAATTGTTATTGTAAGAAAGTTTGGTAGGTTCATCCTATGTAATTATATCATTCAGAGGATGTTTTTATTCATCTACAATGGATGAACAGATTTCAAAACTCATACTCTCTAGAAGTTTTTTTATTATAATTTTCCATTGAGCATAGTTTGTTCCATTAAAGAATGGTGGTCTGTTAGTTGTAGCACCTTCCAATCTATTGTCCATACTAACAAATTACTTTAAAAGAGATAGAAATTTAGAATTAACATAAATTTACACAACATTAAAGTACAACTACAATCATAGTTGAATAAGATTACACAAAATCCTAATAAAGGAACCTCTGATACCAAATGTTGGTTGGAGTGGTTTAGTAAAGAGGGGGGCGAATTGAGTTCTAATTAAAATTTCAATTAAAAAATATTTCTTTTAAAATCTTCCAATTATAATACTATGTTAGACTATAGTGAATTTTTATTACAGTAAAGGGTCAGTTAGATTATCAAGAGATTGATTAGTTCTCTGTTAATTCAATCTAAATATTAATTAACTTTTGAACCTAACCAAATTCTTTACAGTATACACAAACACTTTCTAGTTTAACTATCAATGTGACTTTAAAATAGATTTGTATTTCAACATAAATAGCAGCAGAATATAAAATATATACTATACATTAGACTTAATCTTTGATGCACAACAGATATAAAACAAGTGGGTCAGTCTCAAGGCGAGACCTAATCCACTCGACTTGGTGGTCACCTGCCACCAATAATTTTATATAAATAAACTCTAATCTACACCATGGATCAAGGTAACAATAGTTCATAGACTGTGCAGGCCATGCATGTACCTCTTCCACAGTTTTTGTGGGTAAACAAAATAATGACCAGGCTACACATGGACCTCTTCTAATATTGTCATGGGTAGAAATGGGTAATGAATTTGGTGTGAGGATTTTTAAATCTTCCAGATCAGCGCAAGAGTTAGTGTGTGTGTAAAATATACAGAGTACACACACTGATTGAAAGTAAATAAAATAATCACTAAGAGAGAGTGGATATGAGTTCAGAATGATCTAGTGATTAGCACTGCAGCTTTGGACTCCTTGGATAAGACAGAAATGCTTCAGAGTCCTTCTCTTGTTATTCTGTTAAAAAACAGAGCGTCGTTGTTCAGCTTGTGTTATTCATGAGTGAAGATGTCCTCTGAATTCCAGTGTAATTTGTCTGTTCTTCATTAGAGTTGGATTTCATGCATGAAAAAATTTCTTCTTTTAGGATCTTGCAATCTCTTCTCCATGTTCGTGATCAAGATTGGTGTTCTGTTCAGTATAGTGCACTCGCGTGTTTTTCTTTTCGCATGTTGTATTATGTATATCTTACTCTTGGGAACTCTTCTATTTATCATTTAATGTATGAGGTTTAGCTGACAGGTTCCATGTATTTCATGTCTCGTACCTCGTATTATGTCTACAAATAATCATTTAATATGTCAGTGCATTAAATACGTTATATATGATTGTTAAAAAATTAAATAGAAAAATGAAAAAATATTTTAAGAAATGGTGTCACGTTTAGTTATGAAAACGATGTCTCCTTCACGGTATCTCCGTCGTGGTGCCTCCTTCACTCTGTCTCATTTACTGTGTCTCTTTTACTATGTCTCCTTCATGGTGTCTCTTTTTCATGGTGTCTCTCTAACGGTGTCTCGCTAATGGTGTCTGAGTCACAGTTTCTGACTTATGGTTTCTGGGTTCTTGTGCCTTGCTCATAGTTTCTGGATTCACGGTGCCTTGATGACTATGTTTGGCACTTAGACAAATAGTGTCTGGCTTAAGGTGTCTGTTCTTAGTGTCTTGCTTCACAGTGTCAGGCTTACTGTGTCACACTGTCTTGTGGTCACTATGTTCCATTGTCATGGTGTCTGAGACTTAGGCTTCACAGTGTCTACTTTATCCCAGTTTTCTTGTTCATGGTGTCTATGTCTTGCTTAATGTGTCTGACTTACTGTGTCAAGATTCACGATGTCTTTTACTTAGTCAAATAACTATATTCAGACTCAAATAGTAATATGCATAAAATGAATTGAGCTTATCCATTATCATGTATGAGATTACTTGAATTATAAATAGACATGACTGATAAGATTTTTTAGATTTGTGATCATTAATAAGATTTTTAATTATTATTGAGATTTGTAAACATTAATGATATTTGTAAACATTAATGTGATTTGTGATCATTAAAACATGATTAATACATGTGGAGTCCAACACATTTGATGATATTAAATCCCTATATCATATCATCCTTGAATTTGGGACACTTTGGGTAATTTGGGTAGGTTTTTAATTTATTATAAATTAATATTTTTGAGAGTTTATTAATGTTACCCTCTCCTCTCTTATAAATGGGTACATCCTCCCTCTCATATTCTTACCATTTTGAGCCATCTTGATCAAAAAACCCCAGACCATTTATCTTCCTAGATTTTCTAGTTAAATTATTGATGTTCTGATCTTCTCAATAGACCACCTCTAGTTCCCTAAGAGTTAATTTAAAAGAGGCACGTTGAGGAAGAGGCAATCACTTCTATCGATTAATTAAAAATTCATTCTTATGCTACATCCTAGTATTTAATTGTTTCATTATAAAGTCATAACATCAGTATCAATCATATAATTATATTTTATTATAAATTTTAAAAAAACCTATGTCACCTTTTATCCATCCAAAGAAAAAACAAGTCACCACGCATCTGTACGTACAATCAACCGTCACCACACTCTGGTGTAATATGTTTTTCACCAGCACCTAACATGGATGGGTATAAAGGTGGAAATAATAAATATATATTTTTATTATAACATGATACTAATTTTGAGATGTTATAAACCATCCAGTTCAATAGCATTCAACATCTATGGGAATGATATCGTCGTTCCTATGGATGTACAACTTACCATATCCATGATAAGATGAGTTTAATTCTCTACGTTTACAATTAAAGAATTATTATAAATTATATATAATAAATATTAATGAAAAATAAGACATAATAATGACAATATATTGAAATATATTTATATACATGTGAATTACTTACATTAATTAAATTAAATAAGGAAACAAAATCAACATTAATGTGTTTGTAGAGCCTATCATCTCCATGAACGGTGTATTCCATTTCATTTATCTATCCATTGTATATATATTTATATAGTAAATATATATGATAAATAAATCATGTTTTACATTCTGGAAGTATCTTAAGCCTGATTTATGTAATAATATCAAAAATATAAAATCAAAATACGCATGATAAATAAAATGATTATTACCCAGAACATTGGTTTAACATGGATGTAACAAATGAATGGGTAATATAAAGTTGTAATTGGATAATATATGATATTATAAATATTTTTATTGGAATATTAAAATATTATATTATGTTTAAACCCACTATATAAATTTTTTTGATCCATATGGAAGTTTTTGATCCATAATGAAGTAATCAATCCTAAGGTAAATGATAATTTTACAATCTCATTTTTAAACGAGATTGTTTATACATAATTATTTATTGGGTTTATATTTATCATCCATTTACATGTATTCTAAAAATTTTATTATAAAATATTTAATATTAGTAAATGTATTTTTAAAGTAATATTTACCCAATTTTTACTTTTACTGCATGGTATGAATGGAATCATTCATTAGAATACCATACGTGGTAATTTTTGACTTTTCTAGAAAAATTACAAGGATAATTTCTTTTAACATATATGTCATGAACATGATTTTTATGATTTCATAATTACTTATTCCCATAAATATAATTGTACATGTTTACATGTGTATTTTCAACTAAATTCATTCATTTTAAAATTGCATGACATTTTTATAAAAGAAAACATTTTTGAAAAAGAAAGGATATTTTCCTCAAAAAGTATGTTCAAGTGTTTTATCAGAATTATTTTCTATATAAGATGACACAGGGTTATCCATATTATTAATTTTATTTTATTGATTTTATGGTGGATTTATTTTTATAAAATCCATTTATTTTATATTTATTTTAATGGAATCTTGTTTAAGAAGCCCATTTTATTTCTCGGGTTATGTTATGATGAACAATTTTATATTTTTTTGGAACATGTATGATTGATTTCATTATGAAATGGATGAGACCTATATATTTCTACAATGCATTGGTTAAAGATTTATATCTGATAAGATAAGAATGATTAGAATGGAATGTAAATCCTGTTCAGTAATACATGGCTGGAACGACATGTAAACTCGGTTTATTAATGGACTTTGTCCACAATGATGGTCTTAGAATCAATGCCTTGGCTATTATAGAAATTGTATTATGTGATTATTAATTTCCAACAATTACATGTTTTATGCCAACGCTATTATATCATGGTTAATGATCCTTTATGATCCATTGTTTACCTAATACCATGATTTATTACATGACTCAGGACTTTGATGTTTATACTTTAGGTTCATGTGTTTACGTTCATATGTTTGGGTTTTGTTTTTTGTTCTCCATGTATACCCATTCCGAGAATTTGAGATAAACCATTATATGTTTTCTTTTCCTCATGATATAAAGAAAGTTTTCAGTTGAAAAAAGTGGGAAGATCCTAATGAGAGATGTTGAGTATCCTTCACCATGATTAAAATATTTTGTTCTGAGATTCCAAAGACACTAAACTAATACGGTCTTTGGGTGTCTGTTTTTGTCATGTATTAAGTATAATGCAAAAGAAATTTAATATCCATGTACATAAATCTTAGGTCACTAAAATTCATATTTAACAAGTTATAATATATATATTCTAATCATATTTTTAGTTAGGTCCATATTTGTATTTTTTTGGAGAAAGGAAAAATTCTTCCTTAAAAATATTTTTTGTAAATAAGTGAAACAGTTGTCAAAATATATATAATAAATAACATGACTGGAATATAAAATATTTTTTTATTTTTTTTAGATAATATTTTTTGTTGAAGATGAGTTTTCTATTGAAAATTGAAATAATGAAGATTTTTTAAAGAAAATTGTGTATCTATAGAATTTATAAATATAAGAATTTAAATAAAAAAAACATGTATTCCAATGAAATAAAAAGAGAATATAAAAAATTTGATTGATGAAAGATGGACCATAATATTTTATCATTATTACTATAAAATTTATCAATCTTGATATATGATGAGATCGTATCATAACATCATTACCACTATTCTAACATTTAATTATATTCCACATGATGGAATAAAATTAAATTATTTCTAAAATATCATGCGATTAAATAAATAAATGATATTACATGCCAATGGTGATTTATACACACCTTTTAAAAGACGATAGATGCATAAAAAACATATGTCTCTAAGAAAGGAAATTGCCTAAAAAACCCCTTACCATAAGTCTCAAATTATATCATACACTTTCAAAACGCAATTATAATAAATATTAAATTATTATAAATATACCATAGAAACATACTGATATTTATCATTACATATTAGATTATTTTCTAAACATATTATACTAGTTTATTAACAATTCAATGATATAGTCATGTTTTGGGTAATAAATTAATTGTTTTTTGTTTGTATTTTGGTATATTGTTTTTGGATCTCTTACATGGATAATGGTTAAAAAATATATATAATTTTAAAATTTTTATAAATATTATTTCTATTTTCTAGATATATATTTTTAAGATATACTTATGATTTAGAGATATAAAATTAAATACACCATTCATGGAGAGAGTAAGTCTGACATATGCTTGATGATTTTTTCTAATTTAATATAGCTATTGATGAAATCAATGAAAAATATATTATTTCCATTAAAAAATACCTCATATTTCACATATATGAAATATTTTTATTAAATACATCCTTCTTACCTTCTATGTATTGAATGAATGAATCACATCACTTCACGAAGTTGTAGTTCTCCACACACACGAGAAAAATTAATATATTCCCAAAAATAAATTTTTTTATTCAATATGTGGTATAATAATTTTTAAATGAAAATAATATTATAAATAATATATATCAATTTTTTATTCATAATTTTATCTATTCGTTGGAGGTAGTGATGGAAAATGAAGAACATTGGTATGTGAGGTGGTAGTTCGCCATATATATAATTGATGGGTATATATATCCCTTTTTAGAAATGTGGTCATGGTTGTAACCCATTTACACAACATAATAAAATCATTTATATTTATGATACTTGGTTTATTATATCATCACGTTATTTTATGAATTTTAGGTGATGGAGGGATAAATAAAGTAAATGGATCAATTACAGGTGCTACCTCGTCTTCAATAAACATCTTTTAGGTTCCCCCAATGAGATTCATAGGCTGGATTTATGACATAAATATGGATACTATGAGGTGAATAGGGATGAAGGTAATTGTTTTTTGTAGGTATTTTTTGATCCAATTAGAAAAGGATGTTTCAATAATAGAGGACAGTTGGTGGCCTATTATATGTGATGTGACTGAATATATTAAATTTTTTGATATAAAAAAGTTATACACACACTTTTCTGATTCCAAAAAGCACCCAACTAGGATATTTCAGAGAATATAATAAAAAAAGTCTATATATGGTAATATAATTGTTGGTTTTAATGGTTTGGGTAATTTCAAATCATTTTCATTTTAGTTTTACCTCCCCCTCCTATAATGTAATATTTTCCTTAACTGTGATAGATATGTTTTACAATTTTACAAGGAAATAAAGAGAAATATTAAGTTAAACATGGTAGATAATGTAAATTAATATAATTCTCTATATGGACTATATTTTACCAAATTATATTCATATAATTTCAAAAAATTTAATTTAAAATTAAACCCCTAGACATAATAAGAATGTTGTCTTCCAAAGAGAAAATGATTAAATATTTTAAATTTGTTTATGTAAGAATTCAATTTTAAATTTTTTATAGTGAACTAAATTTTATTAATTTATATATGATAAAAATAGTTAATTTTAAAACTATTTTGTACAAAAATAGAATCTTATAAATTCATAAAATGAAGTAGTTTTTTTCAATAATAACTTGTATTCTTCACTATTAACTAAAAAATTAACATTTTCAAAAAAATAACAAAAATAAACCCTTTGATTATTTCAAAATAATGATTTAAAAAATGAATCCTATTTTATAATATAAATATTATAAAACAAAAAATAATAATTTTTTTATTCTATAAAAAAAGAAATTAGAAACTTTTTTCTGGAGAAAATATTATATTCAAAATGTAGAATAAATTCACTAAAAAAATTAATTTTTTATCTATATGGTTTCATATTGTAAAAAAATACTTATTATTTCAATGGTATTTAATAATATTCATTTTTTATGTATAATTTATTTGTTATATAGATATTTTTAAAATAATAATATTAAGAGTTTGTTGTGGTTTATTTCAATGGAATTTAATAATATTCATTTTTCTATGTATAATGTATATGTTATATTACTATTTTTAAAACTACAATATTAAGAGTTTTTTGTGGTTTTTTAAAACTCAGTGTTGTTTATAACACAAGCTAAAAATAGATTTTTTATATATTTGTAAAGAATAAATTCATTAAATATTGTAATGTATTATGGATCATCTGAGGTAATCACTCAATTATAATACACCTTACAATATGGGACAAAATTTCGATGTATATATTAAGGATCCTGCCGAGGGCCTATTTGGGACACCTAACCCTATCCAGGAGAACCCAATATGAATATGATAACATAAATAGAATGGGATACCCCATTGTACACTCTTAGTCATAGAATATTGGAACAACCCATCAAGGATATGGTTCATGGTAAATCACCCAAGGTCATGGGATTTCTCTTCTATGAGGATAAATTGATTTATCCATCAGTAGAGGGATAATAGAGTCTCTCTACTCAACTATAGAAAATTCATCAATTTTTTTGGAACCTCCTATGACATGACACATCACACAACCTGTTCCTCCCTAATAACATGAAATTTTATTTTTCAACACAATATGTAGAGTCTATCATGATGATCATCATGTTTCATCGGTCAATTACCATACACCACCTGAAGTAAAAAGTGTCTGCCCCTATACAGATAGTGTGTGGGGGTATGTTTTCATCCTCAGTGTATAATCTATATACACACTGAGGTGGCCAGCTATGAATTACATATTGAGTGGTTCCCCCATACATTTTTTTATTTTTAAATTTCTATATAATATATTGCTTCAATATAGATGGTTATACATAGAGAGTTCTCTTTCAAACTATAATCTTTGTATATCAGGTTTTCATAGAATGTCTAGTCTATTTCACACATCTATCCCACACTACCTCATCATTCTAACCCCCCATGATAAATTATTAAAAACTCATACTTAGGATGAATAAAGATATAACAAATCTAGTGTCCAGATACTAGGTTACCATTATAAGGAAAATGAATCCCCATTAATCTTCCTAATAACTATATTTCAAAACACGTGTAGTTAGAAACCATTAATCTACCTCTATATTTTTTCATCATCATCAAAAATTCTATTTTTTGATAATACACAATTTTAATACAACATAAAGGATCAGTGGAGGATAAAAACTATGCATTTTATTAGTTATATGGATAAATGTGAATCACTAGTGAAATAAAATGTTGTTGATGGTAGAAGAATATGGGAAAATAATGAAACACACTAGTGAGAATAATGGTTGGTTATTGTTTGTTTCCAAATATCCAAAAGAAATATAATAATTATTAATTATATAAAATAAATAAAACATGAAAATTCATTCTCTAGTTCCTTATTCTAGGTATAAAATTATAAAATGAAAATCTAACAATCATTATTCATGAAATAATTTTTGAACAACTAGTTGATGTTCATCATGGAAATGAAAACCTGGAAATAATCCAATAAGAATTAATACCCATGATTAAGATAGGATTTATAATTTTTAAATAATAAGCATGCATCAATTTTTCAATGATATCCACCACAGTCATCATTGGATCTTTAAAACTCGAAGTTCATTCATTGTTTATCATTGATACCCAGATCACAAGACAATGACCTCTCCATTATTGCTTTTTCAATCCTATAATTTCTTATTGGATTATGTGGATAACCCAAGGAATTTTACCAAATTTGTATGTAAATATATTTTTTATTAGGGTTATAAAATTCAATTTAAACTAATTCAATAAATTAATTTAATACTTTTAATATTCTAAAGTCCACACCATAACAAAAAACCCAATGTGATAAAATATTATGTCACATATGGTATCAAACTAAACCTATGTATTTAAATGACCTATTGGATTTCAAATATGAGAAAATATTTTTTATTTTATTCCTTTATTTTTAAAAAACTAGAGGTCATGTGATATAATATTTTTAATGTTTCTAATATATCAACATTTATGTTAATAGTCCCTAAAATATATCATTAACACAACTAATTACTCTAAAAATAAACTTTGAAATAATCAAAAATTCCAAATAAAATATTTGGATTGATATTATGTGGGAAATATTCATAGATATAAATGAGATGACATTTTTCCCAAACCCACATAATCTTCTTTAGAAACACTTTGTTGTTATCCTCCATTTTTGGACCCACCATACTTCCTTTTATATTGGTCAAAACTTATATTATATGATAATTCTTGATATTGGGTCCATAAAATATTTTCACTAAATTGATCAAAATCCCCCATAGA
Source organism: Viscum album (assembly GCA_963277665.1). Classification (NCBI taxonomy): domain Eukaryota; kingdom Viridiplantae; phylum Streptophyta; class Magnoliopsida; order Santalales; family Viscaceae; genus Viscum; species Viscum album. The sequence goes on from OY728119.1 coordinate 2,083,751,129, forward strand.
ATATCATGGGAGCTTAGAACAACCCCCACATAATGACAAATAAATCCATGTACGATCTAGGGACTTAATGTGACTAGTGTAAAGGATAGAGGAAAGAAATTCTTGAACCTAGTGAAATCTATTCTATATAGTGGGATCTAAATGTGTACATGGATCAATCGATGCCAAAAAATTCACACAAAAATATGATACAAATTATGGATGAAGATATGTATAATGAAAAATGATCAACATACAATAATACACTATTTTGTGGATTTCATGAATGATCCACACACACACATATGGGTAAAATGTGTATGGTATGAGCCACATATTCTTCTATATTTCTAATGTTTTACATTGACCTATAAAGGGTGAAATGAAATATATCCCACTATATACTTAATCACGTTTTCCATAGATACGAAAAAATGATGGAAATAGTGATGAAATCCGTGCAGTTGAGCTTATAGGGATGAAATGTGTATCAATGAATTACCTCGAGGATATATGACACATTAAGTTGAATTTATTAGGTTCAAAAGGGGTATCCACTAAGGCTATAACAAATTTATTCCTTCATTGATTGATTTTTGAGATATTTTTTTTGTATTAATATTATATTTTTTGTTGATATTTTATCTTTTTCATTCAGTTTATTATTTATTATCTTTTCTCAATTCATATAACATACTATTCTATTTATTCTCTCACCTATATTTCATGTGTTAATAATATTCCTTGATGACCTGATGATTATTAGCTTGATCTATAGATGATAATGGAATCAGTTGATATAGGTTTGTACTAATATGATATAATAGTTTACTCACTCTTTAGATGATTTTATTCATGAATTATTGTGTTCTAAATATTTATTACCATATTATTTTTGAAAAATAACTATGCTATTTTTTAAAGAGAAAAAAAACCTAGAATGATATATATAATTAATTAATAAAAAATCAATAGGATTATTTTTTGGAAATTTTATTAAATCAAATAAAAAATTGTTATTTTAAATTAGCAGCCAAAGAGGATTGATTGTCATCATTATTTTTAATATTAAATGTTTATGTTTCATTGAAATGTAATTATTTTTCACAATGATATATGGTCTAATTATCTTACAAGTGTGTGTAGGAAAACCTTCATATAGAAACTACACATGGGAATGGGTTCCAAAATATTCTAATTTTATATATACTTAGATATTTTGTGCTTTATTTTTTTACATCTTTAATTTAAAAAACCTATGTTCCACAATCCCGATAGGATCATGATGACATTAAATTTAGTAAAGTGTTGAAAATAATATTCCCCAATCCTCTAATATTGACCACATATACTATTCTAGAACTTATTATTTGGTCTAGACCCAAATTAAAATTTTAAAATTCAATATTAATCTAGAGTTTCTAACAATTCCTTCCGTGAAAAAAATTCCCCAGATTTATCTTCACTAAATATAGTTCCCATGATGTTTAATTTTTATTAGCATAACTATGTCACCATAGCACATTAATTAGTCATAATATGGGAATCAATATATACAATTTCAAATTACCGAAAAGAAGAAAATAAAAAATTTAAGTAACACTTATTAAATGAATTACATAGACAAACGATGCTTATGAAAATTATTTTTTTACTTATAAAAATATACCAAATATAAATATAGTAAAACAAGGAAATAAAATTAACAATTATTCCTATCAAAGGTAACTTTTGCAAATGTGTTTTTAGAAAAATAACTCTTATGATCATGTCTGATATACTTAAAAAATGGATGATCCACAATTTATTACTAATTTTTAATTAATATAAGTATAATTATAAATGTAAAGGATAAAAGTACGTTTGTTAAAGAATCATATGAATTTAACAACTTTTCATATAACATAAAAAAATAAGGAATTTTACAAATCATTTTGTATTTTATGGAATGACTATTAAATGATTGATGAAGACTCTTACACTTGATAACCCTTTTCCAATTTTATCAATAAAAATAACAAAATTATGCTTAAAAAATATACCAATGCCTAATAATCATTGGGTTAATACATATAGAGATATTCATCAAAAAATATTGAATATAAAAAAGTAGTAGACTATTTTATAACAATGAGTATTTAAAATAAAATTCTAAAAAATTCAAAAAGTAAAATCCAAAATACAATACCATTAATAAATTTTTAAAAATAAAATTTTACATTAATACCCACCAAAATCATCAGAGATATTTGTTCATAAATCCTATTAAAAATATAGGAAACAACATTAATGAATTAATCCAAAAAATAACAATTTTATAAACATATTGATATAATTATAATTTCTATGAAAAAATTATCAAGAATCAATATATTATTAATAAAAATTCAATCAATGACTAGAAACAAAATAAATTAATAAATAATATGTAATAAAATTATATAAAAAAATCCAAATAAACGAATCTTGATATAGATCATCCACCTTAATATTTAGTTTGTTAGGGGATAGAAGATGGAAAATTTTAATTTTTTCCGTAATTAATGAAATTAGAAGGGTGTTTACCTCTGATTTATTCATTTCCTCATTTTATGAAATTTGAAAATAATTCTATATGTTAATCACTATCCACTAAATAGAAAACTGAATCAATTTTTACACATAATATTTTATCGATTCACATTGTTTCAAAACATTTATATATTTCAATGTCATGTCCTTAAAATATTTTAATATTCCTTCATAATGATGGAAATATAGTTATCTAACAAGAAATCAAGATAATTTTTTTAATATTAATTGTTCACTCATCCATGTATTTATTAATAATGGAATAAATATTAACATTAACTTATTCGGGATAATAAATATTAATTTATTTTCCATTTTAAAATCCAAGAGAAATTTCCTAGGGAAGATATGAAACCAAATTTGCCACCAATAGATATATTCCTATCATAGAAATCATGGTATCTCCATTATTATTAGTATTATTCATTATTTCCATAGATAAATTCAATCAATAGTTGTTAGACAAAAACATTGATCAGATCCAAGGTTAATACATTAAATATTCATGATAATATTAACAATATTTTCGTTATTAAATTAATAGATGAATAATTTTATCTTCTTATGATACAAAATAATTGGGCTAGGTGAGTCTAATACACCACTAGGGTGTTAAATGATGTGTTTTTTTCAAAAAAAAACAATTATAGACTCATTTTACCTTCAAAGGTTAGGGTGATTGCATATCAAATGAAATGATGTAATGATAGAATATTTTGTGAGAATAAAAATAAATGACACTAGGGTGAATATAAAATTAATTAATTAATTATATCCAATGAAAAATCCATGTTGAAAAATGTTTATGATTCATCTAATATGTTCCAACATTCTTATTAATTAGAATAGAAATTAATTAATTTAATTTCCTTAAAAGAGTATATATTGTTATGAAAAAACGTTAGAATGTTGATTGATATTCACAATCCATGACCTCATGTTTCTCATGAATTTTCATCAACCATGAATTTTTTTATCCTCATTCCAAGCCTTAATAATCAATTAATTGAAATTGGAATGTGAACAATGTTTTCTCAAATTTCATCTGATCCAAAAAATTGAAACTCATTATTTTTTAGGTCAGGATCCACCATGATGTGAAGACCTCCGAAAATGCATGTTTTTTTCCAATAGTAGTAAATTTAAATTATTATAGTTATATAATCCACATAATTCATCATATAAAATTTCCATTTCATTGCATAGATATAACATGAAAATCAATCTCTATTATATAATATAGATAAACACTACACATATTACATCAAAATTCATTTCAAAACAACTTGTAAAATCTAAAATCCCTTTAATATTTTGTAGATTTTGAGTCAATAAGACATTGAATAAGAGAACATGAAAATGATTTTTAGTAAAAATTAATTAATTATATCCATATTTAAATTCATTATACAAAAAAATAAAACATGTAAAGGGAATGGAATAAATATCAATGAAATGAAATTGATATGATTAATCCCTCACCCAATGTCCCGTGTAATTTAATTCATCCATAAAAATTATGAATAATAAAAAAATTCTAGATTTTTAATATTTTTTTATTTTCAATTAAATATTATTATTAATTTTTTAATTTATAACCATGTATAATTTAAATCTTAAATTGGTTATGTTTATATTAGGTGATTTATGTTTTTCATGCTTAATCACCAAAATAACCTTTATTCATTGACTATTGTTCGAAATTTCAATGTGACATCATATTTTCAATATTTAACATGTTAAATTTTTCATTTTATTAGTATAATATACTTTTTTAACCATACATATAAGGTGTTCATGAAAAATATATAACATAGTTTCATGTAGATTACAGTTTATATGTATAGCTGAGCGATGTATTAATTTTACTAATAGAAAATAAGTAAAATATATAAATAAATGTTTCCATTTAAAGATTCATATTAATATTATAAATATAATATTTATTAATTTTATCCATTAAAATGACAAACCATGTAAAATATAAATTCAAAAAAGAATCTCAATGCATAGTTTAGGTTTTAGTCCATAAGTATGCACACAAGACATTATATTTTTCCGATGGATGGAATATTAAGAATGTAACTCATATATTATACTTATAAAATCAAACATTTTCATATAAATCTTCTAAAACAATTTTATCAAATCATTTAACCAATAATATGATTTGGAAATGAAAAATTAATTATATAGCTACGTATATATGGTAGTCTAGATATATACATGAGTGATGTGTTAGTTAAAAAATTCATATTAAATGAGATGAAAATAGTTTTTCCATAGATATGAAAAATTTTAATTAATTATTAAAATTTATTTTAATCTTAATTTAATAATATTTACTAATTTAAATGTAAAAATATATAATTAATTACATATATGCATATTTTGTTGGGTTTGTTCTTCATCTATATAACATATGACTTTGCAAAGTCCTTATTTAAATAACCATTATAATACCTATCTTGAGAATTCTTCCATTGGAATAATTTTTTTATAATAACCACACTCTCCAAATTTAATATCTTAAATTGTTACGTGAAGAAAAAAATCCACCCATTCGTTGTTTTACATTAATAAATCATTTTTCTTTGATAAATTTTTGTTATATGACATCATTCACCACTTACAAAAAAACATCATGTTCTGTTGAAACATATTACTATGTGATTCTAACCACATTAGTGATGCATATGATTATATATATTAATAATTTTATTATTTTTATATCAAGAAAATCCATGCAACTACATTTTCCCATTATATTGGGAGTTTGGACACCATTCTTGGTTGAGGTTATTTATCAAAACTCAAGATGGATAATTATGAATAATTATATAAAATTTTACTATATATTATACCCCATTTGGATACATTTTCAAACAACCACATGGGTTTAATTCTTATATATTAGTATCATTGTTCTTGTAAGCTATATAAATATAATAAAATGAGAAATAATTTTTCTTGAATATAGAAAATTAAATCATTTTAGTCCATTTAATAAAAAATCTATATACAAATATTTGCAAAACTGTATCATAATCTATGAATTTATTTATATAGAGAAATAATAGATATTTACATATTAATATATATGTTTATATAATAATTTTACCATATATTCACAAACCAACATTTTATCCTCTAAAGGTATCTAATTATTTTAAATTATGATCATATATTAACAGTATAACCCCTGAAGTTTTCCAAACCATTCCATTGATACCGACTTTAATTTCATATGACATAAAATCCACATTAATATATTATTCACAAAATTTGTTTCACATTATTATGTTTTTATAATCATTTCATTTTATAGTATTAGAGAATTGGTAAAATTATTACATATAAAAACATTACAATAACAAAATTACACTTGAAATTAATGGCCATTTTTTAACTAAGCCTATATTATGAAATTTAAACTCATGTTTATTTCCAAAAATGTTCACTTCCTTTGATATTAATCCACAAATGGTAATTCTAAAACATATTAATGTATTAAATTATTTATAATAACTATAAAATACAAATAAAAATTTTGGATGAGAATAAAAAGTTTGGTAAGAGATACAAAAATAAAGGATACCAATTCTAAAATTGAACATCACAAATTCCCTTGAAATTGTTTAGATTTTTCATATAATAATCATTGAGCTAAAAATTAACAATAAAAACCTCTTATAATCAAAATTTTCCAATTTTTTTCATAAAAAATTCATCATCAATAATTAATGAAAAATAATAATTCATGGAAATTCCATTGAAAAAAATCAAAATGTTTCCCTCAAAACAATTTTTCTCCCAAATAAATCCATCACCATTCCATTATATCCTAAACTCATTTTCATACCTTAGTAAATCATAAAATTTATACAAAACCCATCAATAATATAGAAACTAAATATATCTATGAATAAATTATATATTCATATGAACAAAAATAATTAATTTCATAATTATAAAATGAATTTTTTTGAACATTATAATCTCACATTCAATTCCTCATGTTAGGGAATCATACATAAAGAGGTAATTGATACACCTAAAACCCAAGTTAGTTTTCCATATAAGTACTACGAATACATTTAGGTACTATCTAATATCTATTTCCACATTTCAATTATAATATCAAAATAATTCATCATATTAAAAGGAAAAACAGATAATTTAATAAATAATGAACACACATATTTTATTTTAAAAATTAAATTTGAAATATAAATATTCCACAATACATAAAATATCCTAACCATAAAAAATATAGTTAATTAATTTTATTTGTATCATTTTATCATATCCGCAATTAATTAAACGAAATTACAAAGGATATTTATAGAACTGAAAATTACTTTCATTAAAGTATTAAAAAAATTATTTAAAAACAATGGGAAATAAAAATTAATATTAAAAGTATATTAAATATAAAATGTAATAGAATAAAGAGAAATTTATTTTCATTTTGTAACTATGGAACCCTATATAGAAATATTTATAACTAATAATGGGTATAATGGTGGTAAATTCAGTCATAAAGTAACCATTAAGAAATAAAATATTCTCTAACATTGAAAGTAGTATAATGTTTGTTGTAAAAGAATTTATTTAAATTTAATATATATAAAAATTTGAAATAAACTCATAGTTATTACAAAAAATTAATTACAATTACTATTAAATTTTGAAATAACTTCCAAAAATACTTTTGAAAAAACATGGCCATTAAGGAGAAGGACTATGAAATCTTATCATTAAAACAGGTTCTTAAATAAAATCATTTACCACTTGGGAAACAATTGAATCAGAAATAAATGGAATATTTTATGTTGAAAATGATTAGTAAAATACTTTAATTAATGTTAAAATTCATCTAAATGTTTGTTCAAAAAATATAAAAATGAAAAATTGTGGTAAAAATGGAATAACTCTGAAAGAAATGAAATTGTGAAATGAAATCCCATACCTCATGTCCCAAATATTTTAATTCATTCATAGAACTAAAAAATAAAATGTTATAAAATATTTAAACATAGTACAAAATATTTTTCTTGTATGCTAAATTATCTATTTTCATTTTATTCCATTTATTAATATCGAAAATTTAGTTACTATATTGATTATCTTTACCTCAAATGTTTTTATGTTGTTGGGATCAGAATATCAAAAATGCATCTAAAGATTTTCCATGATAAAAAATTTCATTGTTTTTTATTCCTAAAAGAATAAAATTGTTATACTTAGCATATAAATATATTTGATATTAAATTATAACCCTCCATTTAACGTGTAATTAAAGATGAATTATAATTTTTTTGGAGATGATAGTATATACATACACATGTGAGATTTTTAATTTTTATAATTGATGAAAATGAAATTGAATTGAAAAAGTATTATCTTTAAATAATCACAATCTTATTATAAATATAAATTTTTTTATTATTTTAAATATTAGAAGTATCATTGAAAGAACTAAATTAAAATATATCATCATTTCGTAGATGTGGTAGTCCACACATATGCAAGGGCGACATTATAATTTTCCAAAGGATGGAAGGGTAAAAAGGTAAGTAATAAAATATATATCATATGAGAAAACAATTTCATCCATATCATATATATCCATCTTATCCATCATTTTAACCTGTAATATGAGGCAATGATGAAAAATGAATAATAATTATTTATGGAGATAACAATTCATACATATATAGAACCATTATTTTCTTTTTTCCATTGTAATGAATAATTAAGGAAATGTGTTTAAAAAAATCATTATATCCTTTCAATATATTTTAATTCATGTTTAATTATATAATAACTGTTATGATTGTTTATATTTTGTTAGAAGATAAAATAAACATGAAGAACTCGACTGGGGTTTATATATCTTTTTTGAAAATTAGCCAATAAATTATAAATTAAGTCTTATAGGTTGATATTTTGTTAAAATCACCTCCTAGATTTCTAGGGATTTTGGGAATGCATTTGGGTCATTATATTTCATGATTAATTTTTCAAACTGTAGTACAAGATAGAGTGAAATAGGTTCCTTTAGTAAGTGGGGTTGGTGGAAAACAAGTAAATAAATAGAATTAAATTATATTATGTATGTCATACCCATATAAGGTGGATATAAATTGTCATTGTTTATAATAAAACATTATAAATTGATTAATAAAATTAATATATTAATTTCAAAAAAAAATTTAAAAATTTGACCCTTATCTCTTATATTAACTCCTCATTTACCAATTTTAACCCTTAACATAGTAATAATATTATACAATGTTTACTATTAATTATGAGAAACAAAGTACACTAAATTCATTAAATAATATTGATTTTTATAAATAAAAATTCTCAATCAATTTTACAATCTTCAGTAACCATAATTTGTAGAAATTATTTTTAATATATGATTTATAAATGAAATGAAAAACCATTTTAAAAAAGAAATTTTATAATATTAAAAATTATTTGATACCAAAATCATGTATAATTATGATTTAAATTAAATTAATTTGATTAATTTTAATAAAAGTATAAATATTTTATGTTCAATTCAAAATTAAACCTAGTGTATTAATTTGAAAATTTTATTTCAAGAGATAATCATCAAATAGTTTTTATTTGAATAAATATATTACATTGATTTTAAAAATCTGAAATACAGGATTATAAATTCAACATTATACTTTTAATTAAGATAAATTACTTATTAAATATATATTTGATAAATTTAAAATATTTGATAAAAGGTGAAGTCCATTTTTTATCATGATAATGTCACATTATTTAAATTGATTTTAAGATTGATATTTTTTATTAATCACAAAAATGAAAACAACTGTGCCAAAATTTCAAACATTCATCTTATAATTTTCTAAAATACTGAAATTAAAATATTAAATACATTTTACCAACTTTAATTTCTCAAATTTATAGATTTTTCTTCTAAAATATATATCAAGACCATGTTTATTGAAAAATAGCAATCTAAAACATTTCTTACTCTTCATTTATGTCAATGAAATTGAAAATTATATGAGTAATTTGATGTTTTTTAAATTAAGTAAGTTATATGAAAATTTAATACCAATTAAGATTAAATATAATTAATGATTATATATCCATCCACTATATATATAATGGATTTGTGTACAATGACCATATAACCAACAACCATATATGTAATGGTGTTATTACATTCATAAATATTTATATATCCCAGTTGGATTTACTAAAATCTATTTATCATAATCATTTACATCCATTTAATCATGTACCATATATACATATAATTCTTTCTCATTATTACATAGATGATTTAAATTTCACAATTATCATAGTTAACCATGATAATAATGATTTTATTAAATACATACATATGAATTTAATTCCATTATACTTTTTTTAATGTTGTCTCTTTCTGAGACATGTTAATACCATTCATTATTTGTAATTATTACAATCTTTCTTAATAAAATCTATATTATTTTATTTTAGTTATATGTTTCATGTATAATTTTCTATTTAACATATCATTTACTTGAATGGTAAATTCATATTGAAATATTATGTTTTAACATTATCCCCCGCTTAAAAAAATATGTCCCCAAAATTTAAATTTGATTTTTTTCCAAAAGAATGTTTCTTGAAATTCAAATAGATGTATATTTATCTTGATGTTTAATTTTTTACATTTCAAAATTGAATCAAGTTGTCTTGTAAATATTTATATGGCCATTTATTTATAATTTAACCACTTAATCTTGTGAACAAGATTCAAAATTATAAATTTATAATTGAGTGATGAAATATGAAATATTTATCCTAGTCATATTTATTTAGATGAATTATTTTACCTTTTTTATATCAAATATAATAAAATATGATTACTTTATTTTTTCAATTCCATATGAAAAATTCCATCCTTATTTTTTTCTTCATATTAATTTCCAACAATTATTTTCCACATATTCTAAATTATTAATATCAATGAGGATATATTCGTATTCCTAATACATCAAATTAAACCTCTAATTGATCATAATTTTTTTTAATATGATGAATTTATACTCATACCGCCTTTATGAAAATTTCAATCAACACCATTAAGTATGATAATATCAAATAATTAAGAAATAATACATTAATATCTAAATCCTCGATAAATAATTATAAATGTTCTAATTAAATAATTCCATAAATAAATATCCATAAAACCCTCTAAAATATGTCTGACCAAATTCATAACCCAATATCTATATTATTTTATGACATGTTATTCCACTATGAACCTGTTATGTTTTCATAGAATTAAATTAAATATTCATAATGTCGCTTATAAAAATATATATTCCCAAATTAAATATTCTCAAAAAACATTCAAATACTTTCTATAAATAACCTAAATCTCAATAAGAAAAAATAAAATCATTTAATGTTCCAAAATATAAATCAAAAATAATTCCACAATGAAAATTCTATCTTTATAAATAATATTATTTTTACCTTAATAACACAATGTTTCAAATATTTTAGATAACTTAAAATATAGCATTTAATCACGTAGTCACAGAGTAACATTATCAATTCTAGGATTATTTATATCATAACATATATGTTCACAATCATTTATAACAAATATTCCAAATTTATAGTAATTACTTCAATAATAGAATACATGTTAACCCAAATGGTTATCAACAACAATAATTTTATTCCCAAAAATATTATAGCATTCCACATCAAATAAAATTTTACTAAAAAACATGACAAGATTCAAGGATACATTGACCTCAAAAATAAATTGGAAATCAATAAATGTTTTATAACATACTCCCATCCCAAAAATATTAAAAATTGTATCACCTAATTTTTTATTATGATCATCCATATAATTGTCTACACTTAAATAAAATATCACTCAAATAAAATTATTAAAACCATAAATATAGACACTCTAATTATTCGACTTCATTCATAAAAATCAAACCAAGCATTTTATTTTTATTTCTGAAGACATTCTACATACCATTAAAAATATGAATCAGGTCATAAGATTCTACAATATCAATCTAAAAAATTAAACTTTTTTATGAAAAATAAAAACATTATTCATACATTATATAAGTTATTCACCGGTTCTGTATCTTATATTGTTTATAATATAAAATTTATAAATGATTATTTACATGTTTGTCAAATCCCCTCTATGATCGTTTCTCATTAAGAATAAATGTTTATAATGAACACACTCTCAATATTTAATCTAATAAAATTATACCATAGGTTGTAATATATAACCATTCATTGTCTTAATCGGACACTTCATATTCCTTCAGTATTTTATCTATATATTATATCGATTACCATATATGAAAAATATTCTCATTTCTTTAATACATTACCATATGTTCTTCTCCAAATATTAGTGACCCATATGATAATGAATATTTTTTACATTTTTCATATTTATTACCTAAACATCATGTAAAATCTATTTCCCTATAATATAAATTGTTTGGAAAACCATGTAACATCAGCTCATTAATAATAACATGAGGTAGATAGTAAGAAATAACCAAAATGTTTTTCAATAAAACTCTTATCCAACGTGATTTCTCAATATAATAGCCACTGGAATGTCCTCCAGATCAATTATAAACGTTTTTCCAACAAGTTAAATTTTACTACTAAAATTATTTTTTAGTTTATCAAATAAAGCATTATAAACCATCTTTTGGAATATATAAAAACTAATATATCCAAAAAATTCAATATTCATTTAAATTCATTATATTTAACTATAAATAAATATAAAATATTAACATTTTCTATTTTATAGAACATTATAAATTTAATCCCAAACCCTCATTCTAACCAATAAAAGTTTCAAAATATTTTGAATTATGCTCATATATTAATGTTCTAACCACTACATTTTTATAATGAATTACTTTTAAGAAAACTTTAATTCCATATCACAAAACTAGCCCAATATTATATTATTCATGACATGGGATAGACTTTTTTATATTTTCAGGATCACTTCTAATTAGAGTCTTACCTAATCACGGAAAACTCATACATACCGTGTCCATTAAATAAAATTTTTAAACATCCAAAGAGTGTCAAAATTTTCCCAAAAACAATCATTAATGAAACACATGTTTAATTAAAAATAAGTATCCATAATTTAAGATTAATTTACATGAAATAATTAGTTTCCATGATATAGTTCCCAAACATCCCTAATACCTATTGAAGGATGGTAAAAATAATTATTAGTATGAGATATAAGAAAAGGAACCACGTTTTTCTATTATAAAAACATGAAAAAACTAAACAATAATATCCATAAAAAATAATTAACATTTAAAAAAATGAACACCTATAATCACCTAATATAAATTTTCTGAAAATAGTGTATTTATTTATTTCCTATGAATCAATAAACAAAATAACCTAATTAATGAGGATATCTTTGAAAAAGGAAGAAAAAAATTACTTCAAACCAATCATTTCACCCATATAAAATCATTAACATTAAATAAATCATAAGATCATTTACCAACCTTCTGAAAAAATAGTTCCACAAATAATTACCAATAATAAAGAATGAAATATATCAATGTATTCAATAAATACTCACATGGATAAAAATAATTTATTCCATATTATAGAATAGATAATGTCGAACATCATTATCTGACCTTCAAGGAATCTTGTTATGACATAAAAATAGGTACGATATATGCAAAATACTCAATATAGTTTGTCTTGTGAGACCCACTATTGATTAGAGGGACTATCTAATATTGATCCTCACCCATCAATCGCTATATCTAATGTATCGACCATATTAAAATAGTGTAATGAATTCAATATATAATGAACTAAAATATATGTATTTTTAAAATGAGTAAAAGACATATAAATATTTCCTTATTTATTGAATATCTTAATAAATAGATTTCCATAGAAGAAAATGTATAGTATAATAAAAGAATACCAAAAAATACTAAAAATAAAGACCAAATGATGTTGTTATAAATGAAAATAATATTCATAAAATATTTTCAAATATTACTTGAAAAATAATATGAACCATTATTTCCATTTTAAGAATACATAAATAAAATTAATATAATAAATAGATTAATATTGTGATTTTGAAACTATGTGATCATGTAGATTAATTTATATATTTAATATCTGTTATGTTGGAATGACAATTCGACATGCAGTAATTGTAAAAAAAAATGTCTTTTCTAGCATTATAAAAATTCAACCATTATTCCTAACATAATAAATTGAAAAATATTCTGTGATATAAATTATAATTAATTTAAAATATAATTAAAAACGTCCTCTATATATAATTTAATTATAAACAAAAACATTCAATTTTTTTATAGAACATGGCTATAGAAGAGAATGTTTTTAAAATGAAAATATTATTAGAATGTTTCAAATAAAATCCCTTACATAATTTGTAAAATTTGAATGAATATGTAATTGAGGAAGATATCATTAAAAGATTTATTAAAATGATTGGATCAATTTTAAATTACATCCATATTGTAGTTAATCCACAAAAATAGCAAATTTTTCTTAACTCTCAATAAAATTAAATTTAGATGAGTAATCCAATACCATGAGTCATGAATCGTTTAATTATTTAATGTAATATAACAATATTACAGTTATAATATTTTGGTACATTCATTAAAGAATATTCTATTTTTATTCACATTTTATTATCTATATTTTTTCAATTATATTCATATATAATTATTATAACACAATAGGTAAGATTATATCTGATTTATTGCAGTGGATTAGTTCATAATGTCAAAAATAACATGAATGCATTGACTATGTTAAAAAGGTTAATAATTTTATAATTTCCACAATTTTAAATATATAATAATTAACATATTTTAATAATCAATACAATTTTAAAACCATCTATTTGAATTTTTCATAGAAAATGGATTGAAATGTTTCATGGTAACATTTGTCTGTACATACACATGTGTTAAGATTCAATTTTTCAATTAGTTGAAATGAAATGAAAATATATTATTATTTTTAAAAAAAATCCTATAATGTTATGAATATGACATTTATTCATTATATACTTCCTTAAGACCTTACATGTAAATGTGAAATGAAAAATGTATCACTTCGCTTAATGGAGGTGGTTGTCAAAACATACACATGAGCAACAATATCATCTTCCAATAGATAGAATTATAAGAAGGTAAGAAATAAATAATCTTTAAATAATCTTTATTATCGATTAAATATGATATATATTGTTATGATCCATTATTTTAACTGGCCATACAGGTATTTTATAAACAAATAAGAAAAATAACTTTGTGGAGGCATTAATACATACATACACAAGGGTGATGTTTTTATTTTCCATTGGACAATATATACATGAAAATGATATATACCATAAATATAATTTCATTTTAGTATATTTTATATAATTATATTATTATATAATCAACATTTTTATATTTTTTGGTCCTCTAGAAGAAAACCTGAACATCAAAGAACTCAATGAAGTTATACCTATTCTTTTCAAATCCTCCTATTACATTCACCTTTTTTCCTTCTATATTAGTCTATTTGCGAGACCAATACTAGTAAGATATAGTGAAGGATGTTAGGAAGGTATTTTTTTGTTTATTTGAAGAGATAAACATGTCAAATATAGTGTGGGAAGGAGGGAGATGACTCTACCCTTTTATGTGTAATTTGGGAGAAAATCAGGTAAATATATGAAATATTAATTTATAATATTCTTCTTACTAATGTTAGTTAGATCAAAAGATTAATAGTTTTTAACCAAATAGTGGTATTTTCTAAATCCTAATATCCAATAACATTGAATCATGTTTTTACGGTAATTAACCATTATACATTAGCTTCACCCCCAATTAACCCTTTTTA
The DNA here is from genome assembly GCA_963277665.1 of Viscum album. Classification (NCBI taxonomy): domain Eukaryota; kingdom Viridiplantae; phylum Streptophyta; class Magnoliopsida; order Santalales; family Viscaceae; genus Viscum; species Viscum album. The sequence goes on from OY728119.1 coordinate 2,083,766,666, forward strand.
CCCTTACTTTAGTGATAAAATTTTACCATGGTTACTATTCATTATAAAAAATTAAGTTTTTAATTATTAAATATTATGAATTTTTATAAATAAAACTATATAGAATACACTTCACATGATTTAATTTCTATAAATTTCAAAAAATAGAATCATTATATGTTTGTAAATTGAAACGAAAAAAATATTTTTATAAGAATTTGTGTTTTAATCATTAAAATGAATTTATACGACACTAATATATAATTTTAATATCGGTGGAAAAAATTTATTTATTTTAAATAAAATTATAATTTTTAAAGATTCAATACAAATAAAAAATTATTGTAATCTTGATGAAATTTCACTAAAATAAATTTAACAAACATGGTTTTTATTTCAATAAAAAAATATCATATATTTCCAAGAATAAAAAATAATCAAGTAGTTCATTTATCATGAATATGTCCTAAAAATGATATTTTTTATAAAATTGGTTTTATTAATTATTCACTCATAGATTAACCATTTTGTAAAATTTTATATAATCAATCAAAATATAAATTTTATTTGATGAAAACATAATGTAATTAATTTTATGAAATTCTATTTCCCAAATTTTGAAAATATTCTTTTAATATATACAAAAAAACTCTTCTATAGTGACATATACTTTTTAAAAATTATCTTTTCTTAAACTGGATCATATAAATAATTAATTATGTCAGTCTTAGAAATTTTATTATTTGTAATTTTTTGTTAGAATAATAAAATACATGTTGTTTTATGTATAAAAAATAGACATATATCAATTAACAATATATATAACTGATAATGTGCGGAATGAAACTATATCTAATCACTATATATATAAATTCCACATTAAATTCCAACATAATGAATTAAACACTTCAATTGAATATTTCTATATTTTTCTTTTATATCACACGCATCATGTTTTTAGTATTCCACATCCTTTTCCTTATTTCCATATATATCATCAGGGTTAAAATAATAATGGTGAACAATGATGATGATGGATTTATTTTTTGGAATAAATATATAAATATCCATCAACAACAATAATACTTTTTTTATTTTGTTTTCATTTATAAATCTCTAAATTTATTTTCAACATTTAGTTATAATTTTTTATGTAAATAAAATTTATCTTGTTACATTTATTTTTATGTTATTTGTATAATAAATTATAAAACATAATATTAATTTAAAGGTGAAATAAAAAATGAAATATAGGTGTTCTACATTATCCACCAGGTATAAAAATAATTTCCTCACATTTGTAATTTTTTTATTCAAATTGATTTCTTTTGTTAACTCATGTTAAATATAAGATATATATATATATATATGCTATTTTCCATGATTCAACTTGGAATCATGGTATCTTTTAAATATTCATAAAGGCATATATTTATCATTGAGAAAATTATACACGAGAACACATTTTTAAAATTAGATATGAATCCTTATGTGATGAAACAATATAAATTTACCTTACTATTTCTTGAGATAAGTAATATTATACCGTCAATATGGATAAAATGAGAAAATATAATTACTTGATTTATTTTCAATAGAACCAAAAAATTTCATCTTATGGTTGTGTATTATGTTTTTTTCATCTATGTATTATATCATATACCAAATGATTAATAAATAATATTTCTAATTCATTTACTAAAACAAGTAAAATCAAATTTTAACTGATCATGTGATCTATGAATTGATTAAAATATATTATTATTTTTAATAAAAAAAATTTCTCCTCAGGTATGATAATATCCAATATGTATAAATAATACAAAAATCTATAATGGCATAATACATAAATCCAAATTTTTAATTTAAATTATTCCAAAAATATAACACATAAAACCCCTTCTAATCATTTCAAACAAAATTCAAAACCAGAAAATCTAAAATAATTGATCAAATGTTCTTCCAAGATGAATATAACATTAATCTCTAAAAAAAATTAATTAATAATAATGCCACGTAGAAAATATTTATAGTCACCCATCATATATTCTTAACAACATGATAATATTTTCGATAAATAACCTTATTCAAAATAAATCAATAATGAAATCATATATTCTTTAAAAATTTAACTCAACCATTATTATATAAAAAATATCCCATCATGTCAAAAAACATTCTTATAACCATAATAATATAATGTACCTAATTATATGAAATTATTCAAAAATATAAATTTTAATTACTTAGTCCCTAAATCTATTTTCACATAAATTATTTTCTATATGTCAAAATATATGTTTGAAATAATTTATAACCCATTATCCCAATTATACATAGTTACCTCAAAAATAAAAATTATATTAAACCTATTATTTATAAATACCATTCAACTAATTTCCGCAAAATATAAAATTTATTTTCATAAAATAAATTTTTATTGGTACACTTATTTCACATGTGATTTATATATACCTCAATAATTCATTTAAACTCAATAAAATTTTACCAATATACTATCATCACATAAAACATCAAAATGGTATAAATTCAACTAAATATATGATCCTACTTAATTATATTATCTCTTATATAAAATAATACTATATTATAATGCCTAAAACCCGATATGTGGATTCTTCAATAATTAAAAATTATTTTCAGTCCATTAAACATTAATTTCTTATTTATTCCATTATACTTCATTCTCAAAATCAAAAAATAAGAATCATGTATTAATAATCATCAATATCAATATAATCATGTTTCCAACATTAAACATAATCTTAAAAATAATTCTTACAATCAATATGTTTTTTGTAGTATCTTTTTCGTCAAATGTATTGTATATGATAGTTTTATATAATTATCGGCATGATACCAATGATCCTCATTATAATCATTATTATTTAGGAAACAAATTTCCAAATGACCACACTCTTTAAATTTAATACCTTAAATTAATATATTATAGTGAAATTTATCCTCAATAATTATGTTTTTTGGAGACTTAATTTTCACATAGAATTTTATTACTATATAACCTATTTCATTATATATGAACCATCTTCTATTTTGATAATGAAAATTACTTTAGTGAATTATAGAAAATTAATAATACATAGGATAGTGAATATTTTTAGATTTATATGTTCTATAACCTAAACATCCATGAAAATAAATATTTTTCATATTTAGATTGTTTAAAAACTACCATAGCTTAAGGTTGTATATTATTACATGAGATAGAGGATTATGAATAAAGATAATAGTTTTCACTATATCACTTATCATGCTTGGATTCTCATTAGAACAATAACAATAATTCCATTTTTATATATAGAAAATGTTTTTCCTTCAAGTTCAAACCATTTACTAGAACCCAAAATGTTTATTGTGATTATAGAAAATATAATTATAAATAACCATTTTATGAAAAGGATAAATACTATTATATCATTATGCATTTAATTTTATTTTCATATCATGCGATTCCAGAGAAAATCAATATAACATATTAACCATTAGGATAATGGAATAATTTTATCTTATGATCAAAAAATATCATAATAAACATTAAAAATATAATAATACATTAAATTTTAGTCTTATAATAATATTAAATCCACAAAAGTAATCAAACATTTTATTTTATAAAAAATATTACACCTCATAACATAAATATCCTATAATTACAATATTTATAATTGGGGATTCACATAAATACAATTCAATGAATTTATTTTTGTAGTTTTAGTTAATAAGGAAAAAATATTACATATGAAACCCATACAATAAAAAATGATTCACCTACTCATAGTCAATATTTCACAAAAAATATAGGATTCATAAATATAAACTCATGTTTCCGGGAAAACACATTATATTGTATTAATATCATTCCCTATAATTAAAAGATTGAAATTGTATTAGTTTCTACATATCCACAGTCCTAGTGAGAAAGCATTTAATTTTATTGATGATTTAAAAAGATTAATATGGGATATAAAAATAAGTTAAAATCATTAGTCCATAAAGAAACATGAAAACCACTAAATTTTTTACCTTTTTATTTAATAATAACTGAGTGAAAAAGAAACCCATAACTACTATTAAAATAATACATTTCCCAATTTTTCTAATTAAAAATTACCTAACCATGAATAAAATTAAAAATTCAAACTCATGAAGGATTATTTAAAAAAATTGAAAAAATTTCCTTGTAAACACTCTTTTTACTGATTGAAATTCATGGTCGTTCCATTAAATCATAATATCATTTTCTTACATAATAAAATAAAAATATTTCCACAAAAAACCCTTAATAACATAATCATAAATAATATTAATGAATAAGGAAAATATTCACATGGTTAAAGATATGTGATTTAATCTTGATGGAATGTATAATGAAAAAAAATCATAGCCTTATTGTAAAGGCCTCATATCAAGAAATCATATAACAATAGGTATTTCATTAAACAAATACACAACATAGTTTATATGATGAGTCCACCTAATGTAATGGGTGCCTATAAATATTGGGATGCAACCATCAGTTATTAATTCCAATGAAATCATCATATAAAAAAGGTGAATATAAAAATCAATTCATAATTAATAATTTTTTGAAAACATGCATAAAAAATTTAGTACTCCCCAGGAAATAGAATATCATGATTATAATCCATCAAAAAATAAGATGAATGCTATTATTTTATAATACTCCAAATTAGTCACAAATAAAATCAAATTATATTTACATAAATGAAACCCACTTTTATAATATTAATAAAAACCTTCTTTAAATAAACCTAAGGAAACATATATTTTGTAAATTATTTTAAATATTAAAATTCATTAAATACTGAAAATTAAATTTTATTTATGGAACCATTGGAATATTTAAATAATATTGATAATTTATAATGGTTATGGAATTTTAAAAATATTTTAATATATATTTAATAAGGTTTCTTTATAACTTTTCCATTCCTCAATGTTTTTAAAATCACAAATACCTTATCTTATGGAATATTACCTTCCTTTAAGGATTAATTTTTTAAGTAAAACATTCCTACATTATGAAAAGTTTTCTATTTAACATGGTATTCAGTATTATATTCAATGTATTCTTAAAACCAAGTCTAATTATTTATTTACCAAGTCAAAAAATTTGGATCCTTTGAAAAAACCATATAATCATACAGTTTTATAAACTACCATGTATTATTGTTTTTAGACTCCAAATTCTTTGAAATTCATACTCCGAATTCTGGGAAATTAAGACTCTCAATTCCTTGAAATTTAGACTCTGAGTTCTTTGAAATTAATACTCCTAATTTTATAAAATTTAGACTCCGAATTTTATAAAATTTAGACTCCGAATTATTTGAAACTCAGACTTCGAATTCACAAAAATTAAGACTCCGAGTTATCTAAAATTCAGATTCCAAATTCTCTGAAATTCAGACTCTTAATTATAATAAATTCGAACTCTGAATTCATCAGAATTTAAAATCTGAATCCCTCATAATTTAGACACTTTATTCCTCAGAATTCAAACACTGAATTCATTAGAATTCTGATTATGAATTCCGCAGAATTCAGACTCTGAATTCTTTGTAAAATAAAATCAGAATATCCATTTGTCTCTAGAATACCATTGATTATTTTTTTTCGACTCTTCATTATATTTTCCCATGATTTTGGATTTTTTATATTTGGCTATACTACTTTCTTTCCCTTACACTTTATTTTATTATGAAATGATTTTTTACAATTTGTTTTTAACTAACCTTTGGTTGAGAGAAAAGTGTACAGGTCCATCTTAAATACAATGAAAAATCCGACCATTGGATAAGGGATCTGAAAATTGATATTTTTTACTATAAATTGGAGCTCATTCGAATGATTTTATTAACTATCAATCCAAATCACATGTTGTTAAGTGATTTCATGAGAGAGAATGACTCTTATTCTATGTGCATTTAGTGAAAATCATGTTCTTCCTTGAACACCTTGTTCTTCTTTATACGTGAAACTCCTATTGTTACTTAGTATAATCAATGGATTTTGGGAATTGGAATATAGAGGTGTCGACTACCTTAAAGTTCAATGGCTTGCGAGGATAGCAAGACATACTCAAATATTCTAATAGAGGTCTTACCGTGGTGTGGGTAAGACATAAATTCTTGAATGTATAAATCCAGGAACCTTTATATAAGGTTGTTTGATACCCAACTCTTTGGGTTAACATATTTCTAACTTATTACTTGTTTTTGTTTCATGTTTTTATTTTCACTGTATTTTGATAAAGAATGAAATTATAACTTTTTTATGTGTTATTGTACTTTTACTTTCTCTGATAAATAAGATTCTATACTCATTAAGGTAAAATTGTTCTCTAAGAAAATTGTTCTTATGTTTCTCTTCTAGATTCATCTTTTTCAACCCTAAGAAAGATTGTTGTATAGTTAATAACCAAATAGGATTTGTGAATTTACCATATTTAACTTCGTTAAACATTTTTTTCCTTATGTTAAAAATGAATTTTTTTAAACATAGAATTCACCCCTATTGCAATTGTGCATATTCTTATACTATATTGATCCTTAAATTAGTATTAGAGTAGGTCACTAAAATACTTATACTCGCATTTAAGTTTTCTTTCTTGATTTTTTCTTTTTAAATTTTTTTATTACTTAACATTACCTTGTTCAATATGTACATAATGATTTTTATATTTGTTTATTGACTTTTACTAGTAACAAATTTTGTGGAAAAGAAATTTTATTATAGAATGTCAGGTATGGATATTTGTTCTATTGGAAACCATAACCCGATCAGACAAAAAATCATTGATGGTAATGATTACGATTACTAGAGAGACATTATTTAGAATTTTTTTGTTAACATTAGAGTGGAAAATTTAGTTATGCTCACTTGAGATTTCAAAATTCTAGAAAATGAATTCAGAACATTCACCAACCAAGAGAAACAAGAATATCAACTAAATTAATAGGTATGAAATACATTGTTGTGTTCGTTGATCAGGAATAAATATAGTCAGCTATCTTATTTTGAAACTACCAACTGCATTTAGAAGAAACATGATGTTACGGAATTTTATATTTTTAATGTGATATGAACTGGAAGAGCTATGTTGAGAGCTGAATATTATGTATTTTTATTTCATTATTGAGAAACTGTTTTCGATGTTCAACAATGATTTATGACCACTAACAACAGTCATTAATATATGAGAGAGAAAGGTCTTGATGATGATATTGTTGTAGATAAGATAATGTATATCATTAACAATGAGTAGGAATAATAAATAACAACCATTGATGAGAACGAAAAAGTATCTAACATTAATATTGATGAGTTATTTGGAACAGTTCTTCAGTATGAAACTAGAATGAAGAGAGATTCTGATTTAAACAAAAAGAAGAATGATAATGGAAGTTTATCTTTCACTAAAACATCTAAAGTCAAGAATCCAGAAATGGAAAGTAGATCCACAACTAAGAAAAGTTGTTGTTATATCTAAATCAAGTCATAGTGATCCATAATACAATAAGTTAACCAATCTGACTCAAAGGATGAAAAAGATTGTGGGAGAGAAATATTTTCAGTATAGATATAAGAAGAAATATATAAAGGACAAGAAATATTTTGAAGTATCCTATTATGAATGTAAAAGGGTTGGATACATAAGACCTTATGGTCCTATGATTAAAAGAAAATACATGAAGTAAAAGCATTCTAAAGGAAACTAAAAAAAGTATTACAAGTTTATGACTAAGAAGCTATTGAAATTTAATGACACCTAGAGTACCAATGATTGTGATTATTTAGATTAATCTTCATATAATGAATCATAAAGTCAGAATAATATATCTTTTAGACATAATACCCATTGAAAATAATTGTTTTATAGCTGAGGTACACAATGTTGAATCCTTAAACAATATTTCATTAAATGCTATATTTCCAAATGAAGAATATTATAAATCTTTTAATGATTAATCATCCTCATCAAAATATAATACCTTAACATAATTTTATGATGTTTCTATATTTCCTAAACTAATTTAAAATTAAAATTGTATGATAGGAAAAATTTAAGACAATGAAAATTCCAGAATTTATGTTTTAAGAAAAGATGTATCAGATCTTTCTAAGGATATTTATCAGAAAACATTTCAATTTGAAAGTGTTTTAAAAAACCTTATGAACGTTAATTCAGAGAAGTATAAAATTTTTAAGGATCATAAAAATGTTATTTATATAAATAATATTTTAAGGAATAAACCTTTTTCAAAAACTTATGACTTTGAGTATTAGAATTTATTCATCATGCTATAATTAAAAATGTTTTCCTTAATGAAATATGTATAAAATTTTACATCAAAGCAAAAGGAATTTCATACCATGTATTCAGAACTTCATCCTCTTAGAAATAGTTACTGATTTGATTATACTCATTAAGAAATAGTTTTATGTAATACTTATTTTTTCCCCAATGTGATCACTTCTGTACTAAATGATATTGTGGTGGACATTGGGTGAAAATGTTTTCAATAAATATATCCCAATCTATGGGTTTTCATAAGGATTATTTTTCTATGAAAATGTGGATTCCTAAGATTTTACTTTTTGAAATTTATTGATCCAAGAATGTTTTGATTTCAAATGTATAACACTTTTATTTTTAGGAATATAATTAAAGTACTAATAGTAATACACGGTACATGGATAGTGGATATTCCTGGCATATGAATGGTAACAAAAACGTATTTGGAATGATTATCAAGATGAAGGGAAGAAAAGTAACTTTCAGAGATAATGGTCAAAGAGAATGTTTTGGTATAGGTAAGATTGTTTTTCGTGGAAAAACAATGATTTCAAATGTTTTATTTGTTAAACATATTAAGAAAAACCACATTCACATAATATAATTATGGGATGAAGTTTACCTTGTGAATTTTAGGAATGATAAATTCTTAGTGCACAATTCCAAGGAAGAGTTTATTCTTTCTTTTTATTGGCATGATAATGTCTATACAATATACTTAAAAGACCGTTTCCGTGAAGTCCTACCTTTCCATAGTGTACTGAATGATCAATTTTAATTATGGAATAGAAGGTTATGGCAATTTATCTATGGTAATATATGAAAACTCTCAATGAAAAGAACAGTTACGGATCAACTAGATCATAGATTTGATTCTTCAAAAGTTTGTGATACTTTTCAACATATAAGGAAACATAAATCTTGTTTTAAATCAATAAGTGATGTCTCTAATTTTGATGCATTATATTTAGTGAATATGGATATTTTTGGATCAACAAAAACATAATCTATTAGAGGAAAATACTATTTTTTAGCTGATGATTATATCAAATTTACATAGGAATTTTTTATAGTAAATAAATATGATGAATTTTCCTATTTTTTAACATTTAGAGAAAAATTCCAAAATTGAAAAAACATTCCATAGATAACTATTCGTAGTGATCATGGAGGACAATTTCAAAATTCATATTTTGAATCTTTTTGTCATAAAAAAGGAATTACTCATAACTTATCAGCTCCAAGAACTCCACAACAGAATAGTGTTGTTAAAATAATAAATATAATTACTCAAGAGATAAATAAAACCTTATTGAGTGAATATTATATTACTAAACATTTTTGGGTTGAATCCATTAGTACTTCTAGTTATTCTATCAATCAAGATTTAATCAGAACTTTTAATAATAAAACACCTTATGAATTGAGGACTAGTCGAAAGCCTAGACATTAATACATCAAATTTTTTTTGATGAAAATTATTCATTTTGAATACTAAAGATAACTTACTTGAATTTGAACCAAAATATGATAAAGGAATTTTCTAAGGATACTCCACTATATTTAAGGATTGTAGTCTTTTTATCAAAAATACATGTAATTTTGAAGAAAATGTACTTGTTAAATTTGATAAATTGATACTTTAGTTTTTAAACAACCCCATCCTACATCCTCGGATATATTTTAAAAATCATATTAATTTTTTTTATAGAAAATTAGTATAATAAGAAAAATGATCATTAAGATATTTCACAAGAATTTACCCTAGAATATTTTATACCTTCTATTGATGAATAGGTTTTACAGAATCCAAATTAGTTTTTTCTTAAGAATCATCATACTGATAGTATTATAGGATATGTAAATCAACATTTAAGGACTATAATTTCCTTAAGAAAATAGGTAGAACATCTAGCATTTGTTTCCCAATTAGAAAAAAAGAATTGATGATGCTTTAGGTGATGATGATTGGATTAATGCCAAGAATGATGAGCAGGAATAATTAAAATGGAACAATGTATTGACCTTGGATGAAATACCTAAGGGAAATTCTATAATTGGAGTAAAATGGGTCTTCATAAATAAATGTTATGAAAATTAAATCGTAGTAAGAAATAAAGATTGATTAGTTTCTACATTCTATAATAAACAAGAAGGAATAGGCTATGAAGAATCCTATAATACAGTAGCTAGACTTGTATCTATTTGTATTTTACTATCCAATGCAACATTATTTAATATCAAACTTTTCAAAATGGATGTGAAGTGTTCTTTCCATAACAGATATGTTCAAGAGGATGTTTATAATAAACAACCTACTATATTTGAAGACAAAAAATATCTTGAACATGTTTTCAATCTTACCAAAGCTTTATATGGTCTTAAAGAGGTCCCTAGATCCTGATATGATAAAGTTATTTGATTTTTGATACAAAATAATTTTGTTAAGAAAAATGCTGATCCAACTCTTTTAATAAATAAGGATAAGAAAAAAATTTAGTTGTTCAAATCTATGTTGATGATATTTAATTCGGATCAACTTCGTAGTCTTTAACTAATTTGTTTGTGAATCTCAGGAAATTTGTGTTTGAAATGGGTATGATCGGTGGGTTATCATTTTTCTTAGGTTTTAACATTTCTTACAAACAATAAGGAACTTATATATTACAATAAAATTATATTAAATATATTCTTAAAAATAATGGATATGACAATACACAAATTATAATCACCCCAATCAGTACCTCAAATTCCATTGATCTTGATGAAGCTGGGAAACCAATAGATCAAAAAAATTTAGAGGTATGATATGATGTTTATTATATTTAACATCTAATCATATATACATAATGTTTTTAGAAATTTTTTGTGAGATATATCAATCTAATCCAAAGGAATCTGATTTAAAAATCAGTGAAAATAGTTTTTAACTATTTAAAGGGAACCATGAATTTAAGAATTTCCTATTATTATAGAAATAATTTTGTTTTAAAACTTTTTTTAGATTCTAGTTTTGGAGGATGTAGAATGGTTAGAAAAACTATATCCAGATCGTATCATTTGTAAGGAGATTCATTTGTTTCTTGGACATTCTATAAGCAACACAATGTATCACTTTAAACTAATAAAGCTAAATATATTTTAGTGGGATTTTTTCGTGCTCAAGTACTGTGGATTCAACAAACACTCACAGTCTGTGGAATAAGTTTTAGGAAATAAAAAATATTGTGTGATAACATAAGGGTCATTTCCCTAAGAGTAAACATGGCACATCACTCTCGTGAAAAAAACATAAATATTAAGCATCACTTTCATAGGGATCACACACTTAATGGTGATATCATTCTTCAATTTTTCAAAACTCAATATCAACCTTTCTATATTTTTACAATATCATTACCCTCCTATAGATCCGAATACATTAAAAAATATTTGGAATTATATCCATATGTTAATCATCCATTTCAAATTATTGATGAAACAAATCTCCTTACATTATGAAACTTATTTTCATAGGGGGTGTACATTTTCTTGTTACCCATTTTTTTTAATTTTTTTCTCAATGTCTAAATATTTCATTCAAAATTTTTCAGAGCCCCAATTTGTTTCTGGAACTCAAATTTCCAAAAAAAAAAATTTCCTACTTTAAAATGATTTCTATAATCTATGTACTCTATGAAGAACATTTTTCGTTGCTGATAATATTTATGGAATTCTTGATATTATGTATCCACACCTAAATTTTTGTAATCGTACTTTTACATGTTGGTATTTTTATTCTATTATAAGTAAACTCTATCAAATTCAATTTCCATAAATCTGATTATTTTTAAAACCCAAAAAGATTTTAACCTACCAAATCCTTATTTTAAATTCATCTCAACTGTCAGATCATATTGTGCATATTTCAACCGTTTGGTCAAATCGAGAATTCTTACCATCGCCTTGGTGCCAATATAAATTACCCCTATTCTTTATAACACATTTATTTTCATGAATTTGTGTGCTGAACTTCTTCCCCTCATTAAAAAATCCTTCTATATTTTTCAATGATTTCTTAGACTCGAGATGTCGCTTGATGCTCCATGTAGAAATAAATGTCTTCTTCCAAGGAAATCGAAGATTGGAAAATCTATAGGGAAATGTTGTCTGAGACAAAATTCATTTCAATGTATAATCTATTGATTATGAAAAATTGTAAGTTAAATGGAAGGGAGAATTTTTGTGTTTCCATGGAAAAAAGTCAGGAACATATTTATTTTGACTTACTTATAGAATTCTATGATTCAGTAAGTTTTTATTAAGAAGGTGGAAGGGATAAGTTTACATTCAATTGGTATTGGAAAACATATTCCATATCATTTAATATGACGTCAATTATTCTTTTAATTCTATATGATGGTGAGGTAATTTATTGTAATCACAAATTGCTATATCAGTCATGATGCATTGAGATGGAAAATTGGGTTTCAAGCCAAGTCTTTAGGTAACTTGGCCTTGGGCCTTCCGGCTATGTAATGGGTCTTCCTCTACCCAGTCTAAAGAGTTTTGAGCTTTAAATAATAAAATTAGGCTTCATCCCTAAACTTTTTAAAAAAAAATCTAAGATCAACCATCTTTAAATAAATTTCAAAATTTTAGCCTTGTGTTTATAGGGCTTATTCATTCTATGAAAGGGAGATAAAAACTCCCTGAAGAAAAGTGATATCCTTATCTTGGTCATTTTGGTTAAAATATGAAAGGTAAACCTGGTGATGCCATCCTTTTGACAGTCACCAACATTAATAATGGAAATCTCAAAAATTATATAATCATTTCTCTATCATTCTGTCAAAGATAATAGTTCATAGCTTAGAATCCTTCAAAATTCCCTACAGTTCTAAATTGAGAACATTCAAAAACATATTACTACGTGATGACACCCTTAGAAGAATGAAAGTTAGATTTAATACTAAACTAGGAGAATTTTATCATATTTTAAATTTGAAATTAAATCCTTGTCTAGGAATGGGTATATAGGTGAATCCTCTATGATAGTTCATAATAATAGAAAAGAGAAGGATCCAGAAACCAATGAAAAATATACACTTCCATAAAGCTAGTAAGCACCACCAATGCAGAAAAAGGAAAAACATTTCATGATTAAGTTGAAGCAAGGTAGAGGGAACAAATGAAGAATAAGAAAGAGGGTGATCCATGCTTTGGAATAGATCTTGGTGAGGAAAAAATACATGAAAATTAAAGATGTTGACGATAATGAAGGGAACTAAAAATAGAATAAAATGAAGAAGAAAATGTCTGAAGTCGAGAACGTTCATGAAATTCTCAAGGATACTAAGAAAGCCTCTTAATAGATTCAGGTACCGAAATCATTTCTCCAAGAACTAGTACTAATAGAGATTCTGAGAAAAAAAAATCAATTCCAAAACCTATTGTGGAAAAAGAGAAAGTATAATAAGAAGATTTAGAATAAGAACAAGAATATGGAGAAGATTAGAGTGATTATGTGATTAAACAAGTGGAAGAATATCATGAGAAGGAAATTATTTTTGAGAGGTTTTCAATCTGAACATCTCAGGGTAGGTCCACCAAAATTGTTTCTCTTGGAATAGAGGATAATGGACAGGAATATATTGATAAACCTAAAGATAATGAGAGTATAAACCATGAATTGATATATCCAAACGATGTTGAGGATGATGCTAAGAAAGAAGAGGTTGATGGAGATAGGATAGTCTAACTCTCCGATAGTGAGCATGAGTCTCCTAGGACTAGTAAGGTCATTCTTAATGTTGATAAAATAAAATAGGTGGTTGATGATACACCTTTAAAGGATATGGTTATAGAATAAAATAAGGATGTTGGTGGTTCATCTAAGAAGAAATCTGAAGACCTAGACAAATAATAATCTCATGAAATGGAATATGATTCTAAATATTCTTCTTCTATGTTTCAGGATTTTTTTGTTATGTATTTGAACAAGTTAGTACACACAATACCTTTGATTCCTAATATTTATTTGAGATATCAACTGATTTAAAATTATGTCAACCAGATGTCAAATTTTTTAAGCATGGTGAGGTAAAATTTTATCAAGCATTAGGTAGATTGAAAACATTTCATATCAGTTATGATGCTCATCGGAGATCATGTTTGTAAATAAAAAAGATCCAAAATAATGATTGAAGACATGATAATTTTTTATGACTTCCATGATTTAGTAAAATATTCATTTGATAATTCAGATGATAGAATCAAAAAACATACAAAACGTTTTACAATGAAGCTGATTCTTAAGAAAATATGCCAGAAAAAATAAGAAAAAGATCTATATGGAAAGTTAAATTTAGTTTATTTAAATTTTATTAGAGAAGATGATCTTAGGTAAGAGTTTCTAGAAAATTTCAATCCTTATGAAGATGTAGTGAAGTCTCACAAAGATATATTAATGTATCAAGAAGAAAAATTCAAGACTCTAGAAAAGAAAAATCACAATCAGGATTATTTTATCAATAGGTTTACAGAAAATCATATATATCTCAAGAATTTAAAGGATAACCTGAAGAAGATCGTGCCAAAAAATAAGGATGAGTGATTTTCATGACATTCCATTTGTTTTTCAATTTTTACCCAGTGTCAATTTATCTATCATAATGAAAATGATTATATCCTAAAATTATTTGGTTTTTTATATTTTTAACCATTAAGGTACAATATTTTTAATTCACTCTATTCATTTTTGAAAATCACAAAGGGGGAGAAAATAATGATCAATATAATACTAAGTATAAATAAAAAAAATCCTTAAGTAAGGGGGGGTTTACTTAAGGGTGAGTATAAATAAATAAGACATTATTATACATGAAAATCTAATCCTCTATAAGGATGTCAAAAATATGATCTTTGGGGATTCCAAAACTTAAGGAGGAGTCATTCGTATTCATCATATGTCATAAGTAAATGGAGAAAAGTTTTTTGAAGTTCATAACGAAAAATCCGTATCCCTTATATTTTCTTTCGAAACAATGTTTTTTCTTTCAAAAAATGGGGATATTGTTGATTCAATAAGGTTTCCTTATGTCTATTCTATTCCTCTATATTTGGAAAATAAAAAAGGCCTCACGTTATGGAAATTACCTTTATTTAAGGATTATTTTACTAAAGAAAATTTTTCTTCTTTAAGAAAATTTTTATCCTTGCCTTTGTTTTCAATATTTTATTCAATGTCTTCATAAAATCATGTCTAACTATTTGTTTAATATTTCAAAAAACTATGATTCTTATAAAAAAACATTAGAATCATATATTTCCTTAAACTACTAAGTCTTATAATGGTTAGAATCACAATTATTTTAAATTAGGACACAAATTTCATTGAAATTAGGACACAAAATACTCTAAAATTAATTATAAAAAATTCTCTGAAATTTAGACTCTATGTTATATGAAATTTAGACTATGAATTCTCCCCAAATTTCATACACCAAATACTCGGAAATTTAGGCTCCAAATTCATTGAAATTCAAACTCCGAATTTTCTGAAATGAAAACTAAAAATTCTCTAAAATGTAGACTCAAAATTCTCTGAAATTCTAAATCTGAATTCTCAAAAATTCATTTCTAAAATTCAAACTAAAAATTCTCTAAAAGGTAGACTCAAAATTCTCTGAAATTCTAAATCTGAATTCTCAAACATTCAGACTGAAAATTCTATAAAATTCATACTCAGAATACCTCCAAATTCAAACTATGAATTCCTCATAATTGGGAATCTAAATTCCTTAGTATTTAGACTACAAATTCCACTAAATTCAGACTCTGAATTCTTTCTAAAAAAGAATCCAAATATACATGTGTTTCTAGAATAAAATTTTTTATATGTTTAGAATCTAAATTCTATTTTCCACAAAATACATATTTTTCATATTTGTCTAAGCTACTTCTTTTTCCTTTAATATGTTTTTATTTTGATATAATGTCTTACAATTTTTTTCTATCTAAACGATGTATGAGTGAAAGATTTAAATTTCCCTCTGAAATATAATAAAAAATATGACCATTAGAGGGCAGAGATGACTATTGAAGTTTTTCCCATAAATTAGAGGTCATTCAAACAATATAATTAACAATCAATCCAGATCACATAATGTGAAGCCATTTATAGATAGACAAATACTCTCAAGCCTTGTTAATTTCATAAACATTTTGTTTAATTTTAAACACCTTTTTCATCTTGATTCATGCAACTCTGATTATTTCTGAGTACAATCGAGGTATTTTGGGGATAAGAATACAACGGTTCCAAATAATTTATTATTTGAGGGCTTACAGGAATAATAAGACAAACTATGATATTCTTATTGAGGGCTTACCCTATTGTGGGTAATATAGAAATTCATGAAAGTACAAATCAAGGGACCTTTATCCAAGGTTGTTGGATACCCTACTCTTTGGGATAAAAGATTTAATACTTGTTAATTATTTTTTATTCACATTTGTATTTAATCTATATTTTGATAAGGAAAGAAATTATAATTATCTTACACTTTCTAGTACTTTTACTCACTCTAATAAATAATATTTTATACACTTTAAAGGAGAATCATTCTCTATGAAAATTATTCTAATGTTTCTTATCTAGATTCATCCTTCTGGACCCTAAACAAGTTTGTTGTATTGTTTAGAACCATATAGGGTTTCTGAATTTTCCTTGTTTAAGTTTGTAAATCATTTTTTTCCATTAAGGTTAAAAATTATAGTTTTTAACCCTACGATTCACTCCATCTTGTAATTGAGTATCTACATTTACTATTTCTATCCATCAGGTAATGTGATAAAAGTTAAAAAAACATTCTTTTCAAACTTCTTAAAAATAAAAAGTGTTCTGTAATAAAAAATGACTAAAAATATATCATTAAAAAAATTTAAAGAATATAAAAGGATATAGAAAAATTTCTTTGTATTTATTTAAATGTTATTAAGACCTTATAAAAAAATAAAATTATGAATATTTACATATAGGAGAATTATTTAGAAATGATATCATTAAAATTCCGTTTTAAATAAATTACCATAAAATATTGGAAACTTAAGGAATAACAAAATCATTAAATAATAAATCATGAAAAAATTAAAACTACATGAATTAATTTCAAGAAACATTAATATTTAATTTCATACACCACACAAAAGAGAAAATGAGGTATAAATGCCATAGAACTCAGTGATTAGAAATTGATATGAGTAATCCATTACCTAATGTCCTGACAAGTTTAGTTCATTCAACAATATCTTGAATAAACATATATATTAGTTTTATAGTTAATTTTAATATTAATTTTAATTTTAATTCCACTATTATTTTTTCAATTATTCCATTTACTAAATTTTTTAATTTAGTCGCTACATAAGATAAGTTTGTGCCAGACGTTTTGAGGTTGTTTGATCAAAATAATGAAAAAAAACTTAGCATGTGGACCATATTCAATAATTTATGGTTAAATAATATGAACCAAATTTAAAAAATTAAAATTAATAATTTTACAGTTTGAATTAATTACTATATCCCTCCATGTAAGGTGGTTATGAATTAGATTGTTTCAGGATATAAAAGTTAGTATGTATACATGAGCTATGTCTCTTTTTTTATAATGTATTAAAATGAAAAAATGAATAAAATTTATTTTTATAGATCATAATAATATTAAAATATAATATTTTTTCATTATATAACTTTTTATAATTATCTATGTATAATGGAAATGAATAAAAAATTGCATCGCATTGTGGTGGTTGTAGTCCCCACGTATGAATGAGTGACATTATAATTTTCCATAATAAGGATTTGTAATAAGGTATATAATAAATTATCATAAAATAATTGTTTAACAAATATCATATATATTTATCTAATACATCAATGTAAACCACAATATTTTACGGTGTGAAAAAATGAGTAATAACACTGTTTGGAGATTTTAGTATGAACATACATACAAGCTATGTATTCATTTTATATTAGAAAACAACGAGATGAAAAAATATTTTATGATAAAAATAATAAAATTTTAGTATATTTTATATACATATATTATTATATCATAATAGTTATGATATTTTATAAGGAAGTAAAGAATAAATAATCATAGAAGATGTCAGAAAATATTTATACCCATTATTCAAAAAACCTCCTTGAGATTACACATTAAGATTTGTAATAATATATATTGGTTATAAAATGACCACAAGGTTGTATGGAGGGATTTTGTAATTTTATCGTTTTTTATATTGTTTGATATAAATATATCAATATGGTGTTGTGAATAGAGGATTGGAGGCTATGTTTTATAAGTGAGGTGGGTGGGACACTTGAAAATGCATGATATATTAATATATAATATACGTCCCCTCAAGTATTGTCAATCAAAATTTTTACTTTTTCAATTATAAGATAGTTAATGTTGAAATAAAACAAAAAACAAAAAACTATTCATTTTTTATGATATGTTAACCCTTATCTATTTGGTTTAGTCTATATTAACACTTTTTGACCCTTACCTTAGTGATAAATTATTTATCTGGATTAATTAAGACCACAACTTATATTAAACTAAAAAATAATAAAAAATTTCCTAATTCAAAATATTATTTACATTTCACTTTTTTCAATTTGAATAGTTTATATAAATTTTTTATAGGTTTATAAACGTAAATAAAAAATTCTTTTTTAGTGTCTAATTTTTGAATAAAAATGATTTTATTCATTACACATGTGAAATATCAATTTATAAAGAATTAATAGGATTTAGTTGATTGAATATAATGTAATTTAACACCAAAACTAATCAATAACATAATTTAACTCTTTGAAATTCTATTAAGATAAAATTATCAATTGTTTTTCAGATTTAATGAAACATAGATTTTAGAAATACTAATCATTGGTATTATTTTAAATATTATATATTTATATGAATTATATTAAATAAAAAATAAATATTAGACATATATAAATGATATAATAAACATTGAAGTCATTATTTTATCATGCTAATGACCCTATGTAAAATTATTTATAAATTTTTCATGTAATTGCATGAGGTCCATTGATTTTAATTTTAATTTTTGGTAATAAATATTTTACTGGGTATAGGGGGAATCCCTAATTGTCTTAAAATCATAGTGTAACTATTACATACATAACTGACAGTGTTTGTGGAATAGTGTCTTAGTATAGTACTTGTTGGATGAAGGATCATCAAGAAATAATAAAATAATCACTTTCATATCTCTTGCTTCCATCACTCTGGATTTTATTAAAAAATTCACATTTGTTGTTAGAAATCACTTCCTGGTCTACACAGTGTACTAAACTCTAGCATGGTCTCCACTCCATTAATGAATCTCCACACCCAAATAACATTATGACCCACCATTGCATCTTTAACACTCCACCAATCAAATACCATTCCAGTATTAAATCCTTGGATCTACTCCATGGCTAAGAGTCCATATGGCCCAAATGCTTAGGGTTTCATATATTTATTATGGATTGAAGACTTAATTTTTTTCCAATAATACCATTTATGATTAATTATATTATTTATATTATATCATATTTTAATACCATTAATTTTATAGTGCTATAGTATGGGTACAATATCTAATTCATTGATTTTATAGAGACTGAAGAAATTTTCTCCCACATGAATTTGAACCTTGCTATGATAGAGGAATATTGGGAATTTTTACCACTACGGTACCCCCACATCATTATTTGTAATATTAATATTTTTCACTATTCACTCACAAATCTTCAATGATAGAAAGTTTCAAAAAAAATCATAATATTATTTTAATATGGTAATACTAAAATATAAATACATGTTATCTAATTATATTTATAAAATTTAGGGATTTAAAATTTAAAATTTATAGATAACCATATTTTATAAAACAAATATTTTGAAACAAAAATTACCATCAATATATTTTATATAAATTAATAATTATATTATTTCATGAATTATAATATATTTTATTTGATATAAAATAATTATATACCTATTGGATTTAAATAAACCTAATAACTATATATCAGATGGATATATATACAACTACTACATATCCAAATACAACATGTCCAATAACCCAATAAAAAAGTGATATTTTATATTTTTATATATAACATTACATGATTAAAGAAATTAATAATCTTATTCATTTACATCCCACAAAAAATTTAAATAATAATTCTAAATATTTTCCTTATTTACATATGTGTAATTGGTGTTCCAATTTTTCAGACAGAGCATGCGAAATGTTTTTTAATTTTTTCGTATATATATATATATATATATATATATATATATATATTTAAATATTCATTAACTCTAATTTAACATTCCATAATTTTGTTACATCTTTTAACCTCATAATATTAGTGTTAATATTTAATTTATAAATATTACCTTAATAAATTGTATCATTTCTATTTTTAGATTGATGTCACGTGTATCATACGCTATCTAGGATAATGTTAATTTAACATAGAAAAAAATTGATATATCAGGTGTTAAAATTTCCCCCTCTTACTAAAATTTAATCCATATAATTTGAATTTTTTTCTCATAAATTAATCCTTCTTCATTTGGTTATATTTCTTGATAACAATTTAAGATGTTAATTAATTTTTTATGTATCAAAAATTCAACTTAGAATATATTAAACACCTATAAGACCCCACATATACAATTGTATGAATTATATTTGTGAGATTTTATATAATTTTACCGTAATAGTTGAGTGATGAATATCAATGATGAATATTTATAATGAAAAAATCATGAAAATCAACATTGAATAGGTATTTAGATATATAAAATGATGAAATTTTGTTCCCAATGAATTTAATAAAATCCAAATGGTCAACATAAGGTAGTAAGATACCTAATAGGAAGTAATACTACATTAATATCTAAAATCATTTATAATAACACATATAATTCAACATAAATAATTCATGAAATTACTAATTTTAAAACCACTAAAAATATGACATAATATCATAGAATTTCCATGTAATTTTTTTTACAAATATATCAAATTATTTTGATACTACAAGCTCTAAAAGCATGTTTTTACAAAACAAGATGAACCTAGAATAGAATTTTGAACTTATTTTAGAGTATGTTCAGTAAACATGTGAGTGGGATTTTTCTAAATTTTTAACAGGTGCTCAGATTGAGAATCTAAGGGAACCATTTAACATATAACACCCATATTTTCCTAGAAAGGACATCACTTCATCCTACAAGGGATGAATAGAAAAGTAAAATTTTGGCCTTTCAAAATAATATAAAATAACATTAAAATGATATTTTATTTTTTCTCCTCAACTGATGAGTAGCGACATGTCGATGTTGCTATGTGATGACAAAGAGAATTAATGGAACTCATTAATGTCTCAAAATCCCAAAGTGTAATGATGTGTTTAATGACATGAAATATCTAGGATGTTTTGTAATGGAAACAACTTAATGATGTGGTGTGACAGTGTAACTAAAATGATGCGACATGTTTTGTTTTTATTTTTTTGCGTGTAGAAGGGATGGGCATTAAACCTTATAAATTCTATAACAATCCACAAATAGATTTCCTCTCTAATGAAGAATAATAAATTCCATCGATGAACGGTGATGAACTCAATCAACGAATGGAAACCAATGCTAACAAATCAAGGATCGACGATGGCTTGGAGCTTCCCCCCTCATCAGCGACCGATCCTTAATCCAGGTAGGTGTTGTTTTTTACTTGGATTTTCCCTATTCTTAAATTCAGTGATAAACATGGATCAACCAATGAACATGTTGATCTGTGGATTGTGCATTCTAGTGGAAAGGCATATTTTTGGGATTTCATTATCGATGTTTAGACTATCACATGGTTGATTGAACTACAAAACATGAGCCTCTCATGTTTTAAACCTCTAACACATAGGGCTCTAGCTGACATGAAAAAGGCCTTTGTCACTATGCACGTGTCATATTTGTGTCCATATTTTCAATTTGTGACAAGAGGAATCTGATGCCAATGTTGTGATAGTGGCGACCCGAGAGTCCCGAACGTGTTGACAGATCAAAAATCGGACCACCGGAGCAGTCCTGGTGTCCCATGGAAGGTGTTTAAGGTGTAGAATCAATATCGCGGATCCACTGGTGTGATGGTGTCGGTGACCAGCCGCATGGAGGATGTGGTGCCACCATGGGCAGCTGCTATGGAGGAGGCGATGTGCTTGTGTGTGCCACGGTGGAGGGGGTCACAGCCCGTCAGACTCGGCAGAGGAAGACGCGATGCCAACCTGGGATAACGTGGATGCAGATACCCTCTTCTGGGATGCTCTGGCAATCTGTCAAGCTGTGGTCGCTTGACCGGGGTAGGAGGGAGGACCCACGTTTGATGGGAAACAAATTTTCTCGACGTGGCATCAGACCATGTCCCAGCCAGGCATACCATTGGTCCGCCCCTAGGGGACTAGGCTATTGCTGGCAGCCCGCTGCCCCAGCCAGCGGTCCGGCCTGCACCAACTCGGGTAGGCCGGACCCACAGCCTTCTGGCTGAATTGGATGACATCGGGTCGACGGGAGACCAGGTGGGGTGAACCCTTGACCAATCTGGGCTAAGTCCAGTGAGGCCCATTAGGCCTGGCCTACTAGTCAGGCCGGACCAAACCTACCATGACCCGAAACAGGTCAGGTCAGGTCAGTCAAATCAAACTGTGGTATGTGGGACCCCCAGGCCAGGTAGGTCTGACCAGGTCTGGCGGTCCGACCAGGTCGGATCAGGCCCATACGCAACTAGCCCTTATTTATATAAATGATAATAACATATAAAACAAGCATTCGATTGGTGATATATTTGAGGCGTTGGTACCCTTTCGATGAGGGGGATATATTGGTATGCACTAAAGATACATTAATGGAATTTGAGATGTGAAGAATGTCTTTAAGAGCAATTCTCCCTAGCATGCTACAAACAGAACCTTTCTCTTGGATGAGACCTAAAGACTGCTGACAAGGGACTATGTGTGACTCAACTATTGCCCAGTGTGAATCACCGCTGTGTGAATTTGAAGCCCCACTATGGGAGAGTGATTTTGTGACTTGGATGACCCACAATACGCGATGGGGAAGAGTACCTCAGTTGGTCAAGGTGGGTATCACCACTCTATGAATTTGTAGGCCCATGGTGGGAGAGAGATAGTGTGACTCAACATACCCTTTGTACTCATTAGGGATGAGTACCATAACAGTCCAATGATAATGGGATGTGGATTTTGTTTGACACAGAAGGCCCACTATACTCCTAGAAGAGGAGTTCTCCCGTAGACGAGGTGTTTTGTGATGTGATTGATGATTCTTCTACCACTATCCTAGAATATAACTGGAGTGAAATGTATTGTGCTTTATGCCTGTGCTTTGCACTCTTGTTTCATTCTTATTATTTTTTCTTTTCACTGAGAATTTATTTGTGTTCTTTCATTTGTGTTTCGGGGTCCCCTACTATGTATTTTTTTACTCACCCTTTCACGGGCTTCACCCTCACATTGTGTGTTTTGTGTAGATGATCAACGCTTCGACGTATGACTTAGTGGCCTAAGAATAAGTGGGGCCTAATAGGATCTGGTGGACTGGATGGACTACTTCTTCTTCTAGTAGCTACACTAGTCTTACCATCAGGTGGGGTTTTCCATGGATGAATATCTAGGGTCCATTTTGTACTTTCATGTTTTAGTTCTTCTATTGGTTTTTGTACTCTGGTTGACTTGTTTTCAGTTGTACTTGTACTCTGCACGTGTTTTAGTATACATGTTTTCCCTTTTCAGTTTTTTGGACATGTTTGGGCGTGTGTGTGCATTCAAGTACTCAGGAAAATGTCCCCCACATGTGGGTTGATGCCTTTGGTGCTATTTTTTAGCCCCTTGAGTATGGGAGGTGGGATTGTGGTAGACACGGAATGGGCCCTGGGGGATGAGTCAAGGAATCTTTCTATCCAAGGGATGTATTGATCCTTCGACCAGTGGGGGAGAGCACAACTTCATTTTGCGGTGGCTTATGACCATGGTGCTCCAGAGATGATTCGAGGTACAATCGGCATATTCTCCACCCTAGTTGATGTTATTTTAGACACATGTGTTAGTAACTCATTCCAAGACACAGATCCTGTTCATAGATCATAGATTATGATAGATCCATTTGATCGATCCATACAACTAGATACTACTATGGGAGGGGATTCGATGATGAAAAAATAGTGCCGATAGTGTGATGTTACTCTATGAGGTGAGAGAATCAGCTGGGATCTCCATGTGCTGGAATTGTGGATATACATTGACATCTTGGGTGTGGACTGGTAATCCATAGTCCATGCTCAGATCAACTATTTTAGGCATGTAGTGTGGTGTGTCCGTAGAGATGGGACAAGGTTTGTCTTCATCGGAGAGAAGGAAACCCTTGCAACCCATGGTGGACTTTCTCAGAAGAGGGCGTAAAAGATTACTCCCCAGTTGGATAGCCTCACCCTCGGTGCATTGGATGAGAGGAGCCCAAGCATTAATCTAGTGCTGGATGAGTAAGAGGATTTTTTTTCTAAGGATGTTTCAGGACTCAATCCTCGCAAATAGGTAGATATTTTCATCGACCTGTACTATAAGATGACTCGGATATCCACACCAGTATATCAGATGGATCCTATAGGGACCGTGGGTAAACAGTGGGCCATACAAACCCCTTCTCTTACAAGTCCTCTAACTGTACCCTCTTCTTACAAAGCTGGAGGTGTAGTGGATTCAAAGAATATAAAGGCAAATCTCACTTGGGAGCCACCCAGGAGCATGACTGAGGTAAAAAGATTCATGGGGTTGGTTGGTTACTATTGAAGGTTTGTTCCTGACCTTTCCAGAGTGGCAGAACTCTTATCAACTTTGACACAGAAGTGACAACCCTTCGTGTGGATGGAGAAATTCATGTAGAGTTTTAAGGAGTTGATGTAGAGACTGTATAGTGCCCCATATTGAGACAACCAGAGGAGGGAGTTGAGTATGCAGTCTTCTACGATACGTTTGGGATTGGACTAGGTTGTATCCTGATGCAGGAGTGAGTGGTGATCACCTATGGCTCCTGATAGTTGAGTCGGCATGATCAGAACTAAATGACCCATGACCTGGAGTTAGAATGGGTTTTCATTTCCTTGATGATGTGTCCACACTCCTTGATAGGTGAACATATTATAGTTTACTCTGACCATAATAGTATTAGGTATATTTTCTCCAAAAAAATGAAGCTGATATAGTGGCGATGTCTAGAGTTCCTCTAAGACTATGACTTTGATATAGTCTATACTCTAGAAAAGGGGAATGTGGAAGTAGAAACACTTAGTAGGAGGACCAGTTTGCAGCTGTTGCATGGGGAGATAGAGAAGCTATCCCTAATATAGATATCCTTCTTTGATGATGTCTGATAAAATTACCTTCAATTGATGACTATTACTCCCCCACTCGTATAGATATTTAGGGAAGCACAACTAGTGGATGTTGACTGCAATGAGATATGTGATCAGTTATCTTAAAGGCCTGCTCCAGATGGTTTTTTGACATGTGGGGAGCACATCATCATTTTTAGAGTGTGCATAATAGTACCTGTGGAATTTCGGAAGTAGGGGATGTGGGAGTTCTATACATCCCGATTAGAAGTATAACTTGGAGTAGTGAAGATGTACCTAGAAATTTGATGTCAACAGTAGTTGTCAATAATGGAGAAAGTAGTGGCTGAGTTCATCTCACGATGCCTCAATTGTCAGCATGAAAAGGTCATGCATTAGGTTCCAGTTGGCTTTTCTCATCCTATTAAGGAACTGCAGTGGATATGGTATAGTATCTCGATAGACCATGTGATGGGGTTATCATGTACATCTAGAGCCCATGATCCAATCTATGTGATAATTGAAAGACTCGCCATGTCATCTCACTTCCTACCCATCTAGGATCAAGGACCAATAGAGGCCTTGGTACACCTCTATGACTTGGAGATGGTATGGCATCACAAGGTTCCTTTAACGATCCTCATAGATCACGATGCATGAATTAAATCCTAGTTGTGGAAGGTGTTACAGGTGGATTTCGGGACATAGCTGTGCTTCAGCATGGATTTTTCTTCCCCATATAGATGGTTAGAAAAAACAGACCATATAGACCCTAGAGGACATGCTTCATTCTTGAGTCCTTGATTTTTTTCATAGTTGGGAGGAACACTTCATACTAGTGGAGATTGAAAACACGAACAATTATCACTCTAACATTGGAATGACACTATTAGAGGCCTTGTTTGGGTTTCCTTGAAAATCACCTCTATACTAGAAAGGCCCAGGGGAGTCGGAACACATTGGTCCAGAGTAGTTACAGGCTAACACAGAGAATGTGAATATCATCTGGGAGTGGATGAGGACTATGAAGATAATGAAGAAGTCTTATGTAAACATATTATGGATAACCATTGTGTTTGAGGAGGGAGACCTTGTGTTCCTTCAAGTCTCACCCTATGAAGGATTATTGAGATTTGGATCACGTAGAAATTTATATTCAATATTGGTCAGAACTTTTCATATCCTGGGAAGAGTTGGCAAGGTGGCATTACTCCCAGCTCTTCCCAAAAAATGCACTGAGTGCATGATTATTTCCACATGTTGCAATTGAGGAGATACGTGCATGATTCATTGCACGTCCTCAGCTGAGGAGAAATGTACATTGATGATGGGGGGACATTTACGGTGTTCATGGTGGACATTGTTTATTGATAGAAGAGGGTGATACATGGGAAATCGATTCCTTTGGTGCATGTTCGATCGTATCATGGGAATCTCCAAGAGAGATCATGGGACTGGGAGGCTTAGATTCATTCTCCTTACCCCCACTTGTTTGATTATACCTTGATTTGGATTTCTGGGATGTAAATAACTATAGTGGGGTGTCACGACACGCCTTCACCAAGATGAGGGAAGAGACGGTTGATTTATATACCCTTCCTTCTTCAAGTTGAAGGATAAATAATGACCCTCGAGACCTGCCTTCAATAGGTACCAGAGTGGAAATTAGCACCAAGGGTATATAATCCAATAAAAAATTGAAGGAGAAACCCCTTTTATTTAGTATGATTGCGATATAATAGAGTAAATCCAAAAAAAAAACTGGAAGTAAAAGTAAATCCAAAAAAATCCTTTCTCATATGCATGTTCCAGTAATAAGTGCTACAAATAATACAAGAGAGCTCCAATGGAAAGTATCAAAAGAAATGAAAAGTAGTAACATTAACGGTCCCGATATTCGAACTAGTAGGGTATGACACGGTCCTCAATGTCTTTCTGGAAACCAAAAGTAGTTTTATATACATAGAGTGTGTATACAGGTATACACATTAAGGAAAATCAAAAGAACTCATGCACAAGTGGGGAGGATCTTTAATGCCTTTTGAGAAAAATATAATAACCAAAGCACCTAGCCAGGAAACTATCCACCCAACCTCACCAAGGAACACTCCCCAAATAACACAACTCAAGTAATGTAACAGTAATAGAACATCGATATTGGGTACCCCATGCCACATTCCCACTGTTTTTTGAAAACATCCTATGTGTCAGACCTCTCCTGCCATTCTCACAGCAGTCCCACTACCATACCCCACTCGTATGCACCAAGGCTACCACAACCACACATCCCACCCAAAATCACTTGGGCTACAACCACCACATGTAACCACAATCTTAGAAACCTGCACCATAAAAACTACTACCACACCCAAAGAAACTTAGGCCTGAAAAACTACCACCACACCCGAAGGCACCTTGGCCGAATCCAAAATACACTTGGGAAACAACCTACCCACACACACCTGGGCCAACCACTAGAAATAACCTGCCTAAAGAATCATGGGGTAAAATAGACCTCAGGCCATCTTAGCCTTCCTGAATAGTCTTGGGATACTTAGGAAAGGGAGATGAGAAGGTGCTAATAACCAGCCACTTGTAGGAGTGTTGGAAAAAACACCCTCACCCATGAAATGGGGGTGTTCGGCACAAAGTGCTCATCTTGGGTGGTGCACGAGTAAAAAACATAAGAACTAAATTACACATATAGGTAATCAAGAACTCATCCAAACCAAGGGGTTCCAAAATCAGCCCATACACAAACACCCTCATTATAATTCATTCATAAAAATCACAACACCCACAACCAAGGAAAAAATCACACCTGGAAAAAAATTGCCCATCAAACCCATTCTTTTTATCACATTCACGTGGTTCCATTTAAATAAAACTCCACTACTAGGGAACTAACATACATATCAACAAGACAAGGAATGAAAACAAATAGTCAAGCATCAATTTAAGCATTCACACATAGTTCTCTTGTAAAGTCACTAAAACAAAAGGGATCCATGAGATCCTTAGATATACTGGAACAAACCAAGCCCCAATATATAGTCACACACAACCTCATATCCACAAAACAACAAATAAAAAACAACTATGGATCCCATCCCCACCCATGACACCCCACAATCAACAAGAATAATAACAAAATATGTTACCAAGATAGAGTATGGGAGTTTCCATATTCCTACTCACCATTCCTTTAGTTCTATCTATTTGTTTGGTTAATTGGGGTGATCACATGAGGATTTTTGTTAACTAGACATTAATTTAATCAACAATGTTTATGTGATTAAAAAATTTCCATGTTACAATGATTCTATCATCATAGAATACATGGGATCATTAGTGTGAAAGAAAATGCCACCACCATCCTTGATTTTTAGTGGACATAAGCCCATATAATTCACAACATATAGGTAAGGGTAAAAGGGTACAACGTCATCCTCAAAACACACTCCTTCATTCTATAAAATTCATTTTATTATATTCATTAAGGTTTGGTATCATCCATCCCCGAAGGAAACATTATCATACCCAACACACATGATACATAGTAAAGATAGGAGAAGGAAAACCCTACATGGATGATCAAAGATCGTTGTCTTTCTCCATGCACCATGAACTAGGGATGCACAACATGTAGGGGAGGAACTAAGAGGACTCCAAGAGAAAGCAGGAAAGGCTCCAGTATAGGCACACCACCATCATTGGGATGGGGTATCCAAACACACCATGTAATGGAAGGAGACTAGTCATGAAGATGAACTAATCAATCTTGTGCAGTAAAAGCTTAGATCCTGGATATACATGATATTAATTTTGAACGGAATAAAATTTGGATCATGGTTTCACCAACCAGTTGGATGGTAACACATGATGGAATTAATTATTATCTAAAAATTCTCATTAGAAAGGTGGCTATAATATCTATGTGCTAACAGATTTCATTTAATTAGAAGAAAACACGTAATAGGGGCCAAACATGGAAGTACGGGAAAAAGAGTGTGACACCATGGGAAAAGCCTCATGTTTTTTTTATAATTTACTGATTTTTTTTATAGTTTTATTAATTATATGAAAGTATTGTGAGATTGAACAATTTGACAGTGTGCGATTCTGAGGCCCAGAGTGGCCGGAATGATCTGTCAAAGTTTTGTTAAGGCTTAATTAGTGCGAAAACGTTGTTTTTCAGAATAAGTTGAATAAAATATTAAACAGTGACATGGATAATAAATCCTAGGGAAGCATTGCACTCAAGATGGTCGGATTACCCTAGGTACAACTTATGTTCAGTAGTCATGGGCCTCCTCTGAGAAAACCCAAAAATGGCATAACCGTAAGTAAAATAATTAAATAATGTTATATTATTTTTTAAATTATTATAACTCAAAAATGGTAACTCAGATTAAATATCCGAGACAACTGATTAACTCACGAGGTTATGATTTTATTAGGTAGATACTAACATTTTCCGGAGTAGGCCACTAGTGAAAGTTAGTTTTTGGCCATAAATAAAATAATTAATTGATGATTATTTTATTGTAAAATAAATAACATTTAAATGGTCACTCAGATTGGAAATAATGTAGTACCATTGGGTTCATTGGGGAATGTTTCACTTATAAAGTGCCAACCCTCGACAAGATTAGGTTGAGGGTGACTATTAATAATTTTCTGAACCTTTTTTTTAGGTACGTTCAGTAAGCGCACGAGCAACATTTTGTATCTTTTGAACTGGTGCCCGAAATTTAAATCAGAGTACACCATTGAACTTGTAGCACCGATATTCGTTTACGGATACATTCACCTCCACCATAATAGGATAAAGGTAGAAATTAGTTTACAGACTTTTGGTGGGAGAAAATAAAATAAACATGACTTATTTTATTTTCGGAATTATAAACCTCCCATTAGAAACATGAAGGTGGGGACCACATGAGGGTGGTTGGGTATTTAATTCTAGGCCTTAAATTTCCAGATACACAAAATATTTAACCACATTCCACCTTAATTAACAGGATTCATTAATTTAGAATTTATGAATAAAATTTAAACTCTTGACTTTCTCCAAATTAAATGTGCCAACTTATTTTAATTAATGTACAAACATTAATTAAATTATTGCTTAAGGTTATATTATATGGAACCTCACCACTCATGGGAAAAGGGGATTTAAAATGGAGGGGAGAGAGATGGAGAGTTGCAAAGATCTTTCTCCAACAAAGGAGATCCTCCAACGAAAAATGACTTCTGGAATCAGAGAATGAAAAACCGACCTTGGAGCATCTTTCGGGGGTGATGAACACCAATGTAAATATTCAAAAACATCGTCTAATATCTTGCACCACCACCATCATAAAATTGAGTGAGGGGTTTGTCTTTAATTTGATTGATTTTTTTTTCGATTCTTCATATTTTGGTTTCACAACGTTGATGGCCAGACAAGCATATCCATCATCGTACACATGTACCTTTCCTCTAATCTTATGATTCTCCACGTGTTATTCGTTCGTTCTACAATGCCAAATATTTAATGATACTAGAAATGCAATATTTCTTTGGGAGTGACATATGGACGCGAAGCCCTCGACCCAAGGATCATTAATATGTGATCATTTTATCTTTTGAGCATAGAACTAAGTCGCAATGGCTTGTGGAAGAAATCGGCGAATGACACTCAGCCAGACATGAGGACGGTAGGGTGACGTGAATCCTGGCCACCAAATGATGAGGAAGTCGTGGACCATTGACCGTGATTGGGTAGGGTTTTGGTAGAAATCTGTCTAGCCACGTGCCAGAGCGGTGACACACGTCTGCACCGCTAGAGGAATAGGAGGTCGCGGCCACTCAGCTCCAGAAGAGGCTGAAGAAGGGTCGCTCGTGCCAACCACAATGTAGAAGCAGCACATGACCCCACCACTAGGAGGAGGACCGGCCGGAACACCGCCCTGCCGTTTTTGTTCTGCGGGGCACGCTTGTGTCCCGCTGCGACTTGGTATCACATAAAGGCACTGTGCATTTCCATTCCGAACATAAGGGGGACTCACCCACTTCAGCGCTAGCTTGGGCGGACCACGCCTTCGGGTCGCTCCCAGTGAGCCACACCACCGGTCCATGCCACCGGGTCGCACCCAGTGTGCTGGGCCGGTTGCCCCCTTTCTGGGCTAGGTCAGGCCCACCGCAACCCAGGCCAAGTGGAACAGACCCGAATCGGGATGGGTCAGGCCCGATTGGTCTAGCTAAGTCGGACCAGACCTAGGGCCATCTTGATCTAGTTACTCCTTTGTGACCATAACTTGTGATACATGCCCTTGTTTGATAAATCATCTGTGGAAACACATTCCTTGGATCTAAATATTCTTATTTTTATAATACACTTGAATTTTGGATAATGTTGTTGTACGACCTAGCTGGATCGAACCCTATAATCCAACCGGGCCCTCAGATGGGCAACACTAATAACATACAGACCAGACGTCCAATTGACACGTCGTCTATTGTGTTGGGTTCCTTATGACGTAATAGAAGTTTGGGATACTTATTCATGGGACTTCGGGGTTGTTGAAGTATGAACGATGGCTTGGAGAGGTATTATCCCATGCGTGCTACGTACGGAACCTTGCGACTGGCTGAGACATGATGACTACTGACCGTTTCAACTTGGAGTGACTCGATGAACCTAGTGGAGAGCACCTCTGTGTGAAGCGGCAGACCCATGGTGAGGAGAACCTCTGTATGATGCATTAGACCCACTGTACTCGATAGGATGAGTACCTCAGCAGACTACGAGGGGTCACACCTTTATGTGACGTAGAAGACTCATGGTGGGGAGTGCCTCTGTGTGACACTGCAGACCCACGATACTCAACAGGAGGAGTAACTCAGCAGTCCACAGTTAGTGGGAAGTGCCTCTATGTGACACGACAGGCCCACTATACACCTTTGAGGAGGGGTTCTCCAATAGCTGAGGTGATCGACGTTGTGACTAGGGATGTTACTTATTATTATCCATCGAGAATTCTATGGCTACCTATCAGCATTCATATCGATCATGTATGGGTCAGCATTATAATCCTGTTTCTTAGATATGTATACCTGGTTTGAGCTGATTATTATATCTTTGTGGTGATACCCGTGTGGTACTCCTACCATCGGGGTATTACTTGTGTGGTATTCTTTCCTCCTATGTGAGGTGGGTATATTTTGAAAACTTAGGTATATGTATGGGAATATACCTATGTATGGTTGAGTGTTATTTCTATGATTTTTGGTTTATCCTTTGTGGATTTGAGAGACCTTCAAGGATCTTGTGGTCTGTACTGAGTATTGTTATACTCACCCCAGCACGGGCTACGCCTGCACCTTGTTGTGTCTAGTGCAGACGATAGACAATGTTGACTATGGATGAAGGTTCCTAGATTGGAGACTACTTAGAGGTGGACCATTGATGAGGTGATCTATAGAGAAGATCATTCGAGAGTTGTAGCTACCCTTCAGGTAGGATCCTTGGTTTGTGTTCAAAGGACCTGTACTCAGTTTTAATTGTACTTTCCAGTTATTCTTTTACTTTCCAGTGGGGCTTGTATTCAGGCCCCTTTACTTTTTGTACACACCCTGTTTACTATATAGTTTACTATGTTATTGTTTCTAGATGTGTAATTGGTTTGCGTGATTTTATATCATAAAAATAAAATGCCTTCCTATTTTATGGAATACGACTTTCGGTGCTTGTTGTTAGCCCCTGGACTATGGAAGGCGGACATGGGGTAGTCACGGCACGGGCTCCGAGGGACGGGTCATGACAATTTGGTATCGGGGGAAATCATTTCATCCAAAGAAATAGGAGTCTAATATTTTCTGTGAAGTAGTAGTGTTAAGTGTTATGAGTGTGGTTTTTAGTTCATGGAGTCCAGTGTTGTTGTGGGAGCCGACGTATCCATACACCAAGACCCTGAATTCTGATTTTCCAACTCAGCACATGAAAACACTGATTGCGTTTGTTTTTGAAATGTTTTTTTGTATTATTTGGAGTGAGCTGAAGAGGTATAACTTAATGACCGTGGATCACCTATTCATTATTAGGATGCCACCGAGTAGATAACTAGCTAAGATTCCTATGAGAGTACGCGATAACGGCCAACCGAGAGAGGAGGCCTCGGTTCAAGGCCCTTTTATGGTGTTAGCACCTTCAGGTGGTGTAACAGTAACACCACTACTAGTTGGACAAGTGTTTCCACCAGCCCTAGATGTAGAGGATGCACACCAAATAAGAACGTTGCACAAGTTCTAGCAATAGAGTCCTTTGATATTTCGAGGATAGTCAGATTACAAGGTAGTGGAGGACTTATTGGTGGTTGTGTCTAGAGTTCTCCGCCTAGTTGAGACGCTAGTATAGAAGATGATGCTCTTATCTTCTAGTCTTTTCTAGTGAGTGATCATGAGGATGGTCTGCTTAGTGGTGAGGCTTCGATACATGGACTGTTGACTGAGATGGTATCTTTGAGTAGTGTTCAAGCTATATTACTACCTGTTGGTATGAAATTACAACCAGTAGTACCTATAGGGGACTCATGTAGGCTTATTTACTTACATGTGTTTCATCATCAGATACCCCTATGGTTCTGAGGCAAGACTGACTCATATGCGACTGAGGAATGGCTTGAGGAGGTGGCATAGAGTTAACTAGATCTTCTATAGCTTCAACATGATGACATGTTAGTAGCGGTGTAGTCATCGTGGTATACCGACCATCCTAGTTACTTGATGAACATAGTATAGTTAATGATTCAGGGACTAGACCTCCAAGTGAGGTGTGTTTAGGGACAACCGAGCTAGAACTTTTCTTCTATGCATTCCTACTAATGTTAGGGTGCTAGAGTGAACCTTTTTGGTCGAATTTTCATTGGATGAGTGGATACAACCAATGAATGTGAGAAATGTGAATGTGGGAAACTGGCACCAGTATAATAGACTTAGGTGTGTTAAATGTTCTGGGATGAGGAAGTGTTAGGGATAGATGAGTCTACAGAGAAGCAAATGAGGAACTAGAGCTGGGAGAGAAGCATGAGGTGGTATACATTTCGACATGTTTCTACCTCCACCTCAATGTGGCCCCCACCAATCCTAGGGAGCTAGAGGATAGGGGAAGGAAGTAGCTGCATGCGGTCAAGGAGTGTGACCAAAGGGCTCCAGGAATGGTTAAGGGTACGGTCTATGTCTACTACTAGCTTCCCAATTAATTAACATAGAAACTAATTATTCCTTCCTTCCACAGATCTTCTTCATGACCTAGAATTTATGGTTAAGCCATTTAATTTACCCTCACATCTGGAGATACCTTTGGGAAGATACTCGATAATCACACATATGCCGATGGTGTGATCTGACCCTTAAGGTGAGAGTGTTGGTTAGATCCTCATGGCGGTTGAGTCGAGGCCTTACGACGTTAGTTTGGGTATGGACTGGACATCCACAACTCATACTCCTATTAACTGTATTAGGAAAAAATATTGCAGTCTACCTACAACATTGGAAAGGGATTTTCCTTGGTCGACGAAAAAGGAAATCCTGGAAGCACAAGACAAACTTGGGAAAATGAGGGTGCATCTGATCATGCTTGAGTCAGCCAGAACTACCCTCATGGAAGTGGGAGTTTTGATTTTTCAGTTCCCAACAAAAGAAGAAAAGTGTGGGGGACATCCGTTCAAAATATGTTTCCAGTTTTACCTCCCTGAAGGGGAAGAGACTTTTTTGTTGGCTGGGTACTACTAGAGTTTTAGACCATGCTTCTCCAGGGTAGCAGCACCCTTGTCAATTTTGATGAAAAATAAGGAGCCTTTCCTATGGGTAGAAAAGTGTCAGCAAAGCTTCCAGAAGCTCAGGAAGAGACTAATGAGTGCCCCCCCATCTTGAGGCTACCATAGGATGGTGTTGGGTATGTAGTCTACTGTGATGCATCAAGGACCGGGCATGGATGTGTCCTGATGCAGGAGTCAGCAGTGATCACGTATGGTTCCCGAAAGCTGAGTCAACATGTGCCGAACTACATTTCCCATGACCTGGAGTTAGCAGTAGTGGTATTCTCCTTGAAGATGTGGTGAAATTACATGATGGGTGAATGATTTATAGTCTACTCATATCACAAGTGTCTTAGTTATATATTCTATCAGAAGGACCTGAACATGAGAAAAGGACGTTGGCTTGAGTTCCTGCAGGACAATGACTTTGTGATGGTCTATACTCCTAGAAAGGGAAACATAGTAGTAGTTGAACATAGTAGGAGATCTGGTATACAATTTCTGAGTGAGGTGATAGAGAAGATTGCAGCTTTGCAGATACCCTATGTGGATCGATATGGAGCATCATATCCTATGTCTCTAACAATCAATCCCCCACTCCTTCAGTGAGCAAGGGAGGTGTATCATGGGGATGCAGAATGTGAGGCTTGGCGTGCTTAGATATCCCTAGGACAGGAACTTGATGAATTATCTGAAGTTAGGGAGCACATAATCCTTTTCAGAGGGCGTACTATGGTACTGGTGGTGATTAGAGAAGAATACTTGAGGGAGTTCCATATATCCCCAATAGTGGTACATTTAGGAGTGGAGATGATGTACCAGGAACATCGGTGTCCACACTGGTGGTTGGTAATGAAGAAATCTGTAGTAGTGTTTATCTCTTGGTCCCACACTTTTTAGCAAGTGAATGCAGAGCATCAAGTTCCTACAGGATTATTTCAGCCAATAGATGTACCAGAGTGGAAGTCGGATGGAATTTTTATAGACTTCATGAACAAACTTCTATGCACATCTATGATTCATGATTCTATCTAGGTGATCGATGACCAACTCACCATGTTGTCCCCCTTCCTACCTATCAAAGAACATGGATTAATAGAGAGCTTGGGATGACTCTACATAGAAGAGATTATATGACTTCATGGAGTTCCATCTACGATTGTCTATGATCATGATGCGCGTTTTACTTTCCACATCGGTTAGGGGTTGTAGGAGTCATTTGGGACACAACTTCGGTTGAGCACCACCTTCCATCCTCCGACAGATGGTTAGACAGAGTGGAATATACAGACCCTTGAGGACATGATGTGTGCTTGCTTCCTTGATTTTGGCCGCAGCTGGGAGGATCACTTTCCTTTGGTGGAGTTTGCATACAAGAATAGCTATCACTCGACTATCAGTATGGAATCCTTTGAGGTGTGGTATGGGAAAACTTGCAGATCAAAACTATGTTGGATTGACCAAGGGGAGTCATCATTAGTGGGAATAGAGATGGTATGGGATACCATAGAGAAGGGGAAGATCATCCAGAAGTAGATGAAGACTATACAGAGTAGGTAGATGTCATATGGTGACAGGAGATGGAGATCTCTGGAGTTTGAGGATGGTGACCATGTATTTCTACGGGTCTCACCTCGACTAGTTTTACTGAGATTTGGAAAAGGTGACAAGTTTTTCTGAGGTTCATCGGACCCTTTCAAGTCCCCAATAGAGTTGGCGAGGTGGCTTACCGCTTAGCTCCTCCACCTCAGTTGCACCAGGTGCACAATGTCTTCCACGTATCCCAGTTGAGGAGAAATGTGCATGACCCATCTAACATCATTGACTAGGGAGAGATTGACGTTGACGATGGGGCTATGTTTCTGGAAGATCCATGTGAGATTGAGGATCTATTGGAGTGGGTCCTTCAAGGAGAGATGATACCTCTAGTTTTCATTCATTGGTAGCATGAGAACCTCTCAGAGAGCACATGGGAGCAGGAGGTTCAGATCCATGCTCAATACCCCCATTTAATTTCTTAGTCAATATTGTGGATTTTGGGGATTAAAATCCCTAATGTGGGGAGCATGTAATGTCCCAGAAAATCTGTATAATATTTTTAATTATATGGAATTATTTTGAGACCTCGAAATCTGATAGCATGCGATTCTGAGGCCTAGAGTGCCCGGAATGATCTGTCGAAGTTTTGTTAAGCCTTAATTTGTACACATTAGCATTTTTTATGAAAAAGTGGAATAACTCATAAAAAGTTACTCGGATACGAAATATGAGGGCATCGTTGTCCTCATGATGGGGTTGATTCAATAAGGTTTCCTTATGAATTTTCCATTCCTTCATGTTTTGAAAATCACAAAAACCCTATATTAAGGAAAATTTATCCTTACCTTTTTTCATTCTTTATATTTTGGTTGCTCTAAATCTATCTTTTTTTATTCCTAAGTGTGAAATTCAGTTTCACATCTAAAAAATTGGAATTCTATAAATACTTAGATATAGAGTATTATATTTTCAGGTTCCGAATTCAGAATCAAAATTCTCTAAAATTCAGACTTTGAAATCTATGAAATTGATACTCCGAATTCTCTGAAATTAAGACTTTGAATTCGATGAACATCAGACTCGAAATTGTTGAAAATTAAGACTCATAATTCTTAGAAATTCAGACTCTGGATTCTCTAAAATTCAGACTCAAAATTTTCTGAATTTATAACTCATAATTCCTTCAAATTCTGGTTCTGAAATCCTTAGAATTTATGTTTTGAATTCCTTATAATTCAGGTTCCGAATTTCATAGAATTCAGGTTCTGATTTTTGTAGAATTATGGATTCGAATTTTTTAGAATTCATGTTTCTAATTTCATAGAATTCATGTTCATAATTTCATGTAATTTATGTTCCGAATTCATTTGAATTAATTCATCGAATTACTTATAATTCAGGTTCTGAATTCCTTATAATTAAGGTTCTAAATTCCTCATAATTCAAGTTCTGAATTCCTTAGAATTTAGACTCCAAAATATATGGAATTTTGATTATGAATTCTTTGAAAAACAGAATTCAAATATTCATACAATATAGAATATGAATGTTCTTTGACTCCAAACTTTATTTTCCTTATACGCCAAAAAATTATATTCGGTTGTGGAACCATTTTTTACTTACTCATGTTAAAGTTATGAAATGATGCCATGCATTCAGTTTTTAACTAACCGTTGTTTGAGTGACACGTAGACAGGTCCCTCTGAGATTCTAGGAAAAATATGACCGTTGGAGGAGGGAGCTGACAATCGGAGATGTGCCTATAAATAAGAGATCATTTGAACGAGCTAAGAACATATAAAAAATGAACTATAAACAACATTAACACTATTCTACAACACTATATACCACATGTTGTTGAGGTGATTTCTAGAGAGAGAGATACTCTCATGCTTTGTGCGTACTGAACATCTTTTTTAGCTTCCTTCATGAGACTCCGAATGTTGCTGAGTACATTTGAGGGCTTTTAGGGATAAGAAGACAGAGGTGCTGACTACCCTATGGTTTAAGGGCTTCCATGGATTGGAATACATAGTTGTCGACTACCATGACATTTGAGAACCAATGGTGATAGCATAACAGACTATGATATTCTTATCGAGGGCTTACCCGGGTGTGGGTAAGGTAGAATTTCTTGAAAGTATAAATCAAGGGACCTTTATCCAAGGTTGTTGGATACCCTATTCTTTTGGTTAAAATATTTCATACTTGTTACTTGTGACTTTTTTAAGTTTTTTTCGGCTACATTTGATTAATAAGGAAAGTATAACTATCTTATACATTCCTATACTTGTACTATAACTATACAAGATTCTATAGACTACAAGGTAAAATCTTTGTTCTTATAAACATTTTTTAAATTTTATTTCCAGAACCACATTTCTGGAATCTATTAAGTTTGTAGAACTATATTCATTTATGGAACCACATTTCTAGAATCTAGAATGTTTGTAGAACCAATATGTATTGTGAATTTACCTTTTTTAACATTTTTAAACAATAGAAAGGTTTATATCAACTTTAAAAGTTCCAATGAATTTTTTAAAAGATAAAATTCACCTCCCACTTGTATATTCAACATCTATGTCATATTCTGATACTAAAATCGGCACTAGTGATCCATCATTTGGTATCAGAGGAGGTCATTGAAATACTTATATTCACATATACGGTTTATTCCTCATGTTTTCATTTTTCTATATTTTCCTTTCTTAGGAATTTTTATCCTTATTTACAAACTTCAATTATTTAAAATGTTTGTGAGGGAATATTTTTTTTTAAGATGGCAGAAATTACTGTTGGTTAGATTGATAATCTTAATCCCACTAGACCACAAATATTTGATCAGAATGATTATGAATATTAGAGAGATCTTATGAATGCCTTTTTGATAAACACAGGTGTTGACAAATACATTATGTTAATATGAGATTATAGGATTTTCGATAAGGAACATAGAACCTGTACTAAAACAGAAAAGGTGGAATACGAGAAGAACATTAATGTACGAAATACATTAATTTGTTCCATTTATAGAAATATATATAACCAAATTTCATCTTGTGAAGCAGGAAATAGGATTTGGATGAATCTTGAAGTAACTCACTTGGGAACATCCGAAGTCATTGAAACTAGAAGAGCTATGCTCAGACTGAATATCATGGTTTCTATTTTCTTTATGGAGAACCCATATGTAAGGTACAACACAGATTCATGACCATTGTAAACTATTTATAATCTATGGGTGAGAAAGGATTAGATGATGAAGCTCTTGTGGAAAAGATCATAGACATCATGCCTAATGAATGGGAATCTAAGAGAACAATTATAGATGAAAATAGAAAAGTTACTTAGATTTATCTTGATGAGATTTTTGGAACTCTTCTTCGATATAAAAACAGAATGAAGAGAGATAATGACAATATTAAGAAGAATAATGGAAATGGCAGCGTTTCTTTTACAACAACTTCATATCATATGAAAGTCAAGACTCCTTAGAGACATATTGGAACTAAATCTAAGATGTTTTTTATCCAATCTGTATCTAGTGGAAGTGAATCTTCAGAAAATGAGTTAGCTAATCTTTCTCAAAGAATGAACAAGATTGTTGTACATAAGAACTTTCAATATAGATAAAATAAGAAAGAAATAAAGGAAAATAAATACCCAGAAGTTACTATCTATGAATGGAAAAGATCAGGGAATATAAGGCCAGATTTTCCTATGTTTAAGAGAAAAGATAGAAAGGAAAATAATTCTGAAAAAAATTGAAAGAAATACTACAAGGATAAGGCTAAAAATGTTTTGAAATCCCATGACACCCCGAGTGCTAGTGGTGGTGACTCTTTTGATGAATCTTGAGAGAATGATTCTTATGATCACAAGAATCTTTGTTTACATTCCAAGTAACCTATTTAAAATAATTTTTTAATGGCCAAGGTACACAATGCTGAATGCATAACCAATGAATCCTTGAATTATAATTATAATGATAGTAAATACTATGAATCTTAGGATGCAGAATCTTCTTCTGATGAAGAAAATACTTTACCTACTTATGATGAAGTTTATAGGATAGTTAAGTTTCTTGAAAATAAAAATTCTAAATCTAGATAAATCGTGATAAGGAAAATTGTAGAATTACTTTTCTTACTAAGGAAATATCAAATCTTTCTAAATATCTTGATAAGAAAAATTATGATTTTGAAAATGTTACAAAAACACTTGAGGAAGTTAATTCTAAGAAGTAAAAACTTTCTAAGGATATAGAAAAAGTAATTTGAAAGAAAAATGTTATATAGCCAAACTCTAGTGCTAAAACCAATGTTTTTCCGAATAAGAACATTGTTATTAGAATGAAGATTGAAATATTTTCCTTGAGGATGTGTTTGTTAAATATTACCCTGGGAAAGGAAAATTTTGATAAGATTTATTCCCAAATTTTAACTCTATAGAACAATTCTGGATTTGGTTATACTAGTTCAAAACCAGTTTTTAGTAACAATTATTTTGTTCCTCAAAGTGCTCTACTCTGTACTAAGTGTTAGTGTGGTGGGAATTGGGGAAAAAATTGTTCCCTATACAAAAATTAGTCTTTAGTTTTTCATAAGGTTTATTTTTCCAAGAAAATGTGGATTCCTATGATTTTGCATTCTAATGTTTCCTGATCCAAGAATTTTTTGGTTTTGAATGTCTAACACTCTTATTTTCAAGAATTTAATGATAGTACCAACAAAAATACATGGTACATGGATAGTGGAAGTTTCTGGCACATGACTGGTAACAAAAACTTCTTTGAAAATATTATCAAGATGAAGGGAGTAAATGTAACTTTCGAAGATAATGCAAAACGAGATATCAATATTCAATTTATCATAATACAAGATCAACTTGCATATATTTTTACACAATATTTTCCATCCGATATATTTAAGTATATTAAAAATAAGTTAGGAATGACAACTGTAAGGTAATATTCCATATTAACTTCTTTTTAAAACCCATCTCCTTATAGTAAAAAACTCTATTTCATAGGGGGAGTACATTTTTTTGCTAATGTCAAAATTTTTCATACCCAAATTTTTTTTCGTAGTCAAAATTTTCATAGTCAAAATTTTCATAGTAAAAATTTTCGTAGTCAAAAATTTCTTAGTCACAATTTCCGTAGTCAAAATTTTCATAGTCAAAATTTATGTAATCACAATTTTCATAGTCAAAATTTTCATAGTAAAAATTTTCGTTGCCAAAATTTTCTCAGTCAAAATTTTCGTAGCCTAAAAGTTTTTCATAATCAAAATTTCAGAAACTAATGTTATTCAAGAATGTTTTTCCTCCTTATGAATAATCTTTCTGGAAATTTGAAAGGTATGTTTCCCTTCTTAAGTATTCATAATAATTTTTTCCCTTGTTGGTATTTACATTTTTTTTAACTCTTCATATTCAATTTCCTTAAATCCGAATGTTCTTCTTAAAAACCTCAAAAGATCAGAATCTATAAAAATCCTTCCTCAGCTATCATCTCAACGGTCAGATCTTCTCAAGATGCATTCAGCTGTTGGATCAATCTGGAAAGCTGAACCATCACTTCAATTGCCTATATAAAAGAAACCTGATTGTCCTCCCACATCGATCTCCAAGCCTTCATGTGCTAAAGCTCTACCCTTCCTACATATGATCGTTCCATATCTTTAATGTTTCTTTACTTATGAGTGACTACTGAAGCCTTTTCTCAGAAAGAGGTGTCAAGTGTTAAGGAATTCACTGAGTGGCATATCTAATGTGAAAGGTTAGTCAATCTGAAGTTTTATTCCATGTGTGATTTTTGTGTGTCTAAGAATATCAAGATAAATATTTTGGAGAGTGTTTTCATATCAAAACCAAGAGCACATGATCTGGTATATCTGGAATTACTTTTTCAATTCTATGAGACAATCAGTTTTTTCAATGAAGGAGGAAGAGATAAATTTTACTTCAAGAGCTATGGAAATACATATTCTATTTCTTATAACATGGCTGAAAATCTGATAGGAATTTCTTATGTGGGAGAAGGTGAGTTTTATACTCACAATCAAACTGATGTAATAGGATCCTTTGATAAGAAAAAGGCTCTATCTCGTCCAGATCATGAGGAAGTGAAGACTTCGAAAATTATTCATATCTCTATAAATCTTTATATTCTTAAGATATGGGTTCATGGTTTTCTAATTATGAGAAAAAGGGACAAGTATACCCTAAAGAAAAGTGATATTTACATTATGGATTTCACTGGTGAACCTA
Source organism: Viscum album (assembly GCA_963277665.1). Lineage (NCBI taxonomy): Eukaryota > Viridiplantae > Streptophyta > Magnoliopsida > Santalales > Viscaceae > Viscum > Viscum album. Next base: position 2,083,810,103 of record OY728119.1, read on the forward strand.
GGAAAGATAAACCTAGTTAAGAATATCCTTGTTATGATTTAGAATATAATGAATGGAAATCAAATGTCTCAAATTATTATGTATCTGGCCATTATATAAAATATTATTGTCCTTTGTCTTCAGTCATTAAACATTCCTTTAAGTTATAAGATGAATAATTATAAGGTTATGCTTTTCAGTGATAATACTCTAAGGAGGATGAAGATTGGCTTTGATAGTCAATCTGAATAATTTCATGATTTTTCGGAAGCAGAAGTTGAAGCTCTATCAAAGAAGTCAGAAGTGGATGAAACCCCAAAGAAGAATGGAAGGAAGAGGATGATGAAGGAACCAGAAGAGAAAGGAAAAACCACAGTGGCTAAAGAAACTCAATCTACACCTCCAAATCCAAAGAAGAAAAATATGTATACTGATGAAGTGGTTTCTAAAAAGATAGAGGACAAGAGGAACAAGAAATCAGGGGAGCCTAGTTTTGGATTGGATCTTGCTGAGGAAAAAGCATTGAAAGAAATGACTACTGAGAATCATGAAAAGGAAGAAAAAGAAATTAAGCAATGGAATAAATTGTCTGAAGAAAAAAATAGTTCAATCCCTTTTGAAGGCAGCAGAAAAAGCCTTCGAAAATATGTCGGTACCAGAATCATTTTTGTTAAAATCTTTACTAGAGACTCCAGAAAAGAGGTAAGTGATTCCGGAAAAAGGTCAAGTTGAAAAAATTGTACAAGAATAAGTAGTAGAAGAAGAATAGGTAGAAGGGAGTGGTGATACCAAAGATATAATAAATCAAGTAGAATATTTCCATGAGAATGATAGTCCTTATGAGAAAATCCCAATTCGAACCTCTGAAACTGAATCCTCAGAAACTTGCTACCCCTAGAAATGAGGATAAGGGTGAGGAAGCAGTGAATAAGTTGTCTGAAAATGATAGTATCAATAAGGATTTTATTCTCCCACAGGATGCTGAGGCAGTATCCAGAAAAGAAGAACTTGATGAAGACAAAAAATTTTAGCTATCAGATAGTAAACATAAATCTCCTAATCAAGAATAAGTCATTTAGAAGGATGATAAGAGAAAATAGGAGGTTGTGGATACACCTAGCAATATTGTCGTAAAGAAGAACGAATTTGGTGGTTCATTAGAGAGGAAGGATGTTGAGATAGAAAAGGAATCCTCACCAACCAAAGTCATCGATTCAGAATCGTCCTCTCTTGGACATGACATTATAGTTTAGTCTTTGAAAAAGCTTGTTGGGACTATTCCAAAAGTTTCAGGTATAGACTTGAGATGTTAGATGCTCTAGTATTCATTAAATCAATAATCGGATTCAGTATCCATGGTTATGGATAAATGTGTTAGTATCGATGCAGATTTCAAATATTTCCTCAATAGCTATGAGGAATATAATAGATCTTTCAAGAAGATGAAAAGCTGGTTAAGGAAGGAAATATACGGGATGCGAATATTTGATGAATTTCAAGACAGTGTTGAGGATGCTTTTGACACTAAAGACATAAAGATCATGGATCTCACAAATATATTTGAGGAAAATCTATGTCTAGAACAGACTTCTCGTAAGCAAGAAATTAAGGATTTGAATGGGAAACTAAATTTAGTTTCTCAGAGTTGGATGAAGGAAAGGGATATCAAAATTGAGATTGAAGAAAAGCTTGCTAAGAAAGAAAAAGCTCTGAAGGTTCAGGCAGAATCACTTAAGGCTCAAAATGAAAAAAATCAAATCCATAGAGATGGAAAAAAATATAAGGATCAGTTGATCAAGTATATAGAATAGGGTTACAAGGAACTTATAAAGTTGAAAACCATAGTGAAGAAGCTGATTCCAAAGGAGAAGGAAGGATAATCTTTTTCAAATCTGATTTTTTGTTGTACTAATTCTTTTAATCTTAATGAAATTCTTCCTGGACTTCATATTTATTGGTTGTTTAGTGCTAATATTTTAGGAACCAAATTTCTTTTCCAATACCTTTATTCCTTTTTGAATACCACAAAGGGTGAGAAAGGAATGACAAAAATAGAATACTTAGTAAAGAAGAAATTCCCCAAAGTAAGGGGGAGTTCATATATGGGGGAGTTTTTCTCATGATCCTTAGATATTTCAAAGCATGTGGAGGAGTTAGTCTTATTCACTTTGATCCATAAGTAAAGGGAGATATGTTTTTTACTTACAGGCTAATAAAATTTCTAAGTCCTTATATTCTTTTTTGTTAGGATGATTGTGCTTTCCAAAAAGGGGGAGATTGTTGAGTCAATAAGGTTCTTTATGTATTTTCCATTCCTTCATGTTTTGAAAATCACAAAAAACCAATCTTAAGGAAAATATTATTTTCCTTAAGAAGGAAAGTTTTTCTTCCCCAAGGAAAATTTATCCTTACCATGTTTTCATTGTTCATATTTTTGTTTCTATAAATATAACTATTTTTATTCCAATGTGTAAAATTCATTTTCACATCTAAAACCTCGGAATTATATAAATACATAGATATAGATTTTTCTATTTTCAGGTTCCAAATTCGGACTTCGAGTTCTCTGAAATTCAGACTATGAATTCTCTAAAATTCAGACTCTGAATTTCAGACATTGATTTCTCATAAATTTAGTCTCTGAATTCTCTGAAATTCAGACTCTGATTTCTTATAATTTCAGACTCCAAAATCTATGAAATTCAGACTCTATGTTCTATTAAATTCAAACTACGAATTATCTTAAATTCAAACTCCAAATTTTCTGATATTCGGACTCCAAATTTGGTGTTATTCATTTTCCGATTTCCTTAGAATTCATGTTATAAATTACTTATAATTTAGGTTTTAAATTCATTATAATTCAGGTTCCAAATTCATTAGGATTCATTTTCCGAATTCCTTATAATTCAGACTCTGAGTTCTTTAGAATTTAGTTTCCCAATTCCTTATAACTCAAGTTCTGAATTCCTTAGAATTTAGACACTAAATTCCATAGAATTTAGACACTAAATTCCTTATATTTTAGGATCTAAATTCCTTTTAATTCAGGTTCCGAATTCCTCAGAATTTTGGTTTCCAATCCCTTAGAATTCAGACTCCAAAATATATAGAATTATGATTCTAAATTCATTGAAATACAAAATTGGAATATTCATACAATATTGAATCCGAATGTTCTTAGACTCTGAACATTATTTTCCATAGACTACAGAAAATGAAATTCATTTGTGAAACCATATTTTACTTACTCATGTTATAGTTATGAAACAATGTCATGCATTCAGTTTCTAACTAACCGTTGTTTGAGTGACATGTATATAGGTCCCTCTGAGATTCAAGAAAAAATATGACCGTTTGAGGAGGGAGCCGACTGTTGGAGATGTTCCTATAAATAGTATCACATTTGAACGAGTTCATAACTTATAAATGAATGAACTTTGAACAACATTAACATTGTTCTACAACTCTATAGACCACATGATGTTGTTGTGATTTCTAGAGAGAGATATACTCTCATGCATTGTGCATACTAAATATATTGTTTATCTTTCTTTATGTGACTCTGTATGTTGCTGAGTACATCTGTTGGCTTCCAAGGATAGGAAGAAAAAGGTGTCGACTAACTTAAATTTTGAGGGCTTCCGGGGATAGGAAGATAGAGGTTCCGACTACCTTGAGGTTCGAGGGCTTGCGGGGATAACAAGACATACTCTTATATTCTTATTGAGGGCTTACACTGGTGTGGGTAAGATAGACTTTCATGAAAGTATAAATCATGGGACCTTTATCAATGGTTGTTGGATATCCTACTCTTTGGGTTAAATGATTTCATACGTGTTACTTGTTATTGTTTCAAGTATGTTTTCCACTGTATTTGATTAATAAGGAAAGTGTAACTATCATAGACTTTCTTGTACTTGTATTATGATTAAGTAAGATTCTATACACATTAAAGTAGAATATTTGTTCTTGTAAACTTTTGTTATGTTTCATTTCCAGAACCACATTTCTAGAATCTAGTAAATTTGTAGAACTAGTTTTATTTCTAGAACCACATTTTCGGAATCTAGAAAGTTTGTATAACCAAGAGGTTTTGTGAATTTATCTTATTTAACATTGTTAAACAATAGAATAGTTATATCAAGTTTAAATTATCCAAAGGAATTTTAAAAAGAAACAATTCACCACCCTCTTGTATATTGATAATCTATATCATATTCTGATACTCCAATTGCAATCAATGATCCAAAAATTGGTATCAGAGGATATCTCTGAAATACTTATACACACATGTACGTTTTCTTGATCAAGTTTCCATCGTTCAATATTTTCCTTTCTTAGGAATTTTTATCCTTGTTTACAAACTTCTATTATTAAAAATGATTATTTTCATATATATTTTCTTCTAAAAGGCAGGAATAAATGTTGGTTCGATTAAAAATATTAATCCTACTAGAACACCAATATTTTATCTGAATGATTATAAATATTGGATAGATCGTATGAATAACTTTGTGATAAAAAAAGATGTAGGAAACTACATTATTTTAACTGGATACTATAATATTCCTGATAAGGAACTTTAAACAATTACTTATACAGAAAATGTGGAATAGGAGCTGAAATTTAAGGTACAAAATACTTTTCATTGTCCCATTACTAGAAATATATATAGCTAAATTTCATCTTGGGAAGTAGTAAACTGTATTTGGATGAATATTTAAGTAACTCACATTGGAACTTCTAAAGTCATTGAAACTAGAAGAGCATTTCTCATAGCTGAATATCATGGTTTCTAGTTTCCCTAGGGAAAACCCATAGGTAAGGCATAACAATGATTCATGACCATTTTTAACATTTTACAATCTATGTGTGAGAAAGGATTAGATGATGAAGCTCCTGTGGACAAGATCACAAACATCATTCCTAATTAATATTAACCTAAGAGGACATCTATAGATGAAAATAGTAAAGTTACTCAGATTTTTCTTGATGAGATTTTTGGAACTCTTATTCAACATGAAACCAGGATGAAGAGAGATGCTGAGAATATTAAGATGAAGAATGAAAATGTTAGTGTTTCTTTTACAAAAACGTCAAATCATATGAAATCCAGGACTCCTGAGAGTGTTAAATGTTCTAAATCTAAGAAGGTTGTTATACAATCCGAATCTAGTGGATGTGAATCTTCATAAAACTAGTTATCTAATCTTGCTCGAAGAATGAACAAGATTTTTGTATAGAAGAACATTCATTCTAGATACAAGAAGAAAAAAATAAAGGACAAGAAGGACTTCGAAGTTACTTACTATGAATTTAAAAGATTAGGGTATATAAGGAAATATTGTCCTATGATTAAGAGAAAATATAGAAAGGAAAATAATTCTGAGAGGAATAGAAAGACATACAACAAGGATAAGGATAAGAATGTTTTGAAAGCCCAGAACACATGGAGTGCCAGTGGTGGTGACTCTTCTGATGAATCATCAGGGTACGAATCTTCTGATCAAAAGAAGCTTGGTTTACTTTCCATGTTACCTATTGAAAGGCATTGTTTAATGGCCCAGGTACACAATGTTGAATATATAACCAATGTATCCTTGAATAATAATTATAATGATAGTAAATACTATGAATCTTATGATAAATAATATTCTTCTAATGAATATAATAATTTTCCTACTTATGATGAAGTTTCTATGTTTTCTAAGCTGCTTGAGAATGAAAATTCTAATGTCAAGAAAAATATTGATAAGGAAAATTTTAGAATTACGATTCTTACTATGGAAATATCAGATCTTTCTAAATATCTTGATAGGAAAAATTATGATTTTGAAAATATTTTAAAAACCCTTGAGGAAGTGCATTCAAAGAATAATAAACTTTATAAGGTTCTATAAAAAGTAATTTGAAAGAAAAATGTTTTAGAGACTAACACTAGTGCTAAAACTAATGTTTTTGAGGATAAGAACAAAGTTATTAGAATGAAGGTAGAAATGATTCCATTGAGGAAGTGTTTGTGAATTTTTACCCTAGGAAAGGAAAATTTTGATTAGATGTATTCCCAAATTAGACCTTTAAGGAACAATTTTGGATTTGGTTATACTAGTTCAGTACCAATTTTTATTAATAATTATTTTTTTCCTCAAAGTGATCCATTCTGCACTAAGTGTCAGTGTGGTGGGAATTGGGAAACAAATTGTTCCCTGTACATAAAAGCATTATTTATGTTTTCATAAAGCTTATTTATCCATGAAAATGTGGATTCCTAAGATTTTTCTTTCTAATGTATCCAAATCCAAGAAATTTTGGGTTCTGAAAGTCTAACACTCTTATTTTCAGGAATGTAAAAATAGTACCAAAAACAATACATGGTACATGAATAGTGAATGTTCCCGAAACGTGACTGGTAAGAAAACTTTCTTTTAAAAGATTATCAAGACGAAGGGAGGAAAAGTAATTTTCAGAGATAATGCAATAGGAGATATCATTCTCTAAATTATCGAAAGGAAAGATCAACTTGATGATATTTTCACAAAATCATTACCATACGAGATATTTGAATACATTAAACAGAAGTTATGAAGGATAACTATAAGATAATCTCCCATATTAACTTCTTGTCGAAATCTATCTCCTTATAGAAACAAAATATTTTTCATAGGGGGAGTACATTCGCTTGTTATCTAAAATCAAAACTCATCGTACTAAATGTTTTTACTTAGTAATAATTTTTGTATTTAAAATTTTCATAGTAAAAATTTCTGTAGTCAAAATTTCTGTAGTCAAAATTTTCATAGCCTTAATGTTTTTTTATAATCAAAATTTCATAATCTAATGTTATTCAATAAAAAGTTTCCTCATTATGAATAATCATCCAAAAAACTCTAAACGTATGTTTCCCTTCCTAAGACATAGTAATTATTTTTTACCTTGTTGTTATTTACATTTGTTTATAAACTCTTTGGATTGAATTTTCTTTAAATCAGAATGTTCTTCATAAAAAACTCCAAAGACTGGAATCTATCAAAATCCAAACTCGGCTATCATCTCAACTGTAAGAACTTCTCAAGAGGCATTCAACCGATAGATCAATCTAGGATGCTAGACCATCAGTTTGATAGCCTATATAAAGGACTCCTGATGGTTGTGCCGCATTGATCTCCAAGACTTTGCATGCTGAAGCTCTACTATTCCAACACAAGCCTATTCCAAATATTTCCTTACATATGAATTTATGTTAAAGCCTCTTCTTAGAAAGAGATGTCAAGTGTTAAGGAAATCTCTAAGTGGAAGATCTATAATGAAAGGTTGGTCGATATGATTTTTTATGCCAAGTTTGATTCTAGTGTGTCTAAGAATATCAAGATGAATAGTTGGGAGAGTGTTTGAGTATCAAAACCAAGAGCACAAGATTTGTTATATCTTGAAGTTATGGTTGAATTCTATGAGACAGTCAGTTTTTTCAATAAAGGAGGACGAGATAAATTTGCATTCAAGATCTATGTAATGATGTATTCTATTTCTAATAACAAGGAAGCAAATCTAATAAGAATTACTTATGAGAGTGATGTTATGTTTTTCTCTCACAAGATACCTAATGTAATAGGATCCATTGAAAAGAAAAAGGCTCTATCTTGTCTTGGTCTTGAGGAAGTGAAGTCTCTAAAAATTATTCATCTCTCTATAAAGTATCGAATTCATTAGCTATGTGTTCAAGGTTTTCTAATTCCGAGAAATGATGATAGGGATGCCCTAAAGAAAAGTGATATTTACATTCACAATTTCTTGGTTAACCTAAGAAGGATAAACCTAGTTTAGCATATCATGCATATGATTCAGAATATAAATAATGGAAATCTAAAGTCTCAAATTAGTATGTATCTAACAATTCTTTCAAAGATCATTGTCCTTTTTCTTCAGTCATCCAAGATTCCTTGCAGTTCTAAGCTACAGAATTATAAGGTGAAGCTTTTGGGCGATGATACTCTAAAGAGGATGAAGATTGGATTTATTTTTCAATCTAAAAAATTTCATTATTTTTCATAAGAATAAGTTTAAAGCATATCAAAGAAGCCAGAAGTGGCTGAAACCTTTAAAAATGGTAAAAGGAAGAGGAAGATGAAGGAACCAGAAGGGAAAGAAAAAACCCTAGTGTCTAAAGAAACTCAATCCGCACCCCCAAAGACAAAGAAGAAAAATATGTATACTAATGAAGTTGTTACTAAATGGTGAGATAAAAAGACGAAAAATAAATAATGGGATCCAAGATTTGTTTTGGATCCTGCTGAGCCAAAACCATGGAAGGAAAATACTATTGATAATATTGAAACTGAAGAAAAAGAAAAGAAGAAAAGGAAGAAATTGTCTGAAGCTGAAATAGTTCAATCCCTTCTAAAGGTTTCTGAGAAATCCTTCAAAAATATTCTTGTAAAATAATCACCTTTGTTGGAATCATTACCAGAGACTCCAAGAAATAGGTTAGTGATTCCAGAAAAAAGATCAAGTCGAATAAATAGTGCAAGAAGAAGAAGTAGAAGAAGAAGAGGAATAAGGGTGTTGTGATACCAATGATATAATAAAGAAAGTAGAATATTTCCATGAGAAGGAATTTCCTTATAAGAAAATCTCAATCCAAACCTCTAAAGTCGAATCCTCAAAACATGATACCCTTAGAAAATAGGAGAAGGGTGAGGAAGAAGTGAATATGTTGTCTGAAAATGATAGTAGTAATCCTGATTTCATTCACATAGAGGATGCTGAGGCAGAAGCCGAAAAAGAAAAGGTTGATGAAGACAAAATTTTTCAGCTATTAGATAGTGGACATGAATATCCTGATCAAGATGAAGTCCTTCTGAAAGATTATAATGAAATAAGGTGGTTGTGAATACACCTAGAAATGTTGTGGGAAAGAAGAAAGAAGTTGGTGGTTCATATAAGAGAAAGTCTATTGTATTAGAAAAGAAATCATCACCAATCAAAGTCTCAGATTCAAAATCATCCTATCTTGGACATGAATTTGTAGTTCAGTCTTTGAAAAATCATGTTGGGACTATTCCAATATTTCCTAGAATAGAGTAGAGATTTCAGATGCTTTAGCATTCATTAAATCAAAAATTGGATTTAGTATCAATGGTAATGGATAAATGTGTTAGTCTTGAGGAATATTTCCAATATTTCCTCATTAGCTACAAGGCTCATAAAATATCATGAAATAAGATGACAAGTTGGTCATGGAAGATGTTGGTAAAAAATCCCTCAAGGTATCATTGAAGCATTTTTGAAGTGATTGTGTTTGTTGACAAAGTGGACATCAGTGATGTGATTGTTGACAAAGAAAACCATGACATACAAATTTTTCGAAAAAGGATTTTTCATGGTGGAATTTCGAGTTCAAGAGATGTGGGTAATGATCAATGTTTGATTCAAGAACTTCGACAAAGGAATGGATGATCTGGAGATGGCATAAAAAGAACAGATGCAAAATGGCGCCGTTTTCCAGTGTTTGCCAAATTTTTGTGCCTAAAAATCAACAAATGAAGAAAAGTGGATTTTGGCAAAGGGACTTGCGTGCCGTGTACATGAAGGCTTGGAAATTTGCGCGCCATATGTTTTTCATGATCAGATCATCAAAATATGTCAAAGAGATAAGGGTCGCGCAAGTTTTGGTGAGGTCGCGCAGGTGACTTGCGCGCCGTGAAAGAGACTTGCGTGCCAATGCCTTGGAAGCTTGAGAACTTACGTGCCTATGGTTTTTCAAGATCAGAATATCAAAATATGCCAAAGGAAAGAAGGTCACGCAGGTGTTTGGTTTGGTCGCGCAAGTTTCTAGGGGTATAGAAGAGACCTGCGTGGTGACACTTGCATGCCGTCGCGCAGGGTGGTCAATCTGCCTATAAATAATGGACCACCCCACCTCATTCTTCACTGGAGTTCAACACTTATAGAACTATGAGTTCCTGTCACGTAGGTGTGGATGTCGCGCAAGTGGTGGTGTGTCGCACAAGTGGGACTTGCGCGCCAGAATAGGAAGTTGCGCGCCAAGTGTGAGTTGTGTGCCTGAGGTGGTTTAGGCGAGGAAGGAAGTGAGTCATGCAGGTTTGGAGTTGAAGAAGCTTGTGTCACACAATTGGTTGAGGTAGACTTGCACGCCATTTGTGACTTTCATGCCAATACTTGAACACCGAATTAAACTGTCGCGCCAAGTAAGGTTGATTTTCCAGTAGTATTTTCGTGTTGCGTGGAAGATGGATGTTTTCCAGATACCTTCGGTGCAAATAGATATTCATCTACGGGTGAAAGTTGGACTTCAACATAGCATCTACATAAAGAGGAATATTCATTCCATCATGAAAATGAAGATACCTACAGGTCTATAAACTGTGAGTGGATCCTTTCTAGAGTAGTGGGTGATGGAAGAGGAAGAATGTGATCCTTTCCACCGGCAGTGATCTAAAGAGAGAGAAACAGGGAGTGACCCTTGGGAAAGAAGCGATCTAACCCTAAAAATTGTAAAGTTAGTGAGCCTGGGAATAGAAGTGATCTATCCCGAACCTTTGTATCCACATCTAGTGAAGAATAGTTGAATTTGGTATGACCAGAAACTTGTCGGCATATGCTCCTTGAACGCAGCCCAGTGAGGGTGAACCGAGTAAAAATATCTGTGTCTTCCTTCTTACTTCCCTGTATTGCATTTAAAGCATCATCATCAGATAAGGTAGAAAATAAGTGATCATAATAAACACACAAGTTCAAACAAAGTGACCCTTGTAATAAAGAGGTCAAGATCCAGTGGCGCAGGAAGAAATTTAAAAAATACTATCCATACCCTGATTCACCCCCCTCTCGGTGTATATACGCCCCTATTTTTCCTAATAGAAGAAAATAGAAGAGATAAGAATCCTTGATGAATTTCAAGACAATGTCAAGGATGCTTTTGAAACCAATGATGTGAAGTTCAAGGATCTCACTAATATCTTTGAGGAAAAGTTAAGTCTTGAATAGAATTCAGGGAAGAAAGAAATTAAGGATTTGAATGGGAAACTAAATTCAATTTCTCAGAGTTGAAAGAGGTAAAGGGATCTCAGAATTGTGATTGAAGAAAATATTTCTAAGAAAGAAGATGTTCTGATGGCTCAGACAGATTCTCCTAAGGCTTAGGAAGAGAAAATCAAGGCCTTAGAGAAGAAAACTGAAGATCATGATTAGTATCTCAAGCGTGCAGAAGAGGATCACAATGAATATATGAAGTTTAAAACCATAGTGAAGAAGCTGATGCTGAAGGAGAAGGAAGGATAATTGTTTTCAAATATTATTTTCTATTATATTTTCTTGTTGTATAAATTAATTCAATCTTAATGAAATTATTGTTGCACTTCATATTTCTTGGTTGTTTAGTACTAATCTTTTTGGAACCAAATTTATTTTCCATTCCTTTTATTCCTTTTTGAAAATCACATAGTGGGAGAAAGGAATGAAAATAAAATAATACATAGTAGAGAAGAAATTTCCCTAAATAAGGGAGAGTTCATCTAAGGGGAATTTTTCATCATGAATATTTTTATAAGAAAGAAAATGAAAAATATTATTCCGGAAACTATGAATACGATCCATAGAGATTTAAAAACTTAAGGGGGAGTTAGTTGTATTCACTTTGATCCATAAGTAAAGGGAGATACATTTTTATTTAAATGAAAATAAAATTTCTATGTCCTTATATTATTTTTTGTAAGGATGTTTGGGCTTTCCAAAAAGGGGGATATTGTTGATTCAATAAATTTTCCTTATGAAAGTTCCATTCCTTCATGTTTTGAAAATCACAAACACCCTATCTTAAGGGAAATATTATTTTCCATAATAAGGAAAAATTTTCTTCCCCAAGGAAAATTTATCCTTACCTTGTTTTCATTGTTCATATTTTATTTTCTATAAATCTATGTCTTTTTATTTCTATGCGTAAAATTGGGTTTCACATCTAAAACCTCAGAAATCTATAAAGACTAAGATATAGAGTTTACTATTTTCAGGTTCTGAATTCCAACACTGAATTCTCTGAAATTCAGACTCCGAATTCTCAAGTAATTAAGACTCCAAATTCTCTGAAATTCAGACTCTGAATACTATGAAATCCAGACTTCGAATACTCTGAAATTCAGATTTTGAATTCTCTAAAATCCAGACTCCTAATTCTTGGAAATTGATACTCATAATTCTCTAGAATTTAGACACCGGATTCTATGAAATTCAGACTCTGAATTTTCTAAAATTCAGACTCCCAATTCTCTGAAATTGATGTTCATAATTACTTAAAATTCATGTTCCGAATTCCATATAATTTTGGTTCTGAATTCCTTAGAATTATTTTTTTGAATTCCTTAGAATTCAGGTTCTGAATTCCTTATAATTAGGAAAATGTATTCCTTAAAATTCAGGTTCCGAATTCCTTATAATTAATGTTCTTAATTCTTCATAATTTAGACTCCGAATTTCATAGAATTCAGGTTCCAAATTCCTGACAACTCAGGTTCTAAATTCCTCAAAATTCAGGATTGGATTCCATATAATTTAAACTCCGAAATATATAGAATTCTGATTCCGAATTCCTTGAAAAATATAATCCGAATATTCAAGAAATATTGAATCCGAATGTTCTTAGACTCTGAACTTTATTTTCTATAGACTCAGTAAAATTATATTTGGTTGTGCAACCATATTTTACGTACTCATGTTAGATTTATGAAATGATTTCTTTCATTAAATTTCTAACTAACCACTGTTTGATTGACACGTATACAGGTCCCTCTGAGATTCAAGAAAAAATATGACCATTGGAGGAGGGAGCTGACCATTGGAGATGTGAATTTAAATAGGAGATCATTTGAATGTGCTCAGAACATATAAACAAATGAACATTGACCTAATTTTACACTATTCTACAACTCTATAGACCACATGCTATTGATGTGATTTCTTTAGAGAGAGATACTCTCATGCTTTGGGCGTACTGAACATCTTGTTCAGCTTGATTAGGGTGACTCTGAATGTTGATGAGTTCATTCGAGGGCTTTTGGGGATAAAAAGATAGAGGTTCCTAGTACCTTAAAGTTAAAGGGATTCTGCGGATAGAAAGACAGAGGTGCCGACTACCTTGAAGTTCAATGGCTTGTGGGGATAGAACGATAGAATACAATATTCTTATCGAGGGCTTACCCTGGTGTGGGTAAGACATTCTTTTTTGAATTTATAAATCAAGGGACCTTTATCCAAGGTTATTCCATACCATACTCTTTTGGTTAAAATATTTCATACTTGTTACATGTGATTATTTCAAGTTTCTTTTCCACGAAATTTGATTAAAAAGGAATGTATAACTATCTTATACTTTATTATACTTGTACACTGATTAAGTAAGATTCTATATGCTTTAAGGTCGAATATTTGTTCTTTTAAACTTTTCATAAATTTCATTTCTAGTACCACATTTCTAGAATCTAGTAATTTTTTTGAACTAGTATCTTTTCTAGAACCACATTTCTGGAATCTAGAACGTTTTTAGAACTAAGTGGTTTTGTGAATTTTCCTTATTTTAATTTGTTAAAAAATAGAATGTTTTATATCAACTTTAAAAGTTCCAAAAGAATTTTTAAAAGATAAAATTCACCCCCATTTTGTATATTGAGCATCTATATCACATTCCAATATTAAAATCAGTATCAATGATCCAACAGATGGTAGGTTTACCCATGGAATGACATAAGTTTAGTCCGTGAGGTCCACCTGTGAGAAAACCCTAAAATGGAATAACCCTAAAAAAATAATTAAATAAAGTAATTATATTTTTCAAATTATTAGAACTCACAAACGGTAACTCAAATTAAAAATCTGAGACCACTGATGAACTCATGAGGGTATGCTTTCTTTAGGCAGATACTAACAATGGCCCATGTGGGCCACCAGTAAAAGTTATTTTTTGGATGTAAATAAAATAATTAAGTTTAAATTATTTTATTGTAAAATATTTACAGTTAAACATTACCTCATATTGGAAATCTGAGATTACTGTTGGGTTTGTTTGGGCGTGTTTCACTTTGACAATGCCTACCCTCGACTGTCGTGGGTTGAGGGTGACTTCATAAAAATTTTCTGACCATATTTTTGGGTACGTTCAGTAAACACGTGAGATGCATTTTGTAACATTTGAACCGGTTATCAGAATTGAAATATGAATACACCGTTGAACTCACAGCTCCGATATTCTCTTAAGGAGACATTCACCTCAACCGTAGTAGGTCGAGGGTGGAAATTAGTTTTCGGACTGTTTTGTGGAAGAAAATAAAAACAATTCTTTATTTTATTTTTGAATTTTAAACCTCCCATTTGAAACATGAAGGTGGGGACCACATGAGAGTTTTCAGGTATTTAATGTTGGGAATTAAATGCCTTCTTACACAGAATTTTTAACCACATTCCACCGTAATTATTAGGATTCAATAATTCAGAATTAATGAATCAAATTTAAAATAATGGATATCTGCAAATTAAATTTTCCATCTTAATTTAATTAATGTAAAATGTTTAATTAGATTATTGCTTAAGATTATATAATTTGGCACCTCTACTCTCGCATGAAAAGGGTATTGGAAAAGTATGGGAGAGCTTTGGATAGTTGGAAAGATCTATCTCCAACAAAGGAGATCCTCCAACGAAGAACGAATCCAGGAATCGAAGAACGAGGAACTGACCTTGGAGCATCTTGCATGAGTGACGAACACAGACATCAATAATCAACGACTAAATATTCTTCCTCGTACCACACGCATACGAAAATAGATTCAGGGGTTTATTTTTAAAATGATTGAATTTATTTATCGATTCTTTATATTTTAGTTTCACAACGACGATGGGGAAACTAACATGGCCATTGTTCCACGCATATACCTGGCCTCTTATCTTATGATTCTCCTCATGTTCTTCATGCATTCTTCAATTCCAAATATTTAATTCTTCTAGAAACACAATATTTTGTTGAGTGATACATATGGGGTTGTCGTCCCAAGGATCATGAATATGCGATTGTTTTAATTTTTAGGCTTGGAACGAAGCCCCAATGGATCGATGAAGAAAGCGGTGACAAGAAGTAGGCCGACCGTGAGGAAGGATGAATGAAATAGATCCACTCCTCTAGATGATGAGGAAGCCATGACACGTTGGCAGCTATGGGGTAGGGTGGAGGCTGACATTCGGCTGGACACATGGCAGAGCAGTGGCCCGCGTCTGCACCGCTGGAGGAGCATGAGGCTGCGACCGCTGGGCCGCGGCGGAGGTCAAAGAGTGGTCGGCTGTGCCGGCTATGGTGGAGCATCAGTGTGGGAATGTGCCACTGGGAGAAGGACCAGCCAACATTTGAAGTTTGACAGGACCCGCTCTGGTCCCATGGTGACTTGGAAGCACCTAAATGCGATGCCCATTGCCTTTCTGAACGGAAGGGGGATGCTCCCCCTTCTACGCCAGCTCAGGAAGACTCTGCCACCAGGACGCACCCAATGTGGATTGGGCCCACCATAGCCCAAGACAACCGGTCTAGACCTGAATCTGGATGGGGTGACCCAAACCAGTTTGGGTTAGCCAAGGCTGGGTTGGGCCTGGTTGGACGAGACCCGAACCCATCTGGACCCAATTACGCCATTGTGGCCATAACTTGTGATTCGGGCATCCGTTTGATAAATCATTAGTGACAATATAATCCTTGGACATAGAATGTCCAATTGGTATACTCCACTTTATCTTTGGACAAAGTTGGAGTACGGCCAGGCTAGATCGAACCCTGAATCCAACCAGGCCCTTAAAGAGGATATTCTAATAACTTCCATATCGGGCGTCCGATAGACGCGCCAGAGTATTGGGTCCCTTTTGATGTGAAGGACATTTGGGATAATTCTTATGGGACTTGGGGGTGTTTGAGATATGAATGATGGCTTAGTGATCAGTTCTCCCAAGTGCGCGATGTACAGAAACCTGCTACTGGATGAGAGTTGACGACTGCGGACCGTTTCAACTTGGAGTGAGTCGATTGGCCTAGTGGGGAGCACCTCTCTGTGATGTGGCAGACCCATGATGGGGAGAAACTCTATGTGACACGACTGAACCATGGTACCCAACTGGAGGAGTACCTCAATAGGACATGAGGGGGAGCACCTCTGTGTGACGTGGTAGACCCATAGTGGGGAGCGCCTCTATGTGGCACGGTAGACCCATGGTAGTCAATCAGATGAGTACCTCTGCAGTCCAAGGTTTGTGGTAAGAGCCTCTGTGTGACACAATTGGCCCACTGTACTCCATAGAGGAGGAGTTCTCCAGCAGCTGAGGTGTTTGACATTGTGACTAGAGATGTTACTTGTTATTATCCCTAGAGAATCCTATGGCTGTATATCATCTTTCATAGAGATCTTGTGTGTGTTAGAATCATAATCCTATTTATCATAGTTGTATACCAAGTTTGAGATGAGTCTTATATATTTGTGGTGATACATGTGTGGTACTCCAACCATCGTGGTATTACCTGTGTGGTATTCCTCCCACCTGTGTGAGGTGGGTATATTCTGATTACATTGGTATATGAATCTTCATATACCTATGTAGGGTTGAATGTTGTTTCTATGTTTTGTGGTTTATAATTTTTGGAGTTGAGAGATCTTACAAGGTCTCGGTGTCCCTACTGAGTATTTTTACACTCACCTCTACATGGGCTACACACACACCTTGTTGTGTCTGGTGTAGATGATAGAAAATGATGACTGAGGATGAGGGTACCCAGACGGGAGATTTCTTAGAGGTAGAACTTTGATGAGGTGATCTGCAGAGACGATCATTTGAGAGCTGTACCTACACATAAGGTAGGATCCTTGGCAGGTTTTCATAGGAGCTGTACTCAGTTTTACATGAAATTTCTAGTTTTTCTTGTACTTTTTAGTTGGGCTTGTATTCTAGCCCCTTTAATTTCTGTACATACACTATTAACTATATAGTTTAGTTTGTACTTATATCAAGATGTGTGCTTGGTTTGTGTGAGTTTACAGTTTATAAAGGCAACGCCTTCCCATTTTATGAAATATAGCTTTCGGTGATTATTGCCTGTCCTTGGCCTATGGTAGGTGGGCTTGGGGTAGTCATGGCACGTGCCCTGGGGGACGGGTCGAGACATTTTGGAATGTCAAGTGTCTCTTTTCTTTTAATGGATTTTAGATATCATTTAAGGGATTCTAAATGGCATAGAAAGTGGGTATATAATGACTTCTACGTCAAAAGATATGTTGCCGGAGCCGAATTGGAAAACGAAACAATAGTGGGAAACTGATTGTTGAGACAGAGTACGTGGCGCCATAGTCATGGGGCCACCGTAAGGGGTGTGACCATTTCGGTGGGAGACTCCTACGGTTCCACCATGATGGTGCCTCATACATGGTGACACCATCCCCATGCCACCGGTTTGACCGGACACCGTAAGTGGTGCCACCATTTTTGTGATTGACAATGATTGATGTGACTTCTACTGTGCCATTGTTTTAGTGTGTGTCCATGACTAGTTCCAATGTTTTGGTGGAACCATTTGATGGAACTGATTTTTTTTGGAAAACACCATAATGCGTCATTGTTTTGGCCATTATATAAGAAACCTCTCAATCCATTCTTTCCCTCGATAAACAAAACTATACCCGAAGGAAAGAGAGTAGTCCGAACAACGACCTTGAATGATAACTCTCATGAGTAAACCTTTTTGACACCTAGGAACACCTCCCCCTCAAGGAACCACACAAACATGTAATGATCATGCTATACATACATATGGAATAGGGATTCCCTTCCCCCATGTCATGATACTATCCAATTTTTGACACAATAAATTTCCCACAGAGGTTTAACCACATCCACTTTAATGCATCTTGATTAGGGATCAGGTCCTCCCCTCCCCATATCCAGGACTCTTCCCACACACCCATAGAAGAAATAAAACATTCCATTTCATAGATTAAATGGTCAAACACTACATATCAAACATGTAAAAAATAGAATAGAACAAAACTCAAAACAACTCTGTGTACTGAGTGCTCAAATGATCCTCCCGTTCCTAGGTACTCTTCTTCATCCCACCATACCTCCATAACACACGAAACAAGGTAATGGTTCATCTACTATGCTCATTCTCCTCACAATCCTCAATCCTCACAGGTCTCTCTAGAAACATCAATTCGTCCTCGATATCCGACTCCCCCTAGTCGAGGATGTGCAGACAATCTTGTTGATACCAACAGAGCTGAGACACATGGAAGATGTCATGCATCCTTAGTAGTGGCGGTGGTATCGCCAGCTGAGAAGCCACTTTGCCGACCAGTCACCACACGTTGAAGGGTCCAACGAACCTGGGGAAAATCTTACTCCCCCTACCGAACCTCCATTTCCAATGCTGAGGAGAGACCTTCAAGAACACATGGTCCCCAACCTCGAACTTCAAGGTTCACCTATTAGGATTGGCACACGTCTTCTGATGGACCTAAGACTTATTCATCCTCTCTCATAAAATATGATCCTTCTCCATCAGGTTTCGCACCACATTCGGGTGAAGAACACCTCTTCCCCGAATTCTATCTAGCACACAGGTGAGGGACATGACCGCCAGTACATAGATTTGAATAGAGCCATTCCAATGGTAGCGTGATAGAAATTATTATAGGAAAGTGATGACAGAGTAATGTGTCATACAAACATTCCTCCAAATCCCAAATCACATTCATGTAGCATATCCTCCAATTCCTAGATGGTGTGATTTGCCTACCCATCTTTCTATGGGTGGAAAGTAGTTCTGAGGCTTATTTGGGTGCCAAAATTATGTTTCAAACATTTCTAGACTCATGAGGTAATCTGGATGTGCCGATCGAAGACTATGGACCTCGAAACTCCAGGAAACCACACCAGATTGTCCACATAACTCTATGATAAGGCATCCACGACACTCGACTCCTTGATTTATAGAATGTGATATGATTTCTTCATATAGTATACCACTACCTAGATAACATCACAACCTCCTTTAACCCTAGGTAGCCCTCTGATGAAATCCATTGACATGTTATCCCACTTCCTATCGGGGACATCTAAAGGTTGTAACAGAACCCCCTAGGGTGTGGTGTTTACCCTTAACCAACTGACACTTGAGGCACATTTTCACAAACTCTGCCACTATCCGCTTCACCCCGGGCCACCAAAACTGACCTCTCAAGCCTTGGTATATCTTGGAAACTCTTGGTTCTACTACTAGGGGTGAGTTTTGGAACTCGCCAAAAACTATCTTGCACATTACCACCTGGAAAAATAACTTCCCATGTAACAACATCTCATTCTGCTCGTCTTCCCACCATCCTCCCCTAGCATCACCATAGATGACACGATTGCACATCACTTCAGCCTCCAAGTCACCCCACTGGGACTCCTCCACCTGCTGAAATAGAGAGGGATTCACTATCATATATAATAGACAACCTCATCCATCCTCCACTCTTGCATACAGGTGTAGGGAAGCCAACTCCTCCATCGCCTTCCATGCATCTACCAAGTCTTGAACTGCATCCTTTTGTGACCTCCTATAGATGGAATCATCCATCACACTCAACTTAAATTCAGTGTAAGAGATTTTGAAGTTGTAGTCCTGAATAAATTCTATCCACCTCTACTTCCACATGTTCAAATCCCACTAGGAGAAGATATATCTCAGGATCTTGTGATCTGTGAAGACCACGAAGCGCTACCTGATGAGGTAATTCAGCCATAACTTTACTGTGAACATGACCGCTGCATGCTCCAGATCATGGGTGTAATAGTTACGCCCATGGGGATGTAACTTCCTAGACAAATAAGAGATAAAACCCTACTGTTTCATCAACACAGTACCCAATTCATGGCTTGAAGCATCACAAAACACCTAATACGTCACTCCTTCTTCTAGAAACCAAAGTAATGGGGCTCTAACCGGCTTCACCTTCACAGAACTAAAGGATTCCTGGAACTGATCATACCATATAAAATCCTTTTCTTTCATGGTATAATCTGTCAAGGGTATAGCATCTCGAGAAAATTTGGGAACAAATATATGATTGTAACCCATTAACCCATGATAATATGATCCTATACCTTGTTCTTGGGTGTTTCCCAACAGATAACCATTCCAACCTTTGATGGGTCCACTATTATCCCCTCTCCGAACACCAATTGTCTAAGGAAGTGCAGATCTCATGTCCTAAACATTCACTTTGAATCATTCCATAGAGATGGTGATGCCAGAGGACCCCTAAACCATCCTCAGATGCTCAGCACGATACTCCTAAGATCTTGAGTAGATCAAGATGTCTACAATAAACACAACTATGAAATGATCTAGATATTCCCAGAAGACGGTGTTTATGATCCCCATGAACATGGCTAGTGCGTTCGTAACACCGAATGACGTGACCATGAACTCAATGTGACTATAAATACACATGAAGGAAATCTTCGAGATATCATCCTCCTTCACCCTCAACTGGTGATATCCCGAACGAAGGTTGATCTTAGAGAACCATCTTACCCCCTCCAACTGATCAAAAAGGTCTCTTATCCTTGGGAAAGGGTAACGGTTCTTGACCGTATGTGATTCAGTCTCTGGTATTATATGTACAGCCTGAGACCACCATCTGCCTTCTTTGTGAACAAGACTGGAGAACCACATGGTGATGTGCTTGGTCAGATAAAACCCTTTCTTCATCATATCATCAATCCAAAACCGTACCTCCCATGACATAGAAGGTTCCATACGATAGGGATACATCCAAATTAGAGGGGCAATGGTTTCAAGTCTATCTCGAACCCAACATCATGTCTAAGGGGTAAAGTCACCACCTATTTAGGGAAGATGTCCATGAACTCACCAAAAATATCCGAAGCTTCCACCATCTCTGAGTCCACTGACTCCACTGGTGGCTCGACTAACAAAGAAGGAAAGGGCTCCACTCGACGACTACCCTCCTAGAAACCCCACTCACCGATGAAATTCACATGTTGGCAACCCATATCTGAAAACAAAACCCCTCTACAGATGTAGTAGATAATGGAACAAATAGTGAAAAACCAGTCAATTCCTAAACGAACATTATAGGGCTGCATCTAAACCAAAAGAAGATCCCCACTGGACTAATTTGGTCCCAAATTCAGTCTAAATCCTCAAAAAACACGATACAAGATGGTCTGACCTCTAACTGGCATACTCAAACCCAGGCGTTCAGAAAATCTATTTGCATTTAGATCCAATGAAAGGGATAGATTGGGTGCAAAAGGAGTGTGACGATCCGGAATCAAATAGGACACATGCAAGAGTACTAAACAAGATGATCGTACCTTGAACATGTTATGGAACTATTGTAACTGCTGACTCTATGGCTTGCAACTGCCCACACCCATATCCTCTACCCCTTGGCTACCAGCCACCTCCCCATCAATGCCCTGAACGAGGTCCCTAAGGAGAGCCTTGTGGTTGGCCTCATCCTAAAATGTCTGCTCTCGATGGAGAGGGAGCTCAATGTCCCTATTGATGCTGCTGAATGGCCCTGGTAGGAAACTGCTGCTGCTGACATGGGCACTGCACCTTCCCACCCCCACTATACTGCACTTGATCGGGGAACTGATTATAATGGTTCCCATGGTTCCATAGATGAAGAATATTTGTCCTGGGCCTGCAGATAAAAGGGTGAGTAATGGCAGATCGAAACTGGATCTGCTGGGGCCTGCTCCCCACTGGCCAAAACATAAAATGACCTGATGTCGGAGGCCATATGCTAACGGCTTTCCCCTTTGACAAGACCAACTGGATCCCTTCTCCAGGCACACCTCTTAGTGTGTGAATACTCTCTACCAATTCATCCTTAATATGTACTTCTAAGTATGTTGTTATTGTTTGGAGTGTAACAACATACTGGAGATAAGGTTGGAGTGCTTCCTCTAAACGTATTCCCCGAGAATCCTCATCTGGAACGAGGAATGGAGCTAAATGAAGAAGATCATATAACATGATCCCCAACAACATCACTAACATGATCCCCTGCAGAAGGTTTAGTAGCTACTAACTCTTTTCTTCTTTCATCATGGATGAGAGGAATTCTACATAGAAGTCCCTATCGACACTAGTCCACAAAACCTCAGCCTCCCTCTTCTCCCTAAGATAGAGCTCCCCCCACTGACGCGCCGCTCCCTGAATCTAGATTACAACCAATGGAACCTAATACTCCATAGGAGCCCATATCACGGTGAAAGCTATCACCAGCACCCTGATACATCTCTCAGTCTCTATGTCCGAGAGGCTTCCCTCATACATTCTCGAGGTTTTGCCACTGAAAGGCATGATGCGCCCAATACCACTGGTCATCCTCACCCTCTTGATTAGACCTATGCTAAAAGACCAAATCAGCCTCATATCCCTCGCTCTTCAACACTATCCATGGCCATAGTCTAGGTTCCATAGATTCATTGTAAACAAGGAAGGCCTAAGACTATGTAGTTAGAATATTACATTAAAATTTCTATTATACATTTTTTTATTTAAAATCCCAAGAATACCTAAGACACACAACAACACAAGTCATTATGATGCATGTACATTTCTGAGGGTCCCTACCCAGCTATCAGTGTATCCTCACTTGGTCATTTTGTAGGTCTAGAATCCTTGCATCAGATCATGGGGGACCCTAATATCCCATGTCTTATATGGTCTTACCTAGATTACTTCATGCACCAAGACTGCCTAACACTGTTACCCTAACACCCCATGAAATCCTCACTTTTCCTCACTCTAAAATCCAAACTATCTCTCAACCGACCTCGCTCTGATAACATACGATCATGGACCACCTTCACCAAGCTGAGGGAAGAGACGAAATATTGCAAGAACCTTCCTTCTTCACGTTTAAGAAGAGATAATAACCCTCGAAACCTACCTTCAATAGTTCATAGAGCGTCAAATTGCACCAACAGTATAAAATCACATGGAAAAAAGAAGGCATTACCCTTTTTATTTTATAAGATCAGGAGAGAAGATAATAAATCCCAAACAACACCAAAAGTAGAAGTAAAAGTAAATTCAAAACAATCCATTCCCATATGCATGTTCTAATAATTAGTGGTACAAATAAAAATACAAGAAAACTCTAAAGGAAAGTTCTAACAAAAATGAAAAGAAGCAACGTCAACAGTCCAACCGTATAAATTAGTAAGGTCTAGCATAGTCCTTGATGTCTTCTTTGAAACCTGAAAGAAGCATTATATATATAGGGTGAGTATACAGGTATACTCTGTAGAGAAAACCAAAATCTCTCATGCACAAGTGGGGAGGCATACTAATGTGCAGTGAGAAAAAGGGAATAACCAAAGAACCCAACAAGGAATATGTTCACCTAACCTCACCAGGGAACACTACCCAAATAACGCAGGTCATGTAAAGGAATTGTAATGGAACATCGATATTGGGAACCCTACACAAATTTCCCATAGGTTATTAAAGACAACCCATGTGTCAGACCTATCCCGCCATACTCTCTGCAGTCCCACTGCCAAACCCCGCCCTCAAAAACCCAGACTACCACATCCACACATACCTACCAAAAACAGCTGGGCCAAAACAACCACATGTAACCAGTCCCACAGACACCAGGTCTAGAACAACTACAACCACACCTGAAGATACATAGGCCTCATCCAAAAGACACATGGGAGACAACCTGCCCGCACACACCTGGGCCAACTAATACAAATCCCCTGACCAAAAAATATTGGTCTATAATGGAACTCAGACCATCAAAGCATGCTCGAAGAGTCTCGGTGTACTCGGTAAAGGGATGATAAAATGAGCTAATGACCGGCCATTCATAAGAGTGTTGGAAAAAAACACCACCACTATGAAATGGGGGTTTTAAGCAAGAAGTTCTCAACTTGGTTAGGGTGAAAATAAGAAGCATAAGAACTAAATTACACATATAGGTTAACAAGAACTCATCCCAACCTAGGGGTTCCAGAATCAGCCCACAGACACACACACATTCCTTACTATTTATTCATAAAAAAGAACAAAACCCACAACCAAAGCACTAATCACTCCCAGAATACAATTCCCTATCAACATCGTTCTTTTTATCACATTAAAGTGGTTACATTTAAATATAACTCCCCTACCAGGAAACTAATTCCCATAGCCACAAGCCAAGAATGGAAGAAAATAGTGAAGAAGTAATTTAATCATTCACACCCTGTTCTATTGTAAAGTCACAACAACATAAGGAATATGTGAAATCCCTCGAAGTACTAGAACCAAACAATTGTCCATCATATAGCCCAACACAACCATAGATCCACAAAACAACAACTTCAAAACAAAAGGGGATCTCATCCCCATCCACATCACCCCACAAGCAACGTGAAAAACATCCACACATTTTGACAAGACAATTTAAAGGAGTTTCTAGATTCAAAATCACCATTCCATTCGTTCCATATTTCCGTTTTGTTAATTGGGGTGATCACACAAGGATTTCTGTTCACTAGAAATTCATTTGATCTACTGAGTTTATGTGATTAACCAATTTACATGTTACTAACATTAAATCATCACAGAAGATAGGGGATCATTAGTGTGCAAAGAAAGACCACCAACAATCATTATTTTCATTGGACATAAGACCATACAATTCAAAACATATAAGGAAGGGTAAAAGAGTACAACTGCATCATCAAACACACCCCTTGATTCTTTAAAAGTGTGTTTATTATCTTTATTAATGTTTGGTGTCATCGATACCTAAAGGAAATGTTATCATACCCACCCCTCTTGATTCAAAATAAATGGAGACTAAAAGAAAACCCTACCTAGATGATCAATGATCGATGTTTTTCTCCATGCACCATGAATTGGGGATGTGTGACTTGGAGGGGAGGAATTCCGAGGACACAAAGAGTGTGCATGAAAGTCTACAGCATATGAACACCACTAGAATCAGTAAGCGGGCTCCAAAGTCCGCCAAGAAAGGAAGGATACCTGTCAAGAAGAAGAAAGAATGAATCTCGTGCGATAAAACATTCAATCTCATAGTTAATAAATATGGATTTTAAATGGCTTAAAAGGTGGATATTAGTTTCACCACATGGTTGGATGGTCACAAAAGATGGAATTAATTTCTATTTAATAATTTTGATCAAGGAGGTGTTGATAATAGCTGTTCATTAAAGTATTTCCATTAATTATTTGAAAACACATAACAGGGGCAGAAATTGAATATATTGGAAAAGGGTGTGAGACTAAGGGAAAAACCACATGTTTGGGAAATAAAATGGTCACCTAGCTCTTGGGGTATTTTAGATATCATTTAGGGGATTTTAAATGGCTACGAAAGTGGGTATTGAAACACTTAAATGTCAAAAGATATATTGTGGGAGTAGAACTAGAAAAAGAAAAAAGGGTGGGAAACTGTTTGGTGAGACACCGTATGTGGCACCATGGTCACGGTTCCACCATCACAGTTTCACCGTAAACGGTGCCATAGTTTTGGTGTGAGACCGTGATGGTGCGACTTCTATGATGAAACCGTTACGATGAAACATTTTCAGCGGGATGTCGTTAGCGGTGGCACTGGTTCAGCAGGATACAATAAGCAATGCCACTGTTTCTATGTGCGACTGTGACTGGTGTGATCACAATAGTGTCGCTGTCGCGGTGCCACCTATTTGGAAGGACACCATGAGAGGTGCCACCATTTCAGTGTGCAACCATGACCAGTGCCACCGTTTTGATGGAACTGTTTGATGGAACTGAGTTTTTGGCAAACTGTTTCATGCGTCATGGTCTAGGCCATTACACAGGAATAATGTAATATCTCAGAATTTCAATGTAACTTTTTTTAAATTATATTTAATTATTTAGAGACTAAATGTTTTGAAGAAACGTGATTCTGAGTAACAGTGGACCCTGATTGGAATTATAATCTTTTTTTTAAGTTACATTAAGTTAATGTGTGTGAGGATTTTTCTCAAATTTGACCTGGTTCTCAGAGCTAAAATATGAGGGCCCCATTGATCTTGATCGTCCAGATTTGCCTAAAAATGACATAACTTCGGCCAGCTAGGTCTGAACGGAAATGTTAAATTACATACCTTTTTTTAAAAATAAAATAAATTAAAAAAACATTTTATTTATTCTCCTCAATAGACGACTGACAACATGGTGACAATGCAATGAAACAATGAGGCTCAATAATGGAAATCATTAATGGCTTCAAAACCCACGATGTAACGACCCATTAAATGAAGAGTTATAGTGTAACGACATTGTATCTCAGCTTAAAAAAATGCTTTGAATTGATTTCTTTTTTATTTTTTTGGCACTTTGGAGAGATAGTAATCATAAATTATCTATTCTCTGATGAACCACCATTGAGTTTCCTTTCCAAAAATTAATGATGAACACTATCGACAGATGAAAATGAACACTATCCATGAATATCGATGAATTCTAATCGATCAAAGATCAATGACAGCTCGGAGATTCATCTCTCATTAGCGAAATATCCCCAATAAAAGTATGAGTTTTGTTTAAGTTTGTTTTTACGCATTCTTATATTCAATGATGAACGTGGGTAAACCCATGAACATACTAATCTGTGGATCATGAGTTCTTATAGAAGTGTGGATTTTTGGGATTTATTTATCTGAGTTTACACTATCACATGTTTTATTGAACTACAATCCACTATCCTCCGCTTGTTTTGAACCTCTAACATGGAGGGAAAAATCCCACACAAATATGGATTAGGACCCTCCGTATGTGCGTTCTATTTTATTCTATTCTAAAGTGTTAGAAAGTTGAATCTGTTTCCATTTTAGGGATGGAGGAAAATTAATAGGCCCAAAGGTGCAGATAGATCAGAGATCGGACAACCGTAGTGGAACCGGTGGCCCGTAGAAGGTTCTACTAGAACGGAACCACGAGTGACTGACAGCTTGGAAGAAGATGCATAACCCAGGGTGCCTTGTATTGGATGAGGTGGTCGACCATTGCTGGCCACACAAGAGTAGACAAAATGATAGTACGAGATACATGGATGCAGTGGCCCACGTCCGGGCCGCCCATGTGATATAGAGATCCACGATTGCTCAATTGTGGTCGGAGGGAGGCCCTATGTCTGCGGGGTAGTAGAGGAGCCGATCGAAGCCTCCGTACATGTCCAAGATAGGCACCCCACATGTCCTCCCCTTGTGGACCAGGCTCTTGCTAGTGGGCCGCACCCCTAGCCTCTAGGCCAGGCCAGACCTGTGCCTAGTAGGCTAGACCAGCTCCCTTCGGTCTGAGCCGGACGTGACTGGGTCACCGGGCGACACTGTGGGCTGGACACTTTTCCGAACTAGGCTAGGTCTAGTGAGGCCCATTAAGAATCTTCCACTAGCTAGGATATACTAGACCTACCCAGACCCAAACCACGCCACGTTAGGTTAGTTCAATCAAACTAGGGCATATGGAACCCCCGATCTAGGTTGGTTTGGTCGATCTAACTAGTTAAGACCGTGCCCAGATGCTACCGACCACTATTTACCTAACTCTAATAACATAAAATCCATGAATCTATTTGAGGAGACATTTGAGAAGTTAGACCATCTCAATGAGGAGAATATTTTGGTATGCTCTAGTCATACTTCAATGGAAGTTGAGATTTGACAAATGTATTGTGGAGTTGTTCTACAAATCACACTATATACAGAACCCCGCGGTAGGTTGAGACATAAAGACTGGTGACAGACGACTCTATGTGACCCAACTATTTCCCAATGGGAATCACAAATTTTTGAATTTGTAGGACCATTGTAGGAGAGAGAATACATGATTTATCAAACCAACAGAATGAGATGGGGTGGAGTACCTCATTTGGACAAGGTGGGAAACACCATTGTGTGACTATGCAGGCCCATGGTGGGAGTGAGACAGTGTGACTTGGCATACCCACGGAACTCATTAGGGATGAGTACCATAGTAGTCCAAGGTTAATGGGAAGTCTCTTCTATGTTACCTGATATTCCAACATTTCTCATAGTGGATGAGTTCTATATCAACTGAGGTGTTTGATGATGTTACTGATGACTCTTCTATCACTACCCATGAATATTCCTAGAGTGGGTTGTCTTGTTCTTCAAGCGTATGATTCATTCTATGGCTTCATGTTCGTGCTTCGTTCTTGTGGTTCATGAACTTTCTTCATTGTTATGTTTAATTCTTTTCTTTGAGGATTTCTTTGGGGTCATTCCATTCTGTTTCGGGGTCCCCTACGGTTTTTTTACTCACCCCTGCATGGGATTCTCCAACACGTGTTGTGTCTAGTTCAGATGATTTACACATCAATGGAGGACTTGGTGGCCTTGGACCAGGCAGCCCCTAGTAGGATTATGAAAACATTATATACAACTTAGGCTTATAGTAGCTACACTACTATTACCATCATGTGGTGTTTTTGCGAATGGATATCTACAGTCCCTTTTGTATATTGTTGTTTTCTATTCTTCTATTGGGTTTTCATTATGGCCCACTTCTTTTCAATTGTACTTATACTCAACACTGGTTTTAGTATACTTTTTTCCAATATAAGTTTTTGGGAAATGGTTGGGAATGTGTGTGCCTATAGGTACTGAGGTAAATTCCCCCCACTTGCCATATGACACCTTTGATGATAGTCTATATCCCCTGAACATCGGGATTCGGGCTTAGGGTTGTCATGACACGACCCCCAGGGGATGGTTCGTGGCATATGATAAACATATTTTAAAAAAAAAATATTTTATCACATTTTATTTGAATATCAACATAAAATTTATCTCTGAACTAAAATAATAACTAAAACACTAACATAGAAAAATGTATATTCCCAAAAATAAATTCTCCAAGATATGGGAATACATTACCTAAATCACTCTAATTAGTAAAAAGATGAAATAAAATCACATATTATTCAATAATATAACTAAAAAACATATCATAGATAAAATCACTTTTTTTAAAATAATATTACATTTTCCAGTATCAAATAATTTTTCCAATATAGTTAATTTAATTAGAAATAAAATTTAATCTTTTAGACACCATAAACTTCTTAGACCAAAGATTATCTATATGAAAAACCATATTTTCAAAGAAATTATGACCAGTAATCAAAATTTAATATAATGGATTCAATAAAAAAGTTCATATCTTACCAAAATTTTATTGATACCAATAAATTTATATCCACAAATTATAATTTTTATATTCAAATAAAAATTTCATTAAAAGTAATATTTATATTATGGTTACTTATACCTAAATGAATATTAAAATACAGTAAATTTTCCTAATATACTCCAATATAATTTAACTTAAAATGAGAATGAATTACATTAAACATATTGTCATCCTTAAATTTAATATCCCTAAAATAATATACCATGACATACTAGTTATTAATAACGTATTTATAGAATATCATATCATTAAAATCCAATCATAAACCATTAACTAGGAATTTAAATAATAATTTTTATCACATCCTTTCTATAGCGAAATTTCTAAGAAGCCATTTTATTTATTAATGTCGACCTAATCATTTTCTTAAATTGAAAATATTCCAAAAAATAATATATATAAATATATATATTATTTTTTATCCAATACATATTTGTATATAGAAATATAGAAGAAGACTTTAATAACCAATTATTTGAGTGTTCTTTCCGATCCCCTTCACGAGCATCCCTCCGTAGGAATCCATTCCCATAATTACCACACACACCACATTTAATACATTAAATTGATACCTTATTAATAAATATATACCCTTTTTTCATAAAAAACTCTAAAATTTTTAAGGGATATTTATTACTATATTCCAACTATTACAAGATCTCAAACATCCTCTTATTCCATTGAGGAATTTATTTGGATGATTCTTATGACATTAGTAACAGATATTATGATGAATCTTTTCACCATTACGAGCATTATCTCTAGATCTTCTATAAAAAACATTTTTATTTTATCATTAGAGATCTTAAAATCATCCTGGATCTTTTTAATAATAAGAAATTTATATTTATAGTTAGGAATAACCATAGTAATTTCACTACAGTTCCTATCCTGTTTACCTTCTCATTTGAATAACCATTATAGTATCCTTTACATATTTTATTAACATTGTTACTGTTTGTTCTAAAAATTAAATAAAATAAAAAGGTGTTAGTATGAGTATGTTAAATAAAATCATAACAACGAATCTAATTTAAAAAGGATATGTAATAATACATCATTATCAATGTCATCTAATATTTATCACTTTATATTCATCCTTAAATAACCAAAAAATATAAATTTTATGACTGTAAGATACATTTAAATTGATATCCCAAACCATCATACTATACTATACTACTTTCTAAATAATTTTACCAACTATAATTTAATAACATCCAAACCATTAAATTTAAATAAAACTATACTTTAATATGGGATTTAATTCCTTATTACATAAATATCTAATAATTACATAATTTAGAATAGAAGTTTCACATTATTTAATTTCAATGAATACTTATTTTAAGAGTTAATATAACTAGTAAAAACTCTTATATATAAAACCCAAACAATTATATTTGGATAGATCCACTCAATGTTAATTTTTTTTCTTCAAAAAAACGTGTATTCATAAATAGAAACTCATGATTCCTTCAAAACATATTTTATTCATTTAATATGATTCGACATAAATCAAATTCTGAAATTGTTAATGTTTATAAATTTTTTTATAACTATGATAAACATTTGAAAATGTTGGAATATATTAACAATGATTAGTAAGTTATTTCAAAATAATTTAATAACATTTTTCAAATGAAATACATGATGTCTTGTGAAAATTACAAAAAATATCATTTAGTGATGTTTTACATGAAAATAAAGACATAAATAGATTAAAATAAACTATTTGAATTATTTTTTTCATAAAATAATACATAATAAGTAATACAATTATAATAATAAATTATGATGGTATCATCGAAAAAATATGAATGTGTTTCACTAAAAAAACTTTTCTCTCATATAAAATTATGTAAACATTATTTACTAATATTCTAATATTAATACCTTATGTAATCAAATAATTTAATCCAAAACTCCTAAAAAATAAAATGAATTATAAAAATGTATAATTTAACTAGTCACATTGATAATAACAACGGATTTCATAATGGCGAAATGAATAGAATCATACATCAAAATTTTATCATCAAAGACACATTACAAGTCATAATACATAAATAATAAAGTCATATGGGAAATACCTAGTATAGGTTTTCCCATGAGACTAACTGAAGCATGAATATCGTAAAAATTATTATTCCACACTTATCAGTTACTATGTCTTACACATTCATCATAATAATATAACAATGATATAATAAAAAACATAATGAAGATAAATATTATTATTTGAAAACTACCATATGAAATGTTACTTTATCTAGTTAATATAATATATTTTTTATAATTCATATAATGATTGATTGATTTTTTTATCAATAGATAATAAATTTGATTATTTATATGAAACTAAAAATGATATTGACATAAATGAAAACCACTTGAATAAAATAATTAAAAATATGCTTTGTAAAATATATGGAATATCCTTTTTCATTTTAAAAAATAATAAATTTGAAAATATATGAATTAAAGAGATTATAATTTAAAATATTAAATATTATAATTTTTTATTAACCATGATAAGTAATATTGTGTATGATTGTAGGAAAATGTGGTCATGTGGTAAATTTCAAATTACATTTTTACCTTTATTTGTAAATAGTCATGTGTATTGTAAGGGAGAATATTTAAAATTATTAAATTTAATATTTATTAAATAAAGAAAAAATATGTTGAAAAATAGACTTATAAATAATTCATCGAAAATAATAACTTCAATAAAACTATTTTAATGTACATATACATGGTGGTGAATGATTTTTAAATTAAATCATTAAAACATGGTTTTAAAAAAATCACATAGAACATTAGTTCCTTTTTAATCAAATGTAAATTGAATAATATATCTTCAAAATATTATTAAACCCATCGAGAAAAATATAAATTGGATCCAAATTATAGTTTATACAACACACAAAATAAAAATCAATTAAACCTCCAAAAAGAAAATCAATATGAAAAATCACTTACTTCTTCTCCCTACTAATTTCATTCACTGATATAACTCATAAAAAAATAAAATTCTATATTTTATCTATATTCATCATAAACTATATTCATATTATATGCCAAATTATCAATAATATTATTTCATTTATTATCATGTCTATTTTAGTTTGATCATCAGTGATATTCACGTTAGATATTTTGATATAATTAAGTTTTAAATATTCGTAATAACATCTACACATTAACCCTGGACAAAGAGTTCATGGTTAAATAAGAAACTAAATCATTAAATTTTTATAATTATATTTAATATAAATCAAAATATTCATTTATAAACATTCATTTATGGTGGTCATGAAAAATTAATTAGATCATTTCATAAAGTTGGTTATTCATACGTATACAGGAGTGATATTTCCATTTTCATAATAGATAATATCTAAATAAAATATATAAAGGTTTATGTTTTTTGAATCTCAAATAAATTTAATAACTCATTATTATTCATTTTATCCTATATTATGACCATAAATGTAAAATTTACATTAAAAATTAATATCATTATTTGTGGTGGGGTTGGTTAATATCTATACAAGAGAAATGTTATCATTTTCCAATTGATTGAAGTGTAATAAGGTGTTTAATACATTATCATTAAAAAAAATATTAATTTGTGAATATATATAATAGATAATCCATTAATACATCATTTTAACCCACTATATGATGTAGTGATTAAAAATTAATAACATCACTATGTGGAGATAATAGTACATCTATATTCCCAAAGAGTGTCTTCTTTTTTACATTAGGTAAAAAAGAGAAAAAATGGAAGAACCATGAAAATAATTACATTTTATTTATTTTATGATACTTGTAAAATTTTATAATTTTATTTATTGTATGGTTGATGTAAATATAAGAATAAATAAACATGAATGAACTTGGTTAAAGTTTATACGTTTTCTGTTGAATACATCTCATGCCTTACACCTTAAGTCTTATAGGTTTTCCTTTTAGTGTGACCATAAACTCTAGAATGTGGGAATGGAATTTTTGAATGAATTTAGGCAGTTATTGGAACAATAATAGGATTATAGTTTTATGGAGAAGAGAACTGTGGAGGTTCTATTTTATAAGTCACATGGATGGAAAACCATTAAATTCTAGAAATATTAATATATAATATATATCTTACTCAGGTCTTGTGGATCAAAATTTTCATAGATTCAAATATAATATGGTTATGTTATGTATGCAATTATCCAATAAAATTTAATAATATTTCTTAGTTAATTTGACACATATCATTTATCTTAACCCCTGATAAACCCTTTTTATCCCATATATCTGAGATAAATTTTAATCATTTTTATTATTCATTATGACAAAAAAATAAGTTGAAATCATTAAATTATTATTATTATTATTATTGAAACTATTTAATACATTTTACAAGATTTAGTTCTCACAAATTATCATAAATTAGGTTTATGAAACGTTCATAAAAATAAATGAAAATACTATTT
Source organism: Viscum album (assembly GCA_963277665.1). NCBI lineage: Eukaryota > Viridiplantae > Streptophyta > Magnoliopsida > Santalales > Viscaceae > Viscum > Viscum album. Next base: position 2,083,843,901 of record OY728119.1, read on the forward strand.
AAAAATGCCTATTTTATGAATAAAACATAATATATTCCCAAATAATATAAAATTGTATTCCCATTGAATTAATAGGATTATTAGAAAAAAATGATATCTTAAACATTATAACTAAAAAATACTGAATTTAACAAATTCAACAATTATAAAAAAGAAGAATAAAAAATTATTTATTTTAAAAAATTACATAGATTTCAAAATTGTCAAACAATTATTTATAAGTTAAAAATACATATTTTCAAAAGAATTATATTAATAATTAAAAATATAAACATATTCCATAAATTTATTACTTAATCAGTCAGTTCATTCATCTATGATGTTAATGTCACAAAATTAATAGTAATTACAAAATTTGTATTTTTCAATTTTCAATAAAAAAATCAATAATTTAAGAAAATACTTAAAACATAAAGTTTAATTTGATTTTGATTAGATGAAATAATAACTAAAATCTTTTTATCTAATTTATGTTATGTAATTTTAAAATATATCATTTAAAATATATAAAAACATTTATTTATTGAAAAATTACCTTTTAAATCATTATTTTTTGATAATCTATTTCATATAAATTTAAAATTATATGATTGTTGAAAGTAACATTATTATCAATTTGTGATTAACATTATAATATTTATTGAATTTTAATATAGGTAATGGTTATATATTAATCACATATTTATTTGCAAAAACTAGGTGTCAAATAAGTATATGTTTGATAAACATTTATATAATGGCCATATTACATTCATATATATACCCATTACACAATTCAGTATAATTTATTCAAGTTATTACTTTCTTCTCTCTCATAATGTCTATTATATTTCATATTATTTTCCTTGTTTCCATTGTTCTATTCAAGGAAATAATCGTTATGAAAAACAATAAGAATAAAAAATTTCTACATTTGGTATTATTATACATTTTTATAATTAAACCACTTATACTTTTATTGATGTTTTTTCACATTAAAATCTCATAATGTGTTGGTTTTTGTCATTTATTTTAATTTTTTATATCAATAAGATGTATCAAAATTAATTTAAATTCTATGTTTCATATAATATAATCTATTTAATAGAATATTAATTTAATGGAGAAATATATAATGAAATATTAGGGTGTTCCATTTTCAATTCGTGAATATATAAATACAAAAAAACATTAAGATATCAAAACATAAAATAATAAAAAAGACATTTGTCTCATCATAATTTATTATTAAAATAATTATAGTTTTTAGGAAAAAACTAGGTGAATAAAATTCAATATTAAACACTTATATGATATTCATACTCATTGATACACTCTTGTAATCCACAATGACTCTATATAATAATCCATAATGTAATAAATTAACTATTTTCTTTCGTAATGAACATATATATCAATAATGTGCTATTAGAAATTTGAATCTTCATTAACAACATATTGTCACCCATAAAACAAATTAGAACCATAAATTTTAATTTAATATTGGGATTTTTAGATGCTATCATTACCTCAATATAGAGTTATCTTAGGCACATGTAAATAAGAAACAACACTAACACAAATAAAAAAATTAATAGTTTGGATGATATTTTTTGACAATGTTATTCACATTTAAATCTTATGTTGGAATAAATTTTTAGAAAATCCTAGAAAAGGATTATCCAACCTTAAAAAATAATATACATCATCCCCAAAATATATCTCATTTTTCCCATTTATATAGTCATTATATGATCCCAAATCACCATTGAAATCTCATCCAAATTCATGGACACATTTCATCCATTATTGTATACATTCCAATATTGACAGAACATAATTTCTTTAATGATATGTTTGAATAAATAAAGAATATTTTAGTTCCAATTTAATAGATTAATGGAATCATTAATTATGCGAAATCTCATTTAAAGGAATTTTTTTTCATGATTCTCTAAAATGTAATATAAAATATTATTCTATATCATTAGATGTGTTTATAGTCCTATTAGATTGACTATCTATTTTATGATGATATTTTACTCTATGTAAAAACATGTAACAAAATTCAATATCAATTCTCCACATATATGATATGAAAACCAAGTATCACTGTATTACAGAATCTTTTAATCTAATTTATCTAATCATATATTTTTCCCCACATAAAAAGAGTCCCCTATAAAAAAAGTTATATATATATAATAAAAGGATTAATTTTTAAATTTATTGATAATAACATAAAATTTATTATTATTCTATGAAATATGAGGTAAATAAATCATAAAATACATAGATATGTCTTCCGACATCTATTATCAGATTCTAAATATATTTTTATAATTTATAGGTAAATTATATTTGTAACATCCCATGTAATGATTTAAAAATTATTTTTCTAATTTTTTAATATAATGGAATTAGATTGTAATTTTAACATAAAAATTATGTTACATATAACACAATACCCTTCATACAATATTTATTCTATCTTAAATATTTCATTTCATGGATGACTTAGCTATACTGAATTAAAATATTCTTGTAATAGAATTATTTAATAAGGTTATTCTCCACCTAGTAATGGAATGCTTATTTAAAGCAAATTTTTTAAAAATTTACAATTTATATTTAATTAAATAAACATAATTTTTGAAATACAAATATATATATTATCTTTGTGGTATTTTTTGTTATTTTTTCTGAGAAAATTTATATTTTTATAAATTATGTATAATACTAAATTTTTCATCAAAACAAATTTTATATCTTATTTTTTTTATAATAAAATAATTTTTCTTCTTTCTATAAATATAAACTTGAAAAACATTGTATCATAAAAAAATACAGGCCACTGGAATCAATTTCAAAATGAATTTAAATATAAAAATAAATCAAACTTTTGAACATTCTTACTTTAAAAACTCTCTCTATCATCCAAACAACATGATTACTTTTAAATTTATTTCTTCAAATTAAATAAATGGAACCTGGAAAAATGGATTCCATATTTTTAATAAATTTTTTTAATATATTATAATATATTAAAAATATTTTCTTACCAAAAAAATTATTGAATCTAATTAAAATTAATTAGAGTGATTAATGTAAATGTGTGGAAACTTAGGGGTTAAATATTAATATTAAGAGACTAAAAGAACTAGAAAATTTTAGAAAACGAATTTCAAGGACATAAATCATCAATATCATAAAAATTTTAAAATGAAGGTAATTATTGGTGGAGATTTACATAAGGTATATCGTTGAATAGTGTTTACCTTTTTTATTTAAAAGAATACCAATCCCCATCCCCTATAAAAAAGAATTTAAACTCCCCATTTCATAACACCTCTATATCACTATATATAATCCAAAACCTGAACAAATAATCTCTAAAATTCCCTCCATTCACCCTAGTGACCTCAATTTTTGTGTAAAACCAACCATGGAAGCCCTTTGGGGAAAACCAACTGATGTTTCTCGAAAAAGAGGTAACATTATTCAATACACATTTTTGGTTTATTTCTTTATCCACCCATTAATTTGTTTTTATTTAATTATTATATAATAAAATCATTTTCCTAAATATATAGAGATTTTTTATGTTAATTCTTATACCTACACCTACACACATCCAACAAACGTGTTAAGAAGTTACAGTTTGTGTACAAAGAACTACCGCCTCGCGAAACGATGCTGTCTGTTTTTTAATTACCATATCACATGGCTGGGAATGATGATGGATAAAATATTTTGATATTATATATATGATATTTATTTTTTTCTTTATACTTATTGAAATTTTATATAACACATACCCTAATTCATTCATTTTTTATAAGCACAATAACATCATTTGTGGTTTTGTGGACTATCCCCTCTTCAAAGTGATGTGATACGTTCAAAACATACAAAGAATTATGAAAGATTGGTAAAATAATATGTTAGATACATAAAATATATATTATATTTGTGATATAATTAATTTTTTGTAAATTTATTATATTATTTTATTTAACAATATTCAGCACCTAAAAAATGTGATGATGTCATTATTAAAGAAGTGGACTACCACCTCCTCGACACGATTTGATTCCATTTATATCACAATAATAATATATATAAGTATATATGATTAAATAATATGGTATTTAATTTACAATTACCATTATCTAAAGAAAACTTTTACGTACTTTAATCCTTAATGATCATGAAAATTGGGAGCATTAATTATATGTACGTAAAACCTACTGTCTCCATGATTGTAATGTTGGTTAATTTTCATAGCCATCAATTATGATTGGTTTTAAAAATATGATTGATTTTTGAATGTAATAGTAATTTCGTAATTATTAATTTAAATAAATTTATATAATGATTCCTTTGACCATTGATTACCTGTTAATGTCATTTTTGACGCATAAACTAAATATTGTTAAAACACCCGACATTAAATTAAAATATTAACTAGGTTTTTTAAAATAGATTAATAATTGATACAAATATATGGATAAAAATTAAAATTACATTTATTATAGTAAATAATTATCATATGAATATTATTTAGGAAGATATATATAAACATAACAAGTCAGACCCAATGTAATAAATTTCATCCTAATCTATATTTTTAAGGAAATTAATTATGGTATGTGCCATTATTATTTTATAATGTGTATATATAGAACATATGAAACTCTATATCAAATATTTTACTATTTATCATGTCATTTATTTATATTTAATTTTTTTAATTTCATAATGATTATGATTTAAACATAAAAAGTGGTATGAAAAACATTGAATATTTAAATATTTAATGTAAAATAATTCCACCATTTAAATATTATTGATATTATTTTACATATTAATATATATGGACATAAAAGGATTATATAAGAAAGTTTATGTCAATTTTTTTTCTTCCTCTAAATGAATTTTTATTTTTTAACAAAAATAAACCCCTATTTTTCTTTTTCTAAAATTTTTTTTATTGAAAATGTGTTTTGGAAATTAATTTTTTATTTATATATCTTAAATTTTTTTTTTGTGATAAAAAATTAAATTTTATTAGTGATATTTTTAATATATAAATAATTTTTGTGTTATAAATATATAATTTTATTGGATATTTTATGTGTGGTTCTATAATTAACCAATGATGTGTGTCTCTGTGATAAGGCAATGATAGGTGGATCCATTATATCCGAAAAATATACTGAGTATATAATTCATCAATACAAGAATTCCATTTATAAAAGTGTCATATATAGAAGTTGGTGGCACGCTAAATCCATTTTTAGGAGTGAAATGTATAATGATGTCCCATGAAAACATTTTGTATTTTATGTTCTTGGTATGGGTTTCATGTTACCACTGTGATTAATGAAATGTATCAAATGAAATTAATTTAAATGAATGTATTTAATAATTATTCAAGTAGATATGTATTAATTTAAAATAACACCCTCACAGGTTTTATTTTATATTAATAGATTGTTGTTTTCCTTTTTTTTTATATTAATTACTGAGATTTTTGTGATCATCCCATATTATTTAATGTTTTGAAAAGGATTTTTAGATAAGTAAGCGATTTGGAGTGGCCATGTTTAAATTTATACAAACAAAAGGTAATTTATGATGGTGTCTACATAGTATTTCATAGTTTCCTTATGTATGCTTTAGGGCTCAATTTTCTAAAACTCTAAACTTGAAATAATACTCAATTGTAAATTAATTAAAATCCATGATATAACTCAATATTATGTAATGTTTAATTGTGGTTCCTTATAATAGTTATCTATGTTTTAATTAGATTAATTTATATTTTAGTTAAATATTATAATCCTTCCCTCATTATAATTAATAATAATTAAAATATATTTTGAATATTATAATTTTTCTTTATCTAAATTATATTTATTTTTATAATGGTTTTCTACAATGAAAACAAGGAATTCATAGTCAAAGGATTATAGAAGAAAATATGTTTCTAAATCAACACCATATTATTATTATAATTGGAAATGAGTATTTTTTTGTAATGATGGATCACTTGAAATAGAATATAAACAGTTGTGGTTTCCATGCAATTGGGAAACAAGATCTAACATTGCGGAAAATGAAGATAGTGGAGAATTATTTTTGATAACATCCCCCATTATTTAAAGGATCATCTTACCCTGGGTTATTTGAAGGATGGATTGATACCTAAGAAAAGATATTCTATGTTGTGGGTCCTTCAATCCACACAAAAAAAACACTATCAATTTATAATTTTTTAGGTAATGAATATTATTTGTGATAAATGGTTAATAATATAAGAGAATGTGAATTTATTTATGCATTGGAATGGGATTAATCTATGACTATTTTCTTAACGTGTTTCGATTATTTATAGAAAAAACAATTGTTTCTTAAGTTTATGGTTCTTTTTATAGATGATATTTGGATATATTCAAAAATTATATAGGAATTTAAATAAATAAAAATATTGTATTGAGAAACATAATGAAAAATAAAATATATTGAATGTTTAGTAAGAGTGATTTTTTGTTGTAATAAATTCAATTACTTGAAGATATTTTTTCTGAATATGGTATAACTATTGAACCTGCTAATTCAATAGTTATTGAAGTGTGTCCAAGACTTAACAATGTAATAGAGATTAGTAGAGTTTTTTTGATTAGATGGATTTTACCAAGAGTTTGTTGAAAACAATTCTCAGTTGTCTATCCCACAAACTAAGATAATACTAAAGGACATCTGTATTATCTTGAAATGAGATTTAGATTTTTATTTTTAGGAACTGAAAACAGGATTGGTCTGTCCTCCGATTATGGTTATTACTTATAAAAATGGATTAATTCTCATCTATAGAGATTCTTCCATAATAGGACTTCATTTTTCCATGAATTATAATGAAAATGCATTTTTATATACTTCATTGTAGGTGAAAACTCATAAATTAAAAAACCCACCAGATGATTTTGAATTATTTTATGTTTTCAAGGAAATTAATATTTGGAGGAATCATTTTTATGGAGTGTCATGTGAAATATATAATGATCAAAATTATTTGAAGTATCTATTAACTCAGAATGAGTCAAAACATGAGACAAAGAAGATGGCCAAAATAGATAAGGGAATATGATTTCTTGATTCATATATTATTGGTGACAAAAAATATGGAAAATGGTTTGAGTTGAAAAGGTAATAGAACATGAACCATGTTATATTTCGAACATGACCATTTTTAATGATTTGATGAATGTTTTCTGAGACATTTTGGATATAGGGAAATCCTTTGTTTTGTTTAATGTTTTAGTTTAGTTGAATTTATTAGAAAGAATTAGTATGAATAAGAATTTGGATCAATATTTTCAAGAATATGTATAATATTATATGAATGGTATGTTATTTATTTTTAATATTTATTAATTACTTGTTTTATGATTTGAAAAAAAATTTGTTCATTATAATTTGTAGTTGAGGATGGAGTTCTTGACTGATTCTCATTGTTATCCATTTTTTTCATTCATGAGGCAATAATATATATGGAGACCATAGAGAGTATTACTAGTGGGCTGGAATGGAAAGTGATATTAGTGTATTTACTATATTTTTTTAACATGTTAATTGGATAAGGATCATGATAATTACTAAAGGGTATGCTTATACTTTTTACAATGATGGAGTTAAAATGGAAGAATATATCAGTGGATTTCTTGGTGGTATTGTCAAATAATTCTCTAGGTAACTAATGTATTTGAATTATCATTATACAATTAACCAAATTTTCATATTTCCATCCCATTTGATATAAAATATATCAAGATCTAGTTTATAGACTACATATAAAACATATCATTAGGTTACATGGAGGGACAATCTTCATTAAATAAAGCCGTGATACCAATTTCACATCCAATTTTTTTAAAGTATATCATAATCCTCTGGGATATAAATGAAATTTCATTAAAATTGTGCATCATTAATATGATGGAAAATACAGGTGGACTATATACACCATAGAATATGTTCCCCATTCATTCTCAATGCATTAACTATCAATATTTTATCGACACATTTCATTAGATGAGGGTTACTATAATTTTACATTTCATTACAATATAAAAATAGAACAATTTGAGACATTATTTGGAAGGTAGTGTGAGACAAAAGATTTTTGGGATGATTAAGGAGAAATGAAGTTAATGGGACCAGAGTTGGTAGAAGAAACAACTGTGAAATTTCAGTTCATTAAATGAAACATTATGTAAGATCATAGAAAGTATAAAATTTATAAGGATAACATATATGAAATATATTTTTTTGTATGGTTATCATTCAATCACAAAGACACTCCGTGGAAAAATGTGATTTGTTTTGGTAAGAATTAGATGCTAGGTCAGTAGTTCATTAGACCATATAAAGTCCTAGATAAAGTTGGATCCGTTTATTATAGAATGGATTTACCTTGGAGATTACCCCCATTAAAAAATTATATACATGTTTCAGTGTTAAGGATATATTTACCATATTTATATCAAGTTTTGTGTCTTGAATAATTTCATCTAGAAGAGAACCATTCATATAAGTAACAACCAGTTAAGGTTCCTGACCATTGAGAGTATGTGTCACAGAATAAGGTAATTCATTATGATAATATTTAATGAAAAAACTCATATTGATGAAAAGGTAAAATGGAAATAATACAATTATATGTGGTAAAAATAACCACACTTTTTGGATAATTGAATAAAATTTTGAGTATATTAATTCCCAAAGGGGGGAAGGACACAACATCTCATGTAATGATAGAATAAGTCTGTTTCACATTTATAATTATTTGTGGATTATATAGTGATATTCAATTAAATGGTATTGTAAATCAAATAGAATACCCAACATAAAATAATGGGTTTCTCTGAAATTTTTCATTGCATGCAAGACTATGTGATACCGAACAATAATATATTCTATAATATTATTATTTATTATAGCCTTTTGTGACATTTTAACGGTATAATTCCATTAAATATACAAATTTAAATATTATAATTTTTATATAAAAATTTACATAAATTTTTAATGTGAAATATCAAAATATACATCATGTAAATTTTTTAGATATTTCTAAAAACTTTTATATTTTGATGAATATTGAATAATACTGAATTTTAGTACAATTCCCCTTTTTACTCAAATTTATTTATATAGTTAAATATTTTTTTAGTTATATTTAATTTATAAATTGAAAAAATCTATATCATTTAATTGAATTTATGTTGATGAAAACAATTCCACAATTAATATAGATACAAAAACATTGCGAACCATTAAAATTTTTTTCAATAAAACCCGCTTTGTCATCCCATAAGAGATATTAATTTTAACTAAATTTCTCAAAATTCTGTTATTGAAATATGGGATAATTGATTCCATATTTTTAAATATCAAAACATATAATTTATAATAAGGTATTTTTTTCATAAAATATTAGTCAATATAATTAAAAGTAAATACTATAATTATGTTAAAAATGTGGATAATAAGTGGTAAAAATTTTATCACAATAGTGTAAATGAAATAGAATTTTTTCCAAAACCCTTTTTCTAGAGATAATTTTTCCATATAACTTCTTGGATCCAATGGGTATAATTATTGGAGGAATATTATATAAGTGAGACCTCTCAATAGTTCTTACCTTTTTATAATTACAAGGGTGCCACTCCCCCACAATTATAAAAAGGAATTAACCCTCAAAATCTATTCACATATTTTAAGAGAATTGGAACATAAAAAAACATCAAATATAATATCCCAACATCTGTCTTTTCCCTTTAGTCCTCACATTGGGAATAAATCTAACTAATGAATCCCATTGATTCAATCAAAAAGGAGTTACATAAAAAAGTGGTATCATTCATTAATGTGAAATTATATTTCATTTTTTAATCCACAACTAAATTTATTATTATTACATGATTATATAATAAAATAATTATACTTAATATAATTATATGTATTTATGTTATGGTTTCAAGTTACACCTACACAAACTTTCATCCAATGGGAAATGAAAAAACCATTCATGTGAGGAGAACTACCGCCACATGAAATGATGCTATTATATTTTCCTTCACCTCTTATAATGTTTTGGAATTATGATAGAATCAATATATTAATTAAATAAATATATTTTTTATGTTTTTATAATACTTATATATGTGTTATATTACACACAACATCATTCATTTCACTTTGTGTAAATATTATAAAATCTTTTGGGGATGTGTGGACTACCGCCTCCTCAACGAAATCTGATACGTTAAAAAATTACATGTATTATATTAAGAATGGTTATAATTAAAAATATGTGACATACATAAAATCTATATTATATTCATGACATAATATCATTCCTATAAATACAATATATCATTTTATTTAACAGCCTTTCACACAATACAAAAAGTTATTACCTAGTTTGTGGAAATGTAGACTACCGCCTCCTAAACAAGATATGATTCCTTTTACATAAAAATAATTATATATATAAGAATATGTGGAAAGATAACATGGTATTTATTATAAAATTATATATTTGGAAAGATAAATTTTATATACATATTTCCATAATGATTTTTGAAAAATGGGAATGTTACTCATGTGTATATATGGATGACCATCTCCATGATTGTAATGTGGGTTCATTTCTAATAAAAATAATTCATGAGTGGTTTTAAAAATATAATATAGGAATTAAGATTATAATTTTTTAATGATGATGATGATGATTATTTTTATTTAATGACCCAGTTGACCATAGATGACCTATCAAATTTTTTATGTATAAACATATTATAGAAAAAAAACCCTCACATAAATTTAATTGTTTATATTGATTTTTAAAAAATTGTAATAAGTGAAATTAAAGTATTGATAAAAATTATAAATGTTACAAATAATTTAAATATTTCACATAGGATTTTTATTCATTATGATAATGTCAAACATGATATGGCAGACTCAAGGTAAGGGATTTCATCTCAGTCTCCTTTCATTTTTGGAATTTCATGTTTCTATGAGCAATTATTATTTTATAAGGTTTATATAAAAACTATTTGAATATATATACCCATACTTTACCTATTATAATTATATATAATTATGTATTAAATGTTATTATTTCATTGGGATTATGATTTAAATGTAAAATGTTGTATGATACACATTTAAATTTTAAAGAATTAATTTCAAAATATTTCCTACAATAAAAAATTCACAACATTGAGAAATATATTCATTTATATGGATATAAATGTATTATAGAAAAAATATTATGTATATTTTTCTATTTATCTTCAGATAGAATCCTTAAAGTTTTTTATAATAAAAATAAAACCCTGATTCTATTTTTATGCTGTTTTATATTGAAAATATGTTTTGAATGTGGAATATTGTATTAGTGTCATCAAATTTTTTTTATTACAAGTGGAATTTTATTTATGAAATGTTCTAAATTTCAATATCTTTATTATTAATATATAATAATGGAACATTCTAATTTTAGGGGTAGTTTTATGATAAACTAATGTAGTGTGGTTCTATGATAATCTAACGATGGTGGGTATGTGATATCCGTCTAATTAATTGGTAATAGAAGGTAGTAAAATGTATATTCTATTTAATAGAGTGATAAGTATGTTAGTAGACCACATGGTTTTTCAATTTATATGAGTGAAAAGTACAATGATTTCCCAAGATACCTTTATATATTTTACTATTATTTCTATTTGTTTTATGTTAACCCTGTGGTAAAAAAAATTTATAAAATGGGTTTATCTTGAAATGATTTAGTTAATACTTGTTAAGGGTGAAAAATATTACTTTATGAAATTTTTTTTCATGGGTTTCAATTTTTATCAATAAAATAAATATTTATTTATTTTTATATACCTTACTAGGATATTTTTTTCCTATCCAACATCTGATAATGTTTTCTATAGGAAATAATGATTAAATTGGTGTAGAAAAAATTCGTGCTCAAATTAATGAAAAGTTTTCATAATAGAGATCATGTATTATTTTAATATTTTTAGATCATGGTAAAAATGTATATTATTCGAAAGTGTCCTAATTTTTGTTTATAGTTTTTATATATATGAGTTATAGCCTAATCCAATAAATATCTAAACCTAAAAATATCCTCAATGTTAATGAAAGTTAATTTCACGTCCTAGCTCAAGATTATGTAATTGTTTAGGTTGGGAACATATAATATTCATCCCTTATGTACTCATTGGTCATCCATCTAGAAATATGTTCAATTTAATTAGTAATTCCAAACTACCAATATTACTAATCAATAACATTATGCACATTTATAAATATAGTATCTATTTCAATAAGTTAACAATGATATTTTTAAATAACATGTTTTCATATAACAATAGGAATATCTAAACAAAAATGAAAACAGATTTTATATTCCACTTAATTAGAACAATCGTCTATTGTTGTATATTTTACACTATTATCTATATATACAAAGATATCCAAATCACTGATTTGTGACATTACAACTTGTTGTACCAATGAATATGAAATCCTCATTTGATAAATGTGTGGTATTTTATAACCTTTCTCAAGATAAATATAAAAATTTCAGTATTAGGGATTATTTTTCATTTATCTATCACATGATGGGAATTATGACTACCAATTTTTTTATTCAAGGATATAGACACCACATTAACAATTTATAGGTTACACATAATCAATATGTTAAAATTGAAAATTAGTGTTACTCATCATCCAAACATCTTATTTGTTTACATTATAGAAATAATACCATTAACTGTTATTATTTCAATTAGATTTTAATAAATAAATATTAAAAAAAGTTCATCATAGTTTTAATGAAAATAAAACTACTACAAATAATTATCATGTTTCGAATAAGCATTTTATTAGTAAATCCATATATAGATCCATATGTGATAATTGTTTTTATATAGTAACATATCCCAATCTATGATGTGCAAAATCCTAATAAATCACCAATTATATTTTCAATTATTGTATTAATATTCCAAGAACACTATATAATATTTCATTTATGCTTATAGTGGATTCAAAACTATACTTGATCCACTAAAAATAATGACCCTCACTTGATATTTCAATAAGTGGTTTCACTACTTGAAAAAAATTAATTAGAGTACCTAAATTAATAAAATATCATAATCAAGAATCTATTTTTTTCTTAAACATTCATTGGTGACTTCCTATATATGACAACCTTAATTTTAGATAGATTCAAAAAAAAACACCACACTCATAGATAACGGGATTTGTTAGTTTGATTTATGATTCTAAAAATAATAAATTGTAACTTTTCTATATAATTCATTATTTAATTCGAATTATAAATACACCATATAATATTCTGCATATTCTTAATCTATCTATGAATTAACCATATTATCATTGATGGATACTATAATATATAGAAAATTTTATTGTTGGAATACTTAGTGAGTCAACAACATAAATATATCCAAGGCATTGGAAACTAAAAATGGAATAAAAAAGAATTAAAAATATACATATCCAAATAAACTGTATTTATTATCAATAACTAACTCCATCACACTCAATATATGTTAAACTAATTATAGTTAAACTATTGGAAACTATCTCACCCATATAAATAATTAAAATTAAAAATAAATCCTTTATAATTGATATTTATTTTTAATTCTTACATTATATAAAAAAACCAATTAATATATTAAATTAAATTACTAATAAAATTCAATAAAAATTAAATATCACAACATGATACAATTTTCATAACAAAACCACTCTAATATATATCAAATTTTTTCATTTAAAATTATCTAATCACTAATTGGAACATTTGGTGTGTGGTCATTGAAATAAGATATAAAACATGGTATAATTCAACACAGCTTTTTCAATCTGTATAGGTAAACATGTAATTTATTTTTGAAAACACTTTTAGAACCATATACTACCCTAAGAAACACCCCCACCCTATATTCTGATGAAAAATTAGTAATCATTATAGATAAGATATGATGATATCCCACTTAATGAATCAAAATATGTTTGGTCGATTCTATAATAAAATCAAATGATATACTGTCTATTTAGAAAAATAAACCATCCCAAATAGAATTCAACACAATATCTAAAAAATAAAAGTAATGTATAATATAAATAGAAACATATTGTTTCATATTAAGTTAGAAACATTTCCATGATATGTGATAATATATCTCATACAATATAGAGACATATAGTCCTTAAAATAACATCATCTGATTTCTTACTACTATATATAATTATAATAATCAATAAATACATTAAATAAAATCTTATTTTCTATTGTCTATTGTTTATGTGGATAAATTATGAACAACATGTGTGGATAATAACTGATATAAGAGTTGGAAGAAATAGATTGTACCTCACACAGCCTTGGATCCCAAATTGATATTACCATCTACCGCATGAAGATTCCTATAATAAATTACATCCCAATTTATCCATGTTTAAGTCCTTATACATCAAATTACCTATATAAAAAATGAGCTCTAGTACTAAAACGTATCTAATTTTACTTAATTTTTAACCTGATGGAAAAAATTTTATGAAACCATAATGCTTCCTATACGAGGTAAATAATGAAATCTAATAATAACTTTTGGCATATACTATGAATTATAAAATTTTTATGTTTGACCAAAATTTATAAATTATCGATATAGATATTATACATGAATCCCATTACAAAAAATATGTATATTTCAAATTTCAAGAGAAACTATAATGATCTATTTCAATAATAAATCAAAAAAAATTAAATTTAAATAGATTCACCTCCAATGGAATCTAATAACTTTTATCTCCACTTATATTTAATGATTTCCATTATCTCAATATTTTATTATCATTACATGAATTTTTTATTTTTGAATGATTTTGTCTTATCATATATAAAAACATCTAAATCATTATCTTGTCCAACAGATGATTGATATTTTTCCCATGGGTGAGAAAATTTTGATATCTCAAATATACTGAATGTAGATGTAGTATAATTACAGAATAACCAATCATTAGAGGAAAACCCATTGAATATCATGGGTCAATGAAATAATTTATTTCCATAAATGATAAATTTACTTACTAAAATGATTTGGTGAAATTAGAAATAAAAAGATAAATCATTAGAGTTTAGAGATTTAATAAGATAAAGATATATCCCTTTATTATGGAATTAATAAATGTATTGTTCTTAATAGACACTCACACTCTCAAATATATATTCATTTGAAATTTATGGAATCATATGGAGTTTAAAAGTAGTGGTTGACCATTGCCTTGTAACAAATAAAATGATCACAATATTATAGTAAAACCCCAAACAATTATAAAAAATAATACATCCATTGGGGACCCATTTACTGGAAATTATTTTTATCATTGTAGTTCAATAACTCCATGTGTTACTAACCTCTATGTAGAGGAAAATGTGAATCCAACAAATATTTATGAAATAAAAACGATACCAGGGAACATTATAAATATAATGAGGTATTCCACTATGAATCTATTAATTTCATTCCACCACTCCTTTATTTATATTGTGGAGCCTATATCGAGATAAACATCTATAGAAAGATATTATCTCCACCCTATTGGTGTTTCCCAACGAAATAAGGGAACATAAACCATTTTTCACTATTCCCCTGTCATCATCAACCATTGAAACCCATATCAAAACTCTCTATATCCAAGAAACATGAATTTTCCCAAATAGTGTTGGGTGGATTCAACTAAACCAAAAAACCATTATAGAGTTATTCAGTTAAATTTGGTGTTAACAGATCCAATTGGAGGTAACCCCCTCATGATGGTGGTGGTTTGTCAATAAGAATTATGAACATTTAGCTTCGCCAACAGAGAAAACTTGTGAACCTGTATGTAGTGATAAGAATTTTTTGTTCCTTAATGAACGTTATTCCTTACCACCCAAATCACCTATCACCTTAAAATAAACATCATGACACGATATGTTACAACATTTGCACATTGATCCACCAACCTTTACCATGTTTTTATTAATTCCATTTTAGAACTTCCATACACTGGAATACCCAACTGCTATCATAAAAGAACCTAAATAAAGAATTCCTAGTCACCTTTTATCGAAAAAATGTCATTCCAACTATACTTATGGAAATTCACACCATAATAAATGTGAGTCCATGTGGATATGATTATTCTAATTATAATCATACATTAGAATGGTGTTATTATAAAATATCAAGACATATAAGTTAAGGGATATATTGGTAAATTATTTGTGAGAATAAGGAAAAATATTTTAGAGAACATATAAAATAGTAATTTAATGTATGACCACTTGAAATATAACTATTATGTATATATTCCTCGAGTATAATTGTTATTATAGATATATCTATTTATATACATGTCATATAAATTGTAGGAGTAATCATTATCTACATGGTTAAAATACCCATTACCCAATAAAATTAATAATTTAATTTTAAAAATACTTCCATAAGAATCCATAAAATAATAATATTTTTTTAAAATGCCAAAAAATATTATTAAAATAAATTAAAATTTTTATCAAATGTAAATCATGATTTTCAATATATTATGAATTTTTAAAATTAATTTTATATCTTTTTAAAACATTTGTTAAGAAAATGGTTTCATTTTTTGTAATTAAGATGTTTAAATCATGTTATGGTAAATTTTTTAGAATTCGCAAAGAAAAATAAATAATTAGGTAAAATAAGATGCTATAATCTTACAATGGTAACATTATATCATAAAAGAATCATCTGATATGTATGAATGACACTAGTTTATTAAATATTCATGTAATAATATTTTATCACAAATTAATTCTGTATATCATCAACTATTATTCTAAATTTTTAGAACTCATTAATATGTTTACAAATACACCTTCCATTACTTATAATTACCTTTTCGATGCAATTGGTAATCTAATTATAATGTTCCTTAATAAATACTAAATATATTAAATTAATTTTTATTATTCATCTTACTCATATAGGTGATCATTTTTTTAAAATGAAAAAGTAAGAATTAAATATTATAATTTCTTAGTGTAAATGGATATTCTTTCCAAAGTGGAGGAAATACATAATTAATTTTTTGAATTTAAATTACATGTATTAAAATTTTTATCTGATATAAGAGTGATGTGAACATAATTTTTTTTAATGTTTAATTAATAAAAATTGATACTTTTAATTTTATATCACTCTAATTCAACCTATTTTTGATGTGTGCTTACATGATCGAATTTTACAGAGTAAAAATATCTTCGCATTCAATATTTATCCATAGATTTTTTAATTATTAGTACCATGTAAATAAAATAAATATTTTTTAATTAATTACAATTTTTTCTAATGATTATATTGTTTTTCATATTAGTTTCCGAATGATATATTTTATATCCTCTTCGACCATATAAAACTATAGAACGTTATGAGACAAATTTTTAAATTGAATCTATTTACATGATATATTATTCATAAAACTCATGGACTTTAGAATGTATCATGAAACCAATAAAGTTAACTTTTTAGAAATCAATAAGATATCTTCAATTATTGATTTTAGTGTCTTGATTGCCAAGTTACCATGGAATAACTCATATGTGAATCTCTCAGGAACACATATTAATAATGAATTTTTAATAAGTGATTAAAATTTCAAATAAATAATTAAATTTATTATAAATTAATATTAATAAATTATTTTATTATATATTAATAATAAAAAATTTTGATTTAAATAATTTTATAGTACATTAATTAAAATAGAAACATGAGTTGATGAGAATATTCCTTGAACATATGTTTTTTATTTCACTTATCTCTTCATAGTGTATCTTAAATTTTATACTATATTTTTTTTATTTAGGTAAATTCATTTTAATATTTCATTAATTTTTTTTTAATATTGTCCATTATCTATCTAAATAATTATGATATTATGAGGGTAATTTTCTCATTTATCACACTTTGTATATCTTCTTTGATAAGCATTGTATTTAATTGAAAATTGTTTGTTGTATTTATTATTTATTACATTATGTGTATTTAGAAGAATTATTATTATCCATACACTTTATATATACAAACCAAAAAAGTCAAGATATTTTGGAGAAGGTATTTTCCTGTTCCCTTATTTGATTTTCTCATATTTCAACTATTGATTCACGTTATTTCCCTATCATTCCACTTTTATAATTATATTGTTTGAATAATTATTTAATTAAATCCCTCATAATAATATAACATTCATTTAATGAGTAATTACCACTATTTATACTACTACCACCATGACTGAAGATATAACGTGATACATAATAATTTTTTGATACTTTTTTATATTTTATCATATTTTATTAGTTTTGAATATTTTTTCTATATAGGATTTACGGAATTTGTTTATTCTAATTTGTCATAAATTGTTTTATTCTTATAATTATGTGATAGTTATATAAAAAATTACACTTCTCCTTAATCAGTTGGGTAATTATTATTTCTTGAACAGATTATTTTTATATGAAATGTCGAACATGTCAACCCCATTTCTATTATCATGAGTTTGAATTGAGTATTCTCATTTGAAAAAAAATCATTATATAATTTTTTCGTCACATCCTAAATATATTAATAATAACTTTCCATTGTTTATGTATATATTTAATATCTTACATATAATATTACATTTTTAATTCTCAAATATTCATGCGTTCTAATGTGAATCCCAATATTTGAACTTTAACAAAGCATTTCTATTTAATATATAATCATTTAGGATCCCATGTTTTATAAATGGAATTTTAAATATTTAGAAGGGATTTTAAAATTATATCAATGAATCTTTTTATTAACCTCATCCCCAGAATCCTAAAGATGGTGCCCTCTTTTATTACACTATCTTAATATATAAATAATTGTTCCTTGAATGATAAAATAGATTAGAATTCTTGGTCAACCAGATACGTACTTGTGTCTTAAATTTCATTTAGATTCAAAAATTACAATTTAATTTTTTATAGTGTAAAATTATTCCATCCATCATATTTTTTTATACTATACATTGTAAAAATCCTAGATTTCTGATAATTGTGAACAATGTAAGAGAGAGAACAATTACACACTAAGGTTTTAGTATAGGGATGATAACATGAATCAATAAGAATAAACAACAATGATATGTAAATAACCAAGCACAAATTTCATTTAAATAATCAGATAAGGAATAATCAATATGGAAATTAAATTAACTGATCACGCATTCCATTTAAATTACTGGAAAAGGAATAAACAATATGGAAGTGTATGTAACTGAAAACACATTCCATTAAATCAATAAATTGAAAACAAATAATATAGAGATAATTTTATGGAGAAAATATCATTAATAATAATTATTGAAGTCTAAATGAAGTAAATTATTGGATTTAATATTTCCCTAGAATATCATACATTTACTTTCAAAATCAATTTTCAAGATAGTTTGTAACAGAGTGGTAGAAACCCATTTAACTAAAGTTACCCAATTGATTCATCCCACGAGACTTCTAATGCATCAAAGGGATATCATTAACAGATCCCCATCCATGTCTAAATGAATAGAAGTTTAAATATATATTAAATATTTAATTTAATTCATGAATCAATATGGATTAATATCAATATATGTATTGAGTAGTGAATATAGATTTATAAATAATTCCTCATTAAAGCAAATAAATTTTAATATAAAGCACTGGATATATAAATGAGATAATTTTTAACAAATCAGAACATCAATGATAAAGAATATAAATTTTTATGGGATATTTAATATCTACTAATCATAAGAAATTTAATATTTTAAGTGACTGTTAATGAAAAGAAAATAAAACAAGGAAGTGAATGCCAGCACAATCCATTGGCTAAATAATGATAAACCATCAAGAGGAAGAATGAGGAAGACATAAACATATATCCATTTGAGTCAAAGTAATGGGGTGTTAACATTGATGAATATAAATACCATAAAATATTCTATAAAACCCTTATTTAGGAAGATATAATTTTCATTTTGAAAAAACATTTGAAAATCCTTTTCTTATAAAATCACACACTAAACATTTTCATTAAAAAGATAATTATAAACATGAAAATAATTAATGAAATTATGGTCATGTTAGATGGTTATTTAATACATTTCATAAATTTTAAAAAGGTAATTCCTTTTTCATTAATAAATGGTTAAGAAGGTACCTTGTCTAGAATATGGTATGTAATTTTCTTTCACAGTTTTGGTTAAGGACAATTTGGGAATATTTTGATATTGACCATAGATTCAATTGAATTTTTGTATCTAGGGATTTTAAATTGTATATAATTCCATTCATAAATCATATTGAAATGTTTTGAAACCTAGTTGAAATAATTTTTATAAAACATGGTTTTCTGTGAAAACATATTTTCATCCAATGAGAGAAATAATGTCATATTTTTAAGAAAATATTTTCACAATTATTTTAAGTAAAAAGGGGTAAAATGGTACTATTACATGAGAATATCGTGAATAATAAGTGGAGAATATAATTATATGGTTTCATCATATATTGATAAAATAATTTCATTCAACTAAAATTCAATATTAAACTATCTTGATTAGAATGATATTGTTAAATAAACCCTTAAAACAATCATAATATTGATCAATTTTTTTTTTCATGAATCAACGATAAGTATAAATTTTAGATACACCTAAAACATGGGTAAATACAAAAATATATATTCTAAAAGAATTATACACAAAATCATATAATGTAATGCTCCAATATGAAGATTATAAACTATTCAAATTAAATTGAGTGATAAAATACATTACCAACTGTTAAAATTTAATATAAAAAATCTAATATGAACTAATAAAAGTAAAAAACTAAAAATTACACAAATAATGATGTATTTAGGATATTATTAGTAAAATATTTAGTATATACACCACATAAAATAAATTAGGATCATAACCTCACAATATTACACAATAAAATTAAATTGAGATGAAATACATTACCTCACATTTCCTTTTGATTGAACATTATTTAACCTTATCTATATTTATTTTAAACTTCTTATTAACTTATAGAATAACCATATTAATGTTTAATATATCATATATGTCCTCAATATAAATTTTTTACCCATTATTTAATAATTATAAATTATTTTCATTGTTTTGGGTGTTAATTTTCATGTCTTTTCATGCATGTTTTTCATGAATGATCTAGTTATTGCACATATTATAATTTTATATAATCTAGTGAATGGTTGAAATGAAATTATAATCATATTTTACATCAATTTCTTTTTAAAACCAATATTTATTGATTGTTTTGAATAAAATGAATTATATTCCGATCATAGATATAATAGACCATATGTTTTCCTGAGTAACACTTCTATTTTTAAAACATTATTATTGAAAGAAGGTAAGTGTAAAAAACCAACCTATATACCCTATCAAACAAGTACCTACCATGATCTTCCACATATCTAAAGGTATTTCTTGATCCCCATGGTTTGGAGACTAGAACATGGGCATGAAACAAAAAAGAAAGGTAATGGTTTTTACCAAGATGGAGGAACAACCTGGAATATATATACATAATATAGGGAAACAATATAATATATTAATATATTCCATAAAAAATAAAGGAAAATGAATGTGAAAGAGATATAAAATGTAGAAAATGATCATAAAGTGATAATTTTAGCTACAATGGACTACAAACCCAAGAAACCACTCAACCAAATCCATGTGGTCATAAGGGAAACCATCCACTTTCTCACCACCTTATACTTAAAACCAATCTAACATAAATCTTCCACACCTCAATATGAAATCTTGAAAATCCTGACATTGAATGCTATAAAAAGGTATACACAACACTGAAGGGGGATACATGGTAAGAGCTAATTGTCTCAGTAGGGCCACACACATGTGTTCTATATCATGTCATTAAACAATAATCATTGTATGATCAACTTAAGAAAACAATTCATGATAATAATGAAATTGTTTTATATGAAAATAATAGAAAACAATTTAATTTACGATTTTTACACATATCAAAAAATTATAGGTAAATTAGTTTCAATGAATTACATTACAATATATCCCAGTTTTTATATCATGTAAACAAAATAATGTATCATATATCATGTAATATACATGGATGTAAACAAATAGTAATATCCCATAGAAAAATCACATGGAACATCACACCTTGGATCATAGTGGGTCATGATAGCTAACATACTAGTTCTGAACATGGAATAGTTCACACACATCAATCCATTAGACATATTCATTGATTATAGATATAATAGGAACACCATATAAATTGAACCCCCTAACAGGTCTAAGGATTCACTAGGAAAAAATTCATAGGGAGAAGTTGAACACCCCATGAGAACAACCCCCTATGATATTGGATGATACCTGCTACTATATAATCTAGATATGTACCAAAGTATTATTATATTATTTATTTTCCATGAAAATTAATCAAAAATTTTTATCATTTCCTACACTGAAAGCTATTTCAATGTAGCCTTTCCTAATACTTTGATAACCCCTTTTAATTTTCCAAATCTAGGTGAAACCGTATTTTATAAAAAAACATAGTTCCAAACAAAAAAATCATTTATATCATGTCGGTTCATTTAGTAAAACAATTTATCAAATAATAGATATATGAAAATTGTCAGCATAGGTTAGAGACAAAACCACCAACCTCAATGCTCATGATACATACACCCGCAACAGGATACAAATACATGTAAGAACAAAAAACCAAAATTTAGGAATTTTAAATATTAATCCCATGTCATAATTTATTCAATTTAATAAATGTTTTTGTGAATAAGAAGAAATATAAACCCACCTCAATAAATAAAATCGTCCAAACAATAACTGATAATGTAAAAATCCTTTAAATGAGATTGAACAAAACATCAATATAGAATGAAGAAGAATCACTACCATATTTAAATAGATCTGATAAAACAATTAAAAGATGATTTCATGATCAATGTAAATGATGAAGTGTAAGGGATAACATACTCAGAGATATGAAACATAACTTCCTTGATGATCTGATACCAAAATAATCATTTAAAACTAAATAGATGCTTCAAAAATTTCAAGAATATATCACTACGTTGATAGGGGTGGGGCTATGTAGAATTAAATAACATATCACTCAAATGGTTTCTTATAAGAAATAATCTCAACATTTACATAGAATGTAATCACTTTACATGTCGTGTAATCAATGGGGATAAATTAAATTGTAAAACCTGTCAATGTTTTATTTAAAATAGTTCTTTTAACATTACATGTTATGAAACCTATACACGGAATATACTCCCGTCACATTGTATACTAGATTCAAGGTATCTGACATATAGATATTAAATGTCAAAAATTCATATTTCATAAAGTATATTTCTCTTATAGGCTATAAAATAAATGATTCCTAAAAACTCAAGACAATATGGGAATTTTATAAGGCCTAGAGGAACAACTCCATTCTATTAAAACATTTATACATTGATTTAATTAATTTGAAAATAACAAAAATCCCCAAAAATTAGGTCTTTTTTTGTGAAATTTCATTTCCTCAGATTTCCCAAGATGCACCCAATTAAAGGGGTTAATATGAAAGGACGAGGAAAATGATTAAAAGAAGTTAACATGATGTCACAAACTCCCCACCGTAAGGCCTTCCATTTGGAAAAATATATTTTTAAAAATGAATTATGATAAATATGTGAGTCCATTTTTCAATCATAAAAAACTCATACTCCCACGTCTCTTGATAATATGATTCATGTAACAACATTATCCTAACCAACAGAATCGACTTCAAATGAAATTCATTGGCATAAGATTCCTGAATCTCTATTGGAAGCTCCACAATTTAAACATTAAGATCAAACCCAATTTCATCCAAACTCAGAATGTGATAAGTATCAGGATGGTGTTTATTGAGTTGTAATATGTAGAAAATCGTAAATTCCAACAAACTAAATAATAAATTTCATCTAATATGAAACCTAAACAAGATACCCAGTGACCTAAAATTGTCTAACGCATCTCAGATACAACATTCACTATTTTCTAAGATCATGGTGATTCAACCAAGGGAAAAAATTCATTATAACACAACCACCTATGGAGAAATACAAAGGATGATATCTTTGGTCAGGATTATATTTATCCTGACTCTACACTATAACATGATAAATAGGTATATCCTTAATCATCCTAGATTTCACCTTAACCAAACATAGTACAATTAAAGTAGCTTCCCCCAACTCTACCAGACAAAGAGTTAATAAGATTGAGTTACCATACAAAGACTCAAAATTATTCATTATGATCGATGAGTGATAAATATTATTATATGGAATAAAAACTAGTCCCATATGGTTTCTATAGAGACCCCACATTTTCTTTCCTTACTGTATAATTAATTTATTGAAAAAAATTATTATAGTGTTACCAAACAAGGATCCAATGATTTACTGTCTTTGGTATATTAGGACCATAAATAACAATTAAATAATTAATCATATATATTATTTAATTCATTATTATATATCTTCTCAATTTCCCTCATGTACTCATTAATATAAGCAGTCTCTTGATGGAATACTTCAATGAAATGAGTGATCTAAAAGAACTGTAAGATGATATATAATAACATGAATCAATATAAAATGGGTGAGAGAAATAATCATCATCATAACATTATTATGGGATTGTAACAATAATCATGAGTGGAAGAATTAGATAAAGGACTATAATGTGCCATTACATAAAAATGAAACATCATGTATTTATGATCAAATACCTTAGATAGATGTGAACAAAACAAGAATAATGTGCATGCACAATATATGTGCATAATTATGACATCATCATCATTATTAATGAATATAGAATCATGTTAATAGACATATCACATTAACTAGGGAGATAAATCACATTAACAAATGAATAGGAGGATTATATAATTCCCGGTGCACCCATCACATCGTAACATTTACATAATCACGCATGCCATAGAGAAGGTATAATATTATTTTCCATAACATACCTCATGGAAAGGAATTTTTTTTCATGAGAGTTTAATAAATAATAATTTCAAGATTAATCATTGGGGTTCCCAAAAATAAAATTGGATTAAAATACTTGGTATAAGAATAATTGATATTTAGATAAAATGAAACACTCTAAATAGATGTAAATGATATTTGTTTTTTAATAAGTAAGTGTTGTTTTGAAAAAAATCGTAACATTTTTCAGAAAATCAGATTTGGAATAAATATATAAACTAAAATAAAATATATGAAAAATGATATTAATTTTTTTAATATTATTGAACATCCCAATTGAAGATACAAATGAAATAGGATTTTCCCAATGAATGTACATTGGGATCAAGAATACTTTTACCTTACATCTAAATGATTTCTTGACTTTAATTTAGTTGATAATAAAATTAAATTCCCTAGTTTGAAAATATATATTTTATTTTATAGTTATTTGATTCATTAAAATTTTATTGAGTTCTTTTATGACTATTTTAATGTGTTATATTGTTTAATTTCATCCTTTGGGAATGTTCATTTTTTCAGGATCAATTTAATTTTATATATGTATGGTAGATCATGTAAAATGAGAATAACTAATTATAATTGAAATTATATTTTATTAATAAACATATAGATGTTTAAATGGTATTATATATTATTTTTTACCATATATGATGATGATTTAGTTGATTAATTTTAAATTAAAATTATTTAGATTAATTTTAAATTTTTTCAATCATCACACACTAGATTTGTTTTATTATTTTGTATTATGTTTATATGATAGCTATAGATAAAATAAATGTTTAAAATAAAAAATTAAAATATTTTTGAACCATTTCAATATTTTTAAAAGATCCATGATGGTGGTAAAATAAAATGATAAATTATCATCCTCAAAGATGAAAAATCAACCCCGCAAGGACAACGTTTTCTTTTTTAGAGTATAATAAAGAGGAGAGAAGGTTTTACGATAGATTATTCCATTAAAATAATATATATATATATATATATATTATTGTACGTATTATTACCACCAGATATGGTGATGTGAATATATGATGATAAATGAAATGAAATTGAATATAAATTAAAAGAAAATGAAAGTAGAATAACTCATGGGTGATGATTAAATTTTTAGAATAAAATAGAGAGGTGAAGAGGTTTGATGATAGATTATACCATTAAAAAATAAAATAACATTATATATATGATATAGGTGTAATCATTACACTTGAATAATTTTACATGTTGATATAACATCAAAATAAGACAAATTGAATAGAAAGTAAATGAAAATGAATGAGGAGTTTACCTATTGAATTCTTGTCCTTGAGAACCTCCACATGGATATTTTGTTTTGTATTTTCATAAGACCAATGTCTCGTATATATGGAGGAGATTAATGGGGATAATTTTTAGCACATTCTTTAAATCATAAATCAATTTGGGGTGTGAAGAGAAGAGGTTGTGAGGTATTGTATTTATAGGGGAGATGTGGGTTGTTTTTTGTATTTTTTATTCATTAGTATTTTATTTTTTCTAAATAATATCAATATTTTGAACATTATAACTAAATATTTTAAATAATGAAGTCCAGTTCTAGATTTTGGGCTTATATCATACATACATAATCTGTTACTCAATAATTACTGTATTTGTTAAATATAGTAAATTACAGTATTTCACGATTCATAAAAAAATTCAACTATTATAGAAAAAAAATTAAGAATCACATTTTTTAAAAATTTATAATTGATAAATTAACTCAGTTTTATTGAAATAATTTTCAAAATACTAGGAATTTCATTTTTAATTAAAATCATCATTTATTTGAAAAATAAATATTTAAAAATTACAACTAATTTTATAACACATTAAAAAATTAATTAATATATCATAAAATTATCTTATAATAATAAGAGAACACAATATAAGTTTATGAATATATTTTATGAAAATAAATTTTATTTCAGATCATTATATTAATAATAAATTTGTCAATAAATATTTATGTTTTACAAAAATAAAAACACGTACTTTATCATTTTTAAAACATTTAATTTCTAAAACTAAGATATATGTATACACATATATATATATATATTGTATTTTCATTTATAAGATGCATAGAGTTTATTAATAACATTAAAGGTGAGGTTACTATTCAATTGTATGGATTACAATTCTTAATGGTCACATGACTACTCTAATGGTCAATTCACTATTCCATTAGTATAGGTTCCATTATTTATTTTAATACCATTTATTTCTTTATTAATAAATAATTTTTTTTTTCCGGATATATATGATATGTAAGTTTATTATATCATATAATATAATTATAAAAAGGGAAACTAAAAGGAAATAATTTTGGGTCATCACATTATTTTCTCATTGTGAAATTTCATCTCCAATTTTCATTTTAAATAAATAGGTGATAGTATTTCTCCAGAATTTGTTCCTTTAAATCCCATGTTTCCACATCATAAATATGGTTCTTTCATATTACTTTGATTAGGTGTGTATTCTTTTTGTGTATAACATTTTCTCTACAATCCAATATCTATATATTTTTCCCTCATAAAAGAGGTCATTTTCCAACTATACCACCTATGGATTTTGTTCATGTGATAAATCTAGTATCTACTTCCTAAAAAGGTCTACATGGAATACATCTTTCACTAGTGACATGGAATGTGGAAGTGCTAGTTGATAGGACCCAGCTCTGACATGATCAAAAATCATAAAAGGACCAATTTACATAGGACTTAATATTAATATCATAAAAAATCACATGATCTTATTACAAAAAGTTATGTAGAGTAATAACATATTTGTAATATCAATCTATAGGTCCCATCAAACATTTTCTACATAACTCTTCTCTCGTTATTGGTCTTCCATTATGTGTCAATAGAGAGTTTTCACCTTTTCCACCATTTCATATACCATTGGATTTCATAGTAGCATAAGTTAAATGACTTCACCTCAAAATGATGGTTCTCTAAATTTTTCCCATAAGGGGATTCACATGGATCCATTTAGATTGTTGAGTAGAAAATGTTATTGTATGAAAACTCAACCAAAGGTAGATGTTGGTCCAATACTCATGTGATGTCCATATAACATTGTCTCAACATGTCATCCAGTGTATAAATATTATAACCTGATTATCCATTAGATTGAGGATGATGTGCAATATTGATACTCATCTATGTGTTTAAGGAATATTAGAGACATTTAAAAAAAATATAGGTGAAACTGAAATATCAATCAGATATAGTATATATTGGTACTCCATGGATCATTACCACTTCCCTAATATATAACCCCTTCATTTTTTTCCAATTATATTTCAAAACAATTTTTCATAAAGTGATCTATCTTTGTGAGATGATCCATAACATCCAATAAGGCATTGTTACCTATGTATTTATTCAGATGTCTAATGATAAATTCCATAGCGAATTTTCTCATTTTCAGGTTGGTATGGTTATATGTTTCATCATCCGATTTAATTTTTACCTTTTTAAATTCAAATAATGATACACCTGGAACATTGATGTATATTCAGTGATATCCTTCTTCATATTGTTTAAAAAATAGTGTTCTCAGATATATCGACATGCCATTGTTCTTCATATTGAATAGTTGAAGTTGAAATATGTGCACCATTCATAATCTGTTTATTTTTCTCTGTATTGGAAAGTAAAATTAGATGTGACCCTACATATAACTAATTCCTCATTAATTTTGATCTCTAAGGATTTAACTATTCCTATATCTTCCCACTTCATCTAAAGTTACAAATCATTTCTTTGATCATCCTTTATTTTCACCATGAGGGGTGGTTGGGAAATCATTTTAGAAAGGATTGATGATGTTCATTACGTAAATACTCACATGTCCATCAATTTCAAATCTGAGAATATTGGATCCTTCTCATTTACCATAATTAATAATGCTTGTTGATCCTTTATACATATATCAACCACCACATTATTTTCTATAACACGATGGTTATTGATTGAGTATTAATAATCATTGATGATATAAAACCATATTATGTGGTGCATATTAATATCCTTCTATGAGAATATATATGTGATACTATCTTAGTCATTATATATCTCACACTTCTCCAATAGATATAATACAGGTAGAATTTCAATGTGAAGCTCACAACCACAAACTACAAATCATTCGTGGGATAATTTTCCTCATGAATTTTCAAATACAAATAGTATTACATTTTCCAAAAATAAAAATCCCAACCCCATCTCTGATAAATTGTAGTATACTAAAATGAGTTACCCACTTTTCAGTAGTGTGAGTACTGTTGTAGTAATAAGCCTCATTTCTAACTCTTTGATGCAGTCTTCACATTCACTGGTCAAGACAAAATTTACTCCATTTTGAGTCCACATGTTTACTAGGTTTTAAAATAATGATAAATTCATCACCAATATTCATTAATTATAAGATGGAATAAATATACTATGGATCTATATTATTTATATTGTCCTAGGAAACTCATTTACTGACTTTATCATGGAACATTCTATAGATATTCTATTTATTTTGATAACTTGTCACAGGAATGATTCTTCTTCAATTAAGAACTCACATTTACTATAAATTTCATATTTATTCTCCCATAACAATGTATTTAGAATAATATTTAGATGCTACTCATTCTCCCCATTCAATTTTGGAGTATATCATAACATCATTGATAAATAATAATACAAAATATTTGAGGTAATATCTAATTACTATATTCATTATGTCCCTAAATAGCATTAAATAATTATTGAGTATGAAAGGAATCACTAAAAAATTATTGTGATCATACCTCATTCAAAATCAATTCTTGGAAATGTGTTCCTTCATCCCCATTAATTGGTGATATTCTTATAAAATATCCACCTTAGATAAATACTTCTCCAAACATATTTTTTAAAACAAGACTCTTATCTATAGAAGGGGATATATGTTCTTTATCATGCTTTTTTAACTCATGATAATAAATGTGACATCATAATGATCCATCCGTATTCTTGATGAAGAGGATTGGTTTACCCCATAGTTAAACATTTGGGTATATGAATCCCTTTTCCAGGTATGCTGGTAAATACATCTTCAGTTATTCCAATTCAATGTGGATATTCTATAAGAAGTTTTTGATACATGTAGATATCTCGGAATAAGTTAAATTTATAAATCAACCTCTCAATCACGTGGAAACTAGGAAATTATTTTAGGAACACATAAATGTAGTTCCTAAAAATTTCCATGTCGTTGATTATTATTATCTCCCATCTCTCAATCATTTTAGTTAGATATGCTTCAACACAAGGAAATAGTACGTAGAATTTATACGATGAGTGTGAGGTAGATTAATCATTATCATTAAACATGTATATAATTGGAGGATGTATTGGGATATGAATTGTGATCTCCCTTTGCAAAACCGTTGATGATGGATTTGTATTGAGATATAATATCCATGCCAAATATAGCACTAAACTCTACTAAATTATGTAAGAGTAGTTTTTTTGAGTTTCGATCCATACAAATTTACCTAGGAGTAGTTATATACATTGGATGAAATTTTTTCCCAATTTATATTCTCATGGATAATGAAACATCAATATTTTTAGGTGGTTCTTGAATTGTTCAACTAAAAACGCATCATATGAATGATTTCACTAAACAATATTCAAATATTAAATTCTCAACTCTTGAAATTATAACCACAATACCTATCAGGACATTATTTTAAATCTCCACCACACTAGTAGTGATGGAATTTGATTTTCCCTTCCCTATTGGATTAGTTGGCTGTAGATGGTAACTACCCATGAAAAATAATGGATTGGTTCACTATATTTAATAGTTCCTTTTCTACCTACAATTGAATCATTTAACTATAGGTGGTTCTCTACTTTACTCCACCACATTATCTATCCTCCTCAAGCTTCAATGACATTCATGATATTGGTGGCCTTATATCACACAAATGAATTATTTCCTTATCACTTTGAGACAATTCCCATGATTCTTCTTCCTATATTTCTATCATGTGAGTGGTTGAGTTTTATTGCCCCCTTTTTCATTAGATATTCCAACTTGAAAATCTATCTTTTGTGTCTTATCTCATTATCCATGGTATTATTCTCCATACATCATCTCTATTTTTAAATCACAATGTTCTAATTTTTCATTACTCCCAATGTCTCAAATTGATAGAACCTTTAAAATGTGTCGTTTTATACGACTAAAAAATTTATCTATTTTTCTATCATTGTTGATAATAATACCCATGGGTTACCATGAAATCCAGGGTAAATTTACATCATAGGATGTGCTAGATTCACCTTCATTTAACCATTTCTCTATGAATTCTATCCCCATATTTGTGTGATGAGTTTTAGTTTTATACATATTAAGAAATATTTTCCGAAAAAATTCCCACTCTATCTTTTCAATTTTATCCTTCATCTTAGTGTTCATAATCAACTACTACCATTGGTCAGAATCACCATCCAAATGGATAATGGCTATAATCACTATCTTCATCTCAGAATTAAAAAATATAAAACAATTTTCTATTGAGTTGTTCCACTTTTTAGAAACTATTGGATTAGAAGATAGACTAAATTTCATTGGTTGTAGTAATATACATGACTTTATAGACAGTTTAACCCACATTGGTGATGGAGGAAATTCCACATTATTCTGGTAAATTTCCACATCCATAGATTGTTGGGTAATCATCACCATGAAATATTTAAGTCCACTCCCAAAGAATTGGGGTTATCACTTAAAGAATTCACATCATTTTCCCATATAGGGGCTGTTTTCTAGATTTCTCACCGTTACAATCCTTTTTAAAATATAAATGATTTTAACCAAACATTATTCATAAATTATTGAATAAATAATTTATTAATTTATGAAATTAACTCTAACGGAATATCTTATTGGATACTTTTGATTATCATTTTTATTAAAAAATTATTCTTGGGTGCTTACATATTCTTATTCTCAAAATAAGGGGTTTCACTAATGTCTCTAATCCTAATTAAGAAATGAACTAAACTGTTTTCTAATAGAAACTATAGGAAATGTAATTTATCTTACATTTCAATTACATTATTTTAAACATAGTTAATATGAGATTATTAAAAAACAAGGATAAAAATGATTAGGGTCTTGGGAAAATTATGGACATACATAACATTTAAATAATAAAACAGAAACATTATTAAATTCTTTCTTATTTAGATTCTTAGTGTTCCTAATGTACTTCTTATTATAAGAAGTCACTTAAGGATATACATCAATGTAGGGGGAGAGCTAAATGCCTAGTAAGAGGATAGATAAGAACATGAATAAATATATCATGGGTGAGATAAATCATAATTATCATAAAATAAGTACGGTATGATTTTCATAAACATGATATGAATCATTATATAATGTCACAAAATGGGTAAATTCATAAAAATGAAACATAATGTCATAGTGGTCAGATGTCACGCATAGTTGTGAATAAAGGAGGCATCATGTTCACATAGATCATATGGGAATATTCATAAAATCATTATCATTATAAAAAATATAGCATCATGTTCAAGTATATTTCACATTATCTCGTCTTATATATCACATTAACAAATGAATTGGATCACTATATAATTATGACCACATTCATCACATACTATTATTTACATAATAAAGCATTCCATACAAAATGTAAAACAATAAGTTCCATGTAATGACCCATGAAAATGAAATGGGTTTAATGAAAATTTATTAATTATTTATATCTTAAATAATATTGGTTATCCTAAAACAAATAGTAATGAAATTATTTTTATAATAATAATCATTCTCAATTGAAGATGAAATAATATCAAGAGAAACAAAAGATGTGTTTTTTTTGAAAAATGTATAAATATTTCATAAAATAAGATGGGAAATATTAATATTCCAAATACCAAAACATATTTGCAGGGAAATATTTTTTAAAGAACTATAATGTACAACCATAGAAAAACATTTCATGAAATATGAATAATCGAATGAAATGAAATTGGGATCAAGAATCCCATTACCTTATATCTTAATGATTTATTCACATTAATATGATAGATAATAAAATTAGATTGATTATTAACAAAATATAGAACTTATTATATATTTATTTTATTCATTATAGTTTAATTAAGTTCTTTTATATCAATTTTAAGGAGTTATAGAGTTTAATTTCATTGTTTAGGTCTGTTTGTTTTCATGGTCATCATGATCGTTTAACTTGTACAAATGTATGAAAGATAATGTAAAATGGGAAAATTTATCATGAATTGAAATTATATCCTATTAATGAAATTATAAAATTTTAAATTGTATTTTATAATATTATTTATTTCTAGATATGGGAATGATTCAATAGATAAAATTATAATATTAATTAGTTAGATTAATTTGGTGGGTTTCTTATCAACAAAAACTAGTTTTATTTTATTATGTATTATTTTGTTTATATTATATTTCCCAAAAAAATAAGGTTATGAAATACATTTTATAGAAATTTTTAAAATTTATACTTTTTTATGACTAGCCATGTTGGTGGTAATGGAAAACGTACAGTTTTTATCCTTGAAGGTGATAATTCAACACCTCACATATGATTTTTTAATTTTACAAATTAATATGATAGGAGAAGACATCTAATGATAGATTATTACATTAACATAATAAAAATATAATATATATAATATATTTTTGTTGTTATACCACTTATATAAGGGTAGGTGAGGAGGAAAAAAGAGTTTAAAAGATATAGAATATAAATTAAATTGAAATGAATAAATATTTTACTTCTTGAATTCATTTCCTTGAGAACCTCCTTTAAAAAATAAGGTTTTGTATATTATTGACACAAAAAGATCCTATACATGCGTTAGAGGCTTCATTAGAGGATTATAAAAAATTTTAAGAGGTATTAAATCTTTTGACGCATGAGGAGAAGAAGTGGTAAGGGGTTGTATTTATTAGGGTGAAGAGGGTTGTTTTTTGATTATTTGGTTCATTAATTTATTATATATTCTCATGAAAATGAATAGCTTGATATTTATCAATAAATATATTAAATAATACACATAGTTAGAGTTTTTTTTGTTAAATGATCCACACATCATCACTGACTAAAAAATTCACATTTTGGATAAATAAGGCATGTTACTGTATTTCACTATACACTTAAAATTTAACCATTTTAGAAATATCCCAAAATATAAACCTATCATTTTTTGATTTTTATAATAAAACACCGAACTACATTTTATGAAAATAATTTTCTAAATATGATAAATATAATTTTCATTTAAAATCATCATTCATTTCAAAAAACACCAATTTTTCATTAAAATTAATTTTATTAAAAAATGAAAAATTAATTAAGGTCTTATAAAATTATCTTATATTTATAAGAAAAAAATCAATTTAGGAATATATTTTTTTAAATAAATTTTATTTTAATAAATTTTATTAATTATTTTATTCTAAATAAATAGTTATATATTATAAAAATACTGACACTTAATGTTACATTTTGTAAATAATTATTTACTTATACTGTGATATAATTATAGCATACATGAATTTATAAGATTCCTAAACATTATTTATACCTCATATTTTAGGTTACTATCATTTTTAACTGATTATTATTTCTAATGGTCACACTTCTATTCCAATGGACATGTTTCTATTCTATTAGTGTATGTTCCTTAATCTCTATGAATACCACATAATTCATTATTTATTGATGAAAATAATGTTTTTTTGGGATATCTATGCTTTGTAGGTGGTTTACCCCATAAAAAATAATTATAACAAGTGAAGTTATATTGATATAATTTTGGGTCATTATAGTTATCATAATATCATTACAAATCCAATACACATGAATAGAGAATATACTCCAGAATCAGAATTGCATAATCTATTTGACCATCTGTCTATTGGTGATAAGTTGTATTGAATCTAAACTA
The DNA here is from genome assembly GCA_963277665.1 of Viscum album. Classification (NCBI taxonomy): domain Eukaryota; kingdom Viridiplantae; phylum Streptophyta; class Magnoliopsida; order Santalales; family Viscaceae; genus Viscum; species Viscum album. The sequence continues at coordinate 2,083,879,239 of OY728119.1, forward strand.
AGTACCTATTGACTCATGGATAATTTTCCCAAACATAGAAGTAATCATAGGTTTCTTATTATAGTCAATGGAAGAATTAATCCAACAAAAAAAATAAATGGCCTCCTCATCCCATTTCCAAACATGACCAGGATGGGGATGAAGAAAACTAGATGGTTTTTCTTGTTATCCTGTAATGGCCCAGACCTCTCATGTCCATTAATTTGTGAAAATGTGTTGTTGGAGGTGTTCCGGGAGGTCAAGGTGACTTATCCCCAAAACATTTCCAAATTTCCAATTCTGTGAATAGTGTTTAATGTTTTATGAACTGTTCTATCGGTAGGTGTAATGTAATGGTATGTATACAATGTTTCACAGATCAGTTTCACAGATCGGTTTCATAGATCGGTTTCGCAGATCAGTTTCACAGATCGGTTTCATAGATCGGTTTCAGAGATCGATTTCACTGGTCGGTTTCACAGATCAGTTTCGCAAATTAGTTTCACAGATCGGTTTCACAGATCGGTTTCACATATCGGTTTCAAAAATCGACAAGTGTACAATAATGGTAGGAGAACATTGTTTCTAGCTTCTTATAGTTTTTCCCCTTATAACACTTCCTTTGACATAAAATACATTTGATGCCATATTTTAAGTATTCTTAAGGCCGATTTGAAGGCCACAAATACTATATTAATTATTCCTAAGGCCTTGGTAGTATTTACATGGTCAAAACACATGGGTTAATGAGATCCACTTTTAATGGGGAATTATGGGTATCATAAACATTCACCCCATTAAATCTTCAAAAGGGATAAGATATCTTCCGTCATTTTTCATCCACTTTGTTCTCGGATATGAGATTCAAGAACCATTCAATCCTTCTCGTAAAAGTTTCACAATCAATCATTACTCCTCGGATTGGTTTCACTCTATTTTGATGCAACCGAGCTATAATGGTGAATCTTCGATATAAGGTGCATTTTATCATCATTCCTTTGGGGATCATCTTCTATTATTTATCCTTTCTATTTTATATCATATAATCTATTTTCTTCTAATGGGGTTTTTCTTGGGGTATGGTTGGTGCAGTCATACCGTGGCATCCTCGGGTGGATGTAGATGTCGCAAGAGGAGGATCGTGACCCTTTGTGTAAATAAAGAACCTAAGGAACTATTTGAGGTACGGGATTCATTTCTTCTCTTTTATTTTACTTGAAACATTATTAATATCATGTTTAATCCCCCTGGATGGAAATTGAATTGACAAAATAAATATTTTAACTAGATAAATATATTGATGTCAATCATATTTTATTGTCTCTTTTTCTTCTACATAGTGTGATATCTATGCTTGCTTTGCGTAGCTTTTTGTTCTTGATGGAAATTAGTAATGAACATAAATTGGGATTAATTGTTAATTGTTTGGATAAAGATAAAGAGCCAAGTAAACAGATATGGTTCTTGTTGTAATTTTATGTTAATAAAATTGGCATAGAAAGCATGTTTAATTATTTGTGATAGCTTACTAATTAGGTTTCTTGAATATGGAACCTACAAATAACAAATTTATTAATTCAAAATGTATTGAAGAACTGATTGTTGATAATCCCTTAAGTGGTTCTGAGTTACCCTCTTGATTGTTAAAGGTCCAAGAGCCTAATTAATGTGGTGTTTTTTTCCTACTTGTTGTTCTCTCATGCGATCCTGGACGCCTGTTGTGATATGTAGGGGCATGGAGGCTTTTGGTTGTTGCCGCAGATGAAGCCTAGTGTGGTGAGATGCATCGGTTTATGCATGATGGTGTCGGGGAGGACACTGAGGATGATGGAATGGGATGGATGTGATTTTTCGATACTTGATGTATCTTTTGGTTGTTTATCTTATTTAATTTTCCCCACTTCTCAAGGTATATGGTCTTACTTACCCTTCTTCTGAAATAGGTGAAGACACGCGGGGTATGCCACATGATTTTTATGTTTAGATTCTCAAGGAATGATGGGTTTATGCTCTTTCTATAAGTGGAAAAGACTCGACGGGTAGTACATCTACTCACCGTGTTGAGCCCCCATGTGTTTTGTAGCATATAATGTTCTTTATAATTCCTAGGAAAGTGGGAAAGTATTTCTATAATGAATAATTGAATAAATGGTGTTAACCCATGGGGATGGAGATGCTAGAACATAATTATGAGGTTGTAATTTTTGAAGGAACAGTTGAATTTGGGTGTAATGCTAATGAAATTTAATGTGGAATTATTCATGGTTAATTAATGTTTAACGAATTAATTAACAAAACGTGGAATTGAAAAAAGGGAATGAAGTAATCTAATAATGCCCTTTAAATGGTTTTGTGCATATTGAATATCTAGTCTTAGAAGTAGAAGCCCAGAGTCTGAGAGACGTTAGCTGCAATGGGTCTAAGACTAGGTTATGCCCATAGTGCGGTTGGGAGTTATAGTATATTCTGTACTTTTTGTGTTTCTATACAGCACTCCACCCTGTCAGTAAGGGAAACTGACACCCTGGGGATTCTGAGCCCTGGGGGTGTTTTCCCCAACATTCCGGTTGGAGGATGGATGGCTGAATACCCCTTTGGCCCCACTCTCTTCCCTTTGTAGTTACTGGTGCTGGCAGAAACATTGGTTAGTTTTTCCCATATATGTGTGTAGATGGCTGTAACGGCTTGTTGTTATTCACACATATATATTATGGATATAGATTTCTATAGACTACTGTAGGTGTAAAGTGTATAGGCTGTGATGGCAAAAGGATTCTTACTGAGTGTATGGGCTGTGATGGATTGAGGTATAATACCCAATATATGATACACATTATGCAAGCTGTGGTGGCTCCCAAAAAGTACCTGGTTACTTTGGTGTGTGGACGAGGAGATTTTATTGCATGAGGTGTATATTATGGTGCATTGCCCAGGTGTCTGTGGGCAAGCCTTTTTGGAGAGAGATGCTCAAGACGTGCGACATTGGAGCAAAGAAGAAAACCAGTGGGGAAGTAGTAGCGGGGTACCCTTGATATTCATTATTATATGATATATTCTTGTATGAGTTACTTGGTGAGAGTATCTAAGGTAAGGTTGGGAACATAGTATACATGTTCTGGTGAGGAGTTAGTTTCACTTGTTATACACTGTGCTTTATCATGCTTTCTTTACTTTTACACGAGAGGCTTCGGGGAGGATCCTACTATGTATACACCTATAATCACCCAATGTATATATAAACTATTTTTAGGTCACTTGGATTAGGTTGGAGATCAGGCTGGTGTTTACTAGATTGGGGTTGCAGGAGCTGTTCGGGCTTCTGGTTGCTGCTGTTTTTACTTTCTTTTGGGTACTTGTAGTTTTTCTGTTCTATTTGTAGTACTTTTGCATGACATTTCATAAATGCACTTGGGTTTCTATCATATTACAGTTCTAATTTGGAGTTGATTGGTGTCTATATTTTCTCTCTCTTATGTATGTGTTCTCTTAGAGGGTAATTCCTCCCATTTGTGTGTTTATTATACCCTCAGTTCTAGTCGCCCACCCAAGGCCAACTAGAGAAGGGACTCGGGGGGTCATTATCTACCTTCTCACATTACTGAGCTAGGAGGGGTACACTTTGTGGGGAGGGGTTGGGAAAGAGTGGTATTAGAGGTCTGGTTGAGGGATAGGATGGAGTTTGTAGTTAGGAACAGGTGAGGATGGATGGGTTGGTTGGGAAACTGTGTCACTCACATTTAGAATGTGAGGAAAACACTGGAGATCGGCTGAGACATAGGTGTTTAGGCGCCCCGATGATCTGATGTATGGACCTTTTAGTTTACAATGGCTACTAGAAAAGGTGATAATAGTTGTAGGGTAGATACCTAGGAAAGGATCATGCATCATTCTTCTTTATGCGTATGTTTGAATGGGTAGAACTTGGGATAGGTTAAACTAAAATGAATAAAAGAAAACATTTAAATAATTAATTTTGAGTCTTCTATATTCCAGGATTAGGAGCTCTAATAGTTTGTAATTTTACAGGTATGGCTCCAGGTCGACATCCTCGTCAGGTTTGTGCAGAAAATGTCCTGCAGGCTGTTCTAGCAGATCGGCACAGGGTAGCGGTTGACGACAAAAAAACTTGGAGGAAGACACTCTGAGAGTTTCAGTGGTAGAGTTTACAGATGTACGAGGGCTCCATTTCAGATGTAGTCACAGAAGTTTGGTTAGAGGAGGTCGAGATCGTCTTTAGTTTGATTTGTGCTCAGAAGGAGCACTGGGTGTCCTTGGTTGTGACAATGCTACGTGGAGCAGCGAGGTAATGGTGGTTCTTGTTCCTCGAGGATCATGAGGAGTTAGCGATCTCATAGGAGGAGTTCCGATATAGGTTTAGTGTCGAGTTTCTTTCATCGGCTGCGAAGGTGTCTAGTGTCCAAGAGCTTCTTACCCTTCGACAGGGGAGATCCAGTGTTCGATAGTTTGAAATCTGTTTCAGGAACCTTTTATGATATGCTTCGGACCTGTTACCAGATGAGGAGGCTAGGGCGAGTCATTTTGAAGAAGATTTTCATCCAGAGATCCAGCACCAGGTCACACCATTTATGCTAAAGACATATCTTGAGGTACTGGAGAGGGATGAGGTTGTGGAGAAGAATATGTCCAGGACCGGATCATCATGAGAGGGTAATCAGCATGATTCCTCACGAAGCAGATTTGTGGTCCGAGGTTCCCATTTTTCAGGGTAGAAGAGTTTTCATTCAGCCGGGGATAGGTCCCAGCCCTTCACATATCTTTCTCCAGAGGAAGCAACTCTAAGTCTTATTCCAGGGGACCAGGTAATTTTTTATCATGTGGTGGTCATGGCCATCTGCAGTTGGAGTGCCAAACCATTCAGAGTGGTCATCGTGAACCAAACGCTATGCTCCAGGATCCTTCGTTGAGGCAGTTACAGCCGAGGTAGCATCATCCAGTAGCACTAGATTTAGATCAGATGAGGCTAGATGGGGCTGGTAGAAGAAAACCCCATGATGCTCCCCATCCTCAGAGAGCAGAGCACGACTATGGTGGTGGTCTTCATCAGGTTCAGAGAGGCCATAGAGGAGCTATTGGCTAGTTTCATTCTCTAGCGTTTCCAGCTCCAGGCGAGCCAAACGTCGTTCGAGGTACCCTTTTCTTGTTTTTTACCTTGTTGGATGCCTTGTATGATTTAGGAGAGACACACTCCTTCATATCACCTACCCTTGTCTATGCTTTGGGACTTGAGGTAGAGAGACATCCGGTGTACTTGGCGTTGACTACGCCAGTTAGAGGTCGAGGATATTTGTTTGAAGTATCTAGAGACAATGAGCTAGTGTTGGGGAAACACCACTCTTGGGTATATTTCCTATGTTTACGAATACAACCATATGATTTCATCCTCATCATGTATTGGTTGTATTCAGTTTAGGCTATCATCGATTGCTTCAGGAAGAATGTCATTTTCATTGGTGCGGATGGAGAGAAAGTGGAGTTTGTTGGTGATAGAGACCCTCAGATGGGTTATAGGCAAGTTCCATCCTTATCAACCATGATGGCTGAGATGATGCTGATTTCTTCAAAGGTTCAGTAGTTGGAGTTTCTTAGGGTCATAGAAGAGTACTCTGATGTCTTTCCAGAAGAGGTTGTAACATTTCCCCCTCGATGAGAGATCGAGTTTGGGATTGACCGACAGCCAAGAGCATCTCCTATCTCTATGTCTCCATATAGGATGGCCCATTCTATGTTACGAGAGCTTCGTATATAGCTTTATGGTCTATTATAGTGTGGTTTTGTTTGGCCATGTCTGTCACCGTGGGGTGTACCGATTTTGTTCATGAATAATGCTGACGGTAGTTTGTGGTTGTGTGTCGATTATCGTCACTTGAACAAAGTCACAATAAAGAATCGCTATCCTCTTCTGCGGATTGATGACTTATTAAATCAACTAAAAGGTGAAAGATGGTTCTCAAAAATCTACTTGTGGTGAGGATATCATCAGATGCATGTGAAGGATGAGGATATGCTGAAGAATTATTTCTGCTATCGTCATGGGCATTATGAGTTCGTTGTTATGCCGTTTGGTGTGAAAAATTATCCAGCTGTATTCATGGGATTAATTAATTCTGTGTTCCGTGAGTTCTTGGACAATTTCGTGGCAGTTTTCATCGACAACATCCTTGTGTACTCTAAATCTGAAGAGGAGCATGCACAACATCTAAAAGCCGTTTTGGGAGTTCTTCTTCAAAATCAGCTGTTTGGGAATTTTTTGAAGTGTGATTTTTCGGCTCGAGAAGTCTATTTATTATGGCATGTTATGTCCCAATAGGGAGATGATGTGGATACATCGAAGATAGAAGCAGTTGTGTCTTGGTTATCCCCCAATACAGTTTCAGAGGTGCGAAGTTTCCTTGGTCTCGTAGGTTACTACAGGTGGTTCGTAGGCAATTACATACGAGTTGTGACTCCTCTAACAGATTTTACCAGGAAGTATTAGGCATTTATATAGACTGATTAGTGTCGGGTAGCTTTTGAGTATCTAAAGGAGATGTTATAAAGTGCTCCAGTCCTTTGTCTTCCAACTGAGGAGTTTAGTTTGATGTTTTCTATGATGTTTCACATCGGGGTTAGGCTGTGTTCTCATGCAGCAGTGGTCAGTTATTTCTTATGTGTCTCAGTAGTTATGTCCACATGAATGCAACTATGTCATCCATGATCTTGAGTTAGAATCTGTGGTGTTTTCTCTAAGGTTGTGGAGACATTACCTCATCGGCGAGCGCTTTGTGGTTTTCAATGATCATAAGATTTTGAGGTATGTTTTCTACCAGTGTGACTTGAACTTATGAATGCATCGGTGGATGTATTTCTTATAGGAATACGACTTTGAAATATCATATACACTTGGAAAAGGGAATGTTGTAGTGGATGAACTGAGCCGAAAGTCATGTAGTGATTTTGTGCATGAATCCAGTGATTCCTGGAGAGTAATGGAAGAAATTTCTGCATTAAATCTTGATATGGGAGAAGTTGGGGGTAGAGGTTGTCTTTTTCAGATGACGGTACAGTCATCCCTAATGTAGAAGGTGGAAGAGTCCTAGTAGGGAGATATGGAGGTGGAGGTCTGGAGAGACCAAGTTGTTTATGGGGAGGACCCTGATGGTTGGTCAAAGGATGAACAACACCGAGTATTATATCATGGAAGGCTTTTTGTTCCCTTTACGATGAGTGAGATGGTTCTCAGAGTGTTCAATAGTTGACCTTTATCAGTACATCCTGGCATGTTGAAGATGTACCGATCTTTGAGGAGTCAGGTTTGGTTGCCTGGGCTGAAGCGTCTGGTTGCGGAGTATGTGTATCGATGTTTAGCCTACCAGAAGGTGAAGGCTGACACCATGTTCCAAGTGGTCTTCTCTATCCATTAAGGATTCCTTAGTGTAAGTGGGAGGATATCTCAATGGACTTTCTTACTGGATTACCTCGAGCTCTGAGAGAACATGATGCTATTTGGGTGGTAGTGGATCATCTAACAAAACTGACCCACTTCATTGCAATCAAGGAGTTGATCTCAGTGGAAGTCTTGTCGAGATAGTATCTTGAGGAGGTGGTGAGACTTCATGGATTCCCTAGGATGATCATTTCTGATTGAGATACTCATTTTACCTATATGTCTTGGAGAGTTATTAAACATGATTTTGGTTCTCTACTATGCCTTAGCACTGCTTTTCATTCTCAAACTGATGGTCATACAGAGAGAACCATCCAGAACCTTGAATACATGGTACGCTCTTTTGTTCTTGATTTTTGGGGTTCATGGATGAGGGACATACCCTTGGTGGAGTTCTCTTAAAATAATAGTTTTCATTCCACCATCGGTATGGCACCATTTGAAGCCTTTTATGGCCGACCTTGTCATTCTCCATTGTGCTGGACTGGCGTCAGAGAGTTAGTAATTCTCAAACCGGAACTAGTGTAGAATACAATAGATATGGTCCAAGTGATTCATGAGAGGATGAAGACAGTGAAAGATCATAAGAAATCATATGCTGATCAAAGGAGGAGACCCTTAGAGTTTATTGTTGGATATCATGTGTTTCTGATGGTGACTCCTCATCGTGGGCAGAGAAGGTTTTGTCATGGAAGTAAGCTTTCTCCCCGGTTTGTTAGACCTTTTTAGGTGTTAGATTGTGTGGGAGTTGTGGAGTATCGAGTGGCACTTCCCCCACAAATGAGTCAGATACATGACGTTTTCCATGTTTCACAGCTCTGTCGTTATCATCATGATGACTCTCACATCATCGATTGGGGGGAGATCGATGTTGATGATGATGAAACCTTCGAGGAGCGACCAGTGGAGATCCATGACCGCAAGGATAAGGTGTTTCGAGAGAGTTATATCCCTTTAGTTCATGTCTTGTGGTGACACGGTGGCCTATAAGAGAGTACCTGGGAACGTGAGTCACCGATACATGCTCAATACCCAGAGCAGTTTCATGTTTAACACTTTTCATTTAACAATGTTCCCATTGTGGTTAGACCTTTCATGTTTTATTTATGAATTCTTTAACTTTTGTTGCTTTTGTGGCTTGCTCTCTTTTGAGAGGTATCTGGATGGGTGGTTGTTCAGACCCTGTTTCTTTTGGTGGGTTTTGAATTATCGATGATGAGAATGTTTTGAGAGGTATCTGATGTAATGGCATGAACCTCTCTGTTCTATTACATTGTGAAAATGTGGTGTTGGAGGTGTTCTGGGAGGTCAATGTGACTTACCCCCAACACTTCTCCAAATTTCTAGTTCTGTGAATAGTGTTTCTAGTTTTAGGAACTATTCTATTGGTAGGTGTACAGTAACGGTAGGTGTACAGTAACGGTAGGTGTACAGTGCTTCACAGATCGGTTTCACAGATTGGTTTCATAGATCAGATTCAGTGATCAGTTTCATAGATCTGTTTTATGGATTGATTTCACAGATCGGTTTCATAGATCGGTTTCACAGATCTGATTCAAAGATCAGTTTCAAAGAACAGTTTAACAGATCAGATTCATAGATCGGTTTCACATATCGGTTTCACAGATCAGTTTCATAGATCAGTTTCACAGATCGGTTTCACATATCAGTTTCACAGATCAGTATGTGTATAATAATGGTGGGTGAATAGTGTTTCCATCTTCCTACAGTTTTCCCCTTTTGACACTTCCTTTGATGTAAAATTCATTTAATTCCTTATTTTAAGGACTATTAATGCCGATTTAAAGGCTATAAATCCTATATTAATTATTTCTAAGGCCCGAGATATTTTTACATGGTCAAAACGCATAGGTTAATACGATCCACTTTTAATTGGGAATTAAGCGTATCCTAAATTATCGCCCCTTTTAATCTTCAAAAGGGATGATATATCTTCCTCCCTTTTTATCCCTCTTTGTTCTCAGCTATGAGAGGATAGAACCTTTCAATACTTCCCATAGTAGTTGTACAATCAATATTTACTCCCGGGTTTAGTTCCGCTCTATTTTGATGCAACCGAGTTGTATCAATCAATCTTCGATATATGGTGTGTTTTATTATCGTTCCTTTGGGGATCTTCTTCTCCTATTTCTCCTTTACATTTTATATCATGTAATATCCATGCTTCTAATGGGGTTTTTATTGAGGTTTGTTTTGTGCGGTCATACTGTGGCATCCTTGGGTGGATGAAATTGTCGCGAGAGGAGGATCATGACCCTTTGTGTGGATAAAGAACGTGAGGAACTATTTTAGGCAGGGGAATCATTTCTTATCATTTATTTTACATGAAACAATATTGATATCATGTTTAATCCCACTCGATGGCAATTGAATTGGTATAATAAATATTTTAACTGGATAAATAAATTGATATCGATCATATGTTATTGCCTATTGTTTTTCTAGATAGTGTGTTATCTATGCTTACTTTTCTTAGCTGTTAGTTCATGATGGAAATCAGTAAAGAAACTAAATTGGGATTAATTGATAATTGATTGGATACAGATAAAGTGGAATGTAAATGAATATAGTTATTGTTGTATTTTTCTATTAATCAAATTGGCGCAGTAAGCATGTTTAATTATTTGTGATAGATTACTGATTAGGTTTCCCCATTTGGATCCTATGAATAGAAAATATGTTAATTCAATATGGATTAAAAAACTGTTTGTTGATAATTCCTTAAGGGGTTCTATGTTATTCTCTTGATTGTTAAAGGGCCAAGAGCCCAATTAATGTGGTGTTTGTTTTCCTAATTCTTGTGTTGTGATGTGATCCTGGATGGCTGTTGTGATATGTGAAGGCATGGAGGATTTTGGTTGTCATAGATGATGAAGCCTAGTGTGGAGAGATGCATCCGTTTATGCATGTGGGTGTCGAGGAGGACACCTGGGATGATGGAATGGGATAGATGTGATTATTGGATGCTTACTATTTCTTTTGGTTGTTTATCTGCTTTACATTTCTCCACATCTCAAGGCAGTTGGTCTTACTTACCCATCTTCTGAAAGAGGCGAAGACACGCGGGGTATGCCATGTGCTTTCCGTGTTTAGCTTCTCAAGGAAGGATGGGTTTGTGCTATTGATATAAGTGGAAAAGACTCGACCGGTAGTAAATATACTCACCATGTTGATAACCCTTATGTTTAGTAGTATATAATGTTTTTCTGGAATGTCTGGGAATGTTGGAAAGTATTTCTATAATGAATAATTGAATAAATGGTGTTCACCCATGGGGATGGAGATGATGGAACATAATGACGAGGTTGTAATTTTTGAAGGAACAATTGACTTTTGGTGTAATGCTAATGAAATTAAATGTGGAATTATTCGTGGTTAATTAATGTTTAACGAATTAATTAACGTAAAGTATAACTGATAAAAAGGGAATGAAGTTATCTAATAAAGCTCTTTAAATGGTTGTGTGCATATAGGATACCTAGTCATAGAAGTAAAAGCCCGGTGTCTGAGAGACATTAGCTGTAGTGGGTCTAATACTAGGTTATCCCCATAGTGTGGTTGTGAGTTATAGTATATTTTGTACTTTTTTTGTTTCTATATGATACTCCACTTTGTCAGTGAGGGAAATTGACACCCTAGGGATTCTGAGCCCTAGGGGGTGTTTTCCCCAACATTTCGGTGGGAGGATGGATGGGTGACTATCCCCTTTGGCCCTGCTATATTCTCTTGGTAGTTACTGGTGCTGGTAGGCACATTGTTTAGTTTTCCCCATATATGTGTGCAGAAGGTTGTAATGTCTTGTGGTTATTCACACACATATATTTTGGATATAGTTTTCTATGGACTACTATTGGTGTAACGTGTATAAGCTGTGATGGCTTGAGAATCCTTACTCAGAATATGGGCTGTGATGTCTTGAGATATAATACCCGACGTATGATACATGTTATGCGAGCTGTGGTTGCTCCCGAAAAATACCTGGTTACTTTGGGGAGTGGACATGGTGGTTTTTTTGCACGAGGTGCATATTGTGGTTCTTCATCCAAGTGTTTTCGGGAAGCCTTTTTGGAGAGAGATGCTCAGTATGTGCGACGTTGGGGAAAAGCAGCAAACCAGTGGGGAAGTAGTAGCAGTGTACCCTTGATTATATTTATTATATGATATATTCTTGTATGCGTTACTTGGTGAGAGTACCCATGGTGAGGTCGGGAACTTAGTATACCTATTTAGGTGACGAGTTAGTTTTACTTGTTGTTCACTAGGCTTTAGCATACATTCTTTACTTTTGTTAAAGAGGATTCGTGGAGGATCCTACTACGTATACTATTATACTCACCCTATGTATCTATAAACTGTTTTTCATGTCACTTGGAGTAGGTTGGAGATCAGGCTGGTGTTTACTAGCTTGTGGTTGCAGGAGCTCTTCGGGCTTGTGGTTACTGTTGTTTTTACTTTCATTTGGGTACTTTTTGTTTTTCCCTTCCAGTTGTAGTACTTTTGAATTAAATTTCATATATTCACATTGGTTTCTATTATATTCCAGTTCTGAGTTGGATTTTATTGGTGTCTATCTTTTCTCTCTCTTCCGCATGTGTTCTCTTAGAGGGTAATACTTCTCATTTGTGTGTTTATTATACCCTCAGTGCTAGTCACCAAGCCGGGGCCTGCTAGAGTCAGGACTCATGGGTTATTATCTCCCATCTCACATTTCTAACCAAGGAGAGGTACATTTTGTGGGGAGGAGGTCGTGACATATCCCTTCATCAGTTTTTTGGTGCTCTAGAAGAACACGTAATAAGAAATGTTATGCTTCCTACATTACCTAACGAATAAATTTCTTATGTTATAATACATTTTTTACTTCCCTGATGAATATAACACAATTAATTATGAAAATAATAAGAATCCAAGCTCCTCAACGTTGTTGGGACAAAAACTGATTTCAAAAACTGAGAATACCATCTGATGAGAGAGACCGTCTAGAAACTGTTTCTCCTTGATATAGGGTTTCTCAAATTTTTATGAATACATCATCAAATAGTTATCTCTATATAATAGAGTCATATAATGATAATCATTACCAAAAAATAGTCACAATCGTTCTGAAACAATCTCTAGAGAATCGAGATGCAACTATGAAAAAAATCACTATAATGATCAACTCTTCATATGATTCCAATGTATATCTCGTTGGAAATGTTCAAATAAGGGAATCTGTGAAAATATCCCACTTCATGGGGTATAGGACAAATTAATTTGATAAATATTGAGGTCCTCCAAAAAACAACTCTATTTGAAATTTAATTTATTTTAGATATTATATTTCTCAAACACATATTGTTAGAAAATACTGTAAACCATTCCAAAAAAATAATTCCTCCAAAACATAGGAACAAGAATAAGTTAGGAAAATTTTAAATCATGAGTGGAGTAATTATTCTCATGATATCTAAGATGAAAAAATTTATTAGCTATGAAATGATCAACCTTCAAAGCACGCAACATAAAAATATTCTAGAAACAACAAAGAAAACCACATACACATTACTGGAATCAGTTAAGATCTGAATAAGAGATATTTTCAAAATACATTTTAATTTTTCAAAATAGGAAAGAAACATTACAGAACATGTGAATTTAACCACATTCTCGGTATGTGAAATCAATAGTCATTCCATTATAGAGAAATACATGATGGAACATCATTATTATCTAGTAAGACCAAGGAAGCTATGAATCTGAAAGAAATTCTATGTCTCTTACCAAGGAAAGAGAAAAATTTCATTATTAGGATCAATTAATAAGACATTCTCTAAAATAAAGTTCCTTAAAAACATCACATTGTGAATCCATAATGTGAATTTCAAAATCATTACATTCAATTGGTGAATCCTAATGATTTAAAGAAACATTCATCGATGGTCCACATGCATATGATATGATCTTGAATTAACAAAAATATCATCACTAATAACTTCTAAAAACGTTTTTTTGATACTTATGGAAATTTGTTTTCATCAAATACATGAAAATTTTATAATATATAGTCATTCCAAACATCATATTTTGAAATTAGTAATGCTTATAGATTATACTAAAATATATATTTCGTATATAAAACTCTCAATCTCTAATATAATGATTAACTGAATGATTAATAATTTTATATACCGCTTTCCCCCATTTAAATGATCATACACATCATCAGTTTGTGGAAAAGTGTAGTTTTATTAACTGAATCCAAGTTCAAATTTCAATAATCCATATATAATTAGAGTGAACCATCTACCTTCTTTATAAAGAGTACTGCTTCATCCAAAGAAAAAACATGGGTGAAAAACACTTCACCACCATATAATCCAAATAAATCATATTATCTTTCATCTCTACTGGTTACATACAAAAATAAGGTAACAATATTGGTTGTGTACCTAGAACATGGTCAATTATACACACTACCACCTTCTCTGGAGAAAGCCCAATGAAATCATATGGGAAATATTATAATTTCCCAAAGAACAACGGAAAAAAATAATGTGATTTTGTTGGGAAAACTATATAGGTGATTACAAACCCCAAGAACATTGAGTGTGAATGTCGTGCATGACTAGACATTAGATCCCCCTCTTCATGAAACACCGGTGATCTCCCATTAGTGGAAAGAAATGAGACACATTGGTGATAATAATAAAACTCATGCTGATGAGAAATAACCCAATCAATCTTGATAATGAAATCCAATTTATCTAAATCGATAACATTAAAGTCCTAGACTAACACCACCTCAACTATCAATATCACACATAATGAAATAAAAACCCATTATTTTTCCTATTCGATAGAGGTGTCCCTAAATCCAAAAAAATATATATGATAAGTTTGGAGGTTATGAATATCATAAAATTACCAGATATAAATGAGTGGGAAGAACTAGTATTAAATAAATATAATCCTACTTAATATTAATAAAGATGGTAACTCTCACTACCGTTAGGCTTGCATCAACCTCCACTAAAAACGTTTCTACAAGATAATGGTGACTCACTCCCAAGTAATGTTTATAGATTTCATTAATATTTGAAGTATTTAACAAAACGCTTGTACCATTTGGAGCCATATATTCACTACCCTATTGAGGTTTCATCATAGCTTTACAGAAATAATGTAGATGACCATAACTTCCACAATTTCTACACATATTTGAAGGTGATGGAAATGAAAACATAGTGTGTTAGACCATGCCTAAAAAATTGAATTTCATAGAAACTATACTACCTATAACTATAGGTTAACAAGTGTCCTGATACCAAGAACAATATTCTCTACTCATTCAAGGAACCTTCCACTTCTATATTTTCTTTATTGTGACACTGATGTTTCCACAATGTGGAAGAAAATGGGAAAATATAAAAAAGCCTATGATATTAATTTCTACCATAACATAATTATAATAGGTATCTAAAAAGGTAAATTGATTTAGGATAAATAATTTTTCTATAATATATAGTCATAATTCTTAATGGTAATTTTGAGCACTTAGCTGGTCATTCATTACAACTTCTGGTGTGAAATAAACAAGCTTAAAAAACTAAATAGTATACCTTGACATAGAAATATCTCCCTTATACTAAGAGAAGAACTCAATAGACATATCCAGTACTACATAATATGGGAAAAACAAATGGAATAATAGAATATAGAAACCCAACCAATCCAAGCCAGTATGCCTACACACCAACACCATGGTATCTTACCAAAAGATTTTGTGACCCACAAGTATGAACATGTAACTATTTATAATGATTATATAAATTGTATTTAGGAATAAATTTATCAAGTCAATATTTTCAATCCAATCCTCCACCTCTTTAGGTTTATTATTACCTATAAATAATTCTTTTTTCTCTAGAAAGAATTGTTGTGATGTATCTCTTTCTCCAAAATCTAGTAGATATACCTAATATACTATGTACTAAGGTTGTGGAAAAATATGATCCATATATTGAAATTCCCCCATGATATACTTAATAAATTCAAGATCCATCATAGGATTTGTTTGAGAAGAATCAGCTATACCCTTATAAGAAACTCATAGAACATGCCTGAGAGGAATACAACTATAATCAGAAATAAAATAAACGATCATACAATATAAAATTTATAGTTCAGATTATAAAACCCATTAGAAATAACTAAGATGAATATCATATACTAAAATAGGGGACAAACAGCCAAACATCCATTTGTAACATGACTATCATCACTACAAAAGAAGGAATTTCAATCATCACAATATACCACTGATGTCACAACAATCCTATTTCTAATATACTAGATGTCCAATATGACGATGTTGTTTCCCTTAGGGAAAATCATAATAAAAGTTCATAAAAACTCAAACTACGATAGATAATTAATTAAAATGTAATATATGTTCTATATGAAGTATGAACCATAGAGACATTGAAATAATTTCATGCAGTTTCAAAAAGACAGGATTAATTTTAATTGAATAAATTAGTGCAAAATAGATTACATTAATTCATTCATATTAAATTAATGATTACAACAAAAAAGATTAGTTGGTTAATATTTTATTTGAATGGAATTCTAGGGCTTTCTCATTTTAGGGTTCACGTGAAATATTTTTTTTGGTAAATTGATTAATCCATGCATATGGTTTGGTCTATGAAGAGGGAGATCAAATGGTCAATTAATCCCCTCCATGATGTGGTAAACACCTATTTCCCTTCATTCTTGTAATTTATGGTATTTATAAATCATGTTTTTCCTGATACCATTATAAAACCTGGTCTATGGAAATGAGGCAATGTTCATGCATTAATTTAGGATAAATTTTTTTGCAATTTATAATAATTCTTTCATATTTAAATAAAAATTGTCAAGATTAAGGAAAAAGAAATAGATTGGAAATTGATTCAATAAGTTGCAGCAATCCAAAATATAAGAATAATGAAATTGGATTAAATCCCATGAAACCTTACTGCCATTAGCTACATAAACCTACCATACGGTGGGTTTACCATCTCATCCTACTTATGATAGTATAATAGGAAGGAATAATCAGAAATAAGGAATAAATAAATGGATATAAAACTGGTGAGAATAGTACACGTCCCATCTTCTTGCACCCGGATTTGGTCTTCCAGATCTCCCTAAAAGAAGTAGACCGACCCTCAAACTGTATATTATAGTTAGGCATGTGCAACAATGAATGGAATTAATATGCGTAAAAATATTTCATAGGTGGGTCATAGATCATAAAACCTATATAATATTCACGACACATCAAATCATGGTGATTTTGGTCGATCATGAACTTAAAATTCTTTTTTTTAAATGGTTGGGACTGAAGCCTCATTTAATTTATAAATCAAAGCAATGACTTCTTTTAACTAGGTAGAGGGAGACCCATTACATAACCCTAAGGAATAGTCGTCATTTAGCCCATTATATGGCCTGTAGGCCCAAAAGATTGGCCCAACGACCATTCTATGAATAATACTATTACATCACTCTGCTTGCTACAATACTGCACAGTATACACCACTTCTAAAGTACCCTACCTATGATACAATGCCAGTCGTTGCTATAGTGCCACAACTGCTATAGTACGCTACAAATACTGCCATAGTACCATGCACCCAATGGGTTTTGAACTCTACATGCTCTATAATAATTACACAACGTGTAAATATTTTCACACATGTATGTTACTAATATATTGTTGGATTTCTAGGCTTAATTTACAAGTGTCACGATGTGACACATAAATCTCATGTTGTGACACATTTAAAATTCATTACATATTGATTTACCCTACTTTATTGCCTATTATTCATTCTATAAATTCACAAGTACAATAAATTCTTCGATTATATGATGTGTAATGTAAATTTTCTTCTCTAGGAGCCTTGTTTAGCAAAAATTCCATAGTTATGTTCTCTATAAGTGCTCCATGATCATCATACATTATGGAAAGACCAATTTTATGTGGATATCAAGATCATTTCAGCATCTTTTTAATATATCCCTTGACATATATCAATCTATAAAAAATGATAAAGACAATAGGGATATAGGAATATATTAAATAGTCAATAGTCAATATCAGAACATATTTTTTAAAAAAATGATATATAATAAATAAATTTCTCAAAACCCCCACACATTAACTCACACTTTTTTTCAAGGATGTATTCCCAATATACTACAAAGAGAACTTACTCTACCATTCTATAAATTCATGGTCAAAAGAAATTCCTAAAATATAAAGTTAAATGTTTGATTATCAAACATTAAAAATTAATCAATGCCTTTTTCTCAATGAATTGAAATAAACCATGAATTTTAGCTTTTTACCTTTTAAATATCAAAGAATTTTCATTAATCCATTTTTATTTTTCAATTCAATAATAATATATATAAAAATTTTAATTTATATCATGTGTATTTTTCTGTTAATCATCAGGGTATTAATGAATATCGTGTTATAAAATCCTCAAGAATATATCACTTTTATTAGTCTTGTAAGGCTTATATAATCTCATCTACATAAATAAAAAATTAAAAATAATCATGAGGTCTTCCCTATTTTTGATTCTACAACTTTTAGGCTTAGGACATGTAAGTAAATGATGTATATTGAGTTAGGCTAAAAATAAGTTTGACTCTAATGAATTTTTTATGATATCAAAATATAATTTTAATATAAATATCCCAAAAAAAATTCATCCTTCTCTTCCAATAACAATTCTCAAAGTGGGATCATTTTACAAATAATATAAATTATATAATAAACCACTCTTTTTATTATGTTTTATTTTGTCCTTTTCATTTTTCCCATTTTATCCAATTCCAAAAGAAATTCAAATATCACATCCACCACTGAACCCCATATGACTAAAATATTTTTGGTTTGAAAAAAGATGATTTTTAATCTTTTGAACTAAAAACCCAATGTTTTACAAAAAATTTCTAAATTATTTTTTAGGAATAGATATTAATAATAAAATAAACTGATAGATACTTGGGATCTCCACAAATAACAATGGATAATACCCTAAAAAATCCTCAATATTAAATATCCTAATTCACCCCTAAAAATCCATCCCCTGGGCTTATAGATTTTAATATCATTGAAAAAATATATAGGAAAAAAAGAATGGATAATATATTATTCTAAAATGGATCATTTCCTATCAAGGCTGGTCATATAATTTATGTTCTTAAAATGATTAATATAAGGTGGGTATAAGGATTATGGGATAATAAAAAAGAATTCCTAAATAATATTAAAAGTGATTCTATTCAGTATTATCTTTCATAAGATGATAAGAATGTTCTAGAAGAAATAATTACCATGTTTCACAAGAAAAACACTAATGGAGAATTGTTAAATATTTGACTTATATAGATCCATATGAATGATCTGAAAGATTGTAAAACTAATCATTAACTTGAATATGAATAATAAAATAAAAGTATTCAAATATCATAAGTTTAATAAATGGGAAAATCATTGAAAAATGTCTTTCTAAAAAATCAACATTTTTCACTAAATCATGATTTTTCAAATCCTAATCAACATGATAATCTATAATAATTAATCTCCTAATTTTTCTCATTCAAACTTATTGATAGAGAAATTTAAAAATAATTGCATTGTTATTATCCTAGAGATATTATGTCACTTAGATAACTGATGTAAATTTAGAATTATGTGCATGAATGAAATTGATAGTTAAATATATAGGAATATTTAAATGATGGGAATAAAATATCTAAAATAATACATTTACTCACCAATAAATTAGTGATTAAAACATGGATTCATATGTTTATCCTATAGTAGTTTACAATATGTACTTATCTTATAATGCTTCATTATCATTTAACTACTTCACATTTTCCTTCTTCTTAATACCAATTAGGATCTTAATGGAAATAAAAATTAAAAATAAACATGGGAAAGACTATTCCATTGTCAATGAATATTGATATATTTTGATAATGTGTATATGAACATATAAAATAGAAAAAAATAAATAGGATTCCTCTCAGAAGAAACTATTTACTAGGGATTTTAAGATTGAATATACTGAGGAATTAGGATCGGAGTGTGGTATAGATCAAACCACCTTGTGTTCACCCAATTATGACAATGGAACTCTCCTAAGTCAGGGTGACTTCTCAGTGTTGAAATCTTAGTAGAAGTTAGAGTCGGTGACAAGATTCTGGGGACAAAGAAAAAGATCCCAACATCCCTCCAAACTCAGAAAAATTCATCTTCATTAAATGTTGGATGATTTTTTGTTTGGATTTATATGACGGTCACTTAAGATTCTGTTTCCTTATACTCAAATTATTCTTTTTTTTGTTTCTACTATATTCATATCCTCTACATTTCCATTTCATTTTTTAGTTGGTTATTAATTTTGTTTAGATAAACATTGATTTTTTAGAATAACTTTTATGAATGTGCATATAGACATTTAATCGTATTCTTGATCTTCCTTGTTCTACAGATATAGTTTTGTGAGAAAAATTTATAGAATCTAAGTATCTTAGTTCAAATCATTACCATTTTATTATATATATTATCTATGTAATTATACTATTAGTTTGTGGATGTGTGTTTCGGCCCAATCAAGTTCTGTACTAACATAACCCTCTTCATCATTATCTAAACCATCAATACCGAGTGTATCAATATTATCATGAAATTCAACATCAGAGGTGGTATATACCGATTATTAATTTTCTATTATTCATTGTTAGGGAATCTCCTCAGAGAATTCTATTTCCAGAATCTAGTGGGTTGTGTATTCCAATCATTGGTATGGTTGTGTGAACCCATAAGATTGATTATTCATTTTTATATTTTTTTGACAAGCTTCTCCATATCCTCTTTGATAATTGTGATATATACCTTAGAATTCATCATAAACTATATCCATTACATCACAACAATAAATTAAAATAGAGGTAAAATATTAAAATTTAAATAGAAAAAAAAGTTAAAATTAAAATTAAAAACCAAATAACTAAATTTTACCCTTACTCAGAAATGGTTTTAATTTGGGTAGGCCCTTAGAGAATAATTATTTCTCTCTTCTCTAATATATATACTTATATACGTTGACTATGGTGTAAAATTAAACAAAATGGAATATATAGAATGTTTGAAGTCTATCCCAAAAAGATGGTGAATTGGTTTGGTTAGTTTTTCAAATAATTTTGATTAATATTAATTGATTAAATATGTGATGAAAAGATTTGTTTGATATATTTAATGAAAAAAAGTTGAAATTATTGAATATTGATTGGTTTGAAATTATACTTGAACGACATTCCATGTATTAAATTGTTTAAGGATTCAATTGAAAATGGATTTTAGAAATCTATTAATCCATGTGCAGGGATGTAGTAGATATGGGGGAGATAAAATATTCATTTTTTAACCTCCTGGATGTGGAAATCCCATATTTACCTTATATCTTGTAATTTTGGGTTTTGATGAACCGATTTTGTCTCAATACAATTTATAATTCTAGTTTCCCTAAATGCTTCCATCATCACACTTTGATTTACAGTAACCAATTGTTTAATTTAGGACAACTCATTCATATTAAAATACCAATGGTCATGAAAAATGTAAAATAATGATATTTTAAATTGATTCAATAAACCATGAAATCTGAAATAAATGAATAATTAAAAAGAAATAAGATCCATTGAAACCTTTTGCACTTCAACTACATTACCCACGAACAAGGTTGGTTTACCCACACACCCTAGTGATAAGATAATTTTATGGAATGAATATTGAAAATGAAATCATAATAAAAATAGAGATAAAATAGTGAGAAACCTACATAGCATAGATTCTTTCTCCAATATTGGGTTATTGAGATCTCCCTAACAATTGATGTTAGACTTAATATTTATAGACCTTATATAGGATAATGTGTTATTGAATAGAATTAAAGATGGTTCAAAAATTGGTAATAGGTGGGTCTTAGGTCATAAAACAAGTAAAATCTTCATGATTCATCAAATATGGGTTGTTTTTGTCCATCCAAAACTTTACGAGATGTATAATTGTTACACAATGTGTAAATCATGCACCATATGTTTGTAACCCCTATCCTACTTGTTTTCTAGGAATAAAATTCTTTTTTCATTGATTTCCGACTCTATGTCAATGTTTTAAAATGTTAACTTCATTACATATTTGATTTCTCTACAATATAGCATGTAGTTATTCCATGACATGAACATGTAAATGATGTGTAAATATTAAATGTTCTTTAATGTATGTTTTCTTCTCCTGAAGCCTTGTTTTGCCTCATTTTTTCCTGAGTTTTTTCTAGAACTTCTCCCTGATAAGAAGTAATGTTGTTAAAAAAGATTCTTTTTAGTGTTTATAATAATAATTTCCACATATTTTTCTCATCTATAATGACATAGAGAATCCTTGAAAAAATGAATAAAATATCACATATATATGCCTAAATTAATGATTAAATTGTCAATATGACTATTTTTTTATAAAATAATTATATCATAAAATTACTTATAATTTTTTAAAGCTACAATGACAAGAAATATTTTGGAAAAAACTATATATATTTACAATGTTTAATGAATCCAACATATATACCCTATAAAACAAGTTCCTGATAGGACCTTCGACATTCCCAAAGGTTGTAACCAATGCCCATAGGCTGGGGACTAAAACATCACCATTAAACTAAAAATGAATTGAATGATTCCACCTAAAATGAAGAAAAAATACAATATATAATCATAATTTATATAAATAGTGGAAGATATAAATATATTTCACAAAATATAGGGAACAATAGAAGGGATACAACTTAAAATGTAGTAAAAAATATCCTGGTGAAAATTACAATTATAATAGACCACAAAACCAAACACATACTCCAACAAATCCATGTGATAGGACAATAAACCATCCACCATCTCACTAGAATTTACCCATATCATAGCTAAAACAAAACCGTACTATCTCACCATGACACATTTCCTTTCCCTACATCAAAAGATATAATTAGGTCTATTCACTGTAGAAGGCATACATAGGATGTGTGGTAGAATGCATAGTATGATCTCACACAGGTCATCCATATCATTTCTATGAATAGAAAATCATGAATGGTGAACACTAATAAAAATAAGACATGAAATCAATTTAATAGTCTTTATAACAAAATCATGGAAAAATAATTTTATTTCACCTTTTTACACATTTCAAAATAAAACAAGAAAATTTATTTCAAAGAATTTTGAAACATTATATCATAGAAAATATATCATGTCAACATGAATCGGGATTCATAGATCATATAAAATATATGGAATCATAATACAATAGCTAAAAGAAATTAGGAGAATTGTTATCATCATACTAGTGATCACACTAGTTCTGTATATCTTGACCTATAATACCATTAACAAATAATTTAATGTGAATAATTCAAGTAGATATATTTATTGATTCAAGGTAGAATAGGAATAACCCAGAATATAAACCCCAAAAGAGGTCTAATAAGTCCATAGAACAAAATGATTAATTAAGAGGGGTATTTACTCTCTTATAACCCACAATAGTGGAAAACCCCTATTAATATCCCTTCTAGGTAAGTACCAAAGGCATAACATGTGCTCTATTTTCCAAAATAGTTAATAGAACCATCTTATAATTTTATTCTTTGAAAAAAATTTCCCAAAAAAATTTCCCAATTATTTAAAACCCTATATTTATTTAAAATTACCATTGGAATCACATAATTCAATAAAAACCTATTCTAATCACATAATAGAAATAACTCATTACATTAAATTTCATTCCATTTCATTTAATAAAAATTTTTATCAAAAACCAATGAAATGAAATTCATCACCAAATGTTAGAGATGGAACCACCCACCCCAAAACATGTCTATCAAATGACCACAATGAGATCCACCAACACGGAAGAAAAAAAAACCCCAAAAATTTTCATTAAACTAATCCAGGAACTCCAAAAAAAATTCAATTAAACAAATGGGTTTGTAGTGATGAGGAAAAAACAGATACATTAAGAATAAACACCAACAACACCACAACTAATAACAAAACGTCCCATGGAACGGGATCACATAATGGATCTAGAGATAGTCATAAAGAAAAGTTACCACAAGTAAATGAATCTGATAATGCAATGAAATAGTGCTACTACAATCATAGGAAATTAAAAATCATAATAGATCTCTTATATGACGTGATGCAATGCAACAACAATAATGATACAATGTTGAACAAATTTATATTAATTGAATTATGGATCCCAATATCACTTGAATAAATATCCATGTAAATATTGTATGAATATATAAACTAATAAATAACATATCACACATAAAAAACACTAAAATCCATGAATTTTATATTTAAATGGAATGTAATTACATTACATGTCGTGTAATCCAAGAGGATGACATATAATGAAAAACCAATTATAATTTATTAAAAATAGAAAATTTAACATTAGAATAAATGTAACCATTTCACAACATGTAATACCATAACATTATATAGTGGATTTATGTTATCTTCCCTTTAGAGTGTACATGTTGTAAGACTATGGGTATAGAGCCACCAGTGCTACGTGTGAGAAATCCAAAGGAAATGGTTTCTTATGACGAGCAAAATGAAACATCCCCTCATAAGACCCATAAATATTTTATTTATTTAGGTGGAATTTAGAAAGGAGCTATAGATCATAAAGGGTGGTAGAAATTACTTCCCAAAAAGAAAAAGAAATGGGTTTAATCAAATTCCGTGGATGACTAGGAGTTGAGTAATGGAGATGATGACCCCAACTAATGACCGAGAATAAGTGGGATCTCTATGGGGATATGAATGCTGGTGCTTAGTTGATGATGGGGAAATAATTGAACTTTCAATCTGAGAATTTTTCAATTTTAAAGGGAGGTAATTATTCTAGGCCCCATAATGATTAATGAAATCTAACTAAATTATTTTTACTAGATCATTATGTATGTTTTTAAATGCTGAAAAAAAACTTGAGTATATTAGTTACCAATATCTCATGTAGTGAGTTCAGAACTCATCCTCACAAGGGAGCAACTAGTTTGTTGAATGTCGGAAGGTGGAGAACAAAATGAGGAAATAGAAATTGGGGAATAAGAAAAAGGATAGGATTCATTGATCATCATTCATTATAATTAATATATTATTGAAATGGTTGTTTGGTTAATTATATCAGAATAGGATGTTGCGAGAATTTATGAAAGAAGATTGCTTATTGATTCCAATGAGGAGAAAGTGGAGTGGATAAAAAAACAAGATCAAATACAAGAAAAGGGATTCAATCCATGTATAATCAACCATGATGAATTTATATAGAAAATGGATAGATTGAATATTCCCATTTAAGATATTATTTGTAAGGATCTAGATATTTAGGTCAGTATATTTCAATGGGGTTATATATAGTCTCTAATTCACAAATTCTCAGTCTCGTTTTTAATCAATTCGTGATATCTTTCAGTACATTGTGTTTACCAGTTTTATTGACCGAGGTTTCCCACTTTTCCTCAAAGTATATTCTTATTTAATTATTATATTTTATGGTTGTGGTTTATTCCCATCACATGGCATGTATTCATATAGTAGACTATAAAACACTAGATTCCTTACAAAAAACGCAAACCAACTTAGGAATCCTCTAAACTCATAGAGAACTATATACTATCATTACATGTTTATACCCACAATCCAATAATCCAAACAGGCATACATACCCCAAAATTAAGTTAATTTTTTCACAAATCTTCTTCTTCACCTGCAGTCCC
The DNA here is from genome assembly GCA_963277665.1 of Viscum album. Classification (NCBI taxonomy): domain Eukaryota; kingdom Viridiplantae; phylum Streptophyta; class Magnoliopsida; order Santalales; family Viscaceae; genus Viscum; species Viscum album. The sequence goes on from OY728119.1 coordinate 2,083,904,592, forward strand.
AAGATGCAAAAAATTAAAGAGTAAACAAGCAAGGGGAGTAAAATACCTGAATGAAAGTAATAGGATGTTACAATAAGTAATATTATTTCATTCTAGATTTAGCATAATATCATATATACCATATTATATAAATATATATATATACATATATATAATATCCACGTAGTTTGGTGATGAAAATAAAATCACATCACTTCATAAAGTTGGTCGTCCACACTTACACGATTGATGATATCATCATTAAGAGACAAAAATGGTATGAACGAAAATAAAAGATATGATCATTTCAAAATGATTAATATTTTATGAATATCATGATATTATTAATTATATCACATATTACTATTATCACTAACCATATTAGTATCCATGTAAATAATTTGGGAATGACAAATTAGATCGCATCGCAAGGTTGTTGTACACTATACGCACGAGCAACGTTATCTTCTTATATATGGAATGAGAGGTAAATTATAAAAATGAAATAATGAATATTTATGTATAATTATGATATGAATATCTTATATATACCATATATCCATCATTATACCTGACATTAAATTATGGTAATGGAAGAATGAAGGACATTAGTTTGCAGGGAGGAAGTCCCCCATATACATGAGTGATGATTTTGTGACACATTTTTTTGAATTTGATGTGATTTTATCTAATTAAATTATTATAATAACATCGATATATATATGAAAATTAGTTTATTAAAATATCATTGTATAAAAATAAATGAGCCAGGTAGAAGAAAAAATAATATATTATTTCCCTTTATTGCCTATTTTTTGGGTATCAACCTTAGGTTTTAACGAAAACCTCCCATGTATGGATTTGTAACTAAACTAGCTCTTATAGTATGAGATTAGGGATTATGGTTAGCTATTTTGGATGTCATTTTATAATCAATATAGTTTTTTATGTGTTTACAGTATTATAGATGATGAGGCTTTATATGAGTGGGGAAGAGGACACACTTGTCATTTTTTGAAGAGAATTATGTGCCCCCAAGTTTTTCATATTTCACAGAGGTCCAAATTAGAAATAATATAACACAATAGGATTAATAGTGGATAAATTTCTGGAAAATATTATTTATACTATTTTATTGGTCATCTTTACCCTTATATATTTCATTTACCATCGATAACCCCATTTTTACCTTAACCATAGTAAGTCATTCTTATTTTATTCACAATTCATTTTGGTAAAAAAATTATTTAAGATTATAAAAAATTATAAATTACAAAAATTACAGATATGGAATCCATTTTTCTAATTAAACACATATATGTGGAAATTATTAATTTTAAATTAATCCCACTAAAATGATGAGAAATCATGTTTTTAATGAAAAAATATTCTAATGTTTACAAAGTTTTTTTATGAAAATTAAATTTGAAAATTATTCTAATAACCTAAGTATGATTAATTTATATAAAATTGAAAAATAATTAAATTAAAATATATATATATATTAAAATAATTTATGAATATTTATAATTTGAATGGGAAGAAATTTTTAGATTAAAATTCAATATTTTTTAATATTCATAAAAAATGGAATATTTCATAAAAAATCCCTCAAAATTTTATAAGATAATTTCTATATTATGATTTTATTAATATAGTTTCTGTTTTCAGATAAATTTTATATTAGTGGTAAACATTTATTTTAGATTTTTACCCCAAATTATCAATAATGTGTCTATTAGTCAAAATAATATTTTGAAAAAAGAATTATTTTCTTCTAAATTATTATTATTTAACAAAAAATAATGTTGAAATAATTTTCATAATTTAGCCACTATTATACATACCAAAAAAATAATGTCTAGGTAATACATATATTTTTTAATAATAAGATTTTAGTAACATTTTACATTTCTTTTTAAACTTGATGTTTCATGTGGCATATGATACGAATTGATGTTTCTTTTAACATATGATAAACATATAGTTTCATTTAACACAAAATAAACTCATTATTTCATGTAATGAAACCAATTGATGAGGTTGAATTATTTATTAAATATATATATCCTAATTTAACTGGTCTTTATTTTATCTTCTCAACTTACTATTGCGTGTTAAATATTCTATCAAAAATTTTATTTTATTTTAAAATACTTTGGTGATGCACTCACCCCACCTTCAATATATTTTGTCATTGAAATTTAATCTTGGACTTAGATATGATGGGTTTTTCATTTTAAAATTCCATTATTCTTTAACAAACATCATACGAGGGTTAATAAAAAAATCCGTTGATAAAAGAGAAAATGTGTACAAAGGATAGTTGGAATAATACTTATCTTGGATTCTATGTAAGACAACATTCATTTAATGTGAATATATGGATGTGAATAAAATGTATAAATTATTTTTTTGACTGATATAGATCATAGATCATAATAATTTGAATGATCAATTGAATGTTACGGTCCTTAAAAACAAAAATCTATAATGATGTAAATCATCATCAAATTCATTGCATGTGAAGGTGATAAGATATAATTATATTTTATTATAATTTCCCTAATATAGAGTAAATATAAGGAAATATACTTATTTGATAAATTTATAGTACAAAATAACAATTTAATCCTTTGGTTTTTCTTAGATCATTTTTAACTCATCCATTATTCTAAGAAAAATATATCCAAAAATGAATCTATAATTCCAAAAGAAGAATTGTTTACATTGAATGGATTGTAAGATCAATAATAGAATAATAATTAATTCCCTCAATATATAGTAATTATTTTTATGGAATTGTTTGTAAAAGTTATACGATATGTATAAATGTTCATATGGTGAAGTAATACATTAGTATCTAAAACATATACTAATGTTTAATATAAACAATATAATAAATGGTTATCCTTATGATTCTTAAAAAAATATTCATATACGTAACATTATAAATAAGGTCACTAACTTTAAAAATTTAACATACCATTAATTCCCAAAATAACATATGGTATATCATAATCCTCTAATACCAAACATGAGAATACCTTAATCATGTATTCTCTAGAAAAATGGAAATAACCTAAATTACTAAAAACCATTATTGAAAACATCCATGATTACATATTCTATAAGAATAACATATATTATTTTATATATTTATTTCATGTAAAATTTTTAAGCTCCGTCAATCATAAACCATATTTTCATAAAAATTCATTAATCAGTTCCAAGGATGCCTGTAATATTAAATTTAGGTTTTTCTTATCAATAATATTCCTACCACCATATCATTACCCCAACTACATGAACATGAAAAGGTTTCTCCTTCAAAAAATCCTATGATTTTCAAGATGTTCATATATCTTTTATGTCTATTTTCATTGCACCATTCAACATATTAATTAAAATCCATAAAGAAACAATACTTCCATATAATCCTCATATATTTATTTATAAATATAACTATGATATCATTGAATATTAAAAACAAAAATAAAATATTTCATTAATCCAAATATAATCCCATAATCATTCCTCTTTGTTTTTGGTAGTATCTAAATAAAATATTCCATTGAGGCTTGGGACATTTATTTTTGTAGTGCCACATTTCTATGTACATGAATTATTGTACATTGGATGATTATTTATGTAAAATAAAATTAAAGGTTTCATTTCTCTCCAAAGTTGTAGAAATCTCTTATTCCCATCATGAAAGTACTAGGTTGTTTCTTTACTCAATTTTAACATGTGTAAAACCATTTATTATCTATCCCCTTTTTATGTCCTTTTTTTCTACCATCCTATTTTTTTATTTTTTATGTTCAAATCCATAATACATAGAGAATTATTTATGTCTTTTTTAAAACATTAATTTATGCCCTCACATGATGATAATTCTTGTGTTACAATTTCCAATCAATAGATTGGTTTATGCCTATCTAGTAAATTCCCACTATTACTATTTGGAGTACATGAATTAATAAGAATCCCATATATTATGCTTGACCTCATTTCTAAACATTGTAATACACTTTATAATTTTACATATTTATGAAAGAAAATGTATTATCCAAAAACTAGTGAAACTTTTAACCTAAACTTGATAATAAATTCACTTCTAAAATCTGAATCGTAAACCTAGAATTTTTAGGGGTGTCATTATTTTCAAATCAATCATAATTATTTATAAAGAAAAATTTTACCATCCATTGGATATCCCCTAGAAGTGTCAAAAAGGGTTCATAGTAAGTCTTATTATCATGCATCTGGTGATGATCAAGTCAATCACAATGTTCCCTTTTTAGATTTATTACCCCTAGGTACACATTTTCCCTGACCATATCCAAATGTAGTATCTATAAAATGTTTTTTTGCAAGGGAAAAACAAATAATATATAACTTATAAAAATGTTAGGATATTATTATATACATATCATCAATGTATATCAGTGGTTTATATTCCCTAATATATTTTTTTTAATTCATGTTCTTTATCTTTATAATAAAAATTAATTGATAATAAATGTAGATCCCATAAGCCTTGTACCCTATATTTATTGCCTGATTTTATTATAATTGAATAAGAAAAAGTAATTGTATCTCGGTGGGCTTAATAGTTTATTAGAGTTTGTAAACAACATTTGTAATTGAATTATAAATTAAATTTTAATACATAGATTACAACATAATTTTATTAATTAATAACATTGTTTTCTCTATAATATCCTTTCACATCAAACATAGTACATTTCATTGATTCTGAAGGAAAGAGAAAAAAATATTTGTGAGCTCAAATTATTTAAAATAAATAAGTCTAATGGACTTTATCTTGAATCAATACGAACAATAGATAGGGAAAGATCAATGATTGAAGTCACATGATATTAAAATAATTGGATAAGGCGCATTAAATATGGAATGTTAAATAACTTAGAACAAATTATATTTAAACAACTAGACAAGTTATAGAGAATATGGAAATTGAAAAAACAAAAAAATCTACCTGGCATTTAATCAATAATCATAAAATTAAATTCATCCAAATATAATATTATAGTGAAAATATATTTTATATTAATAATTTAACTTATAATTAATTCTATGATTAATTATTTGAAAACATGTTTCCTATGAACATGATACATTTTCCATCAGGATTTATTATCGAAAATGTATAAAACATGATTGGTAGAAACCTATTTAAGTTAGACTATTCCACAAATTCATCCCATGAGACTGCTGATGCATCATGTTTCTGTCATTAATCAGGCCTCACATATGTTTGTAGGTCCAAAACATTAATCATATTTAGAATAATCCAAATAATTCATTAATTAGTATGCTTTAATATTAAATATCTATATTGAAGAAAGGATATAGATTTTTCAATATTTCCCCATTCAAACAAAATACATTCCATGTAGAACACATTATTTTGAAATAATATACAATTTAGGAAATAATCACATGTAGGATAAATAGTAAGAAATTTTTTTTGAAGTTAATTTTATAATGATTAGAGGAAAGTGAATATTTCATGGTAATTTTAATGAATATAAAATGAAATAATGATGTGAATATAAATACCATAATTGAAAAAAATAATCATAATAAAATCCTTAGGATGAATTATTACGATATCACCATATATGAATTGGAAAAAACATTTCTTTTCTAATTGATAAATAGAAATACAATAAAAATATATTTCAAAAACTCTTCATGAATAAAAAAAATTACATATAAAAACAATTTGAAAATCCTTTCATTTTAGTATTTTTTTCCTTAAAAATCACTTTTAAAAAACATTTCCTTTTAAAATAACCTCATAAAATATCAAAGTGTCCTTAAAAGAATAGATATTCATGATTGAAGAAATTTTTTTTAAATTCCATATTATTTCAAAATAACATTCCTTTTTTTACTTCAAATACTTAATAACAGTTCATTTATATAAAAATAGAATATTCCTTTGACATTTTATTTAAAATCCAAATGAGAATTGTTTTAAAAAATTATAATATTCCATTGAATTTTTCATAAATAGTAAAAATTGTCAAACATTTATTGGTTAAATAATTTTTACAATATTAAAATCCTTTTTGAAAACATTTTAAAAAAAAATTGTTTTGGAAGAAATTATATTTCTTATCAAAGAGATAAATGAAATATGATTTTCTTAAATGTATTATCTTATTTTTTGAAGCACAAAAGAGCAATAAAATGTTAATATTGAATGAAAATATGATGTATAACTAGAGGAGATGAAAATGAAATGGATTTGTTATAATATTATTAAATAATTTCCTTCAATTTAAATTCATAAATAAATAATATAGATTAGAATGAGATTTGAAATAAATACTTAAGGTTATCATAACATTGAAGTGAAAATTCTTCAATGAATCAATTATGTGAATCAAATTTAAATTTACCCAAAAGAATTTAAATAAAAAATAAACATTCAAAATCACTACACACATAATCATATAATTTCAAAGACAAAAATTGTGTAATATAATCCAATGGAGTGAAATTATTTTATAAAATTATTTACCACTTTGATACTTTTAATTAAAATCCCCTTTGACGAAATATATAAAATATAAAATATTAAATTTAATGAATTATGATCAATTCAGGATATTGTATGTCAATGTGGTATTATATACACAATATGAAATAAAATATGTGCAATAACATTATAATATTTCTAAATGAATTGAAATCGAGATTGAATACCATACATCATTCTTCCTTTTGACTAAAAGTTATTTAAACTCATATATAGTTGTTCTAAAAATATTATTATCATATAATAGAAAAATATTAATATTTAATATATCATATATGATCTTTAATTAAAAAATATTTCATGTTCATTAATAATATTTCATTATTTTATTTGTTTCATGTGTTAGTTGCCTTGTTTTTTCATTAATATGTTTCCATGAAAGGTCATGTTCAAGAACATATTATGTTATTATATCATCAATATAATGATACACAAGAAATATGTATCATATTTATAAATCAATTGATGTTTTAAAAATATTTAATATTGATTTTTATGAAAAATTATCTACATTACGATCATGGAGTTGGTTGGTTGTTTGTACACATGAGCAATGTTTCCATTTTACATATATCAGATTAGAAAGAAGTTAAAAAAATATTTTCATTTTATAATTAACATAATACCAGATATACAATATTATATACATATATTTATGTATATATGTCATAAATTTGGTCTTGGGATTAAATGAGTGTCACATCCCTTTGTGATGGATGTAGTCCATACGTACATGAGTGATGATATCATCATTAAGTGTGTGAAATGGTAAGAATTAAAATAATGTATATTATGTTTGAATATATAAATATATATATGAAATTAAAACCATAATTATTTCATTTAATTCAAATATAATCATTAAATTTTATATTGTAATATTCCATGCAATGCGTTAGTGAATGAAGAATCACATTGCATTGTGAGATAGTAGTCCACCTCACACAAGAGAAACATTATCATAACTCATAATAAATGGAAGGTATAATGATATATATGATATATTGACTTTGGAGGTTTAATTATTTTATAATTACCTTATATATACATTATATCCATCATGCCACACAACCATGAAATTTGGTTATGGATGAATGAATCACATTGATGTCGAGGCGGTATTCCATCATAATCACAAATGATGATTTCATAAACCATTTTACATATGATATATAGGTCACACCATTATTATGGTAACATTAAATTATTTTTAATTCACTGAGGTTTTAATATTATCCTATTTTAATAACAATTGAGCATGGTGTAAAATGAAATAAAATGAAGACCCTCATTGAGGAAAATTTCATATTCATCAGGTATCATTATAATATTCACATTATTAGTAATTGGATGGATTAAATACATAGATAATGATTCTATGATGAGTGAAAATCATTTTCAATGTTATTTTGGATATTTAATTAAAATACAACATTGTGTGATCATGTGATGATGATGAGTGAGTGGGAGGCCTTTTTTAATTGGGGTAGTGGACACGATTGGTATTTTTGAGAAGACAAGAGTTCTCACACATTTTTCAAATGTCACATGGGTCCATAATGGTGAATTATTTAACCATAGAGTTTTTATTATTAAATTATGTCAAAAATATTGTATTTAGACAAGTTTATAGGTTATTTCTACACTTAAATTTTTTATTTTAACCCCCATTAAACATATTTTTACATTAATCGATATAATTAATTTGTATAATATTATGAATTCATTACTGTTCAAATTAAAGCTAAAAATATAAAAAATTCTAAATAATGGTTATTAAAAATATGGATTCTCCTTTTCCTAATTAATTTCACATATTTGGAAAAGTTAATTTGAAATTAACCCCACTAAAGAATTAAGAAAGTGGGGTTTTAAAGCGAACATACCCACAAGTTAATGATGTTTTTTATTTAAAATTAAACATTAAAATTATTCAAATGAACTAAATATTATTAATTCATATAAAATTAAACTAATTATATTTTTAAACAATTAAAAATATAATTAAAAGTTATAATTAATTTAAAAGAAAATGTTTTCTTAAATTAAATTTCATTATTTTTCACCATTCATAAAAAATGACAAATTAATGAAAAATCACAAAATATTATCCTAAGATAATATTGATATTACAATATAGAAAATTTGTTTAAATTTTCAAATAATTTTTTTCAAATTGTAAAATATTAATTTTAAATTATTTATTGAAATCATAACTAATCTATCATTATGAAAAAATGTAATTTTTGAGAGAATGTATTTATTTTTTATAAATGATTATTTTTATTTTACTAATCAATAAATAAACATATATTTTCTAATTTAGTTAGTACCATTATAACTGAAAGAATTAATTACCATTCTATATGTCCTATAGTAGATAATAATATTTTAATAATATTTCACATTTCTCATAAATAAGGTTTAGTGTTTGATGCACACTAATTCTTATTATTAAATGTAATAAAGGATAAACAAAATGTTATGTGTGAAATAAGATAAAATAAGTGTTTTAGGTTATTCAATATATTTATGACAATGAAATGTTTTAAAAAATAATTATATAATAATGTCGCATGGTCTTATATTTTCTTCTATTAATGAAATTTCATGTCACATATGATATTGAATACAATGTTCTTATTTTAAAATCCTATAGGGTTAAAAATTTAATAATATTTATTGAATGAGGGTGTAATATGTAATTAATTTCCATGTAACAAAATATTTTTTTTAGGGACATATAAAACCATTTGTTTTATTGGGTATTATTTAATGTAAAATTATGTTTGGGTGTCCCAATTTTTCATGGAAACACCCAGTTTTTCCAATGTGATGTTTTTAATTATTTGGAATATTATGAGTCCATGAAAATTTATGGTGCATGATTCTGAGGTTAGGAGTGCCCGTAATGAATTTCTGATCATTTTTAGGTGTGTTCAGTAAATGTGTGAGTGGGTTTTTGTAACATTGAAACTGGTTCTCATAATTGAAATCCAAGGGCTCAATTGGACTCATGACACTGATATTTTCTTAGGAAGTCATCCACCTCGATAACAGTAGGTTAAGGGTATATGTTGGTTTTTCATATTTTTGTGGGGGAATAAAAAGAAAAATAAAATAAAACAACTTTTATTTTGATTTGTTTGAAACCTCCTTTTTTAATTATGGTGGCGGGGACCAGCTTAACCCTTTTTTATTGTGACGAAAACCCTTGGGATCCTTCCACTTTATTGTTCCAATTTATTGTGCGAATTTATTGTGTGAATTTATTATGCCAATTTATTGTGCCAAATTATTGTGCTAATTTAATGTGCCATGTTTGATTTGAAAACATTAATCCTTACTCATTAAATTGGCACCACGCCTATCGCGGGAGAATAATTGGAAAATAGGAGAGATTTAGAGATTTGAAAATAACATTCTCCAACTAAGAACCACCCCCAACAAAGACAGATGAACCGACATAGATCCCGGATCGGAAGCGTCTTACAAAAGAGAAGAACACCGACATCACCATCTCATCGACTTCGTCTTCTTCCTCGCGACATATCTTAAGGGTTATTGAGTTATGGGTTTTATTTTTCAGTGAATTTACTTTATTGATTCTTTATATCCTAAATTCACTATGATGATGGCCAAACGAACATGGCCATCGTCCCGCACAAAAACCTTAATCCTCTTTCTTTTTATTCTTCAGGCGTTCTACATGCGTTCTTCAAAGCCAAATATTTATTAATTCTGGAAACATGTAGTTTTTATGAGTGCAATATATGGACACAAATCCCTCAATGTAAGGATCGTGACTATGAGATCATTTATTTTTTCTGGCTTGGAATGAAGCCGCAGTGGCTCGCGGAAGAAGGTGGCGGCCGACACCTGGTCGACCGCAAGGAAGGAAGGGTGGAATGCGTACAAGCTGGCTGTTGATGAGGAGGCCACATCTTGTTAGCTGTGGCAGGGCAGGGTTGCAGCACATAATTTTCCGGCTGTGTGGTGGAGCAGCGGCGAGCGTCCGCACCGCTAGTAGCATAGGGGGACATGGTCGCTGGGACGTGGAGGTGGCCGAAGGGCCGTCGGCCTTATAGCTGGCCGTGGTGGCATAGCGGCGCATGACCACGCCTTTGGAAGGAAGATTGACTGGCCTTCTGGCCGACCGAGCCAAACCTGGTGGGACCCCTCTGGTGGGTTCCACTGGCCACCCAGCCTAATGGTCCGGTAGACCGCAGGGGAAAATCGGAGGGGGGGCACTCCCCTTTCGGTGCCATCTCGGGCGGACCACATGCCCAGTGGTCCGTGCCGCCGTGGGCAGCTACCAGTGGGCCACACGAGCGGGCTGGGTCGGCCAACCCATTCATGGGCCAAGACGGACTATGGCCCAATGGGCCTGGCCCACCAAGGCCCAAGCCATCCGGGCCGAACATCTTCCCATCTTTACACAGTTTCACCTTTTTGGCCATAACTTGTTATCCGAGCGTTCCTTTGAAGAACTATCAGTGGTGCCAAAATCCTTTTATTAATAAGGTACTTTTTTAAACACCAATTGTGTAATGGCCAAAGTTTCATTAATAGAAAATACCTCTTGATCTAGTTAATTGTCTCTTTATAAAAAAATGTTTTTATAAGATGTCAACTTCTTTAGTTTTATGATAAGATTTGTGACCGTTACTTTTATATCCATTGAACAGTGATCATATGATTAGTATAAATATAAGTCTTTAACGAACCCAATTTTACTAAGACAGAAGAAGCGATGGCCTCATCCTGTATAATTTCCCCATACGAAGCCCATTTGTCAGAGCTTGGAAAAGAGGTGGCATCCTTGGGCTTTTCCCTTGACCAAGCACAAGCTGAGCTTCATTATGTCTAGCTCAAACGTGACCGTCTATGGGAACAGTGGAAGTTGATTGAGATTACCACTCGAGCGATGTTATCCAAGCCGCCCCAAGAGTCTGTCACCATCGCACAACTTACCCTTAGGTCTTATGTGGTTCTTTTAAGGGGTTATGTAACAAATAAGTAGTACTATGTTCATGTAAATTATTTTTTGTATATAATAATGACTATAATTTCTAGTCATTTTTGATACATTGTAAATAGTTTTTAAAGTACAAATGGTGTTTTTAGTTATTATTTAATTAAGAAGTATATTTTATTAAATTAAGGGATTTTTGAATTAAATAATATTTTAATAAAATAATATTATTATTATTAAATTAATTTTTATTAAATATAAATGATATTGTAATTTTATGAATGCAATTAAAATTTTTATTAAGGTTTGAAAGCCATTTCTGTCAAAACCCGTGAATTTTTTATAAATGTTGGTTTTTATTTTAAAATGGAAAATCAACATATTTAGAAATTTTTTTAGATAAAATAAATGACATTTCGGGAATCAAGACGTCGAAATTATCCAACGGTGATTTTTTCATAACTTTCTGAGACAGTCAAATTTTTGGGTAAAAATTAAATACCGTTTAAATATATAATGTGTTTTATGACATCATAATGACCCAATGGTGATGTAATAAAATACTATAATCCTTATGTTTGGCAAATATATGTTTTACCATTAAAATAAAGTGATTTTGGGTTTGTTTGACTTACTTTTCAAAGAATTAATGAACCCCTCAAGACATATTCAACACTTTACCTTTTTAAATTAATTTCCATGGGAGTGTGACTCACCTCCACATAAGAAACCTTATTATTTTAATAAGTTCGGACCTTGGCCTTGTAAAATATTTTTTTCCTATTTCCTTTTCCAGAAACCATGGGCAAAACCATGGGATGGTTTTTGGTTTGGATTAGTTTAATATAAGGGGTCCCAAACCTAAATAATAAATAATTCTCTCACCTTCCCTATATAAACCCACCCAAGCTCCCACTTCCTCCTCAGTAAAATCCTTTTGAGTTTTTCCAACCTCTTCCTACTCTCTCTATAATCCTCCCAAGGTGCCCCAAGCTCCCAGGAAGCCTCTCACAATCCTCTCTCTAGCCTTTGGATGCACACTTCCACGTAAGGGTTTTTCTTTCCTTTCTCATTTTTGTCAATTTTCTTTAAGTTGTATTGCTCTTTTTAATTTCAATTATGAATGTTGGGGTATGGTTTCAAACCTCCCCCATACTCCCCTCTTATTTTTTGAATGATGGGAGACCCCTTTCTCTCTCATTAAATTCCTCCCTTGTACACCCGTAACTATGCCGAAATTCGGAAAGGAACTTCTGTCTTTTCTTTTACATTCAAGTAATACTTTTGTATCATGAATCTAAATTCCATTACAATTGTTTGGACATTTATCTATATGACCCCATTACTATCCATTTCTTGTAAATATGATGAGACACCCTTTCTCTCTCATCAAACCATTTTTATAAATTCTTATGTCACGCCGTTACGCTGCCGAAATCACACCAATTTTCTAAGACAATGCCATTTTGTAGTGAATACCATGCCCATTTCTCGATCAAGGGTATTCAAATTTATGCACAATTACATATTTTTTATAATGTTTCATGTTTTAATTACACATTTCTTTTTCGTGGAATAAATGATTATGTTTTATGAATCCATGTTTCATGATCCATGTGGCACACTTATGCATGAAATGAAATGTTTAAGAAGGGTGCGCCCTTATAGCGCTCCAATGCATTTGGTAAAGTATAGTATCATGATACATCATGTGCAAGGAGTGTTGAATCATGCTAATAAAAGTTCAACGAGGGTTTACTCGTGCTTCATGTGCAATGAGTCTTTACACATGCTTTATATGCAATGAGCCTTAGCTCATGCTAAATCCAAGTTAAGTGTTGTTGCCACATTTCCATGTTATGATTATCATGATTTAACATTTATTTATGTTAATGTTTCTCTTATGCTCTATTTACATACCTATTGACTAACATGTATTTTACTCCTCTTGTTATTACATGTTTACTCCCTTACTGGGCTTTATAGCTCACCCTTTTCTTATGCATGACCTCAGATTATCCCATGCAATGATAAGTACGAGGGAATGTTGGTCATGTAAAGGAAGTTTTCAATAATGATGTTGTATTTCATGTTTTATGTTTTTATGTAATGATCCTAAGCCCCAAAGACACTAAACCTCTTGATCTTCATTGTTGTATCAAGTGAAGTTTTATGTAATAAAGCATGTTTAAGTTGTAATAAAAAGCAGGGTTGTCATAGTTGGTATCAAAGGACAGGTTTAGTTATTTTTGGGATTAGGAAACCCCAGTAAAGCCTTAGATACAAGACTAAGTATAATAAAAACATCCCTATGATTTGGTAAATACTAAGTAAGTCGTTTATCAAACAAATATATCCATGTCTGGATATGAGCATGTAAAGGCGGCTATGGAACAGATGTATCCTAGGGGTAAAACCCGAAAACACCGCTTTGAGCTAGACTCGAACAGGAACTGGTTCACGACAATGGGCCTTGCTGCACTCTTGGTTATGACACTCCCGGGGGATATGTTTTGATAAATTCACAATCTTGGTATGAACCCTTATTAAGGGAAAAATGCCCCTAATAATATATGTTATAATGTAGACCATGAAAACCCTAGATTAAATCCTATAGAATCATGAGTTGAAGAAAATAATGTTTATTTATAAGTCATCAACATTTTTCTTTGGATTACCCTTGATGTGTTACCCCTAACTTTCCTTTTCTTCCAGCCAATGGCCGATAATAGGAGGACTCCGGATAACAACCATTGTGAAGATCAGTGTGATGATTGTACTAATGAGATGCCCAATCCAATGGGAGCGGGAATCGTGAACTTTGTCACGCTTCTCTCTCATCTAACTCAAGTTATAAATAGAAACATGATTCAAGAGGAACGTTCAACCCCCACTAAGAAATAACAAGTCTCTATCGAGATCTTAATGAGACAAAGGCCTCCTACTTTTAGTGGATCATCCGATCCCACGATCACTGAACAATGGATCAACTCCATTGAAAAGATATTCTCCATCCTCCAATGTTCTGAAAAAGAGAAGGTTCTCCTGGCGGCTTATCGTATGGAGGGTGAAGCTGATAAATGGTGGACGTTGATAAAAAATACGAAGCCTGAGGAGGAGATCGAGTGTTTGGAATGGAAGGAATTCCAGAAGATGTTTTTCAATAAATATTTTCCGCGCGCCCTCCGTCTTAAGATGGAAAGGGACTTCCTTTACCTCAAGCAAAAAGATGAAGAATCTGTGGGAGCGTACGAGGTAAACTTCACAAGACTTGCACGATACACTTCCATCTTTGTCGTTACCCCTGAATGCAAGGTTGACCGCTTCTTTGGTGGGATGAAGCACAACTTTCGGAAAGCATTAGCGATCCGTGACTTCAACAGCTATGAGGAAATTGTCTGATGTGCCCTCAAGGTCGAAATGGATATCGGAGAATCACAGGGGTATCATGGGGAAAAGAAGCGTAAGGTGGAATTCAATGCTGGTGGTCCGATGGATAAATCCAAAAGTGCTAAGAAGTTCCAGCACCCCACATTCCAAAAGTGCAGAAACAAGCACCCTTGAAATTTCCTTAAGGGGATGAGAAAATGCTTCAGGTGTGGAAGAGAAGGGCACCTAGCTATTAACTGTCAGCAAGAAGGACCCACGACTACGACAGAGGAGAGGAACACTCTGTTTGAACCTCAAAACGTTGTTCAATTCTACAAATTCAAAGTACCGAGTCATTTTGCAAATCAGTTCCCTAATACAACGGTTATCGGAGGCAACGAACAACCTCCAAGACAGCAAGGAAGAGCTTTTTCCATCACTTCTGCCGAAGTGAACCCCGACAACGAAGTGGTGACAGGTATGCTAGTAATTAATTCAAGAACAAAAAATGTTCTTTTTGATTCAGGTTCTATGAATTCTTTTATATCTCAAATGTTTAGTAGATCAATCCCAACACCACCACAAATCATGGAAGTAAAGATGCCGGTGAGTATAGAAAATGGGGCAATCATTGCATCCCGTGAATATAAGTCATCCCCTGTTATAATCTGTGGATTTAATTTCCTGGAGAACCTTGTCATACTCCCTTTGGTGGAATTTGATGCAATTATTGTCATTGATTGGCTTTCCTTATTTAGATCCATCAGAAATTGTCGAGAGAGGGAAATCACACTACATATGGAGAATTGACCCCCGATTCATTACAAGTGTCAGGAGGAAGATGAATCTCCTTTAGCTCCATCATCTCAAGCATGGATATTACTGCACTATGAGAACGCGTATCTGGCTCAGATAATGGAGTCCAAGGACGAAACCATCCTTGAAGAAATGCCTATTGGTTGGGAATTCGCTGAAGTGTTTCCCAAGGAACTGCCTGGTCTTCCTCCAAGAAGAGATGTTGAGTTCTCAATTGAACTTATACCTGGGGCGCTACCAATATCCAAGAATCCATATTGAATGGCTGTTGTTGAGCATGAAGAGGTGAAGAAACAACTACAGGAGAATCTGGACAAAGGGTTTATACGTCCAAGTGCTTCACCATGGGGTGCACCAGTCCTCTTCGTCAAGAAGAAGGATGGGTCAATGTGGATTTGCATTGATTATCGTGAACTTAACAAAATAACGATAAAGAACAAGTATCCACTCCCATGAATTGATGACTTGTTTGATGAGTTGCGTGGAGCACAATACTTCTTCATGGTGGACTTTAGGTCAGGATATTATCAAGTAAGGGTGAAGAAGAAAGATATCCCCAAGACTGCTTTTCGTACAAGGTACGAGCACTATGAATTCATAGTAATGCCTTTCGGACTCAACAATTCTCTAGCAATATTCATGGACTTGATGAATAGAGTCTTTAGATATTACCTTGAAAAATTTGTGGTAGTCTTTATAGATGATATTCTAATATAATCCAAAACCAAGGAGGACCATAAGGAGCATTTAAGAACTGTACTAGAGACATTGCGCAAGGAGAAGCTCTATGCAAAGTATAGAAAGTGTGTGTTCTGGTTGAATGAGGTCTCTTTCATGGGCCATGTCATTACAAGCAATGGGATATCTGTGGATCCCTCCAAAACAGATGCAATTGAGGGATGGTCGAGGCCAACATCGGTAACAGATATTCGTAGCTTCTTGGGGTTAGCTAGATATTATCGACGATTTGTGAGAAATTTCTCATGATTGTCCAACCCTCTTACCAAGATAACTCGAAAGGGAGTAAATTTTTCATGGATTTATGAATGAGAAGAAAGCTTCAAGGAGTTGAAAAGGAGGCTTATCACTGCACCCGTGCTCACTTTACCCACAAGTGGGGAGCTTTTTGTGGTATTCAGTGATGCTTCGAAGAAGGGCTTAGGATGTGTGCTGATGCAGAATGATAAAGTGATATCCTATGCCTCAAGGCAGTTGAAAATCCATGAGTGAAACTATCCAATGCATGATCTGGAGTTGGCGGCTATGATCTTTGCCTTGAAAATCTGGAGGCATTATCTCTATGGTGATAAATGTGAGATATATACTGACTACAAGGGTCTTAAATATATATTCACACAGAAAGAGATTAATATGCACCAGAGAAGTTAGATAGAGCTCATCAAGGATTATGACTGTTCAATACATTACCACCCTGGGAAAGCGAACAAGGTGGCAGATTCCCTAAGTAGAAAGGATCCAGCGATTCTATCAATGATGATAATTGAGAAGGATCCAATCTTTTTAGACTTGATGAAGATGGACGTGGGGATCATAAAGAAGGGAACATCATCCATCCTTTCACAAATGATTTCTCAACCATCTATTTTGGAAAGGATAAAGGATGCACAAAAAGATGATGTGGAGATTCAAGAAAAAGTGGAAGCTATAAAAATGGGAAATCCTCGGAGTTTAATGTTAATGAAGAAGGAATTGTGTGGTTTGGGAAAAGACTATGGGTTCCATCAAGTCTGGAGCTAAAGAAGGAACTTTTGGATGATGCACATAGTTCAAATTTCCCTATTCACCCAGGTATCACAAAGATGTATTGAGATATCAGAGAAAACTTTTTGGGGGATAATATGAAGAAGGAGATCATTGAATATACATCAAAGTGCCTGGTGTGTCAGTAAGTGAAGGCAGAGAGGCAGAAGTCTAAGGGGATGATGCAACCATTTCCCATACCAGAATGAAAATTGGAGAACATCACCATGAACTTTGTCACCGGACATCCAAGGACATCCAATGGAAATAATGCAATCTGTGTTGTTGTGGATCGTCTTACAAAGACTGCACACTTCATTGCTATTCGAGAGGATTTATCATTGGATCAAATGGCACGAGTATATATTAGAGAAGTGGTAAGGTTGCATGGAGTACCACTATCTATTGTGTCTGACCATGATCTAAGATTCACCTCTACGTTTTGGAAGAGTCTTCAACATGGTCTGAATACTGAACTAAACTTCAGTACGACCTATCATCCTCAAACTGATAGCCAATCCGAGCGGACTATCCAAACACTTGAGGATATGTTGATAGAATTCTCAATGGACTTTAATGGAGGATGGGATCAACATCTTCCTATGGTTGAGTTCTCTTATAATAACAGTTTCCACTCGAGCATCTAAATGGCACCATATGAAGCCCTTTATGGGAAAAGGTGCAGAACACTGACATGTTGAGATGAGGTCGGTGAACGTAAGCTGCTTGGACAAGAAATGGTCGAAGAAATGGTGGAGAAGGTGAAAACCATTCAGCAGCATATCAAGGTAGCCAAGAGTCGACAGAATTGTTATGCAGATAATCGTCGATGAGACCTTGAGTTTAATGTTGGAGACATGGTGTTTTTACGCATATCTCTGTGGAAGAAGGTCATGAGGTTTGGAAAGAAAGGGAAGTTACATCCAAGGTACATCGGCCCCTTCGAGATTCTTGATCGTGTTGGGGTTGTGGCCTATCGAATAGCACTTCCACCTACTATGGCCAAGGTGCATGATGTCTTTCATGTATCCCTCTTAGGTAAGTACATACCGGACCTTTCACATGTACTCTCTTCTGAGGTGGTACAATTGGAATACGATCTTTCTTATAAGGAGAAATTAGTTAAGATCTTAGATCGTAGACAAAAAGTTCTACGAAATAAGACAATGCCCCTCGTCATGGTGTTATGGAGAAACCCCTAGTTTGAGAAGCGACTTGGGAATCGGAGGATATGATGAAGCTGAGTTACCCACATTTGTTTTAGTGTGGGAAAAGGAAAATTTCAAGGGTGAAATTTCTTAAGGGGGGAATCTTGTAACGACCCAAAGTTTCATTAATGGAAAATCACTCTTGATCCAGTTAATTCTCTCTTTATAAAAAAAATGTTTTTATAAGATGTAAACTTCTTTGGTTTTATGATAAGAGTTGTGACCGTTACTTTTATAACCGTTGAACAGTGATCACATGATTAGTATAAATATAAGGCTTTAACAAACCCAATTTTACTCAGACAAAGGAAGCGATGGCCTCATCCAGTAGAATTGCCCCATACAAATCCCATTTGTCAGAGATCGGAAAAGAGGTGGCATCCTTGGGCTTCGCCCTTGACCAAGCCCAAGATGAGCTTCATTATGTCAAGCTCGAACGTGACCATCTATGGGAAAAGTGGAAGTTGATTGAGATTACAACTCGAGCGATGTTATCCGAGCCGCCCCAAGAGTCTGTCACCATCACACACCTTACCCTTATGTCTTATGCTGCTGTTTTAAGGGGTTATATAACAAATAAGTAGTACTATGTTCATATAAATTATTTTTTGTATATAATAATGAATATAATTTCTAGTCATTTTTGATACATTTTAAATAGTTTTTAAAGTACAAATGGTGTTTTTAGTTATTATTTAATTAAGAAATCTGTTTTATAAAATTAAGAGATTTTTGAATTAAATAATATTTTAATAAAATAATAATAATATTATTAAATTAATTTTTATTAAATATAAATGATATTGTAATTTTATGAATGCAACTAAAATTTTTATTAAGGTTTGAAATCCATTTCTGTCAAAACCCTTGAATTTTCGATAAATGTTGGTTTTTAATTTAATAGTGAAAATTAAAATATTTAGAAATTTTTTTAGATAAAATAAATGTCATTTCGGGAATAAAGACTCCGAAATTATCCAACTGTGAATTTTTCATAATTTTTTGAGACAATCAAAATTTTGGGTAAAAATTAAATACCG
This sequence comes from Viscum album, assembly GCA_963277665.1. Classification (NCBI taxonomy): domain Eukaryota; kingdom Viridiplantae; phylum Streptophyta; class Magnoliopsida; order Santalales; family Viscaceae; genus Viscum; species Viscum album. The sequence goes on from OY728119.1 coordinate 2,083,924,317, forward strand.
TTTAAATATATAATATGTTTTATGACATCATAATGACCCAATGGTGATGTAATAAAATACTATAATCCATATGTTCGGCCAATATATGTTTTACCATTAAAATAAAGTGATTTTGGGTTTGTTTGACTTACTTTTCAAAGCATTAATCAACCCCTCAAGACATATTCAACACTTTTCCATTTTAAATTAATTTCTATGGGAGTGTGACTCACCTCCACATAAGCAACCTTATTATTTTAATAAGTTCGGACCTTTTACTTGTAAAATATTTTTTTCCTCTTTCCTATTCCAGAAACCATGGGCAAAAACCATTGGATGGTTTGTGGTTTGGATTAGTTTAATATAAGGGGTCCCAAACCTAAATAATAAAGAATTCTCTCACCTTTCCTATATAAACCCACCCATTCTCCCACTTCCTCCACACTAAAATCCTTTTTAGTTCGTGAAAACTCTTCCCTACTCTCTCTAGAATCCTCCCAAGGTGCCCCAAGCTCCCAAGAAGCCTCTCTCTAGCCTTTGGAAGCACACTTCCAAGTAAGGGTTTTTCCTTCCTTTCTCATTTTTGTCAATTTTCATTAAATTGTATTGAACTTTTAATTTCAATTATGAATGTTGGGGTATGGTTTCACACCTCCCCCATACTGCCCTCTTGTTGTTTGAAAGATGGGAGACCGATTTCTCTCTCATTAAATTCCTCCCATGTACACCCATTACTATGCCGAAATTCCGAAAGGAACTTATCTCTCTTCTTTTACATTCAAGCAATACTTTTGTATCATGAATCTAAATTCCATTAAAATTGTTTGGACATGTATATATATGACCCCCTTACTTTACATTTCATGTAAATATGATGAGACACATTTTCTCTCTCATCAAACCATTTTTATGAATTCTTATGTCACGCCGTTACGCTGCCGAAATCACACCGATTTTCTAAGCCAATGCCATTGTGTAGTGAATACCATGCCCATTTTTCTATCAAGGGTATTCACCTTTATGCATATTTACTTATTGTTTATAATTTTTCATGTATGAATTCCACATTTCTTTATCGTGGAATAAATGATTATGTTTTATGAATCCATGTTTTATGATCCATGTGGCACACTTATGCATGAAATGAAATGTTTAAGAAGGGTGCGCCCATATAGCGCTCCAATGCATTGGGTAAAGTATAGTATCATGATACGTCATGTGCAATGAGTGTTGACTCATGATAATTCAAGTGCATTGAGGGTTTACTCATTCTTAATGTGCAATGAGGGTTTACTCATGCTTTTTGTGCAATGAGCCTTGGCTCATGCTAAATCCATGTTAAGTGTTGTTGCCACATTTCCATGTTATGATTATCATGATTTAACATGCCTTTATGTTCATGTTTCTCTTATTCTCTATTGACATACCTATTACCTAACATGTATTTTACTCCTAATTTTATTCCATGTGTACTCCCTTACTGGGCTTTATAGCTCACCCTTTTCTTATTCATGTCCTCAGGTTATCCCATGCAATGCTATGTATGAGGGAATGTTGGTCATGTAGAGGATGTTTTCAATAAAGATGTTGTATTTCATGTTTTATGTTTTTATGTAATGATCCTAATACCCAAAGACACTAAACCTCTCGATCTTCTTTGTTGTATCAAGTGAATATTTATGTAATAAAGAATGTTTAAGTTGTAATGAAAAGCAGGGTTGTCATAAATTGAGTTTTGGATAAGGGTACAGTATAGCCAGGTTCGATCAGACCTTGAATCCAACCGGGCCATTGGAGCAGAATCGCTAATAATATACAGACTGGGAATCTGATTAACACGTCATTTTTTGTGTTGGGACCCTTTTGACATGACATACCTTTGGGATACTTTTTATTTGATCTTAGGGGAGGTTTTGGTATGAATTTTGACATGGAGAGAGGTTCTCCAAAGCGTGATATGTACGAAACCCTTCAACTAGCTAAGACCTAATGACTACTGACCATTTCAACTCGGTGTGACTCCACAGGCCCAGTCGGGAGTGCCTATATGTGATGTGGTAGAACCATAGTGGGGATCATTTCTTGAGTGTCATAGAAGACCTATGATACTCGATAGGAGGAGTACCTCAGTAGGACATGAGGGGAAGCACCTCTGTGTGACACGACAGACCCACGGTGGGGAGCGCCTCTGTGTGACGTGGCAGACCCTCAGTATTCGAGAGGTGGAGTACCCTAGCAGTCTAAGGATAGTGGGAATCCCCTCTGCGTGATGCAGAAAACCCACTGTACTCGATAGAGTAGGAGTTTTCCCGCAGTCAACGTGTTTGACGTTGTGACTAGGAATTTTACTTGTTACTATCTCTAGAGAATCTTGTGGCTGGCTATCAGCTTCTATAACGATCCATTGTGGGTAAACTTCATAATTATACTTCTCATATTTTTATACCTTATGTGAGATGAGTCTTCACCTTTTTTGTATTCATTCCGTCATGGAATAGTCGAGCTTTGGGCTTTTGAGTTGGGCCTTGGGTTTCCTCAAGATTTAGATGGGTATGCTCGACAACTTAGGTATATGTATGGGCATATACCTAAGTAGGGTTGAAAGTCGTTTTCATGATTTTTGGTTTATCCTTTGTGGATTTTGTGAGACCTTCGAGGGTCTCGAGGTCCCTATTGAGTATCGTAATACTCACCCCTACATGGGAAATTGCTACACCTTATTGTGTCTGGTGAAGATGACAGACAATACTGATTGAGGATGAGGGTACAAGGACTAAAGGTAGCTCAAAGGTGGAAATTGGATGAGGCGTACTGTAGAGAGAACTGTTCTAGAGTTGTACTTACCCTTCAGGTTGGATCCTTGGTGGGTGTTACCAGGATCCCCTTTCAATTATAAATGTACTATTCTATTTTATATGTACTATTCAGTTGGGCTAGTATTCTGGCCTGTTTACGTTTTTTACACACCCTATTTACTTTATAGTTTACTTTGTGCATAGTTGTGTGATTTTACAGGATAAAAATGGAATTCCATCCCGGTTTTATGGAATATTCCTATCAGCGTTAGTCTCCAGCCCGTGGCCTATGGAAGGTGGGCACGGGGTAGTCACGACATGGGCCCTAGGGGGACGGGTCATGGAAAATTGGTATCAGAGGAGTTTGGTTCTATAGAAGAAGAAAGACTCTGATCTTTTTTATGAAGAAATTGTGTTAATTTTTATGAGAGTGGTTTTAAATTCTGGGAGTCCAGTGTTGGTGTGGCTGTCAGCGTATCCATACACAAGGACCCGGAGTTCTGATTTCTGACTCAGTGTAAGAAATCACTGATTTCGTATGTTTTTTTGGAATGTTTCTTTGTGATCTATTTTAGTCATCTCACTAGGTATAAAAACTGATTTTGGCCCACCTATTTCTTTTTAGGATGCCTCTACGCAGATAGCCATCCAGGATTCCACTTATAGTATGTGATGACAACCCACCGAGCAATGAGGCTTCGGTGTAGGGCCCCCTTATCGCAGTTGTACCACCAGGTGCTGTAATAGAAGTACCACTAGCCATTGGGAATCGATTCCACCAGCCCCAAAAGTAGAGGGTGCACACTTCTTGAGTGTGTTGCATGAGTTCCAGTGCCAGAGACCACTGAGGTTTCGAGGTGAGACAGATCCTTACGTAGCTGAGGATTTGCTGGAGGCTGTGGTTATAGTTTTTCATTTGTTATAGACACCAGCTGATCTCATGGATCCTATGCTCAGTGCGTATACAATATCTTCTCCACATGCAATTGGGTAGCAAGACTGTGGCTCAGTATTTAGTGATGTTAACCGACCTCTCACGTTACTCCACTAACATGGTAAAACACCATTTTTTCCGAGCCTGGACCTTTGAGCAGGGGCTCAGATGGTAGATTAGATCTTCAATGGTTTTTCTTAGGATCCAAAGATAGGCGGTGGTGTTAGAGTGAGCACTCTTAGTGGAGAGATTTCTTACTGAGCAGGCAAGAGCAGTGAGACCCACCACTGGATGACACGTAGACATGTCATCTACAGCTGGCAGCAGACAGATGATACAGAGGCCCAAGAGGACCAGACCAACATGCGGACGACCGCACGATATAGGGTCATTGGTGAGGGGCCCTCATGGCAGATCCGGTCAGTCAAGGATCATGCAGTGTTTCTCGAGCAGTGGGTAGGGTCACATGGATCGTGAATACCCGATCAGCTGTACCGATGTCTAGAAGATGGTCGAGGGACCACTAAGGAAGATATAGATGTTCGACCAAGGTGTTTCAAAGGTAGGAGGAAGACGTGGCAGAGGAGTAGGCCATGCAGCATGCGGTGGGAGATGTTTTGAGGTTCTACAGCCACCACCACCAGGTGGTCCACACCTACCAAAGGGAGCAGGTGTACATGGGCGAGCTCAAATCCATGAAGCTGACTTATGACCATGGAGCTCCAGAGATGGTACGAGGTATAATTTCTGTCTACTAAAACTTAGTTGCAGTACTTATTAACATAGGTCTCAGTCACTCATTTAATGTCACGACCCTCATTCGGTGGCTGAAGTTCCGATATAACCATTTCCTCGACCCTTACAACTAGAGACAACTACGAGAGCAGATTCAATGATAACCCACTAGTTCTGGAAGTGTGATCTTACTCCAGGAGGCGAATACTTCAGTTGGGATCTCTTAGTAGCAGTGTCGAGGCCTAACAATGTCATATTGGGTATGGAATTGTTATCTAAAGTCCATGATTAGATTGATTATATTAGGCTCAATGTGTGGTGAGTCCGCATAGATGGGACTAGGTTTTCCTTCATAGGTGAGAAGGGAACATTTGCAGCGCAGAATGGACTTACCGAGAGGAGGGTGCAGCGGATCACACATTAGTTAGATAGCCTTACCCTTAGAGCGGTTGATGTAGAGAGTCTGAGCTATCCTGTATTGGTGGACCAGTACACTGATGTTTTCCCAAATGATGTTATGGGTCTACATAATCGTAGAAAGGTGGGATTTTATTTTGACTTGTATCCCGAGATGACACTGATATCTACACCAGCATAATGGATTGCTCCTGTGGAGCATAGAGAGTTGCGGGTACAGCTGGAGGACTTGCAGAGCAAGGGGTTCATTAGGCCCAGTGTTTCTCCTTCAGTAGCCCCGATTTGGTTTTCCAAGAAGGCATATGGGAGTTTGAGACTATGTGTGTACTATATGAGCCTAAAACAGGTGTCCGTGAATAACAAGTACCCACTCTCATGGATTGACGATCTCTTTGATCAGCTGAAGGAAGTAAAGTAGTTTATGAAGATATACCTCAGATCTGGCTATCTTGACCTCCAAGTACGAGATGAGGATATGCAGAAGATGGCCTTAAGATGTAGGTATGGCCATTATGAGTTCTTGTTTATTCCATTTGGCATGGATAATGCCCTAGAAGTGTTCATGGGACTCATGAATAGTATCTTCCATCCATACCTCAATCGCTTTCTTGTAGTCATCATCAACGACATCCTGATATACTCAGCAACAGAGGAGGAGCATGCCTATCATCTGCAGATGGTTCTAGACACTCTCTGAGAGCACTAAAATTAGGTTAACTTTATATGTTCCAGTTAAAGATCCAAGAAATTCAATTTTTGGGAAATGTTAGCTCAGAGGCTGGAGTTTTGGTGGATCCAAAAATGATCGGGGTTGTGCTTTCTTGGGAGCCACCCAAGAGTGTGGATAAGTGTAGAGTTTTCTGGGTTTGCCCAGTTACCACAGCAGGTTTGTACATGACATTTCCAGTGTTTTGTCACCATTAATAGTGCTGACGAAGAAGGAGATACCCTTTGTGTCATCGAAGAGATTTCATCGGAGTTTCTAAGAGCTGAGGGAGATACTAACAAGTTCCCCTATCTTGAGGCTACCAGAAGAAGGAATTGGGTATGTAGTCTACTGTGACACATCAGGGACCACGCTTGGATGTGTCCTGATGTAGGATTGAGTATTGATCGCATATGGTTCTCGACTTCTAGGACATCATGACCAGAACTATGCTACCAATGACCTGTAATTAGTAGGAGTGGTCTTCACCTTGATCATGTGGCGATATTTCTTGTTGGAATAACGTTTTATAGTATACTTTGATCATAAGAGTCTTAGTTATATATTCACTTAGATGGACCTGAACCTGAGACAGCGTCATTGGCTTGAGTTCCTCCAGGAATATGACTTAGAGATAGTCTATACTCCTTGGAAGGGGAATGTTATAGCAGATGCACTCAGAAGGAGGCCTGGTATACAGTTGTTGAGTGAAGTGATAGTGCTGTTAGCCTCTTTTTCTATATCCTACGTGGATCAAGATGGATAATATTATATTCAGTCTTTAAAATTCACTCCCCAATCCCTCAGTAAGTCAGGGAGGTGTAGTTTAGGGACACTAACTGCGAGGCTCGATGTCCTTAGATATCCACATGACAGGAACCTGTTGAATTTTCTGAAGGTGGGGAGGAAATCATCCTCGTTAGAGGATGTACTTTAGAACTATTGGCTCTTTGGGAGAAATTATTGAGAGAGTTCCATATGTCCCCTCTAGCAGTACATCATGGAGGGGCGATGATGTACCAAGGCCTCCGACATCAGTACTGGTGGCCAAGAATGAAGAAGTCAGTGGTAGATTTTGTCTATCGGTGCCTCACTTGTAATCAGGTGAAGGCATAGAATCATGTTCTAGCATGATTAGGTCAACCATTAGAGGTTCCATAGTGGAAGTGGGATAGAACATCCATGGACTTCGTGACAGGACTACCATGCACATCCAAGATTCATGATTCTATCTGGGTGATTATTGAATTAATCACCAAGTCAGCCTACTTTCTACTTATCAGAGAGTAGGGATAAGTAGAGGGATTAGGACGCATCTAAGTACAAGATATTTTATGGAATAATGGAGTTCCATCTATGATGGTATCTGATCATGATGCATGATTTACTTCCCGACTATGTAAGGGGTTACAGGAAGCAATCGGTACACAACTTCAGTTGAGCACCGCCTTCCATCCTCTGATGGAATGCTAGATAGAGCGGACTATTCAGACTCTTGAGGACATGCTACATGCATGCGTCCTTGATTTTGAACATAGTTGAGAGGATCACTTTCCTTTTTTGGAGTTAATGTACAACAACATATATCACTCAACTATTGGTATGAAACCATTCAAGGAATTGTACAAGCTACCTTGCAGATCACCATTGTGCTGGACTGACCCAAGTGAGTTAGCACTCATGGGACCAGAGAATGTATGGGCTACCATATAAAAGGAGCAGATCATCTAGGAGGATATGAAGACTGCATAGAGTAGGCATAAGTCCCATGCGAACATGGGATAGAGACCTCTTCAGTTTGAGGATAGTGACAATGTCTTTCAACGGGTCTCACCTCGATGAGTTTTTTAGAGATTTGGCTGGGGAGGAATGTTATCTTCGAGGTTCATCATACCATTTCAGGTCCTCAGCAGAGTTGGCGGGGTGGATTACTACTTAGATCTTCCCCCTCATTTTCATTGGGAGCACGAAGTATTCAACGTGTCCCAGCTGATGAGATACGTGCACGACCCTTCACACATCATTGACTGGGGCTAGACGGACATCAACGATGGGGAGATGTTTTGAGTGGTTTTAGTAGAGATTGAGGATCGATAGGAGTCGGTCCTTCATGGGTGATCTATACCTCTAGTTTGTGTTCTTTGGAATCATGGGAACCTCTAGGAGAGCACATGGGATACGGAGTCTCAGATTCATGCTCAGTACCCCCACTTGTTTCCCTAGATTGTGTTGTGGATTTTGAGGAAGAAAATTCCAGAGGTGGGGAAGATATAGGGACCTGGATTTTTCCATGTATTTTTTTAATTATATGGAAGGTTAGGAATCTTCAAAAATTGACGGAACATGATTCTGAGGCCCAGAGTTCTCATAATTAATTTATGAACTTTTTTATGTACATTCTGTAAATGTGCGAGAAGGTTTTTGTAACATTGAAACTGATGCCTGGAATTGAAATCCTTGGTCATCGTTGAACATGCAGTGCTGATATTACCTTAAGGGTACCTTCAACTTGACCGAAGTAGGTCGAGGGTAGAATTCAGTTTTTCAACTTATAATGGCAGAATAAATATAAAATAAAATAAAAAAACTTTTATTTTATTTTTTTGAAACCTCCTTTATGAATTCATGTTGGTGGGGACCATGTGAACCTTTCTTTAATGTGGGTAATACTCTTGGGATCCTTCCATAATATTATGCCAATTTAATGTGCCAACTTTGATGGGAAAACATTAATCCTTAAGTCATTAAATTGGCACCACACTTCTAATGGGAGAATCATTGGAAAAAGAGGAGATATTTGGATAGTTTGAAAGAACACTCTCCAATGAAGAACCATCCCCATCGAAGAATGAGGAACTGATGTCAAGCCCGGATCTGAAGCTTCTTGCGAAAGCGACGAATCCTGAAGTCACAATCTCATAGACTTTGTCTTCTTCCTCGCGACATCTCTAATGGGCTAATGTGGTGGGGGTTTTATTTATATTTTAATTTATATTAATTATTCTTCATATCCAAAATTCATGATGACGATGGAAAAAAAACATTCCCATCATCCTGCACATAAACCTTCTTCCAATTTTTTTATTCTTCGTGTGTTCTTCATGAGTTATTTAATGCCTAATATTTATTGATACTGGAAACCGAGTATTTTGGTGAGCGCGATATATAGAAATAGATCCCTCGACATAAGGATCACGAATATGGGATCACTTAATATTTTGTGTTTGTAATGTAGCTGTAGTGGCTCATGGAAGAAGGTAGCGCCTGGCACCTGGCTGTCCATGAGCAAGGAAGGGTAATGCGCATCCGCACCGCCGGTTGATGAGGAGGTCGCGGCCCATCGGGTGCGTCGGGGTAGGATGGTGGCCGAAAACTGCCAGCCGCATGGCGGAGCGGGGGCCCTCTTCCATGCCACCAGTGGAGCAAGGGACCAAGGCTTCTTGGCCATGGTGGTGGCTGAAGGGCGGCCGACCTTCTGACCCACCGTGGTGGAGCAGCGGCAGGCGACCGTGCCGCTGGGAAGAAGGTCGGTCGGCCTTCTTGCTGGTCGCACCAGACCGGGTAGGACCCCTCCGATAGGTCCTAAGTGCCACACAGTCAAATGGTCCGATGGAACATTTGAGAAAAAAGAATGGTGGGTGCCCCCCCATTCGATGCCAGCTCAGGTGGGCTGTAGGCCCCGCGGACCGCGCCGTAGTGGGCCGCACCATTGGGCTGCGCTAGCAGGCTGGGCCGGTCAGCCCCTTTACGGGCCGGGCTAGACTACAGCCCAGCGGTCTAGCTCAGCAAGGCGCATGCCATCTGTTCCAGACCAAGATGCAGTCGGGTCAACCTGAACCGGTCTGGGTCGGTCCGACTGGTGTCAGACCAGACCAGGGCCCATCTAGATTTAGTTTCACCTTTTTGGCCATAACATGTGATCCGAGAATCCATTTGATGAACCATCTGTTGCACCAGAATACTTGTATCTAGAAGGTCCTTTTGGTATAATTCACATGATTTTTGGATAAGGTCAGAGTATGGATGTGTTGGATTGGACCCCAAATCCAATGGGGGCCTAGGAGCAGAAACACTAATAACTTACAGACCGAGCATCCGATTGATGCACCGTCTATTTCTTTAGAAACCTATTGATGTTTCCAACCTTTGGGATAATGTTTTGTGGAACCTTTGGGTGGTTGTGGTATGAAATATGTCTTGGGGAGAAATTCTCCCATGAAAAGTACATACAGAACCCTTTGACTGGCTGAGACCAGAGGATTGATGACCGTTAAGACATAGAGTGACTTGACAGGCCCAGTGGGGAGAACCTCTATGTGATGAGGAAGACCCATAGTGGGGAGTACCTCTATGGGACATGAAAAACCCATGATACTACACATGTGAAGTTCCTCAGTAGGCCACGAGGGGGAGCACCACTGTGTGACATGGGAGACCCACGGTGGGGAGCGCCTTGTGTGACGCAGAAGACCCCAGGTACTCGACAGGAGGAGTACCTTAGTAGTCCTAGGTTAGTGGGAATAGACTTTGTGTGACGCGAAAGATCTACTATACTCGATAGAGAAGGAGTTGTCTAGCAGCCGAGGTGTTCGACGTTGTGACTGGGAATGTTACTTGTTACAATCCCTAGATAATTATTTGGCTGACTATCAGCTTCCATAGAGATCATGTCTGGGTCAACATCATAATTATGTTTCTCATAGTTTTAAACCTGGTGTGAGATTATTATTTACCTTTGTGGTATTCATTCCTTCATGGAACAGTTGAGAATTGGGCTTTTGAGTTGTATCTTGTGTTTCCTCACGATTGAGATGGGTATGCTTGATAACATAGGTATATGTATGGGCATATGGCTAAGTATTGTTGACAACTATTTTCGTTTTTTGTAGTTTATACATTATGGATTTTTTGATATTTTTGAGGGTCTAGGGGTCCCTTCTGCGTATCAATATACTCGCCCCTGTATGGGCTACGCCCACACCTTGTTGTGTTTGCTGCAGATGACAAACAATGCTAACTAAGGACAAGGTTACCATGACTGGAGGTATCTCAGTGGTGGACATTAGTCATGGGGTACTCCAGAGATGACCATTCTAGATTTGTACCTACCCTTCAGGTAGTATCCTGGGAGAGTGTTCCAAGGAGCTATTTTCAGTTATACATGTACTAATCAGTTTTACTTGTACTTTTCAGTTGGGCTTATATTATGGCCCCTTTAATTTTTGTACACACCATGTTTACATTATAGTTTAATTTTTTGAATAGTTGTATGATTTTATAGGTTAAAATGGAAATTCCTTCCTAGTGTTTGGGAATATGCCTTTCGATTCTAGTCACCATCCCCTGGCCTATAGAAGGCGGGCTTAGGGTAGCCCGACACGGGCCTTGGGTGACGGGTCATGATATTTCATATAATAATATTGTTTTATAAATTTTATGAATTGGAAGGATAAATTAACACCCAAGAGTCTATTTCATTAATTCAAAAGGGGGTATTATTTTTTTATAAGAACCTAATTTTCATTAATTACGTAAAAATAAAAATAAATCCCATGGAACCGTAATTAATAATAGAGGAATTGGAATATTGAAGAATAACATAACTTATGTAATCATAATATCATATATATAATAAATTATCTTTTCCTATTTAATTAAAAACAATTTTATCATTTTAATAAATTACACCGCTGTTGTTTAGAAAACAACAATGGTACTTTGGTATATTTTCAAAATGAAAATATTTCTCCCATAGTTTTTGGGAAAATATATAGAAACATATAATGATAAATATAGATCACCAAAAAGATAGTTTCTTAAGATTTTATATAATTATTAATATATATTGAATATAATTTTATAATAGTATATAAATTTATGATGCAAGAGAAAAAAAATATTTAAAACACTCATAAATTTCTTCTTAATTAATGATTTAAATTTCAATTAATATAATGTAAAATTTCTTGTCTCCACCTATATGTATGTAAAACTTCACAACTCAACTCTAATAATCCATGTATTAGATATCATTAATGAGGTATCCAAAAAATATTATCTATAATTACATTTAGATATAACTAATGGCCTGGGATCATTACAAATCATCTACAATAGCATAAATAAAACATTATTGAGGAATTTAAAAAAATTTATATATAATATAAACAATCATAATATAATGTATTATAATTTAAATAAAATTATTTGATACCACTAGCACATTCTAATTAGTTGTATGCTTCAACATTAAAGACATGAGGGTGTTCTTCATAATAATAAATCTAAACCTAGAGCTATACCACCCAGCACCCATCTCTTGCCAAGGATATCATCATATAAATACATCTTCTTGCTTATATGGAAATACATAAAAAATAGGTATGTACATATTTATTGTAACATATGATAATACTCAGGATGGTTATCCCTACCAGTGATCTGACCCAATGAACATCTAGTGTCTATGCGTGTTATCTATAAAAAAGTGTAGATAAAAAACATAACCCAACATATTTAATAAACATATCAATATCCTTTACTAATCCCCAATAATATAACCATGTCATACATCTAGCATGATCATGAAATAATAAAATTATCTATTTTTTGTAGTAGGAAATAATAGTATAGTCTAACATCCCTTCATTATAATTTACTATAGATTCTCTAATTATAAAATGCTTAATGAAATATGAAACTCCACCTATCAATAAAGTGTAGGAGGAAATGAAAATATCGAAATTGAGAAGTTTTATAAATATAAGTATGATAGAGGAAATAAATAAATTTATGATAATAGATATATGTGAAAGTTCTAAGGGAAATACAAATTTATAGGTCTATATATGAAATTATAATATCCTCATTCCAGTGTTGTTCATTAAAGAATAGTTGAAAATTTTGGCATATTATTCAGCCTTCACATTCTATATATAGTACATAATGTTGCTAAAAATTCAAGTGAATCTTCAACCATCATTTCTCTTGTTATAGATATTAGAGGAACCAATTGTATCTATCTATCTCACAACAACAATTGAATATTAATTTCGCATATTAAAAAATACCATATCCCATATAAAAAATAACTTATCCATAGTCTCTAGGTCAGTATGGATAGGTACCTCTAATGTTCATCATCGGTATCTACCATTATCACTTAGATAGAAGGGTATGAACCATCTCATTGCATTTTACCTCAATTCATAATGTGTGTGTAATGGAAAATACATAAATGTATCACATCAAAATAGATTTTCTAAATTCACATGCTCTAGAATATTTTATTTTTAATACATAAAAGAAAAAATCACTACATCACAATCTTGGATCTTCCTATAAGTCTAATATAAATTCTTTCCAACCATCCCGAGATTACACATCATCTTTGGAAGATTACTAATTTCTATTCCTATTGAATGTGTATGATAATTTCAAAGAATTTAAATGTTATTTATGTAAATATTATATTTTAATTATATAACATGACTAATTTAATTTAGTATATTATAATCCATGTTTGTGTTATTATAATTATTTCATGGGACATCCACTATATTACCCCATCCATTCCATGGTTATTCAAATCATTATCAATATTATTCAACTATTTTATTGTCAAATTTCATTCTAAAATTACTATCATAAAACGATTAATAATGGAACATTCTTTGGGAACCTCAAGCATTTTCACAATGTTTTTTCATCATTTGGTGACAAATCATTACTCTTTCATTTTTTCTAATGACTTACCACATTAGTTATCAACATTGGAATAAATTATTTGTTCCAATTATACACATATATTAGTATTAACACATACCATTTCCTGTTAAATAATAATATATTTATATCATCAATTTAATAGTGCCTCATTTAATCATTAAAATACTTTTAGTTAATCAAAACTTCTCTTGATAATTATATTTATCATTTATATAATATACAAAAAATTATTTATCATTATTATAATTTCCCTGGCATTTATTAATCCAAAAAACAGTCATTTTTCATGTATTTACCATTTACATTATATCCATTTTATCCAATCTAATTTTTTCAATTTTATAATGTAAAATATATTTAATTATCAAATTAATTTTTTTCAAAACATACCATTCATTTCATATTTATAAATATTAAATTATTTCTTTTATTTTCAAATTATACGGTTTACATCTAATCATGATAACTAAATTATCAAAATTGAGCAATATCATTCTATATATTGATATCTATCCACTTAATCTGATATCCTCAATAAAATTATTTAATGTATCACTCTCTATATTATTTTTTATAATAATAATATCATACCAAATTAAGTATATGTAATGTTTAAATAACCAAATTATAATTCACATTAGATGTAACTTTACATTAATTTTAAATTTATTTTTTTGACTAGGTAATTTTTTCCACAGAAAACATTAAATTTATCAATCTATATTATTATTATATTTATAATAGTGGTTTTTATATTAACATAAAGTTCATTATCACAATTTTTCCATCAAACACCTCCACATTTAGTTCAGATTTTGTAAATTTTTTTAGGGATATGGAGATGATTACAATATAATTTTTTATTTCAAAATAGTTTTCCAATAGTTACCCTACATATATTGTGAATGTTTTTACATTCATGGGTTTCCACATGAAACCCCCAAATTCTTCCAAATAACTAAATTCACTACGAAAACCGGAACCTCATAGATCATCCAAGAGATTCAATTATAGATTTTTTAGGTCATAGAAAACGGATCATTTTTAGCTAACTTACTCCACTAGGTAGAGATGTATATATATAGGGAATAATTTAATTATAATGATAGAATGACCAAGATCATGTATGGGAACAACTCAATGTGGGGATGTCTACTTGTGGGAAATTAATGGATCCTAATGTATAAATGGTCTTATTGATACCATGGTTATTAACGTATAAAACATCGTATAACTGATGTGGTCACCTATTAGTTAGTTCTGTAGAATAACCATCACATGTGAGTATATGATCATTGATCTCCAAGATTCTATCACTTCCATCACCATCATGCTCCTCTATGCCCAAAAACCCATGTAAGAAGTTTCTATATTAATCAAAAAATTTCTAGGGTTGGACATTGTTTACATAATATATCATATCTAATTTTTTTTTGAAATTGAAATGATAAGTACCTAAAAATAGATATAAAAATTATAGATCTAAAAATAATTTGTGTTCAATTTTTATGAATTTAGTACTCTAATTTGGGAGGTTCCAAATGTTTTATATTTGTGTCTCTTAATAAATTCCAATGATATTTGACATGCATTATGAATTATCTATATAAAATGTTTTCAATTAATTATAAAAATAATTCATTAAAATCCTATCCCAATTGGGAAGCTTCAAAGCATTAATGTTTTAAAAATATAATGACATTGTATTCATTTGAACTAATAGAATAGATATATAAGAGTATTTGGTAGAATTTAAACAAAATTACCTCCACATTGATGAGATAATTTAATATCAAAAAATATGTCACTATGATTTGTCACAATATGGGCATCACATTTCCTCAATTATTATAGATGAAAATTTGACATCCCGGACCTGAATTCCACTCAACGGGTGCCCCAAGCCTATTGGGACCCAAGGCCTCAAGTGCATGTCCCGAAACACTTGATTATTATGACTAGAATTGAGGGCCTAAGTGTGTGTCCTTGGGGAGAATATTCCTTCATTATGAATATGTAGCACAACAGAATAGATTAAACATAGGTAAATAACAAAAGAAATATAAGTAAATAAAAGGAACAATGGAAAATAGATAAATCAATAAATATTAATGAAACCACTGTAATACCATTCAAAAACTGGTGGTATATCATGTCACTAGATAGAAAACATGGATACAAAATAGCTGGAATAACATATTACAGAAAAGTATAATGGAATAAAAAGACAATACAATGAATCTCATGTTATGGATCAATAATCTACTAATAAAATCTATAAAAAAAGTTTGAAATCAAGTGTTAGAAGCAATAATCTTTCCTATTTCAACACATGCATCCATGTAATCAACCCCCAATACCAAAAATCGCCCAGTGAAGAATTGAGATAAATATCAATTGGCCAACACCAATGGCTTCTATAACATTCATCCCATGTAATGGAAATGTAACAATGTATAGGCCTGAAAATATAATGGAATGTTAAAAAATGTGACTATATACCCAAGTACTTACTTCATCCCTTTAATGGTGTCTGAACATGTAACCAATTCATTTAAATATGTAATTACAAATTTTATTTTGATTGGTCTCTTGAGGCACAACCAAAACTGAAATCTGCTCAAGATAATATAAATTTTGAGGGATCCAATATATAAAAACAAATCCCTGATTTATGATATTTAATAATGAAGCACTATGGTAATAACCAAGGTGACACAAAACTCAAGGGTTTCCAACTATGTAATAACTATAGCCTAGAATGTCGTAAGAGTATAATCCAAGGTCTGTAATCCAAGGCCTTCTACCAAGATATGCCTACCGAGTCCAATGTGATCAACCAACATAAAACGAGTCTAAGTAGAGATAGGGTCAGATGGTTCTTTAACATGTAACTTACATGTCATTTCTAGATCCAAAGAGTGTTTCCATGGAATCATGTAATAAAATTAAGGGATCCTATGGTGTCATACTTGGTATCCTGGAATAGAAAAGGATCATGATCTAGGTGCGTATCAACCTATTCAATTTGTATCCTTGAATAAAAATGGGATTCTTGGGTGCTCAGGACATTCTCTAATCAGAATCAAAGGAAAGACCGAGTCATGCTATTTCTATTTAATTATCAAGTCATGTAACAATTTAATTTTATTAAATAATTTCCATTTATTAGTGGGGTAATATCATGTATCATGCGACTTTTTTTGAAGTCATTTGGTTGAGGAGTTTCCTTTCATTAGATTGATAAGGCCAAATATCATTCAACAATTCAATCCATTCATGGAATAATCCATATTAAATGTTTATTTCTATAACATCCATTTAAGTGGTAAGGGGTGTTATGGACATGAAACCTACTATTAATTTACATTCAATACAGTAAAGTCATATACTCAATATACATGCCAATTTCAATTTCATATTTAATTAAAAATTGATGCCCCTACATTAGGAAGTTAATTTAGTAAGCATATATGGTAATTACCATTAGTCTATTCAGAATATAAATATTCCATTTTATATATAAAGTATTACCCTTAGAGTGGTCAATCCATGGAACACTCGAACGATGGATACAATGTGTAAAAACACTAAAAACCCAATTATGGCATAATCTTCATTAAGGAAGGTATGGATTTGTGGTCCTAACCCACAAAAATTAACCACATGTACAAGAAAAAAAATTTTATATTGTTCTACTGATTATAATAATGGAATATAAATTCAATAAATGGACCCCGATGAAATCAGGGGGGACACGTTAAGTCCAAAATAAATGAATTTCAGTGATGATTTATAGACCAATCACCTTAGGCTTGTATGAACCTCCTCCTCCAGTATTGGACCATGATTTGGCTCGAATAGAAGTTTATATAAGTGTATGTGAATAACACTCCTAACCTGATATCCTAGTAGAGAACATAATAGAAGGAAAAAGGCTCAAGAGGACTCGAGTACTTACCATTACTAATCCAATGTGATGAATAGAGGATATATCAGTTGTGGAATGAAATATATCTCTTGATTACAAGGTTACGTTTTTAAAAATACCCAAATTGAAATAGATAATTTTTAATCCTAAAAATGGTCGGATTACAGGATAGTGAGGTTTTTTGTTTTTTTTATTAAGGGAAAACATGAAATTCACCCAAAAATTATCACGTGAATGGGTTTTCTGCACGGTTTAAAAATACTTCCTAAAAACCATAGAAGGTTACCTAATAAAAATCAGCGCTCACACTATTAGGCCCCATGACCATGCACCAACTGTGTGAGGCGGATCTTTCCAGAAAAACACAATCTGCACAGTTTCTAAACCATATGTCATTGCAGTATGGTTTACTCTAAACTTTGCTCCAAGACTTTTGTGCCCAAAAAGATGGGTTTTGGCATAGAAGGTTACCTAAGAAAAATCGGCGCTCACACTATTAGGCCCCATGACCATGCACCAACTGTGTGAGGTGGATCTTTCCAGAAAAACACAATCTGCACAGTTTCTAAACCATATGTAATTGCAGCATGGTTTACTCTAAACTGTGATCCAAGACTTTTATACCCAAAAAGATGGGTTTTGGGCCCCTAACATTCCCCAGATTCCAATGAGACCATTTAAAACCCCTTAATCATCCATATTAGGTCTAAAGTAAAGATTAGAGTGAAAGAATAAAGGATTCATAACTTTGTGAAAAATAAGGTTCTTAAAATATCCCCACATAACAGGAATCATCCCGGAGTTCACCTACCAAGGATAGGGAAACATTTTATGAGAAACAATATGGACATTGGGCACATATATCAGCTTACCTCTACCATGTCTTATCCTATACCCAACTATTCTTCTATAGCACCCATACTAGAGGGACAGACCGACCTCAGAAAGACACTGTGCTCTGGTCGATGAGGTGTATTGGATACTCCTCAAATGTAGCATTATCATTTAACTCAAGTAACTTAGAATCCAAATTATGAGATGGGTCGGTATGGTATTGGAAATGTTGTGAAACATGAAAGGAGATTCTCATGACATGAATCCTCTAAGATAAAAGCAATTGATTGGCTAACAACCAAAATAACTCTAGAATTTCAAAAGGCTCTACAAAATGAGGTGAATTCTTTCCCTACTTTCATATCCAGTTATTCCCAAGCACGGGTGATACCTATAAAAACTCGATCCATGACCTTGAAATCAAGTGGTCGTTGATGATGATCAGCATATGATTTTTTTCTAGTCTATGAAGTAGTCAAACACTTTCTGATCAGAAGAACCTTCTCTGATGTTTCCTGAAAAAGATGACGACCTAGTAGTTTTTCCCCACCCACCTCTTTACAACACATGGTTGAACGAAATGGAATACCATACGAAGACTCAAACAGATCTATCTGAATTGTGTCCTAAAATCTATTATTATAGGATAACTCTATGAGATAGATATTTTTCTCTCATGAACCATGAAAATCGTGGACACATTCTCAGAGCGTGTCCTCTAGAACGTGCATTGTCTCCTCCAATTTACCATTAGTATGAGGGTGAAAAGTAGTGTGTATAATCCCCTCTATTTCCATAGCCTACTAAAATCCTATTCATAAATGAGACATGAAACATGAATCCCTATCTTAAATGACGGTATGTGAACCATGTGTTATTGTATGATCTTAGGTACATATAGTCATTCGAGCAAATTGAATGATAAAGTATCCCTTATAGGAATTTAGTGGGATTATTTTTTTAGTTGGTCAAAGAATACATAGACATAATCTCTACCCATCAAAAATAAAGGTAAGACAACTATGAAATCCCTAGAAACATCTTCACATTTCCATTCTAGGACTAGAAGTGGCTATAACAAGCCTTCAAATCTCAAGTGCTCCACCTTCCCCTGCTGATTGGTGGAACACCTAGTGATAACACCTACTACCTAACATTTCATCCAAGGCCACCAATACTGATGTCACATATCATTATACAAATTCACGATTCTTGGATGAAATACACATTGGGAGTTGTGGGATTCTTTCATTAAGTCCTCTCTCATATCTGTAGGAACCCGGATATATCTACATAGATAAAGAATGCCATACTTATCCAATGACCAATCTAGAATTGGATTATCTCCTGATGTACACTCATAGAGAACAAATAATTCAGGATGTAAAAACTACCTACTCATCACCTTCTCAAGGAGATAAGAGGAAACTATCAAGGATGAGAGTTAAGACTAATTGTGACAATAATGAATCTTCAGATTAAAGTAAGAATATTAGGCCATTAAATTCCATTCATCATTGTATTTATGTATGTCCTATGTCTGCGTATTCTGATACAACACATTAGAAACAACATTTCCCTTTCACAGCATTTAGGAAATCTCAAAATCAATGGACTGGAGATATTTGATCCATCTTTGCATAATGAGATTCAAGTCATGTAGTGAGAATATATATTTTAGGATCTTGTTGTCCTTCTACACTAAAAATAGTTCACCGATCAAGAAATTTCTCTATAAAAAAAGGCATGGACAAAAAATTCTATCTCAAGGTCATGTTTTGGGTAGTTTCAATCAGGAGATCTCAACTGTTGAGATCCATAAACAATTAATATATCTTCCTCCATCTTCACTACTCCTTGGATGATTCATGATGCATTAATGAAGTTGATATAACCTATACCTTTCTCCGAATGAACCAGAATAGTTTCTAATACAAGACTATACTTCTGCTGTTGAATGGATTTCCCACATGCTTCTGACCAAAAGAACATGACACCCATCTTTGTAAGACCATTAAGAGATGATGTAAGGTGAGAAAAGTCTTGTATGAAACTCTTGTAATATCCATTCATCCCTATAAAACTCCATATAACAAACACATTCTTTGGATGCTCTTTGAAATCTATAGTACTAACCTTTTCTTGGAAAATAGATACTCATGATTCTAGAATAATATATCCCAAGAAGTGGACATTGTTGATCCATAAGTAGCACTAAGTAATTTTTGATAAAATATTATGCTCTCTTATCGCACTCATAATGATCTCAATATTTTTGGAATGGTCCCTAAGAGTGAGATAATATGCCACGATGTCATCAACTATGACCATGAGAAAAGAAAAAAAATTGGGGAGGAACACCATATTAAATATATCCATAAAAATAGCGTCCCACTCATAATACGGAATGGAAGAAAAACGTACTCATACAGAACATACAGGATTTGGAATGATGATCATGGTATGTCTTATGGTCTGACTCAGACCCGATGATAACTCAATATTAGGTCGATCTTGGAGAATAACATTGCTTCTTGGAGTTTGTTGAAGAGATCATCTATTCTAAGATGTGTATTCTCTTTCTTGATCACAAGTTGGTTCAACCTTCTGTAATCAATGCATAGATGTATGGTTCCATATGAATTCCATGAAAAAAGCATGGGTGAACCCCAGGAGGTTGTACTAATCCTTATAAAATATAAGGCCTCTAAATTATCTCACTATTGCTTGAGATCCTGAATCGTTATAGGATTCATCCTGCATAAAGGAAATGACACTGGATATGCCGATGGAATAAGATTGATTGTAAACTCTACCCCTCTTTATGGAGGTAAGATAGAAAAATCATTGAGGAATTCATCCCTAAAATGATATACTGCTCTAAGTAAATCAATTAGAAGAAAACCCAGATACTATATGAAATGATTTGAAATCTAGGAAATCAGCTTTCCTATCCCATGATGCTTTGGTCTAGCTCTCCTAGACAAGTCATCCCACTCACCCTTATGTAGTTAACTACTTCCTTGTGGGGATGTAAAACTAAATCTATAGCGATATAAATCATTATAAGCATGATAGTAAACCCACAAGTCCATTCCATGATTTACTTCTAAGCCTATCATCTCGATAATGAAGAGGTTCCATATGAAAGGGTAACAACCTACCTTAAGGAGATAGTCGCTATACCGGTGTACACCCTCTCTTTTTACCGCTAACGGTGTATGTAGTGTCATTACCCCATAGTTCTTATATATATATATATTTCAAGACATTCCACAAAAGATACAAACATAAAATGTTTATAAGAACCTTTATTAAATAAAGTAGATACTATAGTAGAGGCTACTAGAATAGTACCTTACACTGTAGAAGGTCCCACGACATGATTCTTGGGTATTGGCTATAGTGCATGCAAGTTACCTGATCCACATCCCTATGCAACCGATTAACTACCACGATCATAACTACACTATAGGTACTGTTGGTAATCTGGATTATAGATACCATTGCCACAACATCCTCCTAGTCTAGACCAACCAATTCTATTCCTACTCCTAACATGACGTAGTGTATATGATCTTACTCATGAAGGTGAAGCAGGTGAAGATTCTTTTCCACTCTATGCTGGAGTAGTGGTCCTGTAGAAATGATGATAATTCCCCATACATCCACAAGCCTAGCTCTATAGTTGGTCTCTGTCACACCAAGGAATTAAATTCCCCCACTGTCTACACTACTGACACACTTTAGATCTATGCAAATAGACACTTTGGTTGCCACTTCCTTGAAAAGAAACCCCGAGGGAATGTTTCTTGTCACTAGAAGAACTACTAGACTAATATGACATTGATCCTTTATACTTGGTACTATTTTCATCCCTAGGATTCACTCAGAGCTATGGGTTAGATTGAATATTGCAGGAAAATTAGGAAGGAAAAATACATTGACCTACATCTGGATGGAATACTAGATCCCTTCCTAAAAATGCTTATCACGTCAAATATATTCACCGTCTAGAAGCGGTGAAAATCACTGTAACTCCGTGAAATGTTCTTAATATTCTATAATTGACATAGAACCCTAATTGAGATGCATAAACTCTCTGGCTCTGTCAAATCTCAATATCCAAGGAAAGTGATCATAGAAAATAGTCCGGAAAACAACCCATATCATGCCTTGATGTTGTCTGTCTTGGGTAATCACATACCACCAAAACTTAGCAGAATCCCAAGTCATGTATGTGGAATACTTGAAAAATCTCTCTAGATGTGTTTGTATATACTCAGTGATAGATAGGGTGGATCCATGCAAATACTTAGTAGCCTACAGACCGCCATCCCCTCAAAATGTAGAAGGATGTTGTTTCTGGAACTCATGAGTCAGATCAGTCATCATGGGTGCAAGTCATGGAACACCATGCATGGACTGTATCAAATGTTGGAATCTCTCATGAATTTGGATGTCAATGTTGAAAATAGGTATAGTGTGAAATGCTTTGAGTGGTACTCAAAGAGGTAAAACTAGAAGTTCAAGGCCCACCATGTCTGGAGAATGTTAATTTCCACCTTCCTAGAGTACTATATAAGGATGGCATGGAATCATTAGTATAAAAATTACAAGAACACCCTTAAAAATATTAGTATAATGATAGAATCACTAGCGGAATCTGAACATAGGAAAACTCACTACCTAAGACATATTACCCAAAGTACCCACATAGATGGCCCGATATCGGCAATTGCTCAAGTATAAGTTTATTTTCATTTTTCATTTAATTTATAGGTTGAATCATTTTAATTTCCAAAACATGAAAAGGGTGGATATGAATGTGAAAGCATTTAATTTTATTTTTCATTATTCAAATTATAATTGATAGTCATTTTTGATGAATCACTTCCTACACACCTATCACTAGAAATGGCACTGATTTGTTTATAGCATAATGGCTTGACTTCATAAATTACTCATCACAACCCATGATGTCCCATACACCTCATTAATTGAGGCATGAATTCCTTCAATAATAGAAATGATTAATACAAGCCTATGGTATCTATCACATCATCTCTAATCAATCCCATGCATATCAAGAAATGAAAAGTAGTGAAATTCCCTTATATGGAATGGAAATATGCATGGCTTGTGAATTCCAGGTGCTTGTATTGATGCATGTAATAATGTTCATAACCCAGATATAATAGTTCCAAGGATGAATGAATATCCAAAAATATATTAATAATCAAAAACACCACAAAACATGCGCATCACCCAATGGTGAAGTTATATCAAATATAATTGTAAAGACCCGTAAAATTCAAGGGAAATTTTTTCCAAATTTTCTTTGATATTTTACAAGAACGTAGTTTTTGACGGCGCCTGATTCCGAGGCCCGGTGTGCCCGGAATTTCTATCCGAAGTTTTGCTCCGGTACGTTCAGTGAACGAACGAGCGGGAATTTCTAACTTTTGAACCGGTGCTCGGAATCGAATTCCGAGGGCACCGATGAACTCCCAATGACGGTAATCGCTTAAGGGGACCTTTACCGTTGTTGCGTTTGTGCGGGTGAAGAAGGTAATATTTTAGGTTTAATTAAAAAGTAAATAAAATTGTTTAATCTTTTTTTTATTTCATAACAAAGTGGTTATTTTCTCCCATGGGAAGTTGGTGGTGGGGCCCACATCCACCCAACTTCCCATTTGTGGATAATTGAAAGAGTGGGGCCCACACGAGCCCCCCCCCACCTTTTCAATTTCCTTAACTCCCTAACTCCTCTTAAACCATCACTTTCCTAACTCCCCATTAACACACTTTCATTATTTTTTGACAACTTGTTATAATTAATAAAGTGAGTTACTTAATTTCAAACTCATGAAATTCAAATGGTTACGATGTGTTAATAAAAAAAGACTTGGTGTTATTTTATTTTTGTTAGAGTTTTTGCCACATTGAGTGGTTTGGGAAGCGTGAAGTCTTCTTCTTCTTCAACCTCAATGAAGAACATGAAGAATACCGTTCTTCAATGAAGAACATCTCCGCCGAAGAACGCGACATCTTCTTCCAACGACGTTTCCTCTTCGAACGCACCTCGACGACAACGGAATCGACGTTCGTTTTCCGCAACGCCCGACCTCCGCGACGCTCGTCTTCCGCGGCTCGATTGACGTGCACCGTTCCTGAACCGAGGTGGGGAATTTAAATTGTGATTATTGGTGAACCCTCGTTTACTCCCATCTAAATCTAAGAACACGGATCAACTAAATATTATGTTGATCCACAAAGATTAGTTTGCGGGTTGGGATTATTGATATGATTCTTTATATTTAAGAGGTTGTAGGGGTTCGACTATTTTAAGTTGGTGATTCTTTCCTTTGAATATGAAAGATAAATCTCATGGCCTGTTCCAATTTTTATTTAAATTAAATAAAATTGTGAAGGTTAAACATTTTACGTTTCGGCCAACTGCTATCGATATAACAGGAGGGAATCGGTCCGCACAAACACGGCCGATACCCCTCCCCCCTTTTGCTATTATTCAGTTTTGATTAGCGAAGACGGTAATGCCTCGTTGCACCACGCTTGAGCGAAAGGAGACGTGAACGATGCGGGCCACGACGAAGAAACGCGACGTCGTCGCACCGCGCCGAGGATTGCGAACAAGGCCGCGGCCGGAGTCGGGCCGCGACGGAAGGGCATGGTGCCGTCACGCCATGTCGGACGGATTTACAGCCATCCTGGAAGTGGTGGCCGGAAAAACCGGCCAACGGAGAACACGAAGGATGCAGCCGGAACCCCGGCCGCCGGCACTGGAAGATGCGGGAATGCGGGGTTCCGCGGCAAGAAACCGGCCGGCCCCGCTCTGGCCGACCGTTTCTGGCATAAATCCGGGGGGTTACACCCCCCGGTGTTACAAGGTGCGGCCCCCATAATTGGGGGCTCCGTTTGAAATTAAAGAGGGGTGGTGCCCCTCCCTTGGGCGCGCTCGCGCGGCACGCTGGCCTCGCTGGCCGAGCCGCCGCGCTGGCCGCGCTGCCGCGCCGCCGCGCCGCTGGCCGGGCCGGGCCTGGCCCAGACCCCCTATTTTCGGACTGAGTTGGTTCAAACGCCCATATCTTGGGCTATGGACCTACGATCGACGCAACTTCAGTTGTGTAGCGATCCTTGGAATGCGATGGTTGTTTCAGTATATCACACTCAAGGATTTAGAATACTTTTGGTTCGGCTGGGTTGGTTCGGATACGAAACCAACCGGGCCCTCGGAGCGGAAACACTCGTAACTTGAGCTCCGGACGTTCTATTGATGTGCCGTCAAATTTGTTAAGTTTCACTTAGTGAGACGGATCTTTTGGATTACTCCTCTAGAGGTTTGGATGCAGTCAGAGTGCGGTCGGGTTGGTTCGCTCACGAAACCAACCGGGCCCTTGGAACGAAAAAGTCAATAACTCACAGACCGGGCGTCCGATTGATGCACCGTCTGTCTCGTTGTTTTCCTCTTGATGAGACAGAACTTTTGGCATACTACACCCAAGTTTTGGTTGTTTTTGGAAAGTGGCCGGGTTGGATTGTAACTGAAATCCAACCGGGCCCCTGGAACGGAAAAGCTGATATCATTCAGACCCGACGTCCGTTTGACGACCCGTCAGCGGCGTTGGTGATCACGTTGAGAAACGGTCCCTATGAGTATACCCTATGAGTGTTCGCGGTATAGTTGAGTTACGACTGGATTGGTTCGCACATGAAACCAACCGGGCCCCTGGGACGAAAAGGCTAATAACTCACAGATCGGGCGTCCGATTGACGTGCCGTCTGTTGCGTTGAGACCCCTATGAAGAGGATGTCCTTTGAGATACTTCTTAATGGGACTTTGATATACTTGGAGTTTTGACCAGTAGCTCGTGGAGCAGACCCTCCCGGAGACGAGCGTGCGGAGTACGGAGACCGTGTAGCCGGCTGAAACCTGACGACTGCTTGACCGACTCGACTTGGAGTGAGTCGACTAGCCCAGTGGACGGAGCGCCCAGTATTTGGCGACAGAACCATGGCGGGCGGAGCAACCGGTAGTTGGCTGCAAACCTGCGGTACTCAACAGGAGGAGTTTCTCTGTAAGCTATTAGGGGGAGCGCCCGGTATTTGGCGACAGACCTTCAGCGGACGGAGCGCCCGGTAGTTGGCCGCAGACCCGCAGTACTCGACAGGAGGAGTAACTCAGCAGTCTTAGGTTAGTGAGCAGTACCTCGGAGTCGTGACATGACCACTGTACACTCCAGAGACGGGGCTCTTCAGCAGTTACGTTTTCGATAATGAAAATCCAGGTTTGAGCTGAGATTTCTGACCTTTGTGTTTACCTCATGATTGAGATGGATCACTTGATGACTTTTGTATATGTATGGGCATATACGTGGGTTGTGGTTATCCGTTGATTTCATAATCTTTGTGTTACCTCATGATTGAGATGGGTTACTTGATAACTTAGGTATATGTATGGGAATATACCTAAGTAGAGGTTATCTGTTGAGATCTTCTTTGTGGTTATCCTTATTGGTTTTTGAGAGACCTTGAGGGTCTCGGGGTCCCTACTGAGTATCGTTATTCTCACCCCTGCACGGGCTATGGCCGCCTCTCGTTGTGTTGGTTGCAGATGACGGGCAGTGCTGACAGAGGCTGAGTGTTCAAGGACTGGACGGTACCCGGAGGTGGACTTCACGGTAAGACGACACACGGAGGAGGTTGACGGGCGAGAGCGTTGAGGAGGCTATCTGTACCTACCCTTCAGGTAGGATCCGTGGAAGATGATCCAGGAGATACGCTATTTGTATCTACCCTTCAGGTAGGAACCGAGGAGGACGGCCCAGGAGCTGCTTCCTTCTTCCAGCTGTTTGTCTTTTTCTATTGTACTTTCGTTCAGTTGTAGCTGCACTTTCAGTTGGGTTTGTATGATGGCCCATTTACTTTTCTGCACTTTCTTTTGTACTTAGTGTTTTTCTTCCTCTTGTACTCTGTGGTGTTTTGTTTACTTTTATAAAGGCAATGCCTTCCCAGTTATCAGGATTTTCGCCTTTGGTGCTAGTCGCCAGCCCCTGGTCCATGGAAGGCGGACTTGGGGTAGTCACGGAACGAGCCCCAAGGACGGGTCGTGACAAATTGGTATCAGAGGATTCGGTTCTACCGCCGAACATTGAACTCTAATGTTTCCTTTCTGTGATGAAATAGTGTTAAGGGTACTGAGTGTGGTCTTCAGTTCAGGGAATCCAATGTTGGTGCGGGTGGCCGACGTATCCATACACCAGGACCCTGACAACTGATTTCCGACTATGTGCACGAAAACACTGATTGCATGTGTGTTTCCATATGTTTTATTTAAATATCAGCTCAAACCAGGTAATCTCACCAGGTATAAGTCTTTTGACCGTGTCATGTTTGTTCCTTTCAGGATGCCTCCCCGTGGACGACCACCTAGAGCCCCGAGAGTGGTACGTACTGACAGCCCGCCGAGCGACGTGGCCTCAGTACATGGCCCTATTCCAGTTGAGGCACCAGCGGAGGCACCATCGGTACTACTACCCGTTGGTCCAATGATGCCACCAGCCCCAACATCAGAGGGTTCACATCGCTTGAGCGCATTGCACGAGTTCCAGCGCCAGAGGCCACCCAGGTTCCAGGGAGGGACAGACCCGCAGGCGGCTGAGGATTGGCTGGAGGCTGTGGTGAGAGTCTCCAGGCTAGTGGGGACGATGGCAGACCTCATGGTGATCCTTGCTACCAGCCTTCTTTAGGCAGCATCAGACAGATGGTGGAGCCTGATGCTCTAGATGCATGACGAGGCAACACTTCTTTGGGCAGACTTCGAGAGCCTGTTCCGGGTAGAGTTTGTACCAGCCACCCTACGAGCGGTGCGTATACAGGAGCTACTTCAGCTGCAGCAGGGCAACATGACAGTGGCACAGTGTTCAGTGAGGTTCACAGACCTCTTGCGCTACTCCACAGATATGGTACGGGACCCGTTCATCAGGGTCCGAACCTTCGAGCAGGGGCTCAGGCGAGAGATTAGATCTTCTGTTGTTTCTCACAGCATTCCGACGTAGACAGGGATGTTGCAGAGAGCCCTCTTAGTGGAGAGTTTCCTTGCTGAGAAGTCTCCAGCAGCAGGACCCACCACTAGCCGGCTTGCGGCAGAGTCTTCTGCAGCATGCAGTAGACAGATGACGCAGAGGTCCAAGAGGACCAGACATACCGGTGGCCGACTGTACGACTCAGGTTCAGTTGTGTGGGGAAACTAGGGTGGAGTCAGAGCTAGACGTGCTGAGAGTGGACAGTGTTAGTCCTACGGAGGGATTGGTCACATGGCACGTGACTGTCCGACCCGCCTTGCAGATGACCAACAGTTAAATGAAGAACCACTCAGGCAGAGGCAGAGGTTCGATCAGGGAAGACCGCATGGAGCAGGCGACCATGGAAGAGGAGCTGGTCGTGCAGCTGGAGGTGGACGACGCTTCGGGGTGTTTCCACCCCCACCACCAGGAGGCCCACCCCGACCGTGGGGGACATGAGGACATGAGAGAGCTTAGCTTCAGGAAGCTGAGGCCTATGGTCATGGAGCTCCAGAAGCATATGGACAGGAGCGGGACTAGCTTCCGACCTGGAGGCTATTGATCCTGTTGCTTCTAGTTTTGTTGATATTTGTCTGTAGTTTCTTTGTGTCTTTGTACTATGAGCTGCAATAATTAAAAGACACTTATCGTTGTTATGTTTTCTTTCCTGTCCTTTTTGTTTGGTTGATACTGAGTGGTCCCGGTTAAGACTGTTGACTTGACCCTCACTATAGAGATTTCTACTGGAGGAGACCTAGTGACCTCACACTGATGCCGACACTGTGACTCGACCCTTGGAGGCACGAGTGAAAGTTGGATCTCTTGGTAGTTACGTCGAGTCCTTACGACGTCATCCATGGCATGAATGCATCATTCATGTTAGGATTGACTGTATTAGGTGATGAATGTGGTTCATCCAGGGGATGAGACCAGATTTCTCTTATCGCAAAGAATAATTCATAGCAGCTCTTCTGAGACTAGAGAAGGTCTCGGTCATCCAAGAGCGGATGAGGACAACATAGGGCCGACAAAAGCTATATGCTTACAGGAATTGGAGGCCTCTAGAGTTCGAGGATGACGATCATGTCCTTATATGGGTTTTACCTCGACGAGGTTTACGGAGATGTGGACAAGGAGGCAAGTTATCTCCGAGGTTCAACAGACCTTTATAGGTCCTCAACCGGGTAGGCGAGGTGGTTTACCACTTGACCCATCCACCTTAGTTACACTAGGTGCACGACGTTTTCCAGGTATCTCAACTGAAGAGATACATGCTCGACCCTTCGCATATCATCGACCATGAGGAGCAGGAAAATGGCGATGGGGTTACTTCCACGAAGGTTCTAGTGGGGATCAAGGATCGACATGAGAGGATCCTACAAGGACAATTGATTCCTCGGGTGCACTTTCTCTGGCAGTACGGGAACCTCTGGGTGAGCACATGGGAGCGGAAGGCTCAGATGCGTGCTCTGTACCGCTTTTGTAACCCTAGTTTGTGTTAAATCTTTACGAGGACGTAAAGCCCTGAGGTTGGAGTAATTTAAAGACCCGTAAAATTCAAGGGAAATTTTTTCTAAATTTTCTTTGGGATTGTACAAGAACACAGTTTTTGACGGCGCCTGATTCCGAGTCCCGGTGTGCCCAGAATTTCTATCCGAAGTTTAGCTCAGGTACGTTCAGTGAACGAACGAGCTGGAATTTCTAACTTTTGAACCAGTGCTCGGAATCGAATTCTGAGGGCACCGATGAACTCGCAAAGCCGGTAATCGCATAAGGGGACCTTTACCATAGTTGCGTTTGTGTGGGTGAAGAAGTTAATTTGTGAGGTTTATTTAAAAAGTAAATAAAATTGTTGAATCTTTTTTTATTTCATAACAAGGTGGTTATTTTCTCCCACAGGAAGTTGGTGGTGGGGCCCACATCCACCCACCTTCCCATGTGTGGACAATTGAAAGAGTGGGGCCCACAGGAGCCCCCCTCCTTTTCAATTTCCGTAACTCCGTAACTCCTCTTAACCCTTCACTTTCCTAACTCCCCATTAACTCACTTTCATTAATTTTTGACAACATTTTATAATTAATAAAGTGAGTTACTTAATTTCAGACTCTTGAAATTCAAATGGATAGGATGTGTTAATAAAATTAAGACTTGGTCTTATTTTATTTTTGTAAGAGTTTTTGCCACATTGAGAGGTTTAGGAAGCGTGAAGTCTTCTTCTTCTTCAACCTCGATGAAGAACACGAAGAATACCGTTCTTCAACGAAGAACATCTGTGCCGAAGAACGCGATGTCTTCTCCCAATGACGTTTCCTCTTCGAATTCTCCTCGACGACAACAGAATCAACGTTCGTTTTCTGCGACGCCCGACCTCCGTGACGCTCGTCTTCTGCAGCTCGATTGACGTGCACCGTTCCTGAACCGAGGTAGGGAATTTAAATTGTGATTATTGGTGAACCCTCGTTTACTCCCTTCTAAATCTAAGAACGCGGATCAACTAAATATTATGTTGATCCGCGAAGATTAATTTTCGGGTTGGGACTATTGATATGATTCTTTATAATTAAGAGGTTGTAGGGGTTCGACTATTTTAAGCTGGTGATTCTTTCCTTCCAATATGAAAGATAAATCGGACGGCATGTTCCAATTTTTATTTAAATTTAAAAAAAATTGTGAAGGTGAAACGTTTTACGTTTTGGCCAACTGCTATCGATATAACGGGAGGGAATCGGTCCGCACAAACATGGCTGATACCCCTCCCCCCCTTTTCTATTCTTCAGTTTTGGTTAGCGATGACGGTAATGCATCGTTGCACCGTGCTTGAGTGAAAGGAGACGTGAACGATGCGGGCCACGACGAAGAAACGCAACGGCGACGTGCCACACCGAGGATTGTGAACAAGGCCGCGGCCGGATTCGGGCCGCGGCGGAAGGGTACGGCGCCGTCACGCCATGCCGGACGGATTTGCAACCATCCTGGAACTGGCGGCCGGAAAAACCAGCCGCCGGAGAACATGAAGGAGGTGGCCGGAACCCCGGCCGCCGGCACCGGAAGACGCTGGACCGCGGGGTTCCGCGGCAAGAAACCGGCCGGCCCCGCGCGGGCCGGCTATTTCTGGCATAAATCCGGGGGGTTACACCCCCCCAGTGTTACAAGGTGCGGTCCCCTTAATTGGGTCTGCCGTTTGAAATTAAAGAGGGGTGGAGCCCCTCCCTTGGGCGCGCTCGCACGGCACACTGGCCGCGCTGGCTGAGCCGCTGCGCTGGCCGCGCTGCCGCGCCACCACAACGCCAGCCGGGCCGGGCCGGGTCGCCACCCTGTCCGGGTCGACCCGGTTCGGCCGACCCAGGGGGTACTGGGCCGGGCAGGGCGGGGCCCAGACCCCCAATTTTCAGACTGAGTTGGTTCAAACGCCCATATCTTGGGCTACAGACCTCCGATTGATGCACTGTCAGTTGCGTAGAGATCCGTGGAACGAGACGGTCGTTTAGCTATACCGCACTCAAGGTTTAGGAATACTTTGGGTTTGGCCGGGTTGGTTCGGATACGAAACCAACCGGGCCCACGGAGCGGAAATACTCGTAACTTGAGCTCCAGACGTCCAATTGATGTGCCATCAACTTTGTTGAGTTTCTCGTAGTGAGACGGATCTTTTGGCTTACTCCGCTAGAGGTTTGGATTCCATCGAAGTGCGGTCGGGTTGGTTCGCTCACGAAACCAACCGGGCCCTTGGAACGAAAAAGCAAATAACTCACAGACCGGGCATCCGATTGACGCGTCGTCTGTCTCGTTGTTTTTCTCTTGATGAGACTAAACTTTTGGCATTCATCGCCCATGTTTTGGTTGCTATTGGATAGTGGCCGGGTTGGATTGTAACCAAAATCCAACCAGGCCCCTGGAATGGAAAAGCTGATATCATTCAGACCAGACGTCCGTTTGACGAACCGTCAGCGGTGTTGGTGATCACATTGAGAAACGGTCCCTATGAGTATACCCTATGAGTGTTCGGGGTATAGTTCAGTTACGGCTGGATTGGTTTGCACATGAAACCAACCGGGCGCCTGGGACGAAAAGGCTAATAACTCACAGACCGGGCGTCCGATTGACGCACCGTCTGTTGCGTTGAGACCCCTATGACGAGGTGGTCCTTTGAGAAACTTTTTCGTGGTACTTTGAGATACTTGGAGTTTTGACTAGTAGCTTGTGGAGCAGACCCTCCCAGAGATGAGCGTGCGAATTACGGAGACCGTGTAGCAGGCTGAAACCTGACGACTGCTTGACCGACTCGACTTGGAGTGAGTCGACTAGCCCAGTGGACGGAGCGCCCGATATTTGGAGACAGACCCATGGTGGACGGAATGCCCAGTAGTTGGCCGCAAACCCGCGGTACTCAATAGGAGGAGTACCTCTATAGGCTATTAGGGGGAGCGCCCGATATTTGGCAACAGACCCTCAGTGGACGGAGCGCCCGTTAGTTGGCCGCAGACCCGCGGTAATCGATAGGAGGAGTACCTCAGCAGTCTTAGGTTAGTGAGCAGTACCTCGGAGTCGTGACAGGACCACTGTACACTCCAGAGATGGGGCTCCTCAGTAGTTACATTTTCGATAATGAAAATCCTGGTTTGAGCTGAGATTTATGACCTTTGTGTTTACCTCATGATTGAGATGGATCACTTGATAACTTTGGTATATGTATGGGCATATACCTAGGTAGTGGTTATCCGTTGATTTCATAATCTTTGTGTTACCTCATGATTGAGATGGGTTACTTGATAACTTAGGTATATGTATGGGCATATACCTAAGTAGAGGTTATCTTTTGAGATCTTCTTTATGGTTATCCTTGTTGGTTTTTTTTAGACCTTGAGGGTCTCGGGGTCCCTAATGAGTATCGTTATACTCACCACTGCACGGGCTATGCCCGCACCTCATTGTGTTGGTTGCAGACGACGGGCAGTGCTGACATAGGCCGAGTGTTCGAGGACTGGACGGTACCCGGAGGTGGAATTCACGGTGAGACGACACACGGAGGAGGTTGATGGGTGAGAGCGTTGAGGAGGCTATCTGTACCTACCCTTCAGGTAGGATCCGTGGCGGACGATCCAGGAGTTGTGCTATCTATACCTACCCTTCAAGTAGGAACCAAGGAGGACGACCCAGGAGCTGCTTCCTTCTTCCAGTTGTTTGTCTTTTTCTATTGTACGTTAGTTCAGTTGTAACTACACATTCAGTTGGGATTGTATACTGGCCATTTACATTTCTCCACTTTCTTTTGTACTTAGTGTTTTGCTTCCACTTGTACTCTGTGGTGTTTTTTTACTTTTATAAAGGCAATGTATTCCCAGTTATCGGGATTTTCGCCTTTGGTGCTAGTCTCCAGCCCCTGGCCTATGGAAGGTGGGCTTGGGGTAGTCATGGAACGGGCCCCGAGGACAGGTCGTGACAATAATATTAAAAATAATAACAAAAATTATAATTTATACAACATGGTTTTTTACTCAAACATGGGTTTGTGATACCAAATCATGGATTAAGACCATGTCCCAAGCATTCCGAATCTCTAATCTATCATCTCTAATTATAAAAGTAGTAAAATTACCACATTTGATTCCATATTATGACATACCATTCCTATATTATAGTCAATGGGTTCCCTAAGCCTAGTAGGCCACACGACCTCTTGCACATCTCCAAAAATTCTAAAGGTTGATGACTAGCAGCAAGGGCATAAGGTGTGCTCGTTTGGAGACTATGCCCTCATTACCAAATTGTAGTGTAGTGGATTAATGTAAATATTGGTAAATATAGGAAGTAATATAAGTATCATAAGGAACAATGTAAAATAGGGACAAGAGTAAAAATAACTAAAACAATAAGAATATCATTTAACCACTCATTGAATGTCATGTCACTTGAAAACTAGAAAAAATGGGTACAAATCAGTACTCATTACAAGTTCCATAGATCTATAAAGGAATCAGAAGACAATTTAATGAATACCAAGATCTGCCTCGATCATATGATCTCATTCTTCTTAGAAAACATCAAAAAATAATGTTCTTGAGACTATATTCCTCCCTTTATCAACACACGCATCCATGTAATCTACACCTGGTACCAAACGACACCCAAAGAGGGTGTGAGATAAATCTCAGTGGGCCACCACCAACATTTTCAATATCATCAAGCTTGTGTAATATAAAATTAATAGTTTTCAGACATGTATATATAATGTAAAGTAGTAAAATGTAACTAAATACTAAAGTACCTAATTCATCCCTTAACAGGAATTTAATCATGTAACTAGTTCATTTAATTATATATTTTCCAATTTAATATTGATAGGTATCATGATTCAAAACCAACACTAAAATATCTTAGTGATAGTATAAATAGTGAAGGTTCCATGATGTAACAAGGCATCCATGATTTATTATATTTAATAATTATGTTCCAAGGTAATAACCAAGGAGGTAATAATTACAATTGATTCCAAATTAGTAAAAACTGTAGCCTATCATGGGGTTAGAGTGTAATAAATGGAGTGTATTCCAAGGAATTACATAATGAGGATCTTAACGAGTCCAAGGTGATCGACTAAGGTAAAATGGGTCTAAGGAATGATTGGGCCTGATGGTATTTAACCATGGCACCTTCATGTTAATTCTAGATCCATGGAGTTTATCCAAGGCATCCTATGATAATATTGAGGTATCATATGATGTCAAACCAAGAAAAAAATAATAGAAAAGGATTGGGATATAGGTTGGTATCAGCCTTTGTAAGCTGTATCCTTGAATCGAAATTGTTTTCCAGAGTGCTAATAAAATTCTATGATCAAAATTTTAGGTGAGATCATGTCAGGAAATTTAAATTTAATTATAAAGTCATGTGATATTTAATTCTATTCAAGCCTTCCATTTAATTAGTGTGATAAGTTCAAGTTTCATAAATCCTTTAAATAATGTCATTTTTTTCATGCCATACATTTCATTATTATGACATGTCCAAGTAGCATGCAACACATTAATAAATTTATGGAATATTCCCTATTCAATGATCATTCTTATACCTTCCATTAATGATGAGTGGTGTGTTATAGATCTAAAACCAACTATTCATTCAAATTTTATATGGTAAATTCATATACTCATTATACATTCAAATTTTTATTTCATAATTAATAATAAATTGAAGAATTTACCTTAGAATGGTTAAGTGGTAAGCATACATTGTACATCCAATTTTTCAATTAAAGATATAAACATGCCAATTAATATATAAATGATTACCATTTTATTATTTAACCCAATCCACACCTAAACTGTGTGTCAATCATGTCAAACACTAAAAACCCAATTACGGAATAACATTTTATATGGTTGGTATGGAGTTGTGGTAATAACC
The DNA here is from genome assembly GCA_963277665.1 of Viscum album. NCBI lineage: Eukaryota > Viridiplantae > Streptophyta > Magnoliopsida > Santalales > Viscaceae > Viscum > Viscum album. The sequence goes on from OY728119.1 coordinate 2,083,959,865, forward strand.
AAAAACAATTAATAATATATTTGAAAAGAGAATTTCCATAATGTTATGATGATTATAAGCATGGAATATAAATTCAATAAATGGTACCCAATGAAATTAGTTGTCCCCACATCACAAATCCAAAATAAAAAAACACAGGGATGAGTTATAGAACAACCACCTTTGGCTTGTAAGACTCTCCACCTCCAATTTTGTCCCTTGATTTGGATAGATCAGAGTAGATCAATGAAAAAGGAAAAATAATCAAACCCCGATATCTCAGTCAATATAAAATGAGAAGGAGAAAGGCTCAAGAGGAATCATGTACATACTATTGGGAATCCAATGTGATTAATAGAAGCTCAATTTTTTTTCAAATGAAGGAGATATCTTGATTCCATGATAAGAACTTCATAAATCCCCAAATTGAGATTTAAATAGAACAATCCTTCATAATTTGGGATTAAGGAAGATGGATGTAGAATAATTAAATCATTAAGTGGATAACTAGAAAATTACCAAAATTATCTTGTGCATGGATTGTCCACACGGTTTGACAATTCATGTGAAAAACCTACATTGTTACATCAGAAAAAGGGGTGCCTTCCCTGTTGGTATACAATTTCGTGCACTAACCAATAAAGGTGGATCTATCCGAAAAAACACAGTCTACATTGTTTTCATGGTTTACTCTAAACCCTACTCCAAGAATATTTTTCCAAAAAATATAGGTTCTGGTCTCCGAACATTTCCCAGACACCCCTGATACCTTTTTAAGATCCATAAGAATCCATATTAGGTCATAATACAACATTAGAGTGAGAAAATAAAGGATCCATACCTAATTGAAAAACCGAGTTCTTACAATAAATATATTTATACATGAACATCAATAGACCATAATTTAGATTCAAGATTCACATATAATATAATATAATTTGAATTTAGAGGAGAATGTAAAAATGGAATGTTTGAATTAATGAACTATTTATGGGAATCCATATTAGGTGACATTAATTGGTAATTATCCCTGATGAGGATGACCTCAATGGTTTTATCTACCATCAATAAACTCATGTCAAACCTGAACTGGTCACCTGAGCTGATCCTTGACATGGATAGTATGGTGTTCTTAATCCCCAAGTTATAGAAACTAGTGAAGTGAATCAACAGATAGACAAAGAGAATGGTTTCTGACAATATTAATAAATTAAAAATAAAATATAAAATGTATGAACAAAATATAACAAACAAAAATAAATCTAAATTTAAAATCTTTTAAATGAAAATGAAAAAACAACAACAACACAATATAAAACCCAAAATGAATCCTGACAACACAACACGTACATGTGATCCTGAGGTCCACTCTCCAACCACAAGACTAACCATCTCCCATAGCAGTCAAGACCACGATGAGATCTGTATTTAAAGATAAAATTAAGAAGAAAATGTTGGTGTGAGTATTAAAACACAATATGCATGCCTTAAATTTATATTCACAATTCACAAAAAATCAAATAAATGAAACAACAAATTTATGTTTAAAATACAATATATAAATGTAATATTTTTTCCATCAACTTTTAAATTTTATGAAAAATAAAATCCCATAAACTAATTTATATTCCAAATCCATTTTTATTTCTAAGAATAATTAATTTACTTTTTCAAGAAAGTATATTATTATTTAAATTGAAAAATAGAATAATATGTCATTAAACATTTATGAAAGAAAAAAATTCCATAAGCATTATAAAACAAATTCATTAGTATCAAAAAAGTTCACCACACATAAAATCAACAAAATAAATAAAATTTAAGGGAAATGTAAATAATTTCTCAATATTATCCAAGTAATCATTCATATCAATCAACCATCATATGTTACCGTGTTATAATAGACAATGTCGAACCAAGGAATTCATGTATAATCCAGAACAAACTAATACATTAAGAATCATCCTAGAATGAATGCCTCACTTGATGAAGTCAATATCTCTACCACACTAGGCCGCACCCTATATGGTATACACTGAGGGTCCCATTTCCATTATATTAATATGAAATATCTCCCTCTTATAGGACACTATCTAGTGTATATATTAACTTGTGAACCATTCATTTTCTGAAAATTCACCCATTATGCAATGTTCCCATGTTAATATATAAGAGATGGTGAGCCAAATAATTCCAACTGAGCATCTTATCACTTTCACATATATAATAACTCCATAAATAAGAATCACCCTAATCACTCTAAGGACCAATCTCATACCGTATAACTCATTAGTCACAAAACAGTCTATACCTAGGATCTCACATTATACACAAAGTGAATGGTTTTCAATGATTCTATAGTGAGGATATCCCACCCATTTATTGTTCATAAAACAATTCAATATAAATGTCCAAGGGGAGTTTTCATGTTATACACTTCCACTATTTTCACAAAATTTCTTAAAGGGAATTTAAGAATTATTTATAAAAAAATCACATAAAAAGAATGAATTACACCATTCAGAAAGGGTGTAAATAGAAAATTTTCAAATTTGAATTAATTTCATTTCACAAATCTCATTTAAACCCTCATATAAAACATTCTTAAAAAATAAATCTTTTAAAAAATTCCATATGGTCCATTAACCCACATCCCATGCCAAACCATTTATTAAATCCAAATATACCATTCCTTGAAATCCAAACCAACTTTGAAAACGCATTTATGGAACTGAAATCATTATTTTTTATATCATAAATGTATTCACAAAGAAAACCCATTCCTTTGATATTAGAAAGCATATGAAAAAGACAAAAAGGAAATCAAGAGAGCTCTTAGTGTGCACCATTTAACAAAAAAATCCATTTACCACATAATAATGATTGAATAACTACTTTTCGCACCCAAAAAGAATTTCAAGGACAACATATATCTACTTATCATATAAGGGAGCATTGAATGTAATTAATCTAATTAATCTTAATTATAATGGAATGTTAAAAGGGGGTCTACTGAAAGCTCATGATTCTTCAACAACCCCCACCTGAAACCACTCCATGAAGGTTTAAAGATGCGAGATATTGCAAGTGAAATATTAAACAAAACAAACCACTTTATAAAGCATGTGAAACCCAAAACAAAGATACAAAACAAAATAGGAACAAGAAGATCTCAAGAGTAACTAAATGAATGTTGAAGAGGGATACGATTTGAGAGGGTTACTTGAGAAATATAAACCCAAAAAAGAATAAAACTCTAGATCATCCCCAAGGGAGGAAGGAGGAATCTTATAGATGGTGGGAGGAGCCCCCTTAAGGCTGCATGAACTAGGTGGATGATAAATGGGGCATTTTGGTATAAAATCCTGAAAGGCAGTAGGGATGAAATTTCCAAAATATTTAAATATGGGAAACCTGCATGGTTTAAAAAAACATAGACCAACCATGAACTTTTTACATTTCATACGTATGAAGTATCACAGTTTGACCACATTATATGTAAACTGTGTTACAGACATGTGTAATTGTTCTGTCTTGAGACATTTCATACTTGGATGCTTTAAGAATTAATTCACTATTCGAGCTTCGGTCGTGAACCCTTGATAAGAACCACTCTATGGAATGCCTTTATTCATGTAGCATGCATTGCAATTTTCCATAATTATGCACAAAATGTGCACTAAGAGAAAAACACACCCAACCTAAAAATATAAACCCTTCACACCCAAAACATGAGATCTATAAAAATAGTCGAAATATTAACCATAAAAAATGTAATGAATAAATATCCATGTGTGAAAATCCCCCCAACTATTTACTCTTTACTCCCATGGATGGTAATTAAATTTACTAGTTGACCAATTAGAGTCTAAGGATTTTAAAAACATAATAATTATACATCTTCAAAAAAAGCATCACAATTTCTATAGAGTTTATGTTATGCATATTTCTCGAAATAAAAAAAACTAAAATCATATCATGAGAAACAATGATAAAGATAGAGGTTGAATCTCAAAAATCATGCATAAAAAAATATCACAGAGCATAATCTAAAGCCCAAAACTCACTGAAATTGAAAGGAATATTAAAAATCAACAACATCAAAGAATTCACCTTATATCAGAAACCCATGAAAATGAATCCAAGTCAAATTCTCTACATTGGAGGCTGGAATGAACTCCCTAGTATTAATAATCATCCAATACTAAATAGATTTTGGAGAAACAGAATGAGATCAATGGTGGGTATCCCCACCATTAGATCCAACTAGTTTGAACATATTTCATATGACAACACAAGATGTTTCCATCATTGGTCAACCACCAAATAATTGGGGGACCTAATGAAATAAATTCATGTTAATTGGACCTAAGACAATTATAATAAAAACACATGCCAAAGAACCTTAAACTATCTCCATTCCCTCACCAATGATAGAATAAGACCAACATCCCTCACACCCCTAAAATTTGTTCTGATGACATGGGAGATTCATTCTAGGGCCTATGGCCAGAGCCCTAATGATTAAATCATCTTCTGAATTGCATCCAAAAACTAATAATCAGTAATCACCAAGAAAAATAATTCAAATTATACACCTGGGATAAACCTAAAATTAGTATGGAGAAGGATTCATATTTTTTCAAAATTTTTTTTATTAGACTAGAATTTTCTACGATATCCACAACATCCCCTTACATCTCAAAAAAAATAAAACACCACCTAGTTTAACCTATATATAGAATTAAGCATTACAACATAAAGATACATTATAAGATCAAACAACACTATACTATTACAAAATGGATATACATAACTTCACGAAAACTCCCCAAAATAACAATTTAAAGTGACTTAAGAATCCTTAAGTGTGAATGGTCTTTTGTGAAATCATACACGATGAATTATAATGTTCATTCTTTCCCAACTAATGACACACCATGATTTCACTCCTAGATAAAACAAACAAAATAACACTATACATTTTAATTCCATTACCTAAACCAACATATTTCGACCGCTTCCCCACATCACTATTGGAATTACCTTCACCGCGTCCAGGGATTAACGATGGTAAGACTACCTTGAGAACTCCTAACTTCAAATCATGAAAACGAACATCATTCCTCACCACATTAGAAAACAATGTTAAATTGAACTCTAGCACCTTCTATTACATATTCTATTGAATTAAGAACTTGAAATTTCTAGATTTCGAGGAATCATCCACAACATACCTGAGATCATATGGAACTTGGTCCATAAAGTGGTGATAGAAATCAAACACCAACCCATTACCATACTGCAGACAACACTTTTCCATTCCCTTTAATACCATCATCATTGAGAAAAAATACTTATGGACGACCAAATCATTGATGTTCTTTCAAGTAATATCTTCATGAGTCATATTTTGATTGACCAACTTCTACCATTTCTATGGAAAACCATAAAGCATTAAGGTAGAAAACATCACCTTTATGGACTTGCGAAACTCAATGAGGATAATGTTCCTTTTAATCTTCTACATCCACTCTTACAAATTTAGATGATCCTATTGACCATAAAATAGAGTTTTATTTCACATTAAGAACCCAAAAAAGATATATTTATCCTGATCAACATGAAATACAATTAACAGGGAATCAACCATAGCGTAACATCAATCATCCATCAACTCAATTTGGAGGAAAACACTAGGGCACAAAAAACCTAGATCAGAATAAAAACCAACTCATAAAAAATATGATTAAAACTCAAAACACCACATAGAAATTACAACCATATACTAAGAAAATAATCACCTAACCATGGGTTATCAAACATCAAAATTTTCAACATGAAAAGGCTTTCAAAAATAGAATAGCCTTTGTTGATTTTCACAGACACCCATGGTATTCCATAGTGTATCAATCACATGAAAATTAATATAACTCTCCAAGAACTATCAACTCTCACTATATTAGGTACTTAGCTTCCCACACTATCATCTAACCACTTTCTACACACATCTATTCATGAGAGCACCCACATGGATACCAAATGGTCTAATCAAAACATTTCCAGTTTCCATATGAAAGCCTCACACCCATGATTTTATAATTTTATCCAACTTCACATTTCAAAAAATAATAAAACATTTCAAAAGATCACCATATACCAATCAAAAATAGTTTTTTTATCATTACACATTAATTCCTTCCATCATTTCCCAAAACTGAATGTCACAGAACTCTTCTAAACCATCAATTCAATTCATTACAATAAAAATAATGACTCAATAAATTAAATTTTGAACATATTTACAAACACTTATCAATTAAAAAATTTCTTCATTACAAACAAACAACTTTGAAAAACCCAAGAATGAATTTTACCAAAACCTTTCTTTGCCATGTAATTATTCAAAATGGATCCAAAAACCCATTCTCCATCTATCCAAAACCAAACCATTTCCTTTTCAAAATGATGTTTTCACATATTCAAAATAAGATTTTATGAAAAAAAATTTATAATCATATGAGACCCAATGATACTCAAAAGGGGGAACTTGAGTTAGTGGGTGAATGGACCATATGGTTAACATCCATATTCCAAAGACATCACCATTATAGAAGCTCTTCTAGGACTATGTCTCCTTCTCTACATGGATTTAAAAGACCAAAAATATCATTATTACTTCTATCCCAACTTCATTTTTTATCGAAAACATATAAAATCCACAAGAACTGGGGAACACCAAATAAAATTGGGCTTCCCATAGAAACCCATGGTTAGGCATAAAAAGTGCTTTCAAGACACTCCATCATACGTACAGGTCGAGGATATTACAATAATACTCCATGTACCATGACATACCCAAATAATAACAGGAGCTCTGAAAGGAAGGTCCTCAAAATATAACCTCATCTAATAACATTTTTTCAAGAACCAACCTGGTTTGACCCTGAATCGGTCACCCATGCAAAACTGTGGCATGGACCGAAGGGCATTCACGATCCCCACAGGCTATCAACTAGTGATGGGATTCAACAGAGAGACCAAGTGGTCGATTTCACCCAATATAAATAAAAAATAAAATAATGGAAGGATAAACAAAATATCCCAGATATATATAAATCCAAACCGGATATATTTTATACAAATTTAAAATTAAAACAATGCTACAAAATAAAATGAAAACTGAAACCTGATAACATAACTTCTCTATGTGTCCATGAGGGTCTCTCTACAACACCAATACCAACTATCTCCCCTGGAGATTAAGACAATGTTGAGACTTGTAGCACAATCTAAAACAAGAAGAAATTATATGTGTTAGTATTAAAACACATTATGTGTTCCCAAAAAATCAATTCCCAATGAAATTCCTTTAAAATAAATGAAACGTAAACATCATGTTGGAAATAAAATATATGAATGTAAAAAATTTTCCATTAATATAAAAAATCTCAAAAATAATAAAAGCCTATTTCCATTTCATACCAAATCAATGTTTATTTTGAAGACGAATTCATTAAAATTTTCATAATGGAATATAATGATTTCATTTGAAAACCATGACAAGAAGACATAAATCATTTCTAAATGAGTGAAATTACCATAAAATTTTGAAAACCAAATCATCACTATAAAAATATATCTACCACACATGAGAGGACTAAAATAATACATATATAAGGGAAATGGAAATAAGAAAACACGGTTAGAAAAATAATCATAAATCTCAATCGTCCTTCATAAGTAATGAACTGCCAATAAACATGGGTGATCCTAGGAGATCATGAATAAACCAGTATAAACATATACATGACAGCATGAGTCAATTGATGAAATAAATTTCCCAAACATGATCATCCACTCCCCACATGGTAAAAACCAGAGGTCCCTATGCGATAACAATATTAACAAATATTTCCCCTATTATGGGCCACTATATAATTTATAATCTAACTAGTACATCAATAATTCTCCAAAAATTTACTCAATATACAGTGTTCCCATGTCAATATATAAAATTAGATGAGACATTAGATGAAAACCAAGAATCCAATCCCATGTACATATATAATAACTCAAACAATTGGAATCGCCTTAGTTAAAGAGAGGAACAACATCTTGGCATATAACTCATTAGTCACAAAGGAGTCCATACAGAGGATACCCCATTCCAAAAAAAAGATAATGGGTTTAAAAGATTTCATTTTATGGATATCTCACCCAATAAATATTTTTATAAAAATGAATGAAGGTTTACCATGTGGTGTTTCCATATTAAACACTTCCACCATTTTAAAATAAAATCCAAATTGATTATTAAGCATTCATTACCAAACAATAAATATAAGAGAACCCAATCAGAATTTCTATAAGGTTATAAAAAAACCATTATCCACATTTTAATCATTTTAATAATCCTATCTTAACCCTCACGTAATAATTTTTAGCCAAATATTTTTTAAAAAATACCAAACATGCCATTAACCAACATCACGTGCCAAAACATTCTTAAATTCCAAATAGAACATTTATTTAAATCTCAAAACACATTGAAAACAAACATAAGGAAACAAATTAATAATTTCACATAACATAATTATATTAACAAATCCAAAACATTCCTTATATATATCCCAAAGCACAAAAAAAGATAACAAAGCATTAAATTGATCAATATGTGTACAATATTTAACAATAAAAATCCATCTATGAATTAAAAAAGATGAAATGAACACTTTTCAAACCAAACAAGCATGTCAAAGATCATATTTCACTATTTATCATAAAATAGAGGATTTAATTTATGAAAACAATGAATCATAAATTAAAAAGTTAATGGGGATCCAAGTAAAAAACATGATGGTTCAACAATACACATGAAAAACCACACCACGGAGGTTCGAAGAACCTCAATATAACAATGGTAACCATAAACAAAAAAACACAATTATAAACCAATTAAAGCATAAAAACTATATCTAGATGACCTAAAAATAAGAAGATCTCAAGAAATATGAAATAGAGTGGAAGTGGGAAAACAGAGGATAGGGTTACCATTATAAATCTACACCTAAACTTGTAGAAAACACTAGAGATACACTTAGGGAATCATGAGAAACCTTGTAGAAGGAGGGAGGATAATCCGGAAGGCTGCACGAACCATGGGAAGTGAAATTGGGGGTTATGGGTTATAATCCCAAAAGGGTGTAGGGTTGTAATTAAACACATTTTTATATAAAAGAATCCCACATGGTTTAGCCACATGGTTTACCAAACTGATCGCCAACCACATTTCCCTTTCAAAAAACAACATGGCACCTGCATAGTTTGGTCGCATGGTTTAGTAAACCATGCACCAACCATCTAGATTGGTTCTGTCATGAGAAATTGGACACTCTCATACTTTATGCACCATTTGAGTAACCATGTTTGGGATGCACACAATCAACCATAAGCAGTGTAATGCTTTAAATATTCACCTGATCATGCTACATAATTAACCCAAAAGAAAAACTCGAGCAAAAATCAGGAATAAAATTCCACGTGTCCTTGTTGGATAGTCCCAAAACTATATCTCTCCCAATAATTTTTTTCAAATATGAAAACATAGGCAGATATCAGTCAATCCATTTATTGAATATTATTATTAATTTTTAAAATTTCCATATTATACTCACCAAGTAGAGTGTAATTAACTATACTGATATTCATTATAATAAAATATTTTCTGAAAGGAATAGCCCATTTCATAATCAATGAGAAAGTTCAATTTTCAATATGAAAATTCAATTAATTTGAATTTACAATTTAACATATTTTACATAAAAATTTATATTTTATCTATAGAAATCATATGTCTATCAATTAAGATAATAAAAATACTGATTTGATTTTAATGATAAGTAATAAATTCAATAAAAATGATATATAAATTAATCAAATAAATCAAGAAATTATTATATGAAACAGTAATATGATAATTTCATTATTACATTTACTATATCAATAGGTTATGGTACTTATTTTATATAATTAGAACATAGATATGTGTATAAAATATTCATAAATAATATACCATTTTTTATAGATACATTAATATGATGGGAAGAAATATTTATTAATATCAACAGACAGGTAATCTTATGAATTTTATTTTGTTTTTCACGATATTCACACTTTTTCATCTCCAAGATGTATATTTATGAGGACATAACCACTGGTAAAAATTCAAAATGAAATATGTGGCACTAGAAATTTCAATAATTTAGTGTTTGTAATGGTATTTGGACATGATATCATTATTAATTCATATAAATAATCATGTACTTTAATGTATTTATGGACACATTATAAAGGATTCTCATTGTGAGGTATAATACACTGGGTATATAAAAACTGATATGAAATTAATTGAATGGTAAATAAAAGAATTATTAATTTTAAATATTATAAGAATAATCTCTTACAATTTGATTAATATGGATGTGTATGATAAATATTTATCCCCATAATAGTTTATAAATAGGGCTGTTTTAGGGAAAAAAGAAATGTTAACATCTAATTTAGGGAAATGATATTTGTCTATATCCTACATAATGAATTAGAAGTGGTAAAATGAATTATATTACATAATATAATTCATATGAATGATTTTCTAGTTGTGACACTAAATTCATTCTTGATTTGTGCCATGAAATGTTGTTAGACATCAATCATGAAGTTTAGATATGTCATATGAATATACCATGAGAAGGGGGCCAAGAGTGTCTCAACATTTATGTATTAAAAAATTAGTAATTTTCATAAAATTCATGTTTATAAATAACATTACTCATGTACATTGGGGTAATATTTATTCAATTTTAGTAAAAATAAAAAAACTAAATTTTATCACTTGATTATTTATTCACATGTTTAATAAATACAACATTTATTTGTTCATAAGATAATTTAAAAATGTAAAATAATTATTTTCATTCATGTTATGTGAATATATATTAATATAGTAATTTATTCTTATGTTTTGTCTGTATATGATTTTTTAAAATTTATCGGATAATTATATTTGTATTCAAGGTATGGTAAATTAGATAAGAGATGGTTTATATAATTAATGAACAGATAGAACCGAAATATTTTTTTAATATTATTTATATATATAATTATTAATTTTTATATAAAGTGAAATTAGATAAGTCACATTCCATCTAAAATAATAATGGTTTTTATTATATTTTATTAATTATGTCATGTGGTATGACAAACAATAAATAAAAAGGAAATCAAAATTATGAAATTATATTATTTTAGCTTATGTATTATTATAAAATGAGTCAATTTAAACCTTATACATTTGTAGATGTTGTCTAGTATTATCTCATTCACTTGAGATAATTCACCCATTTTATGTTTTCATATATCTATAATGAAAATATGATAATATTATTATGATCAACAATGAAATTACATAGAGAAATGTAATGTCATTCAGAAGAACCTGAGAGAACAATAATATTATTCTATGTTTTATTGAGCATGTGTGGATATATATAGAGGGATCCATAATTGGATTCCTCAGTATAATGATTACTTTATGGAGTGGGGGAAACATAAAATTGGCCATGATGAAAATTATATGTGAGATATTTGTATTTGAATTATGTGTAAAATAGACATACATTCTTTGTTATATTAAATATATTGACAATTCATTATTTTAATAACATTTAATTGGTTTAAAAAATATAGGATGCAAATGGATAATTCTACTACACCTTATACTCATCACGTGGTATCAGAGTCATATCATTTTAATTTATAATTTTTAAAAATGATATGATTCTTTTTTTTGAATCTGTTTCCTAATCCTAATTTTAGTTCTAAGTCCAATGGTAGAGACAAATGATTAATTTGACATTCTATGTCTTTGACTGAAACATAAATGATTTAGGAACCCAAGAAATTACACCTAATTGAATTGATATTTAAATTTTATGACATGATGACATGATATGTCATGTTAGAGTTGACAGCGAGTTATATCGGCTCCTATATATAAGGATCATGTCAGATTTTTTTGAGACATGCCATGTTGTTTCATAAGTAGAATCTATTTATCAGTTTGTATTAAATGATAGAATAACATATGACTTGAAATTTCTATTCAAAGGCATCATATTTTATTCGATATTCATGTTTTACATGTCACATATATTATTGAATATTTTATAGTTAATCAAACCATATTTTTTATGCAGTTTAGCAAAATAGTGTAAAACATTACCTATTTAATGACATTACTTGTATGATTTACATGTTGTGTAATATAAATCATATGAAAGAGTCTATATATTAGTCATATCATAGGATGTTTCATGTGTCATAAAATATTTTCTGATCATTATAACTCTAGCCAAGGGATTTAATGTTACACTGGATATACACATTATATTATCTTTATAATAAAATTCATGTATGCTATTATTTTTTAGAAAATAAATAAATTTATATTATTAAATTATTATTAATTAAGTTCATTAAATTGTCTCTCGGAATAATAATCAGATGTTATATAAGATAATTTTTTAATCTTTTAATAATTCATTTATCATTGATGGAATATTTTTGAAATAAATGAAAGGAAAACAATATGAGGGTTTTTTACATTTATTGAATGAATTCATATTTAAATAACCTATGTAAATATTAGTTTTGATTATATAATTTAATTATTGAGTGAATTGTTATATTGTTTAATTATTATTAATATAAATAAAATTATTTTTATTATGAACATAATTACTTCTCTAATGTTGGTAATTTTACTATAAAAACTTGGTACATGTCACTTATGGTGAGTTTAAAATTTTAAGGTATATAGATATTAGTTAGTGGAGATACAAAAAATAATAGTGTATGATTGAACTGAAGAAAAGTTACATATTATGTTCGTTTCTATGATGGTATAAATTGGATTATCACATGATTATAAGTCTACTAGAAGGTCATGATGAAGTCACATATTTATTTAATTTTATCATTAAATGGTTATTTTTTTATTTATGTGATTCTTGATATATTTTTTTATTAAATATGATCATAAATTATAATTAAGCTTTAAAGAAATCATATATATAATTTATTAATATTTATAGAGTTTATATTATAAGGGGTATTGAATTTTTTATAGAATTTCTCTAATTAATTAATTAATTTGTGTAATGAGGATAAAATTTGACATCTTATAGAATTATAAATGATTTAAAAGTGAATAATTTTTTTCATATATGATAAATATTCACATTATATTCAAATAAATTTTTATAATGCATGTACATAATAAAATAATGATATTTATAAATAATGGTACGAAATCCATCTTCATGATATATTATTCCATTATATTATTTCCATCACAAATGTTAGAATACAACCATAGCTCAAATTACTGGACTGGATATCATCATGATACATTGCAAAATAAAGGAGAAAAATTTTACAAATTGTTTAAATTTTACACATAATAATTGAGGGGAATTTTCCTTAAATGATTTCAATAATATAAAGGAATTTGTTGAGTAGATTTAGGTATAGGAGTGGATAAAAAAAATAACATATTAATGAGTTGTTTTTTAATATATTTTCCTAGATCTAAATTCGACCATATACCTTTTAATAATTTTTACATACCTTATTCAAGGTTATGAGAAAGGAAATATGGATCCTTGACACTATAACATATTTGAAATGACGTATTTTAAATTAAATTTTTAGGTGTATTATGATTTGATATAATATTGGGATTCAAAATTAAATCATTAACAAATTATGTTAAAATGGGAAGTGTGGGTATAATAAAAAAATGATTTATTATTTATTGTAGATATTAAAAATAAATACAATTAATTCACCATAATTATGAAAAATATAATACATGATGAATTAATTTACATATGTAAGCTTCCAAGACTGGTAAGGGTGTTGTATTTTGTACTATGAAAAGAGAGTAAATACTATTTACAATTATACTCATTAAAAATTAAACTAACTGAGAAAGTGTGAAAATAATAAATAGTTAATTACTAGAAATATTTTTCTAATTTATTAAATATATAATGATTTATGTTTTCATCTATGTATAGGGAGATTTAAAAACACCATGGATAAAACATGAATTTTCCCTTATTGTCTCATCGTAAGGAATTATACAAAAATAATTATATACATAATCTTTATGTAATCTCCAACACACTCTTTAGGCGCATATTAGAATATGGTTTACTTAATGAACCTCATGTATGATATATAATATGGTAAATTTAGTGTTTAACATGTTTGGAATTATATTTTTAAAAACTTTAGTCCACATATCTCAGTCTCAAATCTTTTTAATATGAGTTATCTAACATTATATATAATTTTGATATGAATATTATATAGAATCCATTTTTGGATATCTGAATAATTATTCTCTAAAAATAAAATAATAAAAAAATTATAAATTATTCATTATATTGACCATGAAAAGGAATCATTAAAATACCTACAATATGATATATTATATAGACACATATTCATTATCCTTAAATGAAATGTAAGATCAAGAGAGATTCAATGAAGTAAGGAGGTATTTATTTTTACCATAGAAAGAATTTCCATTTGAAGAGGAATTTTAAATATGTGACGATTCAAGGGTATGATTCATATGTATTCATAATAAATTTCAATTAATCTATTTCCATTAATAGGAAATTTGATATGACATGTGGCTCAGTTATTTGTATCTAAATATGTCCATCAAATAAATTTTAAAATATTACAATATAAAAGTAACCCATCAATCATCCAATAGAGCATGATTAGCTACATTTTTAATTGGTAAATAAAATATCATATTACCATCTTTAATGATTTCTTTTAAGGATTTATTATTATGTTCCTAGTGTTACCAACAACACTATTCCTATGGAATGTTTAAATTAATAAGGTTTTTTATTAATATTTTAAAAAAAAGATGCAAATTTAATAATGATATCACATTTTATCATCTTAAAAATATTATTAATGGTCTCTACAGAATATAATTTTAAAAATACATATTAATAATCGAAAAAGAATAAAAATTATATGACTATCACTAATATATTTTACTATTGACTTGATAATGTAAAAAATAAATGAAATTTTATTAGAATCATATTTAGATTATTTGGAGTAAAAAATGGTTGATATATATTAATATAGTTTATAAGGTACAATTATTAAGATTGAATAAAATAAAAAATTTCAAATAGCCAATGAATATATATAATTAGTTCATACATATACATATAAATCATTTACAATAGATGATATTTGTTAATTCCCATTACTCATTACATTTGATAATTGTTTTAGTAAATATTGAAAAGTCTATTTGATAATCATTATTACTATATCCACTGAGATATTTTCAGACTACGAAATCCGATATAAGTTATCATAATTTAAATATGATAATAAATTTTAACTCAACTATAGTTAGAGAATATTTTATCCAATAATTCATACATTATCAAATGTCATTATATTATATCAGTTCATTCATCCTAATAAAACATTATAGAATAATGTTATTAAGAATAAAAAGAATAAATTTTAAGATATGTTGTGATTAATGATGATTAATACAAATTTCCAACCATCATTTAAGGATTTATATTACAATTGAAACTATATAAAAAAAGTCAAATTCCAACTATTTTTGGAAACAAAATCCCATATGTGTTTCAATATAGGATGAAATATAATTTTTCACATAATCATGAATAAGAATGAAAATAATTCTTTAATGAAAATTGTAACAATTGACTATCATCATGAGGAAAAAGTGTAAACATAATTTTTTTTAAAAATAATTTTTTTATGAGGTAACAAAATATGATAATATCTATAAACACATACAACTTATTAACAAATATAAATTCTCAAATTTTTAATTTAATATTTAAGATGAAGAGAATGTGGTGGGGGATATTAATCCGATGTGTGAGTTGGAAGACACTGTATATTGATTAGGGAAACTCTTGAAGAGAACATACCTAATAACATAATCAACACTCCAGTATCTCCATTCACCCTCACCACCAAATTATGACTCGCTATAATACTTATCCAATTAGAAAAAATCATAGATAACCTTCATCAAGAACCTTCATAGTACCAAAATCTAGCTAAAACAGAATAAAATAAAGATTTTTTAACATCCCCATGTCTCCAAAATTGAAATAAATATACAATGAATCGATGATGAACCATTTTTATTGAGGTTGAAACATTATAGACATTAGTATATAAGACAAAATGTCATTATTTTCAACAAGAAGTTAAGGAACATGAATAGGTATCCACCAGAAACCTTTGGAAAAACTCCACTTATTTACAATATTTGGATGAAAAACATCAACAATGGAAAATATTCTATCTATATATACACACTCACACTAGGAAAAATCCATTATAAATGTGGAAATAATATTAATAGAGACCCAATTTATAAAATTAATTTCTATTTAGGTGGTAGATCATTGAATACTATCAACATATTTAAAAAAACGTCCAAAAACCTCCATGAATATAATAAAACTAGGAGATCATGGAATGGGTTTGATAATCCATGATGAAAGTGCAGAGTCTGACGGAAAAAATCTATTATACACCATATACTAAAGACATTTAAATGAAGTATTCTTTGATTATAAACCACTTTATAGGAGGAATAACCACCCAATAGAGGGAACATAGTATAAAAACTAACATCATAAAAAATATAAGATGATATAATCTATTGTACCCTATAGATACTAAAACATAGAAAATAATCAAAAAAATTGTTCACCACTGAGTTATATGTGAAAAAACACTTTCTACCAAATGGTTCTTCACCCTGATATATGGGTACCATCAATGATATCTCATTAGAATCCTAGGTGAGAGGATACCTTGTAGAAAATTCCAATTAATAAGCACTAGAATGGAAAATAGTCCTTTGATGATTAAATTAGAATCATAAAATATATATTGGAGTGAAAAAAATATATAATTATAGGTAACTGATTTGGAAGGAACCATATTTTGTATGTGATAGAGATCTATTAGAAAAAACACTCTAAGTCTAGAAAAAATTAATCATTATAAGATATCCTAATGTGACATAAATATATAATCTACATGAACCATTTGATAGAAAAAAATATATATTTAATGACATTTTATGAATAAAAAAAGGTTCCATATTTCTAAAAGGGATATTATGTGAATGATAAAGTTTGATTAATATGAGGATGAATGTAAAAATATATTGGGTCAATGTACCACATCACATAGGTCAACAGACCATGAGGTTTGTAGTTTTTTAATGGTCACTATTGGATAGAGAAAAATATTGATGTAATCAAATTCAT
Source organism: Viscum album (assembly GCA_963277665.1). Lineage (NCBI taxonomy): Eukaryota > Viridiplantae > Streptophyta > Magnoliopsida > Santalales > Viscaceae > Viscum > Viscum album. Next base: position 2,083,977,285 of record OY728119.1, read on the forward strand.
CGATTGATAATTATTTCTCTATTTAAATAACATAACACTCAACATGGATTTCTCTGAGAAATTAAAATTTATATATCCATAAGATATACATCCATACCTAACAATATATAGTTTCAATAATAATAATTCATCAATATAAAAATTAATAGATTAAAGTATATGAACATATAAAAAACAAATTATAGTCCAAATGTAATTTGATTAACAACTATCTTGTATACATGTAAAAAAATTAAATGTATGGATTGAGTGAATGATATATAATCATCCTAACAGATAAATATCTATACAAGGATCTCCAAAATGACCCATTTCATAAAACTACTCATGAACAATAATCACCTATAATTTTAATGAAATAAAGGAATAAGACCCATCAAGAAGTTCCCCTAAAATATATCGCTTCTTACAATTTACCCACATCAGATATAATAATGACTACTAACACCTAGAGAAGGTATATATCATCTATGAGAAAATCATTACAAGATACCACCACAAGTATTTATAATACATATAATATAAAAATTTATAACAATAGTTTTAAAATACTATTTTATAAATACAATTTTTTTGTAAAATTCATTATTCTACCTAGAAAATGTATTTTGAAATATATTTCATACTCATTTAGTTTTAAAAATGAATTCCCAATCATACAAGGATATGAGAAAATGGAATGTGTAATGATTTAAAAATGTTAATATAATATAAACCATAAATATCAATATGAGTAAAAACATATATTAAAAGTAATCATGTAGGATCAAACCATTAAGACATGATAAAAATTTAAGGGATAAATAAAGACCATACCAATAGAACTGTAGGATGAACTTTGCGAACCTAATAGTATACCATCCCCAAAATACTATTTGGCTACTACAAGGGACATCCCTTATCTGTAGGATTGAAATACGAATGTAGATTCTCAATTACAAGAGGGGGTGAATTTTATGTCTAAAAACATTCATTTTTGACCTTAAGTAAAACAATGTTTGACAAGGTTAAACAATGTAAATTCACAAGACCGCGTTTAGTTCTACAGACATTCTAGGTCCCTAAATTTTTTTTCTAGAAATGAACCTTATGAAAAGTATACAAGGAATTTATTCTACCATAAAGTGTATATAATATTGCATATCAAAGTATACAAAAGAACAATAAATTATAAGAATGTTATACATTTGTCCTTTATCAAAATACAAATGAAACAATATTGAATAAAAAACAGTAACAAGTGAAAAATATTTTAACCTGAAAAGAAGGGTATCCAACAACCTTGGATAAATGTCCCTTGATTTATACTTTCATGAAAGTCTATCATACCAACACTAGGGTATACCCTCGATAAGAATATCTAAATCTGATTTTCTATCACTGCAATCACTCAAACATTAAGGTTTTCAGAACCTCTGTCTTCCTATCCATGGATGTCCTCTAACATTAAGGTAGTCAGCACCTTAATGTTAATAGCCTCATAAGTACTCAATTGTATATAGAAACCATTAGAGTCACATAAAGCATTCTGAACAAGATGTTTAGTACGCACAAGGCTTGATAGTCTCTCTATCTCTAGAAATCACTTCAGCATCCTGCAATCTCTAGAGTGATCAATAGTGTATCAAGATTATTCAAATGAGATCCTATTTATAATAACTTATCTAATGGTCTAATCCCTCCTTCAATTGTTATATTTTTCCTTTAATTTCAAAGGGACCTGTAACCATGTCACTCAATGAAATTTTAATTTGAAACAGAATGTACAATATTGTTTCATAACTTTAACAAGTGTATAAAAAATATGGTTTATTAACCAAATCTATTTTTTTATGATTCTTTGTAAAATTAAAAGATCATATTCTAACCAAAAAATAATGTGGTAATTATAAATCATGGATATTCAGATTTGGTTTTTCAATGAATTCAGAACCAGAATTATATAGATTTTAGAATCTGAATTCTGAGGAATTCGGAGTCTAATGTCTAAGGAATTTGGAGTAAAAAATATAAGGAGTTAAAAGTTTTAATTATAGGGAATTCAGTGATTTAATTTCAATGAATTTGGAGTCTGAATTTCATAGAAATCGTATTATTAATTTCAAAGAATTTGGAGTCTGAATTTCATAGAATTCAAAGTCTATATTTCAGATAATTCAGAGGCTAAATTTCAGAGAATTTGGATTTTGAATTTTAGAGAATTCGGACTTTGATTTTTTGAGAACTCAAAGTCCGAATTTCAGAGAATTCAGAGTTTGAATTTCATAGAATTTGGAGTCTGAATAAAGAATACTCTATAAACAAGGATTTATAGGATTCCAATGATTTAGATATGAAATCGAATTTTAACCTTCAGTAATAAAAAGATATTGATTTAGATAAACTATAAAATAAAAAATGAATACATAGAAAGGATAAAATTTCCTTCAGGAATGAAATTTTTTAATATTAAGATAATTATTATGGAAGAAATGTTTTTTTTGAGATAGAGTGTTTGTGATTTTCAAAACATAGAGGAATGGAAAATATATAAGGAATCTTTATTGACTCAATAATCTCCCCATTTTTGGAATGAAAAAATATCCTTACGAAAAATAATACAAGGACATAGATTTTATCTTTTTTAACATAAACGAAAAATTATCTGTCTTTATATATGAATCATAGTTAATACGACTAACTACCCTTTAAGTTTTGAAATCCCTAATCACATTATTGATTTGATGAATGATATTTTACATTTTCTTGTATATGAAAATATTCTTTCATAAGAATACCCCCATAGATGAACTCCCCCTTACATAGGGAAATCTCATCTTTACAATGAATTATTATTACCATTCCTTTCTCCCCCTTTGTGATATTAATAAAGGAATAAAGAGAATGGAAAAAAATAAGGTACGTGAGAAATTAGAACAAAACAACCAAATAAATGATAAAATACAAAAATTCCATTAGGATTGAAAGAATTTTTAAAAAGAAGAAAATTCCATAAATGATCTGAATTGGGTAAAATTATCCTTCCTTTTTACATCGACATTAACTTATGTAAAATGGTTGTTAGATTCTTTATCTCCTTGTAATATTCATTTAATGCGTGAGTAGCTGATCCTGATCACCATTTTTCTTCTCTAAGGATTTTATCTTTTCTTCCTAAGCCTTAAGAATATCTACCTGAGCCATTAAAACATCTTCTTGCTTAACAAGAATTTCATCAAACTCAATTCTGAGATCCATTTCCCTCTTCCAATTCATAGCCACAAAATTAAGCATCCCATTCATGTACTTTACTTCTTGATTCCAGGTTGTCTGTTCGAGAGTTAACTATTCCTCAAAACTCTAATTATAATCATTAAACTTACCATATTTGGAATCAAAGTCATCCTGTACACATTATTAAAATTCATAAAATACTCTCAAGTCATCAATTTTATTCATTGAACAACATGTAATATTCTTTAAAGATCATTTATGATATTCATATTCAATAAATAATGTTTTGAAATCTATCTCATGCTTCACAAACTTATCCAAAATCATGGGGACTGAATTTTATTTTTGATTAAACTAGTGATAAAGCATCTAGCACCTCGAGTCTATACTCATAAATAAGGGAATGGTATCAACCAAGTCCATTAAATATAGTTCCACAAAATCATATCCAAGAGAAGACGATTCTGAATCTGAGTGTTTGTTTAGTGAGGATTCTTTTTATAACTCTTCAACTTTCTTCCTCAATGAAGAACCAACACATTTCTTTTTCACCATATATTTCTTAGGTGTATCAACCACATGATTTCCCTTATCAACTCTTAGAATGATCTCTTATGCTTTGGGTGATTCATAATCACTATAAGAAATCCGAAAATTTTTATCATCCTCATGGTTTTCTTTCTCAGTTCCTTCCTTAGTATCCTCTGGCTGAATGATGTCATGGTTTTTACATTCTTATTCAGATAGTTTATTTGCTTCTTCCTGACCCTTTTATTATTTTCCTTGTGGAAAAAGTTTTGAGTATTCTTCTTTAGAAGATTATATTGAATTTATCTTTGAAGAAATTTCATTCTCATGATATTCTTATACTTTTCTTATCACATCTTCAGTGTCACCAGATTATTATTCTTATTCTTCTTCTTCTTCTTCTACTTCTTCCTCTTGCATAATTTCTTATTCTTATTCGAGTTACTGAATCACTAACTTGTTTCCCAAAGTCAAAGGGAGTGATTCTTTCAAAAACGATTCTGGTACCAGGATTTGTTCAAATGTTTTTTCAGCAGCCTTAAGTAGGGATTAAAATATCGTTCCATTAAATATTTTCTTCCTCTTCCTCTTTTCTTTCTCATTATTTTCATGATCTTCAAGAAACCTTCATCTTCAAGGGTTTTTCCTTATTTGGCTGCAATAAAAAAGTAGGCTCCTCTTCCTTTCTATTCTTTTTGTCTTTTCTCCACTTAGCCACCACTTCATCTGGGTAAGTCTTTTCCTTCTTTTGTTTTGGGGGTGTGGATTGAGTTTCCATAGCCGCATGGTTTTTTCTTTTTCTTTGGGTTCATTCACCTTTGTCTTCCTCCACCATTCTTCGAAGTTTCAGGTGTTTCCATTTTCTTTGAAAATTATTCTATTTCTGATTCAGACAGATCATAGAAATCTCCGAATTTACTATTTAATCCATCCTTCATTCTTGTGAGAGTATCAGCACCCATCAATATCACTTTGTAATTCCTTTGCTAAGAACTAATAGGGACATTGAAATATTGATGAAAAAGAACAATAATCTTGGATAGAATTTCTAGATACTTGATGATTTGAGACATCAAATTTCCATTCATGATATTCTCAATTATCACCAGGATATACTTGACCTAGATTATCTTCCAGAGGTTCACCTAGAAATCCAAAATATAGATGACACTTTTCTTCAGGTAATCCTTTTCCCATTTTTTTGGAATGATAAAACCCGGAATCCATAATTCAGGAATCCGAATGATTATAGATAGATGAACAATCTTCAGAGCCATAACAAGATTCAATCCAAGGCACTGTAAATCCTTTTCCTTCTCAAATAAACCTGATACATTCAGTAATTTATGGGTGAAAAATTCAACTTCAACTTCATATGTAATTCCCATTAGACTTGTATCCTTAGTGTATAAAATATAGTAGGTATTTCCATAACACTTTAAGGAAAACATGTCTCTCCCATCTTCGTTGATGAAACATAATATCTCATAGAATTCAAACAACAACTCCAGATAAACTAGATCATGCACCATCAGTTTTGAAACACATAGGATCTACAATCTATTCAGAAATAAATTCATTGAAATGATTGAATCATACATAGAAAACAATTTCATATCTACTAACTTCTCTCTGTACATTTTCCATTGCAAGTTTTCCTTTTTAGATGACGTTTCTTTCTGAGGTAAGATTTCACATACAATCGAAATTATGAAAAACATGAATATTTGGAATTACCATAACTAGAGCCATAGGGTTTCTAGATTCCATATCTATGAAGATTGACGCGAGACAATCATCGGAGGGTCCTTATATAGTCATTTGAGGTGACAGTTCACCTTCCTTGATTGATCCATTGGTTGAAATAAATCATGATTAGATCTGAAGATTGAGATGATATCCAAATAATGAATTTGGTAGATTCCGATCTTTTGAGGTTTTTAAGATATAAATTTTTGATTTAAGGAAAATTGAATTAGAAATTTTTTAAACAAAATGAATATAAAAACATTAAAAATAATATTATGAAAATTTAAGAATTAAAACATACGTTATAGATTTCCTAAAAATTATTCTTAATGAGGAAAAATCTTATTAAAGAACATTATACTAAGGAAAAATTAAAATAAATTTTATAAAAAATTTTATAACGAAAATTTTGAATACGAAAATTTTGTTTACGAAAATTTTTTATTACAATTTTTTTTACAAAAAATTTGATTACAAAAATTTTTATTATTAAAATTTTGATTACAAAAATTTTTATTACGAAAATGTTGAATATAAAAATTTTGATTACAAAATAACATGATTATGAAAAAGTTTGATTATGAAAATTTTGAATACAAAAATATTTATTATGAAAAAACATTATGAGAAAAAAATTTCATTACGAAGATATTTGTTTAAAAAAATTTTGATTACGAAAATTTGTGTTATGAAAAATTAGAATTATGATGAGAATGTACAACCCCTATAAAAATGAGTTTCCTTATATAAGGAGATATGTTTCAACAAAAAGTTAATATGGAAGATTTCGTTATGGATATCATTCCTAAATTCTATTTAATGTATTCAAATATATCGATGGGTAATGATATTGTTAAAATTTTAGCAAGTTGATCTTGTGTTCTGATAAACTGAATAATGATATCCCCTTTATGTGTGTGATCCCTAAAAAAGTGACGGTTAATAGCAATGTGTTTTGAATGAGAGTGATGCGAAGGGTTTTTACGTTAGGTAGTGGAACTAGTATTATAACACAATATTTTTGTTTTGGTAAAACTCATTCCATAGTCTTTTAGTGTATGATGCATCCACAAAACTTGATCACAACAACTTCCTGCTACTATATATTCAGCTTCAGCAGTGTAAAGTGATACTCAGTGTTTCTTTTTTTCATGACCTAGAAACCAATGAATCTTATAAAAAATGACAAGTTTCAGATTTAATTTTCTTATCCATTCTACATCCACCAAAGTCAGCATCCAAAAATCATTATAAAACAAAATTATTTCCAGATGTATACAAGATTCCTAAATCCATGGTTCCCTTTATGTAGCAATTTTTTTCACTACCATTAAATGATATTCCTAGGATTAGATTAATATCTTGCACATAAGCATACTAGAAACATTGTTTCTAGATGACTAGTTGTTAATTATAGTAAACATCATATTGTACCTCTAAATGATGTTTGATCTAGTGGTTTCCCAGCATCATCAAGATCATGTGAATTTGAGGTACCAATGGGAGTACTAATACTATTATTGTTTTCATTTCCATAATTTTTAAAAAGGTCCTTAATATACTTATGTTGGGATATATAGGTTCCGTCTGGTTTTTGAGAAATTTTAAAACCTAGGAAAAATGTTAACTCACCCATCATATTAATTTCAAACCATGATTTCATTATATTTACAAAAAAATCAGTTAATTATTGCAGATTTGAACCAAATATAATGCCATCAACATAAATTTGAATAATAAAAAAAAATTTCTTAAATTTTTTTATAAATGGGGGATGGATTAGATTTTCACTTAATGTAATTGTATTATAACAGAAATCTTGTATGTATATCTTACCAGGCTCTAGGGGCTTTATTAAGTCAATATAAAGCATTGGTATGTTTGAAAAAATGTTGCGGATTTTTTTGTATCTTCATAACTAATAGGTTGTTTAAAAAAATGTCATCTTGAACATATCCATTAAATAATGCACATTTAAAATCCATTTGAAAATGTTTTAATTTAAAGAATGCTGAAAAGGAAAGTAGAATATGAATTTATTGAAGTCAAGCTATTGAAGCATATGTTTCTAAATAGTCTATTTTTTCTTCTTGATTACATCATTTAGACACTAATGTATACTTATTTCTAAATATGATTCCATTTTCATCACACTTATTTTTGAAAACCCACTTTACTCTAATAATAGATGTTTCCTTAGGTCTTTAAACCAATGTCCATACTTTATTCCCGTCAAATTCATTTATCTCATCTTGCATGGCTTTTGACCAATCATCATCACCTAATGGTTCATCCGTGATTTTTGTTTCTAATTTAGAAAGGAATTCTATATGTTCAAATTTATTTTTGAAGGAACTTCTAGTCCGGATAAGTGGATTTACAACCCCAATGATACTATCAGTAGGATGATTATTTAGAAACAACTCATTTGGGTTTTGTAAAACATGTTTATCAATATATGGTAGGAAATCTTCTAGGGTAAATGTCTCAGAAAAATTTTCATGAACATTTTCCTAATCAAATGGATCATCTAACAAGGTATTATAATCAGTTTTTGAAAACAAATCTGAATATGCAGGTTGAGGTTGTTTAAAAAAGGATCATTTTCATCAAATTTATCATGTACTGTTTCTTCAAAAGTATAAGTATTTTTATTAAAAACTCAAAAATCCTTAGATGTTGTGGAGTAGCCTATGAAAATTATTTCATCAGATTTGGGTGTGAATTTATGTAAATTTTTATTACTACTCAAAATGAATACCTTTCAACTAAATACTTTGAAGTATGAGATTCTAGGTTTTTTACCATTCCACAATTTCAAGGAGGTTTTATGATGAAAAGTTATATTCAAGGATAATTTTATAGAATAACAATAAGTACTTATAGTTCTATCCCAAAAAATTTTAGTTTCCGAATATTCACTCATCATGGTTTTAGTTATCTTTTCATGAATTACATTTCTTCTTTCAACAACACCATTTTGTTAACGAGTTCTTGGTGCTGAGAAATTACGAGAAATTCCTTTTATACTAATTTTTTTTCAAAATCATAATTTTGAAATTCACGTCCATGTTCACTATGAATAGTTATCAATGGAAGATTCTTCTCATTTTTAACATGGGATCTAAGGATTTTAAAATAAAACAAATATTCAGCTACATTTCCTAGAATATAAGCCCACCGAAATCAAGTGTAATCATGTACTAGGAAAAATACATAATATTTTCCTCCAATGCTTCCAGTTTTTGTTGGACCAAAATGATACATATGCACCAACTGTAATGGATTAGTATTTGATACTTTACTGATTGATTTAAACCTTGATTAATATTTCTTTCTTTATTAATAAGGATAAAAAACATTTGAAGAATCATATCTATGCTCTGGTAGATTCATAAAAGGTCATTACTTAGAGAGTTTACATGAGTACCTATGGTTTTAATGTTCTAACCTTCTATTACATAACCATGACTGATCTTCAACTACACTAAGACAAGGTAGTTCTTTGCTCCAAAGGTCATGTTTTTTTAGTTATTATACATTCACTTGCCTATGGCCATAATAAAAAAACTGTTCCTTGTAATTGTGTGCTAATAATTTATCGATCCTAAAATTTACAAGGTAATCTTCATCACATAATTGACTTATGCTAATGTGGTTGTACTTAAGAACAATAATAAATAAAATAATTTCAATCAATGTTTTTCTAAGAAGAATAATGTTACCAATACGAATAATTTATCCTTAATCATTATCTCCAAAAGTTACATTTCCTCCATTCATCTTGATAATCATTTCAAAGAAGATTTTATTACCAGTAATGTGTAAGGAAAATACAATATCCATGTTCCATGTATTTTTGTTGGTTCTATCATTTTTTTTGAAAATAAGAGTGCTAGAATTTAGAAATCCAAATTTTCAAGGATCTAGAAATTTCAGAAGGAAATATTTTAGGAATCCACATCTTCATAGAAAAATAACATTTATGAAAACCTAACGACTAAGTTTGGTTTAAAGAACATTTTTTCACAATTCCCACCATATTTACATTTAGTGCAGAATGAGGAACTTTGAGGAAGAACAGAATTTTTACTAAAAACTAGTTTAGAATGAGTACAACCAAATCCAAAATTATTTCTTTTGAGGTCGAATTTGGGAATTCATCTTATCAATGTTTTATTTACTAGTGGTAATGTATGAATAAAACGTCCTCAGGGAAAATTTTTATGACTTTAGTTTAAAAACATTTTTTTTATCCTCAAACACATTAGTTTTAGAACTATAGTTAGTCTCTAAAATATTTTTCTTAGAAATTAAATTTTCAAGATACTTAAAAATTTTATCCTTCTTATAAATAACATGCTCAACGTTTTGGGAAATACTTTAAAAATCATAAATTTTCTTATCAAGGGATTTTGATGATCAGATACTTCATTAGTATAAATTGAAATTCTAGAATTTGATATATCAATCATTTTCCTGCATTTATAATTTCCATTCTTAAGATGTTTAGAAAACCTAGATACATCTTCATAAGTAGGTAATATATTATCTTCATCAGAAGTAGATTATTAACCTGAAGACAAATAGTATTTTTATCTGTATAATTTTCAATAAAGGATACATTTGTGATAGATTCAGAATTGTGTACCTTATCCATTAAAAAATGATTTTCAATAGGTTGTCTGGAAATTAGACCAAGATTCTTCTAATCATGAGATTCATACTTTAAGGATTCATCAGAATAGTCAACACCACTGGCAGTCCAAGTGTCATTAGAATTCAAAACATTATTATCTTTATCATTATAGTACATATTTCTATTCATATCAGAATTCTTTTTCTTTCTATCCTTTTTTATAAGCATAGGAAAATCTGACCTTATATTCCCTACTATTTTTCATTCATAACTTGTGACTTATGATTCTTTCTTATACATTATTTATTTTGTCTCAAATCTATAATAAAAGTCTTTCTTCCCAACTATCTTGTTTATCTTTCGAGCAAGATTAGCTAGATCATTTTCAGAATGTTCACATTCTCTAGATTCAGATAAAACAATGACTTTATTTGACTTGGTTCTTGTATTTCATTCAGGATTGGATTTAGTAGTAGTAAAGGCTTTACTCCCATTTCCATTTTTCTTCTTATTTATATCAACATATAATTAAATTCTGGTATCCTTTTGGAGAAGAGATCCAAAAATCTCATCAAAATTACTTTAAGATACTTTCATATTATCATCATTGGCTATTCTCTTTGATTTCCACTCATTAGGCATGATATCTATAATCTTTTCCACAAGTACCTCATCATCTAAACCTTTCTCGCCCATGGATTGTAAACTCTTAACAATATCCATAAAACATTGTAGTACTGTGAACACTGGTTCTCCATAAGAAAATATAAATCCATGATATTATGATATATGTATATCTCTTCAGGATTCTATAATAATGGATGTACCAAAATGAGTATCCTCCAATTTCTTCTAGATACAGTTATCAGCTTCACAAGATGAGACTTCACTATATATATTCCTAGTCATGGAAGACAACAAATTGTTGTGTACCTTGTAGTTTAGTTGATATTATGACTTTTCTAGATTATTAAAATTTCTGACTTCATTATCAAGAATCTTGTAACCTCAAGTAAGAATAACAATGTTTTCCACAGTATTATTGATAAACAAAGTCTTTATATGATCTCTCCAATATTCATAATCATTACCATAAAATATATTTGGTATTGTAGGATTTATATTTTCAATCGAAACGACATTCATTCCTTCCATCTAAAAGAAACTATCATACCACAAAACTTGTTAATAAAAAAAGTTTGTAAACAAGGATAAAAATTCTAAGCAAGGATATAATTTAGAACAATGAAAACTGAGCAAGAAAACTCATATGTGAATATATGTTTTTCAGATACCTACACCGATACAACTTTTTGGATCAAAATATGAATGTATATGCTCAATGACAATATGGTAGTGAATTGTATGTTTAAAAACATCCATTTTAAACTATAAGGAATGCTATGTTTAACAAGGTTAAACTAGCTAAATTCATAAGATTTCTTTTAGTCCTACAAAACATACTAGGTTTCATAATTTTATTTCCATAAATGATCCTTGTGAATTGTTTACAAGGAAAATAGTATACCTTAATGTGTATAGAATCTTACTCATAAATGTATTCAATGAAAAATGAAAGTATAAGAAGGTTATACATTATTCCATTATGAAAATACAATGTAAATAAATATGAAACAAACATGTAAAAAGTTTGAAATATTTTAACCCAATGAGCAGTTTATCCAACAACCTTAGATAACAGACACTTGATTTATTCCTTCAAGAAACTCTGTCTCACCCACACCAGGGTAAGCCCTCGATTGGAATATAAAAAATATGCCTTTCTATCCCCACTTTCCCTAAAACATTAATGTAGTTGGAACCTCTGTCTTCCTATCCAAAAAAGTCCTAGAACATTAATGTTGTCAGAACCTCTCTCTTCCTATCCTCATAAGTCCTTGATTTTACACTAAAACAATTGGTTTCAAACGAAGAAAGCTAAAAAATATGTTCAATACGCACAAGGCATGACAGTCTCTCTCTAGAAATCAGTTCTGCAACATGAAATTTCTTGAGTGATCAATAGTGTTTCAATATCATTAAAATGATCTCATATTTATAGGAACTTCTCTAATGGTCGACTCCCTCCTCAAATGGTAATATTTGTCCTTTAATTTTAGAGGGACCTGTACACATGTCACTAAAAAAACGGTTAATTAGAAATAGAATGTATGCCATCATTTAATAACTATAACAAGTGTACAAAAAATATCGTTTCTAAACCAAATCTATTATTTTTTAGTCTATGTAAAAATAAATGTTTAGTGTCTAAAAAAATAATAATTTGGAGATTATAAATCATGAATATTCAAGTTCTATTTTCCATGAATTTAGAACCTGAATTATTTAGATTTATGAATATGAATTCTAATTAATTTGGAGTCTAAATTATTATGAATTCAAATTCTAAATTCTGAATATTTCGAAGTCTGAATTTTGAGTAATTTTGAGTCAAAATTCAGAGGAATTTGGAGTGTGAATTCTAAAGAATTAAGAGTCTAAAATATATGGTATTCGGAGTCTAAATTTCATTGAATTCAGGTTCAGAATTTTAGAAACTTTTGTGTGAAAATTTCAGAGAATTCGGAGTTTTAATTTCAGAGAATTCGGAGTCTGAATTTCATAGAATTTATAGTGTGAATTTCAGTGAATTCAAAGTCTGAATTTAAGATAATTTCAAGTCTTATTTTTAGATAACTCTGAGTCTAATTTCTGGAGAATTCAGAGTATGAATTTCAGATAATTCATAGTCTAAAATCAAAATACTCTATAACCATGTATTAAAAGGATTATGTGGTTTTAGATATGAAACTTAATTTTAACGATTATGAATAAAAACAGTTATATTTATAAAAACTATAAAATGATCAATGAAATCATAGGTAAGGATAAAATTTCCTAGAGGACTGAAAATTTTCCATAATAAGATAAATCATATGGAGAAAATAATTTTCCTTAAGGTAGAGTGTTTGTGATTTTAAAAACATAGAAGAATGGAAAAGTTATAAGGAAACCTTAGTGTATCCACATTATCTAGGTCATTGATTAACAATGAGTATTCACTATTTTAGTAATCTAAACTCTTACAACAGTCATCCAATTTACACAGACACATAGTAAAGGATCCCATTTATAAATAATTAATAATCAATTTTCATAACATGAAAAATATCCTGAAACCATCAAAAGATACATAAAAATATACTAAAGAAATTTATCATTATGATATAGAATATTAATTTCATATAATACCTTATATAAAAATACATCATAATAAACCATGAAATGTAAATCATTAAACCATAATTCATAAATAAATATGATTTATAAAATCATTTGAAATTAATTTTTTAATAAAATAATTCATTAAAAACATTATCAAATACATCATAGTCATAATGTTGGTTGAAAAAATAGAATCATGTGAAGCACAAAAAACCAAGCATTTTATATAAAGTAATTTCTTGAAATCAATGGAATAATTTTAAATATGTTCCCAAAAATTCATTTTAATAATAATATAATGAGTAATCCATAGATAATTCATTTAATAATTTTATACTGAGGGAAAACTAATTAACTATAGAAAACTATCTCAAACTGCTCTAAAAAACATATACATATTCAAATACGAGATGATTGGCACGAAATGATATTTTCACAATGAAAATCTATAAAACACTACCTCACATCCATGAATTCCCATAATATTTTCCCACATACCCAACTAGGTTAAAAATTATGTTAAAGTTCTAGATAAAATATAAGAGAAACTAATAGACTATAGAGAAACATACCAATTCCTAGAGGGATCCAATTTTGTATATGGAAGACCACTATGGATATTGTTGAGAAAAGACCCATTGTTGGGAGAGTTATATAGTGTAATGTAATGGGACTAAGGAATGAAGAAATATGGCAATGAAAAGAAAAAAGGAGAAATTTAATATGGATATTTTATAAATATATGTAGGAAGCATTATTTTTTTCATATAATTTAGACAATTAGGTTCAAAGCATGCTATTTATAATTTTAAGAAACCTTATAAATTAGTGTTTTCATATGATTCAGACACATAGTGATGGAAACCATGCACCATTGATGAAAAAATTATTAGAAAACCCATCTCTACTGTTTATGGTTTGGGTTCTTGGCTAAAAAAACCATGTTCTATCAATTAACCCAATTCTACATTCATATATGGTATTAGAAGTACCTTTAAATCCTGAAGGTTCTAAAAATAAATTACATGAATAGAGTATTGAATGTTAAACGAATACCAATGTCATGGTGTATGTGATAATTAATCCCACAATGCTACAATTTCCCCCTTAATTTCCTCATTGATATCAATTAATAAATATATGCGACCGCTAATATTTCAAAATTTTATCATTCTACCTTTTCTCATGGATATCATTACGCTGAATTTATAACAAACATGGTAAAAAATTTATTTTCCCTATAAATAATTACCCTGATTATCCCTAGAAAAATATATTCTACACAACCATTGTGTTATGTGGTCAAAACCCAAATTTTCCATATTAACAATGTGAGATGGGTTTTCATGATTCTTCTTAAAATGGGATAGAAGAAACACATCATGAATAGTCCTTATTTTAGAAAATTGGCCTAGATGATACACCACTCTCTTCGGTCTCCCTAATAATTCAAATAACCCAATATAAAATTATATTAACCAAACCAATATTCCAAATATTTGGTTTTTCTATCATGATGATACTCTTAGAAACATGTGACTAAAAAAATGTAATATCAAAAAGATAGACAATGATGGTTGGTATAAAATCTATTGGGTATTTGATCAATCACCAATCCTTCCACAATTAATCTAACAACAATTTTCATCTCTTAAATGAGATTATATTCAAATAAGAAATTCCCACCCAATCCTGACAAAAAATGAGGGGATCATCATTTCATTCATATATATCATTGATGGTATCCATTATGATTAAGGATTCAAAACAATTTTTTTTAAAAATTTTACACAATTATTAATGTTCCTCCCATTAACACACATAGTCCTGTATTTATGCTCCCATTATAACCTAAAATATCTGAATAAAAATTTTATTTACCAATTATTATATGGTTAACGGATGATACTCATCCTTAAATATGAAATAATCACATTGTAATAACCCTTATATAAAAGTTTATTAAATCATGGGAATTGATGAAAAACATTTGCAAGTTATATTCCATAATGATTAAATATCTAATGGATAAATAGTTATCTTTTATATTTGATTTTTATCAGCTCTTGAATAAGAACCTAATGAACATATTTTCACAACTATTTGAGATCAAAATTATAATAATCTTCCATCTCAGTGTCTAAACAAATTAAATCCAAAATTCTTAAATATCTCATCCCATTTTCATAGCAGAATGACAAGTGATTAAAAATATCCAACATCATTTGAATTCATGACTTTATTCTCCAAAACTATAATGGTGATATAATTTAATAAACTTCCAAATTCATTTGGGGCCACCAATACTAATTCTATATATTTAAAATCATCATGGAATATTTTTAATGAATTTCATAACATTAATTATTCCATCTTTCCATAACCCTCAAAGTCAAGTTCATAGAAACTAGAAAAGTCTTTTTAAAACAAATAACTTCCTATATATACTATGAATAATCACAAAAAGTCACCCCATTATTTTTAAAATATACTTATATGATGAAAATTATGATTCAATTCCAAATGAATTTAAGTCCAACCATATAAGGAATTTGTTACATTCACTATATCCATGAACAAATTATCATTATAATCATCTAAATAAAAGTGAATTAAAATATATATACATTAGAAATACAAACTATCCATTTATTTCATTAAAATATTAGTTCAAAAAATATGAAATAATGAATCATCCATCAAATTAATTTTCCTAGAGTTGTTGGATAAATAAAATTAAATGTTCTCGACATACTCCAAATAGTTCCTATACAAAAAATTAATATCCAAATGCGAAAGTATGTTTACAAATCCCTATCCTAGACACCAGGACTAAGTAGTAGTTCCCCATTTCTACATTTGAGCCTCCCCATATTGAAAAGTCTTCCAAATAGTTCTATGGTTGATAAAATATCCATGGGAATAATATATATTTAATATCATTTCATAAAATAATAATAAAAATATAATTCCAAAAAATAATCAATATAAACATATTGAAATGATTGTGTACATGGAATATAAAAAGGTGATATCCCAATGTGAAAATGAAACTTGAATAATGAATTCTCAAAAAATAAATAAAAAACCCGGGGTTCCCTAATTTCTATCCTTGTAAACATCTTCTACAAAATTCTTACCTCAACAGTCCACCATGGGGTGATTTCCCTTCCCCTAATAACTCGTGAAATCATTATGAACACAAAAATTCATGAGTAGTTTCATAGTATATGAATTAGTAGAATAATAGTAATACATACTTACCTAACATTACCTATTATAATAGGGTATAAAAAATTATAGTATTCAATGTGTATAATTCATAAACAAGATGAAAAAAATCAACAATCAGATTCTAACCAAGCTTCCACAAACCCATATATATTTCTTCATTGACGTCATGCCTATAAATAATAAAATATTCCAATGGACAAACTATACACCAAGTAATTTTATTTATCAATCATTAATATCATGTAATCATACCCTACGTGTGACATGAAGCTCACATGAGTTCCAAATGCATGGAATGAATGTTGTTTGAGTACTCGATATATGGAACGAAATGTGTCACAATTCCTCATATACTTCTTGAAACATGAAGGGGTTCTTTTCATATAGAATGAAGGTCTATGAAGTGCCTATCATAAGACATGAAACTTAAATTAGTCCCTGATATATTTAATGTAGCTAAATAGAGTTTCAGATTCAATACATCCCATAGTATCATCATATCTCCATGTTTTTCTCAATTTTTTCATGGCCATCATATTTATTCAAGTGAAACTCCCTATAACAAATTAACGTGTCATGGTGATTCACATATTCCAAGAACATTAATAATACATCCAAAAATGGTAACTCATATATACACACACACACACACACACAAAAATGTATAGAAAAAATTGTGAGCATATCATTTTGAGAAATAATAAAGTAGACATAACAACAAGTAATCATAATCTAACATCATAAAAGTTACACTAGTATCACCCATGAAATATGTAATAATAAATGAGTCCCACATGATACACACATCCACAAGCTATCAAAATCATTAATAATATAAAATATTCCTACCTAAGAATCATAATTTTTCAACATGAAAAAATTATATCCCAAGTTCTATGGAACTTAATTCCTCATATACAATATAGATTGATAATAGGGATTGATATTTGAGTTTAATTACATAATAAAATCATATTTACATTAAAAAAATTTGGTTTTAATTTTTTCTCCTTGAGATGAAACCAATAACATTTATGATGAATCCATCCAATCAATATTGCACAATATATTGAAGAAAGACGTTAGAAAAAATAAAATGATTATTAAAAAATAAATGAATTGTGGAGAGAGGGAGGGATAGTTGGAGAAATATCTGAAATGAGATTTTCTTGAGGTGGAATGTTCATAAGAGGATATATACACCACTCCTCCACTGTTTCAATTTTTGGAAACATTTTTAAATTTTTCCCCAGATCTATTACATCACATTTTACTTCCACTCTTATTATAAATTAATATGCCACACCCATAAATTCATAAAAAGTTTAATCCTAGATTCTAAATTTCCAAATATTATATCATACATTAATAATATTTAAATTTCCATCCATATATATATATATACTGATTTTATATATAAACACACACCTACATGTATGTTTGTATATACTTATTAATTTATTTAACCCATATTTGGACAAGTTACATTTATTTATATATACACATCCATATATACATATATATACACACACAGGTATATATATATATATTGAAACTATCTTCATATTTTAATATACATCACATAAACATAATTTTCCCAAAATTAATAATAAAAATTATAATATATTATTATTATTATTATTATTAAATATCTCCAATCATTTATTCCATTAATTTTTATAATATAACATCCATTAAATTATGATAATCTTTTTATCATGAAAATTAAATTTATGGGGAACCGGTACTTTTATCATTATTATTACATAATATCTCTATAAAAACCCCTATAAAAGCATCACACATCATTTCAATGAATTAAATAATATTTTACTACAGAAGTATATTCCCATTTTTATTTTTTGACAAAAAATAAGGAAATACTGATATAATTACTATTACGTACAATTTAACCGTCTACAAAATTCACACAATAGTTATGTCGTGCCAATAGTAAAACCCACGTTCCAGACATAATGGTTATTTCATATTTCACATATGATATTAATATTGGGAAAATAATTTTTTCATAACAATTAATTATAATAAAAATATTAAATAAAAAATAATATCTATGTTGTGACCAAACAACTAGTGTAAAAAAATAAATGCATTTTCTAAGGTAAAACCTGCATCTTAAAGGTAATGGTTGCCCTAGATTTACCTTATGAGACACTTTTTGGGATATATTCCATTATTTTGGAAAAAAAATTTGTGTGTAATGAAATATATTTAATAATTTTATTATATAAGGTTTTAGGAACTATAGGAACAATAATAAATTCAAACTCATCCCTTAACCATAGAAATATTTAATAATTTTCCAATGTTTTAAAATTAATTTTACCTTTAAATAAACCATATAAATAATTTTAATGTGATTATTATAGAAAATTAATTGTCAATAAAAAATAAAAAATAAAATATTATGATACATGATTTTTATTATAATTGAAAAATGAGGATATTGAAATTCTCCCCCATTATCGACAATTAATCCCCGATAAGTAACAGTAGTGGTCTTCTTAAAGAAAATCATTCCACTAATCTAAAAAATAAACCCCCAATATCGTGCCTCCAAAAATTATGAACATTAAGAACATAAATAGAATATAGGTATTCTATTTTATAACACAATTTATCCTTAACAGTGTACATATTTCTAAAGTTATACCCTCCTATCATTAACCCAAGTACATTTCCTTATATGGTAGCAACTATCTATATATATAAAAAATCACTAAAATATTATAAGATTTATTAATTAATTCATATAATATATATTTGAGACCGTACTATATAAATATATCACTAAATTAGAAACTATCACAAACCAATAACACAAATCTAGAAATTTAATTAAAGAACTACTATGAAACAAAATAATAAATACATACATACATATATATAATGTGAAACTATGTTCCTAATCAAGATAAATGAACTCAAATGGAAATAAAAAATAACATGTCAAAATAATGTGTCACACCATGGGAAATTTCTATAAATTATAAGATCAGACATAACAAGCCCCTCTATTATAGAAACTTGTAGGTTCGCTATGAAACACTAGATAAGAACTATCCCAGTTCCCCTTTCTAAGTCCCAACCATCCATATCCTATGTAACCTATCCCAATCTATGGAATATGGGAAAAAATTAGTGATTCCTCATATGATATAATTCTTCAATTCTCTAGACAAACTATTGGGTTTGAGCCAGAGTGCCACTTGATCTCATGAGTGACTCTCTGTATGCAAAAGGGTATTTACTAGCTGTGAGGGTCAAAATTTGATAGTGGGGATAATGTACCCCCACGTAATATCCAATCAAAATTAAAAAAATAATAATACTAATTAATAATCTGAGAAAATGTGATTAAATGATAATTGGATTTATATGAGATAAAAATGGCCTTTCAAATTTGTAAGCCAACTAGAATAGTATGTGATACCAAAATAATTAAATTTTAATGACCTAACCCTAGAATTCACAGAGATGGTTCCTACTATAGTCTCATTGGCGTGATTACAATGTATTAAAAACCTAAGGACTGATAATTTTACAATATTTGGTAATATAGATAGATACAGTAGTCATATACTACAAATGAATACACAAGTGAAAATATAATGTTTTTTAAAATAATGATATTCCATCGACTATGTCTATACATATCATTCCTAGTACACTTCTGGGGATACTAAAAAATGGAATAAAAATAATGGGGACCTAAAATACATAGTATGATTTATGTACTATAGATTCCAGGGTAAATCAATAAATATAATAAATATGGAAAGCTAAATATCTTAGAACACAAGACATTAAAATAATTCGGTAAAGAATAATCAATATAGAAATTTAAATACCATAAAAAAATACATTTAATAATTATAATTTAAATGAAAAGAATAAATTGATAATTTAAATTGAATATGTCATAGATAAATAATAGTAATAATAACTTAATTCTGATTGATAATGATGCCTAATTATGGGATTTTGGGACATAGGCACATGATAAAATACCATCAATAAATTTCAAAAGATGTTTTAAAACTAATGTTAGAACCCCATTTATAAAAAATATTTTGAATCCAATTTATCTACTATGTATGGGCCCCACTAGTAATTTCATATCCAAATCATTCTTTATTTATCGAGTAATCAATTTAATTAATAAACAATATGGGTAATAATCAAATATTCTTTTTGAGTAAAGGGTATTTATTTATCAATATTTACCCATTAAATCAAATAAAATTATTTATAAAATCAACATTACATAAATGTGATGTAGTTGTTGAAATAAGAATATCATTGATAAATGATATTTATATTTATGGAAAATATAATTTATAGTGGATATTTTAATGGGAATAATAAAAACAATTATCAAGGGAATATAAGTAATATCCATTTTAAAAATAATCATAAGCCTTCTAGTTGAAAATATTTTTAGTATTAATATAATGTATACCCACTAGAGTAAGAATAAGTGTTTTTTTATTTAATGAAAAAAAGTTCTTTAAAATAGTCTTGAGGAATATATCTTTTTCATGTTTATTTTTTATCTAAATCAGTTCCATTGAAATTCATTTTAAAAGTTATTTTATTTAAAATAGTCTTGGTTTCAAAATATTTTTTATAAACCATTGGTTTGATATTAAAATAATTATAAAAAGATGTTTTAAAACTAATGTGAGAACCCCAAACATAGGTTTTTATGAAAATAAATTTATGATTGAAGAGTGGAATAAAGTTAGATTTTAATAAAAACATTTTGTAAAATATATTACGCTCTAATGAGGAAAAAAATAGTACCTTTAATTTAAAATAATCTTGAATAACCAATGGAGAATAAAATTAAAAGTTTTATTAATACATCATAAAATAACATTCTTTAATGGAAATTCATGTGCAATCAATCTCGAATAAAATGAGATTGAGAAGTTTACCCGTGGAAAAAAAATAAAGATGAAGTGAGAATAAACAAATGAATAGATTATATTTATCAATATTAAGTTATCATTAAATATTTTTAAATTAAAAAATATGTGGTCAATGTTAATAGTACACATAATCATATAATATTAACATCAATGAGGAAAAAATATTACAAAGTGTAAAGAAGTTATGTTTGGAAATTATTTTACACATGGTAAATCTAATTGAAATGCCACATAAATAATATAATTCTAATTGAAACACAAAATACCTTTAACAATGAATAATTATTTATATTAAAGTTAAAATTTTCATTTTATACACCATATAAAAGAATAAAGGTTAACAACATTACAATATTCCTCATTAAAATCAAATTGGGACTAAATATCACAACTTACACTCTTTTTTTATAAAACTCCTATTAAAATACATCATAATGTTATAAAAACATTAATAATTTATTTAAATAATATATTTATATTTATGATATATTACATGATCAATTTATAACAACTTCTCACCCTCTTATTAATAATAATTATTTATTTTAACTTTTTGAGGTCTTAATTTCATTTTTTTTCATGTATCATTTAACTAGTTTTTTCTAATAAATCAATCATTATATAGTCATAAAAATAATTTAATAATTATTCTAATATCATATAATGTTAGTATATATTTGTTTAGTATAATATATAAATTTTAGTGATAGGAAATAAAATACATTATTCGTGGTATTGAATGTTCATATGTACGCATGAATGATGTTTTTGTTTTATTTTCATAATAAAATAATGAAACGTAAATGATATATATGTTTATTAAAATTAATTTATATCATTTATTTACTATTATTCACATTTTTTATTAAAACCATATGTAATTCTTTACATGTAATCCAAGAAGAAATCAAATCTCTTTAAGGAGGCGGTAGTCCACATGTCCATAAATGATGTCATCATACTCCCAAAAAACTGAAAGAATAAAGTTATCTGTTAAAAAATATATCCAAAATATTAATATCATTATATATATATATATATATGATACTAACACTATGAATCTATCATTATTCCCATCCTTGGATGGTGGAAATGGAAGAAAAAAAGAGATTATTTCACAAGGTCGTAGTACGGTGTACAAACAAATGATGCCTAAGTTATTTTTTAAGAAATATATAATAATAATTCAATGGGTGTATAAATAACTAAAACAAATGTAATTGTTCAATAATTTTTCCTATTTCTCAGGTGTCTCTTTTGGTTATGAAAATAGATTTCCTTTGATTTATTTTTTTAAAATAAAGATTATATGATGAGGATATGTGTTTTTGGGGATTATTTGGGAATGGTTTCGATGAGATAATGGGAATGAGAGGTTTCAATATGTGATGGTGTGAGTTCCATTTTATAGTAGAGGTGTAGTTGTATTATTGTAAATATAAAAAGGTAAACACTATAGGCAGGCTTCACATACATAAGGTCTGACACCCCTAGTGTCAAGTGACTAACCTTTTATTTTTCATTTTTAACTTTTTAAAGAATATATGTGATGTTTGGGAGAGTTTGGGGAAATTTTACAGTGTTTTTAGGATTTTATATAAGAGGATTATTGGTGCCTGATTTGGTAAACCCATGAAATTTCTAAAGTAAACCATACACGATGAATCATGGGATGAATGAAATGCGCATTAGGAGTGAAATGTTTTCCCAAACTGTTTGGAAGAATAGGAAAACATTTTAAAATGAGACAGTGGTATTTGGAATGGAAGAACATGTATTTTAAATCATTTTATCCAAAAGTGAAAAGCTCATTTTTGATATAGTGGTTAGTGTATATTTAGTGGATATTTTGACTAACCATGTGAGAAACTGTGCACAAGTTAAAGGTGAGATCCTAAAATTGTTTTTATATCATATTTTTATCTCTAAATATTTCATTTTTCATAATATCTGGCCCCAAATTGTGATTCTATATTCCCATTGGTCAAAGAAGCTTTTCCCATCACTTTTTAGGCAATCTAAAGGCTTCTCTTGGCGATTTGAAAATAGATTCTCACAGTAAGTGATCATTCATTGTTGTTATAGGTTCGTTTTCTTAGATATACTTCTAGGACACTCTCAATTTGTTATATCTGCATCTTATTTGGATATATATATGTGGAATTTGATGTAAAATATGATTAAATTGGCATTTTCATGATATGGTATGAGATCTAGGGAAGGTCTGTGAAGATCTAACCCAATTACATCAGTGTTTTATTTTCATTCTATTTTTTCATCATAAAACTCAAGGTAAATTACATTAATCTCAAATTTCATATTTTGGACATGCATTCCTATTTTATATTTGATGAAATTTATTGAAGTGGAATTGGAAATTTGTGTCAAAAGTAAGGTAGAAACCTTCAATTGTGATGTTTTTTGGTTTTTTTTGGTTTTTGAATTATTGTGAATGGTTCATTGTTAAATGATATTTAAATGAAAAATTTAAAAATAATTGATTTATATTTATTTAATTAGATTTGGTTTTGAATAAATTTTTGGTTTTATTAAAATGGATTTCTTGAAAGGGTTTCAATAAGTACTTTTTTTTTCTTGAAATTGTTTTGGAATTGAAATGTTTTTGTGAATAATTGGTAGTGGGTGATCAAATTGTATTTCGAGGCATTGTGGAAATATAATCATATTCTTGGTGCCAATATTGTAATGGAACATGGGATTTAATTACCTTGTGATGACTTGGTAGATAGTTGAGAAACATATCACGAGTATGGATTTTTCATAATGAACCATGCATGTGTAGACGTGTGGTTATGTGGATATGTTGTTTCGAATGGGGTATGAATGACAATGAAAATATGGAATGGTTTTGAGAACTTTTTTGATTTCATTACCTTGATATTTTAGTAGTCTTGAGAGAACTACTTTATTAGAACATTTTTATATTTTTATAAAAACTATTTCAGAAATTGTTTTTTGTAAAATATTTTATATAATTAATTTAACATGTTTTATTCTTGTTTCGCGAGTAGGAAATTAATTTGGCTAAATACTATTTTGTTTTAGTACCCACCCCTTATTTGGAACATTGATTCTTTTGTAGATGTTGTTTTTCAAGAAATGGGAAAATGTAATGTAGCAAACATCTTTATATGAAATTCATGATATTTTGTATTTTTTGGTGTGGATCATGGATTATGATTGATTCATGGTGTTTCCTTGGATTATTTTGTTTTTTATGTCTTACACATTTTAATTTGATAGTGTGGTCTTCTGCTGTGGTACATGGATTAATTTTGATTTTGATAAATCAAATACTGAGTTTTCATTCATTTTTATAATGCATTAGATGTGGTTTTTTTGTAAAGTTTTCTTAGATGTTTATTCTTAAAGTTTAACTCAACCAAACTTTTATAAAATCCCTCCAGCATTTATTTCTATCCTTTGGTGTTAAGGGTATGTCTCTTTTGTCCATGTAACATTCCACATTGTTCTCATGTGAATGGATTATAATAGGGATTTTATAAAATCTTCCACCAGCAATGAACCAAATTTGATCTAAGAGTTGATATGGTCGACATATGACCATACAATGAGAATTGGAAAATATTCTAAATCATTTTTTTCCTTATGAATAATGTTTATCATTTAAATAATAAAACTCATTATGAATAAGAAAACTCATTTTCAATATAATTGATGTAATAGATTTTAATTTCATTCATTAATCATCTTAGTCAAAAACTATGTTGACCTTATTATAAAATATAAATTATGATGATTCCAATTATATATTCCATTTTTAAAAATTCAAATAAAATAATTGGATGAATTTAATATAATATTTAAACCATAGAAATAATTACAACTCATGGGTTTTAAATAAAAGTGACCATAAGTTTGGAATATTTTTATATCATAAGAAAAATATGAAATTGGATCTAAAGAACTATATTGTATTTATATATATATATAATGTAACTTTATAGACATTAACAATAGTTAAAAATGTAACATTTAAATTATAAATTATTAATATTAAAAGTAAATTATTATTTGAAATTAGTTTTTTTTTAAATTCAAAAAAATATAAAACATCATAGAAAAATAAAAATAACCAACCAAGATAATTTTCAAATTATAATTTATAAAATTATTTTTATTTTATAAAATTTAAATCTTTATATTATTGGATTTCATATTTAATATAGTTATAACAATAAATTGAAACAAAACTACCTTTATAATATTTTGATTCATATTCATAAAATTGTATTTGTTCTGATCCTATACCTCTAAAGACCTGTGGATGAATTTATAAAATATTTTTTTTAAATAAATAGTATATATTTCATTAATAAAACTCATTAATAGTAATTAATTTAATTTGTAATTATAAAACACCATTTTTAGAATAAATATAATTTTTTATAAAAACATTTCCTCTACATTTAATAGATATTTTGTATTCATTTTTAATTGATAAGTCACAAATGAATTAATTTTATATTTTTGTAAAAAATATATTATTATATTTTAGTTAATCATTCTTATAAGATATAATTTATGTTTCATCAGAATATAAAATATTAAACACAGGAGGGGGTGAATTGTATCATTTCAATAACATCTAAAATTATGTAATTCGACACCCTTTGTAATTTATGTGGATGATAATATTTTTTCTTTTGTATTAAAATACGGAACAGTTGAATAGAAAGAAAGAACATGGATTTTTATAGTTTTTCAGGGAACAAATATCTCCTAGTCCACTCCTCCAAATGCCCCTATGAGTTTAGTGAATTTCACTAGAATGGTCCTTTTATCATAATAAGTTAATTCCACAACTAATTTAAATAATTTGAAACCAGTAAAATAAGGAAAAATAAATACTTTAGGGTTCTATAGTATAGAACCTAATTTCCACATCTTAGATGGAGAATCGGATACTACACCACAATTATGTATGAGTAATTAAAACTCCTACAATCCAAAAGAGATTTATTTTGGTTGTTCGATTTCATAATCATCGTTGCAACATCATGAAATGATAGTAGATGGATCTTCTTCTTCAGAAATAATATTATTCATTAAAGAATGAGTTAGATGTGATCCATGTTGGGTAGAAGATCATCAATTAAAAAAAGCATGAAAACAGTTCAACAAGAAGTATATAGAAGAATGATATAGAACATGTATATATCTAATGTATTGTTTTATATTAGATTTTTTTTTCTGTAGCATGATTGAATATATAATGAAAATCTCATAGACTAGAACTTTAGATCCAAAAATGTGTGTTATAATATGAAGATATTCAAATTAATGTAAAATAGGTGAGTCATAACTTCTCTTAGGAGTATGAGATAATTTCTCCATTAAATAGGGTTCATTAAACCATATATAACAAAATATAAATCCGTTGAAAACTAGCTTTGAAATATATTCTAAATAAGCCAATAATATTCCATAAATCAACAATTTTTTTAAATATTTCAATTTTTGGCATTCAAAAGTAAAATGTAGGGTTTGTTCACAAAATGAAAAAATACCAGACGTATGGTTAATCTATGTAGCATTCATTCTTTGACAGTAAGGTATATCATAAAAGTAATGTTTGATTATCCATACATTTATCTCTAAAATGTTTTGTTCATTACTTACATAAGATTCTTTAACTATACCTTCCTTTCTTGACAAATGTAAGGTTACTTTCGAATGTAAGGTCTATTTACTATATTTTATGATAATGTATGATTGATTAAACATATGTATTGTTTTGAACGTAGGGTTGAGAAACCATGCATTCTTCTTCCAATTTATGTTTGAATACTAACTTATAGATTATGATCCATCTGTTCTATAAAAAACGCATGGTTTATGCATTAATTTATTCTTATCTATGTTGGGTATGAATAGTATTTCCATAATGATTAATAATTCATCAAGAATAAATTAATAAATATTACTTGTGAATTAAATTAATGAGAGTAATTTTAGAATTAATATTATAAAGAATATTAATTCCCTGAAATACACATAATGTAAAAACATTTGTTAAAAAATAAGGGTGTTTTTGAGAATCAAAATCATAATAAATTATAAAGTAATTTGGAGACAATACATGCAAAACAATTTACCCCTTTTTTATGATCACAAAACACATAAAATTATTAAGATAATATAATGTTTTGTAATCATACATAAGAAAAGTATATAAAATAGTATTTCGATTTTGGAGTAATTTTAGGAAAAATTAAAATTTTGTGTTATCCAATTTCCACCCTTTTTGTTATATCAAAATGAAATTACTTACAATAATTATTATAATAAGTTTATTGTTTCAAAAAATAGTAAATGAATATTAGAAAGTACTTTTTAGAGAAATAAATTATGGATTATAGATATTGGGATAAACATAAAAGAATGATAAATAAAGCATTGAAAAATATGACTAACGAAATTTTATTAAAAAAATTGAAAAAATTTAATAGACAGTTTCTTCTTATGAAAATCATTAGTTAACTGGATGGATTTATATTAAATGGGGTTGTTCAAGGTTTGTTTCTGGTAATGGTTTTGAATATTCTTGATTAGCTTGAATCACTTCAATCAATAATTCAATTAATACCTATAATCATTTAGCAAGAGTATCTCGCAACTTCCTTATAAAAACACTAGAATCCTTACACATATATTGGCATTCAACTAAATTGACTTTTATAAATTCATAGGAAAATTCTTCATATTGCATAAAAATATTCAAAATATCGCTTAACTTTTTGGGAATAAACATGATACCTTGTTCACATGTAGGCAATTTCATAATAATATATCACTAATTGTCTAATAAGACTGAGAATGGGGTGTTGTTGCATTGAATTTTCTACATTCTTTCATTCATATAATCCATAAAAATTTTGATTTCATGATATCATCGAATCAAATTTGGTGAGGTGAAAGGGGAAGAGGTAGAAATACTGTCTTCAAAAACCCTTCCCATGATGGACTCAAACTGGCTTCCAAAATAAAACCTCAGATCTAAAAAATCTATTTTGGATATAGATTCATTCTCCATTTTCCAATTTTAGATATAATATCCCCCTTAAATGCATAAAAAAAATTTTTGAACAAAAAATTTTCTTTATTTTCTAAATCTTATATCTAAATACAGTCAAACTCCATCCTTGGGGCCGATGAATTTTGTAAATCATCAAAAAAACTTCTTGAAGCATCTAAATGTAATATATGAACCTAATTTTTCTTTGTGAACATTAATGAATATTATCATAATATCTTCAGTATGATAATTAAAAGAATCAAAATTCCCCTCATCTGGAATCTGGGAGTGATCATCATTCATAATGGCTAAGGGGTTAACGGAAGAAATCTCAATTGAAATTTAACTAAAATATGAAACATTATAGAGTGTCACTATTCATTCAATAGATATAAACAATGGTATCACCAATGAATGTTCAAATGATGAGATATGATGATTTTCAACATGATCTGTTACCTTTTTTGCTGATCTTTTCAATTGTTTTCACTCTTGTGAAGCCTCTTACCAAACATCTTCATCTCGATCCACCTCATTTTTTTCCTGAGGAACATTCTTTAGAACTAAAATTTAAATTTCAGCATGATTATCTTCTTCTTGTATTATTTCTTCCAAATAAATTGAATAGGTAGCTTCTTCGGAATAAAACACTAGTTCATCAGGTGGTGGTTCTTCTCTATGTCGTGGTTTCATAACCAACTCCTCTAAATCTTTTTATTCTTCTTCTTTATTTTCTACCCCATCAAATATTGATTATCTTTTACAATATTTAGATACACCTAAAAATATATATTACATAATTTATTCTCTTCATTTAGCACTTTTCTCCCCCATAGAAAATGATTTAGACTTCTATTGGTAATCTGCACCAACTAGGATAAGCTTCGCATTCACTATACTCCAATATATTCCAATATTCAATAGAGTACATGCATTTTGAACATTACTATTATAGAATTTTTGACTTC
This sequence comes from Viscum album, assembly GCA_963277665.1. NCBI lineage: Eukaryota > Viridiplantae > Streptophyta > Magnoliopsida > Santalales > Viscaceae > Viscum > Viscum album. The sequence continues at coordinate 2,084,006,856 of OY728119.1, forward strand.
CATCAAATAAATGAATCAACTACTTGATGAATAGAATCAAAGGCAGTATCCTTCCATAGGGATAAGAAGATTTCTAAGCCTCTTCATGGAAATAATAATCAAATTCCGTAGAATATATCTACGAAAACATAATATTATGTCACTAATAAAAAAAATGTACATATCAGGGTACAATATCTTCTCCATCTCATCTACTTTAGGGAAAATATTAAATTTAAAAAACATAACTAGCACTTTTTGTTTTCCCTTAAGATCCATAACAAACATTTTCCGAATGTTCATTGATCCAAATAAAAAATACAAAAATCCTAATAATTTATAATCATTATTTTCAATAGAGTGAAGTTTAAGATGTAATACACGTTAATGAGGGCATTTCAAAAGATGATATATTTATATAGAATAAACCAAAAGTTCAATGACTTCTATTTTTAGAGATATAGTACATTTTGTTTCACAGAAACAGAAAATATACACTATTGAACAAATGCATAAGTTCTACCTAATAAAATATTATCTATTCAAATCATTGAATAAAAATATAAATCCATTAAATGGTTAATACTCCTTAAGTAGAATAATTTTCTAATAGAGAAAATAAAAATCTATGATCTTCCCTTGAAGAATATTTCATTATGGAAGTCATTGACGCCTTGGGTTTCTGGATTCTCCTTCCTTGGTTTGCTTAGATTTCACCACTTCTGAAAATATGAAGTTCGAAAGGTTTTTTGGATTCTAGGTTTTTGATGGTAGATAATGGATTGGGTATTTCAAATGGGTTGAGGAGAAACGAATTAAGGTAAGTCGAAATGCTTCAGATAGATGATGACGTAACCTGGATTCTCTTGCCAATTATATAGAATAATTATTATAAATTTGAAAAAAATGGAATGAAAACTAAAAACTAAATTTTTTTTAAAAAAATTGTCATAAATTATTATTACAAGGAAATAATTTAATAATTACATATGTAAAACTAAATAAACCCAACTCCCCATTAATAAAATAAAAACTAGACGTTGTATGTTTTTTAGTGAAAATATCAGCAAATTTATATTCAGTATTTCATTTTTTAAATATATATCCTTTTTTGGAAATGATCTCTTATAAACGATATCATATATCAATGATCATAGTCCGTGAATCACTTATAAGATATTTTCAAATAATTTTTTCAATAGTATTATCATATAAATTAAAATACTATTAAAGTATAATGCAATGCCCAGATGATTTTTTTTCATCCATATTAATTGTTCATGGAAACTTCCAGCCGATATGTATTCTACCTCACCAGTGGAAAAATAAAATAGAGTGTTTTTTCTTAGTAGACCATGAAAATAATGATTTTCCTAAAAAGTGACAAATTAATGAGGTTCTTTTTCTATCTAACTTATAACCTCCAAAGTCAGCATCTCAATTGGATATTAAATTAAAATTATATGTTTTGCAGTAAAGATGATATTGAAAACAAATCCTTTTAAATATCGAAGAATTTGTTTAATGGTGGTAAGATGGGAATATTTTAAATTTGATTGAAATATAGCACAAATACATATAAGAAACATAACTTCTGGTCTGATAGAACCATTATATAATAAAATTCATACCATACCTCTATATAACATATTTTTTTACTAATTTTACTGCTTCATCCAAATTACATTTTTTATTTTTACACAAGGAGTTTTATATATATTTATGATTTCAAGATCAAACTTTTTCAATAAATCAATAATATATTTTCAATGATATAAAAAATTTACAAAATATTTTTAATAAATCTGAAATCGTAAAATGAAGTTTACTTCTCCAATCATAAAAATTTCAAATTCATTTTTCATTAAATCTGAAAAATTATGACTATGAATTTAATTATATGAACCAAAAATATCATCATCAACATAAATTTTAAATAACAGTATATTATAATAAAATATTTTTTAAAAAGGTTTTGGATTTTCCCATCCATCATTAAATCCTTTTTTCAAATAAATAGAACATAATCATTTATACCTAAATATAGGTTCTTTTTTAAGGCCATGGAGAGCATTTGTATGTTTAAAAATAGAGTTGGGATTTCATATATTTTTAAAAACAGATGGGTGTTCAACATAAAATCCTCCATTGAATAACCATTTACGAAGGAATATTTAACATTGAACTAATATAATTGAAAATTCATATGATATGCATAGGCTAAAAAAATCATATTTCTTATAATATAACTACATCTTCAACGAATTCATCATAATATATTCCTTATTCCTTATTATTAGATTTGGATACTAACCTGGCATTATTTTGAGTTGTGATCCCTTGATCGTAATGTTTATTTTTAATGACCCACTTGGTTCCTATTATTGGATAATTGGTCGGTCATTAAACTAGTTCTAATGACCCACTTGGTTCATATTTTACGGGTTTAAAGTCTCATGATATCAAGGAGTCATTGACTTCATCTTTTTCATCTTTCTCTTTAATTAAAGGGTCTGTTTCATCAAACATCACATCAACCGATTCTTCAAAAATCCTTAAATATTTATTAAAAAATCACTAAGAATTAGAGTTATCAGAATTTCATTAAAAAATTACTTCATCATATTGAGAATTAAACATACCAAGATTATCCTTAGTGTTCAAGATATACATCATCCATCCAAAAAACATAAACTACACCACATTAGGATTTCTATTATTCCTAATATCATAAGAAGACTTTTTAAAATATGTCTTATTAGCACTATATTCATGATATAGAATTATGATCTTTCAGATTTTTCCCGAAAATAGGTAGGAAGACTATATTCATTAAGTATTTTACTTTCCATCTCTTTCATAGTTCAGTTTCTTTTTTCATTAATTATATTTTCTACAGGTGTTATTTGTGTAGAGAAAGTGTATTTAATAACAATATCTGAATGAATTGAATTCTTAATTCTCAAATTCTTTACCATGATCACTTCATAATGAAATTATTTAAAATCCTTTTTCATTTTGAACAATTTTACAAAAACATTCAATTATAGTGAAAAAATATCTTTTGAATTTAAGAAAATATACCCTAGTCAATCTAGAAAAATCGTCAACTAAAACATAGACAAATAATATTATAGACAAAATTTATACTCTAGATGGTCCTAATAGATCCATATGTATATGCTTTAAAGAAGTGTTTGTATTAATTTTGTTTTTTTATTTTATAGAATATTTGTTCTACTTTCCAATTTAGTACGCATCCCAAAATCTGTCATTATAAAATACAAGACTATGAAAATAAGAACCTAAATATTTCTAAGATAATTTATATAAAGAATAAATATTATAATGACGATGTCTCGTATACCAGATCTCTCATTCATTTATCGTAGAATTTAAAACATTCAATTTTTCTTTACATAAGGAATTTAGTTCCAAACTATAAACCTTATCATTTATTTGTTCTCTAAACATATGAAATTTATCATTAAACATAGGTCATGAATTTTTAGAAAAATCAACATAAAAACCATCATCTCAAAGATGGTAATTAATTATTAGATTTTGGTTTCTCCCATATACTTAAAAAACTCAATGGACTGAGATAGTCTATGGATCTATAATAGTTACAACTCTGATTTTTTTTTCATTTAGCATTTTCACCAAATTAAAAAATACCTCTATCCATTTGAGTCGATGTATGAATATTTTATATATATTCACAAATATTTCTTGAAAAAACACTATCCATATACCATATAGTCATTTTTCCTATGACATGTTACATGAAACATCAATTAGACAAATATTTATTTTGGTGGCCACACATTATTGGGTCCTATAGTGCTAGCTAGTAGTAATCTTGGAATCCAGATCAACTTTTTTCCCTTAAATAAAATTACTTTCTTCAAATAAACTATTAGAAATAATGAAACTCTTAAAACCACTACTTTAATGATTTATCATAGAAATATTATTTGTGACATTTCCTTTTGTTCCATAATGTCAATAAATTATTATTTTTTAAATTAGGCACAAAATAATTCTTATATAGTCTATATTTTTCACCCTTACTTCATATTCCATATATTTCCATTTTAATGTAATTTTCTTGAATCTCATTTAAGATATATTCTACTTTAAAAAAACAATAGTAACACTGTAATAAGAGTCTACTTTATTATGTAATTCATTATTCTTTTTCTAAAGGATCAAGATAGTTTATAGTAGAATAGATGAATTTATCAACAAACTATTGATGTTTTTAACAAAGTCCCTTTTCGCTAAAAATAACATTATTAAAATGTTTAAAAACATTTTATTATTTATAAAAGAATAATATTTTTGTTCTAACAAATAATATTATGTAAATAGTTTATAATTTGAAAAACTATTAGTCTTAGAATCCCCAGAATAATAATTTGGAACCTTTAATTCTTCTTCCATGGTCATAAAGAACATTTTGGATTTAAAATTTTATTGTTCCTTATCTAAATAGGAACATGAAGGACTACTGGAGTCTTAATATACAGTCTATGTTGATTTCATTTCACCTTTTCCTTTATGCTCATAATCATCATTTTTGGGTATCTTTTTTTTGGAATTTTTCTTTATTATTTAGTCGAGGAGAATATGGCCTTATATGACCCAATTTAATTATCTCCTTGAAATTACCTTCTCTTGGTTATTTATCATCCTACATGAACAATTTTTCAAAACCTATTTTATTCCTCTAAAACATACTAATTTTTTTGATACTTGAGCCATTTCTATTTTAGAATCTAAGGAATCTGAATTTTCTTTATTTTTTCCTTCTTATCTTGTTTTTCAAGTATGATTCTAAGATGTCACATTCATAGAAGTATTTTATTTCTTCAATATAATCTTATGATCTTCAAATTCATATTGTATATCATATTAATACAACATCAGTGTCCCAATTAGATATTTCATTATCAAATTTTCAACATGTGATGATTATAAAATAGTTGCTGATATACGATCCCATTTTGAGGGAAGTACTCTATGTACTTTCAACACTTGATCAGATTTTTTGATGTTTTATCTTATGTCTATAATATTTCGGAATATTTTTATAATCATTCCATTAATTGAGGGGATAAATTCATCATAAAAAATTCTAAATTCATAAAAAATTAACTTGGTTGTTCTATACCACATATATCTTAAATTGTGTGTCCCATAACAATTTACTGTAATGGTTTTCAACATTTACTAGGTTTTAGGATATTGCGATACTCGATGGAACTCATCAGGTCTAAAACTGCAGATAATTGCAATCATAGATTTTGATTTGAAATATAATTTGGCTTCTATTGTAGCATCCCAAGATTCTAGTTTCTCAAGAATATGAGAATGAGAAATGTTATTTAGTATATTTTGAATCCATTATTCTTCAAATATATAATAATCATTTATTTTCAAAAACTATAATTTTAACCATTCAAATATAGATCATGAACCATAGTCATTATTTCTCTTAGATCATCCATTACCATCTTTGCATAGACCATATCCTATTTAGAATTCTTTAACATTATCCCCAATCTCTCATTTGATATGAATTTTTAGGTTGAAATATTCAATGTAAAACTCAAGAGTGGGGGGGGGTGAATTGTGACTTTTTAAAAACACCAACAATTATGGATTTTGACACTCTTTATAACTTAAGTTGATATGCATTGGTTTTTATGAAAATATGTTTTAGATAAAAAAATAGAAAGGAAAATTCTTTTTTATAGCAGTTCAAGGCACAAAGATCCCCTAGTCTACTCCGCTAAATAAACCCTCTGTGAGGTTGGTAAATTTCACTAGAATTACCCTCTTATCATAAAACCGAAATTACAAATTTGAGTGCTGTAGTAGACCCCTTTAAAAAATTCCCAAATAAATCCTTTTTTGGTTATATACCAAAGATATGATAATCCATAGCTTAGATAAAGAATCGGATACTCTATCACAACTATGTACGAGTTTTGGAAACTCTAATAAATCAAATGAGACTGATTTATGTGGTTTATATTGATCTTCATATTTGCAGCAGTAAGAAACTAACAATAAATAGAACTTTTTCATCAGAAATAATAGTATTGGATAAATAATGAGCCTAAAGTGATCCAGGTTAGGAACATGATCTATAGTTAAAAAACATCAAGAAAATCAATTTTTAGCAAGCTTACATAAGAATAAGATAGAATAGGTATATCACTAAATATCAGTGCTCTATCAGTGTTTTTTTTCTTTAGAATGATAGAATTTATAAGGAATATATCATTCTTCATAATTCCATAAACACAAAATAATCCTAATATGATGTAGATATTAATATTTATATAAAATATGGGATTTGTAACTTCCATTAAGAGTAGGATTGATTTTATACATAAAATAGTGTTCTTTAAATCCAATATAACATGATTTAACCTAGTTGCAACTGATATTTGGAACTGCCTATAACTTTACCAATACCATTTCATATATTATGTGTAACAGCCCAAGCATTCACAATACGCTTCTCTTTCAATAATGCAATAGCTTGCATTGTATGCATGTTCGAGATTCTAACACACCACGACCAATCAAAGTAGCAGTTATGAATAGTAATACCCACATTTTGAAATTATACAAATTTTATATTTCAAAATGGACTTCATTTTTGTATTCTGAATATCAAAATTATCCTAAGTTGAATTTTTTGTAATTTTCTGAGAACTTCCAATTTTCTATAAATAGTGAAAAATACATAAAAACAACTTTTTTAATCAAAATAATTTATAGTGATAAATTATAATATAGAGTGGTTTTAAAGTATAATTATAATATATTTTTACCATTTTATCCAATGGTGTTCGTTAAAATTAATTTCACATTGAAATTGGACATAAACAATTGTCAATCGTTTGATATATATTGTTTCTTAAAAACACGCTATTTTTTGTGACAGTAGGAATTAATTATAAAACTAATTAATGAAACTTATATTTTTGGAATTTCATAAAATAGAAATCATTTTTGAAATCGGAATATCAATTATATCTTAGGGTGAAATTTTGGCATTGTTCTGAAAAAGTTCAATTTTTGATGAATAGTGAAACCACTAAGTGGTAGTTAAAAAACTGATTTTTCATTTAAATGAAACATTACCACTTCTATGATTTGATTTTCAAAAATCCGACATACATGGTTTTCATTATGAAGTAAAATGTGGTTCAATGGGATAAAAATATTTTTTTGGTGAATTTTAACTTTTAAGTTTAATTAATCGCGATTAATGGTAATTAGTGAAATTTAAGGTAAAAATGATATTATAAAAATATTAAAATACATTTACACTTGTCTTACCCTTATTGGATGAGTCATGGAAGACCATAAAAATCCATGGGTCAACTTGGGGACCCCATGGAGCCACTTTGGTAGGAAAATTACATTAGAAACGTTTTATTTAAGGTTAAAATAAAAATGTCACAAACATGAGTTGTTTTACTAAAACACATTTTCAATGGTGTTATACAAGTCATATTTTTTACTATAAATATTCATTATAAATATACAAAGATTTCCAACATCATGATATTTTTTTAATAATTTTTAGAGATTAAATAAATTAGATTATTTATGACACCATGATGATGCAACGATTACCTCATTATCTAATGATTTAAAAAAAATAAAAATATAATGTAAAATATAATACCTACATATGTCAAAAACCAATTTTATCGGTGGATTTAGAACTATTTTCACCTTATCCTATAAATATATAATTTTGGGACCTTTTAAATCTGAAAATCATTTTATAATAAAGTAACCTTTTATAACTTTCCAAAAGTGCCCCTCCTCTACTATTATAAAAGGCCCCCACCTCTACCACCTTAACCACACCTATAAAGAATTTGGATAGGCAAAAACCTGCCAATTATGTCTCTCCACATTCCACTATTACTCCTAGAAGCCTCACATTGGGCAGAAGTCTTCCCAAGGAAGCCTTTGAGCTCAAATAAAAAAGAGTTACCTATTTTAAAGGTAGTGTTTTCTCTTGTGTTCTTATGTTTTATTTTGCTTCTCCAACCCCCTAAAATGTTTTTATTAATATCTTTTGTAATAAAAACAGTAACCTCAATATATTAGGTTTTTGATATAATAATAATTCGAGCTATACTTACACACACCTATATCTAATGGTTAGAGAACATACTATTTCTGTGGATGGCGAATTTCTGCCCCACGAAACGATGATTGTTCAACACTCATATAACACCTTCAAAGTTGGACATTAACATGTCAGTATATTTATATATGATATATAATAAGTTTATGTTTTACTTAAGCTTCTGTATTTTTCATTTATGGAATACCATTATAGTTTCCATTATGGGTAAACACGATATTTTCGTTTTAGGAAGTGCGGACTACCGCCCCCTCAAAGTGATTTGAATCGTTAATTCCATATGTGGGATGTATAAAGGATGTATTAAATGGTATTATACATTATATTATAATATAATTATAGTATACCTTTATATAATTATAATTTCATTCCATTAAATACGAAATAGAAATGAAAGTAGCGTTCATGCGTACATACGGAGTACCATCTCCATGAACGGTGCATTTCATTTCTTACCTCTAAATGTTATGTAATATTATAAATGCATGTATATACTATATATATATATATGATATATATGATATCTATATCATTAATATAATTCTGGATATAATGGATATTTCACCACATGAACAACTTGTAATTATAAAAAGTTTATTGTTGACTCAAGTACCAAAGATCGACAAAATGACCGTTATTAACATAAATAATTACATAATGTTCATAACACGGTAATAAGTAATATAAAAGGAATAATGAACACTGAAAAGGCTCTTATGAAAATAGAAATTAACTCTAGTTTATTATTCAGTAGGGTAAAGAACGATCGAGTCAACTCAGACACGAGGTAAGGGAACTTCTTAACCCAATTTCCTTTCATTGGGTTAATCTCCAACTTTTAAATTATGTGATGATATTATTATGTCCTATCTTGTATTTTTAATTTCTTTATGTGTAATTATAGTGAATACAAATAATAGATCTTTTTTATTTAAAAAAATTTCTTTTTAAGGGACTTCGTCTCAATCTCCATTCATTGAGGCATATTTTGTTTTATACACAAATTTCTTTTATACGGTGTATAAACCCCATTTACGTTTACGTTTATTCAAAAGGAATCTTTTTATATGAATCATTTTACTAAATTAAAAAAAGGAATGTTTTTCTTGTCGTACGTATGCGGCGAGAACAACTTCTCTCCCACTGTGACCATTATTTGAGTTTCGGCTTCCTCTACAATCCATAACTTTTTTTAAATGCAAAATAAATACCAAGTTGTAATTTTCTTTTATTTTGGTATTGAAAATGATTTTGATAATGTTTTTATTATATCAATGTGTTGTATTGATATCTTATGATTGAAATGTGGAAATTTTATGTATCCTTTATGAATTTTTTATGTGATTCGATTATGTTATGGTTTATAACATGTTTAAACTTATTCATATGAGGAATGAATTGGAATTAATAAGTGATGGGTGGAGCCCACTATAGCTCCTCGATGCATCGGCAGGGCTCATGAGACAAACTAGTGTCTTGTCATGAGGCCTTGACAAAATCTAATTTGTAGTCTTGGCACGAGGCCTTGGCTACGTGGTTATGATAGTCTGGCATTATGCATTCCATCATTATGAAAGTGGTTATTGATATTGCATGTGATTATTCGACCAGTAGAATATCCATGTGAATAATTAAATGGCATTATTTCATTTTAATTTTTCCATATTATGTTGAAGTTCATGTTTAAAAGGATTTTGTTTAGTTATACATTGCCTTAAATGTTTATGTTTATTTATGAAAGCATCCACTATATTGTTATTCTTACTGAGCATCTGAGCTCACCCCTTTCAGTGTTTTAATATTTTCTAGGATGTGAAGAAGTATTTTATGAATGACCTGTAGGGATAGTCAGAAGGGGATATGAGTGTGGACTATGGAGACCATGTTATTATAGTTTTTCAATTTATGATGTAATGTAACTTTTATGAATGTATCTAGTGTTTCCAAAGCTACTAAAATAATCGGCCATTCGAGACATGATCTTTTGTGATTATGACAATGTTACGCAATAATGCACTGACTCTGGGTAACTGGGGTCGGGGCATTACATTATGAAAAATATTTCATTTTTAAATATCTGACATTGAAAAGTCAAATATATGGTTCTTTGAGAAAACAAAAAAAATACAATTATCAAATTCAACTATGTAGCATTTATTCTATGACTATAAGGTAGATCATAAAAGTATGGTTTGATGATTCATATGTTTTTTTTCTAAAATTTAAGGTTTATTACTTACATTGGGTTTATTAATAAAACATTCCTCTTAGGGAAATCATAAGGTTCCTTTCAAACATAAGTTTATTTTCCACAATTTTCAGATAACACATGGTTGATTAACGATGCATACTTATTTGAACATAGTGTTGAGATACCATACATTATTATTCTTGTGTAAGGTTGAATAAAATTGTACAGATAAAAATCTATATTTGATGTACAATATCTATGGTTTATTCCTTACATTATGGTTATATACATAGGGTATTAATAGTGTTTTCAAAATTCCAAAAATGAACCCCAAAGACTTTAATAAATATTCAATGTGAACTAAAAGATTTCAAATAATTTCAAAATAAATATTATAAATAATATTAAATCTCTGAAATAAACTTAGAGTAAAATAATTAGTAAAACAAACAATGGTATTTGTAAGCATACAAATTATAATAAATTATAGATTATTTTTGAGAGAATAAATGTGCAATAATTTAATGTATTATATTTTTTTCCACTCTAAATTATAATACTTATAGTATCCTATAAATATATGTATTTTTGGAAAAATAATATAATGATGATAGTCATGGTTTCAAGAGCCTCATGTAAATTAGTGATTCTCTATAGAGAATTCTAAGAATAATTTAGTGTATAATTCTATGTATACTCAATGATTCATGTAGTATATGAATGGCTTGGATATTTCTATAAATAAAGATAGGAACAATATTAATTTCATTATAACATTATAATATTTTAAAATATGTTTATGTTACATTATCCCCAAAATATATAAATTTCATCCTCATATTTATAACTAGATATCAAAAACCAAGGGTTCAACAAATTGAAATAATATTGTTGACAAAACTAGATTGTAAAAGGATTAATAAAATTTCCTCATAATAATATAGAATGATAAGTACACTAGTCACAAGGAATAACATATAACATGTTTTTAATATTTGATAAAATTAGTATAATTGAAAACATTCAATATGAAGGGAAATACAAAAATCATAGGGACTGATTGAGTTCATTAATAAAGAAAATAAATTATCAATGGAATTTTGAGGGCCAAAAAATCGTAAATCTTTGATGGTTTAAAATATCATGTATTCTACAAAAATAAATTTATTTTTATAAATGTTTTTTGATCTATTACCTAATGTTTAATAATTATTTTTTTCCCCGTTATATAAGGAAATTCACTTAATTGATATATTTCTATAAAAAAAAATTCATTATTTGGTTAAGCACCAATATAATTCTAATTTAACCGAATACTTGAAAAAAATGAATAAACAAAGATGAATTTTTCTATTAATGAAGAAATTAAATTCATTTCGTAATGAAACTTAAGATCCATAAAAAAGATAAATATATATATATATATTTGTCTCCAAAAATTTTCAAAACCAAAATTGATAATATATTATTAATTAAATTACTAATAGGTACTCATCATTAATATTTATTCCTCAATTTTTATAAATAAAAAAAATTACAAACTCACTAGGTTATCATGAAGTCCAATGGTAGCTGTGAAACCACTACCACCATTCAGTCATATGTTCAAGCCCCACCACCTATCTAGATGCGAGTAGTTGTCATCCATAATGTGGTTTTTACTATTTCTACAGTACATAATTCATATAACATATTACAATGATGGAAATCATTGAAATTTTATTAATCATTAAATAAACTATTTAACTTAGGTTTTCAATACAAACTTTTTTTACAGTATCTTATAATCTTATTTTTATATCAACCATATTTTTATCAATACCATTAGAATTATGTCTATAAAATCTAAAGGTATTTTTCATAAAATAAATTTTTCACCAAAACAAAACCTTTCCATAGTTTTCCATAAAAATATCCTTAGTATTGTGACATGACTACTATATAAAACCTAAAAAAGGTGTGTTTAATGCATATAACATATGTGAAAACACAATCACATAATATTGTTATAGTAATAATAACTCTGTGTATATAATGACATATATTCTTCTATTAAAATTATAAAATACTATTTTTGGGTTATATTGTACATCTATGTGTTCCAAAATCCAGTTTCTAAAGTTTCGTTAAATTTCAATTGATACAAAATATTATGACCTGAACCCAGAATACTAAGAGTCAGTTCCTACTATCATTAAATTAGAATTATTACATAGAATCAAATCTTAAAGTACCAATCAATTTACTAGTTTTTTAAGTATATACATTCAGGATTCATTTATTTTATATAAATACACAAATCAGAATATTTTTCATAATGTAAATATATTTTATCTATTATATCCTTGAATATATTCCTTAATAAACTTCATGGGATCCTTGGGAATAGAATGAAAATAAGGGTGATATAAAATTCCATATATGGTTTATGTACATAAGAGGATATCTTGAATAAATAAGAATAATCATCATTGAATGGTAAATAATTGATCACATATTCTATTTAAATAACTAATAAGAAATATGTGATGGTAACTAACAAAAAAACATGTCATTTAATCAATAAACGGAGAATTAAAATATGATATAGAAAATTACAAAGATATGGTGTCATAGTAATGTAATTCATATATAATAACTATATTCTAAATGATGGAAATTATTAATTATTGGATTGCATGGGTATGGTACATGTAATCCAACATCATTAAGACCTTTCAAAAGACAGTTCAAAACTACTAATAGAATGTGATTTAATTTGGCCAACTGATTTTTCCCATGAGAACCAATTTAGTGATCGTAGGGATATATAATGTATAGCAACCTCCCATCACAAAAAATCGAAATAATTCCTCATATATCAAATAATAGATTTAATTAATAAATAGTTCAACTTATCCTAAAATAAATACTTTATGTAATGGATATAGATTTAATAATATTTTCCCATTAATTAAAGTAAATTTAAATTTAAAACTCCATATATATAAATATGATATGATTTCTGAAATAATTATATCAATCATAGAATATTTGGATATCTATGAGAAATTTATTGTCTAGTGGGTATTTTAATGGGACACCAAAAAATTGAATCTAGTTAGTGAAGGTAAATTCAACCATTTGCAAAATAATCATTAACCATCCTGTTGATAAATAAGGAGGGTGTCAGTAAGACATATACACATTAGAGTAATAATTTGGGTTATTATTATTGATGAAATAACAATAACATTAAAAAAATCTATAGAAATATATCTTTATCACTTTGAAAATAATTTTAAAAATATGTTTCATTGAAAATTACATCTAAAAACATTAATTAAAAATATAATTTTTTATATTTAAATGGAATACAAAAATAAATTATAATGGAAATTATGTATTAGGTAAAAATTATGTTCCTTTTCTATTATAAAAATGATAGTAATGATCCTTTTTTAAAGGAGACAAGGCGATTCCTTTTAAATAAATCATAACGAAAAATTGGTAAAAAATATATTTCAATAAATCATTTTTAAATGATTAATGTAAAATAATTAAATCATTTTTATTCAAAATATTTTTATATGAAAACATATTACAATCAACGATATAAATGGAGTCATATTTTTTTAAAAACATTTTCAAAATTATTTCAAGAAATAAAGAATACAAAAATGGTACCTTTAATATAAAGGTATCATGAATAACATATGGAAAATAAAATAAATGGTTTTATTAATAAATAATCAAAAAAATACCATTAATGGAAATTCAAGTGAAAATAATCCTGAATGATATTAAATTGTTAAGTAAACCCTTGAAAAGACCATAAATTTGATGTGAGAATCAACCAATGTATCAATTGAGTATATTAATTGTAAATCCAAAAAAAAATTCCATTAAATAAAACTATATATATTCAACATTAATAATAAATATATTAGATTAATAATAATGAAAATTAGGACATAATATAACTTATTAAGAAGATGTTGAGTTATGAAATTATTTTCTATTTGGCAACTCTAAATTTAAATCAATTTAGATGGAATAATTAAACATTAAACATAAAATAAAATGAAAAATGAATTACTCAATATATTAAATACAAAATTTTATTTTAATAAACCATGTGAAATATTTTAAGTGTATAACATTACAATATTCCTCAAAGATATCAAAATGAAACAGAATCTGTTATGTTACACTCCATTTTAGATGATCACCACTCAACATCATGTATAATTATTTTAAAAAAGTTTACTAAAATATTACACAAATATATAAATATTTATAATATCATATATGATTCTTTTATAAAATTTTATCACATACTTGTTAATAATATTTCATTATTTTCACTACCTTGTGTGTTAATTGACATGTTTTTCTTGTATGTATTGATATGTAATTTTATTTTTCTCCTTCTTATGTTAGGATTTCATCACCTCAAAAAGTAAAATCATGATTTAAATATAATTTATTTTTATTGGTTATTTTTTAGTAATCTATAAAAAATTAACAAGATATTAATTACACCCGTCATGGAGATGGTGGGTCATAAGTACACATAAATGTTGTTTAGATTTTCTCGGCATATTAAAATAATGGAAAGTAAATGATATATATTTATATAAGAGTTATTTTTTTATATTTATTTTATATTAGACACATGTTTTTATTAAAATCATCATTAATTCATTCCTTTTAAAGTGTAATGAATCACACCA
The DNA here is from genome assembly GCA_963277665.1 of Viscum album. Taxonomy (NCBI): domain Eukaryota; kingdom Viridiplantae; phylum Streptophyta; class Magnoliopsida; order Santalales; family Viscaceae; genus Viscum; species Viscum album. The sequence continues at coordinate 2,084,021,929 of OY728119.1, forward strand.
CTTTGAAAAGGTGGTAGTCCACTCTTCCACAAATGATGTCATCGTATTCCATAAAAATGGATATCCTAAATGTATGATTTAATTAATTGTTTAATAAAAATAGTAATATTATAAATATAATATATATCAAATAAAAACTATAAATCCATCACTATTCCCAACCATTAATGATGGTAATGTATAAATGAATGACATCAGTTTGTTATGTGGTAGTCTGTCGTACAAACGTGTGGTGATTGGGAATCCATTTTTATAGACGTTTATTTGTTATGGGAAATTTAATTAAGATATAATAATAAATTAATATTCATAATAATGATGTTAGTATATAATAATTATTTATGGGGAATTGATTGGGTGGAAAGAGAAATAAAAAAAGTGCTCATGGAAGAATATTATTTATTCTATGGTGAATTCCTTTTGAATTATACAAAAATAATTACTTGGTTTTAATTATGTTGAATATATAGCTTTTTGGATGCATAAATATATTTTTGGATCTTATTTGTGTAGGGTTTGGATTAGGTGATGGGTTTTATAGTCGTATATAAGTTTGAACGGTGAGTTCCCTTTTATAATAGTAGTGAAATGGAAATCTTGTAAATATAAAAATGTAAAAAATATTTGGAGGTATAACATACACCAATAGACTCCAATAATGAAAAAATTATATCCATGAAAGGATATAGTTTAAGTACACTTGATATTAACGTTTAACAACTATTTAATGCCATTTTCACATAAATCATTGTAATCAATATTAATTTCATCCATTAATTTTTTGGGAAAAAAATTTAAAATAAAATAAAATATAAAATATTATTTTAAAAAATATGGAATATATTTTTCCAAATTCATGCCACATGACATGAATAATTTACGTTAAAACTTAAACCACATACATAATAAGAAATATGGGTTTTAAAGTATAAATCATCAAACATTAGAATTGTTTTTACTAAAAAATTAAAATTTAAATTGATTCCAAGGACCACAGTTTTGTTTAAAGAATTAAAATATGTTTATTTTCTAATATAGAATTTATAGCAACAATGAATTATTATTAAAAATTAATTAGAATATTTTTATTTTCAAATTATTTTAGAATTTTTCACTATTCATAGAAACTGAAACTTCTCAGAAAAAACAAAATTTTCACACTAAGATGATTTTGAAATTATTATTAGAAGAATGAAGATTATTAATTCATAGACAATTTATAAAAGTGTAAAAATTATGTTTTAATATAGTCTCACCACAAAGAAGTGGAAAACCCACATTTATACAAATATATATTATTATGCATTAAATTATATTAATTCTTATTTTATTTGTATCAAACTATTGGAGAAATCTAAAAACAATTGATTGAAAATTAACTAAATATGTTTCATTCATATCATTCACTATTTATTATAAATTTAATTTATTAAGACCAAACTCTTTTGGGGTCATAAAAATATTTTTTTTAAAAATAATTCAGTTTTATTTTATAGGATTTTATATTTATTTCAATTTTATTAGAAAAAAATGAAAAAATTTATATTTTTGAAAAAATTATATTTTTATAATATATTTTTTCTTATTTATATCTAATAATTTAATGACATTGAGTTAATTTTAAATTTAAATAATAATATTAATATTACCTGTATATGTATGCCTTGTATGTAACACAAGCCATCATAGAATGTCAGTATTGTGTGTAATAGAAGTGTTCTTCTAGGTTGTTTGTAGAGAAATCTAGAATATTGTGGTGTGTAATGTATTCTATACACAATTTTTTATGTATTTTGAGTTTAACATGGTGTTTTGTATAAAAAAATATGTGAAAAAAATTAAGTTTATTCTAATTAGAAAATATTATATTGTATTGGGGTGTTAACTAATTGACTTAGAGTCACTTAGTGTCCATTACAATACAACCAAATAAACTATCCTTATCTTAGTAGTATTACATAAGACCATTTATATTCACCGGATCATATAAAAAATATTTATACGAATTTAAATTCATATGTTGGTTGTGGGTAAAAGACTTAGTAGGTCCACACTAATTCCTCATAACATGGGATTCCCCAGTATAAAAACGAATCCCATAATAATAATATTTAATTATTATCAATTATAAACATAAATACTAAAACCAAGTATTCATACACTTACCATGCCTCTACAAACCCTCTGCCATACATTCATCAACTGTATTCTATAACATAATAGAATATAATGTTAGTGATCTAACTAAAAACTATGATAGTGTAGTTATTGATCTTCTTCCTAAAGGAATCACACCCGATGTATTTTATGAAATCCTCTGGAGGTACCAGTATATTATATGAAAGTCATAGTAATGATTAATATATAGAATGAATCTCGATGGATTGTCTAATACGTAGCATGTACCCCAAGGGGGTTAATTTCATACAACAAGAAAATAGATGGAGTGCTTGTCAAATGAAATGAATCATGAAACAGAGCATGATATATAGAATGAAACATGAGACTATGGTCAATACATTTAATCCTATCCTATCATCATATATCCTCTCAAGGATTAGGATCATCTTCACTATCATCGCTATTGAAGTGAATATCCCCTCTTAGGGATGAACATGTCATCCTGATCCACCTATTTTGAGAACCTGAATAAAAACTCCACACAAGGTAACAAAAATATTTATAAATGTATTGGGAAAAAATGTAGAAACAGATAACAAAATGTATCCTAATATGGCATTTTAAATGCTATATTATGATAAATAATGTAATAAAAAATCAGCAATGGGTCTCATTGGGTACTCATACTATCACATTTGATCACAATCAAGAATATTATAAAATATACCAAAAAGAAATCATAATATATAAATATGGGTAAATGATATTCCATTTCATAAGAAACATCATTCCTTGTGTAAAAAATTTATTTACATAAAGGATTGAAATCTGACATTAATTTCACCAAAAAATCTGCAAATGACATAAAAAAATTATTTTTTATTTTCATCACATCGATAATAACTCTATAACACTGATGATTTGTCTGTACAATCATTATCACAGAAGATATTAAAGATATATGTTTGTAATAATAAAAAATAGTGGAGGGTCGAGGGAGGGATAGTTGGAGGGAGGCGTGATAGGAGTTTGGCATGATGGTAAAATTTCAGAGGAGGGTAGGCACACATCTCATCCCTGATTTAATTTTTTTATACATTTCATATATTTATATTTTCCAAAAAAAAATAACTTCCAACCATTAATACTTGATCTCTCTGCAAAAATTCATATTCCAACCCCACACACTCTAACACATTGTCTTTATAAATTCCCCATTTAAATATCATAAATTAGAAATTAATTTAATTAAAATGTTTGTAAATATACATACACACACACACACATATATATATATATACCATGTATATATATATATAAACCCACATGTATTAATATATGTATGTATGTATTTATTTGAACTACATATAAACAAGTTATATATATTCGTATCTGAATATACATATATACACCCATACAAGAAAATATATATATAAATATATCTCCCTTATATATAAACACATTATAATTTTTTGCAAAAAAATATTATTTTCATACACTAAAAATAAATATAACAAATAAAATAACTATTTTGTTTCTTAAATATCTTCCACCAATCCCACTATTATATTTTCAAATATAACTTCCATTAAATTTCGATAATATTTTTATCCACTCAATTAGATTTATTTAAGATAAGAAATATTATCAGTATTATTAAAAACCCACACATTAAAAAAATCAACCATGTAAAATCATCGATCATTAGTTAAGAGAATTAATAATTATTTAATAATTCATTTATATTTCCATTTATATTTCTTTAACACAAATATAAATAATAATATAATTATTATTAAACATCCATGAAATTCAACCAAAACCAAATGTGTAAAATGTTATTTCATGCATAGGGTAAAAAACATTCTAAACGTAATGGTGGTCTCATATTTCTTATATGATTTTCGATTTAGGATATGATTAATTAATTATATTCAAATAAATATATAAAAATATATTAAATAAATTCCCATTATAAGCTATGTCACCAAACACCTATCGTGAACAAAATTTATGTGATGCCTTGGGTAAACCCCATTCATGAACCTAAGGGGACTCATATTTCATATACAATACATTTCTCAAGAGATATTCTATAATTTTGGTAAAATATTATTCATGTGATAAATATATATTTAATATTTAAATGCTATCATAATTGAGGCTCGATGGGCCTTGGAATTCCATGCTAACACAATGCCTAACCTTAAAAATATATAATAATAACTTTTTGATGTGAATTTGGTTCTTAATATTTCATAAGTCCTTTAAATCAAAATTTTTTATTTAAAAAATACAATTTCACAAAAAACACATAAATTATTAACAATGAGTCTTTTAATTATAATAATAAATTTTATAAGAACCTTCTAAAAATATTATAATTTAAGGGAATATAGTTTTAATGTACCATCATTAAATATCCACCAATTTAGATAGGATTAATACTTTCACTTCTTCTTGTATGATTTTTTAAATTATTTTTATTATAAAATACAATTAATGTGAATAGGAATTTATGTGATATCATTCTTAATGATGACTTCAAATTTGATGTTCTTATATAGTAGCATGTTAATATTAATCAATGTTCAAGTATGATATTTTCAAAAAATTAATCTTGATGATAATATAAGATAAATGAATCCCAAATGTTATCTTCAATTAATCATGGAATAATTATGCCCTAATATAGATACATCAAAAAAATCATCATCAATTCTATACAGGATTATATGCATTGTATACCATTCCAAGAATACAAGGAATAAACAAAAGAAAATTGTGAATAATGTGGATATCTATTTATTCTATTGAGGAAAAAAAAATTCACAATTGATTCACAAAAAATAAACTCTATTATTTTCTACTCCACGTGATTCATATATCTTAATGATAATGTTTTTTGATTTCCAATATGTTTCAAGAGGAATTTTTTCTTTTTGTTTGATTGATATAACATTATGTGGACCATTCTTGTTAATTAAATCCATCAATGAACATTAATCACATGGTTATTTCAAGATAATTTCCTACATCTATTGTGGAGTTATAGTAATATAATAATAAAAATGATTTATCCACCCTTCATGATCCTTTAATAAAATACTTCTAGTTTTTTTTGAAAACATTTGTTAACAACCTATCATGAAATTCATCTTCAGCATGGGTAAGCTCTAATACAAATTTTTATTCTACATTATCTTAGTCTTGTTGATTATTATTTTCTTTTTACTCATTAGTTATGAAAATTACTAGAATATCATTTGGAATATGTCCAACATTCTTTGTAGATCCACTTGGACTTTTAGGTATCCTATTTATCACTATAGTCCATTTATTTTTTGATAGGAATGGCCATTCCTATTTTTATCATGCCTCCTTAAATTGTAATACCCAAGGCTATTAATATTGATCTATAGAGTAAACCCTATTTTCATGGAACAAGTATATTATTTTATTTGGTGTAACATTCCTCTTTAACATCATGAGGTTTCAGCCACTATTTACATTCATAAATTAATTAAAAAAACTATTGAATTTTAATTTTTAATAATTTCCCCTTATGGTCATCAATGGTTTATAATCCTCTATTATTATTCTATGAGGGTATTTTTATCTATATTTTCTTGGTATAATTAAATGTATTATACATATATATAACTTAACTATAGACACATTCATTGAATGTTTAATAGATATTCATTAAAAATTCACCATATTTATAATATTATTATCCTTCAATTATTTTAATGGACTTTAAGTCACCTATTAATAAACCCCTAGGATATTGGATACAAATATTTTTTAGAAAATGGAATATTAAACAAAAAATCATATATAAAATTACTAAACCATTCCCAAAACCAAAAATAGTGGAAGGATATTTACCTACACATTGTAATAATATCCTTAATAGATTGGAATATTTTATATTCCTTTCATCATTTATGATTTCATTAGAGATTCACTTGGGGGGATTCTTTCTATTTATATCTTCCTTTAATAAATTTTTAGTGGTGAGAACATCATTTCCTTATTTAATCCATGGTCACACATATTTATAATTTTAAAAAATATTTTGTATAGAACCCTAATTAGTAGAGACGTTACAAAATGAGATTAATGGTACCTTTTTTCCTTTGAGACTACTTTTGATTTTTTTTATTTGAGTCAATTATTTTGATTATATAGAGGTATTTTTAGATAAGAATTCTACTTTAAAATATAATTTTTTGTATTTCTTACTCTATAATATCACTGATAAACGTGTTGTAAATTTTTAGACATGAAATTTTCAATATTTTAACGTTTGAAAACATTTTAATGATGCTGAACATTTTTGATTAATTTCATAAATTCCACTACATTTTTTCTTCCTTAGAAATCATTCATGATCTTATCAATTTCATAAAAATGAATTTTATGTTTCCCTTGTAACAAATTATCAAGATCCATGATTATATTTTCATTTATCAAAGATTGATATTCTTGAAATCAAAATGTTCTTATTGTTTCATTTTATTGAATGAATTTTTTCCTCTATAATCTCTATGGCTATATGTTTCTTATGTATTTATACAAAAAAACATTTCAAAAATAAGGAACATGATTCTCCATGTTAATTTATTCTTACAATTTTGAAATTACATTAATTGGTGGGATCAAAAAATACATCACCCTTTATGCCTTTTCACTCACACCCTCTTTTTATCTTATTAATAAATATTAGTGATGTTGTAATGAAAGAAATTAATCAAATATATAAAGTTATATTCTTTTAAATAATTATCTTCACCACTTATTCTTTGTGGTTTTTTAATCATGATTATAAAATCTATTACATCTTTTTCAATATCAAAGGGAGAACTGATATCCATATCTTTGTTAGTAGAATAATATAATAGATCTTAAAATTCAATACAAAAAAAATTATTATTATTATTAATGTATAGGAAAATAGATATAACAACCCTTTTTAACTAAATAGATATATTATTCACCTTTCACAATTCAATATTCATTTTATTTTCATGGTCTTTTCATAAATAAGGTATTGATATGTAGAATATATAAATCATATACGTATTCTATAACTTACTAATTGAAATATTTTGAAAATCATGAATAATAATCAGTACTATGAATCCTATTATTGGTTAATCATATATATTTGATATTAATTTTTTGTATCACTTTTGTATTACCACATAGAAATGGATATTGGGGTGAATTAGTGTGAATAAAATTTCATCATATTAATGATGTATCCCTTTAATTACATCTATTAGTTATTTAGTAAATTGATCTCTTGTTATCCTCAACTGGAATTAGAAAAAATTTAGATAAAAGGCTTAAGCACATAGAACACTAGGATTTCTAATGATAATATACTCCAGTGGGGATGTCTATGTCCATGGTGTATGGTTTGTTATTATCCCACTAACAAATATATTAATTTTTAAAATAATAGAAGTCATGGTAAATGGGATTTCCTTAATCCCATTCTATTAGATCAAAACATGAATAATGAAAGAGTAAAATATGAAGTAATATTGTATAGAATATAATTTGTTCCCACCTTTAGTGATCAATAGGGTATCATGGATCATTCTCATTGGACATGAATAATTCTTTTGAAATTACATGAAATAAAAAAATTAAAATAGAATAATAAAATACAAAAATCACAAGGATATCATAGATATTCCATCCTAAATAATAAACTATTCATAACTAAGAATTATCACTACCTTCATCAGTTTCAATGTCATAAATATTACAATTGACTTAAAATTATAATTATTTGTACCAAAATGATGAGAAAAATTTATCTTCTTTGTGAATTTTTTTTATTTTGGTCTCTAAAAAAAATATAATATATCAAATTTCAATTATATTTAAAGAATATAAATATATCAATTATATTTTATAAATGTGTTCCATGGTCTTCTCATGGGTTTTAATGATAGAAAATAAAACTATTAATCTTTATTATTTTTTATGAAATTTCGGAAACCGTGTATAATATTTTCATTTGATCATTCATGAATTTATGCACTATAATTTTTCATGAACAAAAATAAAAAATCATTATATAGATTTTGTAAGTTCACTGGATTCTCTTAATAGATGTTGTTAAACTCCATGTTTTAATTCTAAAAAAAATCATGCTTATTATAATATTAAAGAGTTTCATGTTTTTTGTAATCATCTTATAATATGAGATAGTTGATGAAATTGGCTATGTTTAAGGCACCACCAAGGATGAATCAATATCAACCTTATAATACTTCCAGGGTTGACACACATGCAATGATATAACACCGTGTCACTACCAGATATTTATACCTTTAGAATGGACTTTTTAAAATGCATGATAAACTTCCATACTGACCTACTGTCATAGGATTTATAACAAAGAAGATGAAAATTTGTTATGTGAGAAACTAAAAATAATGAATTTTGGATAAAAAAATGTGACACCATTATAATTAAAATCATCTTGAATAATACACTATCATTGTAAGACATTAGGAGAAAAAGACTCTTCCAAACTATCCAGACTATGAGTCATCATTCAAGAATAACCATCATTATTTCTTACCATTTCTTTTTGATTTAATTTCCCTAATGACTATATTACTTAATTTAATGTCATGCATTATTTTAGTGATTTTTTCATAACAGAGTGACATAATTCATTATTTAATGTGTCAGCAATTTTTACAAAGAAGCATAATATTGGGATGCTCGTGTGGATAATCATGATGTTTCTAATTAAACAATAACTTAGAATACTTCATTACGTTTTCACAAAAAGTGTGGATTATGATGTGAAGATTAGATAAAACACATGGGAATATAATCACATATATAGGTGAGCATGTTTTCTAGAATATACCTACGACATCATGATCTAATTGATTACGAATGCCAAATACGAATACACGTCTTCTTCCATTCTATAGTGTAGAACAGAAGCATCCACAATACTCTGTTTTAAAAATTATTCCTGAGCCTAAATTTAGAATAATTTTCAAAATGATTTAATGTATTCATGGGTTTCACTTAATAATAGACCGAGAATCTCTATCCATTTATACATTTATATTTTTCAATTTTATTATATCATCTAAAAATTATGAGTAGTATATGTGTTTCTCTATTTATTTAAAAACTGATTTTCATGAACCAAATCAGGTACCCTAGTAAACCGATAACTGAGCCAATACTAACATAATATAATGGTAATTAATGATACCCATGATTCAATGAATAACACCAAAATTATAAAAAATGGATGTGGGAACAGTTTTTCTACAATGAAATGCAGAATAAGGAAAATGAATTGGAATGGATATCAAAAGAAACACAACTTGGAGTGATATACCAGAAATCAAATAGGCATTAAATCCAAAAATACCAAAATTAGGGTATAATCCAATTCCCTATTTCATTTCACCAAAATGTTTCATAATATGTTTCTAATATCAAATTAACAAAGAGAGTGCTTACAATTATCAAATAAACAAGTTTGGAATTCACCAAATCATATTTTAAAAAAACAATTCTTTGCAATTTAAAAGATGGAAATACATTTCACATGATGGAATATTCCATTAGACAAATGGTTCTTTATAAAAATGGAAATAATCAAAAAATGGATTAAATAAACACTTTTATATAATATGGTTTATATAAATTTAAAAGGCAGTTAATGAAACTCAAAATAATGGTATAAGTAATTGAAATACAATCAAACGAGAAACATGGTCAGGTTCTAAATAAATATAGATGTTCCTGTCTATAAGACGCAAAAATGTGAAATAAAAAGTATGTTCAGACACCCCACTGGTCCAATGGAAAAGGGGACTCGTCACCATTTTTTAAGGAATTATATGTGAGGATATATTGTTTTATAATGTTATAAATTGTAATGTGTTATCAAAATAACATATTAACTACATAAGGCATTCATGTGCTCAAGTACAAAAAATGATGGGAAATTTATTTCATGACCCCTGAAAACAAAATAAAATCTAGTTCCCCTCATTTAAAATATTCCAATTTTCACTTAAAAACCCATTATTTGGTTTTTAATAAAAAAATAGGTGATTTAAGATGATACCATTTAATTTCAATCGACAACATTATTCATAAATTAAAAAAAATTGGGGATGAAAAACACATTGCGAGAATAGGGATATCAATTATGTTATATACTCAATAAGTGTAACAAAATAATATCAACTTTGATCTCTATTAATTATGTTTCAAATTCTATATCAAAACATATTGATGTAAGATATCAATTTTTTAGAGGTCATTTTCCAAAATATGATATCACTTCTGAAAAAATTGTTACAAAACATCAATTAGACGACATCTTTACAATTCTATTTATTTTCAAGATAATAAACCACAAAAATAATGATCTTCTTATGATTAAATTCAATTAAGATTAATTTTTTGGGAACACACTATTGGTTTTGACACATTATCGTTGTTTTCTCACCGTTGTGGGCGTCTCACTGTTGTGGTTGTATCTCTATTTTGGTTTTCTCACCATTATGGTTTTCTCACAATTATAATATTCCCATTTTTGGTCTTCATTCATTTGAAAAAATTTCACTATGATATTATTGATACACAAGTTTACTATTCTTACAATTGGTTTTATTTTTCACCCGACTCTATTATTTATCAATATTCAAATTTAATTTTTCAGTTATATTTCGATATCCATTTTTCATAATCATGAAACACATATGATATAAAATAGTGGTTTTCTATTTCTAAGGCACCTATTTTCTTATTAATTTTCTCTACTCAAGCCTAATGAAACCCTTCATCTTCCAAACATCAAACTTCTACCCTGTCTTTTTACATTTGACTACAAAAAATGGGTCATCCAAGCCATTTTCTTGAAAAAATCTAAATGACATTTTCACCTTCTCAAGATAAATATTTTAATTCGAAAAAGTAGGTTTCTGAATACAATAGTTCATTTATAGTACTCACATTAAATACATGTATTTTAAAAAGAGTTTTGACACCTTAATTAGAAGTAGAAGTTGAATGACTCCATTAAGGTAAGTCATCAGTGATAAATGTACTTCCAATCCATGGTTTGTTAGATTGGATCTCCTCAAATAAAAGACCATTTAATATTATTCTTGTTTATAAGTTTCTCAAATAAGATTGTTTTTGATTTAATAATTAAGATGAATATTAGATGAGAATAAGAATCCATGGTCAAATAAGAGCATCAGACAAGTGGGAAATTTGTTTTGGTGTATCACCTAAAGGTGATTATGATCACAACCATTGATTTTTTCTTCAGGATAGTAATGTTTTTATAAATAATACTTTTAAACAATCTAGTGATGGAATAACTGAATGGCCGTTGGATTCTGAGTTAGATGGGTAATGTAGAGTTCTCTTCAAGTTTATAAAACAGATGTTATTCCCCATAAAAGGTGACATTTCCAAATTAAGGTATCATGATATCTACAACGTATATATTACAAAAATAATACATATAATGAATTTATTTATATATCTTATGCTAAATTTGACATAAATAATCAATCCATATTCATGATCTTGGCCCATCATTTTTTCAATGATGATTTAAGCTATGTTAAAAGAAAGAGAGATAGTTTCATATCATTATGTTTGTATCAAATACTATAATTGTTTTTTATTTATTGATATATATTTTCACGATTGTGAATTATGTGGGAACCCTGTAAGATGAACTGATTATTTAATGGTGTGAAATGGTATATTGATTTTAACCATATTGATCATCTGTTAAGGCCAAATGACCGTCCTGGTCATAGTTTGTAACCAAATGAGATAGTGGTGTTTTTTTATGAAATGGAACAAATATATATTTGTGGAAAATAAGATTATGAATATATTATTAATGAGGGTAGTGATACCAATATCTCACGTGTCTCCCAACTATGACATATTGAGCTCATAAACATCTTATAAGTCTTCCCAAAATTAAAAAAACAATTATTTAGAAGTGATGGAGTGGAAAATGACGTTTGAGGAGTATATGAGTTAAAATATAGCTCAATATATGATAATTATGAAGTGTAAGATGAAGAATACGATGATGATAAAAATAGGGAAATCATTGGCAATGGTAGTGGAAATAGAGATGCAAGAAATGTTAAAAAATCTGATTCTGAAGATGACGCTGATGGTGATTCTGACTCTGATAGTTTAGTTGGATGAATTAAAAGTATATATTTGGAAATACATTCAGATATAAATTCTTCTCCTAGTTTATATATATATATATAGATATAATATTCCATTAGAGGTGGACCCAACCTTTAAGGAAAATTATGCATCTTTTATAGGGGATAAATCTCTAAGTGTTAATGGTGGTTTTACTAATAAGACAAATTTTTATTCTTTTAATGATGATGAGATGTCATCGATTGAAACTGTTGAGAAAAATTTAAATTAAAAAAATGAAGAAAGACATTTTTTGTCATATGAATTATGATGATGATGTAAAACTACTTGATGTAGCGACTTCTGATAAGCCTTGTTTTATATGAATTTGTAAATTGAACCTAAAGGTACAGTTTTTCATATGGATGTAGTTTATATGGAACAATAATATTATATTTATGTTAATTTTTTTATATCATAGAGTGTATATGCTCATAGTGATGTTTCCATCCAAGCGAATATAAGCGTTTTAGTCACAATACAATTATTTCTTCCTTTTTGGTTAATGTTTCAGATAATTAGAATCATCCAATAATAAAAGAATGGGGTATGTTCTCAAATGATGTTTGGAGGTCACCAAATAATGGGGGATATGATCTTTGAGATGATAATAATCATTTGTGATCATTGATTAAAAATATTATGATGTTTTGTTTTTCAAAAAATGATTACTTATATTAGGTAACCATTACCTACTTCTTGATTCCGTAGTTTCCCAATTAACTGGTTCACCAAGTCTGACTTGAATGCCTTTATATAGAAAACTGTTTTAGATTTTTATAACGTTGCGAATGATAAAGAACCACTTCATACAAATATTATTTAAAATTATTCAAGGTATATATTGTAGTTGGAGATCTATAATATTCAACAAATGATAATGCATCACATTCATGAGATAGATATTGAGGTTAAGAGGATTAGTGGTGAGCTGTAATCTATAAATTATTTGATTTAAGAGTATCGCTCTTATTTTATATATTGTATAGTCACCCTTCAAAAGAGTGATGAAAATATAATATTAGTGGAATATTGTTCTTGTAACACCCCAAGAATCCAAGGCATGGTTCCCTTTGAATAATACAATATCGTGTGTTGTACGCAACTTCGAGTTCTAACACACACCACAACCAATTAAACTAGCCGTTATGAATAGTAATACCAACTTTTTGAAATTTTATAAATTTAATCTCTCAAAATTTACTTCATCTTTGTATTCGGAATATCGAAATTATCCTAGGGTAAAATGTTGGAACTTTTCGGATAATATTTAGATTTTGATGAATAGTGAAAATTACTAAATTTTCATTAAGAAAAACATTTTTAATCGAAATAATTAATAGTGATAAATTATGAATTTGAGTGATTTGAAAGTATATTTATAATATATTTTTACCATTTAATATAATTTTGGTCATTGGACATAATTTCACAATTAAACTGGACATGAAAAAGTGTCAATCTTTTGATATTTATTATCTCTTAAAAACTTGCTTTTTGTTTTTATAACGGGAATTAATTTTAAATTAATTTTTTCCACTTCTATGTTTTGAATATGGAAAAATGGATTCCATATTCGGAATCAGGATGTCCAAATTGTGTAAATATGTAACTTTTATTTTTATACATTTTGAATAATTACTTCAGTAAAAATTTTATTTACCATGGTTAAAGGGTAAATCCGGTAAATAAGTGCAAACAAATAATATTATAATAATAATAAATTACCTTAAACCTGTCCTAACATTATTGGATAATACATGTCCGACCATGACCATCTTTGGGTCGATTTTGGGACCCCATGGAGCCACTTGTAATTGATAATGACACTTTATATTAATTATGTTAAAATAAATACAAAAATGACATAATTATATATCTTTTTGAAAAACAATTTTTACGTAAGGTTATATATATTGGATTTTGGACTATAAATATTATTTAGAAAGATAAAAATATTTCCAACATAATTATAGTTTATTTATAATTTTTATAAATTTAATTATTAATATTATTTATGACACAATAATGATGCAATATTTTCCTTATTAATGAAAGAATAAAATAATTGGTATTATAAATTTTAAAATTAATATTATATGAAAGTTTTGATGACATCCATGAATTTTATTGCTTAATATCACATTAAAGGATTGAATAAATTAATTTTTTTCGAATTAATAAAGTTTTTAATACTTTAACAAAAATCAATTATTGAATAGTGTCAAAATTGACATCAAAGAGTTTTTAAAACAAATATTATATTATTAATTTATATTAAATCCCTAAAAATCAAGGTTCAGCCAAGAGACATATATCATGAAAGGTGTATCATTAATGTACCACTTGGGTGTCTCTTTGAGGTATATAGTATGTTTATTAACTATATAATATAAAAATACAAAGTGACATGGTAAGTGTCATACTAATTAACTAAGAGTTAAAACTAAAATATAAGGTTAATATAACGACCCAAACATATCTAAATTCTATTGGTTGAGAGGTTTTTGACCGATAACCACCTTAAAATTTAAATAATCCACATTTTAGCCATTAGAAACCGAATATTAATTTATTATAAAACAATATTTCTAGATTTTCCTAAGGTACCCCTCCTCCACCTTATAAAGGGACACCACTTCTAACCAATTTTTCACACTTTCAAAGCCTTTTGGTTCGCCCAAAACCTGCTCAAATACGCTCTAAACTTCCCTCAATTCAACCTAGAGGCCTTATTTTGATCATAAAGACATCCTAAGGAGCCCTTTTTATCAAATCCAAAGGAAGAACCCGAAGAAGAAGTAATGTTTTCACCACCCTTTTTCAAGTTCCGTTCTTCTTCAACATCTTATTTCTTTTTTATTCCCATTATAAAATAATAAATCCAGTATCTTATATATACTGTGATGTTATTATAAATATGTTACAACCATATTCAGTATTCTATCCATCCTTTGAATGACATGTCACCATACGTGCGTACGTACGGCTTACCGTCTCCACGTCGTGGTGTAATTGTCATTCAATAAATTATTATTTGGATGGGTATAATAATGATTTGTAATTAATGTAAATAATAAATATAACATTATAATTAATCTATATATATGATATAACGTCCAAATATATGTTATTTTAATATCAAAAGGTTGATATTGTCTCTTGTGCGTACGTACAGACTGTTGTCTCCACGAACGCGATGAGAATCATTTCCATCGTATCCATTCAAGTATAATTATCATTTTATGATTAATAATAGTATTTAAGGACTTGATATAATTCTGGATATGAATAAGATACATCCTATCCATAACAAACGCAGCTTATGAAACAAAACATATAAAAGAAAACGAGTTAGTTAACACATGAAACGAGGACAATACTATGATATTATTAACAAAGCAATGTTAAAAGATCATATATGATATCATATTAATGTATATGATTCTTGTATAATTTAATAACAATTATTTCACCATTATAAAGGAGGTTATCCTACCCTCAACAAAGAAAAAGTACACGGTAAGGGTTATTTCACAATCTCTTCATTATCCGAGGTTGTTTATACGTAATTATCTACTGGGACCTCTTTATCATCCACATCCATGTTTCTTAAAAATGTATTTCAAAAAATTCTTTCTATTTTATAGAATATGGGTTAAAAGTCATTTATACCCTTGTTTGACTTTTTATAAGAGGTTTATAAAGGAATCTTTCTGTCATTTTCCAAACAAGGTCCTTTTTAACCTTTTCGACAGAATTAAGGTAAGAATGTCTTTTTTTAACTTATACGGTGGGTGCGGCTATTTTCCGCCATTATAAAATCTTAGAAGCTTCCCTTACAAGCTTCTATGAATATTTTCAATGAAAACGTTTTATTTTATAATTATGTGACTTTTAAATGATTTCATAAAAAGAGATATTTCTCTCAAATAGTTTTGATTTAATCTATGTCAACATCCTTTGATCGATTTTAAGCTTATTTGATGTTTATTTATTATGATACAAATATTCCATATTGTATTCAAGGTTTTGTGATATGTTTGACTATGGATGTGTTATTTTTATACCATTCATGGTTTATGGAAAAATTATTGACATTTCTTATGCTATTTTTAATACGAATGTTTATGTTATGTTTAAACCTGTTCATATGAGGAATGAATTGGAATTAATAAGTGACGGGTGGAGCAGGCTATAGCTTCTCGATGCATCGGTAGTTCTCATGAGACAAACTAGTGTCTTGGAACAAGGACTTGAAAAAAATCTTATTTTACTCTTGGCACGAGGCCTTGGATATGTGGTTATGATAGTTTGGAATTATGCATTCTATCGTTATGAAAGTGGTTATTGATATTGCATGTGATTATTCAACTAGTAGAATATCAATGTGAATATGTATATGGAACTATTTCATTTTATTTCTCCCATATTATGCTGAGGTTTATGTTTTAAAAGGATTTTGTTTTAGTTGTACATTGCCTTAAATGTTTATTCTTATTTATGAAAGTTTCTGCTATATTGTTATCCAGACTCGGCATTTGAGCTCACCCATTTCTATGTTTTATTTTTCCCAGGATGAGAAGAAGTATTTTATGAATGACCTACAGGGATTGAATGAGTGGATAAGAGTGTGGACTATGTAGACTATATTGTTGTGGTTTTCATTTTATGATGTAATGTAAAATTTATGAATGTATCTTGTGTTTCCAAGACTACTAAACTAAGCGGTCTTTCGAGACTTGATCTTTCTTGTGATCATGCCAATGTTATGTAATAATGCACCGAATCTGGGCAACTGGGGTCGGGGCATTACAGTTGGTATCAAAGTAATTTTAGTACCAACCTTGGATGCTAGATTTAGGTAAACTCTGATTAGAGAACATAGACCTAAGATAGACTTTGATGATTAGTATAGAATAACTTCCTAGAATTATGGTATTGTAGAGATTTTTTGAGTTTTCCAAAAAATACATCCCTGTCTGGATATAATCAGGTAGAGGCGGCTCTAGCACAGCTGTACCTAGGGGTAAAACCCAAAAACATCACTTTGAGGTAGACTCTAATGGGAACTGGTGCACGACAACAGGCCTGGATGCACTCTTGGTTACGACACTCCCAAGGGATATGCTTAGGATAACTCTCATTTTCATTTCAAATCATTATGAAGGGTTTATGATTATATACTTCCTCAAAGAAATTTTTTTATGATTATGGATTTTATCCATAAATAGTTCAATTTATGTTAAAGGTTTTATAAGTAAGTAATTATGTATTTTTATTCATAAACTGATCTGGTTTATTCCATTTTTTATAAATGGCTCCTTGTGGAAGAAATGGAACCTGTATCAATGCACACACTCCATGTAGGGATTTCCCTCCTAATCAAGATAATTATAGTGGAGCTGGTGATGCAACTGGTGCGTATTAGCTAATCACCATACTGGGACAGCTCACTCAGGTTACGATTAATAACCTTACCCGTATGAAGCACCCTGATCCGCAATGTGGAGGATCAATGTTAGATCGATTCACGAGGAAACAACCACCAACGTTCAATGGGAGTATAAATCCCTTAGTAGCTGGGCAATGTATTAATTTCCTAGAGAAAATATTTCAGGTTTTGGGGAGTAGTGAAAGGGAAAAAGTTATCATGGTAGTTTACCGCCTCATTGGAGATGATGATCAATGGTGGTCATTGATTCAAAACATGAAGGAAGATGATGAAGTATCAAATATGGAATGTAGGGAGTTCAATGATCTATTTTTTAGATAAATACATTCCTCGTGACCATCGAGAAGATATAGAAAAACAATTTCTGAGTCTGAGACAAAAGGAGGATGAGAATGTGGAAAAGTATGAGGCTAACTTTACAAGGTTAGAAAGGTATTATGGAGATAATATACATAACCCAAGAAGTAAGATTGATCGTTTCTTTGATGGGTTAAAACCATTTCTCCATCGAGCATTATTCTCACAATCCTTCTAGTCATACGAAGACATTGTCTCATGTGCTATCAAGATATAAAAGGAATTCTCTAAGTCTTATGACTTTAAAGCAAAGCAAGAGAAGAAGAGATCTGCTGATCAATATGGGAATGGAAACAAGGTGAAGAAGGGAAAGGTTGAATATCCATCCAGTATTAAATGTGGGAAGAAACACCCTGGTACTTGCTTAAAAGGAATGGGAGTTTGGTACATGTGTAGTGAAAGAGGCCACCAAGCTTGTGATTGGAAGGGGATGAAGGAAGCTACTGATGTCCAATGCTACAATTGAAGGGAGATGGGACATTATGCAAATGAATGTACTAAGAATTAGGGGAACTTAACTCAGAAAAGTCCAAGGGATCAAGGCCATGATTATGCTATAACTAATGTTGAGGTAGAAGCTATGAAAGACGTGGTGGCAGGTAATTTAATCGTTTCCTCAAGATTAAAAAATGCATTATTTGATTATGGATCATCGCATTGTTTCTTATCTTCCTAGTTTGCTAAGAAAATTAGATATTTACAATTTTATTTAACAAGGGAGTTTTCAGTTAAAACTCTTAAGGGAAGTATCATTGCAACAAAGTTTTGTGAATCAGTCCCCATTTGAGCACATAAATGTTCTTTATCCGCTGAACTCATCGTCATACCTATGATTGAGTTTGATATATTCATCGGTATGGATTGGCTTTCAGACAATGATACAAAGATTAATTATAAGAAGAAGGAGGTTATTATATTTGATTATGATGATAATGAACACCTTAAATTTAGAGCAGAATCACCACCACCTAATTATTATCTAGATCCACCCCCAGTAGCTCAACCAAATTCAATTATTGGGTAGGAAGAGAATGAAATGACTATGGGTGAGGAATGGAGTTTTCAAATAGAGGATGTACCTATTGTGAAAGAATATGTAGATGTTTTTCCGGAAGATTTTCCTGGACATCCTCCAGAACGAGAAGTTTAGTTTTCCATTGATTTAATTCCAGGATCAAGGCCTATATCGAAGACCCCTTATAGAATGTCCAATGTGGAATTAGTTGAACTAAAGAAACAACTAGAGGAATAGAGTAATAAGGTATTTATTCTCCCTAGTGTTTCTCCATGGCGAGCCCCTGTTCTTTTTGTTAAAAATAAAGATGGATCGATGAGGTTATGTATCGACTATAGGGAGATCAATGCTATAACAATAAAGAACAAGTATCCCCTACCTCACATTGATGATTTATTTGACCAACTGCATGGAGATCAATACTTTTCAAATATTGACCTTCGATCTAGATACCATTAGTTGTGTGTGATGAAGGAAGACATTCTGAAGATATCATTTAGAACAATGTATGAGCATTACGAGTTTACGGTAATGCCTCTTGAGATGACTAATGCACCCTCTGTATTCATGGATCTGATGAATAGAGTTTTCAAGGAATATCATGATGATTTTGTGGTGTTATTTATTAATGATATCTTGGTATACTCCAAAATCTATGAAGATCATGAAAATCACTTGTGCATTTTCTTGAAGACTCTGAGAAGAAATGAATTATATGGGAAGTTTAGAATGTGTGAATTATGGCTTCAAGAGATTTCTTTTCTTGGAAATATTTTCTCTAAAGATAGAATCTATGTTGATCCTTCTGAGACCAAGGCAATCCATGAATGTCCTGCACCGACGAGTATAACTAAGGTACATAGTTTTATTGGATTGGCAGGTTATTATCGACATTTCGTCCAGAAATTTGCCCGATTAATGAAGCTCACACCTAAAGGGGTTAAATTTGTTTTGACAAAAGAGTGTTAAGAATGTTTTGAAGAACTGAAGATAAGATTAGTCAATTCCCTTATATTGAATCTACCATCGGGAATGATGGGTTCATTATTTATAGTGATTCATCGAAGAAAGGACATGGTTGTGTCCTTATGCAGAATGATAGGGTTTTTACTATGCATCAAGATAGCTGAAAATTTATGAGTAGAACTATCCAACTCATGATCTCGAGTTAGCAGCTGTGATCATTGTTTTGAAGATATGGAGGCACTACCTCTATGGTGAAAAATGTGAGATTTATACTGATCACAAGATTTTGAAGTATATTTTCTCAAAAAAGTACTCAACATGAGGAAAAGGAGATTGCTTGAATTGCTCAAGGATTATGATTGTATGATACAGTACCACCTGAGGAAGGTAAATAAGGAGGCAGGTGCTTTGAGAAGAAAAGATCATGGAGTTTTTAACAATATGAGAATTGAAAGGGATCCAATTTTCCCGGATCTAGTGAAGATGTACATGGGAATAACCATGGAACATGAAACAAAAATGATTTTTCAAATGGTTGCCAAACCATCCTTACTAGAAAGGATTAAGAGTTATCAGACCGATGATGAGGAATTTCAAAAGAAGATTAAAGCTATGAATGATGGGAGATTGAATGACTTTGGGTATGAAGATGGAGTTTTGAAATTTGGGAAGAGACTTTGTGTTCCCAATAAACCTGATCTAAAAAGGTAATTGTTGGATGATTCTCATTGTTCTAATTTCTCTATAAACCCTGGGTGAGCCGAAATGTAGAGAGACATGAAGGAACATTTTTGGTGGGAGAACATGAAGAGGGATATTGATGATTTTGTGTTAAGATGTATGGTTTGTCAAAAAGTTAAAGCTAGAATGCAACATCCTGGAGGAGTCATTCCACTTCTTCCCATACCTGAGTGGAAATGGGAAAATATTACGATGGATTTTGTCATGGGACTACAGAAGACTCATAGACAGAAAGATGCAATATTGGTTATTATTGATCGTCTTACCAAGATAGCACATTTTCATGATATAAGAGAAGATCTACCACTGGAACATCTAGAAAGACTATATATTAATGAAGTGGTTAGACTTCATTGAGTACCCCTATCAATTTTTTCTGATCCTGATCCCCATTTTACTTCATGATTCTGGAAGATTCTTCAAAAATTCCTGGATACAGAACTTCAGTTGAGCACTGCTTACCACCCTAAAAAAGATGGAAAATCAGAACAGACTATTGAAACCTTAGAAGACATATTGAGATCTGGCTCTCTTGACTTTTAGGGTATGTGGGATCAATATTTACCTCTGGTAGAATTTTCCTATAACAATAGCTTCCATTCGAGTAGTCATATGGCACCATATGAATCGTTATACAGAAAGAGATGTTGCACACCAACCTGTTCGGATGACGTTGGTGAACACAAACTTGTAGTCCCAGAACTGGTGGAGGAAACAATGGAAAAGGTAAAGGTAATCCAAAACCACTTCAATGCATCTCAAAGTAGGAAGAAGAGCTATGCCGATAACTGAAGGAATGATTTGGAATTTCAGGTTGGAGATCATGTTTTCATGAAGGTATCTCCATGGAAGAGAATTATACATTTTAGTAAGAAGGGTAAATTTAGTCCTAGGTACATCAGACCTTTCGAAATTCTATAGCGAATTGGGGATTTAGCTTACCGTTTGGCAATGGTGTCAAGTCTCTCCAAAGTTCACGATGTGTTCCACGTATCACTATTGATGAAATACATGCTTGACCCAACACATTTACTCACATATGAGGAATTAGAACTAGAAACAAATCATTCTTATTGTGAAGATCCTGTTAATATTCTTGATATGAGAGAACAAGTACTGAGAAACTAGACAACTCGTCTGGTAAAAGTTTTGTGGAGAAACCATAAGATGGAAGAGGCAACGTGGGAACCCAAGGAACTTATGATGAAGAACCACCCGAGTCTTTTCATGTCTTAGTATTCTAGAAATTTTTTGGACAAAATAATTTGAAGGAGGGGAGAATGTAACACCCAGTGCATCCATGGTACACTTCCCTTTGAATAATACAGTAGCGTGTGTTGTACGCAACTTCGAGTTCTCACACACACCACAACCAATCAAACTAGCCGTTATGAATAGTAATACACAGTTTTTGCAATTTTATAAATTTCATCTCCAAAATTGACTTCATTTTTTGATTTGGAATATCGGAATTATCCTAGGGTAAAATTTTGGAACTTTTCGGATAACAATTATATTTTGATGAATAGTGAAAATTACTAAATTTTAATTAAAAACAACTTTTTTAATCGAAATAATTGATAGTGATAAATTATGAATTAGAGTGTTTTTAAAGTATATTAAGAATATATTTTTACCATTTAATACAATGTTGGCCATTGAATATAATTTCACAATTAAACTGGACATGAACAAGTGTCAATCTTTTGATAGTTATTATCTCTTAAAAACACACTTTTTGTTTTAATAACGAGAATTAATTTTATATTAATTTCTGTCACTTCTATGTTTTGAATTTGGAAAAATGGATTCCGTATTTGGAATTAGTATTTCCAAATTGTGTAAATAGGTAAATTTTATTTTTAGACATTTTGAATAATTACTTCGGTAAAAATTTTATTTACACCGGTTAAAGGGTAAATCCAATAAATAAGGGTAAAAAAATAATATTATAATAATAATAAATTACCCTAAAATGTGTCCTAACTTTATTAGTTGATACATATCCGACCATGGGCCTCTTTGGGTCGATTTTGGGACCCCATGGAGCCACTTGTAAGTGATAATCACATATTATATTAATTAAGTTAAAATAAATATAATATGACATAATAATATATCTTTTAGAAAAACAATTTTTACATAGGGTTATATATGTTTTATTTTAGACAATAAATATTCATTAGAAATCTAAAAAGATTTCTTAAATAATGGTAATATATTTATAATTTTTAGAAATTTAATAATTAATATTATTTATGACACAATAATGATGCAGTATTTTCCTTATTAATGAAAGGATCAAATAATTGGTATTATAAATGTTAAAATTAATATAATTTGAATGTTTTAATGACATAAATGACTTTTATTGCTTAATATGACATTATAGGATTTCTTAATTGAATTTGGTTCTAATTAATAAAGTTATTACGACTTTAAAAAAATCAATTATTGAATAGTTTCAAAATTGACATAAAAGAGTTTTTAAAACAAATATTATATTATTACTTTATATTCAATTCCTAAAAATCTAAGGTTCAGAAAAGATACTTATATCATGATAGGTGTATCATTAATGGAACACTTGGGGGTCTCTTGGAGGTATATATTATGTTTATTAACTATATAATATAAAAATACAAAGTCACATGGTAAGTGTCAAAATAATTAACTAAGAGTTAAAACAAAAACATAAGGTTAATTTAATGAACCAAACCTATATAAATTCTATTGGTTGAGTGGTTTTCTACCTATAACCACCTTGAAATTTAAATTATCTACTTTTGAGCCCTTAGAAACCAAATATTAATTTATTATAAAATAATATTTCTAGATTTTCCTAAGGTACCCCACCCCCCCTTATAAAAGGACACCACTTCGAACCAATTATTCACACATTCAAATCCTTTTGGTTCGGCCAACCCCTACCAAAATACTCTCTCATCTTCTATCAATTCATCCTATAGGCCTTAGTTTTATCATAAATCCAACCTAAGGAGCCCTTTTGATCAAATCAAAAGGAAGAACTCGAAGAAGAGGTAATGTTTTCACCAACTTTTTCCAGTTCCTTTCTTCTTCAACATCTTATTTCTTTGTTATTCCCATTCAAAAATAATAACTATAGTATATTATATATACTATGATGTTATTATAAATATGGTAAAACTATATTCAGTGTTATATCCATCCTTTGAATGACATGTCACCATACGTGTGTACGTACGACTTACCGTCTCCACATCGTGGTGTAATTGTCATTCAATAAATTATTATTTGGATGGGTACAATAATGATGAATAATTCCTGTAAATAATAAATATAACATGATAATGATTCTTTATATGTTATATAAAATTTAAATATATATTATTTTAATATAAAAAGGATGATATTGTCGCTCGTACGTACGTGCGGACTACCGTCTCCACGAACATGGTGAGATTCATTCTCCATAGTATCCATTCAAGACTAATTCTCATTTTATGATTAATAGTAGTATTTAAGGACATGATATCATTATGGATATGATAATATACAACCTATCCATAACAAACACAGCTAATGTAACAAAACATATAAATGAAAACGAGTAAGATAACACCTGAAACGAGGATAATATTAAGATATTATTAATAGAGGAATGTTATGAGATCATATATGATATCATATTAATGTATATGATTCTTGAATAATTAAGTAACAATTATTTCACCATTATATATATGGTTAACCTACCCTCAACCAAGGAAAAGTTCAAGGTAAGGGTTATTTGAAAATCTCTTCATTATCTGAGGTTGTTTATACGTAATTATCTACTAGGACCTCTTTATCATCCACATCCATGTTTCTTAAACATGTATTTCAAAAAATTCTTGCTATTTTACAGAATATGGGTTAAATTAATTTATACCCTTATTTAACTTTTTATAAGTGGTTTATAACGGAATCTTTCCGTCATTTTCCAAACAAGGTCCTTTTTATCCTTTTCGACAGAATTAAGGTAAGAATGTCTTTTTTTAACTTATACGGCGGGTGCAACTATTTTCCGCCATTATAAAATCTTATAATCTTCCCTTACAAGCTTCTATGAATATTTTCAAAGTAAAAGTTTAATTTTATAATTATGTGACTTTTAAATTATTTCAATAAAAGAGATATTTCTCTCAAATATTTTTGATTTCATCTATGTCAACATCCTTTGCGGGATTTTAAGCTTATTTGAAGTTTATTTATTATGATAAAAATCTTCTATATTGTATTGAAGGTTTTGTGATATGTTTTACTGTGTATGTGTTATTTTTATACCATTAATGGTTTCTAGAAAAAGTATTGACATTTCGTATGGTAGATTTAAGACGAATGTTTATGTTATATTTAAACCTGTTCATAGGAGGAATGTATTAAACTTAATAAGTGACAGGTGGAGCCCGCTATAGCACCTCGATGAATCGGTAGGTCTCATGAGAAAAAATAGTGTCTTGGAACATGTCCTTGACAAAATCGTATTTGTAGTCTTGGAATGATTCCTTGGCTATGTGGTTATGACAGTCTGGCATTATGTATTCCATCATTATGAAAGTGGTTATTGATATTTCATGTGATTATTCGACTAGTAGAATATCCATGTGAATAAGTGTATGGAATTATTTCATTTTATTTCTGCCATATTATGCTAAAGTTCTTGTTTTAAAAGGATTTTTTTTAGTTATACATTTCCTTAACTGTTTATGCTTATTTATGAATGTTTCCTCTATATTGTTATCCTTACTAGGAATTTGAGCTCACCCCTTTCTGTGTTTTATTTTTCCCAGGATGTGAAGAAGAATTTTATGAATGATCTGCAGGGATAGTATGAGGGGATAAGAGTGTGGACTATAAAGACTGTATTGTTGTAGTTTTCATTTTATGATGTAATGTAAAATTTATGAATGTATCTAGTGTTTCCCAGACTACTAAACTAATTGGTATTTCGAAACGTGATCTTTCTTGTGATCATGGCAATGTTATGTAATAATGCTACGACTCTGGGAAACTTGGGTCAGGGTGTTATAGTTCTATTGATCCTCTACCACCTATCTTTATTGTTTATCTACTTCAATGAATGATCAGATATGATCATCGAGCTACTTTGGCTAGTACCTTGGCTGATGCTACTACATAGAATCAAGAAACCTTTTCGAGACTAAGTTATAATAGTGATCATGTTCTCAAAATGTTTACTTGTTATTCTCATTACATTAATGATGATATAGAGAACATTTACAGGGTAATAAAATATTATCTCTCAATGATATAAAATAGGCATTCCATGGAGTCTAATTTCAGTTTTTGGATAATAATTTAAGGATTCCATCAGTTACCATATCCTTAAAAGAGAAATTCATGCATTAGAAAGAAATTAATCAAGTGGTAAATTGGTTTACTGATCAGAAATGAGATGTTTTTACATCCATGGAGGGCAGGGGAAGATAATTAGGGAGTTCATCCACCTTTTGAGTACTTTTATTCATGTTTATTTAACAACTATTGTAGCTCACTAGGATGTAAAAGTGACTTCTAATTTATCTCCTCTAGATTTAGAACTAGGTTTATATTTTGACTTCTCTCTATGGTAAGGCTTAACTGGAGATCTAATTTCACCTTTTCCAGCCCATTTCCAACCATTTTAATTTTCTCATGTAGAATCTGTTAGCAAAATCAGAACTAACATTACAAGTGAGCCTCGTTATCAGACCGGTGTTCTGACCACACTAACTCATGATAAACCTACCACATCAAGTCATTGGTAAGGAAAAAAAAATTGAAATATTGATGAACCCTTTTTCTACGACATGACATTGATATATTTTTATAATTTTATTCTTTGATAGGATTATATTCTATGAAAAAATTTAATAACTTTTCCAATGAAATGTTATTTCTGCTTCTCATATTTTTTCATAGTGAAGTTAATTTTTTCATATAATTATATTTTCGTTTTTGATAATCACAAAAGTGAGAGAAATATAAATATATAGATTTTATTTCTTATTTATTTTTGATATATACAAAAATTCTAATGATTTTTTATTTATATCATGTTTTGATCATAAATTTGATACAATTAATTGTTTATCCTTGATTACATGACTAGGGATCATCAAAATGGAAATATTGTTGACCTCCTTATTTTAATGATCTTAGAATCAGGATTATAATAATATTATTGAGATTCTTGTTTTCTATAAGCATATTATAATATAAGAAATGTGATGAAAATTTATTTTTATGAGAAACCCCCAACAATGACTCACCATAAACCATATCACACTGAATCAACTCTAGGATGTCATACCTTTAGAATCGAATTTTGAAAAATTATTATACACACTAGCCTGACCAACCATTATTTGAGTAACTGCCATAAAAAAATTGAATGTAAACTATGACATCTCCAGTATACAATTGTTTCTATGTTAAAAATGTCACATCACTATCTTGTCATATAACCAAAATATGACATGTCAGCCTAAGACATCAATAGAATAAGACACCCCAGACTATGATTCACCTTTCATGACTCACCATCACTGTTTCCTACCATAAAATTTAAAATTAAAATCACTAATGGATTTATAATTAAATTTAATATAGTGTTATTATAATCATTATTTCTTCATGGATTGATAGAATGCATTAATGATTGTGTAATCTATGAGTATGAGGATTCCTGATATCCATATTATTATGTGGATTCTCAATATATATATATAAAGGGAAGTAGACCCCCTTATTCAAAGTATGTGAAAAAGTGTGAAGTGAGATGCAATATAGTAGTGGAAAAACATGACCATCTATTAACATAAAGATATGAAATTTTTTAGAAAATCATACCCATTACATCATTATCCACCCAAATGATGAAGTTGATTCTCAATATATATAATTTTCTTTCTTTTAGTAGAGAATCAAAGTGTCTATAACACTCAGTTTTACTGATGTTTCAAGTGCCTCACTCGATATTCAGTTTCTAAATTCTTTCACAGATTCATGTCCTTCAATACATAGTAGACCACACATCTCTATCCATTTATAATTTTATAATGGCCACGTTTATTATTTCATTTAAATTATTATAAGTGTGTATAATTATTTTTTTATTTCAAAATGCACTATATATTTCTTTAATTGGAACATTCAATGATATCTTTTAAATTATTTTATCTATTTTTCAACAGAAAATTTTGAAGAAGTGTTTTTTAAACTGTTATATTTCGTACTCCATTAGATAATAATAGATGGGGCCCTTTGTATTTTGGACTATTTTTATTGTTGTAAAATCTGATCTAGGTTGTGGATAATTCTATTTGTTTATGTAAACTACTAGATGGTGTGTGATCCCCAAGTGGAGAGGAGTAGTTCCCCATTTGAGATTGAACCTCTTATATTCAAAATCAAACTGTGTGTTTAGTTTTCTTGAATTTGAATCAATAATTTAAATATGAAAACAACAAACTATAAAATAAATACTTTGTTAGTTAACCATAAATAGTGTTTTTGTAATATTTTAATTATTTAAATTTATTTTGATAGATTAAATTGTATATTATTTTATCTTAATCCTGATAAATCTCCTATTAATTGTATTAATTATGGAATCTTATAATGATATTTTTGTTTTCATAACTATTCCAAATTTAAATTAACTCGTTGAATCTAGTTTTAATCCATTTGTAATAGAAATTTTTATTGGGTACTCAATTCACCCCCACCCCCTCTTGAGTTACTCACTCTGATCAAGGGGTTTAAATATATATGATGACAAAGATTATTTATAAATTTGGTTTTAAACATGAATATTTATTACATGTCCTCACATACATCACAAAATAATGAAATTTTTTATAGGATCTCCTATTTTGATAAAAACCCTAGGAGGATAGGTGAAACATATTAACCATCACAATAACAAGTGAACCATGTATTATACTTCTTCACGTCCTATATGATGTATATGGGATCAACTAATCAAGAGAATATATACCTATTTTTTACATTGATTTTTGAGGGACACATCATTATTCTAAATTTCTTATCTTGGTAATGCTGCATAATATATTCAACCAGGAAAAATTATTCACATGTTTCTTTTTTTGAATCAATTGTTTCCTGAATTTTTTGTTCCTATTTTTTGGATATTAATACCTATTATGAATAATAGAACATAAACTCAAAACCACATCAATGCCTCTATATATGAAATTAAGGATCCAATGAATATTTTTCTCAATCTTATGCTGAGTAATGTATGATATCATAAACATAGTGATATGGGGATCCCAATTAAATCCAAAACTCAAAGTATTTGAGACATCAAATAAACCCAAATTTTTCATGTGATTGTGTGATTACTGTGAATTATCTTTTTATACCTCATTAGAAATAATTAATGATACTAAGGCTCTCCAAGGTGGACATATAATAAGTATTACTTCTTTCCATTGGATTCAACATTGATTTTTCTCATTTATTCACTTGTTAATTCAAAGATGAAATGTACTTATGATCAACTAATTAGGAAATGTTAATGTGATAGAGTATTCCCATAAAAAACATTTAGACAACCATTATTTTTTACATTATGGATTCATGTGATCAAAACATTATTTGTGTGATGTCTTGGTGTAACCTACCTTTGTAGCTCCATGTAATCCCTAGTAGCATAAAATTAATTTAATGATCACAAGTATTCAAGACACAAAAATAGTGAATTTCCACAATATGATTGAGTATGTGGATTCATTGATGGAGACGAACAATTATGTAGTTGGTGATTTATTAAATTCCAAGATTTGTTTTCCTAAGATAAAGACAAGTTTTATCAATTATAGAGAGTTTGAAGGTGGTATTCATTAGAATTTGATATGTGAAGGATTGATTATATGAATATGTGTTTTAATAGAATATTAGTCATAGATCCAATCCTGTCCCACATCACTTTTCCATTCATTTGATTATTTTTTTAATAATATATGTTTCCATTGATTGTTCGAGATAGAACTAGTGTGGTCCCTTGATAAAACTACACCCACAACTACACAGGCTTTACCTCATAATTCTATAGTCCCCCAAAACCCCTCTCACATTCCCAATGTAAATTCCTTGTGGGCACTCAGGTGTGCTCCCCCTATGGTTTCTTTACATGCCCAATGAGATCTATCAGCATTGTTTGATGGCCTTGTATCCTATCCAATTATATTGAGATTTTTCAAACATATTTGGAATTGAGATAGAATAGTTATCCTTCTTGGTTGGTTAATAAAATATTAATACCATAAAATAGACTTTTAATAACCAATTATGAAAATACAGAGCCAACCAAATTCTTTATTCAAAACTGATTCATGATGAACAAATATAAAATATTTGTTTGAATGGCTGTTAATAATAATCCCCAACCAATTTGTTTTACTTTATGTGAATTTATATTAGCAATGTAACACCTTAATATTTTAAAAAATATTAATATTAAAATTATTTTATTCTTTCACTAGCTTGTGTTTTAGGTAACAACATGTTTAAACAAAACATGATATACTATTAAATTTTTTATTTAAACACAACAATTATATCCTAGAAAATGAATCTGCCAGAATGTATAAGAATAACCAAATTAAGAAATTAATTAATTTATTAATTCTTAGTATATAGAAAACTAATATTTAGTAATGTCATTTTATACATACAAATATGTTTTATTCAAAAAAAATTATTGATTTCTATGAGATAACAGATATACCTTATTATAATACAATGATAACATTTATTTTAAAAAATAATATCAATTTCTAAATTAATCCTGTTAAAATTATTTCATGATAGTATTTTTTCCTAATTATTTTAATAGAATGAAAGGTAAATGAATATGTGAAACACTAATTTAATATTGAAACTATATTTTTTTAAAAGATATTCAAAGTCATGTTATATATTTTATTATTTTTAAACATTAATTAGTTAATTTTGATTTTAAATAGTCAAAATTTTTCCTTCTAAATAAATTTTATAGTTGAATTCAGTATAAAAATATCTTATACATTACAATTTTCAATGAGACTAATTTTCATTTCATTTTTTAGTTTAACATGACATTAAATTTATCAAAATACTTTATTTGATTTTTGAAAATTCCATTCCCTATTTGGAATAAGGTGGTCCAAATTTATTAAATTTTTATCAAATATTTTTTGTCTTCATTAATAGTAACCATACTATTTTTTTACTATGGTTAATGATAAATCACGTAATTAAGGGTAAAATTAATATAATCAGGATTAGAGGATTCTCTTAGTGTTTAGCTGATGTTGTTTCCCCTCTTGGCTGGGAGTTCTTCACGGGGAGCTCTCGGATGGGTCCTACTTCCCCATATCGACGAGCGGTTCCTACTCAGGCGTTGATTGTCAGCTGACTAGTTTTAGTATCATCTAGATTTGTTCTTGGTATAGAGTTCAGATCCGAGATTTAGCTTCGAGAAGCGTGCTCCTTCGTCAGCCTATGTTCCAGTTCCGGGCAGCTCTTGGTGGTTTGGCACAATTGTTTTGGTGCGGGCGGTGGGATTGAGTCATCGATCGTTGTGGTTTATGATGAGAGGAGGTGGTAGGAGTCGAAGGCATCTTCGAGGTGGGATGTGAAATGTTGGCACCTTTTGTTTCATCGATTGATGAAGTTTCTGGACCAGCGGATTTTTCATGGAGCTTGTGTGGTGATGGGGTTGTTGGCATTCCATATCTGGTCACTTTATCTTCTTCGTGCGGTTTTTAGGTGTTCCTATGCTCAGTAGAGGCTTCTTTGGGTAGTGTTTTCTCCTCTCATTTGAAACCATGTCCAGAATCAACAACTGCTCTGGCCTCAGTTTCCTACGCTGCTCTCCTAGTTGGTGCACAACCAGGGATGCTCAGATGCTTTGGGATGTGCTGGTCAAAATGTTGGTGTTTATAGAGGCTTTTATTGTTTGGGATGGTTCGGGTGGTTTCTTCTCCATTGAAGCCTTGTCCGAGTATTTTGCTGCTCTGTTTTCATGCTTCCTTTACTTCTTTCCAAGTCGGCCGGCTGCATTGCTTGCCAGTAAGCTCTTGAAAGTGCATTTATTAGTCCATGGTGTACCATATGGTGTCCCCAACTCTTTTCCCATGAAGTAGATGATTTTGGATGAGGTTTTGTTTTCATTGGATCTATCCCATGAAGTGGATGATTTTGGTTGAGTTGTTGTTTTCATTGGATGGTGATCAATTTTTTAGGTGAATCTGCAAATGTTGGACTATTTGGTTGGCATTTTTTAGATTTATGGTGCTATGATTTATGGCTTTAGGGTGGAGGAGGAATTAGGATACTTGGTATGAATGTGCTATAGCATGGTGGATGATGTTTGATTTTATTGTTTGATCCAGAAGGTGGTTCTGATTTTTGAAATTGAAGGAAATGGAAAGTGATTTTTTAAATTGAAGGCAATGGAGGGTGGGAGACAGTGCAGTCGGGCTCGACCACGTGGAATAAGCTCCAGAGGAGGATTTAAAGCTGGTGATTCATCTTTGCAGAGTTTACGAATTTGGATGTCTGAGAGGGTATGTCTTCAGGTATTAGTTCGGGCATATGCTTTGAAACATGTCAATTGGTAGCTGAACAACCTTGCAATTGTGGAGAGATTCATACCGATAAAATACTTGGTAGAAGATGCCCCATGTTTTTTGTTTGGTTTTACTCTATTTGACCTCCAAGTCATTATTTGTCTTAAGTTCATGACATATGTTTGGGTTTTCACCTTCATCCCTTAAAATGGAGCTTTATTATAATAAAAAAATGAAGACCTTTGGGCTGTTGGATGGATGGATTAGAAAATATCAATAAAACTTACCCTAAATCCATTTTATGTGTATTTTGAGACCATAATAATCTATGGGTCTAATAATTACCCTTTGGAGCCACAAGGAAGTCTTTAGGACTATTATTGTATTTTATTTAAGTAAATGTTAAAGTAGTAAAACTGTTATTTTTATTATGTTTATCATTTTTCATATGAATTTACCTAGAATATATGTTCGACCATAAATAGTATATTGAAATTTAAAATATTTATCTTATTCATGGAAATTTTTTATGGAAGACATAATTACCTTAAATTATGATACAATAATTATGTAATAAATAATAATTTAATGGAAAATAAAAATGGTATAAAAATATTTAAATAAATATAATTTGAGAAATTTAAGGTTATCCATGAATTTCTATGGTGAATATGGATTAATTAGGATATTAATTTTTTATGTATTTGAATTTTATTGTGATTTTTATAATGTAATATTAATGAAAAATGTCGAAATGGAAAATAATTAAATTTCTTGAGGATATATACATTATTATATTATTTAGATGTCATAAAATTATTATTAAATATATGGGATAAAAAATATTCTAAAACATCATCCCATGTGCTTTTTTTTCCATATGTAATCATTCAGGTTGATTATAGTCTTTTTGTATTTTAATATTTTTATACATTCCAAAATAAACCCAAATCCTCCCCGATTAAATACTACCCCATACGTCCCCTTCTCCTCACACCATATAATCCTTGATTCGTTAAAAATCACTACCAAACACTCTAATACCATCTCCCTAAGTATCTAAGTGATTATACTGCCAGAAAAAAAACCAATTCCGTATTCCCCAAGGGATCCATTAAGGAGATTATATTCAGGAGGTAAAATTCTCAAACAACCACATTTAATTTATCTTCTTCTTCTACCTATTCCACACCACATTAATCCATAAATTCTTAAATAAACTATTATAATGTATCAACTATAATGTTTTACTTTTATTTTTATATTTTTCTTCATCCCTTTTTCTGATCTGATATTATTCAAAAAAATGGAACCATTCTCAAAATTATTGTGGTTACCCATCTATGTGGAAAAGAAAATTTCAATTTCCACTACATCCTTCAGGGATGATCAAGAAAATATAAAAAAACCCACAAAAAACTGAATATTTGTCATTAATGTCTCATTAATTACAAAATCACTTTGTTACAAAAAAATAATATATGTCAACATGTAAACATATAGATGTGTATGAATTCCATTTCATTTCACTTCATGAATATTTTTCCCTTTTAAATTGACTACCATAACAATTCACATTTGAAATTACCATGAAACCATGAATAAAAGTCTCCTAGAATGATAAATTTAAACACTACAAATCATCAAAATGAAATTAAATAAAATTATTTAAACTAATAAAAACAAATAAATGCATAACAGATTCCAAATTATAAGATTAGTGAAGCTTATTTGATTACCCAGGAAATTTTTGTGCATGTTCAGAATGTATTTGTACATCTGGTAGGGGATATCTATAAACCACCATATTTCATTTCTATAACACATAATCAATATTTTACCAAATTATTATCCCCATTAATCTTATATAATTATAATATATTATTTATATATATATATATATTAAAAAATTAACATTTATCTCAATTAATATTTAATTTTTGGGGAAATACATATATATTCAATGATTTCATTCTCAATTTCTCTCGATAAAAAAACCCAATAAAAGGCTACTTCTATGTTTCTTACTAATATTTAGGTACAAACCAAAATTATTTTAATCATCCATACTTTTTAGAAAATCAAATAAAATATCATGATAAAATATTTTAGAAAAAAATATAGTTTTAAAAAATTAATTATTATTTTATCACAATTAAATACTCATTATTAATTTCATAATACAATGCTTATTTTTAAAATTTCAATTGGTACCAGCCACTCATAATAAAATTAAATTTATTTGGGTTTATTTATTCATTACTTATTCATTTTTATCATTTATAAGATTATAATAACTTTTTATGTCCCATATTTAATGGATGAAATTTTTATTATCTCTTTGTTGATTCATTGTTATATTATCCCGATAAACATTTTCTCATTGGTAACCCTTATATTTATTCAATTTGTTAGATTCATTATGTGGAAATAAAATGCATGAAAATGATGAGATGTGTGTTATTAGATAGTACTCTAATTCATTGGGTAATTTTTTAGTCTCATGAGATGTTATGTGTGGTAATATGGAATAATCCTAATCCATTATGGGATTTTATACACAGTGTTATATATTTTTGGTAGTTATACCTGGCTCATGTTTATTTTATGTTATATGTTTCTTCCATTTTCCAATATTTCCATGATCATATTATTTCATTTATAATTTTTTATGATTATATATTTTTATTCAAGATCTGTGAGCTCTATATTATCATGTTATTTCTTCTAACTAATGTTTTATGCTTTTGATAACTTGTCGATTCCCTTAGAAGGCTTCTTACGTACTCTATTTTATCTACATATATCAATTGTTTGTCCTTGGTAGTGGTAGGATATTAAATAGAGTTATGAAATAATTATAATGAATAACAAAATGATACTTTATTTAGGTTTAATGAATCCTAATTATATACACAGCCTTCAAAAGGAATAATAATTTTTTTATCATGGTTTGTATTTATTGTACAATTATATGTAAAATCATGTAATGATATTTGTAATAGCCTTGGTCCAATATAGATTCTATTAGAGTCAGCATCAGTTATTTAATAGGGGTTTAGACTAGAAAATATTATTAAGATCCATAAGGACAATTAAATCACTATGGACATCCAAGAGTGAATCTTATAGAATAAAAATTTTATATACTTTTCATTTTAATCTTTATCGTTATATTTTCATAGTCTTATGTTTTATTCATATTGGTAATGTATTATATTCCCCCTAATTTTTTTTCAATGGATGAAAATATGTTAACTTGTTCTAATAACTAATGTGATATGAAATGTGATGATTTCTTTATTGATATCAGAAACATGATTGGAACTAAATACTAGACCATTATGATAGTAATTGATCAATATGATTTGTTAATGAATTGGAACATGAATTTTGTCGAAACACTCCTTCTCTTAAGAAATAAGCATATGTGATTGACTCTATTATATTGAAAATAACTCCTCTATTTATAGGATATTATGATCCCTTCATCATGGGTTAATGGAAAATATCTATTCAGAACATATTGTCTATAATCCAATGCTTAGAAGAAGATACTATTTTTATGATGATCTATCTTTTCTATAGGGATCTTAATAATTTGTGGAATTTAAAAAAATAAAAATTTGAAATAGGAAATTTATTCTATGGATTGGGAATGTATGATGTTTTTTTTTCAAATAAATATTTTCCTAGAACACTCTATGTTATTATAGAGAAGTATTTCCTATAACTAATGAAAATAAACCACGATTCTATCAAATAATGTGAGTTATTATTTATAATGAATTCACATTATGCCTATATCATTATCAAAAACATAAAAATTAATGTGGACCACTTCTATAGTAGATTAGTATTATGTATAGAAATATATTTGATTATTATAGACATTGATAACAACAGGGAAATTATCATTTATTCCATTTTTTGATATAGATATTGGAGGCTCTTGTTGGTATTGTGGGATCTAATATCAAAAGAGGAAAATGGATTTTAATATGGTAGGATTGACTATTAAATCCCATGGATAAAGGAAAACCCAACACAACACATGTCAATGTTTTGGGAAGAAGTTTCCCATGAAAAATCTAAAGGAAACCAAGAAATAAGTCAAATTTGTAATAGAGGGTAATCAGGATAATCATTTATAAAAGGATTTGAGAAAGCATATTATTGTTTAAGAGGAACGGAACGTGCTTATTAACACTCAACATTTAGCTTAGCGATTCTACTACAAGGAACATGTGAATTATTCAGGATAATTATCTAATCATAGGGATCAATAAATCCAAACTCTAAGGATGGAAGAAAGGTTATATCATATCACTTATATTGATGTGGATACCTAAAATGATGCGGTGATAAGAATTATGGTTATTAATTCAAGAATAATTAATTTTTTTCATTTTGGTTTTATTAAAACATTAATATCATAAATAATTATTATAAATATAAAAAACAACCTCAAATTATATTGGTTGGGAAATATGTGAGGATTGATATTGGTTCTTTAATTACATATAAATTATATAACTTTAATATAATAATTGTGTTTTTTAATGAACCTCTATTAAAATAACTTCTTGCTTCCTCTATTAGAGTTTCATGCTTTATTGGAAATTTATTAGTTAACATAATACAAATTGAACATCAGGATCAGAAGAGGGAGGACACTCTTCACATCTCAAGGAATATACCAAATTTTATACATGTGTAAGGAGGATGATAAATCACATTCTGAATCATCAACTCAAGTGTTGATATTATTTCATTATGATAAAATATATCTACATGAAATTATGGAGTCAATGGAGAGGATTATTCATGAATAAAAACCCATTTATGGGATTACACTAATGTTACCTAATATGATTTTCCATGTATTAATCCTTTTATAGTGGTTGTGTACTCTATTTATATTTTATCTAGTTGTCCACCCATATCAAGGGCTTTTTATAGGATGGAAACCATTGAGTTGGAGAAATTAGAGAATTAGCTGCAAGAGGATCGAGATAAGGGTTTTGTATTCCAAAGTTCCTCACCATGGTTTTCTCTAGTCCCATTTATCAAGAAAATAGATATATCAATGAGATTATTCATTTATTAGCATGACCAAAAAACCCAATAAATATTAATTATCCGATTCCACGGATAAATTACTTGTTCGATCAGCTCTAAGGGGACAAAAATTTCTCTATGGTGGACCATCAATCAGGATATCTTCTATTAGAGGATAATACGGAATATATTCCAAAAACCACATTTTAAATTGGGCGTGGACACTATGAAATCATAGTAATTTCCATTGGACTCACTAATGATAGAGAAATTATCATGGATATAATGAATACTTTATATATATATATATTACCACAAAAAAATTTATATACTTTATATATTATGTTATTATATACTCTTAGAGAATGGAAGTGCATGAGGTGGAATTTAATACTACTCTAATGTCCTTTCAAATGGACAAACTATATGTTATGTATAGTAAATTTTTTGTTTTGGATAGAGGATATAACATTCTTGGTATTTTCTATCACCAGTAATAAGAAATAATAAGAAATATATTGGATAAAAGAAATAGATTTGTGGAACATACTCTCATCTTTTATAAAGATATATAGTTTACTAGGTCTAGTTGGGTATTAACAATGAATTTTTTGTAACTTTTGATGATTTTCAATCCCATTAATCAAGTAATTTCTGAAGGAAGTAATGATTGTCAAGAAATATTAATGTGAAGACTACATTGATGATTTAATAAAGAGGATTCCCACTATACCAATACATACACTACCGACATTTTGGGAACATGTTATAGTGGACAAGTATTCCGGAAAGAAGGTATTATAATATATACTAATAAAAATTGTAGGGTAATATCCTTCATGTCATTGAAGAAGAATTTTCATCAGAAAAAACCCCACACATGATCTCAAGTCAGCTCCTATGACATCACATTGAAAATCTTATAGAATTATGTCTTTTGGAAAAATTGTGTGATATATTTTGATCAAAATGTCCTCGATGATATATTCAAAAATATGAAACTTAATATATGCTAGTGATTATTATAAGTGATCATCAAGGAATAGGAATTCACAATACACTACTATAATGGTAATGAAAATAAATTAGCTAATTATATAAGTATAAAGAACCCATAATCATTATCAATAATGGGAATTAATATGCATCTATTATCATTATAATATAAAGGATGAACATTATAATCACAAGGGAATGAACATCATTACTACCTTCTCAAATGAATGATCAACCATTTTTGAAACAGAAGATTAAGGATTCTTAAAAAATGATGTGAAAGTCTAGAAGAATGTGAAATATATTAGGAATATGAAATCCCCAAATTTAAAAATTGATTTTGAAGGAGTCATATGATTCTGGTCATGAATATTTTTACTAATATGTCATAAGATAAAGAGTTTGATTTTTAATGATGCACATATCTCAACCTTCTTTATCCACTACAGGAGCACAAAACTATAATGACATAACTAATATAACTATTGGTGTGAAAAAATAAAGATGATAGTATCTGAATATACATTAATGTTCTATGTGTGTTACAAGTAAACAATGTAAGTAAAAATTCTATGGAGGTTAGGAGAGTATTACCAATAACTGAATGAAAATGGGAAAACATCACCATAGATATCATCACTAGACTTCTGGTGATATTGATTGGAAATAATTTCATATGGGTAGTTGTGTGTCTACTTTTAAATACATATAAATATATTTAATTTTCATAGAACTTCTCAATTGATCAACATGAATGGATATACATTTGATATGTTATGAGGCTATAAGGATTACCATTATATGTTATATCTGATCAAGATCCAACATTTAACACCATGTTCTGGAAATGCCTCAAATACTATATAAACACATCGATGGAATTTAATATGACATATTACCCTAAAAAATGGTCCATTGGAGAATACCATTCATAGTATCGAAGAAATATTGAGATCATGATTAGTGGTCATTAAATGAGGATGGGATCAAAATACTCCACTAATTATGTTATCTTATAAAAATAGATCCCACTTAAGAATATAAATGGAATCATATTAATCTATTTATAGGAATAAATTTAGGAAACAAGAAGTATAGAATAATGTTGGATAATATAAAATGTTAGAACATGAAATGGTTAAGGAAATGGTAGAATTTGTTAAGGACATTCAGCAACAATTTAGGGATGAAAAAATTTAACATAAGAGCTATATAATAAATCATTTATGGGTCATAATTTTTGAGGTTTTTGACAAGGTATTCCTATGAATATATCCATGGAAGAGATTTATTATATTTGAGATGAAGGGAATGCTATGTAATTACTAAATTACCACTTTTGAGATTCTTAAATCACATTATAGCTATGTCCAATTGAATAGAACATCCAAAAACAATGTATCAAGTACATGATGTATCCCACATGTCCCTTCATAGGAATTATATACTATATCCCTCAACTATTTTGATTTTAGATGATGTACAATGGTAAAATTATTTCTCTCATGAGGAGAATCCAATAATGATTTTGGACCACATAGATAATGTTATACTCAATTTGAAAACAAAATAGGTTAATGTTCTATGGATGATCCATAAAATAAAATGTAGGACATATGAAGGAGAGTAATTTATAATGGAGGCATTTTCACGTCCTGACTTAATGGGGCCCAAGATGCAACTACCCCATTCCCCCCTCTAGTACTTTTGGAGATGTAATTCACCACCATAAAGTCAAATCACATACATGAGAGGAAATAGACATTCTTACCAAAAGTTAAACACACATATACAAGTATATAATGTAATGAAATGTATATCAAATGATAATAATGCATTAATATTCTATAAAAACAGAACAAGAGTTTGACAACAAGGCACCAAAATGTGTAAAAAGGGGCCAAATACGAGACAAAAATAAAAAGGGAAAATAATGTCCAACGTGCATTGAAGGAGAAGAATTGTTTCATTATAACCACTAGTATACCCCCCTCAGTTTTTATCCTAACTAGATCCACCATCTCCTAGTCCACCAAGGACTCTAAAGAATGTTGATCACCTGCATTAGACATCACCCATGTGGGAATATCCCTTGCAGGGTTGTGTATAAAATACCCAAAATGGCATTAAAAAAATAACAAAGCATAATGATTCAAGAGTAACAGTTAGATCTACCTAGTTATATGTCTATATAATATATAACATTACCATCAAGATATACTCAACAATGATACCCAATCTCATGGTTCTGATCCCAAC
This sequence comes from Viscum album, assembly GCA_963277665.1. Lineage (NCBI taxonomy): Eukaryota > Viridiplantae > Streptophyta > Magnoliopsida > Santalales > Viscaceae > Viscum > Viscum album. The sequence continues at coordinate 2,084,062,766 of OY728119.1, forward strand.
AATCAAGCCAGCCTAGGATCGTTCTTAGAGGTTCCACATAATACACTTCTATGAGAAAATACTCCATGATCCCTACTAACACCAATGAAACTAATCCTAGAGGTCATCATCATAAGGTCTAAACATATATAAATGTTAATATTATTCATCTAAGATACAAACTTTATCGGACAAAACCTCATTAGAATTATTGAATCATGATAAAATGATATAGGTTCAACACCCAAGGCTCTCTCGGGGGACACCAAACCATACTAGAAAAATGATTTTACATATTGGACTGATACCATTGTAGTGTTGGTCATGTCAACAAAACAAACCTACCTAAGGTAACATGAATAAAAAATAGGATTGCTCAGGGACACATGGAGGGATACATGATCCCAGATGATGAGTCATCTATGGAAGAGGTCTGCGAAAAATCACTCTAGAATAATGGAAGTCATATTCTTTAAACTAATCATGGTAATATTAATTTGGATCAGCCTTTATGAAGTGAACATTATGTGACACTAAACCATTATATGAATAAACCAAGGTAACACACACAACTGATACTTGTATAAGGATTGTCACACAATCTCTCATGGAAGCTGAGCTCAACAGAATAAAAAATCAAATATGTCCCAAAATGAGTACCCAATATGTCTTTGGGGGTACATGGTGCATCTTAGAGAGCCTGTAATATCCCATGTCTTGCATTAACAGTGGATAAACTTTTCATCAATACACGGTGTTCTTTTACGGTAGACAATGTATATGAGTAATCATGGAACTCATCATAGACTCTGGACCAATCACATGTACTTTCCCAATACCACAGCATGTGGATATCCATATATGACATGTAGAAAACACAAAATCTACTATTCATGTATAATATGTTCCCACAAAGCTTCTTTCTATGGTGTTTGTGGAATGTGGCATGATCCACATAGTGTTTATCTCTACTAAGCCTCCAAGGAGTGTACGCCCTATACCTGATATGGTACTATGATAAGTGTCTAATATAGCATGTGATTGGGGTTAAATGACATGTTTTATTTATCTCCATGATGACACACTAATTCTTCACAATAATGGACACAAGGTGTGTTCTAAATGGACTATACATCGGGTAGTCGGTTTTATTTCAGAGAACCCAATGAAATCTTCCCAGACATTCAACATTGAACCCATAACTATCGATTCTACCCAGAATTAAAATGTGGGTTATAGGTATGAGGATGACTATACTTCCTTGCCTTCGATGGTAGAAATCCATCCATATTTGGTGCTCAGGAAGACCCGCTGGAACACCTCATGGAGGCATACACCACAATCTAGAAGGAAAGGTCCTAATCCATCTATGGATATAACTCTGTAGTTGTATCCTAAAATTACATCATCAAATCTAGTTATCTGTCCCATTATAACAATATGTTTCACCAAAAATCGAGTGTGTAACGATCATTTATTGGGTATTTATTGAATCATAGGCCAACAAAATTACCAATGATCAATGTATGTTGAACAGAGAGAGAAAACCATAGACCATAATATCATGGAATGATCCCATAACGTTGTTTATTTCAGAATCAGCCAATTTTTATTGTTAATATGAATGAATATATATATTAATTATTAGACATGTAAATAATTTATTTTCACTAAATCCCAAAAATATACCCAGGCCCTCAAATGTATAGTATATGAATCTATTCTTAAGTAGATTGATTCATATTAGTCAAGGGAAAACAAATGGAGATAAATCCACAAATAAAACATCTTATACTGAGTTCTTGATTGGTTTCTAGTGATTAATGGTCATTCATTATTATTGATGATGATATCCACAACTCTATTGGCATACGATCTCTGACACTACCTTGATCCATCAACTTATTCCATGAAAGTTCTCCTTTAATGGCCCAATGGTCTACAGTTTTTAGTTTCCATCCTTAAGAAAAAATCCACTGTCATATATATAAAGGGTAAATAAGTTTCTATGTCAATGATTAAGAAGTATAATTAATTATTTCATTTATTTGTTTCATTTATACCAATTGTGACTTTTTTATAAATAAACCATTCCAAAAAAGGATTAAGTTGAACATAGGGTCAAACCGGCATCCTAAACATAATTTTGACCCTTATTTATAATATAGGACTCCATGTAATAGTTTTTATGAATTTATATAATAACTACACAAGAGTGAATATAAAATATTTAGTAATTCTCAAAAATTTATTTTAGTAAAACATGTCTCAGAATCTCACGTTGCTTTTGTGCCGATCACTGGAAATATTTGTAAAGTGTTACACATAAAAAACTATCACATTAAATTATTCCATCCTTAAAGGATTTTCATCGTAAATAAGAAAAATATATAAAAATAGTGGAAATATAAACTCCCAATGATTTCTTGTGTTGTTAAAAAAACATGCATCCAAGGATAACACTCACCCAAAAAGGCTCTTTCTCATACTTATTCTCAACATTACCAGATCATTGAAAATAAAAATCATCCCAAGGTCTACCTCACCCATGTTTGTATTGAACAGTGATCCATAATCATACCCCCTAAACTATGACATGTAGAAAACCTCAAGATAATACAAAACCACTATAGCCTTGAGGATAAGTGACACACCACCTCACTAACCCAAAACAAATGTATGAATAAAAAATGATTAATATTCTAAATGATATACTACATTAGTGGATGAAAATCTATAACAATACAACTCTAAATGATTATATCATCTATTGAATGAGGACTCCTGATACATACCAGAAAGTAATCAACCTATATTGGACTATCTGTACCCTATTTCCAAAAAATATTATAACCCAAAAATGGACTAAAGAATTATTACACACTCGCTCCAGCCAATATAATAATATCCTTTAAATAACCTCACACATGGAATCAAAAATACTTTAATATATTGTATGTGTATTAATAATTATGATCCAAAAACCACATTGATGGTAGATTTTTCTCCCATATATGGTCCAAAACCAACATGCAATCCTGAATTATGTCCACCCAAAATTGAATGGTCAATTATACATGGATATCTAGATGGGGTAAAGCAATATACTCAAATATAACTACTTCCCCAAATTCTTCCCACAACCTCTATATAATGATTAAATTATTTAAGAATCATATTCAATGAGTTAAGTCACTAGAATTATAAAAACAATGAATACCTCATACTTTCCCAAATGTCCAAACTGTCCATAAATTTTGTTTTCTCATCAAGCACATAAATATGTAACCACAAGAGTTTAACTGAGAAACACGATGTGACGCCATTGGCTACTAATTTTTCCTAAGGGATCCTGGAAGATCATCACCACCACCAGATATTCTAGTATGGGAAAACAACCTCCTTAGATCATCATATCACATCTTGACTAGAATTATCATTTATTCATGGGAGAAGGATGATGTGATTATATGTTTCAAGGTATTTCTATCAGGAAGTAATCCATTGGATACCTATTCACAAAATATATCTAAGTCAATTCACCCATGTCTCCCCTCCTTATATCACTGAAGGTGAAAAGGGGGATGAACCATTTAACATAGGAACACATAACCATTCTCATCACAAAAATGATCGATTAAAAAGAGTTAAAATGTTATGTCACCACAATCAACAACAACATATGGAAAACCTCATCATGATAATTTTCTGCAATGGCCATGCCCTTAGTGACCCTTATGATCATACCACCACAAACCCTATATGTTCAAATTTCACTCCCAGATATGATAATAGATTTCCCAATATATAGTCATTTGAACATTGAACAAGATCCATAAGAGTTACCATGTGGACAAAACTCCTGTAGAAGGTCTAGAATGATCTAATTGTGTCTCCCATTTTTCATATGTAATGTTGAGGACCCATGTATTCCTCTCACGAAGACTGCTATGACTGATCAATGAATGTATAAGGATATAGTCCATAAGTCTCGAAATTTTAATTATGGGATACAAATCGACAATGGTATTCTGCACATAAAATACTGTAGTAGCTTCATGAATCTATTTTTAGTATATCCATATCTGCAATAAGATCTAGTGATAACCTATATAAAGGAAACCACAAATATCTACCTTTTCTCAATTGACTTGGAGAAGGGGTCATCGAATATCATGAGTGGATAAATTTCCTAATGTCACTTTGTCTACATGAACGTAATTCACATCCAACCTTGTTTAATAATACACCTCTCAATAGAATATCATTGGGATATCCATGAAAAACACTATAGGTCTGATGAATCCCCATTCTCTAAAACTCTTGATTACATCTTCATCTGTTACAGCTATAAGGAGTCATATGATATTCTTTTGTAGATATTGTTTCTTCCCCGATGTATGTACATTAAGATAAATAACTATAATTGGAGAGGTAAACCTAGAACATCATCAAGAATTATTGCATCATACTCCACCACATTCATAAGAACATTATTATCGTGATTCAGCAACTCCAAGGGTAATACTAGTCAACTGATAAAGAAGTGAATATAACCACATATATCTCATTTTATCTACAAACCTCAATTTAAAAATTATATATTATATTATATTATAAATTATTAATCTGGTCCCACATCCCCTTAAAATATTCATTCCAGATACATTTCCCTATGAGAACAGATTATGATATTATAAATGAAATATGTTTCTCCATATATCTCTAAATCATTAGTGGAAATATGAATCTCTAAATTATCTATTTAAATTCATATCTATATTTTACAAGAAATACAACTCTTCAGGTTTTTGGCTACATATCATGTCAATAGAAGAAATAAACTCCTCAATGTATGCAACTTTATTTCATATAATCTGAATCAATTATCGTTTGGGAGGATAATATGTAATATATGGTGAATTTTAATTCACTATTGGAGTTTATTTTTTAGGCATAATAATGTAAATAGTCAAGTCTATGAAAAATAAATAATATTTAAATTGTATAAAATGAATTGTTGGACAATATATATCATAACACGATCGATTTTACTTTAAAAATTGTTTGTTTGTCTCATGTCATTATATGTGAAAAAAAATATTTTCCATTACATTTCCATTTCAATTATAATTATATCTCAGGATTCATCATTAATATAACACTACATTTGGCACAAATTTCTAGCCAATAATCAAAATCAATGCCCTATTATTCATAAAATATTGATTGGGAACATCAATGTCATTCATGAGGGTGATTTATCATTAATATAATAATTATTATCCATTTAATATCATTTAATTACTTAAAAAAATTATTCATTACTACATACCTTTATAATTAAATCAATTTATCCATATTTCTTTTTATTAAAAAATGATATATCTTAATATAAAGGAATATATTTATATCAAAATTAAATAATTTTATAACTATTCTGAAAAATATAACTATGAAATCAAATGTTATATTTTTAATTACCTTTATTATTAATGTCATGATCTTAAATATTTAATACTTTATTTTACATTATGACAAACCCCATTTTTATCATAAACCACAATGAAATCCTATTAATTTTTGCTACCATTTATATCATAACACTTCATGACATGGCCATTGCATAATTCTGTCTTTTCAAAATAAATTTTATAATCAAAATAATTGTAATAAAACAACTCATTGAAAAATTATTAATAAATATGAATTCATATATTTATTTTTTTAAAAATATTCTTTCATATCATTATATTATTTTCCAATTATAAAATTAGAATAACCCATTTTTATTCATTGGTAAAGTATACTATTAACTCAAGATCCTCGAATAATCTTCACAAAATATTATTATCTATTATTATTTCCCATAAAATATTATCTAAATTATCATAAGAAATCAAGACAACCCCATATAGAAATTTACATTTCATTGAACTCATTTTCATTATTAAGATCAGTTTGGGATTCCTAGAGTGAATTATGGAAAAAAATTAAATAATTAATCTAAAAATATTAATATTAATTGAAAATTTTTTAAATGATTTCATCAACATAAAATTAAATTTTTAATGAAATTTATCTAAATTGGCTGGAAAAATTATCCATTTGTCTTGGATGAATAAGAATTGTAAAATTCAATTTTTCATGACCAAATATGAGTCTACACAGTCACCAGAATTACTTGTAATCTTTTAGATAATCATGGTATTCTTCATTGAAAATGAATGATTTCGATTCATTTGATGACTATTAGTGTAATAATAGAAATAGTTAATAATTTATAACCCTAATAATGTCATGGAATTTTAATTTAAAATTGAAATACACTAAATTACCAACATGCGTACGTTTCCCCATCTAATAATGGTATAAAAAGCAACGGATAATGATCCCAAAAAAACAACCTCTGGGTCCCTCCCGACAAGGTCTATCAGTTGTTAATCTTGCATTATAATTTTTTAGATAGGATAAAAAAAATTGATAACAAATAATAAAATGAAAATTGGAAATGAATTTATAGATATATTTAAGGAAACATATATGGTCATAGCTGAGATTCTATTAATCAAGAGTCAGGATATGGGTCACCAGAAGTCCTCATGTGCTCCTCCTGATTCACATAAGGCATCTGACTAGTAGTGAGGTCAAAATGAGGGTATGTTGGGATACTAACTAACCCATATCATGCTGAACATACATGTATATTGTATCTATTTTGAAAAAAATTCAAAAAATTGAAAATTAAAATGCATAAAGATCATACCACTATAGGGTCACTTGAAACATGGAAAAAATATTCTATCCATGTGAAAGATATTTAACATCTCCTTAAATTATAATACCTATTAGTAATCATACATAAAATCATTATTCATATCCCTTGGAAATGACACATGGGATATGGGTGACCTCAAATTCTCAATAAGTGTAGGAAAGGGAGATATGTAAGCATAACAGATAATACTATTAAGAGAAGATGATCATAACATTTGTAGGTCACATTTCTCTTATTAAATATAATAGAAATGAATCATCAGATTAATACTGGTTGTTCATAATACATGGATTTTATGGGTATCAGGGGAAAAAACCATGAAAGAAAAAAATAAGAGTTAGAAAAAGAATTTGGCATAAATTAACAAACAAGTAACAAAATTACTTCTGCCAGGGTGCATTTCCAAAACATTTGTTGGAAAATAATGGGGAATAAACATAATAGGTGGGATACAACACCATCCACAGTCATAACCATTTCCTTTGTTGGATAGGTTTGAATCTTCTACCCATAGTGGATCTAGCCCATCGACTTGTTCACAACATTATATTATGAGATATGAATCTTTTCCCAATGGATTAGAGAGCTATAACGCTCTCACCCAGTGCTATCTAGGTTGACCAATTGAGTATATTTCAATAGAAATAACAATAATTATATAATCCACCCCATTATATAATAATTAATGGGCTGGCCTTTTTCTAACCAAGCCACCCAATCATATAATCTACAACATGATGACTTTGTATTATCTGGTCCAACCAATCTTATAAGATGTAACTGGAATACCCAACGCTATCTGGACAACCACATAATATAAGATATGTTCATGAATCAAAACAAAAATAAATTAAAAATAAATTTCATACCCTCATAAACTCATGAAAATTTTTATTATTTCATCACAAGATTACCCCATGTAATAGAAATGGGTTTCATGTTGATCTCCATGAAAAATTATTAGCTGATTAAAAAATGGGTTTGATAGAAATTATACTAAAAAATTAAAAACTCATTGAAAAAATATGAATGTTAACCTTTGATAATATCCATAGTAATTCATATACTATATCAAATGATGTTATCTAAGATATAGGACAATCAAATATCACATGGAACATTACTTTTCATTGAAAATCAAATTTTAAAACATTTTAATTTTTCAAAATCATTTCTTTTGAAAGCCATTTTTGAAACATTTAATGGAATAATTAAAAATCAGATAAAACATTTTTATTGGAAAATTACTTTTTTTCTTTGAAAAAAGAGTTTTTAAATGATAAAACATAATGAAACATTTTTCCTTTCAAAATTACCTTTAAATCAAATAAATAATGAATGAAAATAGGTTTAAAAACTTTTTCAAAGAATACATATAGAATAATATTCAAAATATTTATACTCTTTATAAATATAATACATTTTTCATTATATTTTTTGAACACATTATTTTGAAATAACATATATTCCCAGTCGAAGAGATATATAAAGTCATATTTTCATAAAAAGACATTCTAAATTATATTAAGGACCAAAGAGTGGAAAAATAGTACAAGTACATGATGATATATTGATTATGTAGAGGAGAATAAAATTATTGATATTTCATGAGAGATGGATCATAATATTTCCTCTAAAGTACTATAATCAAATATAATCTTGATAAATGATCATACTGTAGCAATAAACTATTACCACTTTGGTATCATTGACTCATAATACATATTAGATAAAAATATTGTGATTCTTAAAATTTCATTAAATAATGGGATTCATGGTATAAAATTCCATATTTTATTATAAAAACCCCATAAAAATATAGGATCATAAGATGAAATGTTTCTCATTGAAGGAAAATTGAGACAAATATTACATTATTGATTTGGTAACTTTTGAATAATATACCCCACGAATGAACTATTATCAATGGGATATGTAAATCCACATAAAAATTAATTTTAATAATCATAGATTACATTCATGGTCAGTATATACACAAAAAACTAAATTAGTGTAAAATAAAGAATAATTGTCAAAAAAATAAAAGTCAGAAAGGAAAACAGTTACCTTATGTTTTGACATTCTTCAAACGTGATCAAACCTACTATTATTTGGGAACCTTCTTAATTTTCTACCAAACATATTCATTTTTTGGATTTTATCCCAATGGTAGGATTCTATATTTATGTGATGTATTTTTGGTGATTATTATTATAGGGGTTGGTATAGCGAAAGTGGATTAAGAGGTGTAATGAAGGGGAAGAGTGAATTCATTTTTTGGAGGGGGATTTGAATGATTGTAAATAGCATAGGTAAACAATATTTAGAGGTATATCTTACCTCATGTTCTTAATAATGAAAAAATTAGTCATCAATTTTTATATTTTATCAAACCAATCCTCCAACATAATGTGAGAAGTGAATTTCTTAAAATTTTTTCATTATCTTATATGTTTCCCCGGTTTTATCATTTATTTATAAAGGTAATTAGTTTTCCAAGAAAAATTACATAACCATTAACAAAAAATTAAATTGATATTTATTAGAAAATATAGAACTAAAAAATATATATATTGTATATAATTTATAAAAAATAAATCTCAGTTTTGTTAGAAATTAATATTAAAACAATCGAATGTAACTTGAAAAAACTCTACATTAACCTATGTCATGATAAAAATGATTTTACTATTTAAAGGTCAACATGTTCATTATAAAATCTCCATTGGTCAATTAATAATATATATTATATATTTATTAACATTTAAAATAAATATAGTAGATTCGAAAATTTTGTATTAAATTTCAAATCTTCATATAAAATACAATTTATTATAAGATAACATGAATTTTAATTTTAAAATTATTTACATAATTTTAATCATGAAATATCCAAAAAAAAAATTATAATTAAAATATTTTAGGTTCACACCTATGTAATATATTATATTCCTCGACTAAATATTAAGTACAATAACTCAAAAAATTTACGTCACTTTTTATATTCCTAGTATCATTTAATTTGCATGATTGTTAACTAAATAATTACCACATTCGGCATTCCTTAAGTTGTAAATATAAATAATAAATATCTCAAAATTAAATATAAATTAATATTATGATAAAAAACGATTTAACTTTTAAAATAATATAAAAAACAAAACTAATGTGGTTTTTTTGTCTATATATCAAGGTTTTATAAATGTTAATGTAAAGGATGGTTCCTTTTTTTCATTTAACTTACATAACATATTATATAATTAAATTTCATGGTATTGTGTCCCAATAACGCAAAGATAAAATATACAATAGAGTATATGCTCTAATTATGGGAATAAAATTACTTTTGGGAAATTTTCTAAGTCATTTTCCACATTATGAATAATGTTTAAACACTAAGTAAACTTGTTTTTTTCTTAATCGCTATAATTAATTTTATTTAATATCACTAATAATTTATGTAAAAAATTAATTTTACCTTACTAGAATTTATAAATAACTATAATTCCAAATATTTAATAAATTTTTCTAAATTATCAACAAATAAGTGGAATAAATTAATTTAAAATTATTCCTGCAAACATGTCGTGAATGTTGGGTTTTGAGAGAAAATGTTTAAAAGTATGAAAGGATTTTATAACAAATTTCAATTTAAAATTTGGTCTAATGAACTGAATATGGTTAACATATTTAAAATTTATATACATATAAATTAAAAAAAATTAAAATATAATTTTATAATATTTACAATAAGATGAAAAAAGAAATTATTAATTAAAAATTTTAATTTTTCACAATTCATAAAAATATGATGTTTTTCAATGAAAAATCCCCCTAAAAATCACAAAAAAACTAATTTTACATTATAAATTAAAAAATTAATGTTTATCAATCAAAATAAATTTATAAAATTTTATAAAATTAGAATTATTATTTTTTAATGGAGGAAAAAATACTATTTGAAAAAATATAATTTTCAAATATATAAGGACATTACCAAAAATTAAATTCTTTATTATAAAAACTATTATACAAAATAATTAAATTTATCTATTACTATTCATGTTGAAAATTGTAACATGTGATTTATATTCATCTCAATAAAATAATTATAAAAACAAAATCATATTTTGTAGATACTCAGTGTTGCGGGTAACAAAATCCATGGCAGTGTTGCGTGTTGCAAATTATTATCTTTATGTAGTGTACAAATAATGAATAACATTATTATTTCATTTAAACTAATCCATATTAAGGGTTGAAGTAAATTATAAATATCAAAAATATTAAATTAATATTAAAAAAATCACAAAATCATAGGGTGTTACATTCTACCCCCATAAATTGAATTTCTCCAACAAAATTCATAATTTTTTTCAATATAATTATACTAGAATGTTCCTTCAATAGAAATATAAAACATAAAATTAAATACTAAAATGTTCTTTAAAATGTAAAATTTAGATTCAATAAAGGTACCCAAAGTATATAATAACAACTTTTTTACATAGGAAGACATAGTTTTCAAGTGAAAAAATGGACATGAAAGAAAAATCTAACTCTTATGTTCTCATGTAGAGTGATAAATAGAATGTTTATGATAAATTTAATGATAATAAATCCATATCCTAAGGAGGCTCATAAAATTTTAATGAAATCAATAAAAATGATAATAATAAGGAACCATTATATTACAGATCACTTTTCATTATGTTGTGGAATTTCCACTTACATGGTTTCATTCCATTTCATATATAAAATATCACCATTTGGTTATGTCTTGCCCAATTTCCACATTATCTATAATATAATAAATTAATGTGAATTTTTTATACCCTAATAACTACTAGATCATAAGATTGAAAATATGGAAGATAAATCATTCTATATGTCTTTAGTTACCATAAAAGAAATATGGTTAGAATAGTTTGTCCAATATTCATAAATCCTCATATATAAAAATAATAAATTGTTCTATAAAACCTCATTTGGTGTTTTACACAAACCATTCTATATATGTAAATCCTTACTATCCTTACAAAATACAATTCACCATTTATTCCTTAATAAAACTATTATTTTATATCAAAATAATTTCCATCTGAAACATAGCTCCATTATTGTACTGATAGAATATCAAATGTGATTTTAATTTTTAAATTCCATTTAGAGTAAGAAAATAACATAGAACATCAATAAACTATAATATTCTCATCAGGTATATTCATAAAAAACCAAACATCAATTTCCCCAACCATAGAGGCGATGATAAGTGTTCCCTAATTATCATTATTCCCTTCATCCATTATGATTTCATAATAAATACATTTTACAATTATCCTCATTGGGTTTATTTTATCATCAGCAATATTACCCCTTGGATTGGGGAATTTATTTTCATGCTTCTTAAAAACCATTCCCTTGAAACATTACATTTTAGGTGGTAAATTTGTTGAAATTAAGTTCCCTTAAATTGAATTATTGATCATATTACTAATGTTTTCACATTCACATATGTTATGACCAACCATACCAACTATAATGAACCTATTGGTTCCATTTATGTAACACCCATGATGTTTCTTCTCACATTTTTGGCACACAGATGACCAAAAAGTCCTTCAACTATATTAGATTTAATGGGACTCTATCATACTATTATTATCAAAACCATAGTAATTATGGGAATATAAGATTTACATTTCTACATTAAGTGCACATCAAATAGATTCATCATAACTAATAAAGTAACTTATAGATAAACAATATGAAGACTCAATTTTATGCGACCAAAGAATTGAACAATATTTCATTCAGGGCTGATGATCAAAATAGAGGAGTTTCCAGAAAGTATTGTATAAAAATCTTTATATGTTTGAATTTATTCAACATTATTTTTAATGACCTCCTGGAATTTTTTTTTCATCATAGTTATTATAAAAATATAAAAGTATTTACAAATAAATACCTCCTTATACTCTTCCCATTCTATAGATTTAATTTATTATTGTTCCCTCACATTCATAATAAGAGTCAAAAATTGATCTGCTCCACCTTCCAAAAGATATGAATATATTCTTGCAAAATCATTATCCCTAGAAAAAATTATAAAAAATATACCTTAAGTGGTACTAGTCCATTTTTCAATAATTAGTGGATTAGTGGAACCAATAAAATACTGTCTTAGTATACTCGTTATGTACTCCAAAAAACAGTGATTCTTCTTTTTATAGAATGTATTTTTAACTTGATTCATATATTTAGAATATTTTTAGAGAATATCGTAACGAATTTTCATTCAATATCATGTATCATTAGGTTTATCAAGAATAAATTCATTACATGTCCAATGAATTCATCATTAACATGTTTCTATTAGGTTCTATACATTGATTGAAACCGATAATCTTTGAATGAAAAATACTTATCAAACTAAAAATCCTTATAATCAGTAAAAATCACATATGGGATGTCTAAATTATGGAACCTTATTTTATCTATTTTACATTTTTATTATCCTAAAATTAATCCCAAGTTATATCGTTAAAAATATGCCATGGGATATCACTAAAATTTTCTAATTATAGTTTTAAATGGATAGCCAAGCCATTCTTTTGATACCAACTATAGAAAACCTGGATTAGTATAAATGGATGTTACATCAATTTTTTCAAATATTTACTGTATTAAAAAATTTCCTTCACTATGACTATAATAGTTTACTGTGTTTGTAATTATGGAAACAATCTTATGCCATGGTGAAATATAGTTATAATTTTCCATAATGATCATCCTCATTGTACTCATACATAAAAAAATTCTTCATAACCTGGGGAAAGTAATCAATAGAACTTTGTGAGCTTAGATTCCCATTAAGGGTGTTCAATAGAAATATATATCAATAACATGAATAAAAGGGTATGGTAATATGATCATAACTTCAGAAGATCATACACTATATATCATCGATCATAAACGAGAATCAGGGAGTAAATATTTGATGTCTATAAGAAATGAATCATAAGAAAATCAAGAGTATAATCAATGAGATCATAACATAGTAATACTACATATAACTTTTTCGTGAAGCATATACACATAATTTAAATAACTATTCCAAGGATCATTTCATACATTTATTTGGGATTCATGGGGGCTAAACCTACTTGTTGTGACACACCACTATCACCAGTAGTTTTCTTTTATAAAAGTGGATCCATTCACACCTTCTTCCCATAGAGGATAAATCATTTATACATGTTCCCATCATTGTCTTATGAAATATAAATCATTACCTCAATAATTGGAATGATATAATGGGCTCAATCAGTGTTATCTGGGACACCCCATCATATATGTTATAACAGCCTCACTAAGAACTATTATAGATTCCCCTTCATATAAGCTGTAATGAGATTACATGTTGCAATATGGTCCACCCAATTGAATAATTTGTAATGGGTTTTCTTGGGAATAAAGGGTGCACCCCATCATATAAGTTTTAATGAGATTACCTGATGCCCTCTTTTCCACCCTATCATATAATCAATGTCCATGAATCAGAAAATAAATACAGTATAGAGAGCTCACATATCATTGAAAAACTAAAAAAATTAATTATTTTTTCATAAAATCATCAACTCATAGAAAATATATAATTCCCTGCCATAAAAATTACATAATCTTGAGGTATGTCAATAATTTAACTATATTTCACATTTAGGATGTTTTCATATTTAGAGTTTCACATAATTAGCCCATAGCTTTTACATGAAAACTCAAACTTATACAAGGTGGATACAACTAAAAAAATATCATTTTATTCCACAATATAAACCATCTTAATGTAAAACATGGTTTCTTTTTTTTTATAAGACTTTTCATTACTTCTTCATTTCTCTTACCCATCCTTATAACCTATGGAAAACATTTCCAAAACAGGGGATGAGACTAAAAATCTCATTAAGGGATTCAAAATGAATGGAAAATTATAGTCTTGTGAAAACATATAATACATGAATACAGTATCATGATGTAATAATTTTCACCATTTAGATGTAGTAAATATGTTTCCCTAAATATAAGCTCATGTCAATCCGTTATATAATGAAAATATTTCAATAATTCCAATAGAAAAAATATAACATATTAAGGTAATATGGGGCATAAAAATAATTAAATTGAATAATTATACAGTCTACTACCAAACATATCACGAAATGGAATAACCATATGATCGTCCATTATACCCAGTGCATTGGATATTATAATGTGGACACCCATCCATGGTTTATCACTGAACCACCCATATTTGTTTTATCACATTACCAACCATCGTTGGTTTATCGTGTAACCACACAAAAAATTTCCATGTATAATGACATAATCATAATACATAAAACAATCATTATTGAAAAATTTCATTTCCACATTTCATTAACCAGAGATCATTTAAAGATATTAAAATAACAAATCTTCTATCAAAACCATTTTCAATACCAAAATAAATGAAAAATAGAATATGGTATTTACTTTTTTAAAAAATTATTCTGTCTTGTAGGGGAATCCAAATATCAAATAATTTTTTTGGTAGTGGAGATGTAATTATCACCTCATACATAAAAAACATCCCTTTTTTCATTTAGTGAAATGATTCATACAAAAAGATTCAATATTAAAAATTTTTGAATAAAATTAAAGTTCACATGGTTGTTTTTACACTGTATAAAAGGAGGTGAATATTATCAAAATATTCCTCAATGAAATTAGATTGAGATGAAGTTTAATACAAATATAGTAACATTATATTAAAGATAAATCAATGACATAAATATGTGTGAAAAATACAAATACGTCCAATATAAGATGATATTCAGTGTAAAACAATCAGAGGGAATTCACATATATTCAGTGAAAATCCAAACCAATGTCAAATTTATTTAAATCAATAAATGGAGATTGAGTTAATATGTCCCTTAAAAACATGATTTTTTTAATAAAATACATTAATTATGAGTTCTCAAAAAAACCCACAAATAAATTATAAATATAAGGTATGATTTCAAATGTTATTTCTCACATAAACATAGCATGACATAATCATGAAATAGATGTTTAACCCAAAGAATGGAAATTGGGTTATGATGTTCCATTACATTGAGTTTGACTAGTCTCATACGATCATTATGTTCCTGAATCATAAACCATGGTTAATTTATAATTTCTTTAGAATATTTTTCATGTTCATTATTCCTTTTATGTCAATTATTACCATGTTATAAAAATTACTGAATTATTTTAGTTCATATTTGTTGTTTTGTCGATATTGGGTACTTTGGTAAAAAATGAACTTCTTTTGTTGAAAATTGTACAAGTGGTAAAAATTCCAAAATCTCCAGAATAATATTCCTTATTTAAATATATTATATATCAATTATATATGTATTTATAATATTCCATAATATTTGGAGATATGAAATGTAATGCACCATTATTGGAGATGAAAGGTCGTACGTACGCATGAACACTACATTCATTTCATTATCATATTAGTAGAATATAAATTAAATTATAATTTAAAATGTTACATTAATATCATATATGTCTAATAGTTTTAATAAAATCATCATTTTTTACATTCCATGTATAAAGGGAAAAATTAACATCACTTTTAGGTGGCGGTTATCCACAATCGCTCAAAATAAATTATCACATTTAAAAAATCATGTAAAGCATAAATATTTGTTCTAAAAAAAATTATTTGAAGCATAAATACAATATAAACACAATAAATATCATATAAAATTATATTTTCCATCATAATGGCCACCATATTAGGTGGTTGGGGAAAATTGGGCAATCATCATTTAGTGAGGTATTAGTTAACCTCACACGGAAACAAAATGTTATTCTTCTGATTAAATGGATGTGTCTATAAGTGTAGGTTAGAAACATATCATACCAACATAATAGTATATTTATAATAATGGTGTTGTTATAAAACCATAAAATAATATGTGTATAGGGATTGGATTATTTAAATGAAACTAAAAAGCAAGAGAGAACGTGTTAAATCTTAATCAGGAAACTTCTATTAGTTTATACATTAAGGCATCCTTGGGTTAGTTTTTTCCCAATGTTATGCATCAACGATGAGTTCCAGTATTCTTGGATGTGTTTGGGTTAGGAATTTTCTCAACCAAAATGATTTATGAGTGTATGTATAATAGAGGAATTGGTGCCTTATTATAGGTGAGGGGAGGGGCACCCTTGGAATGTAATAAAATATTAAATTTATATAAAATAAATATCGTTTCAAAACTGTCAAAAAATAATTCATTTATAATATATGATATTTATTGTTCAAAATAATATTTTGAAATAATTTTTAGATATGTGATTATTTTATTTTAAACCTTATATTTTCATTATACCCTTAATTACTCTCTTTTAATTTCAATTGAGGTAACAACATTTTAATTATTAAGAGGATATTAGTAACAATTATATGGGGTCAATTTCACATAATTGGACATTAAATTAACATTTATAACATAAAATATTATCCTTTTAGTTTTCAAATAATGTTAGGAATTTCAAAAAAATATAATAAATTACTATTTTTAGAAAACATCAATTTTGTCAATTTTTAAACTGGTCATTTTTTTAAATACTAATAAAATCAAAATAGGGAGATAACACTGCGAAAAATAATTTAATAATAATATAACACACCATACTATGATATGAAAATAATGGATTCCAAAAATTATTTCACATAATATTTAATTTAGTATATAAAATATCATTTATTTGATATATCTCTTAATAAAATAATTTTTATATCAAAATTGTGTCATTATTTATGTAAATTTTTTAGTATTGATAAATTATAAATAAATTAAATAATTTATAATGTTTAATTATATTTTTAGGGAATATTTATGTTTTATGTTTACTCATGTTTTTAACAAACATTAAAAGTATTATAATTTTAAGAGATAAGTGATAGGCATGTTGTCACTTTCTGTTGTTCTAATAAAAAATACATCACTTTTATGGAAAAAAATCCATTGAATGTATCCATTCATAACCTTAGGTGATATATTCTGAATTTAATTCCTAAAATAGGATGTTGGAAGGTGTTACGGTAATTTTTTTCCTTACCATATTATTTCTTACCATAATTTACTCGATTTACCATTAAGTGTGGTAAATAAAAATAATTGTCATTTCTAGTCACAATATCAAAAAAAAATTTAACAAATTAAAATATTTTTGACCTATTGATTAAAAATTTGAAATCAATTTTTCAAAATTTGAAATATTGAAGTTTTACTAATTACTTTAAAATTAATTCATATTGTCAATGCGAGAAAAAATGGTTTTTTAAAAGTTAAACCCATTAAAAGATTAATGTGCGTTTAAATCTAATATCAATATAAAACATCATACATTGAGAAAAATTTAAATAAATGATAATAAAATAATCTAATTATACTTTAAAACTAATTAAAAATCTAACCATACTCCATAAATAAATCAAAATAAAATGTTATTTTAAATTAGTATACAATATTTTCCCCCATTAATTAGTAAATGAATATTGATAGAAAAATACCACAAACTCAACCGAAGTTCATTTTTATATTTTTCTTCCAATTAAGAAGATAATTTTTCAAAAAGAACATATAAGTGGGTAAAAATATATATTTAATATGGATTCCCCATAAAAAGGCGGAAAGAAATGCATTTCTAGAAAACACTCATTTTATCCAAAAATTTGAATTTATCTTTATTCCATCTTTAGAAAACATATAAGATATATTTTAAATTATAAATTAATTATATAACATATAACATATTATTCAATTCTATAAATATATATTTTATTATTTTATAAACTCTATTATTTTCATGTTTATAATTTTTCCAAAAATATATTTAATTTTAATAAAAAATTGTTTTATTTTTATTTATAAAAAATTGTTCAAAAAATAATTAACTAAATACATGTATAAAAAATATTTTAATAAATAAATTAATTCTTTTCATTCCCTCCATTTTAATATCCTGGTTAAAAGATAAAAAAAATACTTATGTTTGACAAGTTGTATTATGTATGCTATTGAACATATTGCCTCCCTTTAAAAACATAGCATATTACATTCTCCCCCCACCTTATGAAAATTTCATCATTGAATTTGGAATTTGGGTTTGGTAAATAATTAATGACTCTTAAAAATACCTTTAGTGAAAATCCACATCAGAAAATGGATTAATAAACTATTGGTTTAAAATAATGAATGATAAGTACAAATATCCCCAATATAACACAAACTAGGGTTCCATGTTGGAAAACATAGATATGTAAGAGAAAAAAAATAATCATGTTCTGATGGAGATTGTTAGATAACATGATCTGTAGAAATATAATAATTGAATGACCAAAAACATGTGATTGGTTAAACATTCTTTCATTTCAGAGTAGGAAAAGTAAATGGACAATGTTTTTATTTTAAGAACATTTTCATAATGATTACGATTTTATTTATGGTCTTGAATAAGAACATAAGGAAATATACTTACTTGAAAATCATTATTTTATCATTTAATAAAATTCCACCACAAACTTAATTTTTTTTCCAAATGATGAGTTATAAGGATGAATCAACTTATTAAACCACAAAGGATTAACTGTCTATTTCTCCTATTTTGAACCATTCACCAAAGACAATAAGGATACGATAAAATAAGATAAATCCATGAAAATAATAAACCATTTTATGAAGAAACCATTATTTTAATCTCCAAAACTCAACTATAATATCCATAGTTAAACAAATACCATTCATCAAATAATATTCCTTAACATTCCTAAAATAATCCATACTATGATTGAAACCCAAAATATAGAAGGATTTTCTCACATAATCTTATAGGATATGTTTTAAAATTTATCCCCAAATAACATCAAACACTCTTATTGTATCATACCAAAATGTAATTTCTTAATCACATATTCTCAAATATAAGATAATCACTTCCATAAATAACCATAATCACCAAAAGTCCAGAATAAAAACATGTGTTCTTCAAAAATATAGTTAAATCATTACTGAACAAATAAAATCCCATAGTATTCTATTTTACTTAGGTATATGGGGTTCCCAAAGTAGTGAAAAGATTCAAAAACAACATTTATTATGCAATCCCAAAACATTTTTCCAATATCAATGATATAAATTTGATAAATGATATGTTCCCTAAATAAAATTTTTCATATTTCATAATCTTTTTTAATTAAAAAAGATAATTTCATAATAAGCTGATACTTCATGTGGGCTAGTGGTAGGCGATAAAGGCATGTCGTACTCTAGTTGTGGGTTCAATTATCATATCCTTATTAGATTAAATGGGTTGTCACACCGTCTATGTGTTTTCCTTTTTAAAAAACATTATAATTCATATAAAATTACCATGGTGAGATAAAATCCTCAAAATAACCATTACATGTTTTAACCTCAAAGGTTATTTCATACCTCACATTTTTCATCCCAAAAACTAAAATCCTAGAATTTACTCAATGGATAATTTCTCAAAAATACCATTATTCACCTTAGTAATTCTTATCATAATGCCTAAAAAGCAGATTCAATGAAATTTACATTATTATCAACCTTAAGATTATAAAACAGTGAGGTTATACATATCTCTAAAGAAAATATCCTAATCTCCAATGTTTTCAAAAAAATCATATGATTCCAACTATAAGGACATGGCCATAAACATTACATAATGTTGATTTATGTCAATAATTTTAATTTATGTATCATTGAGGATATTTTTAGGTTTAGTTTTTTGGGAATTTGGCCATATCTATTACATAAATACTCAAATTTATAAAAATGGGATACAACTAAAAAGTATCCATTTCATCAACAATATAGACCTTTTTTAATATAAACAAGATTTCTTTTCTTGATAAAATTCTTCATGAATTATTTCATTCACTTAACCATCATTATACCCTATAAAAACATTTCAATAACATAGGAAGAGCAAAAAAAATATCGTTAAGGGATACATTATTAATGAAAACAATTAGTCTTAAAAAAACATGTTAACCATGAATACATTGTTGTAAAGTAATACTTTTTACCTTTATGAAGTAGTAAATATACTTAAATAAAAAAGAGATCATTTCATAACCTTTTTTCAACAAAATATTACAATAAATCCTTTATAAAGGAACATATAACATATAAAGGTAACTTGGGACATTAACTTACTTAAATGTAATAACCATATGGTCAACTTCAACAAGTATCACTAAATGGAATTTCTATAAAGCTGATTTCTACACCCAATGTATTAGATATTATAACGTAACAATCAATCCAGGGATTTTCTAGGAACTACCAATCTTCAGTTTATTATGTAACAACCTATCTTTGGTTTATCACGTAACCACCTGTCAAATGAAAGTGTACCATAATATAATCATAAAACATAAAATTAGAATTATTGAAAAATAAAATTTCCGCATTTAAAAAAAGATCATTTAGAAATATTTATATAATAAATAATTTATCAAATATATTTTCAATACAAATATACATGAATAGGGTATATGGTAATTATTTTTCTTTTTTAAACACTACGACTTGTAGTGAAAGCCAAATATAAAATAATGGATGCAATAAAGATATTTCATTTTCACCACATACATAATTTTTTTCATTTTGTTGAATACTTAATATAAAATTATTTTCAATTAGATGTTGTTAAATTAAATTCAACATAAATTGGTTTATTATACACCATATAAAATCAAGTGTATATTATGCCTCGATGAAAGGAGATTTTAATGAAGTCCCTTAGAAAGATAATATGATTATAGTAAGGATAAATAAATGAAATAAAAATGTTTTTAAAATATAATAACACCCTATATAAGTGGATATTTAGTGTAAAATAATTTTAAGGCATTAACATATAATCTAGGAAAAACCAGACCATTGATATGGATATTAAAATCAATGAACATAGACTGAGTTATGATTTCCCTTACAAAGAAAATTTGTATTATAAAATATATCAATCCTGTTTACCCAATATAAATACACATAAATAAATTATAATGTTACGATATTATTTCAAAATGTATTGGTTATATAATCATAGCATGACCAAATCAATAATTAGACGATTAATCCAGAAAATGGATATAGGGTCAAGAATTTCTCTAACCTTGAGTCCGACTTGTATCGTATAGTGGTTATGCCATTGAATAAAAAAATAGGTTAATTTGTAATATAAATAGATCCTTTTTAATGTTTATTATTCTATTTATATCACTTATTACCATGTTATAAAAATTATATAAATATTTAATTTCATATCATGTGTTTTGTCGATATTGGGTACTTTAGAAAAAAATAAACTTATATTCATATAAATTTTCCATGTGGTATAAATCACATCATTTGAAAATAATATTCATAATTTAATTAAAATATTTATCCATTATATTTTTATTTATAATAGTTCATAATATTTGGAGAATATAAATGAAATGCACCATTCATGGAGACGGTAGGTCGTACGTACGAATGAACACTACTTTTATTCCATTGTCACATTAACACAATAATAATTAAATTATATTTTATAGTATTATGTTAATGTCATATATGTCTCATAGTTTTAATAATACCATACCTTATAAATTCCATGTATAGTTGTAATGAGTCCCATCACTCCGAGAGGGAGATAGTCCAAACTTCTCAAACGAAATTTTCATATTTACAAAACCTGGATAACATAAAGAAATGTTCTAAATAAATATTATAGAATTAAAGATAAAATTTAAATAAAATATATATATAATTTATAAATATATTTTACATTATAATGGGTAACATGATAGGTGGTAGGGGAAATTTGAGGCATCGTTGTTTCATGCAGCAGCAGTTCACCACACACAAAAACATTATATTCTTTACCCATTAAATGGATGTGTGTTTATTTTTTGGTTAAAACCATGTCATTTAAAATACTATTATATTTTGGATACTAGTTTTTTATATACTCTTAAATTATGTAGAGTATAGAGAGAAGATAATTGAAATTGAACTAAAAAGCATTAGAGAAGGTGTTATCTCTTAATCAGTTAACTTCTTCTGGATTATACCAAAAGGATACCTTGGTAGGATTTATACCCTATATTTATCTTATAATATAAGGATAGAGATTATAGGGAGTGTTTTGGATAGGTATTAGCTGATACAAAAGAATTTTAGAGTGTAAGGAAAAGAGACGAATGATTTCCTTTTTATAGGAGAGGGGTGGGGAAACCTGGAAAAGTATTAAAATATTAAATTAATATAAAATCAATGTCGATTCAAAATGGTCCAAAACACATTTATTTTGTATATAATATCAGGATATATAAAAATAATCTCATCCAATAATTTTTATACATTTATTTATTATATTTCAAACCTTATATTTTCAGATTACCCTTAATTACTCTCTTTTAATTTTAATTTAGGTCACTACATTTTAACTATAAAGAGTCTATTAATTTAACTTATTTGGGGTTAATTTTTCATATTTTGACACTAAATTAACTTTTAAACATTAGAATAGCTACTTTGAATTTTAAAAATATTTTTAGTATTCTTAAATAATTTAAAATAATTCTATTTGTTTAAAACATCAATTAAGTAAAATTTTTCACTATTCATTTTAATATATATAAATAAAATCAAAACATAGAGATAACATAGAACCAAAGATTTTAATATTCATATCAAATTTCATATTAACCTATAAAAATCGGGGGTGGAATAAATTATTTTATATGTTATTTATGTTATAATTTATATTATCTTTTAATAGATATTACTCTTAATAAAATAATTATTGTATCAATGTTGACACAATATGTATTGTAAAATTTTAATCTATAAAAATTATAAATAAATTAAAATAATGTAGATAATTTCATGATATTTCTAGAGTCTATTTATGTTCGATGATTCATCATTTTTACCACAACATTAAATTTATTATACTAATAAGTGATAAGGCACTGACATGTTGTCACTTTGTTTAAAAAAAATTAAATCACATTCATTGACACAAAAACTCATTAAATGAATAAATTCTAACCCTTGTGTAATATTGGATGAAATTAATTCCAAAAATATGATTTCAAAATGTGTTTGCGTGATTTTTTCCATATCATATTATGTGTCACACTAATTTACCTGATTTACCTTTTTCTTTGGTAAATAAAATTTACTATATTAAATATTCATAACATCAAAAAAAATGTAACCTATTAACATAATTTGGATCCACTGATTCCGAATATGGAATCTATTTTTCAAAATTCAAAACACATATGTTGAATTAATTAATTTAATATTAATTCATATTGTCACATCTAGAAAAAAAATTTATTGAAAAGTAAAAACCATCATAAGATTGATGTGTGTCTATATCTATTTATAATGTGAAAATACTTCCAATGACCCAAATTAGATTAAATAATAAAAAATCCAATTATAAAATATATCCAATTAAAAGGATAACCTTACTATTTAAATAAATTAGAAGAAAATCACTTTTAAATTAAAAGGTAGTATTTTCCCTATTCATTAATAAATGAATATTATCAGAAAAATACAAAAAAATAATCCAAAGTTAATTCTTATTTACTGATTCCAAATAAGAATATTTTTTTGTCAACAATAAATTATGTATTCATTTAAAAACTATAATTAAAATGGGTTCACCATCAAAAGGTGGTAAACCTACTTTTAGAAAAATGATCATTTTATGCATAAAATTGAATTTATTCTTAGACCATATCTAGAAAACATATAAGATGAATTTTAAATAATACATTAATTAAAATAAATATATATTTAATTAATAAAATTCATCAAGAGTTGTTTTATTATTTTATATACTCACTTATTTTTATTTAAATGGTTTTTTAGAAAAACCATTTCCTTCTAATTAAAAAGGGTTTTATTTTCATTTAAAAATTATTACTCACAATATAATTAAATAAATAAATGTGTAAAAAATATTCTCATAAATCAATTAATATTTTTAATTTGCTCTATTTTAACAATTAGGTTAATAGGTAACATATAACCAGTTATGTTCAATGTTGTGTATTATGTACGCTATTGAACATATTAACTCCTTTTAAAAACTCGGGATGTTACAAAATAAATTTGATTCATGTCAATCTCTTTAAAATGTGATCTGCCCATGGATAAGAAATGGTTCCAATAAACATTATACCATCAAAAATAATAAATTCATAGAAGAATTATTATTGTCATCTTTTGATCATTACTCAAGTAAGGTATAATCTATAACAAATGATATTATCCCAGAAAGAAAATGATTTTCAATGATCACTTGGAACATAATGTTTCATTGAAAACTAATTTTTTTAATCATATAAAATTTTTTAAAAAAATTTCTTTGAAATAATCATTGAAAAAATATAATGGCTTCATTAAAAATCATTAAAAACAATTCATGAGGAAAATATACTTTCTTCTTTAAAAACATTTTAAAAAAATAAATAATTTAAAAAAAAAATTTCCTGAAAATTACATTGGAAAAATATAAATAATAATTGAAAAAATTTGAAATTCATATTAACTAAAATCATATAAAATAATATTGAAACAAAATAAAAAAAATTAAACAAAAAATATATTTAAAAAAACATTTTAGAAAAATGGTTTTAAAAGAAAACATATTACCAGCCAAAAAGATAGAAAAAATAGGATTTTATAACAAACACTTCCTTAACTATCAAATGTAAAAAGGAGTTTAAAAATTTTATCACTACATGAATATATCCAAAATAAAAAATGGACAAGAAAATTAATGAGGGTTCTTGAGACATGGATCATTAGATCTCATCAGTGGAATCGTAATCGTAAATAATCTTCAAAATGATGGTATTATAGAAATAATCTCTTAAAACATTGGTATCTTGGAATAATAATAAACATGAGAGAATAAAATTCCATGAAGCTTAAAATATCATAATATAAAAAGATTCATGATATAAAAAGGAAAAGATTAAGATAAACACCATATAGAAAAATATAGGTGCATAAAATGGCATGTATCTCAATGAAGGAAAATGGAGACCAAAATTACATTAATAATTTGTTAACATTTTTCCCATAAACCACATGAAGGACAGATAATAAAATAGATATTTAAATACCAAATAATTTTTCTATAAAAATCATAAAATACATTAATGTAAATTAAATACTCCAAATAATGAAATGAGTGGTAAATTAACAATAAGTCTCATTGAAATAAAATTAAGATGACAAAAGGTTTACTTCAAGTAACGACCACCTTCATACACAACCAAACTTCATCTTAGTTTGTAAAATAATTTTTTTACCTTAATGGATTAAATGGTTGGATTTCATCCAAAATTTATTCTGTAATGGTGAAAGGAGGGATGTTTGGAGTATATTTGTGTAGTGGTCAGATGAGAAAAAGGGGCTAGAGAGGTGTGAGGATGGTAGAGTGTGAATGATTTTTTATAAATTTGGAGGTGTTGTATTCCAGTAAATAAAAAATTTAAGCACTGCTAGGAGGCCTCCAGTACAAAATTTCCATCAAAATAGAAAAATAATGGATTAAATGGGATGCATGATCAATACAAACCTCCAACACAGAAGTAGAAGTGAATATTTAAATGTTTGTTCCTTAATTTATATATTTCCATACTCTGACAATATTTGGTTTTTATTATGGTATATTAGTTTCAATCATAATTATTTTAATCATTAAAAATAAATAATAGTTATAATTTTTCAAAAATATAGACTTACTTATTTCCAAATATGATATCTAACTTACAGGAACTTAATCCCATATGTGTTTGAAGTTAATTTTAAAACATCCCCATGTAATGTGAAATAACACTACTTTAACATGTATTGTGATAAAAACGTTTTTACTATTTAATTATATTTTTTTCATTTTAATATATTAATTTTTCCATGTGAATAATAAAGTTTTATTATATTAGCATATAAAAATAATTTTCAATAATAAATTATTTTTAATAGATTTTTAATATTTTAATAAAAAAAAATTTACATTAAAATTACATTAATGTTTATTTTAAAAATATTCACTTAATTTTAAATATAAATATCAGTACAATGATTGAATTTAAATATTTTAATTTTTCCACTTGTGCAACATGATATATTCATCTTATAAAATTAGTGGCAATAATTCAATAATTTTTATATATTTTTTATAAATTTTATTATATGTTATTTTTGTTAATAATTCACTAAATAATTTTTCAATGTGGCATTTCTTAATTAGATAATCTATGTAATTCATATCTAAAAATGAAATATTAATCAATTTGTGAATGAAACTCCTTTAACTTTCAAAATAATATTTACAACTAAACTAATGTTGTTTTTCATCCACATCCCAAGGCTTTGGAAATGTTAAATGTAAGGAAGGTTCTTTTTTTAATTGTTCCTTAGATAAAATATTATATAGGTAAATTTAAAGGAATAGTGGACAAATAACTCATAAAATTATAAAAATATGGGTTGTTGTAGAAATATTGGAATATAATGGATTTTGGATAATTCTATAGGTCAGTTCCCTTTATGATTACTGCTTAACCACTGAGAAAACTATTTTTTCTTTTATTATTATAACTAATTTAATTAATTTCAGGAATATTTTTCATCATAAACTATGTAGACCATACTAGAAATTATAAATAAAATCATTTCTAAACTTGAAAACATATTCAAAAATTATAAACATAGAAGTGGAAGAAATTAATTTAAAATTATCCTAAAAGAAATATCCTGAATGAAAGTATTTTAAAACCAAAATTTTTAAATGATTGCAATGTTATAATATCCAATATCGGTGTGATGTTTTTTTGAATGGAGTAATAATTTTTTATTTATGTAAAATTTATCTAATTAAACTACAAAACATTATTAATGTATTATCCAATAATATATATAAATTCTATGAAAAAGATATATTGATTTTAATTGTAGTATTTTTTTTACTATTCATCAAAAAAATTTAGTTTCCAGAGAAAAAACCAAAATTTACTCCTATGATATATTTTCAATTAAAATAATAATATTTTTTTCATAGTGAATGTCCAAAATTGTGTAATAATAATTTGAGTATTATTCAATGAAAGATATAAAAAGTATTTTTTTTTGAAATAATATTTTAAAAAATACAAAAAATTTATCAAAAATTATATGTTTTACTATTCAATATATTATAAATATTATTCAAAAATAATTTATTATTTTTTTTGTACTAATTTTAACCTCTATTGTATATGTATTATATATATATAACTATAATAATAAAATTCTATTTCATATAAACTTAATGTTTTGTGTAATTAAATCCATGTCGGTGTTTCATTTAGCAGATGCTTATCATGGTGTAATATAAATTTAAATAAAAACATTGCTCTTTCACCTAACACATTATTTATTCTATGTTCCATTAAATGAACAATATTTAAGGTTTAAATTAATTTGAAAAAAAAATCACAAAATCTCAGTGTGTGACATTCTACCTCTTTAAAATGAATTTCAAAATTTTAATTTATCTAGATTATCAAATGTTTAATACATGAATGTTCTTTTCATAGAAACCAACATCATAAAAATGAATAATCAATCATCAATGAAAATATAATTAGGGAGACCCATTGATTACCCATAGTAACACATGTTTTGGTTTTTTCATTGAGGAATATAGGATGAAATTAAAAATATAGACATAAAAAAATTCTATCTATCATGTTCTAATGAGAAGAGATAGGTAACATTGTTAAGAGAATTATAATGATCATAAAAAAATATCATAATGTGTCTTGGAAAAGTTCACACATATCATTAAAAATGGTGATAATGGGGAAACATTTTATTTCAAAACCATTTTTCTAAAGATAATAAATATAGAATCATATAATTTAATTTAATTTAAAATTCCCAATATAACCCTTTTGTTGTGTCTTGATAGATTTTAACTTTCTCTCTATATGTAAAAATGAAGGGGAATTTTTTATTCCAGAATAACTAATGGATAATAGGATTGATAAGTAGGTAGATAAGTTATTCTATCTTTCATTAGTTATCATCATTGAAATATGTTTTTCATAGTTTATCCAAAATCAATAATTCATTAAATGGAGAGACAATACATTAATCCTTAGAACCACATATAAATTTTTTCATCAGACATTCTATAAATTTTTAAACTTATAACCATTATGAAATATAATTCAACATTTATTCATTAAATCGTCTATTATATTATTTCAAAATCATTTCCGTTAGAAACATTTTTCCACCATTGTACTATCAAAATATCAAAAGTTATTTTGTTATTCTAGAATCTATATAGAATGATATTATCACTAGAACCATCATTGAAAAATAATAATTTCATATGTATTATTTTTAACAAATAAAACATGAAATTATAAAAACTAGAATGGGAGGAAAATGTTCAATAATTATCATGAATCTCTTCATCAATTATGATTGCATAAGAATTCACTTTTCCATTATTCCATGTTTGTTTTTTTTCTCATCATAAATATGAGCGCATGGATTGGGGCCTTGATTTTCGTAGAGACCAAACTCCTTTCCCATAAAACACTGAGTGTTGGTGGTGAATTAGTTTACATTGTATTATCAACAATTTAATTAATCATTCTATTAATTATATTTGGAATTTCAAGGAAATTATGACTAGACTACAAACTATTAATGCCCCACTGAATTCCACTAAATAATCACCCATGATGCTTCTTCTCACATTTCTAGAAAACAGATTCCAATAATGTCATTCCAAAATATGTGTTTCAATGAGACGTAATCCTGCTTCTCATATAAAACTCAGTGTAATAGTGGGAATATAAAATTTCTTTTTCTACTCTTTATGAACATCTAACAATGTCTTCATAACTACTAAATTATCATATATCCAAGTAATTTATAGTATATTGCTTTAAAAAACAAAAAAATTGATTATTTTTTCTTCCATACATGATGATCAAGATATAAGTATACCTTTCATTTCTTATAAAATTAACATATTAGGTACCAATATATCCATCCACCTTTTTCATTAGATAAAATAATTAATTTTCCATCTTTTTATCATCGAATATGAGTGATGTACAAAATAAAAAATAACCTATTAAACTCATCCCATTCCATTAAATTAATTACTTCTTCTTCCCTCATGTTATTAATAATGTTCTACCACCGATACTCTTCTCCTTCCAATCGATAAACAAGAATGATTAATTTTTCATGCTTTTCAAATTGAATAATTTAAAATAACATTTTAATTGTACTCATAAGTTTTACAACATATAGTGGATAAATAGAACCAATAAATGATGTTGGATGATTCCTCTTGAATGATTAACCAGAATTTTGTTCCCTCATTTTATATTTTGGAAGTTCACCATAATTTTTTAAATCATATCAATAAAGAATTTCATTCTATTTCCCATATCATTTTGTTTATCATGTGCAAAATCATCACATTGTCTACAACATTAATCATTAACACATGTTATTCTTGTCCAAGATACTAACTAAAACTAGCTAGAATAGAATGGGAAATTATTATAATATTGGGAAGTCATATATTCATGACAAAAAAATTATAGGATGTCTAAATTATGACACCATTTATAATCAATGACACTAGAGGGTAATCCATATAGGAATCAATAAATACATTCGTAATAATATCCCTAAAGATATAGAAAAACAATTATCATCATAGTTCCCATACGATTGACTAACTGTTTTCTTTGATACCATCTATAGTAACTTCAGATTAGTATACACGAATATGAAATAAATTTATATGAATATTCTAGTCCTTAAAAAATTAAATACCTATGTACCACAATTGTGTAGTTTCCTTTTAATCATCGAAAAAATCCTTTATACCGATGATAGATCTTTAAAATCTCTTTTAAATAACTATATCATTATTACTCGTATATAAAACACTCCTTTATAACCTAGTTAAATGACAAAATGAATTGGGTAATATCAGATTATCAGTATTGGTAAAAAGGGGAGATATGTAAGAATAACATGAGAATAATGGTATTATATTATTATCATAACATTATAAAATCATCAGTTACATATTTCAAATCATAATAATGAATCTAGTAATAAATATTGGTAGTTCATAATACATAAATCATAAGGTAATCCATTGCATAAACCATAAAATAATAACTTAAGAGTAATACTAAGAATTTGTGGAAGAATCATAAAAATGTAAAAACATTCACTAATCAATGGATTATTTCAAAAAAAATATGTGGGCACCTCATGGGGAGCAGACATACATGTAATGGCACAAAACCTTACATAATTTCCACCCTTCCCTTATAGAAGATCCAATTACACATTCTTCACATAGTGGATTAATTTCGTCTACTTGTTTCCATCATTATCTTATGAGAAATAAATCTTTACTCTACTCATTTCACAGCTATAATAAGATCACCTTGTTCTAATTGGGTGGCCTTATAAAATAATCTATAGTAGGTTTACCCAATTATATCTGGTGAACCCCATTATATAATTTGTTATAGGGTAACTTGGTATTTTTGGGACACCTAATCATATAATCCGTAATGGGAGTTCATGGGGTTGCATAGGACACCCCATCGTATAAGCTATATTTGAATAACATAATGATATCTAGGAAATCCCATCATATAATATATATTAATGAACCAAAAAAATAATGAATAAATTAATTTCATAACATCATAAAACTCATAAAAATAATTATTATTTCATAATATGATTAACACATGGAAATTTAATTGGTTTTTTTAGACCTCTATGAATCATGATTACTCTATGGAATGAAAATGTGTTCAATTAAAATTATAAAATCATAACATTAACCATTAATTTCAATATTATGATTGGTATATTTTGGTCATATCCCCATTAAAACATAAACTATATCAAATGTTGTTATCATATATGGAGAGAGATTTTGAAAGACCTCTTCGAACGTATATTTTTATTGGAAATAAAATTACAAAAAATAAAAATACAAAAAAATTATTTTCATTAAAATTAAATTTGAAAACATTTAAAGGAATCATTAAAAATAACTAAATTTTCTCAAGAGGATAATATCATTTCCTTATTGAAATATTATTTTTAAAACCGAAAACAAATTTTAATACATTGTTCCTTTAAAAATAACCTTGAAAACATATAAATAATTCCTGAAGTCATTTTTTATAAATTTTTCATCAAAAATAAAAAAATAAATATTGAATAAATTGAATAAAATATTAAACATAAACTACTATTGAAAATATTTTTTGGAAACATGGTTTTGAAAGATCTCATATTTCTGGCTAATGAGAGAGATAAAGTTGGGTTTTCTTAAAAACACTTTCTTAATTAAATTAATATCTAAAGGTTAGATAAGTGGTAAAAATACATAAATATATCATGAATAACTATAGTATAATAAAATTATTGTGTGTTCTTATGAGACAGACAATATGATTTCATCAACATTTTCATTATCATAAAAAATCATGATAAATGATGGGATTATAGTAATATACTGTTACAACATTAGAAACATTAACTCATATCCCCATGAGAGAATAATATTACATGAAAAAATACCATAAATAATTATATTCAAGATCTAAAATTCAAAATAGTATTATAGACTCCCTATTCAAAACATAGGTTTATAACTTGTCATGTATGCCAATAATGGAAATTGGAGACCAAAATTACATTACTGATATGGTAACTATTGAACCATAAACACCATGAAAAAAGCTCATAAATGGATATTTAAATACAAATTAATTTACTTATAAAAATTATTTAATAAATTAATTGGGACTGTATACACCAAAAAATAAATTTAGTGGTCAATAAGGAATATGTCTCACTGAAATAAAAGTTATATGGGAAAACCCTGAATTTATGTCTTGAGTTTATTTATATACATTCAAGACTCCACTTATTTGGGTAAATCCTTTTGGAATTATCGAAATGGATTTCATGGTTATAGTTATTAAAAAAGTGATGATTCCAAGATAGTGGTGTGGTAGTGGTGAGATTATTTTTTCATGGTTGGAAGATAAAATGTTGCTTGAGTGGTGTGATAAAGGGGAAGAGTGAATTCCATTTTTCAATAGGAGGAGAACTGGAATACTTGAAAATACCGAAGTTAAATTATATTGATAGAGTTAACATACCTATTGTGATTCTAAAATGAATATATAATTGATTAAATGGAATTTATGGTTAAACTAAACCTCAACCACATAAAAAGAAGTGAATTTTTATAATTTTTTTCCTTAATTTCAATGTTTCCCCAAATTAATAAATTTGGTTTTTATTACATTTAGTTATTTTAAAAACTATGTAATTTAAAAAATAAGGATAATTTAAAGTGTTATTTATTTTAAATTATTGAACTAAAAAATTCTAACCATGATATTTAATTTATAAAATAAAAAAACCATGTTTTTATTTCAAATTAATTTTATAACAACTAATTGTAATGTTTAAAAACACTACATTAACCCAAATCAAGATAAAAACTATTTAACTATTTAAAGTTAAATATGTTCATTATCGAAGAAAAATTGGTCCCTTAATAGACAAAATTTATTAATTTTTAACATTTAAAATTAATTTAGTAAATGATAGTATATTTAGTAAATTTTTAATAATTTAATAAATAATAATTTTTTAATAAATAATATTAACGTAAATAAGGAAATTATTATTTAATATTAATTGAAAATAGGAATAAAAATATTGAATTTGAATATAGTATGTTAAATTTTTTTACAAATGAAATTTTCATCTAAAAAATTCCAAGATAATAATTCAATCAATTTAGGTGATGTTTAGTATTTTTTGTATCATTTATTTTAGTTAAATTAAAAATAAATAATTACTAAATTTGGAATTCCATAAGAAGATAATATAAATTATTCTACTATAAAAATTAATTATAAGAAAATATAATTACAAAAAACCATTACCTTTCAAAATATTTTGTACAACTGATCTAATGCGATTTTTTTCTTATTTCAGAAGTCTTTTTAAATGGTAAAGGCAAGGAAGGTTGTTTTTTTCATTACATAACTTGTTATATAGGTCACAGTCACATAATAGTATCTTAATAACTCATCAAATTACAAAAAACAGTTTATATGGTCAATATATGGGAAGCCAACTGCATTTAAAAAGTGTCTATTTCATTTTCCCAATAATATTAATGACGAACAACTATATAATCCAATTTTTTTCCCTTTGTCGTTGTAATTATTTCTAATTAATTTCACTAATTTATGTTTCTAAAAAATATTTGATATTATTATAATTTATTAATAACCATGATTCTTAATATGGAATATATTTTTTGAAATTATAATTATTAAATTGGAAGGAAATTTTTTAAAATTAATCCCACAGATGTGTGGTGACAGTGGGAGTTTTCATGCAAAAAAGTTTAAAAGAGTGAAATTTTCTAATATACAACTTCAATGTGAAATAGATTAATATAAAAATATTTTTTTAATTCGTATAAATTGATATAATTACACCTCAAAAGAATAAAATAATATATAACATAATAAAAATTTAAATAAAGAGCAGTTTTGAATTAAAATTTATTATTTTAGACTATTCATCAAAATATGATGTTTTAAAAAAACATAAAAGTCAAACCTAATATACTTTTGATAGTATTAATTTAAAAACTACTTTGATTTGATCATATTAAACTTATATAATTCTATAAAATTAATTTTATTAATCATTATATTATGATATAAATAGTTATTTATTTAAAGAAATTTTTTTTCACCGATTTAATGAGATTTCAAAAAATAATATGATTTATGATCAAAACTATTAAAATTTTAATTTAAAATTTATTTATAACTATTAATGATACTAATTTAATTAACCATGATATAAATATATCATTGAAATAATTATAATAATAAAATAATTCTTTCTAGAAACTAAGTGTTACGTGTAACGAAGCCATGTTAGTGTTTCATGTTGTGAAATACAATCATGGTGTAATGTAAGATAAAAGAATAACATATTTATTTTAATATAAATATATATTATCAATTTTTTTATTAAATTCAACATATTAAAATGTATAAATTAATTTGAAAAAAACATTTACAAAATCATATCATGTTACTATATAATATCATATCAAAATAAACCGCAGATGAGAAAATAGATATCATAAAAAGTAGTCACTAAACAATGTTAATGTAAAGTCCCGTAAAATTCAAGGGAAATTTTTTCTTAATTTTCTTTGGAATTTTATAAGAGCGCGGTTTCTGACGGAACCTGATTCCGATGCCCGGAGTGCCCGGAATCAATTTCCGAAGTTTGGCTCGGGTACGTTCAGTGAACGAACGAGCGGGAATTTCTAACTTTTGATCCGGTGCTCGGAATTGAAATCTGAGGACACCGATGAACTTGCAGTGCCGATATTCGCTTAAGGAGACCTTTTCCGAAGTTTCGTTTTTTTCGGGACGAAAGTTAGTTTTTGGGAGATTTATAAGAAGTTAAATAAAATTTTGGAACACTTTTTATTTTTCTTACTTGTTGGTTAACTCCTCTCAAAGGAAGTTAAAGGTGGGACCCACATCCACTTAACCTCCCTTGGGAGGATTAAGTGTGGTGGGGCCCACATGAAACCCAACCTTCCATCTCCTCTCAAAACTCCTTTAAACCCTCTTTAATTAACATGACAACTTGTTATTTAATTTTGGAGTTATCTTATTTGAATTTCAAACCTTTGAAATTCAATTTGTTATGTTTGTGAACAAAATAAGTCTCTATATTATTTTATTTGTTTAGAATTGTTTAGTCATCTTGAGAGCTTTTGAGAGCTTTTCCTTCTTCTTCAAACTTTGACGATGAACGCTCAAGCTTTGACGAAGAACGCTCAAGCTCCGACGAAGAACGCCGCTCCTCTCTTCTTCGTCTTCCGTGCCAATGAGAGGGAATGCCGCTTCCTCCTCGGACTTCCTTCGTCGGCATACGAAGATTCGCCAACGATGTACCTCTTCGGACGTACCTCTTCGTCAACGGATTTGACGAACGATTACCGCGACGCCCGACCTCCGCGACGTTGTCTTCTGTGGGTCATTGACAATCTTCGAACTTGAACCCAAGGTAGGGGTTGTTGTTATTTGTTTATTTATTTATTCTTGTTCGTGGTTCTGGCATGACTAACGTGAGGATATTTAAATATGTATTATCATTTAACGTGAGGGGGCCGGACCGCATGAACACGGCCGAACCTCCTCCTTTGTTCTTGTTGATATATATTGCGGATGAAACAAGATGGCGTGGTGCCGTCGCACCACGCGGTTATTCGCACGCTTATATTGTGTGGCGCCGTCGCGCCGCGCCGTGGAAGGATCATTAAGAACACGACGCCGTCGCGCCGCGTCGAAGGGAATCAAAGGCGTGGCGGAGGTGCGCGGTGTCGTCGCACCGCGCCGGACGACGAACACCGCGGCCGGTTCCGGGCCGCGGCGGGACGAGAAGACCGGCGGCCGGGCCGCCGGCGTCGGAAGCCAGAAAGGGGACCGGTTTGCCGGTCCCGTTGGAGAAAAACCACCCGGCCAGGTGGCCGGCCGGATGGTCAAAATCCGGGGGAATTTAATTCCCCCGGCCAGCGCTCAAAAGCCCCCCCATTTAATTGGGGGGGGGGGGGGTTTCTTTGAGGGGTGCAGGTGGCCCCCCGGTTCTCCTCAAGCAGGCCCCCACGAGGGGTGGCCGGTTCTCCAAGGCGCGGCTATAAGCCGCACAGTTTTTTTTTTGAAACAAGCGGGGGCCATGCCCCCCGCGCGCTGCATCCGTGCGGCGCCAGGCCGCTGCGCCGCTGCGCCGGGTCGGACCTGGGTCGGGTCGACCCAGGGGGGGGGGGGGGTCGGGCCAGGTCGGCCCGGACCCGGACCCCCCGTTTCGAGACGGTTTCGGTCTTTTAGCCATAACTTGAGCCACAGACCTCGGATCGACCAACCGTCTGCGGAAACGAGATCCTTGGATCGAGACGGTCGTTTCGATATATCGCACTCAACGTTTTGTAACACTTTGAGTTCGGCCGGGTTGGTTCGTTCACGAAACCAACCGGGCCTTCGGAGCGGAAACACTCATATCTTGAGCTACGGACGTCCGATTGACGTGCCGTCAGCTTTGTTGTGTTCCTCTTAGTGAGACGGTTCTTTTAGCATACTCTGCCCGAGGTTTGGACACAGGTGGAGTACGGTCGGGTTGGTTTTTCCTTTAAAACCAACCGGGCCCCAGGGACGAAAATGCCAATAACTCTCAGACCGGGCGTCCGATTGACGTGCCGTCTGTTGCGTTGAGTTCCTGTTGACAATACAGAACTTTTGGATACATCAACTCTGGACTTTGTGACAGTTGATGTATCAGCCTCTCGGCTCGTGGAGCGGACCCTCCGAACGAGCTTGCTGTGTGCGGGAACCCTAGTGCTGGCAGCGACTGTTACTGTGACTACTACTGCTACTACTGCTACTGTGACTGCGACGACGACAGTACAGAGATCCTGTGTGGATTCGACGACGACGACTATAGCACTCAGCGATCCTATGTGGATCAGTGCTACAGGTCCTGTGTGGGCCCGATCCTGTGTGGGTCTGATCCTGTGTGGGTCCTTGCGCTCAGCGGTCCTATGTGAACCAGCACCTACAGGTCCTATGTGGGCCCGATCCTGTGTGGGTCTTTTGCGTGGGTTAGTTACCTATCGATCCGTCATGGGTCCGACGACTTAGATGGATCAGAGATCATCTTTATCGTCTTTCGAAGAAGTATAGCTGTGTGAGCTAAAACCAGTTGCTTTTCCTGTGTGGATTGTGTTGTGCTATCCTGTGTGGATTTCGTTTTGCTTTCCTGTGTGGAATACGTTTACTTTCCTGTGTGGACTGAGTTGTACTTGGGCTCGGAGGTTGGAGCGTCTTTGAAATTGATGACTTAGGTATATGTATGGGCATATACCTAAGCAGTGTCGGTTGTTACTTCGTGATTGTACCATTCTTCGTGGTTTATCCTTTGTGGATTTGAGAGACCTTCAGGGGTCTCGGGGTCCCTAATGAGTAGCTTATACTCACCCCTGCACGGGCTTTTCCCGCACTACGTTGTGTTGGTTGTAGACGACGGAGAGCGTTGATCTTAGCTGAGGCTTGCAGAGCAGGACGTTACCTGGAGGTGGACCACTGGGCGGGATGTGCTCGGAGCGGACGGCGGGACCCGTGGAGCAGTGGAGCTATCTGTACCCACCCTTCAGGTGGGATTTCCAGTGGACAGCTCGGTGTAGCGGCTTTTACTTTTCATTTGTTGTTTTTCCTTTCGAGTTGTACTTTACTTTCAGTTTGGGTTTGTATACTGGCCCATTTACTTTTCCTCACTTTCAGTTGTACTCTGCTTTTGCTTAGTGTTTATTTCCGCTTGCTTACTCTGTGGTGTTTGTATACTTTACAAAGGCAATGCCTTCCCTTTTTACCGGGATTTATGCCTTGGTGCTAGTCGCCAGCCCCTGGCCTATGGAAGGCGGGCTTGGGGTAGTCACTGCACGGACCCCGAGGGCGGGTCGTGAAAAATTGGTATCAGAGGAATTCGGTTCTACCGTGAACTCTGATCTTTTCTATGTGAAGCAATAATGTTTAGCGTATTGAGTGTGGTTATCAGTCCAGGGAGTCCAGTGTTGGTGCGGCGGCTGACGTATCCGTACACCAGGACCCTGACTTCTAATTTCCGACTTAATGCATGAAAACATTGATTGCGTGTGTGTTTCAATGTTTTTATTGTGATTACTTATATCAGCTCACCAGGTATACTGTTCTGACCGTGGCACACCTGTTTCCTTTTCAGGATGGCCCCACGACTGCAGCCAGCTAGGGTTCCGAGAGTCGAGTGTGACGACAGCCCACCGAGCGACGAGGCCTCGGTGTAGGGCCCTTTGTCAGCAGTGGCACCAGCGGTAGCTCTACCCGTCGAGCCACCGATACTTCCAGCACCAGCCGCTGACGATGCATGTCGCCTCAGCGCACTGCATGAGTTTCAGCGCCAGCGACCACCCAGGTTTTGTGGGGAGACGGATCCCCAGGCAGCAGAGGACTGGCTGGAGGCAGTGGTACATGTGTTTAGGCTTGTGAGGACACCAGCAGACCTCATGGTGATTCTCGCTGTGAGCCTACTACACGCAGCAGCAGGACGATGGTGGATCTTGATGCTCCAGGTGCACGATGAGGCATCTATACTTTGGACGGACATTGAGAGCCTCTTCTTCTCGGAGTTCGTCCCAGCCACCCTTCGTGCGGTGCGTATCCAGGAGCTTCTTCAGCTGCGACAGGGCAGCATGACGGTCGCTCAGTACTCGGTGAGATTTACTGATCTCTCGCGCTACTCGACCGACATGGTATGGGACCCATTCTTCCGGGCCCATACCTTCGAGAAGGTCTTGAGACACGATATCAGGGCATCGCTGATCTCCCTCAGCATACCGACTCAGACAGGAGTACTGGAGCGGGCCCTCCTGATCGAGAGCTTCCTTGCTGAGTCTACACCAGCGCAGCGACCCACCGCAGGGCGGCACGTGGCAGAGTCATGTGCAGCAGGCAGTCGACGGATGACTCCGGGGTCCAGACAGACCAGACCTTCGGGCAGAAGACCTCAGGGCACTGGCTCAGCAGTGCGGAGTACACAGCGAGGAGCCAGTCTTTCGAGAGGCAAACAATGCTACTCGTGTGGTGGGCAGGGCCACATGGCTCGTGACTGCCTGACCCGCTGTGCCGAGGAGCAGTAGTCGGTTGAGGGACCACCGAGGAAGAGGCAGAGGGTCGACCGTGGCGGTCCGCAGGGAGGAGGCGGATGAGGTAGAGGAGCTGGACGAGCAGCCGGTGGTGGGCGACGCTTTGAGGCTCTTCCACCACCACCACCAGGAGGTCCACCCCGACCACAGGGAGCTGGCGGGCAGAGACAGGCACAGCTCCAGGTAGCAGAGGCCTACGACCACGGCGCACCCGAGATGATTCGAGGTACTATCTGTGTCTATTCCACCTTTTCTACAGTTCTTATAGACACAGGAGCGAGTAACTCTTTCATAGTCGCTGCCCTTGTTTGGAGCTCGGAGATTCCGACAGAGCCGTTGGCTCGATCCTTACGGCTAGAGACTCCTACGGGAGAAGACTCGACGATTACGCACTGGTGCCGACAGTGTGAGCTTACTCTAGGAGGCGAGAGATTCGGCTGGGATCTTCTTGTAGCAGCGTCGAGGCCTTACGACGTCATCTTGGGCATGGATTGGCTATCTACGGTCCATTCGCATATTGACTGTTTTAGGCGCAAAGTGCGATGTGTACGCACCGACGGGAGCAGGTTCACCTTCACCGGTGAGAAGGGAGC
Organism: Viscum album; assembly: GCA_963277665.1. NCBI lineage: Eukaryota > Viridiplantae > Streptophyta > Magnoliopsida > Santalales > Viscaceae > Viscum > Viscum album. The sequence continues at coordinate 2,084,103,128 of OY728119.1, forward strand.
CTTTTCAGCATAGGATGGACTTCCGCGGAGGAGAGGACATCCCATCACTCATCAGTTAGCTAGCCTCATCCTTGGAGCAGTTGACTTGCGGAGTCCTGGTTTTCCTGCAGTGGTGGATCAGTTTGCGGACGTTTTTCCCGACGACATTCCAGGGCTACCTCCTCGCAGAGAGGTAGAGTTTTATATTGACTTGTACCCCGGGACAGCCGCGATATCCACTCCAGCATATCGGATGGCCCCGGCCGAGCTTCGAGAGCTACGGGTACAGTTGGAGGACTTGTAGGGCAAGGGGTTCATCCGACCCAGTGTTTCACACTGGGCTTCCCCGATTTTGTTCGCCAAGAAGGTGGACGGGAGCCTGCGGCTTTGTGTTGACTATAGTCGCCTGAACCAGGTGACAGTGAGGAACAAGAATCCGCTACCGAGGATTGATGACCACTTTGATCAGGTCAAGGGAGCACAGTGGTTCTCAAAGATAGATCTCAGGTAAGGCTATCATCCGCTCAGAGTCAGAGACGAGGATGTGCAGAAGACGGCCTTCAGATGTCGGTATGGCCACTATGAGTTCTTGGTTATGCCTTTTGGTGTAACCAATGCTCTAGCAGTGTTCATGGCTCTCATGAACAGGATCTTTCAGCCATACCTCGATCGGTTTGTCGTGGTCTTCATCGACGACATTCCGATTTACTCTACGACTGAGGAGGAGCACGCCTATCACTTGCGAGTGATACTAGACACACTCCGAGAGCACCAGCTTTATGGTAAGCTCTCGAAGTTCCCGTTCTGGATACGTGAGGTCCACTTCATGGGACACGTTATCTCTGAGGCGGGAGTTGCAGTGGATCCTGCGAAGATCGAGGCAGTGTTAGCATGGGAGCCACCCAGGAGCGTGACTGAGGTTCGGAGTTTCATGGGACTAGCTGGATACAATCGGAGATTCGTTACAGACTTCTATAGAGTTTCGGCACCACTCACAGCTTTGACGAAGAACGGGAAACCCTTCGTGTGGTCAGACAGATGTCAGCAGAGCTTCCAGGAGCTGAGACAGAGATTGACTAGCGCACCTATCTTGAGGTTGCCAGAGGAGGGAGTAGGGTACGTAGTCTACTGCGATGCATCAGGGACCGGACTCGGATGTGTTCTGATGCTGGAGCGGGCAGTGATCGCCTATGGATCACGTCAGTTGAGGCCGCATGAGCAGAACTACGCTACCCATGACCTGGAGTTAGCAGCAGTGGTCTTCGCTTTGAAGACATGGAGACACTATCTGATGGGCGAGCGCTTTACAGTCTTTTCCGATCATCAGAGTCTCAGGTATATATTCTCGCAGAAGGACCTAAACCTGAGACAGTGGCGATGGATCGAGTTCCTCCAGGACTATGACTTTGAAATTGTCTATACTCATGGGAAGGGGAACGTGGTAGCTGATGCACTCAGTAGGAGGACGGGCATTCAGCTACTTGAGGAGGTGACGAAGCAGCTAACCTCTTTGCAGATATCCTTCGTGGATAGAGATGGAGAAGCCTTCCTCCAGTCTCTCACATTCACCCCTCCACTACTGCAGCGGGTCAGAGAGGCACATCGTGAGGACGCTGACTGTGAGACATGGTGTGCACAGATATCCTCGGGACAGGTACCTGATGGTTTCTCCCTTGGAGCAGAGCACGACATCCTTTTTAGAGGATGTACCATGGTTCCAGTCGCTTTGCGAGAGGAAGTGCTAAGAGAGTTTCACACTTCTCCTTTGGCAGTACATCCTGGAGTGGCGAAGATGTACCAGGACCTCAGACGACAGCACTGGTGGCCGGGCATGAAGAAGGCAGTGGCAGAGTTCGTTTCTCTATGCCTCACCTGTCAGCAGGTGAAGGCAGAGCATCAGGTACCAGCAGGCTTGGTACAGCCCTTGGAGGTCCCGGAGTGGAAGTGGGACGACATATCTATGGACTTCGTGACTGGACTACCACGTACTTCCAGAGGTCACGACTCCATCTGGGTGATTGTTGACCGACTCACCAAGTCGGCACACTTCTTACCCATGAGAGAGCAGGGCTCAGTGGAGATCTTGGGACCTCTCTACGTTTAGGAGATTGTGCGGCTCCACGGTGTGCCATCATCTATCGTCTCCGATCGAGATGCTCGCTTTACTTCCCGGCTTCGGAAGGGGTTACAGGAGGCGTTCGGGACGCAGCTACGTCTGAGCACAGCCTTTCACCCTCAGACGGATGGTCAGACGGAGAGGACCATTCAGACTCTCGAGGACATGCTCCGCGCATGTGTCCTCGACTTTGGTCGTAGCTGGGAGGACCGCCTACCCTTGGTGGAGTTTGCATACAACAACAGCTACCACTCCACCATCGGGATGGCACCGTATGAGGCATTGTACGGCCGACCTTGTAGATCTCCTTTGTGCTGGACAGACCCTGGAGAGTCAGCACTTGTGGGACCGGAGATGGTCCAGGCCACGACAGAGAAGGTCCAGGTCCTCCAGGAGCGGATGAGGACAGCTCAGAGCCGGCAGAAGTCATACGCTGACAAGAGGCGGAGGCCACTAGAGTTCGAGGATGGCAACCACGTCTTCTTGCGGGTCTCACCTTGACGTGGTATTCGGAAATTTGGCCGAGGCGGCAAGTTATCTCCGCGCTTCATCGGACCCTTCCAGGTCCTCAACAGGATTGGTGAGGTGGCTTATCTCCTTGCTCTACCACCTCAGTTGCACCGGGTGCACGACGTCTTCCACGTGTCTCAGCTGAGGAGATACGTGCACGACCCGACGCACATCATTGACCATTGGGAGCTTGACGTTGACGATGGGGAGACTTTTACGGAGGTCCTGGTGGAGATAGAGGATCGAAAAGAGCAGGTCCTACGTGGGCAATCGATTCCTCTTGTGCGCATCAGATGGCAGCACGAGAATCTCCAGGAGAGCACATGGGATCGGGAGGCTCAGATGCGTGCTCAGTACCCTCATTTGTTTCCCTAGATTTGATGTATCTTTACGGGGATGTAAAGCCCTGAGGTGGGAGTAATGTAAAGACCCATAAAATTCAACGGAAATTTTTTCTTAATTTTCTTTGGAATTTTACAAGAGCGCGGTTTCTGACGGCACCTGATTCTGAGCCCCGGAGTGCCCGAAATCAATTTCTGAAGATTGGCTCGGGTACGTTCAGTGAACGAACGAGCGGGAATTTCTAACTTTTGATCTGGTGCTCGGAATTGAAATCCTAGGACACCGATGAACTCGCAGCGCCGATGTTCGCTTAAGGAGACCCTTTCTGAAGTTGCGTTTATTGCGGGACGAAAGTTTGTTTTTGGGAGATTTATAAGAAGTTAATAAAATTTTGGATCACTATTGATTTTTCTTACTTGTTGGTTAACTCCTCTCAAAGGAAGTTAAAGGTGGGACCCACATCCACTTAACCTCCCTTGGGAGGATTAAGTGTGGTGGGGCCCACATGATACCCAACCTTCCATCTCCTCTCAAAACTCCTTTAACTCCTCTTTAATTATCATGACAACTTGTTATTTAATTTTGGAGTTATCTTATTTGAATTTCAAACCTCTGAAATTCAATTTGTTAAGTTTGTGAATAAAATAAGTCTCTCTCTTATTTTATTTGGTTAGAATTGTTTAGCCATCTTGAGATCTTTTGAGAGCTTTTCCTTCTTCTTCAAACTTTGACGAAGAACGCTCAAGCTTTGACGAAGAACGCTCAAGCTCCGACGAAGAACGCCGCTCCACTCTTCTTCGTCTTACGTGTCAATGAGAGGGAACACCGCTTCCTCCTCGGACATCCTTCGTCGGCATAAGAAGATTCGCCAACGACGTACCTCTTCGGACGTACCTCTTCGTCAACGGATTTGACGAACGATTACCGCGACGCCCGACCTCGGCGACGTTGTCTTCCGCGGGTCGTTGACAATCTTCGAACTTGAACCCAAGGTAGGGGTTGTTGTTATTTGTTTATTTATTTATTCTTGTTTGTGGTTCTGGCATGACTAACGTGAGGATATTTAAATATGTATTATCATTTAATGTGAGGGGGCCGGACCGCATGAACACGACCGAACCTCCTCCTTTGTTCTTGTTGATTTATATTGCGGATGAAACAAGATGGCGTGGTGCCGTCGCACCACGCGGTAATTCGCACGCTTATATTGTGCGGCGCCGTCACGCCGCGCCGTGGAATGATCATCAAGAACGCGACGCCGTCACGCCGCGTCGAAGGGAATCAAAGGCGTGGTGGAGGGGCGTGATGCCGTCTCACCGCGCAGGACGACGAACATCGCGGCCGGTTCCGGGCCGCGGCGGGACGAGAAGACCGGCGGCCGGGCCGCCGGCATCGGAAGCCGGCAAGGGGACCAGTTTGCCGGTCCTGTTGGAGAAAAACCGGCCGGCCAGGTGGCCGGCCGGATGGTCAAAATCCGGGGGAATTTAATTCCCCCGGCCAGCGCTCAAAAGCCCCCCCATTTAATTGGGGGGGGTTTCTTTGAGGGGGGCATGCGGCCCCCCGGTTCTCCTCAAGCAGGCCCCCACAAGGGGGGCCGGTTCTCCAAGGCGCGGCTATAAGCCGCACCGATTTTTTTTTGAAACAAGCGGGGTCCATGCCCCCCGCGCGCTGCATCCGCGCGGCGCCAGGCCGCCGCGCCGCCGCGCCGCCGGCCGGCCGGCCGGGTTGGGCGGACCCGGACCCCCCGTTTCGAGACGGTTTCGGTCTTTTGGCCATAACATGAGCCACAGACCTCCGATCGACGAACCGTCTGCGGCAACGCAATCCTTGGATCGGGACGGGCGTTTCGATATATCGCACTCAAAGTTTCAGAACACTTTGAGTTCGGCCGGGTTGGTTCGTTCACGAAACTAATCGGGCCTTCGGAGCGGAAACGCTCATATCTTGAGCTACGGACGTCCGATTGATGTGCCGTCAGCTTTGTTGTGTTCCTCTTAGTGAGACAATTCTTTTGGAATACTCCGCCCGAGGTTTGGACGCAGGTGGAGTACGGTTGGGTTGGTTTTTCCTTAAAAACCAACCGGGCCCCGGTGGATGAAAATGCCAATAACTCTCAGACCGGGCGTCCGATCGACGCGCCGTCTGTTGCGTTGAGTTCCTGTTGACGATACAGAACTTTTGGATACATCAACTCTGGACTTTGTGACAGTTGATGTATCAGCCTCTCGGCTCGTGGAGCGGACCCTCCGAACGAGCTTGCTATGTGCGGGAACCCTAGTGCTGGCTGCGACTGTGACTGTGACTACTACTGCTACTACTGCTACTGTGACTGCGACGACGACAGTACAGAGATCCTGTGTGGATTCGACGACGACGACTACAGCACTCAGCGATCCTACGTGGATCAGTGCTACAGGTCCTGTTTGGGCCCGATCCTGTGTGGGTCCTTGCGCTCAGCGGTCCTATGTGAACCAGCGCCTACATGTCCTATGTGGGCCCGATCCTGTGTGGGTCTTTTGCGGGGGTTAGTTACCTATCGATCCTTCGTGGGTCCGACGACTTAGATGGATCAGAGATAATCTTTATCGTCTTTCGAAGAAGTATACCTGTGTGAGCTGAAACCAGTTGCTTTTCCTGTCTGGATTGTGTTGTGCTATCCTGTGTGGATTTCATTTTGCTTTCCTGTGTGGAATACGTTTACTTTCCTGTGTGGACTGAGTTGTACTTGGGCTCGGAGGATGGAGCGTATTTGAAATTGATGACTTAGGTATATGTATAGGCATATACCTAAGCAGTGTCGGTTGTTACTTCGTGATTGTACCTTTTTCGTGGTTTATCCTTTGTGGATTTGAGAGACCTTCAGGGGTCTCGGGGTCCCTACTGAGTAGCTTATACTCACCCCTGTACGAGCTTTTCCAGCACTACGTTGTGTTGGTTGCAGACGACGGACAGCGTTGATCTTAGCTGAGATTTGCAGAGCAGGACGGTACCTGGAGGTGGTCCACTGGGCGGGACGTGCTCGGAGCGGACGGCGGGACCCGTGGAGCAGTGGATCTATCTGTTCCCACCCTTCAGGTGGGATTTCCAGTGGACAGCTCGGTGTAGCGGCTTTTACTTTTCAGTTGTTGTTTTCCCTTTCGAGTTGTACTTTACTTTCAGTTTGGGTTTGTATACTGGCCCATTTACTTTTCCGCACTTTCAGTTGTACTCTACTTTTTCTTAGTGTTTACTTTCCGCTTTCTTACTCTGTGGTGTTTGTTTATTTTACAAAGGCAATGCCTTCCCTTTTTACCGGGATTTATGCCTTGGTGCTAGTCACCAGCCCCTGGCCTATGGAAGGCGGGCTTGGGGTAGTCACAGCACGGACCCCGAGGGCGGGTCGTGACAGTTAATAAAAATAAATAGTATAAAACCACAGAATATAGTAATAATATTTATAAATCATTAATTCCACAAATATCTATGTCATACGAACAACACAGATTCCTTACTAGGCCTACCATACATATTCATGAGTAACTAAAGGAAAAAAAATAAAAGTAAAGTGCTAAAATACATACATAAAGACATTCCACATAGACATTCTCTAAAAATATATCAAATACATCCTTCCTGAAATTTTTACATAATTGTTTTTTATCAAAAGGAATGACCATGTTAGATAATGTATAAAATAAGCCACATAATGTATATACTAACAACTAAATATTGTAAATTAAATGTTACAATCGTAACATTACTATCATAATAGCGGGTATGAAAAATATTAATCATGTTATGAATATATGGATTAAACACGTATATTTATTTAAATCTATTATAAATTAATTATAAAAATAAAACAAGTTTTAATGGGAATTTTTTAATGAAAAGAAATTTAGATGGGAATAATTTTATATTATAAAATAAATAAACATATTAATATTGCTGGATTATATTAATAAAAAATATATATAATACATTATATATAATTTTTTACCTTAATCGTATTTCTTTTCAAGAAATGATATAAGAATACATTCAATTTTTGGTTTAAAATATTTATTTTTATAAAAAGGAAGCTTTGTTCATTTGATGGAGCACTTATTTTATTAGTTTTTTGAAATATTATAAATTATATTTGAAAAAAATATTTTTAATTGAAATATAAATATGAAAATTAACATTGGATATATATTTCGTAATTTTATTATAAGTTTAATGTTTTGAAGAATAATGAAAGATACATGATTTTAATTCAAGAAATATTTTTCATCTAAATAATTTATAGTGATAAACTATATTTTTTTTACTATTTTTAGAGCATAAATATAAATCAATTTCTGAACAATTTTCCTAATTTAGTTCATTTTAATCAATTGCACATTGAATTTTTTAATAAAAATATATCATTATATTGATCGCTTTCTCTTTAATAACATATTTTCTCAGCCCATCAACAGTATAAATATTAAACAAATTGTATCCAATTATATTTTTATAATTTTAAAAAATGGATTCCATTTGTTAAATATATTTTTTATAAATATTTAAATATTCCTCTTTTATTTTTGGAAATTACAAATGATAACTTTAGTCTTTTAATTACTACGATTAAGGCTAAATAAAGTAATTAAGGATAAAAATAATATTATAAATATTATAAAATCACCCAAAAACATATCTTTAAATTATTAAACGAGGGACTATAGACCTACGTCATCATTTGACTTATTTTGTGACATCTTTGAAACACATGGACTTCTTTAATCCATTTGTAGTATTATTTTAAATGAAATGAAATTTTTTTCATACTTTTAATTTTTAACACGTGAAATATTTTTAATATGAGGATATATAGGAGATCTTGTCAACTATAAATATAATTTTTAAATATTTCATTATTATATTTATTTGGTTAATTAATTTTTAATTTTTAAGATAATAGAAGTTACCATAAAGGATTACACAACAATGATGTTATAATTATTTATTTTATGGAAATATAAAATATAAAATATAAAATATATTATAATAAAAGTAAATTGAAATTAATAATGAAATAAAATAAATTTTCATATTTATTTTACAATATATTGATTTTTTTATGTTTTTTTTTGAAAATATCATTTTATGATATTTTTAAATAGTCATCTAATGAATAATGTCAAAATCGACATTAATTATATATTAAAATATAAAATATTTATTAAATGATATAAAATTTATAAAAATATAACATTTTTCAACTAATTTGGTTGAGGCTTAATATATCAAAAATTACTTAGTTATTTTTCTATTTTATATTACTTTTATTAACAATGATGTTGTAAATTACAGGATACTACAGTTGATGTTAATGTAGTTTAAATAGAGTTAAAAAATAATATGGATTATGAAAACTAAATTATTTATTTTCATTGTATAAATTTATTTAGTCCCATAATAATCTTATATTCAAAATTTATAAATTTTTACCTATTTAGAATATAAAATTAATTTATATTAATTTAATATTTTTAAGAATTACATGAGTGCCTCTCCCCTCTTTAATAAAAGGACATATCTTCTTCCCATTTATTTCCATAGAAAATCTAATTTTTTGACCTAAATCAACCCAAATGACTTCCTAGAATCCATTATCACATTATATATGTCTTATTTTAGGAAATAACTCGACATTTAGTGGTATTAGAATAGAATGAAAAGATGATCATCAGAAGAAGAGGTATTTTTTTAATCTTGTATGTATGTTTAATATATTCTTCCACATCCTTTAAATATAATTCAACCATGTTGAAAAAAAAATTTAGTATCCTAAATATAGTGAGGTTTTATTACGTTAATATAATTACCTATTCCATATCAACATCCATTAGAATTGATTAGATTTATTGTTCATGTTTACGGTGAACTACCACCACATAAACCTATATAATGTTTATCCATCTCTATCTACTAAGACTAGTTATAATGATGAAATTAAAATTTATATATGATATTAATGAAATATTTATCATTTTTATATGATAATATATCATTTTAGTTATTAACATTCCATGAACAATAAAATTATAATGTTGTATATGTGTATGTGTGAACTATCACCTCCATGAAGAGATATGATTTTTTTTCATCACCCTATCACATAGAAAATATATATTATTATATTATAAGAAATAATATGATATATATTATATTATTTTAGTTCTATAAATTTAGAATGACATTAATCTTCTTTTTATAATGATCATTGAAAAATATTAAATAATACTCATGCACACATACGACCGACCATCTCTTTGATAATAACACAGTTCATTTATCATAACCAAACACAATGGTTTGATTTAAAAGTATAATTTATGATAAAAATTTCTAAAAAATCATTATTTTTATTTTAGATATGAGGTGTTAATAACCACATTGACTATTTAACACATACCAATTCATTCTCGACACACATAATGAATATTAAAAAACATCCTACAATAACAAAAATAAATAAGTAATTGTTATAGTTAGACAATATGTTTATTAAAAAGAATAATAGATAATTAAATCTTTCTCATGAAAGAAAATATTTATTCTATGTTAGTTATTCTAGATAATAATGATTATACATGATGATTCACACTCAACGTAAGTGACTTCATCCCATTTTTATTTCATTGATTTATATTTTCATGTTATGGGTCACTATTATTTTATGAGGTTTATATAACACCCAATTGACATGTTATATAATGAATTTATTTATTTTAATTATTTTTATGTGTTTTTAAAATTTTAAACATTCATGTATCATACGATTTGATTGATTTTAAATTAGTAAGGGAATTGTAAACCCTATTTCCATTCATTGGGTAAAGCATTTATATCCTAATTTTATCATTCAATTATTTTGTGTGAAATTAATTTTTAATATATAACGATGTATATATAAGTGTCCTTTGTATATTCACAATGAATAAAGATAATTTATTCAATGAATTATGGTTCACATCAATAATATGATATTTATAAGGGAATCTTAAACTAAAACATTGTTTTAATTATTATATTGATTTATTGTTATAAATATTTATCTTTCTTGTATATGTTTCCATAAAAGATTTTCTAACTATATATATTTCAACATTTATGTTTTAAAATTTTTATTTGCAACAACATCTCAATTTTATTCACAAAGAGATTCTTTTACATAGGGTATATATAAGTGACTTTATTTTTAAACAATATTTCCAAGTTAGTCTTTAATATATTTTTACAAAAGTAAATAAGGAATTTTTTAATATATATGAAATTAACTAATTTTCTATCTTTCAAGAAGCCATGATTTTTTGATGTTTACTTTATATATTTCAGTTCAATTAATTTTTTTTATTTTTGATTCAACAACTTTTTTAGAAATTAAATGTGATTTCAAAGTGGAAAATTTATTTTTATTTTACTCATGATTTATGTGTTATTATTATGTTATGGTTATTGGTTGTTTTATAAAAGAATGGGTATTTTTTAATAATCCAGGGGAGGTTGGAACATTATATAACTCCAATGAATTTGTTTATAAGATGGAGTTAACCGGTAGGGTTTCTCATAAGTGATTAAGGGAATATACTATGGTTTGTATTCTAAATGTAACCATGAATGATTCTCCCCTTATATCGTGGGAGCTATAAAAATGTAAGAGTGATATGAAAAATATTCAACATGTTACATTTATGATTTACGTTTTCTATTGAGATTTTTAGGAACCATGTGACTTCATATGGTAAGATAATGATCTTTTGTTTTTATATGTATGTAATATAAAATTGTGAAAATGATTATATGGGATTATATGTATTCAGGGAATTACCTTTTATTTCTCTCATTTAAGAACCCTTACTGGGATTTTGTTATCATCACATATTTTAAAATGTTTTCAACAATGTATGAGGAGGGTTAAGAGAGAGAGAACAAAGTCGTGTACAATGTTATGATGATTTATCATGAAAAAGAATCCATTATTCTTTTCTTAAAATGTTTAATTCTATGAAAAAAAATTATATTTCATAAAATTATATAATTTATTACATTTTAGTTCATATATATGAGTTATATTCTAATTATCCAGAACACTAACCTGAAAATATTCTAAATGATATCGGAATCATCTTTATATATAAATGAAGATTATGTAATATTTCATGATGGGTCATTATTAATGATATCAAAGGATGGTTTAGATAACATTAGTGTTCAAGATGTTATTTAATCATAACTTACAAGTCATATATGTCTACAATGGTTAGTATAATAGGAAAAATCATATTTATTTTATATAAATTTAATGAGTTTTTGATGACAATAATAAAAATAGTTTACTATTTATCAAATGGTATATTATAATTTAATTACTATCATAGACCATTTTGGTTTTGTTAAATGTCTAGATATAGCAGGCACTAAAGTATTAATTGATGTGTGGTAAAATGTGTCGGTTCAATCAATAACCATCTAAATATAATGGGAGTTTTAATGATAAGTGATGTGGTTATATTATAACCACTATCGGGATTAATGATTAAGCACATGAGCCTTGGAGAGTGCTTTAGTACATCATATATTTTAGAAATGCATCAATGTGGAACTTTAGGTAACAATGACCATAAAGGTAGATTTAATAAAAGAAATTTGTTTCAAAGATGTGAAAAGAACCACCAATGAAAATTTATTTTGAGTACATAATAATGTTTAATATGTGGTAGTCATAAAAAAATTATATACCAATTATAATTGATGAGTTCAATTGACTCCATTATAGAAAATGGTGTTCATCCCAAGGGATGTGAGGTGATATTTTATTGAGATGAGAGACCATATCTCTCTAAAACCCTCGAGATATTGGGGATTCTTTTCCTGATTCATTTGATCATCACAAACATGGATTATTTTCTCATACCTGGTAGATTTGAATCCAATCATGTTGTGACTTCTTGTATGAAACAACAACCTCATGTGCAAGGTCTTTTGTGGAAAATCATAATGATGATCTCGCGAATGAAAGGTTTAACACAAAATCATTTGTTGGAAAATCATAGTGGATCTTGTTTCTGGATTCACTTTTGAGTACAGGTCTGGGAAAAGAAAATATGATGAAGCCTCCCCATTTTAAGAGGATTGATGACGGTGTTTTCTTGGTGGAAGAGGACCCAAATGAACTTTAACAATGAAAAACAAATCTGCATATTCTCTATCATAGGCCACATCTCATTTTTTAAAGGTGAACATGCTTATACATTTCCAAATTTACATTCATGTATTGAACTCTGCTGTAATACTTCGAACTGGAAATTGATACCAATATTCAAAGGGTATTATCACATTCTGTTGAAATTACATGAAGATCTATAAATGGTTTGGAATACTGGAAACATCAATCTAAAATGGATTTTCAATAAAATATCTGATTGGGAAATTGCTTTCAACCCACACACATATAGAAATACCATGGAACATGTTTGGGTCAAACTACATATCCTTAATTGGTTGTTTTTTCATCAAAAAATATTGAATAATATTTTTTTTTCATGTATCAGATCTAATCTCAAAATTTATCGAAGAACCATATATGCTGAATTAGGAATCCTTTCGAGAGTAATTATGGGGATTAAAATAGACTCAAAGCTTTCCAATACATTTAATTTCATTTATAATAACCACACAACTTAAATTAGAATAGAACATGAGAAGAAACCCACCTTTTGTGACATTTTCAAGATCATTGGACGTACAATCTCCAATTATATAGTGGTTAAGAAACATGTAAATCATCAAATTGAAAATTAATTGAAATAAATAAGGAGAAATATAAAAGATAAATCTCCCATGTTGGACATACCTAAACCACACAAAAAGAAATATGAAATCTAGGATAAAAAATCACACAATATTTCACACATAGGTGAAAACTTTGGCATAACCTATGAATATGTGGATAACGAGGAAGATAACTGAATTAATTAACAAAGACACTTTGAATATATAGAGAATCTAGTTTTAGATTCAATTAGTTTATCCAACTATAAAAATGAGAAATAAGAACATTATACATGTCAATCTGAATAGTTATCATGCTCTAATTTTATAAAAAATGTTGAAAATACACTAGGTGGTATGGATATAGTATCTCCAACTAAAAATATTAAATACAATCCAAGAAACACATGCCCTGTAACTATTTAAAAAGATGAATGTTCTGGGTCATCATTTGTGCAAACCGTTTATGAACACACCTTCTTAACTTAGGGTACTGGATAGATCCAGAGACACCCCCTCTTAAATTCTACTACTACTATATGGGAAAATAATGAAACCAAAAATTAAGAAACTTACATAGGTTCTATTCCCTCTTCTCAAAACACTTCTTCTCTAAAATCTTGGTAACTTCCCACTAGCACAATTTTTTTTAGGCTGAGGTAGAGACCATGATTACTAAGCCTAATAAAATTTTTTACATGAACATGGAATCTGTAAACCATGTAATGTAAAATAAACCATTGGTATATGATCCTATTAAAATTCAGGAAAATAATGACTCCATGGAGAATATATAGTGTCTTATATTTTAAATATGCATTTTCAAATAGTAGGATATAGATAATTGATAGAATCCAGGTACATGTATTCCTCTTTCTAAAAACCTCCCTTTTGATGGTACTCAAACTATAGATAATGAATATTGTTCTCTGCAGATGAGAAATTTTTTATCTAATAAAAATACCAATTCCTTCATGCCATGTAATTAAAACTCTACAAACACCAAAATGAATGATTTAATAAATTAACACACTAAAAAAACCTTTTATATCTATTAATGAATAATAATATAAAACAAATAGTAACAATACAAAAAATGTTATAAGGTAATCTAGAAACAATGCTTCGGTAAAAAAGAAAATGGGGACTTACAACTCCAAATTCAGTTATAAATGAAGATTCTATTTTGGAATTGTATGGGAATTTCCCAATGTAACACATTCTCTATTCATAAAATAATGGTTAACACTCATCATCCTATGTTATTTGCAATTTTTGAGCCAAAAATTACCTTTTATTCTAAATAATCTCATTTGTTCCAGCATAATTATTTTTTTACTGGTGAAATCTATAATACATATAATACTGATTCTCTATGGACTTTTTCGCACTCTTATTTAAAAAATGTTAGTATTTTCAATGTCTAAGAACATATTTTTACTTTCATCATTAATATTTATGGAACAAACCTATTCTGATCTTTTATTTATGCTATGAACATATACCAATAAAGGAGAACACTATGGAATGAACTTTCATATATAGGAACTAATATGAATTCTTATTGACTTCTTATTAGATACATTAATTCTATTCTCAATTGAAGTGAGAAAATTGGAAAAAATCATTCTCTTATTTCATTGAGAGAATTTAATGTGTTGATTGAAGACGAAAATATCATTGAAATTAATATCACTATTGAGAAATAATCTTGGTATAGGTAACATTATAGTAGAGTGGTTTCCTCCAAGTTGGACAATTCCATAAAAAATTTACTTATATTATATTAATGGGACACTATCTCCAACACTAGTCTACATAGGCGGAACTCTGACCATCACCCCATCCTAGTCAATTGCTCCACCAAAGTCATGAAACCATATTTTCCTTTCATATTTAACAATGTGTGATTCTCTAATGTAGATTTCAGAAATGTCATCCAAAACTACTGGTCTTCAATGGAACAGAACAATGATTCCATTGCCTACAATGTTAAATTAAAACATCTCAAACAGATACCCAAAACATGGGGTAGCTCCAATGGGAAAAAACAATTAAATCCTTCTTCATAAGGTTGAACGAAATGATCTACAAAAAAAGAACACTGAATATAACCTTAATGATAATCCATCTAAAGAAATAAACTTGTGGTCAAACAAAACTCTTTTCACAAGTTTAAAGAATATATGAGTAAACAATTGTTTAATATGTTCAATGGTCTCGATATCAATAAAGACCTCCTTTCTGAGTTAATTATGATAGTGATCACTAGTGAGGATAATACTTTCCTTCTCAACACTCCACTAGATCATTAAATCAAAGAAATTGTCTTTAGTCTAAATCCCAATAGTTCTCATGGTCCTGATGCCTTCAATAATGGGTTCTTCATTAATTATTGGGATGTTATTCATTTTATTGTTTTTCAACATGTAAGGTCCTTTTATTTCCAATGGTATGATTCCTCATGGTCTTAATGCCCAGTTTCACACCCTGATCCCAAATGAGGTAAATTCCTTTGATATTCACATATTTAGAATAATTTCTGTTGTTAAAACTATTTATACAATCATCACTAAAATCATTGAAAAAAAAGAGATACAACTATCATGGAAAAATTCTCTTCTATAACCAATTTCGTTTTATTAAGGGTAGATCCATTAAAGACCGCATCAATCACAACTCTATCTTTGTTAATAATATGAATAAAGCTAATAGAGGAGGAAATATTCCCATTAAAATTGACTACATAAAGCATTTGACACCATGTATTAGAGCATTATCTTCAAGGTTCATCAAGGATTTTTATTGCCTCTTTTATCACTGTAATTATAACTATGTTCAACATGGAGTCTATCTCTATTTTGATTAATTTTCCTCCCAAGGGAAATTTTAAATACACTAAAGGTGTTAGAAAACGTGACCCCATCCCTTCCATTCTATTATCGATAGTAGAATACTATCTTAATCGTCTGATCACATGTCTGGTGGACCAGAATATGCTTAATCCCATCCATGTCTTTAGGAAGGTTAATGATCCTACACACATTTTTTTGCTGATGAAATCAATTTTTTTCATGTTAATAGAATAAAAATTCTTAACCAAAAAATAGAACTCTCACACTATGACTAGGTTTATACATAAACCATTAGTTGAAATAAATATTGCATATTTTTTGGGATGAATTTTTTTTCAAGTATAAAATGAAACATTATCAGTGACCAAGGTTTGAAAGAAGGTATGCTCTATTTCACATATCATGGTGTTCCCATAATTTGGGGTAGACCAAAGTCTAGCCACATTGTGACTATAGTTGACCATTTTATAAAACATATCTCTTATTTGAAAGATAATCTCTCTATATGGTAGGTTGGACACCACATGTAAAATATTTCATTATCACCCAGATGGTTTACACCATGATTGTCTATAAATGGCTTTATGGTCTTATCATAAAAATAAACACCACTATAAATAATTTCATCTTGTTTGGTAGTATTATAGAAACAAAGACTGTGAATGTCCCCTGGTGTACTTATTGCATGCCCATTGAGAAATGTGGTATTAGAATAAAAAATTTATAGTAATTTATTGAAGCCCTTCAAGAGAGACTCAATTTGAACATTTTTCATAATACTTCTAAAGATATTACCTTCCCCAATAATAGATTTCTTGACAAACATAAGATCAGAAATTCTAATTTCATAAATCATCGATATGACCATCCATCAAACACTCATTCTCCAATATCATGAATAATTCTATATGGATGGTCTCTAGAGACTTCTCAATGAAATTCTTGTTAGATAACTAGATTGACACACATTTAATTTCTATGATATCTATAAATCAATCCCACGAGAGTGTGAAATTCACTATTATAGAAACTGTATACACTCAAATTGATCACTACCCTGATAATACACTTAATTTGAATGAAAACTACTCTTTCACATACACTAAACATTTCTTAATATGGGATCCTTCTCTAAATGGTATGATTAACTTAATAAATTCCTAAAATAATTATTTATCTAACTCAAAAAATAATTACCGTTAGATATAACATTTCAAAAAGCCTTGGATCAAGTCTTCAATATTAAATCTCATCTGGAGACTTACTCACAATAGAGCTCCCATAGAGATTTTCCTTCAATGATTTCAAATCCATATCTATTCTAAGTGAAAAAAATATAATCAATATTGATAACATGTTAAACACCTATTTCATTATTGTGCTACTATTTCTACTCTTTGGAACTATATTATTGACATTTTCGTCTAAATATGCTTGATTCTTGTCTCAATCAAAACTCAACTAATGAAATGTACAGAAATGCAAGGCCCTTAGAAAATCAAGAAACTTTTCTTATCTGTAGTTGTTGTGCTCAACTATGTGATATGTTATTATCATAATTCTATTATTCATACCAATTAATCACTCAATAAAAAATCAGGTCGGATGTGGATCCTTATTTACATACACGAAGCTGCTTTGATGAAAAAGAGGCATTGCTACAACAATTCTCCTGACTTTGGAATCATGTGATGTCTACAGATTAATGGAAATTTCTGTACACCTCATCGCACTATGTCTGTATTCTGGAGAGATCCTCTTGTAAAGAAAGATCAAAATTAATATTGAGGATTCCTCCAATGAAAATATGGGCCCTACGAGATGTTGTTCTATCTTCATGAAACACATCGGTCAGATCCTTGGATGTTTTAATGTTAGATGTGGAATTTTCACCTCCCTTTAATCATATATGTTGTGGTCAATGCGTGCTATAACCTTTATCATGATTTTAGGTTGGAACAACCGTTGGATTGAAAGTGACTTGAAGACTATTGTTTAAGTGAATTTGAATGGAAAAACACATTATACTTGTCTGATTACAACCCAGTTTCGCTTATCGATCTCAACTATATCACCTCACATGTTTATTAAGAAGTAAACATAGTTGCAGATTTCCGTTCCAATATGGGAGAAAATCAATACTTTACATATTTTGAAGACCTCCCACTGATCTTATTACCTTGTAATAGATTTTAATATGATCCAATATTTTAGAATCTTTTAATCATTATTTTGATAATAATTTTTCTTTGGTCCTTTGGGCCAAGGAATCATCATTTAAAAAATATCATCATGAGTTATCAATTGAATGTTTTAAATTTGGGTAGTATGGTCATTTTGAAAATCAATGTCATAGAAAGATGGCTAGTGAAGGGGATCAGAAATACCATACATATATCTATATAGTAATACCTAATTCCACTACAATAGAAGATTATGAATATAGAAATTACATGTGAAATGTATGGATAAATTTTATTTAATGTTTTAACATTAATTAATCATATGATAAGATTTATGTATTTGTTTATGGGAATGAAGTATTATAAATTATGATTGAATGTCATGGTTCTGATATTACTAAGAAAGGTGGATGATTAAGATGTCTATATATAATGGGTTCAAGGGTTTTGGTAGATATATGGATAAATTTTTTTAATTATTAATACATTTTTTATGATGGGAGAACATTGGAATAATTTTATTTAGTATTTGTTATATAAAAATATAATGTTTTTCATGTGAAAATTTTATTTGAGGAAAAACTCTATTTTCATTTTTTAGACAAAATTTTATGGGTGTGGATAACCTATATAGTTATCATGATCAATAGTTTTGAGGTAAATAGAATACTATAGGATTTTTAATGGCTAAAATATATTTTTGAAACAAATATGATATTATTGTGATTTTATGTTGATTCCTAAAATTTATGAAATTTTTAGAATATCCTGAAGACTATTAGATGAATTGCATTTATGTATATTATTTCACGAGTAAATGAAATTATTTTGCGGTAAATGTTAAAATTATTCTTGAAAGATTATGTAAAAAAATAATTAATAATTTTATGTTTCAATATTAGTTTATAATATTTTTATGGAACTATAAGGATATTTATTTATTGAATGGTCTATGATAAAATTTGGGTATTACAGTTTAATTTTGGAGACAGAAGAATTATTTTCCCTATAATGGTTTTTAACTTATCAGTAGTTATCTTATATTAACCTAACCATTTTGGTGTGGGTTAATTACTAAATGTAGGTGTAATAGATATATATTATGTTGTTTATTTTTTAATCTATCGTAGATTATTCTAGTTATTCATAAATGAAGCATTCATCCTGAATACCCATCGTTTGGAGACCTAGATGAGTTTTTGGTAGAAATTGATTAAAGGATGAAACTATACCAGTTATGTATGTATATTTCATTATATTTTCAGCCTATATACTAAAAATAATTCCTCATCTCTAAGAAAAGGATCATGAAATGAAAACATTGTCTGGTAAATGTTAATAATGAAAAATCAAGGGAAATTTTTTACATAATAGTTTTATTTTTTTGTGACTGTTAACTTTTTCATAACCTTGTTCTCTACAACTCTCCCCAGAACATGATAGTTAGTTTCCACTTATATTTCCATGTTTTTCTTCAAGGAACCCTAGTATTTGTTTCTAAGAATACCATCATTTATTATTTCATTTAATGTGGATGTTTTATTTACCCTTGATTCAATGTGGGATTTTAATAATGATATTTTTAAAAGATAAACCATCGTTTTCAAGCCTGTGTTTAATGTAATGTTTAACATTCATGTTATGTGTTTTCTATACATTATATATAAAAAATTTGGAATTTATTATTATAATATCTGTTTTTTCTAAAAAGTTAGTTTGGCATCTCGTTGTTTGAGAAAATGTTTTATATTTATTTTTTGAGAAAATTATTAGTTATATTTTCAAAAATCAAATTTTTAAAAGATATAGAAATTTTTAAAAAAAAATAAGAATTATTGATATTTTTTGTAAAAATTATATGTTTTCATTAATAGTAAAAAATAATGTATTTCAATACACACAAGAAACTCACCTAAATAATTTATAATGATAAATTATATTTTTTATTGGTTTTAATGAATAAACAGATACATTTTTCCTTTAATCAAATTTATTCCATTCATGTCAATTTTTGCGTCAAATGTAGAATTAAAAACATTTCAATCATTTGATTTTTTTCTATTTAATAAATTATTTTCTCACCAAGTCACTGGGATTAATTTTAAATTATTTTAATCTGAATAGGAGTTTCAATTATTTAAATATGGATTTCAAATACGATGTTAGTGGTTTGAAATTAAATAAATATTTCTATTTTATTTTAACACATTATAAATATTTAATGTAGTAATTTTTATTACCACAGTTGATGGTAAATCCTTCATTTAAGGGTAATAATAATTTTGTTAATATTAAAATATTACCCTAAATCTCATAAAAATTTTATTGGATTAGTGAATTTTCAGGACCCATCTAATTGGGGGTCAGGTGATGACACCCCAAGCCCACCTCCATTAGGCGAGGGGATGGTGACTAGAACAGAGTAGGTATATCATTGAAATTGGAGGCATTTCTTATGTACCAATATGCACACACACATCCCTAAGCCCACAAAATGCTAAAATGAAAAAAACTCCATGTAAACTATGATTTCATATATTTATATCCCACAACTAGTATATGATGGAATGTATTGTAAAGTAAACATGGATATAATACAAGCCCAAGAAAAATATTACGTAAAAACATGTCCATCCTCTACGAAAAGGTACTGGGAATTCTTTCTATAGCTATTGGAACACCCCATCCTACCAAACCTCATGAATAACAATTTGGTATTCATCCACCATGAACTCCATCAAAATGTTGTTTTTTTACACAACACACAACATGTTTGGGAAAAGGAAAAGTAGGGGTGAGTTTAATAATCCTATGTTGGACACCTCGAAACCATAATGAAATAAAAAAAAGAATTGAATAGTTATCATCACACAATTATACATCTATAAAACATATAAAAATAATATATAGATATACTCAACCAAGAAACATAGTCAAAAGGTAAGTAACAACAGCTGCATACTCACCCTTGGAATTCAGCTGGAATATTCCACAAATAACTCATCCATGAGAACACAATCCTATGGATGATAGCATTGATTATGTTCGTTCAAGAGTTACGGCTTGTTGGGTCTCACCATGAGAAAGATACGTTGACAGATCTAATGAGAGATATGTTCTACAACTGATGCATTTCACAAATAGTTCCATTGTGTTATACCAAAAAATATATCTTCAATAAACCACAAAGTAGAGGATCAGTTCCTGCGTAGTGTTGGTCACATTGATAACAAGAACTCCATCTAGTGAATGAATAATGAATAGGGGATCCTACTCTAGGCCTGTCAAGGGAATTCATCCAATCCATCTAGAAATTCCTACTAATGGGATCATAGTCCTATGAGTAAGATATGAATTATACCTACCTTCAAAGAAATGATTACGAGATAGAAACCCTTCTAAAACATTTTGATGATATGAAGGAAAAGAGAATCAATGCATGTTGAATGCGGGTACACGGCGTGTAATATGGTCACACATTGTGTCCATTGACCCCATCTTCTACCTGTGTACAATTGTGTGTGACCTTAAAACTTGTCATGAATAAGAGGGGTAAATAAAATGTAGATGGAGTCACACAATATTTCTATCCATTTGGGGTCTTCCCATGTATGGTAGTCATGTTTTAGTACATGGAATTGTTGTGTACACATGCACATGTACCAGTACATAGGGTAGCCCATGTACTCAATCCAGGACCCGATGTGTGGGGGAGTGCACACTATATAAGAATCATTTGTACTCCACCACATCTCTTTGTACTTCCCATATACAGGATTAGTATTCTAATGATGAATTCTTATCATGTATTCGGGACTACATGATGTGTGTATCTGGTTTTCCAAAAACCCATATTCTCTCACCTCATGCATCTGCAAATCATCTAGATCTCGTTCATGTGGTCCGTTCACCTCCAGCCTCCACATATATGGTCTTTCCACCAACCTAACACAATATCAATGTCTTTCAATCCTTAAATAATATTGAATATCATATATAATACTTTATATTACAAATTTTATAACGATTGGGTTTTCCGAATCGCTATGATCCATATGTTTCCTTCATTGCCACACCTCCACCAAGTCATCCTGATGTCTGATATCCATTTTATAATAATTATGCCCAGAATCAAAGGCCCAATGATCAATTATTCAATGATGGGGGATGAATGCTAAATTTGTGTCAAGAATTCAAGATATATTACGGAAAACGAACGAGGAACAATCATTAGTAATGAACCATAGTTGTTTTCATTCCGGCCTCAATGTATTCTCATAGGAATGATAAAATAATCAAAAATAAATATATTAAATTATAACCCAAATACCCTATATAATAATCTCATACCAATTAAATGATTGATTTTTTGTTCAGTATATTCATGTATTAGTCTATGTTCTTCATAGGAATCAATAACAGGAAAATTAAATCAAAATAATTCCTCCTACAATGATTTTCTTTTATTCACGGATGAATATTGGTTATTGTGTCATTTTAATTTGTGAGATCTACCACGAACAACATTAATTGATCTCTGATATGAAGTTCTATCCTTGAATGCTAATACAATTATCTAGATTAAACTCTCAAGGGAATCTATAAAATTCTAGGGTCTTGAGCCAGACCCTTGATCTCTACTATGATTTTGTTTAAAATAAACTTATTACATAATTGTTGCATTAATGAAATAAAAATAAAATATATTTGTATCTATTTATTTTATTCATTTCAACCATCAATGAATTCAGTCAAAAATCTATCTACATTGGTCAATGTTAGGTTTCTCCTAGGGTAAAACCATATTCTTGAACACAATAGTGACCTCAAATTTTTGATCCATGCATTCATTTTGAAATTATTCAACATTATTTTGGAAATCAATATGCAAATTTTTTTAAAGGTTGGGGAAAAAGCCTCATTTATTATTAAATATAAGTAAATACCACTTTAATTGGGTAAGGGGAGACCCATTACATAGCCCGAAGGCCCAGTGGGCATTAATCCAATTACACGGCCTGTAGGCCCATTTTTTGGCCCAAGGCCCATTCTATGAATAGAACTGCTATAATATCGGCATTGCAATAGTACTACATAGTACCCACCCCTGCTACAGTAACCTGCCACCACTACATTTACTTGTAGCTAATACAGTGCTCACCATTTCTACAGTGCCACCACTGCTACAGTGTGCTACAATACTGCTACAGTAATGATGCCACCGCCATTCCAGGCACATCAAGCCTCATAATAGAACACCGTCTTAGCACCTGGTCTGAAATTTAATCCATATACTTTTTAAAAATATAATATAGAATATTTTGGTCATTATATTCTTCTAACCATGGGTCGTTATATACCAAATATGAAACATTTCTTATAAAAAACATGCAGTTACTGAGCACGAATATGTGCCTCCTTCTCCAATGTTCTCTTCAGAAGATTATTGTGCTACCACTACGAAAAAATTAAATAATTGTTCATCCATGACAGATATTATCCTTCCAATCCCCAATATCCTCTATGTACTAAAAAATTTCAATCAATCCATGATTTCCATATCACTATAATAGATGACGTGTGATTGGTCATGTATGTACCTCCTCATGTACAACTTGTGGAAGTTGTAGTGTACTTAGCCAAACTGTGGGGGTAATGCTATGTTGTATGCCACCTCTCGATGACATGTACCAAAAATGGGCTGATAAACCTATGAGATAACATTTTACCCCATCCAATTCTCTATAATTCATGTCTTGATAAAACCTTAAGGAACAAATGGCCTTCATCTATGAACTACAATGGCCTCTAAATCCTATCAGCATAAGAAATATAACAACATTGTGCAGTGTTCATCTACTATAGGATGATATTCACCATCTTTATAGTTTCTCACACCATCTCTAGGACCACAACTACATTCTCACCTAGGTTATTCTAGCAATGTGTTTACTTTAAGGGTCACCCGTACAAATCCTTGAGTTGTTCCATACCAGTGGTTGAATGTTAACTGTTATTGTATTCCAACTCCACAAGTGGTAGATTATCCTCTATACCATGACTTAAATATAACGTATAAGCTCGCAACATGTCCTCTAGAATATGAATGGTCCTCTCTTTGTGGTCAATTTTTTATGGGTTGTAACACCCTGAGAATTTATAAGAAATATTTTTTTATGTATTATGTTATATGAATCACCAATGGAATATTTCACAACACACAACACTATCTTGGATTACGTTACACGTAAGAGCATCCTTCCTCGATGGCTTGTGTTGCACGCAATACCGAGTTTCACTAAACAATGATATGTTATTAAAATATTATATAAACTAGCTGTTATGAATAATAATACCAACTTTTTGAAATTTTATAAATTTTATCTTTAAAAATAGACTTCATTTTTGGATTCAGAATATCGAAATTTTCTTAGGTTGAATTTTTGGTATTTGTCAGATAACGTTCAATTTTTTATGAATAGTTGAGAATACTGACTTATTGTTTAAAACCGAATTTTTTAAAATAATTTTTTACTCTATTTAAATTTATTTTCGGTCAAAATAGATACATAATTTCTATATAAGTTCAATGTAATTTTATAGATTCATTTTATAATAATTTTATATAAATAAAAATTTTATTGAACTTTTTACTGTCTTTTACCCACCTCCTATGAGAATTTGAAAATTTACATAAAACATAATTTTACCGCTTCTGTGAGTTTAATTTCAAAATTCCAAGAAACATAGTTAATAGCAAATAATAAATTGTGGTTTAATAAGATAAAAATAATTTTTGGTGAATAGTAACTTTTTACTTTTATTTACCACAGTTAAAAGTAAATATGGTAATTAAGGGTAAAAATGATATTATTATTACCATAAAACATGTCCTAATTCTATTGGATAAGTATAATTCGACCAAAAAAAACCTTAGGCATAAAATATTAACCTCTTTGGTCCACATGGATTAGATTAGTACATTTATTATTACTTAATTCAATAAAGAGTTAAAAGAGTGAAAATCAATGTTTAATGAGTAAAACATTTTTAATATAGGTTTATACATCAGATAAATTAGACTATAAATATTAAGTAGAAAGATAAAAAGATATCCTACATAATGTTATTTTATTTATAATTATTATACATTAAATAATTTAATTTGTTTATGACAGAATGGTGATGCAGTAATTACCTTATTAATTAAATATTAACATAATTTATATTACAAAGACCAAAATAAATGTAATTTGAGAGTTCTTATGAATTACACTAATTTTAAAATATAATATAACATATTAGGGTTGGTTTGATGAATTTTTTCTGATGTAAAAATGATGTTAGGAACTTAAAAAAATCAGAATACCTAATAGTGTCAAAATTTACAAAAAAATAGTTTTTAAAACAAGTATTGTATTAATAATTCCTATAATAGTCCTAAAAATCTAATGTTTAGCCAAAAAGAATTATATAATAATATATATGAAATTAATAAACCAATTTGGGTTCAATTGTCATTTTATAGTTCGTTTATTAACCATATAGTATAAGAATACAAGAAGACATTGTAAAAGGTAAATTATTTAACTCATAGTTAAATCTAAATGATAAGGTTAAAATGTTAAAATAAACATGTCTAAAACATATTGTATGAGATTCTTTAGACCCATACCCACCCTATCCTAGTAATAATTCACTTTTGAGCCATTAGAAACCGAATATAAATTTATTATAAAATAATATTTTAAGTTTTTCCTATGGTGCCCCTCACCCCTCTTATAAAAGGGTACTCTCCTTCTCTATAATTCATACCATAAAAGCCATTTGGATCCACCAAAACCGGCCCAAATACCCTATAAACTGTCCTCCTTTCATCCTAGAGGGATTCCTTTAGTCAGAAAGCCAACCTAAGGAGCCCTTTTGATCAAATCAAAAGGAAGAACAAGAGGAAGAGGTAAATATCTCACCACCTATTTCCAGATCCTTTCTTCTTCCACTTCCCCCTTCTTGGTTTTTTCCATTATAAAATACTAACTCAACTATAATCTATATATATTGTGATGTTATTATAAATGGTATAACTATATTAGTTATTTTATCCATCATATGAATTAAAACTTCACCACACGTGTGTACGTACGGCATATCGTCTCCATGTTGTGGTGTAGTTTGTTGTTCAAACATTTCATCATTTGGATGAGTAAGATAATTAGTATAAATGATATAAATAATTAATATAACATTATTAATATTCTTTATATAAGATATAACATCCAATTATATATGATTTTAATATAAAAAAGATGATATCATAGCTCGTCCGTACGTATGGCCTACCGTCTCCACAGTGTGATGCGACTCGTTCTACATGATCTTCATTGAATAATGATTATATAAATTAATTAAATGAATAAATATGATATATATTGCAATAATACCATTCTATAAATGAGTTATCCATAACCTAGAAAGCGGAATAAAAATTTATTCGACAAAACAGGCATAAGAACATAAAGCAATGAACACCTGAATAACAAGCAGCAATGAAATATCACTAATAAGAAGATATGAATATCACCATAAATGATATCATAACAATGAATATGATTCTATAATATGTCAATGAAATTATTTAAATCATTATACAGGAGGTTCAGATATGTATGAAGAATATCGGACCTAAGGTATGGGAAAATCTCAGAATCTTATTTTTTCCAAGACTGTTTATACTTCAGAATTTATTGGGGAATATTTATCATCCAAATCCATGTTTCCCCAATATGTAATATTATTTATATCCTCCTAAAATTTTTGGACTCCAATTTTACCTATTGGTGAATCTTTAGTAAAATATATGAAAGGAATCTTTTGTCTTTTTCAGTACGAAATACTTTTTGACTTTTCCGGCCAAAGTAGGAGAAAAAGGTTTTTTTAACTTATACGACATGACTGTATATTTATGATTTCATAGAAAATTATTTCCATGAAGCATCAATTACATGTTTTCATGTTTAATTTTTAATAACTTATTTTTGATTAAAATTTTATGACATGTTAAGAAAGGAAAATTCTTTTTCAGTAGAAAGGATATTTTCCTCAAGAATGGAGTTCAAGTGTTTTATCAAAATTATTTTCCTTCTAAGATAATGTAGGGTTCAATTTCTATCCCTATTTTTACATTGATTTCATTATGTTATGATTGAATTATTTTTATGATGTCCTTTTATCTTATATGGTTTATGGTATGATGACATGATGTTTAAGAATCCCATTTTTATTACATGGGTTATGTTATGATATATGATTTATGATTTTGTGGGGAACATAATATTGGTTTCATTATGATATGGTTGGGACCTATATCTCCCTAAAATGCATTGGGTAAAGATTTATATCTTATGAGATAGACTTGGATGGAACGACAAGTTAATCTGGTTTAGTGATATAGGACTGGAATGAGGACTGAACATGGTTCAGAAATGGACTTTGTCCACTATGATAGTCTTGGAAATGAGTCTTGACTAATAAGAAATGATTTTATAATATTATGTGTGTATGACACAAAATTTCTTGTTTTATTCTATGATTATTGGGATTACATTTCACTACTATGATTTATCCCATGTTATGATATTATGATCTCTTTTACAGGTTAATATTTTCAAAATGTTATGTTCTCAGGAATATGATATGATTAATATTTCCTTTTTTTTCCCTTACTGAGCATTTCAGCTCACCCTTTTGTATGTTTTCTTATTCTGAGTTTAGGAAGAAGGGTATTTAGTAGGATATTCCAAAAGGGACTCTAGATATGATGAAATAAACGGGAGACAATGTAGATGCTTTATGAACCAGTTGTTTATGTTTCAAAGTTTCTAAAGACATTATACCTATATGGTCCTATCATGGTTTTATTATATTTTGTAATAAGTATGGTTCAATTATGAAGTAATAACAATTTATTTAATGTATGGGTTTTCATATTTGGTATTAGAGGGATGTTATAGCCATATTTGGAAACTAGGATGTGAAAGCCTTAGTAAGAACTCTAAGGATATATCTAAGAATAGAAAACAATATTAGTGTTTTAGAAATGGCCATGAATAACCTATCATAAGACCTTAAGTGTGAAATTTTATTCTTGATTATGTGGTTTTCCTATTATTATTAGTGTTTCTCACACTATGCTTATTGGTTTTAGTCGATGTCTGGAACCCGAAGGAATCGTGTTAATGCTGAATGCGATGGGCAATGCAATGATTGTCCCCCAGAGCAACAAAGCATTATGGGAGCTAGAATGAAAAATCTTATAACCATGCTCACACAACATTCTCAAGCTATGAATCATGAATGAATTCCAAACAAGCAATGGAAGGAGCATCATTATGTTAAATCCTTCATAAGGCAGTATCCACCCTCATTCAGTGGGTCTACTGATCCATTAGTAGCTAAACAATGGATAAGTACCACTGAAAAGATATTTTCAGTTCTTCAATGTTTGGAACATGATAAACTTATCTTAGTAGTATATTTATTTGAAGGTGAAGTTGATCAATGGTAGAATCTTATCATGAATATGAGGCAAAGAGAGTATATTGAATCCATGGAATGGGATGAGTTTAAGAACATATTTTTAAATAAATACTTTCCTCATATTCTTCGAACAAATATGGAGAAAGAGATTCTTGAACTAAAGAAAAAGGATTATGAATGTATTGGTACCTACGAAGAAAATTTTACATGGATTACAAGGTATGATTCCAGAATTATTATCCAAACTGATAGTAAGATCGATCAATTCTTTAGTGGCTTAAAACCAAGTCTTCGAAGGGAGTTATCCATAAGGGACTTCAATAGTTATGATGAAATTATTCAATGTGCTCTCAAGGATGAGATAGATATTTGAGTTACCCATCAGTCATATGGGTTCGATAAGAAGAGGAAAATGGAATTCAATGGGAAACCTAAAGACCACAATGAAAATAAGATGAGTTTTCCCTTATGCTCAAAGTGTTGAAAGAAAAATAGAGGGAATTTTTTTTAAAGGGACAAGTAAATGTTTCAAATGTTGAAAAGAAGGTCATCAGGCATTTGAATGCCTCTATAAGGGGAAAAATATGTCTAGTGATGTGAACAAAGAAATGGCTACACAGAATGAACCTCCCACACTTCAATTTTACAAGTGTAATGAAATGGGGAATTATTCTAATCAATTCCCTTATCCAATGGTTGTTGATGATGATGGACTTAAACAAACTCTTATGGCCAATGATAAAGGAAATTCACATGCAATTTCTATCAGTGATTTGGAGTAAAATAATGAATTGCTGAAAGGTACACATACCATCCACTCTAAAGTAGAAAATATTTTATTTGATTATGGATCCACCCACTCTTTTATTTCGTAAAACTTTTCCAAGGGTATCGTCTTAATACCTCAAAAATTAGCTATTAATTTAGCTGTGACAACACCTAATGGCACAAGGGTTTCATCAAAAGTTTATAATTCATCTCCAATTGAGATTTGTGGGAAAATGCTTCCTGTAAATATTTTGATCCTTCCAATAGTGGAATTTGATGTGATTATCGGCATGGATTATCATTCCTTATATGGAGCTCATATCGATTTCAAAATAAGGGAAGTCGCATTTCATATTCCTGATCAATCTATGATCGTCTATTGATGCAAGGATGAATATAAAATTACAGTGGAAATTTCTTCCATCTTATGTGTCTTGATTCCAATAAGGGAAGGTTATTTATCTCAAATGGTTGGAGAGATACTGACGATTAAGAATATGCCCATTGTACGGGTGTTTGATGATGTCTTTCCAGAGGTATTTCCAGGTCTTCCACCAAATCAAGAAGTTGAGTTTTCAATAGAAGTCATATCGAGTTCTATTCAAATTTCAAAGACACCTTATAGAATGGAACCAATTGAGTTGCAGTATTTGAAGAAGAAAATACAAGAGAATCTTGATAAGGGATTCATATGCCCTATTGAATCACCTTGGGGAACATCTGTTCTATTTGTTAAGCAGAAAGATGGATGAATGAGACTCTGTATTGATTATCTAGAACATAACAAGATAACTATCAAGAACAAATATCATCTCCCACACAATTTTGAATTACTTGACCAACTACGCAGTGCTCAATACTTTTGCAATATTTATCTTCATTCAGGGTATCATCAATTATGGGTCAAAGGGGAGGATATACCAAAGATTGATTTCCGTACAAGTTTTGGACACTATGAATTTATAGTGATTCCATTTGGTCTTACTAATGTCCCTTCTATATTCATGGATCTAATGAATATAATATTTAGAGACTATCTTGATCAGTTTTTGGTAGTATTTATAGATGATAATCTTGTCTATTAAAAGAGAAAATAAGAACATGAAGATCACTTGAGAATTGTTTTAAAGACCCTGTGAAAGAAGAAGCATTATGAAAATTTACCAAGTGTGAATTTTGTCTTCAAAAATTTTAATTTTTGGGACACATAATCTCAAAAGAGGGTACATCTATGGATCCAGCAAAAAAGAGGTTATCAAAAGATGGGTGGGACCAACAACTGTAACTGAGATCCGATGTTTTCATGGTTTGTCTAGATATTATCAATGTTTTGTGAAATATTTTTCACAATTATCTAATCCACTCACCAGGTTGACTTGAAAAGGAGTAATTTTCGTTTGGATGGAGGAGTGTCAAGAGAATTTCAAGGAGTTTAAAAGAAGGTTATCCAGTTCACCTATGCTCATACTACCTTGTAGTGGAGAAAAGTTTGTGATATATAGTGATGCATCCAAGAAGGTATTAGGGTGTGTTCTCATGAAAAATTATGTGGTGATAGCTTATACCTCGCGACAGTTGAAAATCCATGAGAAAAATTACCCAAATCATGATTTGGTGTTAGCTATGGTAATCTTTGTATTAAATATTTGGAGGCATTATCTTTATGGTGAAAGGTGTGATATTTATACTGATCATAAAAGTTTAAGGTATATTTTCACACAAAAGGAGATGATTATGCACCATAGAAGATGGTTGGAGCTGATTAAGGATTACGACTGCTCAATTCATTACCACCCTGTGAAAGCAAACAAGGTGGAAGACACATTAATTCGACAAGACCATGCTAGAATATCCATGATGAGGATCACAAAAGATCCAATATTTATGGATTTATAAAGGATGGATCTTGGAATTATAATGGATGGGGAAAAATGTTTTCTTTTTGAAATGAATGTTCAACCATCTACACATGTGAAGATTAAAGAGGCACATAAAGGAGATATAGAGTTACAAAATAAAGTGAGAAATGTTCCTGAATTCCACATTGATTGTGATGAAATATTAAGGTTCATGAATTGGGTTTGTGTTCCTCCCATCCCAGACTTAAAGAAGGAAATATTGGATGAAGCGTATAGTTCTTCTTTATCTATTCACCCTAGAATCATAAAGATGAATAGGGTCCTAAAGGAGTACTTCTGGTGGGATGGAAGGAAAAGAAATATTGCTGAATATGTCTCTCGATGCTTGGTTTGTCGGCAAGTAAAAGCTGAGAGAAAGAAGTATAATTAGATGTTACAACCATTACCCATACCAGTATAGAAATGGTAAAACATCACTACGGACTTTGTCGCTGGAATTCCTAAAACATCCAAACGAAATAATGCTATATGGGTTATAGATGATCGTCTTATGATGTCGGAAAACATCATTTCTATTATAGACGATTTCTCTCTTGATCAGGTTGCCAGGATATATGTGAAGGAAGTGGTAAGATTTCATGGATTACCACATTCCATTATATCTGATCGGGATCCAAGGATAACCTCGAAGTTTTGGCGAAGTCTTCAGCATACACCAGATACATAGTTTAGTTTCAGCACTGCTAATCATCCTTAGACTAATAGTCAGTCTGAGAGGACAATTCAAACTCTAGAAGGCATGTTGAGAGCTTGCTCTGTGGATTTAAAAGGTGGTTGGGATCAATACATACCTTTTGTGTAATTTTCTTATGATAATAGCTTCCACTCTAGTATTCTGATGGCTCCTTATGAAGCTCTCTATGTAATGAAATTCATAACTCCAACTTGTTGGGATGAAGTTGGGGAAAGAAAGCTATTCGGACCTGATCTTGTTGATGAGATGGAAGAAAATGTAAGATCTATTCAGCAACACATAATAGTTGCTCAGAGTCGACAAAAATGTTATGCTGACAACCAAAGAAAAGACATAGTTTTTGAAGTGGGTGATAAAGTGTTCATTCGAATATCTCCTTGGAAGAGAGTAATGAGATTTGGAAAGAAGGGAAAGCTGATCCCTAGGTATGTTGGTCCTTTTGAAATATGGGATCATATTGGGAAGGTAGATTACAGATTGGAGCTTCCGCTTAATCTCTCTCTAGTTCATGATGTGTTCCATGTATCTCTCTTGAGAAAGTACAAACCCGATCCTTCAAATTTAATAAGCTCAGAAGTTGTACCGTTGGAGCAATATCTTTCCTATAAAGAACAGCCAATAGTGATTCTGGATTGTAGTGAAAAAGTTCTACGAAACAAGACAATTTTCATTGTTAATGTTTTTTGGAGGAACCACCAATTATAAGAAGCAACATGGTAACTTGAGGATATGATGAGGGAGCGGTATCCTCATCTGTTTGTTACAAAGTGACGAATTTCGAGGGTGAAATTCTTTTTAGGTGGGGTAGAATTTAACACCATGAGATTTTATGAGAAATATTTTGTTTTAATGTATTATGTTATATGAAACACCAAAGGAATCTTTCACTACACACAAAACTGACATGGCTTGCATTACACACAAGAGCAACCTTCCCTGATAGCTTACGTTGTACGTAATACCATGTTTCAATAAACAATGATATGTTATTAAAATATTATATAAACTAGTCATTATGAATAGTAATACCCACATTTTGAAATTTTATAAAGTTTATTTTTCAAAATGCTCATCATTTTTGGATTTGAAATATCAAAATTATCTTAGGTCAAAATATATACATAATACCTATATATATTTATTCGAGTCTTTTTAAAACTGAATTTTTATTTATATAATTATTTATTTTATTTAAATTTATTTTAGGTCAAAATATATACGTAAATATATATATGTTCAATGTAATTCATTGGATTTATTTTATAATAATTTTAGATATATAAAAATTTTATTGAACTTTTTACCGCCTTTTCCCCACCTGCTAGGAGAATTTTCAAATTTACGTAAAACATAATTTTACTACTTCTGTGAGTTGAATTTAAAAATTATGAGAGACACGGTTAATATCAAGGAGTAAAATGTGGTTCAATAAAATAAAAATAATTTTTGAGGAATAATAACTTTTTACTATTATTTTCCACAGTTAAAAGTAAATAGTGTTATTAAGGGTAAAAATTGTATTATTATTACTGTAACACATGTACTAATTATATTGGATAATATAATTCATCAAAAAAACCTTAGGAATAAAATATGAACCTTTTTGGTCCACATGGATTAGATTAGGACATTTATTATTATTTAATATAAAGAAGAGTTAAAAGAGTTAAAATCAATGTTTAATAAGTAAAACATTTTTAATATTGGTTTATAAATAAGATAAATTAGACTATAATTATTAATTATAAATATTAAACAATTTCCTACATAATGGTATTTTATTTATAATTTTTAGACATTAAATAATTTAATTTATATATGACACAATGATGATGCATTAATTACCTTATTAATGAAATATTAACATCATTGATATAAAAAATACCAAAATAAATGTAATTTGAGAATTTTTAAGAATTCCACTAATATTATATGTTAATATAACATATTAGGGTTGGTTAGATGATTTTTTTCAAAGTAATAATTCTGTTATAAATTTAACAAAAACAAAATACTAAATAGTGTCAAAGTTGACATAAAATAGTTTTTAAAAACAATATTATATAATTAATTGATATAATTGTCCTAAAAAACAATGGATCGGCCAAAAGACATATATAATAATATATATGTATTTAATGAACCAATTGGGGTTCTATTGGCAGTTTATTGTATGTTTAGTAACAATATAGTGTAAGAATACAAGAAGACGCAGTAAAATTTAAATTATTTATCTTAGAGTTAAATCTAAATGATAAGGTTAAAATGGTAAACTAAACTTGTCTAAAACCTATTGGTTGAGAGGAGTAATAAACATACCCACCCTATACTTTAAATAATATTCTTTGGAGCCATTATAAACTGAGTATGAATTTATTATAAAATAATATTTTATGTTTTTCTTAAGGTTCCCCTCACCCCTCTTATAAAAGGGCACTCCCCCTTCTCAATAATTCACACCATCAAAGACATTTTTCCCATCCAGACCCTGCACAAATACAATCTCAACTGTCCTCCCTTTAACCTTGATCCATTACTTTAGTCATAAATCCAACCTAAGGAGTCATTTTGATCAAATCAGAAGGAAGAACAGGAGGAAGAGGTAAATATCTCACCACCTATTTCAAGATCCCTTCTTCTTCCACTTCCTCCTTCTTTGTTGTTTCACTATAACATAATATCTCCAGTATCTTCTATATAATGTGATGTTATTATAAATGGTACAACCATATTAGTTATTTTATCCATCCTATGAATGAAAAAGCCCCACACGTGCATACGTACGACTTACCATTTCCACGTCGTGGTGTAGTTTGTTATTCAAACATTTCATCATTTGGATGGGTATGGTAATGAGTATAAATGATATAAATAATAAATATAACATTATTATGATTTGGTATATTTGATATAACATTTAATTATATAATATTTTAATATCAAAAGAATGATATCATCACTCATGAATATGTACAACCTACCGTCTCCACGATGTGATGCTACTCATTCTACGTGATCATCGTTGAATAATTATTATATAAATGAATTGAATGAATAAATATGATATATATTACACTAATACCATTCTGTAAATGAGTTATCAATAACCTAAAAATAGGAATAATAATTTATTCAACAAAACATGAATAACAACATAATGCAATGAACACCCGAATAACAAGTGTGCAATGAAATATTACTAATAAGAAGATAAGAATATGACCATACATGATATCATAAAAATGAATATGATTCTATAATAAGTCAATGAAATTATTTGAATCATTATACAAGATTTTTGGATATGTACAAATCATATCTGACCTATGGTAAGGGAAAATATCACAATCTCATTTTTATCCAAGATTATTTATACTTCATAATTTATTGGGGAATATCTATCTTCCAAATCCATGTTTCCTAAATATGTAAAATTATTTCTATCCTCCTATAATTTTTTAAATCCAATTTTACATATTGGTTAATTTTTAGTAAAATATACGAAAGGAATCTTTTTTCATTTTCAGTATGAAATACTTTTTGACTATTCAGGCCAAAGTATGAGAAGACTTTTTTTAAACTTATACGACATGAATGGATTTTTATGATTTCATAGAAAATTATTTCCATGAAGCTTCCTTTACAAGTTTTCATGTTTATTTAATTAAGTTATATTAGTTTAAAATATTATGACATGTTACGAAAGGAAAAAAAATCTTTGAAGTAGAAAGGATATTTTCCTCATGAATGGAGTTCAGGTGTTTTATCAAAATTATTATCCATCTAAGATAATATAGGTTTTAGTTTGTATCGATATTTGTACATTGATTTGATTTTGTTATGATGGAATTATTTTTATGAAGTCCTTTTTTCTTATATGGTTTATGTTATGATGGATTGTTGTTTATGAATCCCGTTTGTTTTACATGTGTTATGCTATGATATATGATTTATGATTTTGTGGCACACATAAGAATGGTTTCAATATGAAATGGGTGGGACCTATATCTCCCGCCAATTAATTGGGTAAATATTAATATCTCCTGAGATGGACATGGCTAGAACAACAAGTTAATCCGGTTCAGTGATACAGGAATGGAAAGAGGAGTGAACTCAGTTCGAAAATGAACTTTTTCCACTATGATAGTCTTTACAATGAGTCTTGACTAGTATGAAATGATTTTCTATGATTATGTGTGTATACCACAATATTTCTTGTTTTATGTTATGATTATTTGGATTATATTTCACTACTATGATTTATCGCCTGTTATGTTATTATGATCCCTTTTGCAGGTTATGATTTTCAAAATGTTATGTTCTTATGAATATGATATGATTGATATTTTATTTGTTTACCCTTACTAATCATTTGAGGTCACCCTTTTGTATATTTTTTCCCTAGGTCAGGACTAAGGGTATTAAGTAGGATATGCCAAAAGGGACTCTAGATATGAGGAAATAAATGTGGGACAATGTAGATGCTTTATGAACCAGTTGTTTATGTTTCCCAATTTATAAAGGTATATACCTATATGTTCCTATCCTGGTTTTGTTATATGTTGTAATAAATATGCTTCAATTCTTAAGTAATAACAATTTATGTAAAGTATGGGTCGTTATATGGGTTAATTGCTAAAATCAAGCATAATGGGACCAAACACTTCATGTAATCCCTTCCACAACTGGTTTACCAAACGAGTATCATGATCTAAAAAAACATTATTGGAACTAAATAGAGACAAACTATATCTTACACATTATGGAATCTAATGCTATCTACCAAACTCTTCCCTCAGATAGCTATGAAGTTGGAAAAATTATTGATTCAATCAATGATCACCTTGATTACATAGTTTCCCTTGGGCGTGCCTAGTAAAAACATCACGAATTACATCAATATCCCATCCCAAATCTATTGTATCACCTCACTGGGTTGAGAAAAAATAGTTGGAACATGGTTCTCAACCTTCACATTTTGACAAGTATGCATTTGAGAAACAAATTCTTCCACTCTCTTCTTCATCCCTATACTCCAAAAATTACAACAGTGGTCTGGGAACATCATCACCCAAGTTAAATGTACTACCAAATGGGATGTGTGAATCTCAATCAGAACCTCCTCCCAAAAAATCTCCAACACTACCCTATATCCCATGAAAATAATGACATGAACCCCACCCTTTCAATATCTATCATGAGCATTCCTGGTGTACATATGACTATGTAGGGTCTAGAAGTCGGTATCCCTAAGTTGTGCCTCGCTGAATCCCTATAAAATTGGAGGGGAAACCACCATCAACTGGAGGTAAGCTACTCCATCTCCATCGAAGAAGCATAACTACCATGAGGTGAATTTCTTTGACCCCTCATTCAAAAAATATGAACTAGATATAATATTGTGTGCATCTTCCAAAATGTACCATTTATATGATGTATAGAAAATATTAATTTCATAGTCCTAGAGGAACTCTATCCATTTCCATGGTTTCATGTTCGGATCCTTATAAGAGAATATATACATGAGACTCTTATGGTTAGAGTAGATGATAAGTCGCTCACTATTAAGGTTGTGTTTCAGCATTACAAAGCAAAGAAAACCACTGCAAGCACATGATCATGGGTCATGTAGTTATACTCATGTGGTCTGAATAAGCTCAAATCACTAGAAATCACAACTTTCAACTACATTAAGACACAAAAACACTTTGTTATTGATGAATCACTAAACACTATGTACTCCACACGCTCCTATGGAAATCTAATAATTTTTGTTCCTATCAAAATATACCTGAACTATATAAAAGCATTCTATCACTTCTCTATCTATATGAAAGGCTTCCCCTTTCAATTTTAAGATTTCGTAGGTGATAATATCCTAGAGTAATTAGGTATGAATCTTTGACAATATCCTTCTAGTCTGAGGAATTTCCACACTTGTGTCATGTTCATAGTTGACTACCTTGCTAACACTACCTTGACTTTGGCTAGGTCCACATCTACTCAATCCCCTAAGATAATGTGTCCTAGAATGTGTAATTCATGGATATATAACATGTACATTGATAGTTTCCTATAAATATAGTTCTCTAAGAGTATTTATATAATTATCCTTATGTGTGTCATGTGTTAAGTCTCAGATGCATAGTAAACTTGGATATCATTGATGAAGAACACCACAAACTGATCTATGTAAAGAAAAAATATACAGTTCTTGAGTCCCATGAACACTAATGGGGAATTTTTCACAAAATAGGGCATCAAAAAATACTCATAATGACTATAATGACATCCAAAGGATATAATTTGTATATCATTTTCTAGTGATTGTAACATGTGATAGCATGATCTGAGATCAAAATAAAGAACCATTATACCCCTTTATATTGATTGAAGAGGTCATCAATCCACGATAGTGGATATGTGTTCTTCATGTCCACCTTATCTAAAAACAAGTATTCCATGATAACATATGCACCAATATTACTATTTATGAAACCAAATTGGGACATCCCAAGTTGATACACTATATATCATAAGGCCCTTACTCTGTAATTTCTCCAAATGAACCCTCATATTGATATGCTCAATGGAAGCTATGTGATATGTTTGTGTGGATATCAGTATCTTCATAATGTGAAAATAAATACAAAAGCCTTTATTCTGGTGGGGAGGTAATCCTGGAACATATTAGGGAATGACGCCCTCAAACTCTACCACCACTTCTATAAACTAAGATCACATAAAATCTTTTTTACCAAGAGTCAGGAAAGCTAAATGATAGGTAATCGGTTCCACCCATCTATAAATGAGTCCATAATGTGTGTCATGGTATTCCATTTCAACGATAAAGGTATAGAATCTTCACTCACTGTGGAAACACCGCACAATTCACCTAAAATAGTAAATATGGGTGTAGATTGTACTTAATCAATCCATACCCAGATTGATATCATATGGTCTCAATACTTCAACCAAGAGGATCCCACCGAAACTATCACCTCCATTGGTTAGGTCACCCTACTAGTACATGTTTTTGATCCTTGGGTCTCCTCCCATAGGTGTCTCTAAGAGTAAGGGTCATATAAATAGTTCACATGGATTCTCTAGGTATTGAACAACATATGTGGTGACATTTTAATTACATGAAGTTGTGGATATTAGTGATGATGAAAATTTAATAATGACAAATATCATTCCTAGAATCATTCATGGAGCCCTTGGTCATATTCTTGAACCACATGTAGCTACCTTTCACCAATCCTCCAACCCCTTAAGCCTATTATGGACCACCTTTGGGTGGTGGAGGTAGAAAGTCAAAACATCGATCACCTCCAAATACTCTCCCATATCCTCTACCAAATCCACCACTTATCAATCTACCTACTCCATTCATTATTTATTCCTTGGTGGTCCACCCATAGTCTCTTGCTACTATCCCATCTTGATTGAGATGTCCCATGCCATCACATTATTATAACTGTGTCTCTATAGGCAGACTGGAACCTCCATGTGAACCAAAAACTATAGATCCTCTATCATATGACCCCCTCTTGAATCGTTACTTGTGTCCAGGTTCCTAGGACTTACATTGTAACCCTACTAATGGGGTATCTACTTTTTCTCATAAACTAGTGACTATCATTTCCAATATACACTCCTCCAAGAAGCTTTCAACAACCAAATATTTCTCAATAACCCCATTATAATTAGGAATTCATACAGGGATAATGTTGGCTTGGAAATATCTTTGCTGACCTCGCTCGATGTTCTGAGCTAGAAGTACTAATCTATCACCATATCCATCAAGTACATGTAATGGTTAGTGAACCTTGATGAAAGATAATCCAATACCATGATACCCAACTTGATATGAAGAATTTCCTATATACGCACATCTCTTAGAAAAACTGGTAAGAACTCATCTAAGAATAAATGCTCAAACATAGTTAATGAAAGTATCTCCTTGTTATAGGTCTAGATATCAAAACTCCACCATCACCCTATTGAGCCCTAGAGAAGGCTTGCCACCCTTACCCCTTTCTGAACTGATATTGTCCTAAATAGTTAGAAATATTAGGTCACCACCTCAAGATATCCCTCAACCACCTGTGGATGAAGATTGCCTCCAAACATGAGGGGTCTCTATCAATGAAACTCCTGACGTTTACTTACTCTACGATCCTCATCTACTAGTACTGCAGGTACCACATGATTCTCTATTGGTGGCGGTATGGCTAGTGCACCACCTAGAGGTGACATATGGGGAACTGGTCCCCGTATTGAAGCTTCACCACTAAGGTGGTTATCATCAGAATCATGTTAATAAATACTAGCTAGTATGCATCATTGAGGCATCCTATAAGTAATAAAGATGTCAAATGATCAATGAGTTTATCTGTATAGCTGAATCAAGAAGGACACGTAAACCATAACACATTCATATATGATGTATGTGACATTATTTTAACCTTAAATTAGTGTTTTCCCATATAGAGTTGAAAACTAGGTTAATAAGGTCCATGAGAATAAATATGTCAGCAACGAAAAAAATTCGAATCCCCGGCCTGAATGCTAAACATGAAACACTTAACACTATTTTCCCAAACAATTCTCACAAAATCCATGTCATAATATAGAACTAAGCTCTTATACCAATATTTCATGACCCATCCTAGTGGTTCACACGATGCAACTTTCCACTCCTTCATCCAATAGGCCAGTGGCTAGTGACTATCTCCAAGAGGGAATATCCTTGACATGGGAGGACTTATCTATGTACATGTACGCAAACACACATCACCAAGCCCAAAAAATTCTTAATGAAAAATAGCAACAAAAAAATCAGGAATACCACATTTTCCCACAACCAGAGTATTATTGAATTTTATGTAAAGTAAACAAGGACATAATACAAGCCCCCCCAAAAAAGTCTACAAATACAAGTCTGGCATGTTAGTAAAGGTACAAGGACTACTCTATATCAATTTTAAAACCTCATCTTTTTTATCTCATAAAGAACTATTTGGTCCTG
The DNA here is from genome assembly GCA_963277665.1 of Viscum album. Lineage (NCBI taxonomy): Eukaryota > Viridiplantae > Streptophyta > Magnoliopsida > Santalales > Viscaceae > Viscum > Viscum album. Next base: position 2,084,143,847 of record OY728119.1, read on the forward strand.
GTTCTCCATGGACTTTGTCAAATGGTTGACCATATTCAAAAGACATGAGACATCTGGGAAAACCCTATAAAGTGGTGAGTATAAAAAGACTCTCTAGGAAAACTAGAAACTAAATAGCAATACATCAAAGGAAGGTATAGTCAGCTGTACACAAGTATATGTCTAAAAAAATATAACATGAATATCCAAATATACACAACCAAGACATAGTGTCTCTAGGTATATCACTAAAACGTCATACCAAGCCTAGGAATTATTCTTATAGATTCCACAAAGCACTTATCTAGGAGAACACACTCCTAAGTCCAATAGAACTGATGATGTCTTTTTGAGGTTTACTTCTAATTAGGTCTCTCCATGAGAATGATATAATGATCAATTTGAAGTGTGATATATGATACAATAGATGAGGATCATCTGTAGGTCCATGGGGTAATACTAAAAACTTATTTGGGATTAACCAGTTAAGTGGGGGTTTGACGCCCACGTAGTTTTTGTCATGAAAATATTGTGAACTCCCCATAGAGAACGAATAATGAATATAAGATAATTACTTGGGCTTCTCATGAGATTACACAACTTTATCCTCGAATCCATACTGAAGGGATCATAGTTTTATGAGTAGGATATGATTCTTACATACTTTCAAGGAAACAATAATGGGAACAAACCATATTGAAACATATCTATTAAATAGAGGAAAAAAAGAATCAAACCATGTAAGAAGGGGGTATACGATATACAGAAGGGTGACAAGTTGTGTCCCATAACCCTGGGTATTGTATGTCCACAACAACATGTGTCATTAGAACATGTCATGTTGAAGTGGGGGTACTAGATGTATAAAAGGAGTCTCACATCATGTTTTTCTATCCAAGGAATGCTCGTGTTCTATGTTCGTGTGCTAGTACATGACGTCATCCCATATTCTCCTTCCCATATAGCGGTACATGAGGTAGCTTGTGTACTCCTTCCAGGACATGTCGTGAGGGAGAGTACACGTCATTTTGGAATCCCATGTACACCACACTATGTCCATATTCCTCCCATGTACACATTAACTTTTCCAATTATGAATACATTCCATATAGTCAGGAATACATGTTGTGTGTATAAATTTTTCTTGAAACAGATCTTCTTCTAGTACACACAATCTCTAAAAATTTATATCTCATTTTAGTGTTATAGTCACATAGAAACTCCACATCTAATGGATTTTAACCACCCTAACAATGAACTGATTGTTTTTGGGCCTTCAATTATATTGGAAACCTGATTTAATCCATCCTGATAAAACTCATCCAAGGAAAAAGTTCATCTGATTGACTTTGATCCAATTATCATTTTCATCATTACGCATCCATTGTGTCATCCTGATCATGAAACACTAGTTTCATATTTTTGTTCCATTAATTGAAGGTGCAATAATAAATTCTTCCATGTTGGGGGAATAACAAAGAACGTGTGTTAAGAACCCATTAAATTGGAGGTGAAAATATGAATGAAAAATCATGGGGAATAAACCCCGACCATTGATTAATTGGGAATCATTCTATTAAAATAATAATGACGATTGAATCAAAAAAACTCTACAATTATCACCCATCATCCTCATAGAAAAATTCCATCATGCATAAACAGTCAATCCGTGAGCTAATTTATTCATTTATTAGTCCATGTTCATCATAGGAATCGTGAATTGGAAAATAAAATTGAAATAATTCATCCTATCTCGATATTGAATCACTCCATGTTGAATATTGGTAATTTTTTAATCATTTTTTGAGAGATCTATGAAGAACAATGTTTGTCGATCTATGATCTGAATCTCTTTCATCGCTTGCCAAGGGGATTATCTAGATCTCTCTCTCCAATTCCTCCAAAAGATTAAAAATTTATAATCCAAACCATGGATCTCAACAAAAGGGTATATTTAATGTAATCGTTTAGTTATATCGCTGCGTCGATGAAATAAAAATATTTTTTTTATTAATTTACGTTTTTAATTTAAAATGCTGGTGATGACATTCCTCAACTGACCCGCACCGAGCCATGATTGGTTGTGTCTGGGGTAAATATGTTATTCTTAATGCAATTATTTCTATATATTTCTAATTTAGGATCCCTTCTAGATGTTATTATACATTTTTAAGAAAACCATACAATAGAGCTATTTAATATTTTAATATTTTTAAAATAATTGTTCTTGACACATTGAGCCTTTCAATCACTTGTCATCACATCATGTTTCTTAAATTTAATCCATATAATATTTAAAAATAATACACAACATATCTGGGACATTATAATATTGTTGACCAGAATCCACCATGGTCCCTTATTGAGATCTTGTATCCATTTGGATGATTTTATGCAATTTATGGTAATTTATTAACTGAAAATACAATGTTTTCATAATTTTGTATGTAAAATGTTAAATATTTTTAATTTTACGTTATATATAGGATATATTTGACAATAAAATGTATATTTATGGATAAAACATTTATTATTATCGTGTATTTTTTTAGTTTTTAGGAAAAATTCACTATAAATTAATACACAATGATGATGTGGTAATTGTTTGATAAAATGGAATATTAAATATATAATATTAAAAAATATATATATACAATTTGATATAATTAATGTCATCAATTTATTTATAAAATTAATATTAAATTTTATTGATTTCATAAAATTTGATTTTCGAATATATCATGTTTTTTTGTATTTATAAAAAGTAATGTAATGATTATTGTGAAAATTGATTTTTGTGATAAATTAAAATATAAAATATTTTATTAAATGATATAAAAGTTAAAAAATATAATATTTTGCCAAATTATTTTTATAATGCCTAAAATTTCATGAATTACCCATTTTTGTTCTTTTATCATTCTATAGTAATTATATTAACCATCAAATTGTAATTTAGATGATAATACAGTATGAGTTAAATGGGTTAAAAATAGTTAAAATAAGAAGATAAGGATTAAAAAAATAATAAAAAAGGTCTAATTTTTGTTTTTATGGATGAATTTAGACCCATTCATATCCTATATTCTAGGAAATTTTATTTAGATCCATTTTTAAGAGATAATAAACTTAAATTCATTTAATTTCATGAAAAATTATAAGAGTGACCATCCCAACTCTTATAAAAGGTTTACACTTATTCTCAACACTTAACACTTGAAAAACAATCTAGATCATAAAATATATTCTGAAATAACTTACTAGAATCCATCCACTTCATCAAGATCTCTAATTTTTTGTAGAACACCACCCTTATTGGTCGTAAGGTGATATGAAAAGGAGACCATCTAAAGAAGAGATACGATTTTAATATTTCATTTTGTTTTACATTTTTCCTCATCTATATATAAAATATGATAAAATAATAATTCTAATATCATAAATATACAAATTTGTTATCATGTTTATGTCATCAACTAAAAACAATTCCACTCCATTAAATGGGTAACTAATTAGCAGTCATGTGTATAGTAAACTACCAACTCATGAACCGATATAATTCTTTTTCCATCAAATTATCTCAATAATGATAAAAATTATGTAATTAATGTTTATATATGTTATTAATGGAATATATATAATTATATATTTATAATATATCATTTATGTTCTTACAAATCAATCCATGAAAAAAGGATATTATCGTTCGTTTTTACCTATGAACTATCACCTCCATGAAGCGATGTGATTTATTTTTCATCACTATATAACATGGATAATATATATAAGTATATTTTAATATGTAATATTATATATATATTATTATAAAAAATATTATTGTTAAATTTATATTAACCATCATTCGAAAATGATCCTTGAAAATTGAAAAAGGTTAATCATGCGTATGTACCATCTACCATCACCAAGATTATAACGTTGTTCATTTTTAATAACAATATATAATTGATTGATTTAAATGAATAAATTATGTAAAAAACAAAAAAAATAATTAATATTATTTGGTATTTGACTAACTATTGAGCACTTTTACTATTGACATTAGACTAAGTGATTTTGGACTCAAGTACAGAATATCGACAAAACATTCAACATAAACATAATAAATTTTGTAATTGTTATTTAAATGGTAATAAGTGATATAAAAGGAAACATAAATTATAAAAATTTATCACAATTGTAATCAATTGAAAAATGTATATTATTCATGAAGACATAGATTTTAAAAAGTGAGTATGACTCATGTTAATGGACATCATCTCAATTTTCACTAGTTGAGGATTATTTTGATGCTATGCATATATATTATTTTATTAGGTGTATATAACTCCCCATTTATCTATAATATCATTAATTTATTTATTATAATTACATATATAGTTTTTAAAATGTTCTACATTCATTTGGCCTACAATTCGACTGAATTCAATGTAGTAAGATAATTATTAAACCAATTTCCATTCATTGGGTGAAACAAATACATCATAATCAGGACATGCTATGATTATGTGTGAAATGGATTTTGAATATAATTTTATTTATTTCAACATTTCTATATGTATTTGCAATGAATACACATAATTGATTCTTTTTTATTAGTACTCACTTCAATAATATTGTATTTATAAGAGAATCTTTAACTAAAACATCATTTTAAATGTTTTTTAGATTCATCCAAATAAATATTTCCCTTAATTTGTAAATTTTTTCAAAATAGTTTTTATGAATTCATATATATGTACTTCAATTTATTTAAATTGGAATATTTATATTTCGATAAAATGTTTTCAAAAAAGGATTTGTTTTCCATGTTTTATATAAGGGGATTTATTTTAAATTCCACTTTTAATGTTACTCATTAAACAATTTTTAGGAAATTATAAAATGGGATTATTTTTTAATTTATACATAATGACCAAATTTTCTAGATTTCATGACATATTAATGTTTTATTTTTCATTTACATGTTTAAAATTATATTTTCCAATAAAGTGTGTTCATTAATGATTTTGTGGCATTGTAAAAAATGAAAACAAATTTCACAGTGGAAGTGATACTTATATATTATGAATGATTTAAGTATTATTATTATGTTTTGATTAATGTTAATTTCTTATGGGTATATGTGGTTCAGTAAAAAACTTATGGATGGTGACCTCATTATATCTCTCCAATGCATTGTGAAATGAGAAAAATTAATCAGTATGTTTTCTCCTAAGAGATTCAGGGAATATAATGTGGTAGCTATTACAAATATATCCATGAAGGATGTTCCCCAAGTCTATGTGAGATGTATAGTTAATGTAAGAGTTATTCAGAAATGATGGAAAATTTTACATTTATGATTCCTGTTTTCTATTTAGTTTTACATGATATAAATGATTTCATGTGGACAGAAAAATAGATTATGTATTACGGGTTAAAAGTATAACATTGTGAAAATTATTTCAAGGGTTTAAATGTATTCAAGAACTGGAATACTATTTCATTTTTTTACGTCCCATAGGGAAATATTTATGCCCATCCCATGTTTTGGTATATATTTTTCATAATGTATAAAAATGTTTAAGATAGTGAATAATTCAAGTCAAATCTTATTAATATTTTTAATTAAATACAGTCCATGAATTATTTTCCAATTTTTATTATTTTTTGAATGATATTGATATTCATTAGAAGTGTCTAATTTTTAATATCTGAGTTGTTAAGGATTAGTTATGGCCTATTAATCTAAAACTCTAAATGTATAATGATCCTCAATTTAATAGAAATTAATTTTCATGACTAAAGCTAAAGATTATTTCATTTGCGTGGCCGAATCCAAAGAGATCTATCCTGGGGCCTTAGCCCATCATGTTCCAAAAACGAGGTGAATGTCTTCTTAGGTACACCCATCGAATGTTGTCTCGATTAGGGTATGATTATAAAAAAATATTATGGAACCCCTAATGTAACCCCGTATAAAGCTGTAAATATATAAGAAACATAAAAGTGACCTACTCAGAATGAAAAAAATAAAAAAATATCTATAATAATAAAAAATAAAATAAAACATAAACAAAATAAAACATATCATATCCTTCTATATGTTATCCTTATAGAACGTATCATCCTTAGAGTAAGACTAAATATCTTTAAATAGGGTGTAATCTCGAGTATATATATATGTATATATATACCCATAAAAAATTATATACACAACCATTTAAAAATATATACATATACAAAAATAAAATCTAGAAACATTTGATCTTTATGTCTGTATACCTGATAGAAAAATACAGACATCTTCCTTCACAAGAATAGTCTTTGATAATAGTACATCCCCAAGTTGGATACAAGTCCTAGACCAAGGATCACCTTTTGTAACATTTAATCATTATAATTAAGGTTGAAATTTACAAAAGGAAAATGATGAAAATATTTCACTACATCAACTACAAACTAAGAAATATTTATCATGTATTATACATATTAGTTCCATGAAATATGTCTATTAACCATGTAATCCTCCTCAAATCCATTTCATTAATCCCTAAAAAATGTAGTATAATGTAGACCTATGATGGTTAGGAAGCATGTCTACTAACTAAGGCATCCTCTTCAATTCAATTGAGCTCATCCATATAAATCACATTATCATATAGGAATACATTAGCTTTAATCCCAAAAAATGGTTGTGGAGTCCTCTTTGAGTACATGGAGTGCATCCATTACAAACATGGTAAATGATTCAAAACCAATGTGAATTTTTATCTTAATAATGATACTTTAGGCATATATTCCACTCTTTGATATAAATATACATTAACAAGGATTCGAATTTAGAAATCAAGAAGTAAATATAGACATCAACTTCATTTATTGTATCATGCCAGGATCATTGACCAAAATATTGGAATCACCTTTGGAAATTATTTCTATATTAATATTAAATAATTGAATGAATAATTGAATGAGTGAGGGTAGCCGAGCACCTAAACCCAGAACTATGATCAGAACCTCCTAGTATTACAAAATTGGTATAGATTATATGGTGACACCCACATCCAAATCTTCTCAATCCCACAATGGACCATGATTTTTTTTTCAAAAATTAGACACCCACTACTTCATATATGTTCTTATATATAGTAGAGGCATTTACCCATGATTCATGGGGGTTTCATCTAAATTGTGGGGTCTCTCATGATATCCTCTATGTCAAAACATCTATGAGGGAATACCTCCGGTGTTCCCAAAAAGGATTATGAAAATTGTTGAATCCTATTTGGGATCATCTAGTTTAGATAATATGTTAATGCATCCCACAGGGGAACCTCTTCTTCAAGGATAAGTTAAAGATTGAAAATAATTTTCATGTTTTGTTATTGAACCATTTAATTCATCCAGTTAGTTTGAATAATAAATATACTAATTTAAAACCTCATTAGTGTAATCCTAAAAATGGTGTATCACCCTTAGTGGAAAACTATGGATATTCATAATACATATACCTAAATAAATAATCTAGGTTCGGAATAATGGACCACATAACATTAATAAGATCGAACCATATGTAATCTGTTCATGGTAGATTTTTCCAAGAATGATACTATCTGAGACATATTGCATCACTTCCATGTCCTTGGATAACATAGGTAAGGTCAACACAGTATATAATGTCAATTATAAAATTTATATTTTTAAAATGATATAAAAAAACAGGCATAATAGGAATAAACTCAACAAACACCCATTACAAGATAAAAATATGATAAAATAAGAGGAAAAAGTATCTAACTGCCTCTTAGTAAAAGAACTAGGATAATCCATATCCAAAAAAATACAACAATTAAAAAAACTAAATAATTTGTAAATAATTTGGAAAATAACCACAGTTTCATTCCTCAACCAAATATAATGTTGTGAAGTACATAAGACCTCTCAAGATGATATCTATCTAGTGAGTGTAAAAATCTATACATTGAAATATTATTTCACCATTATCTAGTGTAATTAGGAAAAAATCCAAAACTAGTTGAACCAATGTTAGAGGAAGAAGTAAAAGGATGCAAAAAATTTCAACGATTTGTAAATACTACATCAGTGATTCCAACTCACTTTATGACACATGATTCTGATAAAGACATGGGAAGAATTCCCATGGAGAAATTATAGAAGATGGTTGTACATATAGAGATAATGTGGAATGAGAATGCTGGGTAAATACATTTAATGATCATATGGGGAAATGATAATTTTTTATTATAATGAGTTATAAGGTTCAACAACTTGGTTATCCAAATAATGTTCCATCTTTGTGGTTTACAGTGTCTTATCCAATCCACTTCATGTGGTTTGATCCCACTGTTTAACATACAATGAACTAACTATACATCACTTCTAAAAAAATTAAAAACCTATATAACAATTACCTTATGCCTTAGACATGATTTTTATTGACTTGATCATGTTAAAAATGGTCAGCATAGTTGGTTCACACTGTTATCACTAATTTTGTTCCAACAATGTGACATGAGCTCAACATTTCCAAAACATGGGGCATGGACCCCGAAACCCTGGTACTCTCATAAAATATCTAAGCTACCAACCAATAATGAATATAAAATAATAAATTTAATTAGCGGAATTCCATTATTTTAATTCACTTCATAATCCTTTAATCATGATTTGAATCATCTAGTAATTGAAAATTGAATATACGTCAGAAATTTAAAACTCAGAAAACATGGGATCATATATCCTCCCCAAAATAAAACTTCATATCACTGAGAATAATTACTGATCATCAAAAAAAGAAATTCTACTTAATTTGGTTACGAATTATGTTCTAAATGTTGCATTGTTTTTCAGAGTTACCCAGACCCCACTAAAAACTATTTTAATCATGCAATGAATAACCATACAAACCATTCCAATGCCTATAACTATATCAAAAAATATTTTATGACACTTATTCATTATCATTTAATTTGATAAATAACTATTCCATTTCCCTATCAGGAAATAACTTATGGTTCTTCCCACTATAGGTTCTTCAATTCAAAGGAAAACATCAAACCACAATACTTCCACTATTGTAATTTTCTATTGAAAAATTTCCCTAACATCATTACCACACTCTTGAAATGTTTTTCAACATGATTCAACTGATAAAAAATGTGAATATTTCCCTAATTTTTATAGTATATCTAATGGTCATATGTATATCGACCATGATCAACTGCGATACACCTTATTTTCCATGAAAATCATTGATCAACCCTTTCACTTCACCCATATTCTCCCAATATCAAGTATCTAATGGGTCCTTACTAACTATAACAAATTATAAAAAAGAAATACATGAACATAATTTGGATCAATATATTAAAAAAAGCATGACTTCTACAACTTTCACAACACCAAAAACCAATCTGACGTATTTCTTCCCAAGGTAGAATAATATCATTTTCAATGTTCCTATAGAATTCCATAACCAACATCTAGTGAAACAACACAAAAAACCAATTACTTATTTAAAATGACTACAATGACACAACATATGAAGAGAAATATATTTTATTCAAATATATTAGACCATTGTAAGCTACTGAATGAATAATAAACACAGTTAAAGTTCATTAGAGTTTATATTTGAATTTATACCTATAATATATTGTTAAATCCCACCATACATTGATCAAATTATTTAATAGAATATGAGAGGGAAAAGGATCATATAATGGCATGTATCACGATTCTATAACCCTTCTTGCTTGAGGTTCAACAATAATTTAGTCTTTGGATGAGCATACAACCCTGATCAGTACCTAAAAATGAATATAAAGTCTCGGGCCAACCCTAGTCATAATATTTCATTGATCAAACCAAAATTTTAATTTTGAGGTTCCATGTAATAATTAATTCTCATTAGGACTCTCTATTATCCCTACTTATTATGTTATATATGATTTCACTACATCTTTCCATTTATAGAAATGTTAAAACCTCCCAAAAAGGCCACATCTCATGATGATTATTTATCACACCCATCTCATATAATGGTATGGAATGGGAATTTATAATCTATATAAATGTGTTAATGAGATATCTTACATGAAGGAACAAAACAATCATGAAATTGTCTTCCTGGGACCTATTCATATTTGAGTATCCATATAAGTTAATTCTCCCAAGAGTTTATTATATAAACATAAGAAGAATGACGAAATAACCCTCTATATAACTCATTATATAGTAACATCTCTTCGATTTTGTAGTTCTCAATAAATTTTAATCTCTCAATTGTCATCATAAAAAGAGAACCTAGAAAATTAACTAAAATTTAAGTATCTCCAATGGATGTTGTCCTATGAAGATCCAAAGTATTTTATCATCATCATCTCAATTATTTTTGTTGTATCATATGTACATGGATCAGATATATATAATTACCTGCAATGAAATGTGGGAAATAAATGTATAGGTTTCTCCTAATCTATTAAATAAACCAAACTGGGGAATAATTCTCTAAAAGGGTTCAACAGAAAGGAATCATGTTCCCTATCGACAAACTAGGGTAACTAGACCTCTAGTTCATGAAAAATATGTTATTAAAATCACTATAAAATGAATCATCATAGATACACTTGACCTACCAGTAGAATGGAATATATACATATTGTCTCAATATAGAAGAATTCATCCATGAACATATATGGGAACAAAATGTTATGGTTTTTTCTAATACAATAAAAAAAATTTCTTTATTATTAGTGAAATAAAACATGAGATGGATTATCACATGTGGAAATAGTGAACCAGACATGATACTTGATATTCTATTTCCCATGTCCACACAAGAGTCATAATGAATCATTGGCCTCTAACCAATGGGTCAAAACAAATAAATCCATCAATGTCTATTCAACATTGGGTTGTGATCATATAATCATTTTAAAATCATTACATGACCCAACATGTTCTTAATTAAATGAAAAAATAATATAAAATTATAACATCACATATCAAGAACATCTACCCTATATCCCTAGAAACATGGAATTTTTAATGGAACAAGAGTTGTCGATGAACTAGTCTGATTCCCATCACAGGTTCTGACACATTATAAATAACCAATTATAATATATTCTAAATAGAAATAGAATAGGTAAAGAAAAATTTGGATACCAATTTGCAACATCATTACCATGATATCATTAATCTAGTTTCTTGGCCCAGAATTCCACAAGTCCATAAGTACACCTCCTCGTATGCAAGAGGAAATAGAGTAGAAGCAAGGACATATGGTGTGTCTATAGGGATACATTGAAAATTTATCAGAGTGAAAAATATATTAAATAACTAAATATAATAAAAAAATATAAATAATTTTTTTTGTAAGAAATAAATAAATTTAAAAAAACTATTTTTTGATAATAAATGGAATGTGGTGAATTCCCGAAAGGCCATGTCATATTTACAACACCGATCACCAACTGAGATAACCATAAATATCTCGTCGTATATAATACAAATATAAATAAAATATAAAGGATTCACTATGTAAATATGTCCATATAATATACCATATCTGCATATACATATATTTTTTACCCAATTCAAAATAACCTGGGTCTTGGATCATCATGTTCCTATAACCGAGTGAATGCCTCCTGGGGGACCTCCATGCAATGGATCACCAATCAAGGTGTGAGTAAAAACTTCTATATAGATCAAAAAACACAATCCCATACATTGAAAACAGTACAATTTTTTTTAAATGTGAGATACTATATTGGATAAAAATGTAATAAAAATGAATCAATAAATAAAAATTGTGAAATGAATAAATAAACCATAGCCTATACCTTGGTCCATAGTTAGATTGATGATAACTGATTCACCATAATCCAAAATTTCATTGAATATGATTTTATCTATTATATATGTATATATATATATCCCCATAAATAAAAACACAAATACCAAAAATTTGAATATAGTGAAAAATAACATAAATAAAATCATCCCAAAGACAGTCCATTGGATTATAATACCAATCAGCAAATACATGATTCATCCTCCACCGAAATAGACTCTGAGAAAGAGTCAACACCATGGGGTATACATTTACTATCTATAGGATCACACATACTAACCTAAAATCAATATAATGAACAATTTAATGTACTAATGGACAATATTGTAAATATAGAACAGTATCAAATACAACATGAAATTGATGTATCAGGAATCATACCTATGAGGCCTAGTACCTAATTCCGTTGAATATGGTTTCCTCATTTATTATATATAATATATATATAAGAGACTAAATATAATGTTGAACAAATAGGGCTATGACCAAGGGCCCTTGACTAAAGGATTCATCTTAGAGTCTATAGTATAAATCGATTGAAAACATAGTATAATAAGGGAATATATGGGCCATGAACCCATGGCCAGTGGCCATGGATTCATCTTCAATTACATGGTCCCCATATCATTTAATCATGGTTAATGGTTCTATAATTTGATAAAATTTTAATTCCATATCTTAATTCCCCTCATCAGTTCCATAAAGTGACATCCATATACATCCTTAAACCTATGAAACTAGAACCTTGGATATACCTTAACGAATATATTTGATGGATCATATCACGTTAGTATCACTATCCAAAATCCAACAAGAAACTATGGAAATAATATACGTACAAATTTAAACAAATTAAATGTATAAATAAACGAGTGAGGGTGGAAGTCCGACTGAACCCCCCATTGCTATCACATCTTCCTAAGATCACATGTTTAGAATGGTATCAGATGTTACAACCAAATCCATCTCCACAAAAACTCAAGAAATACAATATAATGGTCGGTCAAACATTTTGTCACCCACTGGGCCTCCTTGTTTAGTTATCAAGATAGGAAACCTATATAAGATCCTTAGAGTTTTTGTAGAAATAGAGGCATACCAATTTAAATCTTATAAGACCAAAAAAATTGAAGGAATCCCTATGTGGATCCTAATAGTGATTATGAATAATGATTAATATTACATGGGCTCTCTGGGCATAGTAATACTCAATGGAATACCATAATAACCCTTAGCATCAATGAAAATATGACAAATAAAACAAAAGGCCAATGGATTTTTGTGACCCATGGAATTTATCCATTTAAATACTAAAATAGATAATTTAATTTAATAGTTCAATATAGAAAATATAACATGGTGAGGTAAACATCAAGGGACATCCCAAGAATAATAATGTCATATATACATGGATAATTAATTGATGGAATGTATGACGAACCATAAATGTTTATAAATATTCATCTTATTATAAACATATTTTTTTATCTACATATATAATATCTATTGTCTGGGCTATGAAACATTAGAATTCATTGGAATTTATAAAATAAAACTATTCAAAATTTTATAGAAAATATATGAAGCCATGAAATAATTAAATTTTATATAAAAACCAAAGATGAAAAACAAGTGATAACTCAACAGATGCATGTCACTCAATGAAAATTTAGGAAACATTGAGAAACTTTTCTATAGGGTTCCCACGATATAACTTCCAGGTAATTTACTAGGGGAAAAATTAAGAAAACCTTTCAAATAAAATTAATTATTGAAAAAATGATTTAGAAAATAACTATATTATCATAACTCAACCTATATCTATGTAGAAAATTAAATATGACATATTGGAATGATTTTTTCCATGGTTGAGTACAAAAACCCACATAATTGTAATTTCCCATCATGATCTTGGGGATTCAGGGAAACAAATATAAAACCAGATGAACCTAGGTTAGAGGAATAAGTATAATAACACAACCGAGGATAACAAAGTAAATGGATTAACTAAAATATTTCAATATATATGATGACATTAGATTTTGAAGAATAATAAGGAAGAACTCTCCAAGATTAAGAGAGTAAGAGGAACACACACAATGAGGATAATGGGGGAATAAAATAAGTGTTATCCCCCATTAGATGTTTCAGGGGAAATTTTTAATTTACTATTTTAATGAAATTTACAGTTTGTTCATATTATTTTCCAAATCAGGAACCAACCATGTAGTTATACATATATTGGCCCCTCTTCCCCGCATAGTTTTAGTTCTAGATTTAATTGACTGTATGAAATCTATATTTCATGTTTGTATAAAATTATAGATCCCCTACAAGGTTTCCTCTAACCTTTTTTATGCATTCTAAAAATTATCTCCTATAGGAAATGGAATACAAGGTTATGTCACCTGGTTAGTAAAAACCATACTCAAACAATGGCCCATGAATTATATAATTCCATAACATAGAGATCAGAAAAAAAAACATGGATAATCCCCCAAAACCTCCTGGATAAAAAACAAATCCCCATTACAAGTCTTAAAAATTATTTAGAGTCTGTTAAACATTTATATTCAAATTCTAGTTATCCAATCATGATTAGACTCATATTATAATCTAATATTCAAAAAACATCAATGATTTCTCACATAAAAAATCATGATATCTATAAAAAATAGTGATTTATCCTAGAATATTATAATGAGTGATCCCCATAACCATGGTATAGGGCTTCATTAAATAGTAAATAAGGATGGTCATATAACATATAAATGTTTCATAAAATTACTCATATGCTTTATATGAGTAATGAAATAAATTAGATTACTTGTAACTCATTGCAATAATTCCCATCAAAATGATAAATTATATTCACATAAATCATTTGGAATGAACATCATAATGTAACATAGGGTATGGGAATTGTTAATGTGGAAAATGTTATTTTTCTAATTGATACATATCAGTATGACTATCGTGTATCATTAACTATATTCTGCCTCTAAAATCAATGATGTTGTTCCACATGATTTATCCTAAATCATAACATATTGTTGAAATAGACTAATAAAAATTCATTAATATATAATTCTTAAGATATAATGTAAATCATATAAAATGACCAACCCATAACTCATTCAAAAATTATTTAGTCATCTCATACTCTATAAACTAGTTTTGTTTCACCCTTAGATATCATTAAAACACACATGCATTAATACACATATCACACAAACACAAATAAATACAAACACACTCACACACTTATATATAAAAAATAATGGAATATCCCCTTCAATTTATGTGTTTTTTAAAATCAAATATATTTTTTTGTTCCCTAGAAAATAATTTTTTATCATATAAAACATGATTAAAAATCATATCTATAATATATTTTATTTTATTAAAAAATAAATATAGGAAATGTATAATTAATTTCATTAGTAATTAAATCAAATATAATACCATTAGAAAATAATCATCCCTAAACCATTTGGATAATACTCATAATATTTTTTATAGTATTTCTTTAAGAGAATTAAAATATTCTTTCAATCATCCAAAATTTGATACAATAGATGACAATACATCATTAATGAAATTAATCACTTGAAAAAATTTAATTTACTATCAACATATAGTGAAGTATAAATTATTCCAAAGTTATATTGTTATATTTCCTTATATTTATCAAAATTTTGTGTCCCTATATTTTTTTTACTAGATATATCAAATTTTTGTGTAATTAATCGTAGGTATTATTTTATTAAAAAATTTAATCACATTGACATGAGGTGAATTTAATTCCCATATATCCACCCAAAATCACATGATTTTATATATACAGACAATCTATGTCAATATATAAAACACATGTCTTTCATCTGATAGATTAGTTTGACACATTCCCAAAAAAAATTGATATGCAGGTCACATTTGAAATCTAGTTATTAAAATATAAGTCCATATTCTATCACAATAGAGGACCGAGATTTCTAAATCATCATCTGATAGTATAAATCCCATCTACGTTGAGATCCAACTAAAAAAATAATAAGTTACTTACACCACAACCACATATTAGCTCAGTTATAATGTATTGAAAAAAATTATCAATGAATAAATGATGTCATTAAAGTTATCAAACCAAAAATAGTCTTTTGTACTTATATATTGTAACATACCAGGTAAATAAATAAATAAAACATTTTCATAACTACTAAAATTTTTGAATTAAAAATTAATTTTACTTTAAAGGGGTTGATATTCTCATTGGCTTACCCTATATGCAACAATGGGTTTCTTTGAAATTTTACGTTGCACAATAATAAAATAATATTATTATTTTAAATATAGTTAACACCTAGACATTATATTAGAGGGAAAGAATGTAACTAACTAGAATATGATTATACATGTTTGTTAAATGTTTTTACATTTATCTAATAAATTTTAGAGGCTTAAAATGTGATTTAATCTTATGTTAAGCATAAATACCATAATATTCTCTAAAAAGATGATTTACCACCTCTTGATGGTGAACCATATTTAAATATAGTTTTCGTCACTTTTATATCTTCTATTTGAAAAAATAAAACTCTTATTTATAATTGGAAAATCAAAATTCACTTTGGGTAAATTTTGGTATTCTTCTGATAAAATTCATTTTTAATCAATAGTGAAAAATATTGTATTTTAATTCAAATGTTCTTTTTAATATAATTAATTTATAATGTTAGATTATATTTTTAATTGGGTTTAATGTGTAATTAGATAATTTTATTACCATTTAATCCAATTTTGGTCATTGGAATTAATTTCACTATGAAATTGGTCATAAATAATTATCAATCTTTTGATAGTTATTGTTTCTTAAAAACAGGCTATCTGTTTTGACAATGAGAATTAATTTTTAATACATTAATAAATCATTTATGTTTTGAATTTCTAAAAATAGAAATCATTTTTTTAATTTGGAATATCAAATATATCTTAGGATTAATTTTTGGTATTTTACGAAAATCATCAATTTTTGGTAAATAGTGAAACCACGAAGTAGTTGTTAAAACCCCAAATTTTTCATTTTAAATGAAATTTTACTACTTCTATGGATTTAATTTCAAAATTCCGATATAAATGGTTATTATTAGCAAGTAAAATGTGGTTTAATAAAATGAAAATAAATTTTGGTGAATAGAAATTTTTGACTTTTATTTATCGCGGTTAAAGATAAATAGGGTAATTTTAGGTAAAAATATTATTATAATAATACAAAATTTCCATAATAGTTGTCCAAACCTTATTGGTTGATTCATTTACGACCATAGAAATCTTTGGGTTGTTTTTGGGACCCCATGGAGACACTTAAGAGTGATAATGAAATTTTATTTTAATTAACATAATTTAAAGAAAAAACTAGCATAAAAAATATCTTTTAGTAAATTAATTTTTACATGGGGTTATACAAGTTATATTTTAGAATATAAATATTCATTAAAAATATTAAAATATTTACTAAATTATGGTATTTTTTTGTAATTTTTAGATATCATATAAATTAAATTATTAATGATACAATAATGATGCAATATTTATCCCATTAATAAATAATTTAAATAAATAAGATTATAAATCTTAAACAATATCCAAAAAATGTCCAATTATAATTGCATGATATTATTTAGAACCTGAGTCATATTATATTCAACTTTTATGAGTTTTTGATCTTCATAAATCGAAGATAAATTTATCATAAATTAATATTTACAAACATTCCTAAAGAGCCCCTCGTCCCCCTTATAAAATTCCCTCATTTCTTACCCATTACACACACCTCTCAAGCCCCTTGGCTCATCCAACCCCTTGAAAAAATAATATCTCAAGTTTACTATCCACCTTCTAAATCCATAACTTAGGCAGAAGGCACTTCAATAAGTCATTTTGGTACAAACCAAAGGGTGTTACCCAAATTAATGATAACAGTTTCTTGTAACTTCTTTTCTTTTATATTACATGTAAAAGAACTAAAATATTATTATTCCTTTATTTTATAACAACACAAATATACTCAATATAGTAGGGTGTTTTTTTGAGAAGTATTATAAATACACTTGCACACACCACCTTCTAATGGGTGAATAACATACTGTTTCTGTGGATGGCATACTAACGTCTCACGAAATGATGATTGTTCGATTATCTACTACCACCTATCATGGTGTCCATTAAGATGAAACTATATTTATATGTGATATATATTTTGTTTATGTTTTCTTTATGATTCTATATTTTATATTTATATCATAACTTTATGGTTTCCGTTATGGGTAAATGCAATAATTTCATTTGAGGAAGTGCAGACTACAGCCCACTTAAAGTGATATGACTCGTTAATGCCATATGTGGGACGTATAATGGATGGAGTTAATGATATTATATATGATATTATACCTGAATTATAATACACCTATGTATCATTATGTTTTAATTTCAATAAAATAACAAATATAATTGAAAGTAGCGTTCATGCGTACGTACGACTTACCATCTTCATGAATGGTGCATTTCATTTCTTACCTCCAAATGTTATGTAATATTATAAATATATTTATATACTGGACATATATTATATATATGATATCTAAATCATAAATATAATTCATTATGTATTTAAATTTTGACCAAGTGAAGAACTTGTAATTATAAGAAGTCCATTTTTTACCCAAGTACAAAATTTCGACAAAACAACAATTATTAACGTAAATGATTTCCTAAGGTGTATAAAATGATAATAAGTGATATAAATGGAATAATAAACTTGAAAATGTTCTTATTCAAGTATTAATTTTCTTTTGTTTATTATTCAGGAGATTAAAAAACGAACGGGTCAAGGCAGACATGAGGTAAGGTAACTTCTTAACCCAATTTATATTCTTGGGTTTAATCTTATAATTTCATGTTATGTTTTGTAATGATTATGTAATAAATAACTTTTGATTTACTCAATTGTATTTATACATTTTTTATATGTTCTTATATTAAATTCTCATAAATAATCTAATTTATTTCCAAAATTATCTTTGTAAGGGACTTCATCTCAATCGTAATTCATTGAGGCATATTTTGATTTATACATGAATTTTTGTTATACGGTGTATAAACACCTCTGACTTTGGATTTCATTTGAAGGGAGTCTTTTTCTACTAAGTGTTTTACTAAATGAAAAAAGTAATTTTTCTTTTTAACACATGTAGTGACAATGACCTTTCTACCACCACGAGTATTATTTGTTCTTTTGCTTCCTTGAAAAACTGTAATGTTTTTTTACAGAAAAATAAATAAAATGTACCCTTTTTTACTTATTTTGGTATCACAAATGGGTTTTAGAAATCATTTATTATTTTAATTTCTATAAATTATATATTTTTATTGTAATATGGAATTTTTAACTTTCCTTTATGCTGGTTTTAAGTTTTATGGTTCTTGGGAATTGCTTTTGCATACGGGTGGTTCTATGATAAACCTATAGCGGGTGACCCCAAGATATCTCTCCAATGCATTGGGTAACGTGGGGAAGGTAAACTTGAATGTTTCTCCTAATAGATTTAGGTAATATATTGTGATGGTTATTCCAAATATAACTCCCCACATAGCTATGATTGATACAATGTAATTATGTTATAGATTCCACAAGCTTCCATTAAGATTTTTTATTTCTCTATGTTATTCATAAATCATATGATTTCATGAGGTATGTTAAAGTGATTATGTTATGTATAAAATTATGAACTAATGTTTTATTTTTTTTTATAAACCTTAATGATCTTTTTATTCTCAACCCACGTTTTGAAATGTTTTTCACAAGACCTAAAGATGAATAATATCAAGGATGAGATCAAGAAACAATTAGGCTATCTAAACCATGGGACTAGTCATGACTCTTTTTTTCACATGTTATTATTTTATGAAAAAATGGAAACTGAGTAGAAGTGTTTACCTTGTTATTTTTGAGAGGTAATGTAATATTTGGGGCATAATTATCTAATAATCTAATCCTAAATATATCTTCAATGTGAATTATTCATTTTATTCAAGATTATATAATGTTTAAGGTCGTATCCATATAGTTGGTATCAGAGTTCGGTTTAGATAACATTATTAATTTTGGTATTGTAAAATTAATATCCATAAATTACTTTATGTTTTTATTGAACTTATATATTATATATAGATTACAATGTTGTTTTACATAAAATATTTCATTGTTCAGAATGGTTTTCTACAGAGGAAACATGGCTGCTTTGTTGGGATGACATTAGGAGAAAGACAACCTTCCACATCAACAACCTTAGATGGTTGGAATCAGAATAGAATATTTTGTTGTAGTGACACCACAATTGAATCATGATATAAATGGTTCTGGTATCCATGTACGAGATCAGTCAGATCAACCACAGAGGATCATGTTAGTAGTGGAGCATTTCATGAGGCAACATCCCCCATCATTAATTGGATAATCAGAACCTGTTCTAGCTGAAGGGTGGATTATATCACCAGAGAAAATTATTTATGTCATGGGGTGTTCAGAACACCAATAGGTTAGTTTTGTTTTTTTCCGTTTTGAAGATGATGATGATCAGTGGTGGTCGATGTTGAAAATTAGCGAGGATAGTAAGGAGATTGATGCTTTTGATTTGGAAGAATTCAAAGTTAGGTTTCTTGATAAATATTTTCATAAGGTTATACGTCTTAGGATGGAAAGAAATTTCGGCAATTTAGGTAGGAGGATGACTCAGTGGTAGCTTATAAAAAAAATCACTCCACTGGCAAGGTATGCTATAAATTTCTACTAGATCTTGATAATAATGTCAACAATTTTTTCCCAGGATTAAATCCAAAGTATCAATGAGAATAAGCTTCTCATGAGTTTAGAAGTTATGAAAAACTTTTTTATTGTGGGGAGAATGGGAAATGGAGTTTTCCGATGACCATGTTTTCTAGGACAAAAAATAGAATAAGAGGTCGAGGAGGTAATTTAAATGGAAGAACTCTTCAAAAAGATATGATGGTATGAAACTTAAGTTTAAAATTATTGAAAATTATTGTAAAAATCATGATGTGGAATGTCTTTTGAATTCTGGTAAGTGATACCGACGTGGTAAAATGGGACATAAGTCTCGTAATTGCATTGAAAAAGAGTAGGGTAATGGAAAGATAAAATCAGATTTATAATCAGTAAAATATTTTAAGTGCAATGAAATGGGTCACTATGCAAATTATTTTTCAACAAAGAACTCAACGATGGGAATACAATAGGACTACAAGCAGAAAGGTGTAGTGAAATCCATTCCAAATACTTTAGTAGATGTTGGGACATCAAATGAAGTAGGGTCTAGTACACTATTTTTTTGGTCATTTAATGAAATTGTTTTTTGTTTATTCAGGGTCTACAAATTCATTCATTTCTTAGAAGTTTTCAAGTAAATTGGGAATTCCATATCAAGATATGAATCCTGAACTTATGGTAAAAAAACATGGAGGAAATTTTGAGAAAAAATAAATTATAAAAACCTTCTTGACCTTGTGTGCGGAAAGAACCTACCTGCAAACCTTATTTTTTTTCCTCTAGTAGAGTTTGATGTTATTTTGGGAATGTATTGGCTTTTTTTATCATGCTAAGAGAGACTATATAGATAAAGAGGATTCTTTTCAAGATGATATTCAGTTTCTGGACAAGAATAAACCCTTAATTTGATAACATATTAGGAATATGATAAACTAGTAAAAGATTTAAATTAATGTTACCTTACTCATATTGTTGAAAAAAAGGAACTATTCAGATTAATGATGTTCCAGTGGTAAATGAGTATCATGATATTTTTTCTAATGAGTTTCCTAGTATTATACCTGATCTAAAAGTTGAATTTACTATTGACTCTGTTCTTTATGCTAAGCCAGTTTTAAAACCCCCTTATCTAATGGCTCAAATTATAATTTTTTATTTAAATAATCAATTGCAGGAGTTATTAGATATAGGATTCATTCGACCTATAAAATCACCATGGGGTGCTCCAGTCTAGTTTGTTAAAAAGCAATATGGTTCAATGAGACTTTGAATTGATTATAGAGCATTGAATAACATCAATGTTAAGAACAAGTACCCTTTACTTCATATCGATTAATTTTTTTTAGTTCTAGGGAGATTAGTATTTTTCGAAGATTAATTTGAGGTTTAGGTACCATTAGTTGAAAGTAATGGAAGTAGACATTTCAAAGACAACTTTTTGTACTAGATATGGTCATTATGAATTTGTTTTTACGCCTTTTTTTTAGCCAATGCACCTATTTTATTCATGGATCTTATGAATAGAATTTTAAATGAGTTCTTGGATAAGTTTTTGGTTGTGTTTATGAATGATATATTGGTTTATTCAGAATGTAAAGAGGAGCATGAAATTCATTTATGTGTTGTCTTGAAAATCGTAAAAGAAACTATTTGGAAAATTCAGAAAATGTGAGTTTTGGTAAAAAAAAATTCGTTCCTTGGTCACATTGTTTCAAAGAAAATGGGATTAGAGTTGATCCTACAAAAACAAAAATTGTAGAATAATGTCCAAGACCCACAAATATAACAGACATCTATAGTTTTATAGTTTTGGCAGGATATTACCCGAGGTTTGTTGAAAATTTTGCAACATTCTCTAGTCCAATGACTATGCTAACTTGAAAAGGTGTTATGTTTTTTTAGACAAAAGAATGTGATGATTTTTTTCATGAATTGAAAATAAGAATGGTGAATGCTCCATATTTGGAACTACTTTCCAGAATTGGTGAGTTTGTAATTTATAGTGATTCTTCATTGAAATGACATTGATGTGTCCTTATGAAAAATGATTAGGTAATTGCTTATGTTACATATAAGTTGAAACCTCATGAGTTAAATTACCCTACACATGATTTGGAATTAGCTGTTATTATTTTTTCATTAAAAATTTCGGGGGAACATTTTTATGGAGTAAAATGTGAAATATATTCTGACAACAAAAGATTAATGTATATATTCACTCAGAAATAATTTAACATGAGATAGAGGAGATAGTTGTTATTAATCAAGGATTATGATTACTTGATCCTTTACCATAGGGGAAAATAATATAAAGGGGATGATTCTTTGAGTCTAAATTGTAATGATTTATTAACCATGCTACATTTGGAATGACATCCTTTGGTTTTTGAATTGTTGAACATTTTCATAAAAGTTGTTTGTGCAGGAAATTATTATTTTATGTTTCTTAGGTCTGTGAAGTCATCTCTATTAGACATAATAATGAAAGTGCATAATGGAGACAGTGAGTTGTAGAAAAAGGTAGAGTTGGTTCAAAAGGGTTTCATACATGAATTTATAACTGATAATGATTGTGTTTTGAGTTTTGGAAAGAGATTATCTATGCCTTGAGATTCACATTTAAGGAATGAGTTGTTATGTGAAGAAACTATTTCTCTGTTTTCATATCATCTTGGATGTACTAATATGTATAGTGATCTTCGAGAGTATTACTGGTGGGATGGAATGAAATGGGATATTGCTGATTTTACAGTGTAGTGTTTGACTTTTCAGCAGGTAAAAGAAGATTGGAAGTTACCAAAAGGGATACTTCATAATTTACCAGTGCTAGTGTGGAAATGGGAAAATACATACATGGACATCGTTGTGGGGTTACCGAAGACATGTTGAAGTAATAATGCAATCTGTGTTATTGTTGATCGCTTGACTAAATCTGATCATTTACTTCCTATTCAAGATACGCTGTCTCTTGATCAACATTATCGATTGTATGTTAAAGATATAGTCAAATTTCCTAGTGTTCCCCTCTCCATTATATATTATTGTGATTCCAGGTTTACTTTTAACTTTTGAAAATGTCTTTAGTAGTCATTAGGTAATGACTAATAGTTTAGTACAACATTTCATCCGCAATCAGATGAGTAGGTAGAACGAACAATTCTGACTTTGGAGGATATGCTACGTACTTGTTCACTAAATTTCCAGGGATGCTGGGAACTCCGTATTTCATTGGTTGAATTTTCATATAAATACAGTTTTCATTACAGTATATATATGGCTCCATTTGAGGCATTATATGGAATTCTGTGTCGAACTCTATATTTTTGGGATGGAGTAGGAGAAAAAAAAATTGATGGGACCAAAATTGGTAGAAGAGATGGAAGAAAAGGATGAGTTGATTCAGAAGCACATGAGAACATCTCAGAGCAGGTAGAAACAATTTTCAGATAATCGGATAATGGATCTCTCTTTTAAAGTAAGTGATCATGTGTATCTCAATGTTTCTCCATAGAAATGTGTGATGCATTTTGGTAAGAATTGAAAGTTGCATCTGAGGTTTATTGTACCCTATGAAATATTGGAGAAAGATGGATATATTTTTAATAGAGTGGAATTACCTTAATGTTTATCCTAGGTACATATTGTTTTTCATGTTTAAATGTTGAGAATGTATATGCTAGATCCATCTCATGTTTTATGTCCAGAGGTAGTTCAGTTTGAATAGAATCTCTCTTACGATGGATATCCAATCCAGATTCTTAACCGAAGAGAGAAAGTGATGCGAAAAAAGGCAATTCACCAGGTAAAGGTTTTGTGGAAAAAACCATATCATTGAAGATGCAACATGGGAAATTGAATATACTATGAGGGATATATTCTGCTATTTATTTGATAAAGGAATAAAATCGCGAGGATGCAATTTCCAAAAGGGGAGAGGGATGTAAGATCCTAGTTAAATAAAAAATAATGTAATTTCATAACTATAAATATTTGTGAATTAAATATTAATTTTACTTTAAAGGGGTTGATATGCTCATTGGCGTACCCGATACGCTACAACATGTTTCTTTTAAATCTTACATTGCACACTAATAATATAATAATATTATTTTAAATGTAGTTAACACATAGCTATTGTATTAGTAGTAACGAATATATCAAACTAAAATTTGATTATACAAGTTTGTTAAATGTTTTGACATTTATCAAATAAATTTTAGAGGCTTAAAATGTGAATTAATATTATATTAAGCGTAAATACACTAATATTTTATAAAAGGATGATTTACCTCATATTGATGGAGACCTATATTTAAATCTATTTTTGGACACTTTTATATCTTCTATTTGAGAAAATAAAATTCTTCTATAGATTTGGAAAATCAAACTTCACTTTGGGTAAATTTTTGTATTTTTCTAATAAAATTCATTTTTAATGAATAGTGAAAAATACTGTATTTTAATTCAAAAGTTATTTTTAATATAATTAATTTATAATGATATATTATCTTTTTAATTAAAATTAAAGTGTAATTAGATAATTATTTTTCCATATAATCCAATTTTGGTCATTGGAATTAGTTTTACTATGAAATTGGACATAAATAAGTATCAATCTTTTAATAGTTATTGTTTCTTAAAAACACGCAATTTGTTTTGACAACGAGAATTAATTTTTCTCAAATTAATGAAACCTATGTGTTTAGAATTTGGTAAAATAGAAATAATATTTGAGTTCAGAATTTCAAAAATAGCTTAGGGATAATTTTTGGTATTTTACTGAAAAACATCAATATTTGATAAATAAAGAAACCACTACGTAGTAGTTAAAAAATTGATTTTATCATTTTAAATGAAATTTTACTACTTTTGTGGATTGAATTTTAAGAATCTGATATACATGAATTTTAATTGTAAGTAAAATGTGGTCCAATAAGATGAAAATAATATTTGGTGAATAGTAACTTTTGAGTTTTATTTATCGTGGTTAATGATAAAGAGGGAAATTTGAGGTAAAAAGAATATTATAATAAAACAAAATTTCCTTAACAATTTTTAAAACCTTATTCTTTGAGTCAATTATGACCATGGGCATCTTTGGGTTGATTTTGGGACCCCATGGATACACTTAGAGAGATAATGACACTTTATTATAATTAACTTAATGTAATGGAAAAATTAGCATAAAAAATATATTTTAATAAATATATTTTTTACATGGGGGTAGATAAGATATATTTTCATCTATAAATATTCATTGGAATGATCAAAATAGTTAATACATATTTGTATTTAAATAATAATTTTTAGAAATTATTTAAATTAAATAATTTATGACACAATAAGGATGCAATATTTACCGCATTAATAAATAATTTAAATAAATAATATTATAAATCTTAAAACAATATCCAAAACATGTCCAATTCTTATTGGATGAATTTATTTCTAACATGAGTAATATTATATTCAACATTAATGAGTTTGGATCTTTATAAATCGAAGATAATTTTATAATAAAATAATATTTGCAAACATTCCCAAAGATCCCCTCCCCCTTATAAAAATCCCTCACTTATAACCCATTCCACACACCTCTCAAGCCCCTTTTCTTGTCAAAACGCCAGCCCAAATAAGCTCTCAAGATATCTATCCACCTCCTAAATCCTTACCTTAGGTAGAAGGGACTTCAAGAAGTCCTTTAGGTTCATACCAAAGGGTGTTACCCAAATTAAAGGTAACCGTTTCTCTTAACTTCTTTTATTTTATTTTAAATCTACAAGACCTAAACTCTTTTTATTCCTTCCCTTTATAACAAAAACAATATTCTAAATATACTAGGATTTTGTTATGAGATGAAGTATAAATACACTTACACACACCTCTATCTAATGGTTGAAGAACATATTGTTTCTATGGATGGCAAACTAACGCCTCACAAAATGATGATTGTTCGATTATCTCAAAATGCCTCTAATGGTGTCCAATAGGATAAAAATATATGTATATATGATATATATTAGGTTTTTGTTTTTTTATTCTTCTGTATTTTACATTTATAGCATACCTTTATGGTTTCCATTATGGTTAAACGTGACAATTTCATTTGAGGAAGTGCGGACTACCGCCCCCTCAATGTGATATGACTCGTTAATTCCATATGTGGGATGTATAATGGATGGAGTTAATTATATTATAGAAGATATTATACTGGAATTATAATATACCTATGTATAATTATCTTTTTATTCCTATAAAAATGAAATATAAATGAAAGTAGCATTCAAGCGTACGTACGACTTACCGTCTCCATGAACAGTGCATTTCATTTCCTACCACCAAATGTTATATACTATTATAAATACATGTATATACTGGATATATATGATATATAAGATATCTATATCATGAATATAATTCGGGATATAATGAAATTTTGACCAAGTGAACAACTTTTTATTATTAGAAGTCCATTTTTTACTCATGTACGAAATATCAACAAAACAACTATTATTAACGTAAATGATTACAACATTTTTATAACCTGATAACAAGTGATATAAATGGAATAATGAACTTGAAATATGTTCTTATGAAAGTATAAATTATGTTTAGTTTATTATTCAGGATATTAAAGAATGAACAGGTCATATTAGACACAAGGTAAGGGAACTTCTTAACCAAATTTACATTCATTGGTTTAATATTATAATTTCAAGTTATGTTTTGTTATGATTATGAAAGAAATAAATTTTCAAGTCCTCTACTTTATTTATAAAATTTTTATGTGTACTTATATTAAATACACATAATTAATCTATTTTATTTAATTAATGATCTTTGTAACAGACTTCGTCTAAATCTCATTTCATTGAGGCATATTTTGATTTATACATGACTTTCTTTTATACGGTTTATAAACACAATTGAATTTTGAATTCCTTCAAAGGGAATATCTTTCTACAAATGTTGTACTAAAAGAAAAAAGGAATTTTTCTTTTTAACGTACATGGGGACAATAACCTTTCGGTTGGCGCGAGTACTGATTGATATTTGGCTTCCTTAACAAGCCGTAATGTTTTTTAAAGGAAAATAAATTCCATTTACCCTTTTTTTCTTATTTTGGTATTGAAAATGGTTTTGGGAAAGCATTTATTATTTCAATATCTAGAAATTATATATTGGGATTGTAATGTGGAAATATTATCTTTCCTTTTTTTCTTGTTTTATGTGTTATGGTTCTTGGGCATTGATTACGCATACGGGTGGTTCTGTGATAATCCAAGGGAGGGTGAGCCCGAGATAGCTCTCCAATGCATTGGGTAACATGATAGAGGTAAATGTGATTGTTTCTCTTAATAGATTTAGGAAATATACTTGGATGGGTATTCCAAATGTAACACCCTACGTATCCGTGATGGCTATAATGTAATTATGTTATAGATTCCACAAGCTACCTTTATGATTTATGATTTCTATGTGTTATTCATAAATCTTATGATTTCAGGAGGTTGGTTTAATAGATTATGTTATGTATTAAATGATGAACTAATGTTTTATTTCGTTGTTTTATGACCCCTACTGAGCTTTTTTTCTCATTCCATGTTTTGAAATGTTTTTCACAGGACCTAATAATGAATAGGGTCATGCATGGGATCATAGAATAGTCATGCTATCTAAAACATGGGACAAGACATGAATCTTTTTTCGTGAGTTTTTATTTTATGAATAAATGGTAATTGAGTAGAAGTGTATACCTTGTAATTTTTAATATGTAATGTAATAGTTATGGAATATTTCTCTAACACTCCAAACATAACAAGATCCTCAGTGGTAATTATTCATTTAAATCAATATTATGTAATTTTTAAGGCCTTTTCCATATAGTTTGTATGAGAGTTTAGTTTAGATAACTTTAGGAGTTTGGGTATTGTTAAATTAATATCCATATATTACTTTATGTTAACATTGAAATGATATAGCATTTATAGATTAAAATGGTGTTTCACCTAAAGTATTTCTTTGTTTAGAATGGTTTTCTATAGAGGAATCTGGGATGCTTTGTTGGGATGGCATTAAGAGAAATAGAACCTTCCAAATCATAAACCTAATATAGTCCAAATAAGAACATAACGTTTGTTTGCAGTGATGACACAATTGACTCAGGATATAAACGATGGTGGTATCCATGCATGAGATCAGCTAGATTAAGCACATTGGAACTTATTTGTAGTGTAGAATTTCATGGGGAAACAACCCCCATCATTCATAGGATCAATATACCCTGTGCTAGTTTAAGTGTGGATTAAAGAACTGGAGAAAATATTTTATGTCATGGGGTGTTCAGAACACCAAAAGGTTAGTCTTGCTGTTTACCGTTTTGAAGTTGAAGCTGATCAGTGGTGGTCGATGGTGAAAAATATCAAGGATATTGAGGAGATTGATGCTCTTGTTTCGGATTAATTCAAATGTATGTTTCCTGATAAATATTTTCTTAAGGTTGTTCTTCTTATTATGGAAAAACAATTACTAGAATATCGGTAGGAGGATTACTTAGTGGAATATTATTAAGAAAAATTCACTTGACTGGCAAGGTATGCTCCCAATTTCTACGAGATCTTGAAAATAAAATCAACCTTTTTTACTTAGGATTAAAGCCAAAATATCGAAGAGATTTAGCTTCTCATGAGTTCAAATGTAATGAAAACCCAGTTCGTTGTGTGGAGAAGGTGGAAATGGAGTTTACCAATGATCGTGTGTTCATTGAAAAATAATAGAATAAGTGGTTGAGGAGGCAAGTGAAATGGAATAACTCCTCAAAAATGTCTGATGGTAAGAAACATAGGTGTACAGTTTTTGAAATTCATGGAAATAAGCATGTTGGGGAATGTTGTTTGAATTCTGGGTATTGCTATCGATTTGGTAATATGGGACATAAGGCTCATAATTTCACTAAAAAGAGAAGGTTAATGGAAACATAAAATCTTATTTACAATCGGTAATATTTTTTATGTGCAGTGAAATATGTCACTATGAAAATGTGTGTCCAAAAATGAAATCAACTGAGGGAATACAACCAGACTACAAGCAGAAAGGTGTAGTGAAATCTTTTACAACTACTTCAGTTGATGTTGGTCCATCAAATGAAGTAGTGTCTAGTCTACTGTTTGTTTGTTCAGATTATGCCAATGGGTTTTTTGATTCTGGGTCAACATATTTGTTCATTAAATAAAAGTTTTCTAGTAAATTTGGAATTCCATATCATGATATGAATCCTGAAGTTAGGGTTGAAACACCTGGAGGAAATGTTGAGACAAAACGAAATTATAAAAAATTATTTTCCTTGTGTGTGGAAAGAACCTACCTGAAAACCATATTGTTTTTCCTCTAGTATAGTTTGATGTTATTTTGGGTATGGATTGTCTTTCTTCTTGTCATTTTAAGACTGGCTATAGTTCTAAATAGGTTTCTTTTCAAGATGATTTTAGTTTATGTATATGAATGAACCCTTACTTTTGATAACATGTCAGGAAGAAGAGAAACTAGTAAAAGATGAGAATTAATGTTACCTTACACATATTGTTGAAAATAAAGGAACTATTCAGATTAATGATGTGCCAGTGGTAAATGTGTATCTTGATGTTTTTCATGATTAGTTTCCTAGTATTATACCTAATAAGGATGTTGAATTTACTATTTACTTAGTTCTTGATGCTAAGCCAATTTCAAAACTCACTTATCAAATTGATCAAATTTAAATTTTAGAGTTACAGAATAAATTGCAGGAGTTATTAGATAATGTTTTCATTCGTCCTAGAATATCACAATGGGGTTCTCATGTCTATTTTATTAAAAATAAATTTGGTTCAATGAGACATTTCATTGATTATAGAGAATTGAATAACATCAATGTTAAGAAAAAGTATCATTTGTCTCATATAAGTGATTCGTTTGATTAGCTCTATAGAGCATAGTAATTTTCAAATATTGATTTGAGGTTGGGGTACCATCCGTTGAAATTAAAGGAAACTAGAATTTCAATGACCACATTTTTCATGAGATATGGTCATTATGAATTTGTAGTTATGCCTTTTGGATTTACCAATTCACTTGCTATATTCGTGGATCTTATGAATAGAATTTTTGGAGAGATCTTGGATAAGTGCTTGGTTGCGTTCATTGATGATATTTTAGTTTATTCCAAAAGTAAAAAAGGAGCATGAAAATCATGTAAGTGTTGTGTTGCAAACCTTAAAATAAAATAAAATATTTGGGAAATTCAGAAAGTGTAATTTTTGGTTACAGAAAATTTCATTATTTGGTCACATTGTTTCAAAAAATAGCATAATTGTTGATCCTTCAAAAAAAAATTGTTGAAGAATGGAAAAGACCCAAAAATATAACCGAGATCTATAGTTTTATTTGTTTGGTAGGTTATTACTGGAGGTTTATTGAAAATATTTCATGATTATCGAGTCCACTGACTATGTTAACTAGAATAGTTTTTATGTTTGTTTGGAAAAAATAATGTGATGATTGTATTCAGGAATTTAAAATAAGATTTGTGAAAGCTCCAGATTTGGCACTACATTCGAGAAATGGTGAGTTTGTTCTTTATAGTGAATCTTCATTGAAAGTACTTGGATGTGTCCTTATGATTAATGATCAAGTAATTGATTATGCTTCATACTAGTTGAAACCTCATAAGTTAAATTACCCTACATATGATTTGGAAATAGCTGCTATTATTTTTTCTATAAAAATATGATGGCATCATTTGTATGGAGTAAAATGTGAAATTTATTCTGAACAGAAAAGTTTGATGTATATATTCACTCAGATAGAATTTAACATGAGACAGAGGAGATGGTTAGAATTAATAAAGGATTATGATTGCACGATCCTTTACCATCAGGGAAAAGAAAATAAATTGGATGATGCATTGAGTAGAAGAATTAATACTTCATTAACCATTCTACATCTGTAATGAGATCCTTTTGTTTTTGAATTGATGAACATTTTCATAGAATTTGTTGGTGTAGAAAATTATTTTTTTGTTTCAGGTGTCAGTGAAGTAATCTCTATCAAAAAGAATAAAGAAAGTGTAGAATAAAGATAGTGAGTTGAAGAAATAGGTAGAGTTGGTTCAAAAGGGTATGTTTCGTGAATTTAACATTGATAATGATTGTGTTTTGATGTTTGGAAAGAGATTATGTGTGCCTTGTGATTCATATTTAAAGAATGAGTTGTTATCTTAAGCACATAGTTCTCTATTTTCATATCATCATGGTAGTACTAAGATGTATAATGATCTTCAAGAGTATTACTGGTGGGATGGAATGAAAAGAGATATTGTTGATTCTTCTGTGAAGTGTTTGACTTGTCAACAGGTAAAAAAAGAGTGGTAGTTACAGAAATGGATGCTTCATTATTTATAGGTGCCAATGTGGAAATGGGAAAATATATCCATATACATCGTTGTGTGATTATCGAATACATCTCCAGGAAATAATTCCATCTAGGTTATTATTGACCGCTTGACTAAATCTACTGAATTCCTTCCTATTCGATATACTTTTTCTCCTAATCACCATTATCAGTTGTATGTTAAAAATATAGTCAGATTGCATGGTGTTCCCCTCTCCATTATATCTGATTTTGATCCCAGGTTTACTTCTACCTTTTGGAAAGGCCTTCAGAAGTCATTGGGTACTGACTAAAATTTTAGTATAAATTTTCATCCGCAGTGAGATGAGCAGACAGAACGGAAAATTCCGACCTTGGAGGATATGCTACATTCTTGTTCACTAGATTACTAGGGATGTTGGGATCAATATATTTCTTTTGTTTATTTTATTTATAATAATAGTTTTCATTCCAGTATAGAGATGGATCAATTTGAGGCATTATATGGAATGTGGTGTCGAACTCCAGCTTTTTGGGATGAATTAGGCGAAAGGAAGATGATGGTACAAGAATAGGTTGAAGAGACAAAATAAAAGGTTCAGTTGATTCACAAGCACATGAGAACAGATCAAATGAGGTGGAAATTATTTTCAGATAATCTGAGAAAGGATATCTCTTTTAAGGTAGGTGATCATGTCTTCCTCAATGTTTCTCCATTGAAATGTGTGATGTGTTTTGGTAAAACGAAAATTTGAGTATGAGGTTCATTGGACACTATGAAATTCTGGAGAAAGTTGGATCAGTTTCTTACAGAGTGGAATTACCTTAATTTTTATCCTAGGGTAACATTTTTTTTCATGATTCAATGTTGATAATGTATATGCCAGATTCATCTCATGTTTTATGCCTAGAGGTAGTTCAGTTGGAAGAGAATATCTCTTTTGAGGAACAACCAGTCCAGATTCTTGACCGAATAGAGAAAGTGTCGTGGAATAATTTGATTAAACAGGTAATGGTTTTTTGGAAAAAACATATGGTTGAAGAGGCAATGTGGGAATCTGAAAATTGTATGATGGATAAATACTCCCATTCATTTGATAAATGAATAACATTATGAGGACGCAATTTCCAGAAGGGGGGAAGGATGTAACATCTCAGGTAAAAAAAAGAAATAATGCATTTTCATAATTATTAACATTTGTGAATTAAATATAAATATTACTTTAAAATGGTTGATATTCTTGTTGGCGTACCAAATACAAAACAATGGGCTTCTTTGAAATCTTATGATGCACACTAATAATATAATAATATTATATTAAATGTAGTTAATTCATAGCCGTTTTATTGGTGGGAATGAATAGAACTAACTAAAATATGATTATACATGTGTTTCAAATGTTTTTACATTTATTCGATAAATTTTAGAGGCTTAATATGTTAGTTAATCTAGTTTTAAGCATAAAAACTATAATATTCTTTAAAAAGTCGATTTACCACCTTTTGATGGAGAACCCTATTTAATTATTTTCTTGGTCACATTTATATGTCCAATTTAACAGAATAAAATTCTTCTTTATAATTAGGATATCAAAATTCACTGTGGGTAAAATTTTGGAATTATTCAGATAAAATTCATTTTATAATGAATAGTGAAAAATACAGGATTTTAATTCAAAAGTGCCTTTTCATATAATTTATTTATATGGTTAGATTATATTTTTAATTGGTTTTAAAGTGTAATTAGAATAAATTTTTACCATTTAATCCAATTTTGGTCATTGAAATGAATTTCACTTTGAAATTGGACATAAACAATTATCAATCTTTTGATAGTTATTGTTTCATAATAACAGGCTATTTGTTTTGACAACAAAAATTACATTAAAATAAATTAATGAAAATTATATGATTTGAATTTGGTAAATTAGAAATCATTTTTTTATTTTGAATATCAAATATATCTTAGGTTGATTTTTTTTGTATTTTTCTGAAAACATCAATTTTTGATGAATAGTGAAACCACTATGTAGTAGTTAAAAAACTGACCATTTCATTTAAATGAAATTTTACTACTTTTCTAGAATGTTTTCTAAAAATCCG
Source organism: Viscum album (assembly GCA_963277665.1). Lineage (NCBI taxonomy): Eukaryota > Viridiplantae > Streptophyta > Magnoliopsida > Santalales > Viscaceae > Viscum > Viscum album. The sequence goes on from OY728119.1 coordinate 2,084,178,064, forward strand.
ATATACATGGTTGTTATTAATAAGTAAAATGTGGTTTAATAAGATGAGAATAATTTTTGGGAATAGTAACTTATGACTTTTATTTACAACGGTTAAAGGTAAATAGGGTAATTTGAGGTGAAAAAATATTATAATAAAACACATTACCTTACCACTTGTCCTAACCATACTGGTTGAGTAATTTATTACCATGGGCATCTTTGGGTCATTTTTGGGACCCTGTGAAGCCAAATAAGAGTTATAATGACACTTTATTTTAATTAACCTAATGTAATGGAATAAATGGCATAGACAAATATAGTTTAGTAAATTAATTTTTATATGGGGATATATAAGTAATATTTCTAAATATAAATATTCATTGTAAATATGAAAAGATTTTTTAAATTATGGTATTTATTTAATAATTTTTAGACATCATATAAATTAAATTATTTATGACACAATAATGATGCAATATTTACCTAATTAATAAATGATTTAAATAAATAATATTATAAATATTAAAACAATACCCAAAACATGTCCAATTTTTATTGGATGATCTTATTTCAAACTTTGGTCATCTTATCTTAACATTTAATTAGTTTTCAATCTCTATAAACCAAGTATAATTTTATAATAAAATAATATTTTCAAACCTTCTTAAAGAGACCCTCATCCCCTTTATAAAAATCTCTCACTTCTAACCTAATCCACAGACCTATAAAGCCCCTTCACACATCCAAAACCAGCCCAAATTAGCTCTAAATAGCCCTATCCTCCTCCTAGGAGCCTTACCTTAGGCATAAGGCCCTTCAAGAAGTCCTTTTAGTTCAACCAAAAGGGAGTAAACCAAAATAAAGGTAACAGTTTCTCTTAAATTATTTTATATTATTTTACATCTACAACCAAAAATATCTTTTTATTACATTATTTTATAACAACACCAGTATCCTCAGAATATTTGTATGTTGTTATGCGAATTATTCTAACTATACTTACACACACCTTTATATAATGGGTGAAGAACATACTATTTTTATGGATGGAAAACTAACGCGTCACGAAACGATGATTGTTCGATTATCTCTTACCGCCTCTCATGGTGGATATTTAGATGATAATATAATTATATATGATATATATGTTGTTTATGTTTTATTTATGCTTCTATATTTTACATTTATAGCATACCTTTATGGTTTCTATTATGGTTAAACACGATAATTTCATTAGAGGATGTGCGGACTACCGCCCCCTCAAAGTGATATGACTCTTTAATGCCATATTTGGGACTTATGAAGGTTATATTTAAGCATATTATATATGATATTATACGTTAATTATAATATAACTATGTATCATTATGTAGTAATTCCATTATAAAAAGAAATAAAAATGAAATTAGTGTTCGTGCGTACGTACGGCTTACTGTCTCTTTGAACGATGCATTTCAATTTTTACCTCAAAATGTTATGTACTATTATAAATATATGTATATTCAGGATATATATGTTATATATGATATCTAAATCAAGAATATTATTCTAGATATAATGAAATTTTTACCATGTGAACAACATGTAATTATAAGAAGTCCATTTTTTAATCAGGTACCAAATATCGACAAAACAACGGTTATTAACATAAATGATTAAATAATGTTTATCACCTGGTGATAAGTAATATAAAGGGAATAATAAACATGAAAAAGGTTATTAATAATGTATAAATAAAAGTTACATTATTATTCTGGATATTAAAGAATGAACGGGTCAAGTCAGACATGAGGTAAGGGAAATTCTTAAACCAATTTCCATTCTTTGGGTTAATCTTCAAATTTTATGTTATGTTGTACTATAATTATGTATGAAATAACATTTTATTTCCTCTCTTGTATTTATAATTTATTTATTTGTACTTATAGTAAATATACATAACTGATCTATTTTATTTTCAAAATGTTCTTTATACGAGACTTCGTCTCAATCTCCTTTCAGTGAGGCATATTTTGATTTATACATGAATTTATTTTATACGTTGTAAAAACCCCTTTGAATTTTCATTTCATTCAAATAGAATATTTTTCTACAAAGTGTTTTACTAAATGAAAAATTTAATGTTTCTTTTTAACATATGCAATGATAATGAACTTTCCACCGCCACGAGAATTATTTGATATTTGGCATCCTTAACAAGCCTTAATGTTTTTTTAACTTAAAATAAATATCATATACCATTTTAATGTGTTTTGGTACTACAAATGGTTTTGAAAAATAATTTATTATTTAAATATCTTCAAATGATATATTGTTATTGTAAGGTGTAAATGTTATCTTTATTTAATGCTTATTATTTGTGTTACGGTTCATGGGCATTGTTTACGCATATAGGATGTTCCGTGATAAACCTAGGCAGGGTGAGCTCAAGATATCTCTACAATTCATTGGGGAATGTGACCAAGTTAAATGCGATTATTTCTCCTAAGATATTTATTGAATATACTATCATGGGTATTCAAAATCTATGTACCTACGTACCTGTGATAACAACAATGTATGTATGTTATGGATGCCACAAGTTACCTTCATGATTTATGATTTTGATGTGCTATTCATAAATATAATGATTCAATGAGGTATGTTAAAGAGCTTATGTTATGTATGCAATGATGGACTATTGTTTTCATTCTTTGTTTTATAACCCTTACTGAGCTTTTTATGCTCGTCCCATGTTTTGAAATGTTTTTCAAGGGACCTAAAGATGAATAGGGTCAAGGATGGGATCATGGAAAAGTCATGCAATCTAAAACCTAGGACTAGACATGACACTTTTTTCAGGAGTTATTATTTTATGAAAAAATGGAAACTAAGTTGAAGTTTCTACGTAGTAATTTTTGAGATGTAATGTAATAGTTATGGCCTAATTATCTAAAACTATAAACCTAAAAAGATCCTCAATGTGGATTATTCATTTAATTCAAGATTATGTAATGTTTAAGTCCGGGTCCATATATATATGTTCAAAATATCCCTATTATACCATTGATATTGTGAATAAAATTCCCTACAGAATACAGGGTTGAAAATCCATTACACATAATGAAAATTTTGCATTTTTTTGAATTATGTAAATATATCATGACTTTAATTTATAATACAACTCAATATAACCCTAAAATTGTATCAAAACTATTAATTCTAAAGAAAATATTTTTTTAGTAATAATATAATATTTTACATTAAGAGGTTAGTAATCATTTGATTGCATGAAATGTAATTCTCCATATACATTTATTTATTCTAGATAATCATATAATTAAAAATAAACTGTTGTTTATATGGAATGTTTTTTATTATTAAAAATAATTTATGATTATTTAAAGATACCTGTCATAATCCCTAGTATATCGTATCAGATTTGACAAATTCCTAGATTATCCAAATTTTTCTGGACATTCTTAGGTAATGATAACTTTATATCTCTATATATATTTCCTATCAATTATCTATGTGACCATCTGATAGATATCACTCGATCAACATTTAGTTAATAGAATATATGAAGATAGAATTTTTTAAAACTATTGATATTTAAAAATATTATTATTAATTTTATACTCTTTAAATTTTTTTTAAAACAATATAAGATCAAAAAATAAGATTCTATGATGCTAAATTATGATGTCTACAGAATACAATTTTCATGATTCATGCATTATTCTTCTTTAACAATTTAATCAAATTATTCCTATGAAAAAATTACATATTATTATATTTTTATTTACATAAATATCCTAAATGTCATTAAGATAAATTAACCTTAAATATATATGAAGTAACTAACTGTATCTACATAAATTTATCCTTACCACCATAACTTAAAACAATTTATAATATTTAGGGAAAATCACATTTTTTTTATTGAGCTTATTTCTTTAAGAAAAATTGATATTTTTATTATAACTATTACTATATTAAATTTTAAATATTTATATTACTAGATAAATTTTTCATGGTAGGGATTTTGGGTGGTTTTTTGGGAGATGTTAGTGGAAGGAATATTTATTATGGCATATTTTGGTGGGGTAATTTCATATCTTAAAGGATGTAAGCGTTTTTTACATAACCAGAATGATTCTAATAAATTATTATTTTTTATTTTTCATAGATATTTCTATTTAATAAACCATATAGATCATACTAGAAGTGTGTTGGTGGATAATACAATGGAATAGTGGCCACTGTGTCCTCATAAGATTAAATTTTCATTATATAAATTTTTTTAAGACTATAATAATCATCATATAATGTTTCATAAGGAACATTAAATCAATATAAGTATTATATGAGACTCTATAGGAGTAATTTTACAATTTATATAAAAAAAATATTTTTACATATGTATCATGGTAGTATGTAAACATTTTTTCCCAATATATGCATCATAATCTCCGATTTATGGATAATCCATATCTAATTAATATCATTTTTTATGTTTAAATTTCATAATCATTGGATAATAATAAATGTTTCAACAAAATTATTATAAAGTTTTATAAGATGATGAGGAATGAGTTGTGTAAGGATTGTTACTTGAGATTTAACTAAAAATAAAAAGTATTTTCATGGGGATAATTTTATTAATTAATAAAATCAGAAAATAATTATTTTTACATTATCTAAATTTAATCAAAAAATGATTATCGAGAAAGTCAAACAACAATATTTAAATATCTTTATAGGATATTTTATCTAACTTTATAAATATGAATTTGAAAACACATCCCACCTCATGGTAACAACATAGAGAAAAAAAGAGTGTTGCATTGACATGATAACTGTATTTTCAAACACATGATATAGAAATAGATTATGGATTTGGGTTTTGATTACTAGAAACATTATGAAATAATTATTTTCTATAGTTTAGAGGATAATTTTCTTATTGTAGAAAATAATTGGGTAAATTATTCGATTATAAAAAAATTTATCTATAAAAAGATTGTGTGAAATTATTTAGTGAAATAAATTGAAGAAATATCTTATGAAAAATAAGAGGCATAAATTTTTTATGGAAAAATGGGAACAAAAAGATGAAGGATAATAATTGAAATATAATGAACATAAAGATTTATAATTTTTATTTTTTTAATTATGGAAACCAGTTGGGAAATCATGTTATCTAAAATTCACTTTATGTAATTTTTTAGAGTTTTTCTAAATAATATAAAAGTGAAGAATATCAAATCATCATCTTTGGTGTAACAACATTCCTATCACATATAGAAGAATAAAACAATATTTGGAACAGTGTGTTCATTTTTCAATACGGAGCAGTGTGATTACATTTTATTGTTGTTTTTGACTATGTGATGCTTTTTGGGTGCTTCGGAACATGTAAAAAATGGTAGTGATGATTATTTTGTTAGGGTCATTAGCACGTTTTTCATGTATTCTCCTGAGAATATCCTATTTCGATGAACCATGTAAATTTATCCTATATTTATTATTGATCTGTTTTATTATATTATAATCATCTATAATATATAAATAATATTATATTCTAATACTTTGATAAGATCATTTCAACGGGAAATTTACTTAATTTTTCAAACTAGAATAACCCTTATCTGGAAACAGAATCTTTTGGAAATAAAAACTATTATTAATGATGATGGTTTGTTGTTTATTTCTCCCTCTTTTAATACATGGAATAAATTTTCAAACATAATAGAATACATCATTTTGAATGTAGTTAGTTCATGTTATGTAAAAACATAATGCAACATTGTTTTTTGTAATTATGGATAGATGTTAACATATAAATTATTCCTAGAATCACATCCAACCTTGAGATTATAAATCTAATAGATAGTGATATTAAGTAGTTATATGAGGATTTTATGGGGATCACTGTTTTCTGAATATCATTTAATAACCATTTATAGATAGATGAAATGTCTTGAAAATTGTGACATTTTATGTGTAAAATTATTCTTTCATACATATGAATGTGATGCAAAATTCTGAGATGAAAAGTACCACCCTAAAATTATAAATTAATGAAATAATATTTAATATTTTTAATAAATATATTTGTTTATACTTTAATAAATGTAACATCATGTTAGCTTGTATTACAAGAAATAATAAATTTGTTTTTTAGTTTCCTTTACACGCAAGACCGAGTTTGACTGAATAATAAAATATTATTAATGTCTTAATTATTCAATATAATAAAATATAATATACTGTTAAAATATATTGTTTTTAATAATATTAGTTTAATTTTGTATATATATATTGTTTTATTCATTTTTAATAACAAAATAGAAATAATTATGAAAACCAATTATTAATATATGAAATGTTGTAATAAAGAAAGATTTTTATATTTCCAAATGTGTAGTAACGTATTAAATTTTATTAAATACTATTATTGAATGAATGAAGTGAAATTTATATAGTATATATTAAAAAAAATTATTTTTATATTCATATTGTTGAATTTATATCAATAAGAGAAGAATTAATTCGATTTTCTCCTTAAAAATTATTTTTTTTTCTAAAATGAAAGTTGGCCTTCTTTTAATGGAGAACCTATTTTAAAACTACTTTTTCAATTTTATAAATTTTATATAAAAATCTAAACTTCAATTATGATAGATTAATTTCAAAAATTACTTTAAGTTTAATCATTTAAATGTTTTTGAGAAGTTTCTAATTTTAATGAACTATGTGAAATACATAATATTAATTGAAAACATATTTTTTTGTCTGAACTATTTATTATGATAGAAATTTTTTCATTTTTTAATGAAACATTTTTTATTTTAAATTAATCAATCCAATTTAGGACACTATAATCAATTTTACATTGATATTGTATATAAACACATCAGATTGTTTTGAACATTTTTACATTAAAAGCCCACTTTCTCATCTCGTCTGTGGGATTATATTTAAATTATTTTCTACCACTTCAATGACGGGAAATTTAAAAAATGGATTCCATTTTTCCAATTAGGATAATTTATAACTTCTAGTATGTTTAACATAATGTTTTCCCAAAAATATTAGTGAATGTAGTTAAAATAAATTAAAGCGATCAGGGTAAAATTAATCTTAATAATGGAATTAACCTTCTTCTTAAGGGCCAAAATGACCTAGAAACATTAAAAAACCCTAATTTTTTTCCATATGTTTCCCATAACCTCATATGTATTGAATTGGATTAAGTATTTTAGGCACATGATTTAAGGGATATAACTTAAGAGTGTTTACCTTTATATATTTACAATAATGCCACTCCACCTCCACTATAAAAAGAAACTCAACCATCCCTCATGTGCACACATCTAAATAATGTTTTATTATTCATTACCTGACCAAAATACTCCCAAAATACCATCCTCTATCCCTAAAGTCATATCTTTAGTCTGAAATTCATCCAATGAAGTCTTTTAGTATAAAATAAAAGGAATTACCTGATTAAGATGTAACACTGTTCAACGATCTCTTTTGTTTCCATTCATTATCCTCCACTAAAATTATTCATATATCATTCATATATAATAAAATATTTCACCTGAATATACTATTAATTTTTTATTTAAATATTACTACATACACTAACAAACACATATATCAAATGGTATATGCAATCATCGTTCTTGAGTACGGCGGACTACCGCCTTACAAACCAATGTCATTCGTTATTACATTAAAACCATTCAAGGATGAGAATAATGATTAATTAATAGTTTATATCTGTTTTATATTATATTTATAATTTCATTATGATTTTTAATTATTATATAATTCAAACCTTGATGCTTTCAATTTTTTAGGGAATATGATAACTTCGTTTGTGGTGTGTGGACTGCCACCTCCTCAATACGACGTAATTTGTTCAGGCTATACATGGGATGTATATAAGCGGCGGTTTTAATAAAATTTTTTAAAATCTATGATATAAATATGATACTATAATTCTAATATATATATATATATAACATACTATTTAAACAGAACAATGAACTTGATGTAGTGTTCTTGCATACGTATGACCTACCATCTACATGAATGATGCATTCATTTCCTATCTTAAAATATTATGGATTATTGTAAATACATATATAATGAATATATATGATAATAAAATAATTTATTAATTTTTGATATTGTGAAATCATGATATATTTAATAGGAAAAACAAAGATCAAGTAAATATATACTCAAAAAACCTGGCCATTAACACCTGAAATTGATAACATAATAAATGATTACAAACAAAAAGGTATTAAGATATTATAAAAAGATTATATATGATATTATAAATATGTTTTGGTTATCTTAGAAGATATTAACATGTTTTAAACCATTATATGTGATGATAATGTCTTTGAAACTAGAAGGAATCGTAATGCATGTAATTTTGACACAATTTCAATTCATTGAGGAATACAGTAATATTATTTACCAATTTTATTATATATGGACTACATACTACCAATATGACATATAATATCATAAATAATAAAAATTTAATTGTATTATATGTTTCATATTTTATTATATCATATTATGTGGTATTATTATAATGTCAACAAATAGTAAGGGATTCATGTCTCACTTTTCATTCCATAAGGCATATACAATTTTCACCAATAGTATCGTTTTCATGGTGTATATATTTTACTATGACATTTTTTATAATTAACATCATTAATTTAATTATATTCAATTCTTTAACTGATTTTATTATTTCATAGATCTCATGATTCGGTATTTACACATGTATCATGGGATTTTCATCTCATTATTTCTGTCAGTGCGATTATCATTATATTCACCACATACTTCTTTGTGTGACGAAACCACTTCCCATTATGATATATTATTTTATGAATACTTCTATATTACAATTTATTTAAATTTTTACTAATAATTATATCAATAGATGTATTTTAACATGATAATTACCATGTTGTAAGAGTTATCATTGCATTATCAGTTTAGTTTTTAATTTTTTACAATATATTAAAATAATCACATCCATATGATCATTTTTATTATCAATTAAATATATCTTGATTATATATACTCTAATGAGATGGATATTATTATTTAATAAACCACTAATGTATTTACATATATTGTTCACTTTTTTACTTATTCAATTAACATGGGAATTATTGATAAATTAGTATCTTTTATTTAATACATATATTTGATAAGGCGTTTTGTTCATTAATTAAATATATTATTTCATAAATTTGTATTTCATTGGAGATGAAATTCATTGGTTGGGGATAAGATATGAAATCCCCTCCATAGTTCAGTAGTCTCATATGAAGAATCATTCAAAAAAATTTGTGAATTTTATACAATCTTGGGAATAAATCATAACATTATTACTATAATGTTCTTAGGAATGAAGAAATCTAATAATTAAGAATTTACTTTATAAGGAATTTGGTTATTATTTTTATCCACAATATATTCTATTAAATTATTTTTGGATTTATTTCATTCATTGTTTATTTGTAATGTTCCATGTGTTTTAGTTATCTATCATGCCATATTGATTAGGAAATTCCAATATATATATGAATGGATGTCTACTCAGTTATTTACATTTCCATGATGATTAATATCATTAATTAATTTTTCCTTAAATTGTATATACACTTACTAATAATTGTATATCACCCTTACTTTTTTCATTCCCAATGATATGAAGAATAAATCATTTAATGAGTTTTCAAGGATGCAGCTCATTTCATTTTATGTTGTATCATGTTTTATTTTCTAATTTCACAATGTATTGTGTGCATCATGTATGTAATTAGTTTTCCAAAACTAATAATTAGATCACAACTTCTATATATGACTCCTTTTTATCATTCCATTATAATAAAGGATATCTTGGAATCTGGGATTTTGGCTTCACAACATTATAGTTGTTATCAAAGAATTTTTATTAAAAACATTGGGAAAAAGATCTAAAACAAAATTGACTTAGTTTCATAACACTAGGATAAACGATTACGATAATCATAGATTTTATTCCTAGAAGATGTTTAAGGTGGATATTTTGTGGGACTTACTAGAAATATATCCATGTCTAGACACTACATTTTTAAATATTTACTGAACAGATGCACCTTGGAGTCACAACTTCAAAAAAAAGGTGCCAGGACTAACTCGACCATAACCTGGTACATGACATATGTCCTTACTATCCACCTCTTTTAAAACACCTAAGGGATAATCATAGTAATATTAATAACATATGTACAAAAAATTATGTAAGATTTCAATGTAAATATATCCTCAAATAAACAATATTTTTGATAATGATATCATCTATGCGTATACATTTTATTTTTGTTTATGTTTTACACCATATATATAATTATACAATTTCCATAATTCTAGGTGATAATCTTACTTTTTACATTATTTTGAAATTAATAATGGATTGATGAAGTGTATTAATACTCAGGGATGATGTTGTGATTTACCTACTAAGGAAACCAATACATCTATTATTAGAATTGATAACTATACAGATATATTATCGTAGCTTAATCACTTTATGTCACATAAAATTTCTACGATGGACCAATCTATTCCACAATAATATTCATTGATGTTGGATCACATTAAGAAATAAGTGACCCATCATGTATTGCTATTACTGAACCAATTGTGGTTAATATATTGAATAAGTCTTTAGAGAATATATTCACTGATCTCTTATGTGGTAAAAATAAGGTTACAATTGAAGTGTTTTGTCTCAGAATTGATGCAGATAAATGGTGTCACATCATCTAGAATACTATGGATTAATTGTAAATAGAACTCATGGACAAGATAAAATTTAAGAAGAAATTATTTGAGAAATACTTCAATCCTGACAAAATAATGATATGAATAGAAATTCACTAAGAATAAATAAAAATGAAGAATAGAGTGTTTCATAATATAAATCCAAATATACACGGTTACCCAGTTAATATTTGTATTTCATATTCAATACAGAGTGAAAGATTGTTCACTTCTTTTAATGTATTAAGATATGTCTCTAAAGGGTTATAATGTCATGATAATTTTATTTATTTGATGAAATAGTTTTAGGTTCTGTCAAGAAATAAAAATAATTTTATGTGCCTTATGTATTCAATGTGGTGAAAGACAAGAATAAAGGGAAGATAAAATAAACAAGAAATTGTTTTAGGGAAATAATTATTTTTCAACATGTTATAATTGTGGTAAGAATCACACTAGTAAATTCTTAAAAGAAATGGGAGTTTTTTATAAGTGTGGACAAATGGGTCATAATGTAAATGAAATTAATTGGATGAAAATAAAAAATGATGTTCTGTGTTACGACTAGATGGATATAGGGAAATATGAAAATAAATTCCCCAAGCGTCAAGGGAATCTACCACAATAATATAAGACCTCAATGTTAAACAAATGTTATTTATATATCCTAAGTGGAATGATTAATTTTCACATAAATTAGGATTCTTTAATAATTTTGATCAATTTTTTTATTGATTATGAACAATATATCATTTTTTCTATATTAATAAATATTTTACTAAAATACTTTTTAATCAATTATTTTAAATCATGTTATGATCAGTACCAATAACCAAGAAAATTTATTCAGTAGAAAATTGAACTTTTGGGAAAACACATGATTGAGGGAAAGATGACCCTTAACATATTCTTAAGGACAAGATAATTATGTTTTAATAAATATATTATTTAAATGGATAATGTAAAAGGGATACTAAAAACATCCCAAGAAATTATTCAGATGTGTTCGACCATAATATTTTGAAAGGTTAGTTGTGTATCAATTTTGTTTAGTGGTTATTTGGATGTGGTTTTAGAGGTTAATGTTTTACTACACCATATTCTGAAACATGTAATATGAAAAGAATTAAAAATGGTTATATAAAGAAGTGATGTATGTGATTTTTTTATAAATTATAAATTTATATTTTCTAATATTCAAAAATAGTGAATGAATTCTTCAACACTAGTAAAAGTTGTCTTAGAACAGAAATGTTGTTAGATTATGACCATTTTTTTATGATATCATTAAATTTTTTAATAATTTTGTTTAAAGAATATGTGGTAATAAAATTTTAGATGATCATGTTATTTATCACCCTCTATCATAACTTGATAGTTGTATTTCTCTTCAATGTCTATGATTTCAGTAATGTTCTCCAATTTTAATGATTTGGTTTGTAGCAATCATCACATTTCCTATTCCTTATTATCAAGAAGATATATTATTAACCCTATTTATGATGTGGGTTTTCCAAAAAATAGTATTTTAAAATTAAAACCACTGATTATTGAGATTATATAAAAATTTCGATGACTTAATTTAATTAAGGTTGGGAGAATGTGACACCCCAAACTTCTAATGTAAGAATATTTCACTTAAATTGATTGTTATTAATTTTATTCAGTATCTTATGAATTGTTTTATCTAATTATTTTTTTTACCACTCAATAGAAATGAATACCAAATCCAATTGAATATATAGGATATTGTTTTATGAAGAACTATTTGTATCCATCCAAATGTGTATCATAATTATAAATTATATTAAATTATATTAGTAAATGATATACATACATACATATATATATTATATTATATTAAATCAAAAAAATATTTATCCAATAGATCTAATTAATATAATATTACAAATAAGTCTAGTTTTACCCTTAAATTTTGTAGTTTTTTAAAATGACATTTTTGAAACATGTAATGGATCACATATTTTAAAATGATGATTTTCAATTTTAAAAATATTTTATTTAAAAATAAACATCAATTTGTTAATTTAATTGTGATAATTAGTATAGTTTGTATTTTTTGTATTTTTTTGAAAAGTTTCATTTTTAATTAACAGGGAAAATACTAAATTTTTATTGAATACTTCATTTTGGTATTATTTATTTGTAGAGATAAATTCTATTTTAAATTTGGTTTATATTCATATTATATTAATTTGAATTAATTATTCAAATTTAGGACATTATAATCAGTTTTACTTTGAGATTTTATATAAACTCATCTCAAACTTTTGATGATCTATTCTTTTAAAACTTGAATTCTCAACCAGTATGTTGGAAAAAATTTAAATAAATTTCTACCACATATATTACTAGAACATAAAAAATATATATAATATATTTTAAAAAATAATATGTTAAAATTAAATTTATTTTCAACATAATTTTTGATAAAAAACATTAGTGATTTCTGTTAAATTTGTTTAATGTGGTTTAGCGGAATTTGTGTTTACCAATTCACTAAACCTTAATCATATGGGCCAAATGACATAGAATCTTGTACAAAACTTATTTTATGGTAAATTTCCAACCATATACTCCATTTTATCTAATTTGATTCATTATTTGATGCCAATAATTTATGAAATACCTATCCATAGTATTTTCCTTTTTATATTTATAATAAATCCACTCAACCACCACCATAGAAGATAATCACCATTCCCACTTATTCTTAACTATAAGTACCATTTTCTAATTCAATCAATGACCAAATATATCCCAAACATCTTTAAAATCACCATATAACCCTCAATTACTTCATAATTCCCACCAATGAGGTTTTTTGGAATAATCCATAATACGTTACCCAAAAAAGAGGTATTACTCATCAACCAAAACTTTTGATTCATTTCTATATAAACCCCATAAAATATTGTTATATAGTTATTATATAATTAAATAACTATAATAAATATAATATATATATATATTTATGTAATTTTTATCACCTACACTCACACACATTTCCATTATATATAATACACAATAATTTTTCGTGTGTACAACAGAGTAATGCCTTGTTAACCTATGTCATTAGTTGTTCCGTTTCCTCCATTCAATGATGGGAATAATGATAGATTTATATTTTATATATGTTATATATGATATATATAAATATTTTATGATTATTTATGAGAATAATATTTTGTGATATGCCTAAAACTGAGAGGGGGTTGAATAAGTGTTCGAGACTTTTTAAACTCATTTATTCTTGTACCCCTATACCTTTGGACCTGATAGGATCTTGATTATCTTATTCTATTTTCCCTCTCACATGCAGTAATTTGAATTTAGTAAGAATATGCACTTGAAATTTTTAAATGTTTTATCACTCACTAATTGTAGCCACGTCTATGCCGTGTATATTAATTAAAATTGCAAAAATTCTCCACTATAATGTAGTAACTATTACAGTGGTTGACTCGGAAAAAATCTACTAGTCGGTGTGGCTCAGTACACATGGAAGAGGGAAGGAAATAATTACTTCCCAATGTTTCTCCCTACACTCAGAGGGGGAAAGGAAAAAAACCATCTTTTAACATGAAACAAGTAATATATACCCTTACGCTTGCTGGTTCATTATACTGCCAGTGTAAACAGTCTCTTATAGCCTCTAACATGTTCATTATACTACCTATGATGATAATATTCTCTCTATTAAAAGAGTTTTGAAAACCAAAATAATATTCCACCTGTTGTGGCCTGTTGGATGTTCTAGTGCTACTTTGTTTATCCACATTCTTCTTCATCTCCATGTTACATACATATCATCATGCATGTAACCAACCTCTTCACTCTCTACAACAAACATTTAAGCTGCACACTCTTCTTCTTCTTATTCATCAATACAAAACCAGATTCTTTAAAACCTGATCTTATTCACACTTTCCCTTTCTGTTAAAAACCAACTACACAGAACTCTTCTTATTCATCTTCTTGAGTGAATCACATGCTCTCTTTTTGATAGTTAAATCTATGAAGTCCGCCTCAACATAGCATCATCGCAGTTTACCAGATTCTAGTAATAACTACAATCACAAATCATATCTTGTTCTCCAATCCCTACATGCATGCCACCCTGCTTGGGAACATCCAGTCTCTCACACCACCAACAACTTTTGTGCCACAATTATTCACATCTCACAACTTGCGTGGCATTTCGGGTTTAGACACAATACACTTGATTCATACAAATCACTACTTTCCCTCTTCTTTCATCTTGTGCACCACAACTTCTTCTACGGAACTCTGCTTTGACACCACACATCATGTGATCCTCTCTAATTGTGTGCCACTCTAATTTAACACCTTATAAATAACTCCTGACTTGCATGACACGTCATCTTGCACACCACTTTTACTACTTGTTCAATCAGAGCTCAAATATTCTCAAAAGTGTTGGTCATAGTAAAATGAGCAGGCTTGTCATCTATTTATAATCATTTTGGTGACTTTTAAACCACATACACTTGTGATGTTCTTATACATGCATGCCACTCCATCTCTCATGTGCCGCTCCATCACATGTGTGCCACTCCATCACATGTACATCCCTTTCTTTCCTTTGTAATATTTTGATATGATGAGGTTGAAATTTGACTTGCGTCCAACAAACACTTGTGTTCCCCATATACTTCTGCACCACACATGCATTCCACGTCATGACTTTAGCACTACTTTCTTTCCTTTGACATATTTTTATGTAATGATCATGAAATATGACTTGCACGCAACATACACTTATTTTGGGCTTATACATTCGTGCCACACTTGTGCAAAACTTCATGACTTGGGTACAACTTAATTTTTCCTGTCATATTTTGATGTGAGGATCTTGAAATATTACTTGTGTGAAAAATGCCCATGATCCCCATTTATACTTGTGTGCCACAATTGCTTTCCACTCTTTGACATGTACACCAGTTTCCTTCCATTGCAAAAAAACATCTTTACTACCCCTATCGATCATACGTCTTTAATAACATGTTATCCAAACAAAGGATATTTGTGATATACAAATCAACAATGCATCATAATAGTTATAGCCACTCTCTTTGGAATATGAATTACAATGTACTTCTTCATCCTGACTTCAAATCCTAAATTCCTTTTGGATTTATAATTACAATGAACTAAAATCTTATCTCTTCATCAAAATAATGGAGGATTGAGGATTCATCAAACACCTTAAATGTTGTAGAGAATGTATCACATTTGAAACATGATTTATGATCATTATGAAAAGTGAAAAATTCTTTTGATTTAAAGGCAATATATAATGTATGACCATCCAAAAATACCATGACCTTACATAATATCTCTTCTTATTCAACCATCATTCTCTACTCCAAATACTCATTATTCTTTAATAATCTTTAGAAAGATGATAATTCACCATTCTGATCCAATCATCCTCAAATGGATGATACCTCTCCATTCATCATTGTTGTAAAAAATGTATCACCTTTCACAAATGTTCTTTGATCATTGGATTAGTTTAATAATCCTCTGAATTCAATTAATATTCTTGTAGAATTTCTGAATTTTTACATCCAATACTATGATTCTATTTCAATTCTCCCAGAAACCTCACTTCATCCAATATCAATAATATTTATAGTCCTTTTTCATCTCCTTCTTCATTTTGACCTGTATTGACTAAAATTTACAACAAATAAAACCTACATACACGAAGTGGTCCCAACAATCTCCCCTTTGAATTTTTTTGTCAATAACTTAATATCTCCTCAAATAAATATGTCAATGTCAAAATGATAATCTTTCTCCTCCGCTTTATGTATTTCTATACACTATATTTTTAAAAAATTTATTTCACTTTCTCTCCACATTATTAACAAGAAATACAATGTTCATGGTAGAGAGGGTATCAGTCATTACATAATCAGTGCTACATCAATCGTTTCACTATAATTATACTTGAGAGAAGCTAGATGTAGAAAACAAGATGATTTGATTTAAGCCACAAATCTATCCATTATTCACTAATCATGATGCCTCATGAGATGAGATATCATACACTTTCCTTCAAGGGTATTCCACTTTTATTCCATGTCGATGATATTGAATTTGATAAGATATAATAAACATGAAATTCTATCACTCACTTCAATAAATAGATAAAAAACATTCAAGTGAAATTGGAAGGATAAGTGGCCTTAGGGAACATTCATTCTTCTTATGTTACTAGTTGACCTAGTTACCCCCCCCATTGTAAAAATATCTTCATCTTGAGTAACCAAGGATGAGATTTTAAGAAAATAAATACATTTCCCATTGACTTTCTATTAATAAAATTTAAAGAGTAATATAATTTGATACCTACTGATGTTGTTACTGATTGAAACAATAAATCTGGAAACTTTATCATATGTCTCCCCATCAAGGGAACACTCCTCATCATATTAATATTTGAATATCTATTGAATAATATTCCATGGATGAAATATTATTCAGATTTTCTATCATGAGTTGATAACAATAAAGTATTCCCAGGTTTTCCCCATAAGATATTTATTCACCTTTAATACCCTGTATTATTAGATCAAATTCAATACACAAATATTTAAGGGAATATGGTGTATCCTTCATTCTTCAATAACGTGAACTAAATGGTTGGGATAGTTTTGTCATCCAAGATTCTCTATTTCACCCATTATTCACAGTTGCACATTTGATCATAAATTTTGATTGTGGTTGTGTGGATCCTTCTTTCTTCATAAATGTGAATGACAAGGGTGAGATGGTTTTCTCAACCAATACATTTATTTTGGTCTTCATAGTGGCACATTATATCTTTAATTTTGATTGTCACAATGTTGATCCTTCTTAATTTATTAGTTTGAATTACAAGGTTAAGATGGGTTTCTAAACCTAGATTCTCCATTTCCACAATTATTCACAGTTAAACATTTGATCATAAATTCAGATTGTGTATGTGTGGATATTATCACTTCTTCCATTTCATTGTGTGTGAATATTCATTATTCATGCTCTTTCAAAGTAATATAATCTTTTATTTCTTGTTTCTTATTCTTGAGGAATTCTTCTTGTGATGGAATAAGCCAATTAAATGTTTACGTGAATGAACAACCTTATTTCACCTCATACACAGAACATCCAGAACATTAGAGTCTCCTTTGGTTTAAAACATCTTATTCACCTTTCCTTCATCATGTGTAGACTTCTCATTAATTTTTATAATGGATTAAGCCTGTGCATATTCATTCTTCCTCATTCTTTCCAAATCATTAGGCTAGATATTCAAGATGTATTTAATCACTATGGTGGAATGTTCATAATTTCCCCATAGCGTCCTCATAGTTTCATCATTTTTGATTGTTATTTTTGATGCACTACCCGTAAACATAATGGAATTTGAATCCAATGACATATCAGTTTTCCACCATGTAAAAATATTAGGAGAAAACATATGATTAATTCCCATGATAGCCTCTTTATTCTTCACCAACTTCTATGTCCATATGTTCTTATTAGCATTCAATAAATTATGATTTATGCATGTGCCATTCTTGTGACCACTCCCATTGCATACATAAAATATGTTGTCACTCATTATAAATCGTTTTAAGTATACAGATGATTCTGGATCAGGGGATGTTGATCTTATTTTCTATCTTCATTCCCCTTGAGATGGGTTATATATTTGCTTTTACTTTTAAGGTATTGTACCAACAATCTAGTGCACAATACCAAAATCTCTTATAACACCAGCATTGAACAAAAAGTCTTGACTTCATGATATCTTCTGAATTAGATTGATGAGTCTTCATCTTGATGGTTTTAGCTTTATCCGGGGAACCATATTCCATATTCATCGTCTTATACTCCATATCCATGGTGGTAGGAATCTCATCACCTTTCCTCATCCATAATTGTTTAGATTTTGTCATCCAACCTATACTTTTTATTGAAATAGGTTTAGAAACATTTTTACACATTGGAATGGATGGTACCTTTATATTCTCAGCTTCTTGTGATAGATCAATGAGTGAATCCATGATCTTATAATCTCATATTGGAAGTCATTTAATAGTTGAATTTTCTAGTGATCATTGAGTAATAGAATTTACTATTTATTTCTTTTTTGGTGACTCAATATGTGTCTTATCAAGATTGGTCAATTAAGCTTCCATATCTAAACATTTCATATTAAAGATGACATTTTGGAATTCAATCATAGTCATATTATCTTCTCAATACCTCTTCAATATTTCATCTTCCTCTTCATGAATCATTAATTATTTTTCTAACATGGAGTCATGATCCTTGATCATCTTGAAATTTTCTTCAAATAGAAGTTTTTGACATCTCTGATCCATTTCATCTCATCTTCAGGTGCATGAACCTTATCTTCTCGAGTCTTATTGACTCCCTATTTATCCTAAACATATTTGATCCATTTTTAAGAACTTATTTCAAATTACTTCATTATTTCATCACACTCTCCAACATTAGTCATTCATAATTTTTTTTCTTACAGCCCTTCTCTAGAAAATCATTTTCTTCTTCCAGCTAGGTGACATTTTCCTGCATACATTGAAAAGCACCAAAAACAAGGGATGTACTTTCTTCATGGATATCATGCAGAATAGATCTTAATATGTAAACTGATAATTCTTAAGATGTGGTAGATTTATCATCACCACATGTGCAAGAATTTTCTTAATGAGAATATTTTTCAAATATTCAATCACATGTCTGGTGATCATTAAAGGTAGTATGGTTGTCTATATTCTTTGTGAAAACATGATACACCATCTCATTACATTCTATGTAAGATATTTCCTCTTTTTATGAAATGCATGGAGATACAGATACATCATCTTCGTTAGATAAGAGGGGCTTCATCTTCAGTTTTCTCTTCTCCTTCTTTTCCCTTATCAAAATGGTTTTTGTAGATATAGAATTATACTCAATGATAATTGACTATTCATAAAAACTACACTTCATTTTTGATAGAGGAAATAATATCATGTCTTAAAAAGAGAATATCTTCAATATAAATAATCCATGAGAGGTGAAATTTTCCCATTGATACCAATTTAATGGACTAGTTTAGGATATGCCTAACACTGGGAGGGATGTGAATCCGAGTTGGGGAATTTTTAATCTAAAACCCTCCTTTTATCCCTATACAACTTAACCTGTTATGATATTGATAATATTAATCTCTTTTCCATGTCACACGAAATATTATGAATGTAGTGAAAATATGAACAAACTATTTTTACAAGGTTCACTACTCAATAAGAGTAGCTATGTTCTTTCCGGGTAAGGTAATGAATAGTGAACAAATTATACACTATAATGTAGTAACTATTATTGTGGATGACTAGGAAAACAATATTCTAGTTAATACGGATCCCTACACAAGAATGAGGGAAGGAAATAATTTCTCCCCAGTGTTTCTCCATACACTTTGAGGAGGGAAGGGAAACAATCCCATTCCAACATGAAACCAGTATGATATACCCATACACTCACTGAATCATTGAACTGCTAGTGTCCACAATCTTTGTAGCCTCTAGATTTTTCTTTATACTGCCTCTGAAGACAATATCCTCTCTATTAAAAAAGTTCGCAAAACCGAAATAATCTTCCACCTATTGAGACTTGTTGGATGCTATAGTGCTACTTTGTTCTTCCACAACCTTATTTTTCTCATTGTTACGTACTTAACAGCTAGCAAGTAACCGACATATTATTTATCTATAGATAATATATAAACTGCACACTATTCTTATTCTTCATCTTCAATGAATAACAAATTTCATTGAAACCTGCTATTCTTCACACATTCTCTTATAGTGTAAAATGAACTGCATTGAACTTTTATTCATCTTATTGCTAGAATCACAAGTTCTATTTGTGATAGTTAAATAAATGAAGTCTAGCTAAAAATATGATCATCATAGTTAACCAGAAGCATGTAATAAAATCTAGAACAACTCACAGCTTACGCATGAATCCCTACTTGCGCGCCACCATGCTCGGGTGCCTCCCGAATTACGCACCACCATGTACTTGCTCGCCACAATTGGGAAAAAATCACCAGTTGTGCACAACATTAGGTTTAGACACAACACATATATTCCACACAACTCCCTTCATGCGTTCCTCTTACAACTTGAACCCCACTTCTTCTTGCCTACCACTCTGCTTGGGTGCCACTCTTCATGCACACCTCCCTACTTTTGTGCCACTCTACTTGTGCTTCGTATGAATGAATCTCGACCTGTGTGAAACATCAACTAGTGCACCACTACTTCAACATGCATGATCAGAGGTGAAATTTTCTCTTAATTGTTGAGAATAGAACAATGAAGAGGCTAGTCATCTATTTATAGGAATTTTTGGGACAGTCGCACCACATACACTTGCACAGTACTTCCCTTTGTGCGCCGCTCCATCACTTACACACCACTCCATCACATGCGACCCTTTCTATATTTTTTAATATATTGATATGATGATTTCGAAATATGACTTGCACACAACACACACTTTCATGCCAAATATACTTGTGCGTCAAACATGTGCGCCACTTCTTGACTTGCGTTCCACATTCTTTCCTTTGTCATATTTTGATTTGATGATCTTGAAATATGACTGGCACACAACATACACATTCACACTACTTATACATGCATGCCACACTTAGGTTCCACTGATTGACATGAATGCCACTTTCTTTCAATTGTAATAATTTATTTTGATTTCCTTGAAATATAACGTGCGCACAACAGACACTTACACACCACTTATACATGTGCGCCACACTTGCGTGCCACTCTTTGAATTTCGTTCCAATTTCATTCCTTTTCCAAAAGCACTTCATTAATCCCTTATCCTTCATATGTCTTTAATCAGTAGCTATCCAAACAAATGATATATGTGAAATACAAATTTGTGAAGCATCGTCATAGTTATGGCCACTCTCTTTGGAATATGTATTCCAAATTTCTATGTTATCCTAACTTCAAATCATCAATTCCATTTGGAGTGTTAATTCCAAATAAATATAACCATCTCTCTTCATCCAAAAGTAGAGGCTTGAGGCTTCTTCAAACACCTTCTATGTTGTAGAAAATGTATCACCTTTGATAAAAGTTTTTTGGACTTTATGGAGGTGAAACAATCATTTGATTTCAAGGTAATGTGTAAAGCATGACCATCCTAGAATGCCAAGAATTTCCAAATTCTCTCTTCTTATTCAACCATAATTCTATACTTAAAATCCTGATTCTTCATCAATCAGTTTCAGAATGATGACACATCACCATTATGATCCAATCATCCTAAAATGGATGATACATCTATATTCTTCATTGTTGTAAACAATAAGTAATAATTGACACAAGTTACCTGAACATAGGATTAGTTCAACAATCATCTGAAATAAATTAATCTTCTTGGAGAATTTTACATGTATGACATCCAATGAAATTATTCCATAACAAATCTCAAGGAATTCTCACTTCAGCCAATAACCATTAAATTTTTAGTCCTTTTCATCTTCTTCTTCATTTTGACAAGTATTAACAACTGTTCTAAAAAAATACAATATTCATACACAATGTGATCCCAAAAATTTAATTATAATATCATACATAACTTTATTCATCCCATTTTTTGGTGAAATATGATAACTACATTTATAGACTTGTGGACCACCACCTCATGAAAGCGATGTGATTGGTTCACACTATACAAGGAATGTATTATAGGATAGTGTTAACAATTATGTATGAAATATATGATATAAATATTATACTTTAATGATAATAAAATTATATTCGCATGACAAATTAACTTCAGTATGGAAATGAATGTAGCATTCATGCGGGTGTATGCACTTCCATCTCCATGAACGATATATTTCATTTACTATATAAAGATATTATGGATTATTTTAAAATCATATATAATAAATATAATAAGATAATTAAATCATGTTTTACATTATTTAGATGATTAAATCATAAATATGTAATAGTAACAATAAATAAAATTTATAAATATACTTGAAAAACTAGGAAAATTAACACCTAAGATAGTATAATTGATGAAAGATTACTAAAAAGTGGGTATTAATATATTATATAATGATATATGATATTATAAATATTATTATTTTTCTTTTATATTTTAGTATAAAAAATTAAACCACAATATTGGTGGTTAATGACCACCCAACTATATGGAATCATATGGTTAGGGATTTCGTCTTAATTTCTTTTCATTTAAATATATTGTAATATTGTGCACATGGATTCTAATATATTGTATATATACTAAAAAATAGAAATATAATATCATGAATAATTCTTATTTAGTGGTTTTATTAGTCCCAAATTTTATTATTTCATATGATTAGGTTTTACTGGAATTTCACCATGTATTAATGGATTCTTACATCACATTTCATTAAGTGATTCATACATCATTTTCACGTCTTGTTTATTTTTTGTGGTTTATATAATTAAATGTTACATAATATATATTGAATTTACACAATTTAATGGAAATTAATGTTTCAATTGATTTTATTATTTCATGGATCTCAGGATTCAAGTGTTACTCGTGTAGTATGGAATTTCATCTCACTTTGTGTATCTTTGTGGTAAATATCAAACTCACCACTTTTACATTTTGTGTGGATTATCTACTGTACATTTAAGTATATTATTTAATAAATACTTTTATCTTCATGGTATTTAATTTTTTTAATATTAATTATATTATCCAATGAATTTTTACTTTAAAATGACAATGTGGACAACGTTATTTTTAGAATAGAACTTTTTTTGGATTTTTATGTTTCTATTGAAATAGTAACTTCCTTATGATAATTGTTATTTGAATTTAAATTTATCATAAATATTTATGTTATAATGAAATGGATAATATTAAATGAATAAAAATTATTCCATTTTTATAAATAGTGTTCACTTTTAATGTGAATTGATTAACTGGGGAATTAATTATAAAACCATATAATTTATTGAATAAGAATATTGGAGATTGAATGTATTTAATTGATTCTATATAGTGTAATATATATTATAAATTATTTTTTACATTCACTACACTATTTAGTTAATGGTTAATGAAATTCCCTCGATTCCTTGGTAGTCCCAGGAGAAAAATCAGTTGGCAATATTAGAATTGTTTAACATGAACTGTAAATAAATCATAATGATAAACTTATCAAGTTCAAGATCAAAATGAAGTTAAAAAAATAAATATTTTTATTTATTAATAATTCTATTATTATTATCCATGATATTTTTCTTTGGTTTTTATTCATGTATGCATTTTATTTTTAGTTTATTGATTAAATGGTGTGGGATTCAATTTTCTACCTTTCTATATTCTATATGAATTATCCTAATATTTTTATATAATGATTTCTTATTTATTTATCTTTACCTGATGATTAAGGTATTGATTCATTTTTTCTTCCATTGTACTTAACCTTACTAACCATTTGATCATAGAAATATTATTTTGTACTCTCCTTAAGAGATGAAGAATAAACTGGTGAAAGAGATTATAAGGATGCAGTTTATTTCATTTTATTATTCATCATGTTTTATTTTCTTTTTTCCTTGTTTAATATTTGTATCATGTTTGTAACATGGTTTCCCAAAACTATTAAATTGGTCATTACATTAGGATATGACTATATTTAGTCATGTTAATTTTATAAAGTAAGCCTCTCACTCTGGGCATTCAAGGTCAGTATGTTACATGAAATATATAATTATTATAGAATAAGTATGAATTTTTTTAAAATTATTGATAATTAATTAAATGATGTCATAGTTGATTGGGTTAATGTTATTATGGATGATAGGATAAAACCAGAAGTAATTAATGAAAATATAAAAAAATGATAAAACCACCATTAGAATATTACCTTAACAGTTTAATGATAAAGATAAGTGGCTGAAGATAAAATTAAAAAGTCGATAATGTTTGGAAGCCTCCATAATTCACTATTATAGTATGAAATGTGGAATAAAATTATTTTTTATATTCTAAAATATAACTCCCAATATATATGATTCATTTTAATGAGTAAAAACTCAATGGAAGATGATCCTCATGATAATGATGTGTATGACATGATTTTATTCCCTTCTAAAAATCATTATAGGGTTAATATAAAAATTAAAGGAATGAACCCAATTTATTTTTCACATGATAAAATTATTAACATATAGATTGATTTTTTCATAAGTAATTTAGTTTTGTTGATAAAAAATAAGAATATTTCTATAAAACCTATAATGGAATGATGATAAATCGAAAAATGTAATAGAAATTCTTCAAAAAGAGTACATACTTTTAAAATGTGATAAAAAATAGGATTAAAAAATTTTAGATGTGAATAATAAATATCAAAACCCTAATAAATATTTCAATGTTCTTTTTCAATAATTATCATGTGGAAATAAGTTATGAGGATGATTTTGGAATCAATAGAAGAGTTGGATATAGATATGTTCTTGAGGATGCACATTAAGAAATAGATATTTTATGAGATAAAAATTTGTTGAATTAGTATATTAATGTAATAATTTTATAAAAAAATAAGAATATGGTATTTCAAACCAAAATGTAGAGATTTAAGAAATCAAATTGGGAAATTTCAGATATTCATGGAATGAATATGAGGTCCACCCAAAATTGGTGAATATGAATGGATTATCGATGGCCTAAGAAACATAGAGAATTAATTATTCAAAAAATTAGGGTATATATAAATTGAATTCATGAAATTTTATTGGACATTTGATTTTCATAAAATAGTATTTACTCTCGGATTGACTATAGGAGGTTTAGGTACACAAACAACTAAGTAAGATCTAAGGGTATGAAATGAAGATGTTTTTTCAATTCAATAAGTGCATCACTATGTATATAGATGAATTTTTATTTTTATAGATAATCAAATAAATAAATTACTAGATGTATAAGGAAAATAAAAATAACCTAATCCATTGTTTTAGGTTATTTAATATTATTTATAAAATACTCAAAAAGAAAAATGTGGATATTCTTAGAGAACAAGAAATTATATATAATTTTAGGTGTTATTTTTGTGGAAATATGGTGAAAACAAAATATATTCCATATATAAAAATAATATATTTCATTATTAAATATAGATTAAAGAATATGAGAATAATATCTTATTCTCTATTTTCATTTAATATTTATTCCATTTTTTCGAGGTTTTTCGAAACAATGTTTGTGAATTTTCTATCCAAATGTAATAGTTATTACCCAAGGGGACAAAAATAATGATATTAAAACAATTTGATATATCATTATCATATATTAAAAAACAAACATATATACATACCTATAATAAGAGGAAAATATAATGAAGCAATGGTGGTTATATCCCAGTTACCACATATGTATGTAAAGTAGTCAACATAGAAAAAGGAAAATTTTGACATGTTCAATGATAATATAAATTATTTAAACAAATTAATAGTCCCAGAACATAGATTTATGGAATAAGATTATATTCCAAAATGATATGAAAATAAAAGTTGTTTCATAAGGAAAAATATGAAAATTTCAAATTTCAAATATTTGATAATAATTAGGGGTTCAATATCATGATATTTGAGATGTACAAGATAGGTATAAAGGACATGATGAGGAAAAATGTTCTATTAATGAAAGCAAATAATCATAATATACACAGTGTAACTCAAATATGGGACTCAAGACATTTTTTCATATTCTAAAATAATACTCACGTAAAAAATTGATAATGTTATATTTATTATTTTCAATTATGTCAAACTAATGAAACCCTCTATTATATAAATGGATAGGAAGGTAGATTCATGTTTTCCAAAATGTATGAAATTAGATTATATCATGAGACTCATATCAATTTTTTTTAAAAATAATTATTGGAAATAGAGAGAATGAATGATTTTTTTACCTCCCTTACTTTAATAAATCATACTCATATATGGAATCCTTGTCAAAAATAAATAATATTTAAAATATATACATGAGAAAACAAAAAAATCCATCCATATTTCATGATTTCTTTGTGTAACAATCATCCACATATATCAATCACAATAGATATCTGATCTGATTCTCTTCTGATTCTATGATCACTCACGACCCCTTTAGGATTGAGATAATAATTTGGGAATCGAAAATGAAAACATGGAAATAATTAATCCCACAATAGGAGATAAAAAAAACCAAATTTTACTACATAAATATTATTAGATAAATAAATCAAAATAAACACATGAGGTACAATGATATGATATAAAAATTTATCATAATAGAATACTAAAAAAATAGAAACATTGTGGGATTTTACAAGAAACTATATCAAAAATTATATAACCTCATCCAAACATGAATGAACACACTAAGGGATATTATAACAACATGAGAACCTATTATAAGAACATAATGGCTTAAAACACTAAATGGTAAAATCATTGTGTGAGGTAAAAATCCAAATTATATTTCACCAAAGGTTATATAAATTTACATTAAAATGTAATTAAAATAATAAAAAATAAGATTATAAGAAAGATAGTATGGGGATATACATATCAGAATGTGAAATTAAATGAATATTTATGCATTTAAAATGGAGATCCGATTAAAAATTAATTTTAAACAATTGAAAAGCATCAATTACATAAGTGTTATAACGATTTCAATTTCATCAATCTAAAATCCATTTATGGAATATGTGAATGCCATTTTATATGATAATTTTAGTCAAATAAATAAAATTAAAAGTTTCAACCTAATAAAAAATGTTAAACATGATTCATTACATTTTAGTCATGATGATACATCTCAATGAACTTATCTTTTAAGAGTAGTAAACGATCAAGATAGTCCACTCTGATTCCATGTAGATAAAAAATATCATTGATCGTGATTCATAAAGAGTGATTTCCTAATTAAAAACTATCCATTTTATTTTCACCACTATATATTAGATAATCAATATTAATAATGATGAATAATTGGGGAAAAATTACCTCATTGTTATCAAGATAAATAGTATAATGTACACCCACTTTACTGGCCCTATGTCCTTAGTATAAACCATTCATATTCTATATTCATAAACTATATGGCGTCTGATTCCTGTAGAAATGTAAAAATAAATTTCATCCAATATCAATTTCAAGGATCCATTATCATTTTAATAGGATTATATGAGACAATATGTTATAATGATCATAACCTGGATCATTATCAATATCAATCATGTGATCAAACCCTTAACATTTCAATCATAGTCTCATACCCTAATTTCACATCGCAATCAAAACCTAAAAATACACAATTCTAAGTAATGATTATTTAACCCCCATATATATAGAGTATAAAAATTAGTAATCTTACAATAAGGGATTATTGTATGATTGGATCATCACAAGTGTGCACCAGACCATCAACAATTAATAATTTCAAATCCAAAATTTAATTTCAAATATCCATTATAATGTTGGAATCATCCCCATTTTCTTTAAAAAAACATCATCAAAATTAAAAAAATATACCTTAAACAAATAATTTATTTCAAAAGAATTTCAAAATTATTCCATGTATGGTATACATTATTAATTTCTTGAATTAATTTCAAAACACGGGCCAACACCCTATTTCAATGTGAAAAAATCACTTCATTAAAATCACTGAAGAATTACAATTTTATAAACAAGGGGAAATTCATTCAAATAAAAATCTGGAATATTTTAAAAATTCAGGAAATTTTAAATACATTCAGATGAATTTCCTGAATAATACCAATTTATTTAAATAAAATCATTTAAATTTAAAAATAAAATATAGGCCAAATTCCTCACATTTAAAAAAACAAACATTTAATGGTTAATTAATGGGAATAAAAAATATGTGCACTTCATAAATATAAATATATATTGTTGTGATAAATAATAAATATGACAATAAAATGAATCTAGTTATTAATGATTATGCACAGTCCATGTTCAATCCAAAGAATGGATGATAAAAGACAATTTCATAATGTAGGATATGGGAAACATTAATATAACATTTACTATAGGTCTGAAACAAATGTCTAAAAACTATCAAGATATAATAGATTAAATGAATAATTAAAAACATGGAATCAATTATTTGGAATATCTAGAAATAAAACCATAGTTAATCATAGATATGTTACCTCCAACGGTGATCACTAAATTGAAAAATAGGGGTCTCGATAAAAAAATTTCCTTGATAAACAATTCCACATCAACCCTCCATGATCTTGTGAATCACAAGGACATAGTTCCCTAGTAAGAATAAATTCATAAAGAGGATATAAAAAAGTCCTATATAATATGGGATTATCAAAATATGATCATCAATTATTCTGAACATCGGTCCACCATGGGAAGAGGTTGGTAGAGCCATGTGGCCACTAGAGGGACCCCAATATCAAATGATATCATAAAATATAATTGGATGTAGATATAACTATAATGGGATAGGTCTTGTGATTTATAAATTTGGATGTTACAATAATATGAAACTACCCCCTCCCCTCAACATTTGACCATAGTGAAAAATGATTGGAAAAGAGTGATACCATAATAGAGTGAACAAGGATATTCCACAACCAAACCCTTCAGCATCCATGAAACAGTCCACTATTAGATATTATATCCCATGGGAATTATTAAGGTTTATCCTACATACCAATACTATACCACCTTTAAAAAATATAGTGGCAATAAGAACCTCCACATCGTGGCCCCTAACATTCATTGCGTAGCCTCTAGTGGAAATATTGAAAAAATTAAAAAAATTACAAAACATGAAAAAACACTATAAACGAACTCAAATAATTTTATGTTAAGTATAAGGGATAAAATTACAAGAAATATAGTCAGTTTATGTTAATTTATCACCCAAAAATGTATTTATTCCCCTAAATGTGTCTATTAAAAAAACAAAAAAATATAGAAAATGATGTGACAAAATGAACTCCCTAAATAATCATGTGAGGTTTATAGAACAAAATATATAGAATGATTCAAAAATAACATGTGACCCAATACCATTCCATTATAATCACATCTCAAAATAAGTCAACACCACCTAGTGGAATAAGAAAATAGTTAGGAGGAATAGTTGACCTACACTATCTTTGCTCTCCAATTAAAAATTATCTAATATATTGTTATATGAGTTAATAATTTCCCTTAATCCTTATATAAGATATTTAATCACTCTATATAGAGTGAAATATAATATCTGTAAGGGAAATCTCAATGTTAGTATATATGGAAACCCCTAAGAGACACCAGAATATACAATTCTCCAATGATCATCATATGATTTGATATGTAAAAATAAGGAAAGAAAAAAATAAGGATTTCTTACATAGGTATTTATAACATGTTAAACACAAGTTTTCATCCATAATCCTCATTCCATTATGATCTCATCAATACATGCACCATCACATTCAATTTATTATTCATACAGTAATACATGTCATTCTTGTTACCTAAAAAACCCCACAGTCCCTTTAAGACTAATTTGAATGAGAATTTAATAATAATTTAATAGAAACATTTTATCAATACACTCTCACGTGTAAGATAATACATCAATAAAATATCATTCTATAACCATTATAGAAAAAACAAAAGTATTACAAAGAATGAAAAAAATACAAATGATATCTCACATAGACTATAGGAAAACACACAAGTAAGGAATAAAAAAGGTATTTAGATGAATAAAAATAATATAATCTAATGGCATCCAAAATAATATTCCTCTCCATAAAATGGTGAAAAAAACCTCAATATACTAAAAATTTTCAAGATGAAGGATTACAATTGAAAAGTGAAAATATATACAAATCACGACCACAATGATATAATGAAAATTAATAATTCATCATAATGAATACCTTGATTCATAATTAATAACCCCATGTTTTACGAAATCAAGCAACTAATATCATAAAATAATTTTTTTTCTAAAAACTAACATTTTTAGATCAGGATAACCCAAATAGTATCCACTAAGATAATGGAAAATAATATAATGTGTTAATATGCATCAAAAATCAAAATATACACTTTTGTGTGAGAATCTACAAACCAAGGTCTATAGATAATGTATTATCATCCTAAATCATATATTAT
Source organism: Viscum album (assembly GCA_963277665.1). Classification (NCBI taxonomy): domain Eukaryota; kingdom Viridiplantae; phylum Streptophyta; class Magnoliopsida; order Santalales; family Viscaceae; genus Viscum; species Viscum album. The sequence continues at coordinate 2,084,209,199 of OY728119.1, forward strand.
TCCATAGTTAGTAATTGATGATTTCCTATTAAAACTACCCCTTTTTATCCCAACGTGTAAACCCACTTATTATAGTGTCCCTCACTATTCATATATAGACAATATATAACTTTTTGTAGTCCTTAAAACATTATACAAAAAACCAAATGACCAAACTAGTATAGTAAATTTGGAAACATTGAAAAATAAATACTGGTATAAAAATTAGATACATTATCTCACAATAGGTTTTTTATTACTAGAACACTTCTCAGACACATCAAAATTAAAATATATCTTCTTACACAAGGGAAGGAAACATAAAAATGGGTGACCTAAAATGCATGGTAAGGGTAAACAAGAAAGATATTTTAGAAAAATTTTGAGCATACGGGTATGAGAACTTGATCAAGAAAATATAATACCATACCCTACATATCAAATATATTATACATGGATCATGGAGTAAATCATGATTTTTTATATGACATGAATCATAAAGAAATGATGAACATAATAAATGAAATAATATTTTAGAAATAAAACATGGAATTGTGGAAAACACATAAGCATATATTATGATTTCCAAAGTATCCAAGGCATCATTTCAAAGACCGTCATGGTATAATGGGTCAAATCCCCATTCCATCTTGGAAGTATTGGTGCACACCCATGTAAATCATAGTATCAGGAGTTCACTCCTCATACCATCATGGTAGTCATTGTTTACACCCATGGAAATCATAGTAATCAAGGATCATCCCCAAGACTATCATAGTCTATCTCATAGTATATAAACCTTTTCCCAATGTATTAGAGAGTGATAAAGGTCCCAACAATCCCATTATTAAATCCTAAATTTTTATGTCACAATATCATTAAAATAATATCATAACCCATGTAATTAAATGGGTATCTTATTCATGTAATCATATCATAACAGGTAAAAAAATATACTAGTTTTATAATCATTTTATCAAAATCATAACCGGTGGAAGAAAAATAGAGTTCTTAAATATGAAAATCTTTAAATATAAACATATTTCAAAAACATATAACCCATAAATGAGAAAAAAGATTCATAAAGGCCATGAAATTAATAATAACCCATTAAGAGTAAGAATAGAAATGGAACCATTTTTTAATTTCCTATATATGCATGAGTAACATCAATATATGTTATCATAGATGGAAAATAGTTTGGAAATATCTTCCAAAATATTTTCATGAGAAAAATATCATTTGACCTTTGAATAGTATTTTTAATATATAAATCCATTTGAAAATAATTTTCATATAAAAATCTTGGAAAATTTATTAATAATAATTAAAATTATTTTGAAAACCTTTTTACACAAAAAACTATAAAATAAGATTGAAATCCTTTTCAAAACCTTTTCTTAAAAAATTAATAAAATAAGAATCAGTGTATTTGAAAAAAATATCCAATAAAAAGCATTAAAATATTTAAAATAAATTTTGAAAACATTTGATAACCACTTCATTGTTAATACTTTGAAAACCTAAAAAAATATAAAAAAATAAATCAATTTCTCTAAAAATTAAATTAAATACATTTAATTGATGTGTGAAAATGTTTGGAATTTTATTTATAAAAACTTATGAATGAATCTTGAAAATATTTTAAAACACCCTTTTCCCATAAAAATTTAAAAATAAGATTAAAAATTTTTAAAAATCATTTTCTTGGAATTAATTTTAAAATAAATTTTTAATAATAAACCTTTGTACATAAAAAATAAAAAATTTCTAAATTGATGGTCGGTAATTTTATACTTGTCGTATGAGTTAAAAAGAATAGTCATTTTTTACAGGAATATAGTTTGAAAAACTTCATGTTCGGAAAGATAAAAGAAAAATCCTTTAAAAAATATTGGAACATAAAAAATGGTTACAAAAGTTATTTTATTTATCATTAGAGATTAATATAATATTCCTGAAAACCCATCTTAGAAAACAAGGTATTTAAAGAATATATATTTTTGACTGAAGAGAGAGGTTGGGTAATATTTTATTAAAAACATTTTCTCAATATGGATTACCTTTTTATATTTACAAGAATGGCACTCCTCCTCCACTATAAAAAGACACTCTTCAATTTCTCATATTAATATCTCAAAAGTACATTGTCTCATTCAATACCTAACCAAAAAACTCCACAACCACCATCCCCTAACCATCAAATCCTAACTTTTGTCTTAAATCCATCCAATGATGTCTTTTAGTTTAAAATAATAGAAGTTACAAGAATAATAGGTAACATTCTTCAACAATATCTTTTATTTCATTTCATTATACAACCCCTAAATTATTTATATATCATTAATATATAATAAAATAAGTCCCCTAAATATACTATAAATTTTTTATATAAAAATAATTATCTAAATTGACATAGACTTCCATAAAATGGGATACCCAATCATCATTCTAGTGTATGGCGGACTACCACCTCACAAACAAATGTCATTAATTATTCCATTACAACCATTCACAGATGAGAATATTGACTCATTTATAGTATATTTTTTTTATGATATTTATAATTTAATTATTATTTTTTAATTATTATATAATGAATTCCTTGATTCTTTAAATTTTAGGGAATATAATAACTTAATTTTGAATGTGTGGACTACCTCTTTTCTAATATGAAGTAATTTTTTCATGCTATACATGGAATGTATTAAGGGATGGTTTTCATAAAAATATGTAAAATATATGATACAAATATGATCCTATAATTCTAATATATATATATATATCACATACTATTTAACACACTACAATGAACTTGATGTAGTGTTCTTGTGTACATACGATCTACCATATCTATAATGGACCGATCCTCTACGTTCCATTCCTTTGCAAAAATATATTGTCTGTGGTGTTTTGGGAGGTCATGGTAACTTATCCCCCACACTTTTTCAATTTTCCAATTTTGTGAATAGTTCCACCAGTGAGACTAATGTGTACAGAACCATCCATTAGACCAATGTAAATAGCTCCATCTGTGAGACCGATGTGAACAGTTCCATCGGTGAGGCTGATGTGAACAGTTCCATTGGTGAGACTGATGTGAACAGTTCCATCTATGAGACAGATGTGAATAGTTCCATTAGTGAGATCGTTATGAATAGTTCCATCGGTGAGATTGATGTAAATTGTTCCATCAGTGAGACCCATGTGAATAGTGTCATTGGTATCCTTAGGTTAATAGTTCAATGGTGACCTAATGTGAATAGTGTCATCAGTAGCCTTATGTGATCAGTGCAATAGTGATCTTATGTGAATAGTGTCATCGTTAACCTTAGTTGAACAGTGAAAGAGTGACCTTATGTGAACATTTTCATCAGTAACCTTAGGTGAATAGTTTCATCAGTGACCTTATGTGAATAGTTTCATTGGTAGCCTTAGGTGAACAGTGCATCGGTAACCTTAGGTGAACAGTGCCATCGGTGAACTTATGTAAATAGTGAAACCATGAGGATCCAATGATGACCTCTTTCATTTGCCCAATTTTGAGTTCATGAACAGTGTTTCCAGAATGGTGAGGCTCTAACGGTGGCCTCTTTCCTATGACAAATTTCATGTTCATGAAAAATGTTTCTGGAATGGTGAGGTTCCAATGGTGACATCTTTCCATTGCCAAATTTTGAGTTCATGAACAGTGTTTCCAAAACATTGTAGTTCCAATGGTGAGGTTCCAATAATGAATTTCAAAAATAGTGTTTCCAGAACGGTGAGGTTCTAATGGTAAGGTTCATTAACATTGTTTTTCCTTTGCCAAATTTCGATTCCGTGAACATTGTTTTCATCTTCCTACAATTCACCCCTTTAATGTTTCCTTTGACGTAAAATGTATTTAATGCCTTATTTTAAGGACTCTAATGCTAATTTAAAGGCCATAATTCTTATATAAATTTCTCTTAAGGCGTGGGATTTTTTTACTTGGCCAAACCATGTTGTTTAAGATGATCCTCTTTTAATGGAAAATCCAGTGTATCTTAAACCACTACTCCATTAAATTATCTAAAGGGATGATATATGTTCCACTATAGTTCTTCCTGCTTGTTCTCAAATGTGAGATGCTAATACCTTTCATTCCATCCCAAAAGAGTTGCATGATCAACCTATCCTCCTTGGACTGGTTCCCCTCTATTTTGATACAACCGTGCAGTATCAATCAATCTTCAATATAGGGTTTGTTCTGTCATCATTATTTTGGGTTCATCTCCTTCTATTTTATCTCACCCTTTTATAGAATGCATTCTCCAAGTTCCCAATGGTATTTTCATGGGTGTTGACCGGTGTAGTGGTGTCTCTGAATCCCCGGGTGGATACAGTTTTCATGGGGGTGGAGATCGTAACCCGTTGTCTGGATCATTCTCAAATAAATAACGTTAAGAACCATTTGATATTAGGGATTCATTGCTACTCTTTCCTTTTATATGCAGCTGTATAGTGTTCTTTCTTTATCCCACTGTATCACAATGGAATTGACATAATAAATATTTAAATTGGATAAATAATTTTATATCGATCTTATGTTATTCCCTCTTATTTTTCTAGATTGTGGGATATCTTTTCTTGATCGATTAGATATTCATTCTTGAGAGAAATTGGTAAAAAACTATAATATGTAATTAATTGATAATTGTTTTGCTAAATATAATGAGGCATGTAAATGAATCAAGTTCATAAAGCTATAATTTTATTTTAATCAAATTGGAGTAGTAAGCATGGGTAATTATTTGTGATAACTTACTGGTTAGGATTTCCAAATTTGGAACCCACGGATAATAAATTGGTTAATCTATAATGGATTAAAAGAACTAATTTTTTTGATAAACGTTAATACTTTGATAGGTTCAAAGTTACCCACTTGCTTGTTTAAGGTCCAATATCTCAATTGATATGATGTGATTTCCTGCTTCTTGTGTTGAGAATTGAACTTGGATAACTGTTTTGATATGTGGGGGCATGGAGGCCTACTGGTTGTGGTAGCAGTTGAATCCTAGAGTGGCGAGATGCACCGTTTTATGCATGTGGGTGTTGGGGAGGAAATTGGGGATGATGAAATAATTTGTATTTGATTGTTTGGATTCATTCTTTTCTTATTGGTTGTTTAGCTAGTTTACTTTACCCACTGCACAAGGAAACTAGTCTTACATACCCTTCTCCCGAAAGGGGTGAAGACGCATGGGGTATGCCACGTGATTTTCGTGTTTATATTCTCAAGGGAGGTTTGGTCTACACTCTTGCACTAGGAGGAAAATACTTGACATGTAGTTCATCTACTCACCTGGGTGATCCCCCTTGGGTTTAGTAGCATAGATTGTTTTTCTATAATTCTTGTGATTATTGGAATGTAATGCTGTAAATAATTAATTAAATAAATGATGTGAATCCTAGGGGTTTGAGCTTGCTGTGATGTAATGCTAAGGTTACAATTTACAGGGACAATGGACTTTAGGTGTGATGGTATGGAAATATAATTTGGAAATTGATAATGGATAATTAGTGATTAAATAATTAATTAACATTAAGTGAAACTAACAAAAAGGGAATGAAGTAATGTAATAAAGCTCTGTAAATGGTTGTGTTCTTATAGGATACATAGTCTTAGAAGTGGCAGCCAGGAGTCAGAGAGATGTTAGATGTAGTTGATTCTATGACTAGATTATTCCCATAGTGTGGTTCTGAGATATATTATATTCTACATTTTTTGTGTTTTTATATTCTACTCCACCCGTCAGTGAGGTCAACTGACACCATGGGGATTCTGAGACCCGAGGGGTATATCCCAAACATTTTGATGGATGGATGGATGGATGACTACCCCATTTTCCCCCACTTTCTTCTCTAGATAGTTACATGTGCTGATAGCCTCAACGGTTAGTTTTCCACAGATATGTGTGTAGAGGGCCATAATGGATTGTGGTTATTCACACACATATATTATGGATATAGTATCCTAGGTACTGCTAAAGGCGTAATGTGTATTGGCTATGATTTCTTGAGGATTCTTACTCGATGTTTGGGCTATAATGGCTTTAGGTATAATTCCTGATGTATGATACACATCATGCGAGCTGTGGTGGCTCCTGGAAACTACTTGATTATATTCATGTGTAATGGTGGTGGTTTTGTTGCCCGAGGTGCATGTTGTGGTGCTTCTCCCAAGTGTCTGTGGGCAAGCCTTTTTGTAGAGATATGTTTAGGACGTGTGATGTTTAGGAAATGTTCCAAACTAGTGGAGATGTAGAAGTAGGGTACCCATAATATTCATTATTATATTATATAAGCTTGTATGCGTTACTTGGATAGAGTATCCATGGTGAGGTTGGGAACATAGAATACTTATTTAGGTGATGAGTTAGATTCACCTGCTATTCACTTTGGTTTAGCATGCTTTATTTACTTTTGAACAAGAGGCTTTGGGGGGGGATCCTACTATGTATACTGTTATACTAACCCTATGTATACATGAAATGTTTTTTAGGTCACTTGGAGCAGGATGGAGATCAAGATGGTTTCTACTAGCATCGGGTTGCAGGAGATGTTCAGGCTTATGGTTGCTGTAGTTTTTACTTTCTTTTGGGTATTTGCAGTTTTACCCTTCTTATTGTAGTAGGTTGCATAAAATTGCATATTTAAACGTAGGATTTCATTCATATTGATGGTTGAGTTGGAGTTGGTTTGTTTTTATCTTATCGCTCTCATCCAAATGTGTTCTCATAGAGGGTAATGCCTCCCATTTGTGTGTTTACTCTAACATCGGTTCTAGTCGCCATCCCGGGGCCTACTGAAGGTGGTACATGGGGGTCATTTTCTCTCTTCTCACATTTGTGGCTTAGGAGGGTTACACTTTATGTGGATGGGGTTGTGACAAAGTGGTATTAGAGCTCGGGATGAGGGATATGATGGATTTTGGAGTTAGGCGCCGGTGAGGATACATGGGTTGGTTGGGAAACAATGTCAGTCATTTTTATCAAGTGTTATAAACACCGGAGACCGACAAAGACATTGGATTTTAAGTCCCCATATGATCTGATGTAGAACCTTTTAATCTACAATGGCTACTAAATGCAGTTATACTAGTAGTAGGGTAGAAGCCTAGGAATGGATCACACATCATTCTTCTTTGTGCCGATGTTCGAATGGGAATAAAATGGTATTTCTTAACCAAAAATGAATAAAAGAAAACAACTAATTATTTAATTAATGTTGAGTCTTCCATATGGCATGATTAAGAGCTCTAATTGTTGTTATTTTTCATGTATGGATCCAGGTTCACATCCTCGTCAAGATCAAATAAAATATTCCCAGTAGGCTATGCCAACAGATCGCCACTAGGTTGAGGATGACGATGACGACACATGGAGGAGGACACTCTATTACATTAAGTACCAGTGTCTGCAGAAGAATGAGGGATTAATTTTAGATGTAGTCATAGAATAATGGTTGGTGGAGTTCTAGATATGATTTAGTTCGATACATGCTCATAAAGAGCAATGGGTGTCCTTAGATGTGATGATGCTGCATGGAGTTGTGAGGCAGTGGTGGTTCTTATTGCTCAAAGTTCGTGAGGAGTCAGCGGTCTTATGGATGAGTTCCAAGACAAGTACAGATTCGAGTTTCTTTCTTTGACTAAGAATGTGTCAAGTCACTATGAGCTTCTTACCCATTGACCAGGGAGATCCAGTGTTCGAGAGTTTGGAATCTGTGTCAGGAACCTTTTATGATATGCTTTAGACCTATTTCTAGATAAGGAGGCCATGGAGAGGAATTTAGAGCAGGAATTACATCTAGAGATCCTACCCACGACACCAAATTTATGCTAAAGGCATATCTTGAGGTGGTGTCAATGGAATATGGCATTGAGAGGACATTGGAAAGAATCATTTCATCACAAGAGGGGAGCCATCCTGATTCCTCACGAAGAAGAGTTGTGGTTCAATGTTCCAAGATTTCAGGGAAGATGTGTTTCCTTTCAGCCGAGGGTAGGTACCAGCCCTCCACATATTGTTTGTCCAGTGGCATCAGCTATTAGGACTATACCAAGGGGTGAGGTTTTTGTTTTTCTTGTGGTGGTCGAGGTTATGAGTAGCGAGAGTTCCCAAACATTCAGGGTAGTCATCGTGCACTAGGTGTTCTACTCCAGGTCCTCTGTTGAGGCAGTTCCAATAGAGGCAGTAGGAGCAGGTTGTGCCAGATTTAGATTAGTAGAAGGTAGATGGGGAGGGCATAGGACAACCCTGTGTTTCTCCCCATCTTTAGAGAGCTGACCATGGCCATCATTGTGGTCGTCATTAGGGACAAATAGGTCATGGAGGAGGTTGTGGGAAGCTCCATGCTTTAGTGTTTCCATCTCTAGGTGAGCCAGACGTAGTTGGGGTAACCTTTTCTTGTTTTCTACCTTGGTGTATGCCTTTTTTGATTCAAGAGTGACAGAATCCTTCTTATCACAGACCCTTGTACATGCATTAGGACTTAAGGAAGAGAGGCATATAGTGCCCTTGGTATTGAATTCTCTCGTTGGAGGTCGAGCTGACTTTTTCGAAGTATGTAGATAGTGTGAGATATTATGGGTGAAACACTGCTCTTGGGGAGATTTCCTATGATTACTAATACAACCATATGATGACATCCATGGCATGGATTGGTTGTATTTGGTTTAGGATATCATGGATTGTGTCAGAAGGACGGTTGTGTTATTCAATGCAGATGGAGATCTAGTGGTGTTCGTTGGTGAGCGAGAACCTCAGATGGGACAGAGTCATGTTCTATCCTTATCATCCATGATGGATGAGTTCAAGCTATGTTCTTAAAGGTTTCAGAAGTTGGTGTTTCCAAGGTTTGTAGAATATTAACCTAATGTCTTTCATTAAAGAGGTTATAGAATTACCCCCTTGATGAGAGATCGAGTTTGGGATCAGGATACAACCATGTGGGTATCTTATATCTATGTCTCCATATAGTATTCCCCCTTCTGAGTTATGAGAGCATCGTATACATCTTGATGGTCTTTTATAGTGTGGTTTTGATTAGCTGAGTGTGTCATCGTGGGGTGCCCCAATATTTTTTGTAGAATTTTGATGACATTTTGTAGTTGTGTGTTGATTATCATCGCTTAAAAAAAGAGAAAATAAAGAATCTATATCCTCTTCCATGTATTCATGATTTATTTGATCAACTGAAGGGTGAATTTTGGTGATCCATGATAGATTTTCTGTCAGGATATCATCATATGTGTGTGAAGGATTAGGATATCCCAAAGACTGACTTTAGTTGTTTTCATGGGAATTTTGAGTTCGTTGTAATGCTGTTTGGCATTACAAATTCTCCAGCTATGTTCATGGGATTGATGAACATTGTGTTCTGTGAGTTCCTGTACATGATCGTGGTGGTTTTCATCAATGACATCCATGTTTACTCCACATCTGAGGAGGTGCATTTAGAGCATCTACATGCTGTTTTTGGAGTTCTTACTAGAATACGACTTAGAAATATCATATACACATGGAAAGTGAAATTTTGTAGATGATACGCTGATTCAAAAGTCACGTAGTGATGTAGTGCTTCAATCTGGAAACTTATAGAGAGTAAAGGAAAAATTATCACCATTACATATTTATATGGGAGAATTTTGGGGAATATGATTTCTTTATTAGAAGACGGTGTAGTCATATATGGGGTAGCTGGAGGAAGAGTCCCAATTGGGGGATCATGAGGTCGAGGTCTGGAGAGACTGAGTTGTTCATGGCGGGGCCCCTGATGGTTGGTCTGGGGACGAAAATCACCGAGTGCTATAGCATGGAAATATTTTTGTTCCTTTCTAGATGCACGAGAAAATTATCCAAGAGTTCCATAGGTCATCTTTAGCGGTGAATCCTGATGTGAAAATGAAGTACCTAGCCTTGAGGAATAAGTTCATGTGGTCTGGGCTGAAGCATGTGATTTCAGAGTTTGTGTCTTGATGTTTGGTCTGCCAGAAGGTGAAGGACAAACACCATGTTCCTGGTGGTTTTCTCCAGCCATAAGATATTCCTCAGTGGATGTTGTAGGACATCTCAATGGGAATTGTTACTAGTTTACCTTGATAAATGGATGCGAGTGATATTATTTGGGTAGTAATGGATCATCTGACAATATAATCCTACTTCATAGTGGAAAAGGATTCAAGATCAGTTGATGTTTTGTTGAGGTAGTATTTCGAATAGGTTGTAAGTCTTCATTGAGTCACTTGGATGATAATTTCTGATCGAGATCCTCGTTTTACCTCTAGGGTATGGAGTGGTCTTTAGCATGATTTTGTTTCTATGTTTTTCCTTAGCACTACTTTTCACCCTCAAACAAAAATTCAGACAGAGTGAACCATCCAGACTCTAGAAGACATGTTATTCTCTTGTGTCCTGGATATTGGAGGTTTGTGGATGAGGAACATACCCTTTGTGTAGTTCTCTTCCAACAATATTATTCACTCCACCATTGGTATGGTGCCGTTTGAAGCATTTTATGACTAGACTTGCCATCAACTTTGTGCTGCACGTGGGTCGGAGAGTCAGCACTTCTCGACCAGGAACTAGTATAGAATACAATAGAGATGGTTCAGGTGATTCATGAGAGGATGAAGATAGTCTAAGATCATCATAAATCATTTGCCGAACAAATGAGGAGACCCTTAGAGTTTGATGTTGGGGATCACGTGTTTCTGAATATGACTCCCTGCTATGGGTAGTGATGGTTTGGTTGTGAGGTTATTCCATCTCCTCAGTTTCTTGGACCTTTTGAGGTGTTAGCTTGTGTTGGAGTTGTGGTGTATCAAGTAACACATTCCCCACAGATGAGTAGGATACACGATGTTTTTCATGTATCAAATTTCTATTCTTATCATTATGATGAATCTCACATCATCGAATGGGGAGAGATTGGTGTTGATAATGATGAAACCTTTTAGGAGCAACCTATGGTGATTCTAGAGTACAATGATAAGGTATGGTGTGGGCGTTCTACACCCTTGGATCATGTCTTCTGCAAACATGGTGGCGTTGTGAAGTGTACCTAGGAATGTGAGTCGTAGATACGTGCTTAGTACATATATTAAATTGATGTTTAACTCATTTCATGTAATGTATTTCACTTTATGGTTATAAACCCTTCGTGTTTATGAGATGGCTTTCTTTGGTTGCTTCTTGTGGCATTCTCTCTTTTGAGAGGTATCTCAATGTCTAGATGTTGAGACTTATTTTCTGTTCCCTTTTATGTTGTTTTTGAATTATTTAGGATGAGAATGTTTCGATAGGTATCTGATGTAATAGCTTGAACCACTATGGTCAATTCCATTGAGAAAATCTGGTGTCTGAGGTGTTTTGGGAGGTCACGGTGACTTATTCCCAACACTTTTCTAATTTTCCAATTTTATGAATAGTTTCATTGGTGATACTAATGTGAACAAACCCATCTGTCAAACTGATGTGAACTGCTCCATTAGTGAGACTGATGTGAACAGCTCAATCGGTGAGGCCGATGTGAACAGTTCAATTGGTGAGACTTATGTGAAGAGTTCCATTGGTGAGACCAAGGTGAATAGTTACATCGGTGTGACCAATGTGAAAAGTTTTATCCATGAGAATGGTGTGAACAATTCAATCAGAGATACCTATGTGAACAGTGTCATAAGTAACAATAGGTGAACAGTGAAATGGTGACCTTATATGAATAGTGTCTTCGGTAGCCTTATGGGAACAATGCAATGATGACCTTATGTAAACTGTGTCATCGATAACCTTAGTTGAACAGTGCAATGGCGACCTTTTCGGAATAGTTTCATTGGTAGCCTTAGGTAAAATGTGTCATCGGTGACCTTATACAAACAATGTCATCAGTAGACTTAGGTGAACTATGCATATGTAACCTTAGGTGAACAATGTGATCAGTGACCTTATCACTAGTGAAGAAAACGTTTTTTACGTCACCATTTTTTACGTCGGTTATATAAAACCGACGTCATAATATGTAAAACGAGGTTTTTTACGTCGGTTATTAAATAACCGACGTAAAAACCTGTGTTTAGTACACCATTAACGTCGGTTATTTTTATAACCGACGTTATTAATCGCGCGGCTTCGTTTTTTACGTCGGTTATACATTAACCGCCGTAACAAACAGAAGCGGGGGGCGTTTGTTACGTCGGTTATTTTATAACCGACGTAAAAAAAGAATCCGCAGATGTGTTTGACGTCGGTTATGGAATAACCGACGTAATAAAACACGTATTTTGAGCCCTTTATAACATCGGTTATAAAATAACCGACGTTATAAATGTTTTTAAAAAAATTATAACGTTGGTTATTGAATAACTGACGTGATAACTCATTTAAAAATTTACCCAGACCCGTGGATTGTCATTCGCGAGTTTACCTTCGACAGTCGCGACTCGTCTCTCTCGCGCGTAAACCCGAATTGGCTCATCCATTTCGTTGGTTTAGATTCGTTTTGCGATCATCGTTTCTCATATTTAATCTCCTCGGATCAATCATCTAAACTCGCAGCACTTAGGTAATCCTCCCACTCGTTCGTTTTTTTCACGGATAGTATATATATTTGTGTTGTGATTTTTTTTTTGAAACTAGCTAAGATTCTTCGATTGCGAACCCTTTTAACTCGTTTTGGCACCATAATCTTATTTATCATCCCTAGATCTATTAGTTCGACTTGCAATATTGACTAATTTTATGATTTCACTAATTTTTCATAGTTTTCTATAAATCCCTGAGAGGGTTGGGGCGTGTCCATTTGGATGGGGTGTCCAGGGGGGTGTCCAAGGGGTTGGATGGGTGTGGGGGGCTGTCCAAGTGGGTGGCGGCCTCTCCAGAGGGTATTTGGGGTTGTCCGGGTGGGTGGGGGGGGCTGTCCAGAGGGTTGGGGGATGTCCAGCGGGGTGTCCAAGGGGGTAGGGGGTGGGGGTGGTGTCCAGGAGGGGCGGGGGGCTGTCCAGAGGGGTCGGGGGTGTCCAGGGGGGTTTACAAGGGGGTGGGTGGGTGTGGGGGCTGTCCAAGGGTGTGGGTGGGTGTTGGGGGGTGTCCAGGGGGGTGTCCACTGGGGTAGGGGGTGGGGGTGGTGTTTAGGAGGGGTGGGGGGCTGTCCAGAGGGTTGGGGGGTGTCCAGGGGGGTGTCCAAGCAAGTCGGGGGTGGGGGGTTGTGTCCAGGAGGGGTGGGGGTGCTTTCTAGAGGGGTCGGGGGCTGTCCAGAGGGGTCGGGGGGTGTCCAAGGTGGTGTCCAAGGGGATGGGTGGGTGTGGGGGGCTGTCCAAGGGGGTGGCGGCCTATCCAGAGGGGCCGGTGGGGTGTCCAGGGGGGTGTCCAAGGGGGTGGATGGGTGTGGGGGGTTGTCCAAGTGGGTGGCGGCCTCTCCAGAGGGTATTTGGGGTTGTCCGGGTGGGCGGGGGGGCTGCCCAGAGGGTTGGGGGATGTCCAGGGGGGTGTCCAAGGGGGTATGGGGTGGGGGGGTGGTGTCCAGGAGGGGCGGGGGGGGGGGGTGTCCAGAGGGGTCAGGGGGTGTCCAGGGGGGTTTACAAGGGGGTGGGTGGGTGTGGGGGGCTGTCCAAGGGTGTGGGTGGGTGTTGGGGGGTGTCCAAGGGGGTAGGGTGTGGGGGTGGTGTTTAGGAGGGGTGGGGGGCTGTCCAGAGGGTTGGGGGTGTCCAGGGGGGTGTCCAAGCAGGTCGGGGGTGGGGGGTTGTGTCCAGGAGGGGTGGGGGTGCTTTCTAGAGGGGTCGGGGGCTATCCAGAGGGGTCGGGGGGTGTCCAGGGTGGTGTCCAAGGGGATGGGTGGGTGTGGGGGGCTGTCCAAGGGGGTGGCGGCCTGTCCAGAGGGGTCGGTGGGGTGTCCAGGGGGGTGTCCAAGGGGGTGGATGGGTGTGGGGGGCTGTCCAAGTGGGTGGTGGCCTCTCCAGAGGGTATTTGGGGTTGTCCGAGTGGGTGGGGGGGCTGCCCAGAGGGTTGGGGGATGTCCAGGGGGGTGTCCAAGGGGGTAGGTGGTGGGGGTGGTGTCCAGGAGGGGTGGGGGGATGTTCGGAGGGGTCGGGGGGTGTCCAGGGGGGTTTACAAGGGGGTGGGTGGGTGTGGGGGGCTATCCAAGGTGTGGGTGGGTGTTGGGGGGTGTCCAAGGGGGTAGGGGGTGGGGGGTGGTGTTTAGGAGGGGTGGGGGGCTGTCCAGAGGGTTGGGGGGTGTCCAGGGGGGGTGTCCAAGCAGGTCGGGGGTGGGGGGTTGTGTCCAGGAGGGGTGGGGTTGCTTTCTAGAGGGGTCGGGGGCTGTCCAGAGGGGTCGGGGGGTGTCCAGGGTGGTTTCCAAGGGGATGGGTGGGTGTGGGGGGCTGTCCAAGGGGGTGGCGGCCTGTCCAGAGGGGTCGGTGGGGTGTCCAGGGGGGTGTCCAAGGGGGTGGATGGGTGTGGGGGCTGTCCAAGTGGGTGGCGGCCTCTCCAGAGGGTATTTGGGGTTGTCCGGGTGGGTGGGGGGGCTACCCAGAGGGTTGGGGGATGTCCAGGGGGTGTCCAAGGGGGTAGGGGGTGGGGGGTGGTGTCCAGGAGGGGTGGGGGGCTGTCCGGAGGGGTCGGGGGGTGTCCAGGGGGGTTTACAAGGGGGTGGGTGGGTGTGGGGGCTGTCCAAGGGTGTGGGTGGGTGTTGGGGGGGTGTCCAGGGGGGTGTCCAAGGGGGTAGGGGGTGGGGGGTGGTGTTTAGGAGGGGTGGGGGGGGGGGGCTATCCAGAGGGTTGGGGGGTGTCCAGGGGGGTGTCCAAGCAGGTCGGGGGTGGGGGGTTGTGTCCAGGAGGGGTGGGGGTGCTTTCTAGAGGGGTCGGGGGCTGTCCACAGGGGTCGGGGGGTGTCCAGGGTGGTGTCCAAGGGGATGGGTGGCTGTGGGGGGGCTGTCCAAGGGGGTGGCGGCCTGTCCAGAGGGGTCGGTGGGGTGTCCAGGGGGTGTCCAAGGGGGTGGATGGGTGTGGGGGGCTGTCCAAGTGGGTGGAGGCCTCTCCAGAGAGTATTTGGGGTTGTCCGGGTGGGTGGGGGGCTGTCCAGAGGGTTGGGGGGATGTCCAGGGGGTGTCCAAGGGGGTAGGGGGTGGGGGGTGGTGTCCAGGAGGGGCGGGGGGCTGTCCAGAGGGGTCGGGGGGTGTCCAGGGGGGGTGTTATATCTTACTATATTTTGTTTAAAAAATAATATTCAAGCATATTTTTTTAAATACACATCGATTTGTTTTATATTTCAATATTGTTTACATTCAAATTATGATTTTTTTCATATAAACATATATTTGTCTTATCTAAAAAATATATATATTTTTGCTATTTGTTATAGGTAATAATGAGTCGAAGATGGATTACGGCACATCAAATGAGCAATGAATATGAGGAAGGTGTTGATGCCTTTTTGGAATTTTCTAAACGAAATGTTCCAAGTAGTGACATTTTTTTCTGTCCATGCCTGAAATGTCTGAATATGAAGAAGTTGAAAAGTAGAGAGATAAAAGATAATCTGATTTGCCATGGTTTCAATCTGAGTTACAACCCTTGGATTTGGCATGGCGAAACTGGACAGAATTTCACTGATGATAATGAATCACAAGATGGTATCTCCGATGGAATTGAAGAAATGATTCGCGATATTGTAGCAGAACAAATTGAGATAGAACCGAGAGTTGCACGTCTATATGGTGATGCCGAAAAACCATTATATCCCGGTTGTACAGATTTTATGGTTTTGTCGGCGGTGTTAAGATTGATTAACCTGAAGGAGAAACATGGATGGAGTGACAAAAGTTTTACAGAGCTGCTACAATTGATGAAAGACATTCTTCCAAAAGATAACGATCTTCCAGATTCACATTATAAGGCCAAAAAAATATTATGCCCGATGGGATTGGGATACAGGAAAATACATGCCTGTCCGAATGACTGCATTATATATAGGAAGGAATATGAATTTATGAAAGAGTGTCCTAAATGTGGGACATCACGGTATAAGGTGAAAGAAAAATCACAAGCTGATGTAGAGATTACAAATCTCCCTTCAAAGGTATTTTGGTATCTTTCTATAATTCCTCGTTTCAAACGTTTATTTGCTAATTCACATGATGAAAAAAGGTTAAGATGGTATGCTGATGAGCGGGTATGTGATGGAAAAATACGTCATCCAGCTGATTGTCCACAATGGAAGAAAATTGATGCCCAGTACCCTACATTTGGAAATGAAATTAGAAATCTGAGACTAGGCTTGTGCACAGATGGAATGAATCCATACCGAACCCTCAGTAGCACACATAGTTCATGGCCTGTTTTATTGGTAATTTACAACCTCTCTCCTGAAGTTTGTATGAAGCGCAAATATGTCATGTTGAGTATCATGATCTCTGGTCCAAAGCAACCCGAAAATGATATTGATGTATACTTGTCACCGCTGATTGATGATTTGAAACTGTTATGGGCTGATGGTATTAGGGTGTATGATTCTTATAAAATGGAATATTTTCAACTTCATGCAGTGCTTCTATTCACTATAAATGACTTCCCAGCATATGGAAATTTGTCTGGATACAGTGTTAAAGGGCATAAAGCATGTCCAATTTGCGAAAAACAGACGTCATATTGTCAATTGCATCATGGGAGGAAAACAGTGCACATGGGTCATCGAAAGTTTTTGCCTATGGATCACCCTTATAGAAGACTAAAAAAGGCATTCAATGGCTCACAAGAATTTGATACTGCTCCAAAACCTTTATCCCCAGATTTGTATTTTGAGAGGGTGAAAAACCTTGATGTGACATTGGGAAAGACACAGAAATCTGGTAATGATAGACATATTTGGAAGAAAAGGTCAATATTTTTTGAGCTACCATATTGGAGGTATCATGAAGTCAAACATAATATTGATGTCATGCACGTGGAGAAGAATATCTGTGATTCTTTGAACGGAACATTGCTAGATATTAAAGGAAAGACAAAAGATGGGTTGAATGCAAGGTTAGACCTACTATCAATGGGAATACGTTTGGAGTTAGCTCCCACTCCTAATGGAAGACGAACATTTCTTCCCCCGGCTTGTCATACATTATCGAAGAGGGAGAAAAGTAGCTTCTGTCAGTGTCTTCATGATATCAAAGTGCCTCAAGGTTATTCTTCAAATGTAAAAAATTTTGTCTCATTGAAAGACTTGAAGTTGATAGGTATGAAATTACATGATTGTCACGTCATGATGCAACAAATTCTACCAGTTGCACTGCGTGGAATATTGCCCATCCGTGTCAGAAAGACTATAATGAGGTTTTGTTATTTTTTCAATTCAATTTGTAACAAGGCGATTGATGTGAATGCTTTGAACATTTTGGAAAAGGATGCAATTTTTATACTTTGTCATTTGGAAATGTATTTTCCTCCAACTTTTTTTGATATGATGGTGCATTTAATGATTCATCTGGTTCGAGAAATAAAGCATTGTGGACCTGTATATCTTCGTTGGATGTATCCTTTTGAAAGGTATATGAAAATATTAAAGGGATATGTTAAAAATCCATATCGACCTGAAGCCTCCATTATTGAAAAGTATATTTTTGAGGAGGTAGCAGAGTTTTGTACGAGCTACTTGGCTACGGCGCAACACATAGGTTTGCCTCCATCTCGCCATGAACGGGTTAATAATGAGGGAAAGGGGATTCGTGGCTTGAAAGTCAAATCATTGTCAGCTGAACATATGAAGAATTTAGAATCATACATCTTGAATAACATAGCTGATGTTCAACCGTATATCACATTGCATATTAATGAGTTGAAACAATGTCATCCAAAGAAGAAAGAAATGTGGATTTTGAATGAGCACAACAAAACTTTTTTTCCATGGTTTAAAAAGACATTGCTTGGTAGATCAGATGTATCAGAGACATTAAAATGGATAGTGGGTGGTCCATCTTTAAATGTGATAACATGGCCCGCTTATGACATTAATGGCTATACATTTCATACGAATGCTCAGGACAACAGAAGTGCAGTTCAGAATAGTGGTGTATTGGTGTTTGCAGAAGCAATGAATTTTTCGAGTGCTAAGGACAGAAACCCAATTTCGGCATGAAGTGCATATTATGGAGTGATTGAAGACATATGGGAGGCTGATTACTTTAAAATTAAAGTTCCTGTTTTTAACTGTAAATGGTTTATCGGTAACAACAGTGTCAGACACGATGAATTTGGAATGACACTTGTTAATCTGAATATATTGGAAGACACAGCTGATTCTTTTATAATGGCAACACATGCCAACCAAATTTTTTATGTAGTAGATCAATCAGATATGCAGTGGGCTGTTGTTTTACAAGGGAAAAAACAATATGTTGGTGAGGATGAATTTGATGAAGATGCTGATTTATGTGAGATCCCTACTTCCATGGAAAGATTAACAAAACATAATGATGAGTATGTTGAAGACATGGTTTTTGCCATAAGGAACGATCACGACGAAGGAATTTGGGAAAACAATCCAACTGTACATTCCTAAAATTACAGGTAACACATGTTTATTTCTTGTTTACATTTAGTTTTTTCATATAATGTTAGATATTATAAATGTTTTACTTATTAGAAGATGTATCAAACCAAAACGATAAAACAATAAAAACCGTAATGAGGAGAAGTCCTCGGCGCACCGGCTGGCCGGTGGTGGATCACCGGTGGGCCGGTGGTCCAGAGCAAAGCTCTGTCTGGTCCACCGACCGGCCGGTGATGAGCCAGCGGCCGGACGGTGGTCCAGACTGAGAGGAAGGCTCTCTGTCTGGTCCAGCGGTCGGCCGGTGGTGAGCCAGCGGCCGGCCGGTGCCACCAGGCAGTGGGCAAGTCTACTGCCTGGGTCCTCCGGCTGGCCGGTGAGCTCACACCGGCTGACCGGTGGACTCAGTGAGCCCACTTTTCATCTTTCTTGGGCCAACTCCTTGGAAACCTTTTGCCTGTGTTTACCATGTTTATCATTGTTTAACATGCTTACCATATTACCAATGTTTACTATTATGTAATTTCGTACACTTTTCTATTTTCTGATTAAGTAGTATTACAATATTTGAATTTTTATATTTGTGAACTAATGTTTGTTTTTTTGATTTGAAGGAAAATGACAGATCAATCAGTTGATCAGCCACATGATTCTGGAGATGAGCATATTGGTCATACATCTGGGGCGGAACATTCACATGCTCCTATTAAGAAAAAGAGTTCAAAGGTTGGTAAGCGTGGGTGCACACGTTTACCAAAATTATCACTTGCCCGTACGAAGGAGGAGAGGATAGTCGTGGAGTTTGATGATGATGATCTTCCTAGAGGTCCAAATGCTAAAGATTTTAAGGGTTTTGTAGCAACTCAGGCTAATAGCAAAGTAAGCATTCTCTATGATTATTGGAGAAGTGTGGATAAGGCGATAATTTCTCAGCTGTGGGAGACCATTTTGGTAAGATCTTTTGCTATTGTTTGACTGTTCTTTAAATGTTTCTAGTATATATAATATTTTTAACCTCTTTTTTATCAGATGACATTTGGTATTCCTGACACTGGAGGAGTCAGGAAGAAATGCTTATCGTTGGCTGCTAGGAGATGGAGGGATTTCAAATCAACCCTCTCATCTGATTTCATTTATGGTCATAGGAGTCGTGAGAATCCATCTCGTATATATCCTTTTATAGATGAAGACACATGGAGACAATTTTTTGAAAGTAGAAGAAAAGAATCATTTTTGGTAAGGGCAATGTAAACTTTTATAACCTTTCTTATATAAATTATCTTATTATTGTTTTGTTAATGATTACTTATTCTTAATTTACAGCAAACAAGGAAAGCTCATCAAGAGATCCAATCTAAAAATGTATACCCTCATAGTTTATCTCGGGGAGGGTATGCATTATTGGAAGAACAAATGATGGAAGAAAAATTTCAACAACTAAGAGCTGAGTCTTCAAGCTCTGGAGAGGTGGCCCCTCCATCCCCTCCATCTAGACATGAGAAATGGAAAAGAGCTCAGAAGGGAAAAAAGGACAATATATTTCGGAAGAATCGAGACTCGTAGTTGAGAGGATTGTAAGATATCTATTTTATTTATTTAAGTTTACTATTTCCGTCATATATTTCCAATCATTATAGAAATGTTCAATTAATTATTACAGGACTCTCTTGAGGAGCAGAGTTCACAGTGGACATTTACACCATCTGGGAGGGAAGATATTTTATCTGTGGCATTGGGAAAGCCCGAACATCCTGACCGTGTAAGAGGATATCCGGCAGGTGTATCGGTAAGAAAAGTGTTTCCATATTCCTCAACTTCTAATGTTGAGAGAGTTTATAAAAAAATAGAATACTTGGAGGCTGAAGTCCATAATATTAATGCAACAATGGAGGACAAGATTAGAGCATCGGTGCAGTTTATGTTTGCATACTTGCAAAGACAATTTCAGGGTGCAACTCCCACTCCACCTCTCCCATTAGCTCCCACTCCCCCACCTCAGCCTGCGGACCCCATTTTTGATCCTCCTCCTCCGCCGCAGCTACCTACTTATTGTGAGTTGTATGTTGATGATCCTCAACATCATATAGTTGCATATGGGATTGTATATTGTATAGGAGATACAGTTCATCATCAACAGTTAGAGGTAGAGAATCAGAGGGTCACTGTACAGGATATTATAGATAGATCAGCTCGGATACCATTACCTACAGATGAGGTGACGACAGTTGGACATAGTATCGGCCATTTTTTACTTTGGCCATCCAGACTTCTTCGACTCATTACCATAGAGGTATGGATGTTATATCTTTTATTTTATATTTTTATTAATGTTTTATCATTTGAAAACTAATATATTTTTCAATTTATTTTTACAGGAATACATCAAAGGTAAAGAAATACTGTATAGACAACAACAAAGACAGATAGCTATGAAATCAGATGCAGATACTAGCAGTCTTGACAAATTGTCAAGATATTCAAATTTGTTGGCGGATCATTATGTATTTACAATGAAAGCTCATGTCTGTGGACGTGAACTAAGTGTGGGGATTATGAAAACTGAAATCATGGAGTTTGTCACTGGAGATAAGTTGGGCATCAACGTGGTGCAAATTTATATCATGTAAGTCTTAACACCTTTTCCTTGCGTTATATTTATTAAAAATGTAAACTTATGTCTGCTTTGTATTAGGTATCTGTATAAAATTTGTGAGAGGAATGAGCTGACAAGATGTATATGGATTCGTGGACCCACAATTGATTTCCCCTGAAGCATGTGCATTGGATGAGGAACAAAGAATGCTTTATATTGCTGATAGATTTGAAAAGAATGTAATCACACAGTGTTGGATGATGCCTTTTTGTGAGAGGTATGAAACACATCCCTCTCAAAGAGTTAACTATCTTTTAACATAAAAAACCACTAACGTTAAATTTCCTTTTATCAGGGATCATTGGATGTTAGGGGTTTTTTGCCCTAGGGAGAAAACACTTTATTGGATATGCTCTCTCCATGATGATGTGCGAGAAAGTTTTAAGAATATATTGGAAACTTAAGATTCAATTTCACAATAGTTTTATATATTATAATGAATTTTAAATTTACCCCATTCGTATTATTTTCTAACAGGGCATGGGTCCACTTACGAAAAAGCGCAAAGAAAAGGAATTTCAAGATCAAATATGTACATGCAAAGGTAAATATCCATTTATAATTTGTACATTTTGATTTATTACATAAAAATAATATATTGAATTTACACTCATTCAAACAGAAATTTCATGAGCAATAAGGCATCATCGAATGCGGATATTACATGTTAAGATTTATGTATGAAATAATAACAACTGTGACAGTTCTGAGTTTTGACCTGGTAAGATTTCCTCTTTCTCATAATATTTCAATTTGATTTATTCATTATACACGTTGACTACTATCCTTTTCCTTTGTAGCTTTTTGATGACCCTCAACCCTTTACTGCTGAAGATATCAAACACTTACAAGTGGAGTGGTCAAATTATTTTACAGGTTTGATTGACTTTTAGTTGATTGTAATGTAAAATGTAATTTTGAATATTGTCAATGTAATTGTGTATTTAGTAGTCATTTAGGTTGGATTTAGTTTTTTTTTGAAGTTGACAGTGTAAGTTTTGAATGTTATATAAGTGAATGTTTAATTTTTCTCTAGTCCTTGTTTTGGTCTACTGTTGATGGTTTTTCTGGTCTGGATTTTGGTATGGGGGGAGAGGTTCCAAGGGGGTGGGTGGGTGTTTGGGGGGTGTCCAAGGGATATGGGAGGGGTGTCCAAGGTGTGTTTGGGGCTGTCCTAGGGGTCGGGGGGTGTAAATGATGGTGGGGGGTGTCCAAGGGGTGGGGGTGTCCAAGGGATATGGGAGGGGTGTCCAAGGTGTGTTTGGGGCTGTCCAAGGAGTCGGTTGGGTGTAAATGAGGGTGGGGGGGGGGCTGTCCAAGGGGTGGGGGTGTCCAAGTGGTGGGGCGGGGGGTGTCCAAGGGATATAGGAGGGGTGTCCAAGGGGTGTTTGGGGCTGTCCAAGGGGATAGGGGGGGTTTCCAAGGGGTAGGGGGGTTTCCAAGGGGTCGGGGGGTGTCCAGGGGGTGGGGGGGCTGTCCAAGGGGTGGGGGTGTCCAAGGGATATGGGAGGGGTGTCCAAGGGGTGTTTTGGGCTGTCCTAGTGTTCGGGGGGGTGTAAATGAGGGTGGGGGGGCTGTCGAAGGGGTGGGGGTGTCCAAGGGGTGGGGGTGTCCAAGGGATATGGGAGTGGTGTCCAAGGTGTCTGGGAGTTCTGTCCAAGGGGCCGGTTGGGTGTAAATGAGGGTGGGGGGGCTGTCCAAGGGGTGGGGGGGTGTCCAAGGGATATGGGAGGGGTATCCAAGGTGTGTTTGGGGCTGTCCTAGGGGTCGGGGGGGTGTAAATGAGGGTGGGGGTGTCCAAGGGGTCTGGGAGGGCTGTGAAGGTGTGTGGGGGGTGTCCAAGGGGTGGGGGTGTCCAAGGGATATAGGAGGGGTGTCCAATGGGTGTTTGAGGCTGTACTAGGGGTCGTGGGGGGTGTAAATGAGGGTGGGGGGGCTGTCCAAGGGGCGGGGGGTGTCCAAGGGTTGTGGTGGGGCTCCAATGTGGTGGGGGGAGGGCTGGCCAGGTTGTTAGGTGGGTATAGATGAGGGTGGGGTTCAGTTGGGGCTTGGGGGAGGGCTGGCATGGTTATTTTTGTTGTTTGGTTTCTGGTTGCTTTTTGGTGAGAGCAGTGCAATTATTTTTTAAAAAGAAATATCTCTTTCACGTCGGTTATTTTATAACCGACGTGGTAAATAA
The DNA here is from genome assembly GCA_963277665.1 of Viscum album. Lineage (NCBI taxonomy): Eukaryota > Viridiplantae > Streptophyta > Magnoliopsida > Santalales > Viscaceae > Viscum > Viscum album. The sequence continues at coordinate 2,084,232,561 of OY728119.1, forward strand.
ATCGGTAGGGGTTTATCACGTCGGTTTATTCGAGAACCGACGTGATAAACCGTTCCCAGGCCTTTTATCACGTCGGTTCTTAATATAACCGACGTGCTAAAAGGCCAGGGGATCGATTTACCACGTCGGTTATGAGATAACCGACGTGCTAAAACGTTGCCCAGGCCTTTTTATCACATCGGTTATTTAAGAAACCGACGTTATAATAGGCCCGGGGAAGGGTTAATCACGTCGCTTATGTCATAACCGATGTGATAAACAATATCCCAGGCGTTTTATCACGTCGGTTTAGAAAATAACCGACGTGATAAACCCCCCCCTGCGCATATTTATCACGTCGGTTATTATATGAACCGACGTGATAAACACCATGATGTTAGGGATGTTACGTCGGGTTTTAAATAACTGACGTAAAAAACATTATTTATAACGTCGTCCGTATTAACGTCGCCTAAAAACCGACGTAAATAATGAAAAATAACCGACGTAAAAAATGTTTTCTACACTAGTGTATGTAAATAGTGAAATGGTGAGTTTCAAATGGTGAGGATCAAAGGGGGACGTCATTATTTTTTCCAAATTTTGAGTTCATGAACAGTGTTTCTAGAATGGTGAGGTTCCAACAGTGAAATCTTTCCTTTTCCAAATTTCAAATTAATTAACAGTGTTTCCAGAATATTGAGGTTCCAACAATGACCTCTTTCTTTTGCCAAATTTTGTGTTCATGAATAGTGTTCCAGAACAATGAAGTTCCAACAGTGAGGATTATGAATACTGTTTCCTGAATGGTGAGCTTCCAACTGTGAGGACTAAACATTGATGTTCATGAACACTGTTTTTCCATTTCCAAATTTCATGTTTGTGAACAGTTCTTCCATATTCCAACAGTTTCACCCCTTTAATGATTCCATTGATGTAGAATGCAATTAAAGCCATATTTTAAGGACTCTAAGGCTGATTCAAATGTTATAACTCCTTTATTAATTCCTCCTAAGGATCGGGATGTTTTTACTTGGTTAAACTGTGTGGTTTAATATGGTCCACTTTTAATATAAAATCCATTGTATCTTAAACCACTACTCTATTAAATCTTCTAAAGGGATAATATATCTTCCTCCCTAGTTTTCCCTCATTGTTCTCAGATGTGTGACACTCAGACCTTTTATTCCATCCCATAGTTGTTTCATAAATAAACATTCCTCCTTGGATTGGTTCTCTTATTTTTTGATCCTTCCAAGTAGTATAGATCAATCTTCGATATAAGGTTTGTTCTATCGATATTATTTTTTGTTCATTTTATTATGTTTTCTCTAACACATTAATGGAATTCTATATCCAAGTTCCTAATGTGATTTTATTGGGTGTTTACCGGTGTGGTGGTGTCACTACATCCTCAGGTGGATACTGTTTTCACATGGGAGGAGATCGTAACCCATTGTGTGGATCATTCATGTATAAAGAACGTAAAGAATAGTTTGAGGTAGGGGATTCATTGATTTTATTTTATTTTACATGAAACTATATAGTTACCATGTTTTATCCCACTGGATCACAATGAAAATGACATAATAAATAATTGAACCGGATAAATAAATTAACATCGATTATATGTTATTTCCACTTATTTATCTAGACAGTGTGATATCAATGCTTTCTTGTTTAGATTTTCATTCATTATGGAATTTGGTAAAGAACGTAAAGTCATAATTAAATGATAATTTCTTGGATTATAATAAAGAGGCATGTCAATGAATATAGTTCTTCATGTTGTAATATGATGTTAATCAAATCGGTGCAGTAAGAAAGATTAATTATTTGTGATAGGTTTATGGATAGGTTTCCCAAATTTGGATCCTACAAGTAATAAATCTGTTTATCTATAATGGATTAAAAGAACAAGTTTTTTGATAAAAGATAAATCCTTGTCATTTTTGAGTCACCCTCTTGCTTGTTTAAGGTCCAATATCCCAATAGATTTGATATTTTTTTCTCGACTGCTTGTGTTGAGATGTGAACCTGGTTGTTTTTGTGATATGTAGGGGCATGGAGGCCTACTGGTTGTGGTAGTAGATGGTTTTTTATCTACATTACCTACCCCACTGCTCAAGGTACCTGGTCTTTCTTACCCTTCTTCCAAAATCGGTGAATACGTGCGAGGTTTTCCACATTATTTTCATGTTTATCTTCTCAAAGGAGAATGGGCTAATAGTCTTGTTATATGTGGAAAAGACTCGACAGGTAGTTAATCTAAATAACGGGTTGATCCCCCTTATGCTTAGTAGCATAGAATGTTTTTGTAAAATGATATGGATTATGGGAAAGTAATTATGTAAACAAATAATTGAATAAATGATGGTAACCCATGGGGTTGGAGCATGCTGGGGTGAAATATTGATGTTACAATTTAAAGGGACTGTGGACTTAGTGTGTCATTCTAATGAAATATAATGTGGAAATTGATAAAGTTTAATCAGTGTTTAAATAATTAATTATCATAAAGTGAAACTGAAAAAAGAGAATGAAGTAATGTAATAAAGCTCTGTAAATGTTTGTGTGCTTATAGGATACCTAGTCTTAGAAGTTGCAGCCGGGAGTCGGAGAGACGTTAGAAGTAGTTCAGTCTAAGACTAGTTTATTTCCTTAGTGTGGTTGTGAGATATAGTATGTTCCCTTTTGTGTTTCAATATGATACTCAACCCCATCAGTAAGGGAAACTTCGACCCTTAGGATTCTAATCCATGGAGGGTATTTACCCCAACATTCCGGTGGGAGGATGGATGGCTAACTACCCCCTTTTGTCTCTCTCTCTTCTCTTGGTAGTTACTTGTTATGATAGGAACATTGGTTAGTTTTCCCCATATATATGTGTTGTGGGCTGTAATGGATTGTGGTTATTCACACCTATATATTCTGGATATAGTATCTTATGGACTACTATAGGGGTAACCTGTATTGGCTGTGATAGCGTGAGGATTCCTACTCAGTGTGTGGGCTTTAATGGCTTGAGATATAATACCTGACGTATGATACAAGTTATGCAAGCTGTGGTGTCTCCCGAAAACTACCTAGTTACTTTTTTGTGTGGAAATGGTGGTTTTATTCCATGAGGTACAAGTTGTGGTGCTTCACCCAGGTGTATTTAGGAAAGCCTTTTTGGAGAGAGATGTTTACGACGTTCGATGTTGGAGCAAAGTGTAAAACTAGCGGGGAACTAGTAGTGGGATACCAATGACATTTGATAATATATTATATACTCATGTATTTTTTACATGGTTAGAGTAGAAAAGGAGAGGCTGGGAACATAGTATACCTATTTAGTTGATGAATTAGTTTCACTTGTTGTTAAAAATGCATTATCATTCATCCTTTACATTTACACGAGAGGAATTAGAGAGGATCCTACTAAGGATACTATAATTCTCACCCTATATATACATAAATTGTTAATCAGGTTACTTGGAACAGGTATGAGATGAAGCTGGTTTCTACTATCTTGGGGTTAAATGAGTCATTCGGGCATGTGGTTGCTGTTGTTTTTACATTCTTTCGGGTATTTGTAGTTTTTTACCTTACAGTTGTAGTAGTTTGCATGAAATTACATATTTGTACTTTGGATTTCTTTTATATTGTTGTCTGAGTTGTAGTTGGTTGGTGTATATCTTATCTCTCTCTTTATCATGTGTTCTTTTTTAGGGAAATGCCTCGAATTTCTATGTTTACTATACCAACGGTGCTAGTCTCCAACCCAGGGCCTACAAGTGGTTGGATTCGCGGGGTCATTAACTCCCATCTCACATTACTGGCATGGGAGGGGTAAACATTTTTGGGAGGGGGTCATGACAATCTCCATAAATGGTGAATTTATTTTCTATATACAAATATTATGGATTATTGTAAATACATATATAATGAACTTCACCATGTGATATGGTATGATCAGAAATCAAATATTCTTAACAACAATTCAATCAATCTTAATACTGGTCATAATTGAATCTTTATTTCCATAAATGAAGAGGATTTGATTAAAAATGGTCCTTCCCACAACACTTTAAACGATTTTGGAATCCTAAAATGTCTTTGGATAAACAACAACTTTGGTCAACCACACCGCACATTGGAGGTATTCTGGAGATATCCTCTCCCTAGATGGATCAAAATCAGCATAGATGGAACCTTTAAAGGAAATCTGGGACCTGAAGGGTTTGGCATTGACATTATGAATCACCTCAGATATATTATATGTTTCTTCGTGGGTTATAGTGGAATTTTCTCCTCCCTTGAAGCTGAGATTATGTGCTTGATTCATGCGATTAAAGCGTTATAGTGTCATGACCTTTTTCTTCATATGATGAAATAGTTTTATGTTCTGTCAAGAATGAAAAATAATTGTACGTGTCTTATGTATTCAATGGGGTGAAGGAGAAGAATAGAGGGAAGATAAAAAAAATATAGAAAGGGTATAAGAGAAATAATTATTTTCCAATATGTGATAATTTTGGAAAGAATCACACTGGTAAATTCCTGAATGGAATGGAAGTTTGTTTATGTGTGGATAAATGGGTCATCATGTCAATAAAATTAATGGGATGAAAGTAAACAATGATGTTCAGTGTGACAACTTGAAAGATATGGGGAGATATGAAAATAAATTCCCCATGTGTTAAGGGAATTTACGATAAGAATATAAGACACCAAGGTTAAACAAATATTATTGATATAGCCTTAGTGGAAAAATTAATTTTTTCCTATATTTGGATGCTTGAATAATTTTGTTCAATTTTGATTTTTAGAATGTACTAGATATATGTACTTTTTTATATTAAAACAGATTTTACTAAAATATTTATAATAAATTATTTAAAATCATGTTTTGATCAGTACCAATAACCATGAAACTTTATTCTGTAGAAATTTGAACTTTTTGGAAATCACATGGTTCTAGGAAAGATAACACTTCACATATTCTTAAGGATGAGATAGTATTATTTTCATAAAGATATTATTGATATGGATAATATATATTTGTTACTACTAACTACCATAGAAATTTTTCAGATGTGTTCAACCATAATATTTTGGAAGGTAATTTGTGTATTGAATATGTTTATTTGGTCATTAGATGTGGTTTTAGTGGTTAATGTGTTAATTCACCATATGATGAAACATGTAATAAGAAATGAATTTAAAATGATTCATGTAAGATGTGAAGGATGAGATTATGTTTATAAAATATAAATTTACATTTATAAATATTCATAAATATTGAATGAATTCCTCAACTCTATTAAAAGTGGTCTTGGAATAGTAATGTTGTTAGTTTTTGATAATTTTTTATAATATCATTAAACATTTTAATAACTGTGGTTTAAGGATATGTGGTAATCAAATTTTAGATGACCATGTTATTTATCACTTTCTACCAGAACTTAATAGTTATATTTCTCTTCTAGGTCTATGTTTTCACTAATGTTCTCCATATTGAAAGCTTAGGTTTGTAGCGATCATCACATTTCCCTTTCCTTATTATCAAGGTGATATATTATTAACCCTATTTATGATGTGGGTTTTCCAAAAATAGTATTTTAAAATTAAAACCATTTATTATTTAGATAATTTTTAAATTGCGATGACTTAATTTAATTAAGGTTGTGAGAATGTAACACCCCAAACTTATAATGTAAGAATATTGTACATAATAACATGTATAACATGAAATATAATGTGAAGAAAGAATATAAAATCATGAGAAATTAATTATAATTAATATTTTAAATAGATCTTTTGTAAAAATTCTATTGAATGAAACACTGATTAATCTTACATTACATGCTATATAGTCATTTTTTGCAGCTTTCATCACACACAAGAATGGGTTTTACAAAACAGTAATATAATATTATGATATTAATTATTTAATATAAAAATATAAATCCAAGATATTAAATTGATTGTTAAGAATGGGATTCACTATCTTATGAAAATTTACTATTTAATTCATTTGTTTACAAAAAAATACAAATGAATACCGAATCCAATTTATAATATATGAAATTGTCATATAAAGTTCTATTTTTATCCTTCCAAATGTGTTTTATAATTATAAATTAGATTATATAATGTTAGTAAATGATATTATATATATATATATAAATTTTTATGTTAAATAAAAAAAATTATATTCATCCAATAGATTTGATAGATATAATATAAAAATATTCATTGTTTTACACTTAAATATTGTTTTTTTTTAATTTCATTTTTGAAACATTTAATGGATCACCTATTTTTAAATGATGATTATTAAATTTTAAAAATATTATATGTAATAAAAAAAATTGTTAATTTTAATGTGATAATTTGTATAGTGTGAATTTATTGTATTTTTATGAGATGTTTTATTTTTAATTAATAGTCAAAATACTAAATATTAATTGAATAATTATTTTTTTCATATTTATTTATATAGATAAATTATATTTTAAATTTGGTTTGTAGTCATAGTGTTTTAATTTAAATAAATTATTCCAATTCAAGACATTAGAATCAGGTTTACATTGAAATTTAATATAAACACATCTCAAAACATTGAACATTAGTTCTTTTAAAACTCGCATTCCCATCCCGTATGCAGAATAAGATTTAAATTACTTTCTTCCACATTTATAAAATGAAGTTTTTGAAAAAATATTATATATTTTTTAAAATAATATGTTATAATGAATATAATGTTAACATAATTTTTGAATAAAAACATAGTGAATGTGGTTAAAATTAATTGATGTGATTAACGGGTAAATAGTTTTAAAAAATGACTAAACCTTAAACATATGGTCCAAATGACATAGAATCTTGTCCAAAACCTATTTTGTGGCTATATTCCAACCATATACTAAATTTTATCTACTTTGGTTTATTATTCGATGCACATAATTTATGGATGAACCCTCCATAGTGTTTTCCATTTTATATTCATAGGAATTCTGCTCTACCTCCGCCATAAAAGACACTCACTATTCCCACTTATTCACAACTATGAAGGAATTTTTCTCATCAAAACCATGACCAAATTGATTCCAAACATCTCTAAACTCACCATATAACCCTAAATTTCTTCATAAATCCGACCAATGGGTTTTTTTGAAATAATCCATAATAAGATACCTGAAAAATATGTATCATTCTTTAATCAAAACTATTGATTTATTTCTATATAAACCCCATAAAATTTAATTATATAATAATTTTATCATTATATAAGTATTCCAAATAAAAAATATAATTTTTTATGAAATTTGTATCACCTACACTCACACACATATCTATTAAATGGAATACACAATCATTATTCGTGTGTATGGCAGACTACTGCCATGCGAATTGATGTTGTTTGTTCTTCTTTTTCAACCATTCAATGTGGAATATAATGATGGATTTATATTTTAAATATGTTATATATGATATATATAATTTATTTATGATTATTTATGAGAGGACCAGTTTGGGATAAGCCTAACATTGAGGGGGGGGGGGGGTGAATCAGTGTTCGAGACTTTTTAAACTATTTTCTTCTTTTTATCCCTATACCTATTGACTTGTTAGGATATTGATTCTATTATTCTCTTTTCCATGTCACATAAAATAATATTAAAAAAGTTGAAATATGCAGATGACATTTTTACAAGGGTCGCCACTCAATAATAGTAGATACATCCATGCGATGTATGGTAATTACCTATAACACCCCAAGCTTCCACGGTACGCTACTCTTTTAATAATATAGTAGCGTGTGTTGTACGCAACCTCATGTTCTAACACACCACAACCAATCAAACTAGCCGTTATGAATAGTAATACCCACTTTTTGAAATTTTAAAAAATTTATCATTCAAAATAGAATTCATTTCTGGATTAGGAATATCGAAATTTTCTTAGGGTGAAATTTTGGTATTTTTCTGAAAACAATCAACTTTTGATGAATAGTGAAAAACAATAAGTGGTAGTTTTAAACTGAATTTTTAAAAAATTATTTATATCATTTAAATTTATTTTAGGTCAAAATAGATACATAATTCCTATATAAGTTCAATGTAATTCATTGGAGTCAGTTTATAATAATTTTAGACATATAAAAATTTTATTAAACTTTTCTCCATCTTTTACCCATCTCACAAGAGAATTTACAAATTCACATAAAAAAAAATTTTACCGATTCTGTGAGTGGAATTTTGAAAATCTGCGAGACACAGTTAATATAATGGATTAAAATGTGGTTCAATAAGATAAAAATATTTTTGGTGAATTGTAAATTTTTACATATATTTACCACGGAAAAAAGTAAATAGGGTAATTAATGGTAAAAATTATATTATTATTACCCTAACACATGTCCTAATTATATTGTCTTAGTATAATTCGACCAGAAAAAACCATAGAAATTAAATATGGGCCACTTTGGTCCACTTGAATTAGATTAGGATATTTTTTATTATTTATTTCAAAGAAGAGTTAAAAGAGATAAAATAAACGTTAAATAACTAAAACATTTCTAATATAGGGTTATACATAAGATAAATTAGATTATAAGTATTAATTAGAAAGACAAAAAGATTTCCTACATAATTATATTTTATTTATAATATTTATACATTAAATAATTTAATTTATTAATGACCCAATGATGATGCAGTAATTACCTTATTAGTGAAATATTCAAATAATTGATATTATAAATACCAAAATAAATATAATTTGAGACTTTTAATGAATTACAAGGATTTCATAGGTTAATATGACATATTTTGGGTGACTAAATGAGTTAGTTTCATAGTGATAATGCTTTTATGAATTTAGCAAAAACAAAATACCAAATAGTGTCAAAATTGACATAAATGAGTTTTTAAAACAAATATTATATTATTAATTGATATTATATTCCTAAAAATATAATTTTCATCCAGATGACTTATATAATGATTGGTGTATCATTAATGGACCACTTAGGGGTCTCTTGGAAGTATATTGTATGTTTATTAACAATATAATATAAAAATATAGAGAGACATGGTAAATGTCAAACTAATTAACTAAGAGTTAAAACTAAAAGATAAGGTCAATATAGTGACCCAAACCTTTCTAAAACATATTTTTTGAGTGATTTTTGACTTATACTCGCCTTATACTTTTAATAATCCACATTGGATACATTTGCAACCGAATATGATTTTATTATAAAATAATACATTATGTTTTTTCTAAAGAGCCCCTCCCCCCTATAAGAGGACACCACTTCTACCCAATTCCTCAAACCTCTCAAGCCTTTTTCCTCATCAAAACACTTCCCAATTAATCTCCCTACATCCCTCTCCTCCTCCTAGAAGCATTACCTTAGGCAGAAGTAACCTGAAGTTTCCTTTTTGCGTCAAACCAAAGGGAGTTACCCAAATTAAAGGTAACAATTCTCTTAGCTTTTTTTTCTTTTTATTTTACTTCTCCAACCGCTAAAATCTTCGTATTCTTATCTTTTGAAACAACACCAGTATAATAAATATACTATGATAAAGTTATGAGAGGTATTCAAACAACACTTACACACAGCTATATCTAATGGGCGAAGAACATAATGTTTTTGTGGATGGCAACCAAACTCCTCACGAAACGATGATTGTTCAAATATCTTCTACAACCTCTCATGGTGGACATTATGATGGAACTATAATTAAATATGATATTAATGATATTTATTTTATATATAAGACTCTTTAATTACATTTTATAGCATACCATTATTAATTTTATGTTGTATATATATAGGATAATTTCATTTGAGGAAGAGCAGACTACCGCCCACTCAAAGTGATATGACTCATTCATAACATTCATGGAACTTATAAAGTATGGTGTTAATGAACATAAGTAATACATATAAAATATTATATTATACTGTAATAATAATATACCTAGGTATAATTTGGTTTTTCTTCCTTTTAAAATGAAAATTGAAATGGAAGTTGTGTTCGTGTGTACGTACGGACTATTGTCTTCACGAATGCGATGAGATTCATTCCCCATCAGATCCATTCAAGTATAATTATCATTTAATGATTAAAAATAATGTTTAAGGACTTGATATCATTCTGGATATGAATAATATACAACCTATCCATAACAAACATGGCTTATGTAACAAAACCTATAAAAAAACGAGCAAGTTAATACCCGAAACAACGATAATACTAAGATATTATTAACAATGAAATGTTAAAAGATCATATATGATATCATATTAATGTATATGATTCTAGTATAATTTAATAACAATTATTTCACCATTATACAGGAGGTTAAACTACCCTCAACCAAGGAAAAGTACAAGGTAAGGATTAATTTCACAATCTCTTTATTATCTGAGGTTGTTTTTATGTAAGTATCTACTGGGAACTATTTATCATAAACATCCATGTTTCATAAAAATTTATTTCAAATAATTATTACTTTTTACAGACTATTGGTTAAAATCATTTATACTCTTTTTTTCTTCTTATAATGTTTTTATAAAAAAATCTTTCCGTCATTTTCCAAACATCGTCATTTTTAACCTTTTTGACAGAATTAAGGTAAGAATGTCTTTTTTTAACTTATACGGAAGGTGAAACTATTTTACACTGTTATAAAATAGTCGAATGTTCCCTTACAAGATTATAAGCGTATGTTCAATGAAATTTTTTTATTTTATAATTATATAAATTTTAAATTAATTCAAAAAAAGAGATATTTCTCTCAAATAGTATTGATTTCATCTATTAAAACATCCTTTGATAGATGTTAAGCTTATTTGAAGTTGATTTATTATGATACAAAACTATCATATTGTATTGAAGGTTTTGTTGTATGTTTGACTATGGATATGTTATTTTTATACCATTCATGGTTTATGGAGAAAGTATTGGCATTTAGTATGCTAGTTTTAATATGAATGTTTATGTTATGTTTAAACTTGTTCATATGAGGAATTCATTGGATTTATTATGTGATGGTTGGAGCCTGCTATAGCTCCTCGATGCATCGGTAGGTGTCATTAGACAAACTAGTGTCTTGGCACAAGGACTTGACAAAATCTTATTTGTAGTCTTAGTACAAGGCCTTGACTATGTGGTTATGATAGTCTGGCATTATAAATACCATCATTATGAAATTGGTTATTGATATTGCATGTTATTATTCAACTAGTATAATATCCATGTAAATAATTAAATGGAATTGTTTCAATTTATTTCTGCCACATTATACAGAATTTCATGTTTAAAAGGCTTTTTTTAGTTATGCAATGCCTTAAATGTTTATTATTATCTATGAAAGTTCCCGTTATATTTTTATCCATACTAGACATCTGAGCTCACCCTTTTCTTTGTTTTATTTTTCCCAGGATGTGAAAAAGAATTTTATGAATGACCTACAGTGATAGTATTAGGGGATATGAGTGTGACCTATAGAGACAATGTTTTTGTAGTTTTCATTTTCTGATGTAATGTAAGACTGATGAATGTATCTAGTGATTCCAAGGCTACTAAACTAATACGTATTTTGAGACTTGATCTTTTGTGACAATTCCAATGTTATGTAATAATTCACCGAATCTGGGTAACTGGGGTCGGGGTATTACAGTTGGTATCAGAGGAAGTTTATTAGAAACCATGGAAGCCAGATTTAGATAAACTCTGATTAGAGCACATAGACATAAGATGGACATTGAGGATTAGTATAGAAGAACTTCCTAGAACTTTGGTATTGTAGATATTTTGTGAGTTTTCCGAGAAATACATCCCTTTATAGATACGATCAGGTAGAGGAAGCTCTAGCACAGATGTACCTAGGAGTAAAACCATAAAAATCCTCTTTGAGCTAGACTCAAATGGGAACTTGTGCATGACAACGAGCCTTGAGACACTCCTGGTTACGACACTCCCGGGGGATATGCTTAGGATAATTGTCATTTTCTTTACAAACCATTATAATGGGTTTACAAGTATATACTACGTCAATGAAAACATTTTTATGATTATGTATTATATAAATAAGATGTTCAATTTATGTTAAGTGTTTTTAAAGTTTGGAATTATGTATTTCGATTCATAGAGTAATCTAGTTTATGCCATTGTTTAGAAATGGCGCCTAGTGGAAGGAATGGAAACTGTATCAATGCACGCACTCCATGTATGTATCTCCCTCCCGATAAAGATAATTATATTTAGCTGGTGATGCAACTAGTGCTGATTAGCTAATCACCATACTGGGACAACTCACTCAAATTATGAATAATAACCTTACCCGTATGGAGCATCCTGATACGCATTTTGGGGGATCAATGTTAGATCGATTCATGAGGAAACAACCACCACCATTAAATGGGGGTATAAATCCACTAGTAGATGAGTAATGGATAAATTCCTTAGAGAAAATATTCCATGCCTTGGGGAGTAGTGAAAGGGAAAAAGTAATCATCGCAATTTACCGCCTCACTAGAGATGCTGATCAATGGTGGTCATTGATTAAAAACACAAAGAAAGATGAGGAATTATCAAATATGGAATGGAGGTAGTTCAAAGATATTTTCTTAGAAAAATACATTCCTCATGACCATCGAGCAGATATGAAAAGGAAATTTCTATGTCTGAGACAATATGAGGATGAGAGTGTCAGAAAGTATGAGGCTAACATTACAAGGTTAGCGAGGCATGCAACAGATTATATACATAACCCAAGAATTAATATTGATCATTTATTTTATGGGTTAAAACCGTTTCTCAGTCGAGAATTAGTCTCACAATCTTTCTCATCATACAAAGATATTGTCTCATGTGCTATCAAGAAAGAAAAGGAACTCTCTATGTCTTACGACTTTAAGGAAAAGCAAGATAAGAAGAGATCTACTGATCACTCTTGGAATGGAAATAAGGTGAAGAAGGGAAATGTTGAATATCCACCCTACAGTAAATGTGGGAAGAAACACCCCGGTACTTGCTTGAAAGGAATGGGAGTCTGTTACAAGTGTGGTGAAAAAGGCCACGTAGCTCGTGATTGCAAGGGGAAGGAAGAAGCTATAGTTGTTCAATAATAAAATTACAGGGAGATGAGACATTATGAAAATAATTATCCTAAACATCAGGGAAACTTACCTCAGAAAAGGGAAAGGGATCAAGGCCAATCTTATGCTATCAATACTGCTCAGGTAGAAGTTCTGAAAGACGTGGTGGCAGGTAATTTAATGGTTTCTGCAAGTTTAGTAAATGCATTATTTGATTCAGGATTGTCGCATTGTTTCATATCATCCTAGTTTTCTATGAAAATTAGATACTTACAATTTGATTTAACAAGGGAGTTGTCAGTTAAAACTCTTAAGGGTAGTATCATTGCAACAAAGTTCTGTGAATCAGTTCCCATTAGAGCATATAATTTTTTTTATCTGCTGATCTCATTGTTATACCTCTGATTGAGTTTGATATAATCCTCGACATGGATTGTCTTTCGGACCATTATTCGATGATTTATTGTAAGAAGAAGGAGGTTAATATTTTTGATAATTATGAAAAGGAACACCTTATCTCTAGAATAGAATAGTCAGCACCTATTCTTATCTAGATCCACCCCAGTAGCTAAGCTAAATTCAATTATCAAGGAGGAAGAGAATGAAATAACTGTGGTTGAGGAAAGGAATATTCAAATAGAGGATGTACATATTTCGAAAGAATATGTATATGCGTTTCCGAAGGATTTACCTAGACATCCTCCAGTACGATAAATTGAGTATTCCATTGATTTAATTCTTAGTTCGAGGCATATATCGAAGACCCCTTATAGAATGGCCACTGTGGAATTAGTTGAACTAAATAAACAACTAGAGTAATTGAGTAATAGTGGATTTATTCACCCTAGTGTTTCTCCATGGGGAGCCCCAGTCATTTTTGTTAAGAAGAAAGATGGATCTATGAGGTTATGTATCTACTACAGGAAAATAAATGTTCTAACAATAAAGAGAAAGTATCACCTACCTCATATTAATGATTTATTTGACCAACTGCAAGGAGATCAATACTTTTCAATGATTGATCTTCTATCTGGATAACAGTAGTTTTGTGTAAATAATTAAGACATTACAAAGACAACATTTCGATCTAGGTACGGGCATTATGAGTTTACATTAATGCATTTTGGGTAGACTAATGCACCCTCTGCGTTCATGGATCTAATGAAAATAGTTTTCAAGGAATATATTGATGAATTTGAGTGGTATTTATTGATGAGATCTGGTATACTCCAAAATATACAAAGATCATGAAAATCACTTGCACATTATACTAAAGAATCTGAGAAGACATGAATCAAATGGGAAGTTTAGAAAGTGTGAATTCTGGCTTCAGGAGATTTATTTTCTTGGCCATATTGTCTCTATGGATGGAATCTCTGTTGATCCTTCTAAGACCAAGGCAATCTATGAATGGCCAGCACCAATGAGTATAACCGAGGTATGCAGTTTTGTTGGTTTAGCAGGATATTATCGACATTTCATACAGAATTTTTCCCAATTGGCTAACACATTAACACAACTCACAAGAAAAGGAGTTAAATTTGTTTGGACCAAAGAGTGTAAAGAATGTTTTGAAGAACTGATGAAAATATTAGTCAATGAACCTATATTGACTCTACCATTGGGGAATTATGGGTTTGTTATTTATAACGATGCTTCAAAGAAAGGACTTGGTTGTGTCGTTATGCAGAATGACAGGGTTATTGCCAATGCATCACGACAGCTGAAAATTCATGAGAAAAAATATCCTACTCATGATCTTGAGTTAGCTGCTGTAATCCTTGCTTTGAAGATGTGGAGACATTATCTCTATGGTGAAAAATGTAAGATATACACCGTTCACAAGAGTTTGAAATATATTTTCTCACAGAAATAACTCAACATGAGGCAAAGGAGATGGCTTTAATTACTCATGTATTATGATTGCCTAATACACTACCTCTGTGGAAGGCAAATATGGTGGAAGATTCTTTGAGTATAAAGGATCATGGAGTTTTGAACATGATGAGAGTTGAAAAGGATCATATATACATGGATCTAGTAAAGATAGATATTGGATTCACCATGGATGGTGAAACATCAATAATTTTTCAAATGGTTGCCAAACCATCTTTACTAGAAAGGATTAAGAGTTCTTAGACCGATGATGAACAATTTCAATAGAAGATTAAAGCTGTGAATAATGGGAGATTGAGAGACTTTGTTTGTGAAGAAGGAATTTTGAAATTTGGGAAAATACTTTGTGTTCCCAATATACCTCATCTAAAAAGGGAATTGTTGGATGATGCTCATAGTTCCTATTTCTCTATAATCCATGGGATCACCAAAATGAATAGAGATTTGAAGGAAAATTTCTGGAGGGACAACATGAAGAGGGAGATTTCTGATTTTGTGTCAAGATGTATGGTTTTTCAACAAGTGAAAGTTGGAAGTCAACAGCCTGGAGGAGTATTGAAACCTCTTCCCATACCTGAGTGGAAATGGGATAATATCACGATGGACTTTGTCATGGGTCTACCAAAGAATCACAGAAGGAATGATGCAATATGGATCATTTTTGATCATCTTTCTAGGTAAGCAGATTTTCTGGCTATAAGAGAACATCTACCACTGGAACGTCTAGCAAGACTATATATTAATGAAGTTGTGAGACTTCATGGAGTACCCCAATCGATTGTCTCTGATAGTGATCCTCGTTTTACATCAAGATTATGTAAAATTATTCAAAAATACCGAGATACTGAACTTCATTTGAGCACTACCTACCACCCTCAAACAGATGAATAATCAGAACAGACTATTTAAACCTTAGAAGACATGTCGAGATCCTGCTCACTTGACTTTCAGGGTATGTGGGATCAATATTTACCTCTGGTATAATTTTCTTATAAAAATAGCTTCCATTAGAGTATTCAGATGGTACTATATGATGCATTATATGGAGAGAGATTTCGCACCCCAACCTGTTGGGATGATGTTCAGGAAAGAAAACTCGTAGGCCCAGAACTAGTGGAGGAAACGATGGAAAAGGTGAAGGTAATCCAAAACCACATCAAAGCAACTCAACATGGGCAAAAGAGCAATGCTGAAAACCTAAGGATGGAGATCATGTTTTCATTATGTTATCTCCATGGACGAGATTTATACGTTTTGGTAAAAAGGGTAAATTGAGTCCCATATACATAGGACTTTTTGATATTCTATAATGAATTGGGGTTGTAGCTTATCGTTTGGCAATGCCGCCAAATCTTTCCAAAGTGCATAATGTGTTCCACATATCAATGTTTATAAAATACATTCCTGACCCAACACATGTACTCACCTATGAGGAAGTAGAATTGGAACTCGATCAGTCTTATTACAAAGAACCCGTTAGGATTTTTGATACGAGAGAACAAGTGTTGAGAAACCGTACGACTCGTCTGGTAAAAGTTCTATGGATAAACCATAAGATGGAAGAGGAAATGTGGGAACCCGAGGAACTTATGATGAAGAACCACCCGAGTCTTTTCATGTGGTAGTATTCTAGAAATTTATAGGATGAAATTATTTGAGGGAGGGGAGAATGTCACACCCCAAGCTTCCACAGTACACTTCTCTTTCAATAATACAGTAGCATGTGTTGTACGCAACATCGAGTTCTAACACACCACATCCAATCAAACTAGCTGTTATGAATAGTAATAACCACTTTTTGAAATTTTATAAATTTTATCATTCAAAATGGACTTCATTTTTGGATTTTGAATATCAAAATTAACTTAGGGTGAAATTTTGGTATTTTTCTGAAAACATTCAATTTTTAATGAATATTGAAAAACACTGAGTTGTACTTTAAAATCGAATTTTTTTTAAATAATTATTTATATTATTTAAATTTATTTCAGGTCAAAATAGATACATAATATCAATATAAGTTCAATTTAATTGATTGGAGTCACTTTATAATAATTTTAGATATATAAAAATTATATTGAACTTTTCACCCTCTTTTACCCATCTCATAAAAGAATTTGCAAATTCACATAAAATATAATTTTACCGCTTCTGTGAGTTGAATTTCGAAAATTTGAGAGACACGATAAATATCAAGGAGTAAAATTTGGTTCAATAAGATAAAAATATTTTTTGGTGAATAGTAACTTCTTACATTTATTTACCACGGTAAAAATTAAATAGGGCAATTAAGGGTAAAAATGATATTATTATTACCCTATCACATGTCCTAATTCTATTGAATAGGTATATTTCGATAAAAAAGATCATTTGGAATAAAATATGAACCTCTTTGGTCCACTTGAATTAGATTAAGACATTTATTATTATTTAATTCAAAGAAGAGTTAACAGAAATAAAATAAAATTTAAATAACTAAAACAGTTTTAATATAGGGTTATACATAAGATAAACACTATTATAAATATTCATTAGAAATATAATAATATTTCCTAGATAATTTTATTTTATTTATAATTTTTAGACATTAAATAATTTAGTTTATTCATTACACAATTATGATGCAGTAATTACCTTATTAGTGAAATATTAAAATAATTGATATCATAAATACCCAAATAAATATAATTTGAGTCTTTTAGTGAATTACATGAATTTTATAGGTTAATATGACATGTTAGGGTTGATTAAATGAAATATTTTCTAAGTAATAATTCTATTATGAATTTAGCAAAAACAAAATACCAAATAGTGTCAAAATTAACATAAATGAGTTTTTTAAAAAAATATTATATTATTAATTGGTATTCTATTCCTAAAAATATAAGGTTCAACCAAAGGACTTATATAATGATAGAAGAATCATTAATAGACCACTTGGGGTTCTCTTGGATGTATATAGTATGTTTATTAACTATATAATATAAAAATATAAAGAGACATGGTAAATGTAAAACTAATTAACTAAGAGTTAAAAATAAAATATAAGTTTAATATAGTGACCAAAACTTGTCTAAAACCAATTGGTTGAGTGGTTTTCGACCTATACCCACCTTAGACATTTAATAATCCACTTTGGAGCCATTAGAATCCGAATATTATTTTATTGTAAAATAATACTTTAAGTTTTTACTAAAGAGCCCCTCCTCCTCCTTATAAAAGGACACCACTTCTATCCAATTCCTCACACATCAAAATCGTTTTGGCTCATCCAATATCTGCCCAATTAATCTCCCTACATACCTCTCCTCGTCTTAGAATCCTTAACTTAGGCAGAAGTCACTTCCAGAGTCCTTTTTGGTTCAAACCACAGGGAGTTACCCAAATTAAAGGTAACGATTTCTCTTAGCTTCTTTTCTTTTATTTTACTTATCCAACCCCTAAACTCTTATTATTCTTTTATTTTGTAACAAAAACCGTATACAAAATATACTAGGATATTGTTATGATATCTAATATAACTACAATTACACACACCTCCATCTAATGGGTGAAGAACTTAATGTTTCAGTGGATGACAACCAAACGCCTCACGAAATAATGATTGTTCAATTATCTCCTACCACCTGTCATGGTGGCCATTATGATGGCACTATAATGAAAAATTATATTTTTGAAATTTATTATATATATAAGATTCAGTAATTCCATTTTATATCATACCATTATTCGTTTCATGTTATATATATATACGATAATTTCATTTGAGGAAGTGTGGACTACCACCCCCTCAAAGTGATATGACTCGTTCATACCATACATGGAACGTATAAAGGATGGTTTTAATAAACATAATTAACACATATAAGATATTATATTATACTATAATAATAATATACCATTGTATCATTTGTTTTTGATTCCTTTTAAAATGAAAAATGAAATGGAAGAAGCGTTCGTGCGTACGTACGCAGTACCGTCTCCACGAACGGGATGAGATTCATTCCCCATCGTATCCATTCAAGTCTAGATCTAATTTTTTGATTAAAAATAATTTTTAAAGA
This sequence comes from Viscum album, assembly GCA_963277665.1. Taxonomy (NCBI): domain Eukaryota; kingdom Viridiplantae; phylum Streptophyta; class Magnoliopsida; order Santalales; family Viscaceae; genus Viscum; species Viscum album. Next base: position 2,084,251,605 of record OY728119.1, read on the forward strand.
CATTATATAATTCTGGATATGAAAAAGATAAAACCTATCCATAACAAACACGGATTATGTCATAAAACATATAAAATAAAATGAGCAAGTTAACACCCAAAACGACAATAATACTAAGATATTATTAACAAAGAAATGTTAAAAGATCATATATGATATCATATTAATGTATATTATTCTTGTATAATTTAATAACAATTATTTTACCATTATACAAGAGGTTAAACTACCCTCAACCAAGGAAAAGTACAAGGTAAGGGTTAATTTCACAATCTCTTTATTATATGAGGTTGTTTTTACGTAAGTATCTACTGGGATATCTTTATCATCCACATCCATGATTCTTAAAAATTAATTTCAAATCATAATTAATATTTTAAAAACTATGTGTTAATGTTATTTATACACTTGTTTTACTTTTTATAATATTTTTATATAGGAATCTTTCCTTTGTTTTCCAAACAAGGACATTTTTAACCTTTTCGACAAAATTATGGTATGAATGTCTTTTTTTAACTTATATAGTGGGTGCGTCTATTTTACACTGTTATAAAATCATCTAAGCTTTACTTACAGTATTATATGAATATTTTCAATGTAAATGTTTTATTTTATAATTATGTGACTTTAATATGATTTTAAAAAAAGAGATATTTCTCTCAAATAGTTTTGGTTTCATATATGTTAACATCGTTTGATGGATTTTAAGATTATTTGAAGTTGATTTATTATGATACAAAACAACCATATTGTATTGAAGGTTTTGTGGTTTGTTTGACTTTGGATATTTTATTTTTATACCATTCATGGTTTATAAAGAAATTTTTGATATTTCTTATGCTAGTTTTAATACGAATGTTTATGTTTTGTTTAAACCTGTTCATATGAGGAATGCATTGGACTTATTATGAGACGGGTGGATCCCGCTATAGCTCATCAATGTATCGGTAGGTCTCATGAGACAAAATAGTGTCTTGGTTCAAGGCCTTGACAAATTGTTATTTGTAGTCTTGGCACAATGCCTTGACTATGTGGTTATGATAATCTGGCATTATGCATTCCATCATTATGAATGTGGTTATTGATATTGCATTGATTATTTGACTAGTAGAATATCCATGTGAATAAGTAAATGGAATTATTTCATTTTATTTCTTCCATATTATGCTAAATTTAATGTTTAAAAAGATTTTGTTTTAGTTATAAATTTCTTTAAATGTTTATGCTTATTTATGAAAGATTCTGCTATATTGTTATCCTTACTGGGCATTTGAGCTCACCCCTTTCTATGTTTTATTTTTCCTAGGATGTGAAGAATTATTTTATGAATGATCTGTAGGCATAGTATGAGGGGATATGAGTGTGGACTATGGGGACTATGTTGCTGTAGTTTTCATTTTATGATATAATGTAAGACTGATTAATGTATCTAGTGATTCCAAGGATACTAAACTAATCGGTCTTTCGAGACTTGATCTTTTATGATCATGCCAATGTTATGTAATAATGCACCGAATCTAGGTAACTGGGGTTAGGGTGTTACATTTTCAGTGGACAGATTTTCTACTATAATGTAGTAACTATTAATGTGGATGACTAGGAAAACAATCTGCTAGATAGTGTGGCTCCCTACACTTAGAGGAGTGAAGGAAATAATCACTTCCCATTGTTTCTCCCTACTCTAGTATGGGGGAATGGAACCAATACTCTTCTAACTTGAAATAAGTAGGATATACCCTTACACTTGATGGTTCATTATACTGCCAATGTAGATAGTCTCTTGAAGCCTCTAGCTTGTTCTCTATACTACCTCTGAAGATGGTCTTCTCTCTATTAAAAGAGTTTTCAAAACCAAAATAATCTTCCACCTATTGAGACATGTTGGATGGTATAGTGCTACATTGTTTTTCCAAAACCATCTTCTTCTCCTTATTACATACTTAGCCACAGGTATGTAACCAACCTCTTGGTTCTTTGCAACAAACCTGTAAGCTGCACACTCTTCTTCTTCTTCTTCATCAATGAAAAACCAGCTACACTGAAGTGAGTAATAACTATTATCACCACTCATCTCTTTGTGATAGTCAAATCAATGATGTCCAGATCAACTTATCATCTTCTTAGTTGACTAGAAGTGAGTAATAACTATTATCACCACTCGTATCTTGTGTGCCAATCCCAACTTGTGTACTACCCTGCATGCACACCTCCTAACATGCATGCCAACAACTACTTGAACGCCAAAATTGTGCACATCTCACAACATGAGTTCCAATTCGAGTTCAGACACAACACAATTGTTTCACACAAATCCCTACTTGTGCGCCTCATTCTACTTATGTGCTACTTATTCTTGCACACCACTCTACTTACACACCACTCTTCTTGTGTGCATCCCTACTTTTGTGCCACTATACTTGTGCGCCTTATAAATAAATCCTGACTTGCGGGATACTTTTGCTTGCATCCCACTTGTACTATTATTGGGATCAGAGATCACATTTTGTCTTATGTGTTGATCATAGAAAAATGAAGATTGTAGTCATTTATTTATATTCATTTTGGTAACATCCATGCCTTATACACTTGCAATGTGCTTCTACTTGCATGCCACTCCATCTCTTGCTTGTCGCTCAATCACTTGCATGCTTCTCCATCACATGTGCAACCCTTTATTTCCTTAGTCATATTTTTATATCATGATGACAAAATATGATTTCTTGCAATATACACTTGCACACCACATATAAATTCACACCACACTTGCATGACACTTCTAGACTTTATCACCACTTTCTTTCCTTTTTCATATTTTGATGTGATGATATTGAAATATGAATTGAATGCAATATAAACTTCTGTGATAATTATACTTATGTGAAACACTTTCTCACCCCCACTTGAATTGTGTTCCAATTTCTTTTGTTTGTCATATTTTTATGTGATGATCTTGAAATATGAATTTCATGCAATGTACACTTGCGCGGCACTTATAATTGTGTACCACACTTGCATTCCACTCTTTTACTTGTTCACCACATTCATTCCATTTCCAAAAAACACTTCTTTACTTCCCCAATCCTTCATAAGTCTTTCATCAAAAGTTATCCAAAAATATAATATTTTTTTAATTCAAATTTGAAATGCATCATAATAGTTATTCCCAATCTCTATCGAATAAGAATTCTAATGTACTTATTTATCCTGACTTCAAATCCTCAAATCCTTTTGTAGTGTTTATTTTAAAGAACTACAATCATCTATATTTATCCAAAAATTGTGTCTTGAGGCTTCTTCAAACACCTTCAATGTTCTATACAACGTATCACCTTTGAAACATGTATTTTGAACATTAATAATAGTTCCACATTCAACTGATTTCAAGGCAACATGTAATGCATAACCATCCTAGAATGTCAATCCCTTACACAATATCTCTTCTTCTTGAACCATAATTCTCTACTCCAAATCCTCATTCTTCTTCAATCATCTTCAGATACATGATACTTCCCCACTCTGCCCCAATCATCCCCAAATTGATGATACTTATCCCTTCATCATTGTCGTAAACAATGAATCACCTTTCACACATGTTCTATGAACACTTGATCAGTTCATCAATCGTCTGAATTAAATTAAAATTCCTATTGAATTTCTCAAGTATGACATCCAATGCAATGATTCCCTGAAAATTAACCAGGAAACCTCAATTATGGAAATATACATTATCTTTATAGTCCTTTTTCATATCCTTGTTCATTTTGACCAATATTGACTACTGTTAACCACAAATACAATTTTCATACACAAAGTTTTCCCAACTATCTCCCCCTTGGTATTTTATTGTCAATTCCTTAAAGTCTCCTCAAATGAATGTTTCATTTTCAAAATGAGAATATTCTATCTCCCCCATACTTCTGTCACTCCACCATAGTTTTCAAACATTCATTTCACTTTCTCTCCCCATTATTGACAAGAAAAATAATGTTCATGGTAGAGAGTGTATTGGTCTTTATATAAGCAGTGTTCCAAAAATCATTACACTCTAATTATACATGAGAAAAGATTGATGTAGAAAACCAGATAATTTTATTTAGACAAAAATGTTGTCCATTATCCACTGATTATGTTACCTCATGTGATGAGATCTCATACACTTGTCTTTAAGGGTTTTTTAATTTCATTCCAGGCCGATGATATTGAATGTGATAGGAAATAATCAACTAGAAATTCTTGCAATCACTTCAATAAATGGATCAAAAATCATTCAAGTGAAATTGGTAGGACAAGTAGCCCTAGGGAAAATACATTATTATTTTGTTACTGATTGACTTAGTTACACCCCTTTGTAAAAATTTCTAATTTTGAGTAATAAAGGATGGGATATTAATAAACGACATACCTTTTCCAAATACATTCTATTCAATAAATTTCCAGATTAATTGACTTTGATACCTACTGTAGTTGTTACTGAATTAAATAATAAATCTTAAAACTTCTTCATATGTCTCCCCCTGAATGGAACACTCCTAATCATATTAATATTTGAATATCAATTGAATAATATTCCATGGATGAAAAATTATTCATCTTTTCTATCAAGAGTTGATAACAATCACTTATTCTTAGGTTCCCCCCTGAGTACTTGCTTCAACATCAACTCCCAAAAATATCATAACATATTCAGTACAAAAATATTTATGGGAATAATTTGGATACTTCTTAATTTATTGAAGTGAACAAAGAGGTTAAGATTGTTTTCTCAACCAAGATGCTCAATTTCCATTAGTCTTCACAGTTGCATATTTGATATTCAATTTTGATTGTGGTTGTGTGTACCCTTCTTACTTCATAAATATGAGTGACCTAGTTGAGATGGTTTTCTTAACTATGATTCTGCATTTTCTCTAGTCTTCATAGTGGTACATTTGATCTTCAATTCTGATTGAGGGTATGTGGATCCCTCTTGCTTCAACAATTTGAATGAAATTGTTGAGATGGTATTCTAAATCCAGATGCTCTATTTCCTCCAGTCTTCACTATTAAACATTTTATATTCAATTTTAATTGTGGCTGTGTGGATCTTATCACTTCATCCATTTGACGGTGTCTGAATCTTCATTATTCAAGATCATTCAAAGCACTAGAATCACCGGATGCAACTTTCATCTTCTAGAGGAATTATGCTTTGGTAGGAATTAGTGCAATGAAATTTTTAAAATTTTGACTATCCTTGTTTCACCTCACACATAGAACAACCATAAAATGAGAGTTTACTTTTGTTTACAACCTCTTATTCACCTTTTCTTTGCTATATGGAATCTTCTTATTACTTTTTTTACTAGCTTTAGCCAATGCATCATCCTCCTTTATCATTCATTCCAAATCTTTTGGCAAAATAATCATGACGTATTTAAGAACTATGGTGGCATGTTTGTAATTTCCACTTGGGTTTTTCAGAGTTTCATCCTTATTGATTGTTCTTTTTGATGCAAAACACGTCAAATTCTTCGATTTAGAATACAAGGACTTCTCAGTTTTACTCATAGTAATCTTATTAGGAGAATATATATGATTAATTCTGAAGCTAGATTATTTGTTATTCGCTATATTATGTGGCCTTCTCTTCTTATTAGCTTTGAATACATTTAGAGATAAGCATGCACCATTCTTGTGCCCACTACCATTGCATGCATCACATATGTTTTCCAGCATTACAAATTTACTTTTAGTATAAAGATGATTCTATATCTGTGGATGCTACTTATTATTTTATATCTTTATTCTCCTTGAGATGGGCTATATTTGTTCTTTTATATTTAAGGGATTGTAACAACAATCCAATGCACAGTTCCCAAATCTTTTGCAACACGAACAATGAACCAAAAATCATGACTTCATGGTATCTTCTATATTAGATTGATCATCCTTCATGTTGATTTTTTCATGATTTATCTAGGGAACCATATTCTATATTCTTCTTCTTATCCAACTAGTCCATAGTGGAAGGAATCTCATATCCTTTTCTCATCTATACTTGTTTAGTTTTTTTCTTCCAAAATATACTTTTTATTGAAACAAGTTTATAAATAATATAACAAGTTGACATGGATGGTACATTCACTTTCTCAGCTTATTATGATAGATTAATGAGTGAATCCATGATATTCTTATCTCATGTAGGAGGAATTTTAAGAGTAGAATCCTCCAGTGATCATGGACTACTATCATCAAATATTTACTTCTTTTTTGGAGACTAAATATGTGTCTTCTAAAGATTTGTCAATTAAGCTTCCAACTATTGACATCTCATATTGAGGATGACTTTTTGGTCTTTAATGAAAGTCATATTATATTCACCATAATTACTCAATATTTCAACTTCATCTTCATTAATATTTAAATTATTTTCTAAAAATGTGTAATGTTACCTGATCTTCTGGAAATTTTCTTCTAGATATAACGTTTTGACTTCAGGGATCGTTCTCTGCTCATCTTCATGTGTATGAATCTTATCATCTCCAGTCTTATTGACTCTATATTTCTACCCTACTTCTTTGATCCATTTTGGGGAAATTATTTCAAATTCTTTCTTTGTTGCTTCAAACTCTCCAACAATTCTGGCCATCATTAGACAGTCAATAATTTTTTCTTGCAAGACCTTCTCTAAAACATCATTTTCTTCATCCAGTTGGTATAAATTTTCTTCCATACATTGAAATAATCCCAAAAAAGGGATGCACTTTCATCATGGATATCATATATAATATCTATTTATATGTCAGATGATAATTCTTTGTAGGCGTTAGATTGATCATCACCGTTTGTGCTAGGATTTTGATCATGAGAATAGTTTTCAAATGTACTGACACAAATCTCCTTATCATTGGAGGTAGTTTGTTTGTCCATATTATTGGTGAGAATTTATGACGCCATCTCATTACATTCTATTTCTTGTATTTCCTCTTTTTCATCAATGCATGGAGATATAGATACTTCTTCTTCACTAGATAAGAGGGACACCTTATTCTATTTTCACTTCAACTACTTTTTTCTATACAACATGGTTTTGGTCGATATAGAATTTTGACGAGTGAAAACTGAATCTTCATCAAAACTACACCTAATTGTTGACACAGGAAATAATATTAGGTATTCAAAAGAGAATATCTTTAATGTAATGAATCCAATAGAAGTGAGAATTTCCCTTTGATACCAATTTGGAGGACCAGTTTAGGATATGTATTACATTGAGGAGGGGGTGAATCACTATTGGGGACTTTTTAAACTAATTTCTTCATTTTATACATATAACTCTTAACATGATAGTATCTTGATTATATTACTCTATTTTCCATGTCGCATGCAATAATGTTAAAGTAGTGAGAATATGCACACAATAATATTACAAGGTTCACCACTCAATAAGAGAAGCTGTGTCCTTGTGGTTTACGGTAAGGACTAGTGTACAGATTCTATACTATAATATAGTTACTCATATAGTGGTTTCCTAGGAAAAAAATCTTCTAGTCAGTGTGGCACCCTAAATATAGAGGATGTAAGGAAATAATTGATTTCTAGTTTATCTCCCTATACTTGATGGGGGAAGGGAAACAATCCCCTTCCAACTTGAAACGTGTAGGATATACCCTCACACTCACTAGATCGTTATACTACTATTGTCGACAGTCTCTGGTAGCCTCCAGCTGGTCTTTTATACTACCTCTGGAGACAGTCTCACTACCACAAAAACAGTTGTTCGTAGCGCCCCCTTTATCAGCGCTGATAAAGGGGGGCCTTTATCAGCGCTTTTTTTAGCACTAATAAAAGGTCGGCTTCAAAAAAATTTAAAAATATATTAATATATAAATATAGTTATATTGTTATATAAATATAATATATAATTTTTAAATATATTTTAGATAAGTATAAATGTACATATACAATTATTATACTTAATATTTAAGATATTTAGTGAAAATGACTTCTTAAAAAATTAAAAAAACATTATTAATTAATATTTTAATAATAATTATGGAGTAATAGTCATTTAATAACAATTTGAGGACAAAAAAAATTAAAAAAATTAAAAAAACATCCAAAATATGTCGAAAATGCAACTCAAACATCAAACGGTCATAACTTTTGATCCGGGTGTCCGTTTGAGCTCTACCACATATCAAATCGAAGCCTGCGACGAGCTCTACGTCACTGTGACATAGGGGAACCCCGGTCAAGCGCTTTTCGAGGCCAAAAGAGCCCCATAAGGCCTCCAAAGCTGAGTTTTTTGTCGGGGTACCCAGATTTTTTAACATTTTGTGGATTTTCAAACTCGTTTAAGCGGGTATTATAGGCTTTTATTGGTGGGGACTAAATTTATTCCAAGGTATTACATTTATATTGATATTATGTCTTTGAAATTTCATCCTTTTTTATAATGAACTGCTATTTATAATCAAATATATAACTATATGTACATATTTTTTATATATTCGCACCTAAAAATTAAATTTTTTAAATAAATAATTAAACATATTTACATATAAAATATATTAGCTTTATCTAAATAATAACTAATATCCATTTTATTTAAAATACCAATATATGAATATTTATATACCGATATATTAATCTAACTATATATATATATATTAATCTAACTATATATATAATAATCTAATAACTATATATATTAATATAACTACATATATATATATTAGTATTACTATAAATATATATATTATTATCACCATAAATATATATATTAATATCACTATATATATATTAATATAACTATAAAAATATATATTCAGATAACTATATATATGTTAATATAACTATATATATGTTAATATAACTATATATATGTTAATATAACTATATATTAATATAAATATATATTACTATACGAATAAATATAACTAAATATATATATATATATTAATACCACTATATATATATATTACTATTACTATATATATTATAATATAAATATATATATATATTATAATATAACTATATATATATATATTAATATAAATATATATTACTATACGAAAAAATATATCTAAATATATAAATATATATATATAGAGATATCATGAATTGGAAAGAAAATCAAAATGGAGTAGTGGTAAGGGCTTAGGCGCGCAGGGGGGAGGTCTCGAGTTCATATCCTGGTGGAGGCAGGGGTGCGCGCGCATGGGGAATATTGGAGAAAACGTTGTTAAATGGTGGAGGGGGGTGCGTGGGGTGCGTGGGGTGTTGTATATGGGCCGAAAAGCACTGTAAAGGGGGAGGGGGGGGGGTTCAAGCGCTATAAAAGCCCCCCCTCCCCGATTGGCAGCATTTTTTAATTTTTTTAATTTTTTTAACTTTTTGTAAATGTTTTTAATTTTTTTAACTTTTATCAATGCTTTTTTAAAAGTGCTGATAAAAGGGTCATTTATCGGTGCTAAAACGAGAGCGCTGATAAAGGAAGCGCTGATATAGGACCCCTTTATCAGCGCTTTTTTTAGCACTGATAAAAGACCCCTTTTATCAGCACTTTTTTAGCGCTGATAAAGGGGTCCTATATCAGTGCTTTTCGGAGCCCTAATAAAGGGGACCCCCACCCCTTTATCTACACTGGCTTTTTCAGCACTTTTCTAGCGCTGATAAATGCCATTTTTAGTGCTGATAAATGCCGTGTTTGTAGTAGTGTCTTCTCCCTATTAAAATAATTCACACCAACAAAATAATCTTCCACCTATTGAGACTTGTTTGATGTTGTAGTGTTACATTGTTCTTCCACAAACATATTCTTCTCCTTGATATGTACTTTTTAGAAATCAATAATCCAACATATTAATTCTCTATAGAAAATCTATAAGATGCACACTCTTCTTCTCCTACTTCTTTAATGAAAAAAATTCTCCACTGAAACTTGCACTTCTTCACACTTTCTCTTTTAGTGCAAAACCAACTGCAGTGAACTCTTATTCTCTTTCTTTCTATAATCACAAGTTCCCTTTTTTATAGTTAAATTAAACAAGTCCAGCTCTCAACATAACATCATCATAGTTGACCAGAAGCTATTAATAACTTCTAGCACAACTCACAGCTTACACGCCATTCCCTACTTGTGAACCTCCCAGCTTGCATGACTCCAAGATCGTGCACCACAAACTACTTGTGTGCCACAATTGTGAATGACTCCCAAAATACACGCCACTTCGGGTTTAGACACAACACACTTATTTCACACAACTTCCTTCTTCTACTTAAAAATTGAACGCCACTTTTTCTTTCCCACCGCACTACATGTGTGCCACTCTTCTTGAGCGTCTCCCTACTTGTGCAAACTCTACTTGCATGTCTTATGAATAACTCCCGATTAGTGTGACACTTTAGTTTGTGCGACACATTTTCTACTTGTGTGATCTTAGAAAATATTTTATATTAAGTGTAGAGAATAGAACAATGATGAGGATAGTTGTCTATTTATAAGAATTTTGGGGGCTTGTTCACCACATAAACTTGCACACCATTTCTACTTGTGTCTTGCTCTATCACTTCCATGCCACTTCATCACATGTTCCCCTATATTTACTTTGTCATATTTTGATAAGATGATGTTGAAATATGACTTTCAAAAAACATACATTTACAAACCAAATATACTTATGCGCCACACTTTCAATCTACTTCATAACTTGCGTTCCACATTCATTCCATTAACATATTTTGATGCGATGATCTTGAAATATGACTTCTACACAACATAAACTTGCACGCAGCTGATACTTTCATGCCACCCTAGTGCGCCACTGCTTTACATGCACAACAGTTTCATTCCTTTGCAATATTTTGATGTGATGATCGAGAAATATGACTTGCACGGAACATAGACTTGTGAACCACTTAGACTTGCATTCCACTATTTTTCTTGATAGAAACATTCTTTCCATTGAAAAAATGCGTTATTACTCCCCCTATATTTCATATATAATTCATCAAATATTATCCAAACATATGATATTTGTGAAAAAAATCATTAGAGAATCTTCATAGTTATGGCCATTCCCTTTGGAATATGAATTCCAATGAACTTATTAATCCTCACTTAAAATCCTCAATTACTTTTACAGGTTTAATTCAAGAAAGACAATAATCATCTGTCTTCATCCAAAAGTGGAGTCTTGAGAATTTTTCAAACACCTTAAATGTTGTAGACAATGTATCACCTTTGATTCAAATATTTTGATCATTAAGAACGGTAAAAATGAATATAATTTTAAGGAAATGTTTACTGAATGACCATTATAGAATTCCAAGAAATTCCACATTCTATCTGCTTCTTCAACCATTATTCTAATCATAAAATATTAATTCTTCTTCAATCATCTTCAGAGAGATGACACTTCACCATTTTTCTCCAATAATCCTCAAATGGATGATACTTCCCCATCTTCATTATTGTACAAAATGTGTAACTTTTGACATAAGTTCACTGAAATTAGGATCAATTCAACAGTCATCGGAATTAAATTAATCATCTTGGTGAATTTCTCATGTATGACATAAAATGCTATGATTCCATAACAATTCTCTAGGTAACCCCACTTTATCAAATATCTATAAAATGTTTGGTCCTTTTTCATTTCCTTCTTCAATTTTACATGTATTGATATATATTGTTCAAAAATACCATCTACATACATGAAGTGGTCCTAAAAATTTAATTATTATATAATAAATAACATTATTCTACCCAATTTTTTGGGAAATATGATGACTACATTTATGGACATGTGGACTACCACCTCATGAAAGCGATGTGATTTGTTCATGATATACAAGGAATGTATTAAGGGATGGTGTTAATAATAATGTATGAAATATATGATATAAATATTACACATTAATGATAATATAATTATATTTAGAGGACTTTCATATTAAATAAAATAATGAAATGAAAGTATTATTCATGCATTTGTACGCCCTACCATCTCCAAGAATGAAATATTTTATTTACTTTATCAAACTATATTTTGGATTATTCTAAAATGATGTCTAATAAATATAATAAGATAATTAAATCACGTTTTATAGTATTTATATGATTTTATACTTATATATGTAATAGTAACAACAAATAAAAATTTAGAACTTACTCGAAAAACTAGGAAATTGACAACTAAAAAAGTATAAGTGATGAAAGATTACTAAAAAAATGGTAATAATATATAATATTATCATATATGATATTATAAATATTATCATTTTTCTTTAATATTTTATTAAAAAAATTACCACTATATAGGTGATTAATGACCACACAACTATAAGGAATCATATGGTTTGGTATTTCATCTTAATTCCATTTATTTGAGGAATATTGTAATGTTGTGAACATAGCTTCTTATATATGGTATAAATATAGAAAGATAGAAATATAAGATCATGAATAATGCATATTTAGTTGTATTATTAGTCTCAAATTTTATTATTTTGTTTTTTGGTTTTTTACTTGAATTTCATAATGTAGTAATGGATTCATAAATCACAATTCATTTAGTTTTGGCATACGTCATTTTTACCACTTGTTTATTTTTTGAAGTTCACATAATATCATGTTACATAATATCATTAGAATTTAATTAATTTAATTTTAATTAAATTTTTAATTGATTTTATTATTTCTTGGTCCTCGTGATTCGAATGTTACTCATGTAGTAAGGGGTTTCATCTCAATTTGGGAATCTATGTGATAAATTTCATATTCACCACTTATATATTTTGTGTGGTGTATCTAATTTACCTCATGATATATTATATAATAAATAATTTTATCATCATGGTATTAAATTTTTTTAATTTGAATTATATAATCTGAGGAATCTTTACATTAAAATTTCATGTGTCAAGAGTTATCTTTTCAATATCACTTTTTTTATTTTAATGTTTCTCTTGATATAGTAACTTATTTATGATAATTGTTCTTTAAAATTAAATTTATCATAAATATAGATATTATAATGAAATGGATAATATTACATATTAAATATTATTGCATTTTTATAAATGGATTTCACTATGACATTGTATTGATTAACTGGGGAAAAATTATAAAACCACATCATTTATTCAATATGATCATTTTGGAATGAATGTTTTTAATTAATTGAATATTGTATTATATATATTATTAATTATTATTATTTTACTTAATTACAATTTTTTGTACTGGTAAATGTAATTATCTAGATTTCTTGGTAGTCTCAGGTGAATAATAATTTTCCTAAATTATAGTTGTTTAACTTTCACTGTAAATAAATCATAATGATATAGTTACCATTTTCCTAGTAAAAATAATTTGAAAAAATTAATATTTTTACTTATTAATAATTATATCATTATTATTATCCATGATATTTTTCTTTTGTTTTTTTCAAGTATGCATTTCATTTTTATTTTATTGATTAAATGGATTATGATTTAGTTTTTTAACAATCCATATTGAATATGAATTGTCTGTATATTTTTAGGGAATATTTTCATAGTTATTAACCTTTCCATGATGGTTAGGGTATTGATTAATTGTTTCATCCATTTTATGTTGCCTTACTAACCATTGGATCTTATAATTATTATTATTTACTCTTCCCAAGAGATGAAGAATAAATTGGTGAATGAGATTATAAGGATGCAATTCGTTTCATTTTTTTCTTTATCATGTTTTATTTTCTATTTTCCAAGTGTAATATTTGTACAATGTATGTAGTATGGTTTTCCCAAATAATTAAATTAGTCATTCATTCATGATATGACTACATTTAATCATGTTAATGTAATAATGTAAGGCACTGACTCAGTGCATTTGAGGTCAACATGTTAAATGAAATATACTGATATTATAGAATAAGTATGAATATTTTTAAATTAGTGATAATTAAAGAAATTATTTCCTATTTGATTGGGTGAATGTTATTATGGATGATATGATAAAACAATATGTAATGAATGAAAATATAAAAAACTATTAATATAATCCTTAAAATTTTACTTCGACAGTTTAATGGAAAAAATCAGTGCCTGAAGATAAAATTAAAATGTTCATAAATCTTGAAATCACCAATAATTAACTAATAGAACATGAAATGAGGAAAAAATTATTTATTATATTCTAAAATATAACTCTCGAGAGATATAATTTATTTTAAAGAATAAACTCTCATTGGGAAATGATCCTCATGATAATGATGTTTATGACCTAATGCCCTTCCCTTCCAAAAATCATTATGGGGTAATGTTAAAATTAAATGAAATGACTCCAAATTATTTTTCACATGGGGAAATTTGGAATATATAGATTCAATTTTTCAAAATTAATTTAATTAAGAAGCTAAGAAATATGAATTTTCTAAGAAAACATTTAATGGACTAATGTTAGTCAAAAACTGTAATAGAAATTCTTTAATAAAGAGTAATTACTTTGTAAAGAAGATTAAAAAAAGGATTAAAAATATGTAGATGAGAAAAATAACTATATATACCCTAAAAAATATTTCAATGTTCTTTTTCTATTATTCTCTCGTAGAATTATGTGATGATAATGGAGTTGGAATCAAGGGAATAGATGGATTTCAAGTTGTTCTTGAGGATACACATTAAGAAAATGATATTTTATGAGATAAAAATATATTGTATTATTATATTAATTTAATAATTATATAAAAAATAACAAGATGATATTTCAAAACTGAATGTAGATATTAACCAAATCCAATATGTAAATATTGGAAATTCGTGAAATGAAGATGAGGTCCACAAAAAATTTGTGAATATGAATGGATTATCGATGGCCTAACCAACATAGGGAATTAATGAATCATTAATTTATGTTAAATATATATTTAAATCATGAAATTTTATTTGATGTGTGATGTTCATAAAAAAAATATTTTCTCAAGGCATGACTGAAGAATGTTTAGGTACCCAAAAACTATATAAGAGAAAGTTTTGTGGAAAGAAGATGTTTTTCAGTCACATAAGTGCATCACTAAGGATTTAGAGTAATTATTATTTTTATAGCTAATAAAATGTATAATTTACTAGCTATATAATGAAAATAAAAAACTGAATCCATTAATGCATGTTATTTAATGTGACTCATATAAGACTCCAATAGAAAAATGTGGATGTTTATAGAAAAGAAAAAATCATATATAATTTTAGGTGTTATTTATGTGGAAATGTGGAGAAATGAAAATGTATTCAATATATAAAAATAAAACATATTCATAAATAAAAAATATATTAAATATTATGAGAATAATTTATTATTTAATATTTTCATTTAATATTTATTCCATTTATTATGAGTTTTTTCAAAACAAAGTTGTGAATTTTCTATCAAAATGTAATAGTTATGCCTAAAGTGGAAAAAATATATGACAATAAAATAATATGATATATCATTATATTATAAAAAATACCTAACATATATACATCTCTAAAAGAAGGGGAAAATATAATGAAGAATTGGTGCGTATATTTTGGTTACCACTTATTTATTTGAAGTAGTCAACATGCAAAAATGAAAAATTCAACAAGTTCAATGAAAATAAAATCTATTTAAAACAAATAAATAGATCCAGGAAAAAGATAAATTCTCTATGATGATATTCAAAAATGATATGAAAATAAATTTAGTTTTATAAAGTCAAAATATGTAAAGGGAAAATTTCAAATATTTGATAATAACTTGGGGTTCAATATCATAATCTTAGAGATGTACAAGATAGGTCAAAAGGACATGAGGAGGGAAAATTTCAGGTTAATGGATGAAAATAATCCCAATATATATAGTGTAACTCAAATATGGGACTCAGGACAATTTTTCATATTCTAAAATAATACCCACATAATAAATTGATAATGTTATATTTCATATTTTCAAGGATGACATACGAATATAATCCTTTATCAAATAAATCAATAGGAAGGTAGATTAATGTTTTTAAACATTGAATAAAATAGATTATATCATGAGACACATATAAATTTTAGAAAAACAATTATTGGAATTAGAGAAAATGAAGGATCTTGATACCTCCCTTCATTTATGATATCTGTAAAGACCCATAAATTTCATGATATTTTTTTCTTAATTTTCTTTGGAATTTTACAAGAATGCAGTTTCTTACGGCACCTGATTTTGAGGCTTGGTGTGCCCGGAATCATTTTCGGAAGTTTGGCTCTGGTACGTTCAGTGAACGAAAGAGCGGGTTTTTCTAACTTTTGAATCGGTTCTCGTAATCGAATTCCGAGGGCACCGATGGAATCGCAGTGCCGGTATTTTCTTAGAAACGCCTCTTCCAGAGTTGCGTTTGCTCGGGTGTGGTTTTTAAATTTTTGGGGTTAAGTTAAGAAATAAAATAAAGTGGTACGACAAATTTATTTTTATTTCACTTAAAGCCACTTAAAAGGCACTTAATGCTGCTTAAGATGAGTTAAAGCGGATAAGGTGCAATTCAAAATATCCTACCCTCTTGGTAGGATATTTGTGAGGTGGGGGCCACACAAGCCCCATCGTTTCTTTTCCGCTAAGTAACGCACCTGCAAAAACCCTTTTTAATTGAAAGTCAACTGACGCGTTTTCTAAATTCTAAACGCCCATTTAATTGGGCGGTTAATTCATTGAAATTAATTCTATGAATTAATGGGTCATTACTTAGTTTTTTTTTCTTTTTGTTGGCATGTTAATAAAATAATACCAACGCCTGTTTTCATGAGGATTGTTCGTTGAGAGGATTTGACAGAAACCTTAAGTCCTTCATCCTCATTCGTAAGAAACATGAAGAACGTGAAGAATGTGAAGAACGTGAAGAACGCCAACCTCCGACGAAGGGCGACGAAGAACACCAGGCCCCCGGAGATCGACGATGTGACACCGACGATTCTCCCTCCGTGACGCTTCTTCCACGATGATCTATCCCGGTGACAATCTTCGATCGGCATCTCGAGGTAGGGGATTGTGGTCCTTTTTAATTCTTTGTGGATTATAACATCAACATGGATTTAATTGTTATAATTAAATGTGTATGTTCTTGATCCTCGGAGTTTGTCAACGCGACGCCGAGTACCGCCCGACAGCGACGCCCTTCCGCGACGCGACGTTCCTTTTATTCCGCGATAGTCAATTCCACGATGAACTCGCGTCCGATGACGACGAATGTAGGGGTCATTTTAAAATGATAATACCCATGTTTGTTTTCCTCTAAGGCAAGATCGCGGACCAACAAATTAACAAGTTGGTCAGCGGATTTTATTTGCGGGTCAAGGTTTATCAATTGCTGGGAATTTGGTGTTGTTCAAACCACTAACGCGGTGTGTACGGACCAACAAACAAGTTAGAACCCACCGACCATTTGTTCTTGGTGTGAGGAATGGCGGACGACGACAAAACGGGCCGCAAAGACAATTTTTTGATTTCGCAGTGAAGAACGGGACTCGGGATGAGCTACGGCGTAGACGGAAATGATATCGGACCACCGAAGCAACTCCGGTGGCCCGCGGACTCCACCAGTGGTGCGGGTCGCCGGCGACCGACAAGCCTGTGACTGCGCGGGTCAGGTGAGACACGGGACGTGGCCCTGACGCATCCGCTGACCAAGGGCGGCCCCATGCGGGGCCGCGGTGTTCTCACGCGGGGGCAGCGCCCCCACGATTTCCCTTGCTCGGCCGCTCGGCCGAGCCGAGCCAAGCCGACCCACCGGCCGGGTCTCGAACAGGCCAGGCCGGGGCGGGTCGCGCCCAACCGGGTCGGACCCGGACCCGGTTCGGGCCAACCCAGGGGGGTCGGGCCGGGTCGGTCCGGGCCCAGACCCCCCGTTTTCGGACCTTTTCGGTCTTTTTCCCGTACATGAGCTACGGGCCTCTGATCGACGCATCGTCAGTGGTGATATGATCCTTGGATCAAGACAGTCGTTTCGGTATATCGCACTCATGTTTTCGAAATACATTGGGTTCAGCCAGGTTGGTTCATAAACGAAACCAATCGGGCCCTCGGAGCGGAAACACTCATATCTTGAGCTCTGGACGTCCGATTGACGTGCCGTCGACTTTGTTGGATTCCTATAAGTGATACAGATCTTTTGGATTACTCCTCCCAAGGATTGGACGCAGGTGGAGTACGGTCGGGATGATTTTTCCTTAAAAACAAACTGGGCCCCTGGGATGAAAAAGCCAATAACTCTCAGACTGGGTGTCCGATTGACGCGTCGTCTGCGACGTTGAGTTCCTGTTGTCGATACGGAACTTTTGGATACATCAACTTTGGACTATGTGTCATTTGATGTATCAGCCTCTCGGCTCGTGGAGCGGACCCTCCCGAACGAGCTTGCTGTGTGCGGGAACCCTAGAGCTGGCTGTGACTGCTACTGTGACGAGGATGACCGTGCAGAGATCCTTAGTATATTCGACGGCGACGACTACACCACTCAGCGATCCTTTGTGGGTCAGTGCTACCGATCCTGTGTGGGTTAGCGCTCAACGGTCATGTGTAGGACAACGCCTACAGATCCTGTGTGGGTCCGATCCTTTGTGGGTCTTTGCGGGGGTTAGTTACCTATCGATCCTTTGTGGGTCAGATTCTTTGTGGGTCATTGCGGGGGTTAGTACCTATCGATGATTTTTGAGTCCGACGACTTAGATGGATCAGTTATCATCTCTATTTTTATTCGAAAAAGTATTCTTGTGTGAGCTGAAATCCTGTTTTGCTTGCCTTTGTGTATTGTGTTGTGTTATCCTATGTGGATTTATGTTTTTCTTTCATGTGTGGACTGGGTTGTACTTGGGATCGGATGTTGGAGCAGAAAGAGAATTGATGAGTTAGGTATATGTATGGGCATATACCTAAGCAGTGTCGGATGTTACTTCGTGATTGTAGTTTTCCTTTGTGGATTATCCTTTATGGATTCTGGGAGACCTTCGGGGGTCTCGGGGTCCCAACTGAGTAGCTTATACTTACCCCTGCACGGTTTATGCCTTCACTACGTGGTGTTGGTTGCAGATGACAGACATCACTGATCGTGGTCGAGGTTGGCGGAGCAGGACGGTACCTGGAGGTGGACCACTGGGCGGGGTGTACTCGGAGCGGACGGCTGGACCGAGGAGCTGTAGAGGCTATCTGTACCCACCCTTCAGGTGGGACTTCTAGAGGACGTCTCGACGCTGCGGCTTTTTCTTTCAGCTGCTGTTTTTCCCTTTCAGTTGTACTTTACAGTTGGGCTTGTCTTTCCGGCCCCCATTACTTTTCCGCACTTACTGTTGTACCAGTTTTTACATAGTGTTTAATTCTGTCTGCTTGCTCTATGTTGTTTGTTGTTTACATTACAAAGTCAATGTCTTCCATTTTACCTGGATTTACGCCTTGGTGCTAGTTTCCAGCCCCTGGCCTATGGAAGGCGGGCTTGGGGTAGTCACGACACGGGCCCCGATGACGGGTCGTGACAAATTGGTATCAAAGGAGTTCGGTTCTACCGCAGACTCTGATCTTTTTCTATGTGAAGCAATATTGTTTAGTGTATTCGGTGTGGTTACCAGTCCAGGGAGTCCAGTGTTGGTGCAGCGGCCGACGTATACGTACACCAGGACCCTGACTTCTGATTTCCGACTTAATGCACGAAAACATTGATTTCATGTGTGTTTCATGTTTTCATTGTGATTACTTTGTGTCAGCTCACCAGGTATACTGTTTGACCATGGAGCACCTATTTCATTTCAGGATGGCCCCACAACGGCAGGCAGCTAGGGTTCCGAGAGTCGAGCGAGATGACAGCCCGCCGAGCGACGAGGCCCCAGTGCAGGGCCCTTTGACAGAAGAGGCACGGTGGTACCTCTACCTTCCGAGCCACCGATGCTTCCAGCCCCATCCGGTGACGATGCACATCGCCTCAGTGCACTGCATGAGTTCTAGCGCCAGCGACCACCCAGGTTCCGTGGGGAGACAGACCCCCAGGCAGCCGAGGACTGGCTGGAGGCAGTTGTACGAGTTTTTAGGCTAGTGAGGACACCATCAGACCTCATGGTGATCCTCGCAGCGAGCCTACTGCACGCAGCAGCAGGCCGATGGTGGAGCTTGATGCTCCAGGTGCACAATGATGCATCTCTTCTCTGGACGGACATTGAGATCCTCTTCCGCTCGGAGTTCGTCCAAGACACCCTCCGTGCGGTGTGCATCCAGAAGCTTTTTCAGCTGCGGTAGGGCAGCTTGACAGTCGCCCAGTACTCTGCGAGATTTACCGATATTTCTCGATACTCGACCGAAATGGTACGTGACCCATTCTTCCGGGCCCAGACCTTTGAGCAGGGATTGAGACATGAGATCAGGGCATCTCTGATCTCCCTCAGCATTTCAACCCTGGCAGGAGTACTGGAGCGATCCCTTTTGATCGAGAGCTTCCTTGCTGAGCCTCCATCAGCAGGGAGACCTACCGCAGGGCGGCACGTAGCAGAGTCTTCTATGGTAGGCAGTCGACAGATGACTCAGGGGTCCAGGCAGACCAGACCCTCACGTCGACGACCTCAGGACACTGGCTCAGCAGTGCGGGGAACACAGCGTGGAGCCAGTCTTTCGAGAGGCAGGCAGTTCTACACATGTGTTGGGTAGGGCCACATGGCTCGTGACTGCCCGACCCACCATGCTGAGGAGCAGCAGACAGTTGAGGGGCCACCCAGGCAGAGGTAGAGGGTCGACCGTGGTGGTTCGCTGGGAGGAGGTGGACGAGACAGAGGAGATGGCCGAGTAGTAGGTGGTGGGCGACGCTTTGAGGCTCTACCACCACCACCACCACCGGGAGGTCCACCCCGGCCACAGGGAGCTGGCAGGAAGTGATAGGCAAAGCTCCAGGCAGCGGAGGCCTACGACACAGCGCGCCCGAGATGATTCGAGGTATGATCTCTGTCTATTCCACCCTTTCTGCAGTTCTTATAGACACATGACCGAGTCACTCTTTCATATCCGCTTCCTTGTTCGGAGCTCGGAGATTCCGACGGAGCCGTTGGCTCAATCCTTACGGCTAGAGACTCCTACGGGAGCAGACTTGACGATTACGCACTAGTGCCGACAATGTGAGCTTACTCTAGGCGGCGAGAGATTCGGCTGGGATCTTCTTGTAGTAGCGTCGAGGCCTTACGACGTCATCTTGGGCATGGATTGGTTATCTACAGTCCATGAATATATTGACTGTATTAGGCGCAAGGTGCGATGTGTATGCACCGACGGGAGCAGGTTCACCTTCACCGGCGAGAAGGGAGCCATTGCAGCACAGGATGGACTTCCGTAGAGGAGAGGACAGACCATCACTCATCAGTTGTCTAGCCTCATCCTAGGAGCAGTTGACGTGCAGAGTCCTAGTTTTCCTGCAGTGGTGGATCAGTACGCAGACGTCTTTCCCGACGACGTTCCAGGGATACCTCCTCGCAGAGAGGTAAACTTTCATATTGACATGTACCCCAGGACAGCCCTGATATCGACTCCAGCATATCGGATGTCCCCCGCTGAGCTTCGAGAGCTACGGGTACAGTTGGAGGACTTGCAGGGCAAGGGATTTATCTGACCCATTGTTTCACCCTGGGCCTCCCCGATTTTGTTCGCCAGGAAGGAAGACGGGAGCTTGCAACTTTGTGTCGACTATCGTCGCCTGAACCAGGTGACGGTGAGGAACAAGTATCCGCTACCAAGGATTAATGACTTCTTCGATCAGCTCAAGGGAGCACGGTGGTTCTCGAAGATAGACATTATGTCAGGCTATCATCAGCTCAGAGTTCGGGACGAGGATGTGCAGAAGACGACCTTCAGATGTTGGTATGGACACTATGAGTTCTTGGTTATGCCTTTCGGTGTAACCAATGCTCCAGCAGTGTTCATAGGCCTCATGAATAGGATCTTTCAGCCATACCTCGATTGATTTGTCGTATTCATCATCGACGACATTTTGATATACTCGACGACTGAGGAGGAGCGTGCCTACCACTTACGGGATGTACTAGACACACTCTGAGAGAACCAGCTTTATGGAAAGCTCTCGAAGTGTCAGTTCTAGATACGTGAGGTCTACTTCTTGGGACACGTCATCTCTGAGGCGTGAGTTGCGGTGGATCCCGAGAAGATCGAGGTCGTGCTAGCTTGGGAGCCACATAGGAGCATGACGGAGGTGCGGAGTTTCTTAGGGCTAGCTGGATACTATTAGAGATTTGTGCCAGACTTATCCAGAGTTACGACACCTCTCTCAGCTTTGACGAAAAAGGGTAAACCCTTTGTGTGGTCAGAAAGATGTCAGTAGAGCTTCCAGGAGCTGAGACAGAGATTGACCAGTGCACCTATCTTGAGGTTGCCTGAGGAGGGAGTGGGGTACATAGTCTACTATGATGCATCAGGGACCGGACTCAGATGTGTCCTGATACAGGAGTGGGAAGTGATCACCTATGGATCACGTCAGTTGAGGCTGCATGAGAAGAACTACGCTACCCAAGACCTGGAGTTAGCAGCAGTGGTCTTCGCTCTGAAGACATGGAGACACTACCTGATGGGAGAGTGCTTTACAGTCTTTTATGACCATCATAGTCTCAGGTAAATCTTCTCTCAGAACGACCTGATCCTAAGACATCGGCGATGGATCGAGTTCCTCCAGGACTATGACTTTGAGATAGTCTATACTCCTGGGAAGGGGAACGTGGTATCCGTTGCTCTCAGTAGGAGGACGGGCATTCAGCTACTTTAGGAGGCGACAGAGCAGCTAGCCGCTTTGCAGATATCCTTCATGGATAGAGATGGAGCAGACTTCCTTAATTCTCTCACAGTCACCCCTCCACTACTACAGCGGGTCAGAGAGGCACAACGTGGGGACACTGACTGTGAGACGCGGCATGCACAGATATCCTCAGGACAGGCACCTGGTGATTTCTCCTTTGGGGCGGAGCACAACGTCCTTTTCAGAGGACGTACCTTGGTACCAGTTGCTTTACGGGAGGAGGTGTTGAGAGAGTTTCACACTTCACCTTTGGCGGTACATCCTGGAGTGGCGAAGATGTACCCGGATCTCAGATGACAGCACTGGTGACCGGGCATGAAGAAGGTTGTGTTAGAGTTCGTTTCTCGATTCCTCACCTTCCAGCAGGTGAAGGCAGAGCATCAGGTACCAGTAGGCTTGGTACAGCCCTTGGAGGTCCTGGAGTGGAAGTGAGATGAGATATCTATGGACTTCGTGACTGGACGTCCATGCACTTCCAGAGTTCACGACTCCATTTGGGTGATTGTCGACCGACTCACCAAGTCGGCTCACTTTTTACCCATCAGAGAGCAGGGCTCAGTGGAGATCTTGGGGTGTCTCTACATTCAAGAGATTGTATGACTTCACGGTGTGCCATCATCTATCTTCTCTGATCGAGATGCTTGATTTACTACCCGGCTTTAGAAGGGATTGCAGGAGGCGTTCGGAACGCATCTACATATGAGCACCGCCTTCCACCCTCAGACGGATGGTAAGACGAAGATGACCATTCAGACTCTCGAGGGCATGCTCCGCGCATGTGTCCTCGACTTTGGTCGCAGCTGGGAGGACCACCTACCCTTGGTGGAGTTTGTGTACAACAACAGCTACCACTCCACCATCGGGATGTCACCATACGAGGCGTTGTACGGTAGACCTTGCAGGTCTCCTTTATGCTGGACAGACCCTGGGTAGTCAGCACTTGTGTGACCAGAGATGATCCAGGCCACAACAGAGAAGATCCAAGTCATCCAGGAGAGGATGCGGACAGCTCAGAGCTGGCAGAAGTCTTATGCTGACAGGAGGCGGAGGCCGCTAGAGTTCGAGGATGGCGACCACGTCTTCTTGCGTGTCTCACCTCGACATGGAATACAGAGATGTGGCTGAGGCGGCAAGTTGACTCCATGCTTCATCGGACCATTCCAGTTCCTCAGCAGGATCGACGAGGTGGCTTATCGCCTAACTCTACCACCTCAGTTGCACCAGGTGCATGAATTCTTCCACGTATCTCAGCTGAGGAGATACGTGCACGAACTGACACATATCATCGACCATGGGGAGCTAGACGTTGATGATGGGGCGATTTTTGTTGAGATCCCAGTGGAGATCGAGGATCGATAGGAGCGGGTCCTATGTGGACGGTCGATTCCTCTAGTGCGCATCAGATGGAAGCATGGGAACCTCCAGGAGAGCACTTGGGAGCGGGAGGCTCAGATGCGTGCTCAGTACCCACATTTGTTTCCCTAGTTTATGATGTATCTTTATGGGGACGTAAAGTCCTGAGGTGGGAGTGATGTAAAGACCTGTAAATTTCAAGGGAATTTTTTTCTTAATTTTCTTTGGAATTTTACAAGAAAGCAGTTTCTGACAGCACCTGATTCTGAGGCCCAGTGTGCCCGAAATCATTTTCCGAAGTTTGGATCGGGTATGTTCAGTGAACAAACGTGCGGGATTTTCTAACTTTTGAACCGGTGCTCGGAATCGAATTCCGTGGGCACCGATGGAATCACAATGCCGCTATTTTCTTAGAAACACCTCTTCCGGAGTTTCTTTTTCTGGGGTGTGGTTTTTAAATTTTTGGGGTTAAGTTAAGAAATAAAATAAAGTGGTGTGACAACTTTATTTTTATTTAACTTAAGGCCACTTAAAAGACACATAAAGCTTCTTAAGCTGAGTAAAAGCGGATAGGGTGCAATTCAAAATATCATACCCTCTTGGTAGGATATTTTTGAGGTGGGGCCCACACGAGCCCCACCGTTTCTTTTCCCCTAAGTAACGCACCCGCTAAAACCCTTTTTAATTGAAAGTCAACTGACACGTTTTCTAAATTCTTAACGCCCATTTAATTGGGCGGTTTATTCATTGAAATTAATTCTATGAATTAATGGGTCGTTACATAGTTTGTTTGTCTTTTTGTTGGAATGTTAATAAAATAAGACCAACGCTTGTTTTCTTGAGGATTGTTCATTGAGAGGATTTGACAGAAACCTTAAGTCCTTCATCCTCCTTCACGAAGAACGTGAAGAACGTGAAGAACGGGAAGAACATGAAGAATGTCGGCCTCTGACGAAGGGAGACGAAGAACACCAGGCCCCTGGAGATCGATGACGTGACACCGACGATTCTCCCTCCATGACGCTTCTTCCATGACGATCTATCCCCACGACAATCTTCGATCGGCATCTCGAGGTAGGGGATTGCGGTCCTTTTTAATTCTTTGTGGATTATAACATCAACATGGATTTAATTGTTATAATTAAATATGTATGTTCCTGATCCTCGGAGTTTGTCTACGCGACGCCGAGTACCGCTCGACAGCGACGCCCTTTCGCGACGCGACGATCCTTTTCTTCCGTGACGGTCAATTCTGCAATGAACTCGCGTCTGACGACGACGAAGGTAGGGGTCATTTTGATAATGATAATACCCATGTTTGTTTTCCACCAAGGCAAGAACGAAGACCACCCTATTAACAAGATGGTCCACGGATTTTATTTGCGGTTCAAGGTTTATCAATTGCTGGGAATTTGGTGTTGTTCAAACCACTAACAGGGTGGGTACGGACCAACGAACATGTCCGAACCCACCGCCCTATTGTTCATGGTGTACGGAACGGCAGAATATGACAAAACGGGTCGCAGAGACGATTTGTTGATTTCGAAGTGAAGAACGGGACCCGGGATGAGCTACGACACAGACAGAAATGAAATCGGACCACCGGAGCAACTCCGGGGGCCCGCGGACACCACACGCAGCGCGGGTCGCCGGCGCGGCGGCGCCGGCATCCGGAGGTGGCTGACAGACCGGGGACCGCATGGGTACGGCGAGACACGGGACACGGACCTGGCGCATCCGCTGACCAAGGGCAGCCCCACGCGGGGCCACAGTGTTCTCACACGGGGGCAGTGCCCCCCGCGGTTTCCCTTGCTCGATCGCTCGGCCGAGCTGAGCCAAACCGACCCACCGCCCGGGTCTCGCCCAGGCCGGGCCGGGCCGCCCTGGACGGGGCGGGTCGTGCCCATCCGGGTCGGACCCAGTCCCCGGTCGGGTCAACCCGGTTTGGGCCGACCCAGGGGGGTCAGTCTGGGTCGGTCGGGGCCCAGACCCCCCGTTTTCAGTCCTTTTCGGTATTTTTCCCGTAACTTGAGCTACGGGACTCCGATCGACACGTCGTCAACAGCGATACGATACTTGGAGCGAGACGGTCGTTTCAATATATCGCACTCAATGTTTCAGAATACTTTTGGTTCGGCCGGGTTGGTTCGTACACGAAACCATCTGGGCCCTTGGAGTGGAAACACTCCTATCTTGAGCTCCGGACGTCTGATTGATGTGCAATTGACTTTGTTTGATTAATCTAGGTGAGAAATATCTATTGGCTTACTCCGCCCAAGGTTTGGACTTAGGTGGAGTACGGTCGGGTTGGGTTTTCCTTAAAAACCAACCGGGCCCCTGGGACGAAAAAGCCCATAACTCTCACATCGGGCGTCCGATTGACGCGCCGTCTGCGACGTTGAGTTCCTGTTGTCGATACTGAACTTTTGGATACATCAACTTTGGACTATGTGTCAGCTGATGTATCAGCCTCCCGGCTCATGGAGCGGACCCTCCCGAACGATATTGTTGTGTGCGGGAACCCTAGAGCGGGCTGCGATTGCTACTGTGACGACGACGACTGTGCAGAGATCCTTAGTAGATTCGACTACGACAACTATAGCACTCACCGATCCGTTGTGGGTCAGTGATACCGATCCTATGTGGGTCTAATCCTATGTCGGTCTTTGTGGGGGTTAGTTACCTATCGATCCTTTGTGGGTCATTGCGGGGGTTAGTACCTATCGATCCTTTGTGGGTCCGATGACTTAGATGGATCAGTGATCATCTCTATCGTCATTCGAAGAAGTATTCCTGTGTGAGCTGAAATCCTGTTTTTCTTGCCTTTGTGGATTGTGTTGTGCTATCCTATGTGGATTTACGTTTTTCTTTCCTGTGTGGACTGGGTTGTACTTGGGCTCGGATGTTGGAGCCGAACGAGAATTGATGACTTAGGTATATGTATGGGCATATACCTAAGCAGTGTCCGATGTTACTCCGTGATTGTATTTTTCCTTTGTGGATTATACTTTGTGGATTTTGGGAGACCTTTGGGGGTCTCGAGGTCCCTAATGAGTAGCTTATACTCACCCCTGCACGGAATATGCCCGCACTACATTGTGTTGGTTGCAGACGATGGACAACACTGAACGTGGCCGAGGTTGGCGGAGCAGGACGGTACCTGGAGGTGGACCACTGGGCGGGTTGTACTCGGAGCGGACGGCTGGACCGAGGAGCTGTGGAGGCTATCTGTACCCACCCTTCAGGTGGGACTTCAATAGGACGGCTCGACGCTGTGGCTTTTTCTTTTTATTGTTGTTTTTCCCTTTCAGTTGTACATTACAGTTGGGCTTGTATTTCTGGCCCCCTTTACTTTTCCGCACTTACTGTTGTACCAGGTTTTACTTAGTGTTTACTTATGCCTGCTTGCTCTGTGGTGTTTGTTGTTTACTTTACAAAGGCAATGTCTTCCCTTTTACCGGGATTTACGCCTTGGTGCTAGTCACCAGCCCCTGGCCTATGGAAGGCGGGCTTGGGGTAGTCACGGCTCGGGCCCCGAGGACGGTTCGTGACAATATCATACTCAGATGTGTTATCCTTGTCAAAAAGAAATAATATTTTAAATACATAAAAGTGAAAAAAATCGAACCATATTTCTTAATTTTTTGTGTAACAATCATCCCCATATATTTTTTAAAATATATATTTGATCTGATTATTTACTAATTCAAATATCTCTCTCAATCCCCATAGGATTGAGAAAATATATTAGCAATCTGAATATAACATTTGGGAATAATTACTCCCAAAATAAGAGATAACAATAATCAAATTTTACTATATAAAAATTATTAGATAAATAAATCAAAACAAACACCGTAGGTGCAATGAGATGATACAAAAACATATTATAACACAACATAAAAAAATAAAACATAGTGGGATTTTACTAGCCACTATATCCAAAATTACCCGACCTCATCCAAATATAAATCAACCCACAACGAGATATGATAACAACATGAGAACCTATTATTAGAACATAATGGCTATAAACAATAAATGGTAAAAGTAGTGTGTGAGATAATAATCCAAATTATATTTCCCTAAATGTTCTAGGAATTTACATTAAAATGTAATTAAAATATTAAAAAATATGAGTATAAGAAAAAAATTTCAAGGATATAAATATCATAATGTGAAATTAAATGAATATTTTGGTGTGTAAAATGTAGTTCGCAATAAAAATTAAGTTTTAACATTTCAGAAAACATCTTTCACATTAGTGTTAGAAAAATTTCAATTTCATCATTTCAAAAAAAACAATGGAATATGTGAAAACCATTTCATAATATAATGTCAGTTAAATAAAAAAAATAAAAAATATTCACTAATAATAAATCTTAAACAGGATTCAATACATTATAGTCATGATGTAACATCTCAAAAAACTTATCTTACAATAGTAGTAAACAATCAAGATAGGCCACTCTGATTCAATGCAGTTAAAAAAAATTCGAGATTCAGAAATAGAGATTTCATAAATAAAAAATATTCATTACAGTGACACCCCATATTTTAGGTAATAAATATTCATCAAGACAAAAAATTTAGAATACATATTGTCTCATTGGTATCAAGATAAATTGCTTCATGAACACCCACAATAAGGGCCACATATCCTTAGCTTAAACCATTAATATTCTCTATTGATCAACTGGACAGGTTATAGTCCCAATAGATATATATAAATCAATGTCATCCCATATCACTATCAAGGCTCCCAAGACTATTTAATAGTTTTGACTGAGATAATAAATTTATAGTTATCGCAACATGGATCCTTATCAATATCAATCATGGCTTCATACCCTCAGCATTTCAGTCACTATCTCATGCCATAATTTTACATCTCACTCTAAAACTAAAAATACTTTATTGTAAATGAAAATTTTATTTAACACCCATATAAGAATAGTATAATAACTAATAAACTTACAATATGGGGTTTTTATAAGACTAGATCATCAATAGTGTGCGCTAGACCATCAGGAGTTAACAATTTCAAATCCAGAATTTAATTTCAAATATCCTTTATAAAGATGGTATCATCCCCATTTCCATTAATGAATCATCATAAACATTAAAAAATTGGATCATAAATAAATAATTTTTTAAAAATAATCTCAAAAAAATTCAATTTATTTTATACATATTGAATTTGTTTAATTCATTTCAAAACATGGGCCAACACCCTATTTCTTTGTGAAGTAATCACTCCTTTAAAATCACCTAAGAATAACAATTGTATAAACATGGGGAAATTTATTCAAATTGGAATCATTCATTTTTCCAAAATTCAAGAATTTTAAATCCTTTGGGAATAATATACAGAATAATACCAATTGATTTAATTAAAAACATTTAAATTTAAAAATAAAACATAGGTCTAATTCCTCATATTTAATAAAACAAACATTTAATGATTTATTAATTGGAATTAAAAAAATGTGCAATTCATATATATATATTGTCGTGATAAATTATAAATATCACAATAAAATGAATCTAGTTATTAAATATTATGCACATTCCATGTTTTATCCAAAGAATGGACGATAAAATATGATTTCATGAAGCAATTTATGGGAAAAATTAACTGAAAATGTATTATAGGTTTGAAAGAAATGTAAAAAACTCTTAAGAAATAATAAATTACAAGAAGAAGTAGAAACATGGAATCAATTATTTGGAATATATAGAAATAAACCCACAGTTAGTTATTGATATGTCACCTCCAACGGTGACCACTGAATCAAAAAATAAGGGTCTCGATTAAAAATATACAAGACACAAAATTCCATATGAACCCTCCATGTTCTAGTGAATAACAAGTACACAATACTCTAGGAAGAATAAATTCATTAAAAGGATATAAAAAAGTCCAATAGGATATGGGATTATCAATATATGATCATCACTAAATCTGAACATCTGTCCACCACGGGAAGTGGTTCAGAGAGACTTGTGGCCTCTAGAGAGACCCAAATATCAATTTAGTTTATAAAATATAATTGGAGGTAGATATAATTATAATGGTGGAGGTCATGTGATTTATAAATCTGGTTGATACAATAATATGACCTTTCCCACTCCCATCCACATTTGGCCACAGTGAAAATTGATTGGAAGAGAGGGATACAATAATAGAGTGAAAAAGGATATGCCAAACCAAAACCTTCTTGAGCCATGAAACAGTCCACAATTAGATATTATATTCCATGTTAAGGATTAATGCTTATCCTATATACCAAAACTATTACACAATTAAAATAATTTAGTGGCTATAAGAACCTCCACATATTAACCATATGCATTCATAGTATAGCCTCTCATGAAAATATTGAACAAGGAAAAAAATTACAAAACATGGTAAACATATATAAATGAACTCAAATAATATGATATTAAATATAATGGATTAAATTACATTAAATAAAGTAACATGATTCTTATTTCTCACCCAAAAATTTATTTTGTCACATAAATGTGTCTATTAAAAATGATAGAAAATTATAGAAAATATTTTGACAAAATGAACTCCCATAACATTTTTTTGAGGTGGATGGAACTCTATATAATGAATGAGTCACCCACAACATGTGACCCAACAAAATTCCATGATCATCACATCTCAAAAAAAACTCAACACCACCTTATGTAACAAGAAAATAGTTAAGAGGAATAGTTGACCTCGAATGCCTCCGGTCGTCATTTAAAAATTATCCAATATAGTGTAATACGAGTAAATAATTTCCCTTAAACATTATATAAGAGATATAATCACTATATATAGAGTGAAATACAAGAACTATAAGTGAAATATCAATGTAAGGATATATGGAAACACCTAAGAGACATCAGAATATACAATTCTACAAAATACTCTAATGATATGATATGTTAAAATATGGAATAAAACAAATAAGAATGTCTTCCCTAGGTATTTATACCCTGATAAACTAGGGTTTTAAATAGTAATCCTCATGCCAATATGATCTCATCAATACACTAACCATCACCTTCAATTTATTTTTCATACAATAATACCCATTATCATTGTTACCTAAAAAGAACACCATAGTCTATTTGAGACCATTTTTAATGAGAATTGAATAATAATGTAACTGTAAAATTAGGTCACTACACTCTCATGTGTAAGATAATACATAAAACCAAGATCAATCTATAACCATTATTAAAAAAAGGATTACAAAGAAGAAAAATAATAAAAATGATATCTCACATGGACTGTAGGAAAACACACATGCAAGGAATTAAAAATGTATTTAACTGGATAAAAATAAAATAATCTAATGGATACTAAAATAATATTCCACTCCATCAAATGGAGAAAAAAACCTCAATATGTTAAAACTGTTCAAGACGAAGGATTACAATTGAAAAGTGAAAATATATAACACACAACCACAATGATCTAATTAAAATTAATCCTTCATGACAATATATACCAAGGTTCATCATTAATAACCAAAATTTTTACTAAATCATGCAACTAATATCTCAAAATAATTTTTTATTAAGCATTACAATCCCAGATTGGGATAACCCAAACAGTTTCAACTCTAATAATTGAAAATAAGAATATTTGTTAACATGCATAAAAAAATAAAATATATTGTACTTTGTGAGAAGCGATAATCCAAGGGCTATGGATGATGTATTATCATAATAAATCATATACTAACCTATGTTAATTAATTAATGATTCCCCATTAAAACATCCCCTTTTGAATCCAAACTTATAGACCCACTTAATATAGCAACCCACAGACTTCATACAAATACCTTACATAAATTTTTTGTAATACTTAAAACCTTATACAAACAAAAACCCAAATAAAATAATTTTCTAGTACCTTGGAAACATTGAATCATAAAAACTGGTAAAAAATTAAATATATTATCTCACAAAAGGTTTTACATTACTATAACCCTTCACAAACACATTAAAAATTATATATATCTTCATAACCAAGGGAAGGAAACATAAAAATGGGTGAGATCAAATTCTCAGTAAGGGTAAAAAAGAGATATATTTTAGCATAATTATGAGCATAATAGAATGAGAACATGATCATGAAAATATAATATCATACCCTACATATCAAATATCTTATACATGAATCAAGGCATAAATCATGGATGTTTATAAGACATGATTTATATTGAAATGGTGAACTGAATAAATGAATTAATAATATAGGAATAAAACATGGAATTGTGGAAAACACATAAGCATATAATATTATTTCTAATATATCCATAGCATCATTTCAAAGACCATCATGATAGAATGGGTTCACTCACCATTCCCTCTTGGTAGTCTTGGTTTACTCTCATGGACATCTTAGTAGTCTGAGTTTACTCCTCATAACATATTTTTAGTCATCGTTTACACCCATGGTAATCATAGTAGTCAAGGTTCATTCCCAAGACCATCTTAGTCTATCTTATAGGATATAAAAATTTTCCCAATATTTTAGAGAGATATATAGGTCCCACCAATACCATAATGAAATCATAATTTCTTATGCCACAATATCATTAATATCATATCATAACCCATGAAATGAAATGGGTAACTTATAAATGTTCTCATATAATAAAATATAGAAAATGATATATATTTTATAATCTTTTTATCAAAATAAAAGCTGGTGGAGTAGAAATTGATTTCTTTAACATATAAATCATTAAATGGAAACATATTTTATAAACATATAACCCATGAAAGATAACATGTATCATAAATACAATGAAATTAATAATAACCCATTAAGAGTATGAATAATAATGGAACCATTATTTAATTTCCTAGAGAGGCATCAGTAACATAAATAGATGTTATCTTAAATGGAAAATTATTTTGAACTATTTTCTCAAAACTTTACTTGTGAAAAATATTATTTCTTCTATAAAGAATATTTTTAATACATTAATCCATTTGAAAATAATTTTCATAGAAAATTATTTGAAAATATATAAATAATAATTGAACACTTTTTGTAAAAACTTTTACTTGAAAAACTATAAAATAATATTGAAATCCCTTTGAAATCCTTTTTACATAAAAAATAAAAAAAATCAATGTATTTTAAAAACATTTTTCCATTAAAAATAATTGAAATATTTAAAACAAATATTGAAAATATTTCGAAAACCATGTCATTTATAATACATCAAAATCATCTAAATACATCTTGAAAACCTTTTTGAAAACATTTATTTAAATATAAAATTTAATAAAATTAATTATTTTTAGAAAATGTCTGACAAAAACTATTTCTTGAAAAACTATGAACGAATATTAAAAATATTTTGAAACATCCCATTCTCATTAAAATTAAAAAATAAGATTTAAAATTTTTTAAAATAATTTTCAAGAAAATATTTTGAAAATAATTTCTGAAAAACAAACCATTATAAAAAAATATAAACAAATTGACGGTGGGTAAATATACATGTCATTTGAGTTAAAAAGAATAATCATTTTCCATTGTAAAATGGTTTGAGAAATTTCATGTTGAGAAAGAGAAATAAATAATCCTTTGAAAATCATGAAAAATAAAAAATGGTTACAAAAGGTAATTTCATTATCACTGGAGATTAGTAAAATATTCTCAAAAACCATTTTTGGAAAACCTGGTTTTTAAAAAATATATTTTTTTTACTGAAGAGAGATGTTGGGTAATATTTTATTAAAAACATTTTCATAATTTTATTATGTACTAATGAGTGGAAAAATTGCACTAAATCATGGATATATGATTAATAGACATTTTGGAAGTAAAATCACGAGTTTTGATAATATATGGATCATAATATTTAATCAAATAAGCATAATCAGTAATTATCTCAAAAAGAAATGTGATTGTTTAAACAAACTATTAACACTTGGTTGAATGGGATAATATAATCCATGTAAAAAATTAAATTAAATGATGATTAAAATATAATTAAAATAATTATAGTCATGATATAACACATAAAGTGGAATTATATACACCTTAAAAAATAATTTTGGTGTATAAAAAACATGATTCTCTAAAAAAAATATTAAGACCAAATTATTTTACCGATTTCGTAGATTTTGAAACATAAACCCAATGAAATAATGATCATAAAATTTATATTTCAATACAAATAAATTTAAGTATAAGAATAATTTAATACATCTCCTTCCAGTATAAAAACAACATAAAACGAATTGGGGGTGAATAAAGCATGTACCTCATGGAAATGAAAATTGATTGTAAATACCCCTACCTTGTGTATTGTATCTCTTTGCAATCATTCAAATAAAAGATTTAATAAATATTAATTTATTATAAAAATATTAAACAACCATATTATTATATATAATACCATATATAGTTTTATTATGTCCATATATTACCTTCTAGTTAGCAATCCTATGTTAAGGTTTCACTTCAGGTAATATTCACTTAATTTTTTAAATGAGTCTTAATTTATAATATATGTAGTTATTATACTTACATAATCATTTTTAGTATGTAAATAATGATTTAAATATCATTAATATTCATTATATGTGTATTATTATAATATATATAATATAAAATTATTAATTGCTATATACAATTCTTGGAGATGGTAAGTCGTTTGTACGTACAAACAATATTTCCGTTATTATTTTTTGCCTTAAATGAAACAAAAAATGATATATATATATATATATATATATTAGAATTATTTTTTAAAATATATCACATAATTTCCTTAAATTCAACCATAATAAATTCTATATAGTGTATGAATAAATCACATAGCTTTGATGGTGTGGTAGTTGTCACATCCTCAAAATATAATATATTATATACAACAAATGCAAAGTAAAAAATGATATGTGTTGTAAAAGGAATAAATATGATCAAATACATAATAAATATAATATATTAAATAAATAAATGTATTTTCAATCATAATTTCCACCATGATAAGTGGTAATGGAAAAATGAACAATCATTATTTTGTGAGGCGATAGTTCATCATACACAAAAAGAGTATATTAATTACACATTAGATGGATTTGGGGGTAAGTTTAGGTCTGAACAAAGAAATAAAATATACTAGTATATTAAAGATAATATTTTTATAATATAATATAATAATGAGAGTTTATTGGTTGGATAATGTTAATAAAAGTAAATCGTTTAAGAGATGACGTTTCTTCTAAAATGGGTAACTTATTTTGGTTTGTACCAAAAAGATTAAATATATTTATTTCGGAGAAAATGGCGGATTAATTGAATAATTTACTTATGTTTTGAAGTTTATTTGATATATATTGGATAAATATTAGTTCATTTTGAGGTGTTATTATGAGATAGAGGTGATGGAATTTTATTTTTAAGGGAAATGACACACTTGGAATATTTGAAATAATGTCAGATGTACCCATGTTTTTTACTAAAAAATCCATAAAAAACCAAATAAACTCAATAATGGAAGGTTAATGAAAACATTATGGCCAAAAAATTTATGTTTGACATGTTTCTAGTTTATTATGGGTCTTAAATATAAGTCTTAGTTCATCATTAATTTATTTTTCATTTCAATCATTGTAATAAATTATAATCAATTTCACAAAGAATTTTGTTCAAAACAATGTTTAACTTATATGATATTATGCAATATTATTAATAAAAGTTTTGCATCCATATTTTTAAATTTTAATCACATAAGTGGATGTAATTCATTTTATATCAATCTCACTAATAAGACGACATTATGGGTTTTTAAGGTAAAAACATCCAAACATTTGATAAGTTTATATTCCCAATTTTTTGGTGAATTATATTATAATGACCTAAATTGGATTAATTTTTAATAATATTATCTTTTTAAACTTTTATATAAAGTTTAAATATTATTTATAATTATAAATAATTTAAATGAAAAGGTATATATGAATTAAAGTTTCCTAATTATTAGTATTCATCCAAAAAATGAGGTTTCTATGATAAATCCCAAAACATATCGATAATAAAATTTATACATTATTAATTAAAAAATATAGTATATTTTATAAAAGTAATTTTCTAAATTTTTCCAAATTTTATTTCATTATTTTTCCTAGAAGGACTTTAAAAACTCTTCATTAAAGAAAATAGTATTTTCAGACATATAAGGACTTTAAAAAAACAATATCATTCACCATAAATATGTTTTATTTATATAAAACTATTATAAAAAATATTTGAAAAATATTTATTATTATTCACATGAATGGGTTTAACAGCTAGATTATAAATATTTTAAATAAATAATTATAACAATAAAATTTTAATTTGTAGAAAATCAGAGTTATGTGTAACGTATGCCATGTCGGTGTTGTGTGTGGTGCAAATCAAGTCTGTTCCAAGTGAAAGGAATGTTTGAAATTGTTATTTTATAAAAAAACAATTTTTAGTGTTTTTAAATGGAAAATATTAAATAGTTAAATTAATTTGAAATGGAATTAACAAAATGAAGATGAGATACATTCACCCATCCCCTTTTAAAATGAATTTCACAATTGAATTACTTCTTGGATATCAAAGGTTTTCTAATTGACAGTTCATTTCATACAAAACCACATCATAAAAATTAATACTAAAACATTCTATTAAAATGGAATGTTGCAACCCTAACAAAAACATAAATTTTCATATAACTATGTTTCCACATAAGAGAACATATGTTGGGAGTTATGATTTGACATGGTGGAAAGTGTAAATATTTTTAGAGAGTGAATGAGGTCATCAATCAAAAATAAGTGAATGATTAATGAAATGTGGACTATAGACACCCTCACATGACATACATGGACATTACATTATTTTTTATAATACCTAATAAAATACCGAAATATATTCCCAAAGTCCATATCAGTTTAGTGTCATTGTAAATGTGGAACATATTACTATAATTTGGTTCTAGATAAAACAATATCTCTCATAAGGCCATCCCCTTTGGTGTCCCTAACTAAAACCACTATTTATATCATTTAGAAATGAAAAATAAAAAATGTGTGGTTTCAAATGGTTAGTAAGAGTAAAAAGGTAAGATCTATAAACATAAACATGAGAATAAATTGCATGGGAATGTGATAATTACATTAGTGGAGTATTCTTTACCTATCAATGGAAAAAAACGAATCATATGAAAGTTAATGAATGTAATCCATAGGATCATTGAATTGAAATGGTGAAAAAAATATGGAATACAGATAAAAATATAACTTTTTTAATATATATAAATAGTAACAGGTTATGTCATAAAACTAATGAAATAAAATCAAGACCTTTCAGAAATGAATGGACATTAAAACTATGTCAATGATTAAAATTGTGGACATGAAAACAATGCCAATTCATAGAATTGTGAAAATGAAATTAGGTTCGCATATAATATATATACCTCATAGTTTTTACATCTTTACCTAATGCACTGGATGAAGATATAGGTCCCACCCATCTGATAATTAAATTATTCTTACATGTTCCAAAATAATAGAAAACATTTAGCATAACATCTCCCAAGGAATAAAATGTGATTTTTTAATCAAAATTTCATCATAGCATAATCTATTAAAAAAAGGAATTTGATAAATTTCATTCCATCATAATGAACATTTAACCATTTCAATAATAGGGATAATACATTTGAAACCTAACAATATTATATAATTACCTCATAGATGGAAAATCATTTTGATAGAACACATGAAATTAACTATTTAGGAAAACATTATTTCTTCCTAAAAAAATTATCTTTTCTCAAAATGTTGTGAAAATTTAAAAGGAAATAATTTATTTTTTAAAAAAATTAAACCATTTAATGTATGATTCATGAAAATAAGTCATTATGAAACTACAAAAATACATTCTTTCAGTATAATCGAAAATAAATAATTCTTCTTGTACATTTGTCGATAATTCAATAACTACCTCAGATAAAAAATGACAAAATATTTCTTCCATACCATTTAATAAAACTCACCAATGGGTAAAATTGATATTAAATAATTTTAAAAGGATAAGAAATATTTTGGAATTCATAATTTTGAAATTTGGACATGGATGGAAAATATACCCCAATAAATACTTTCCTATAAACAATCAAAGATAATAATGATATTATTAAATTATCCCTTACCTTAGACCTGATTTTTTACTTACATGTTGAAAACACTTGTATATTGGTTTTTCAAATATTATTAACTTATAAATAAATTAATAATATTTATGATATCATATTTTATTTATCAATGAAATTAAATTAGGCATTTATTTTACAATTCCATGTTTAAGCAACGTTTCATAAATTAATCACTTTGTTTATCTTACATGATTGAAATGTGTATTCTTTATCATATTAAATAAATCATGATTTTATAACATATATAATTTAAAATATGAATTATATATCATATATATTCATTATATAAAAATATATAATATAATCTAAAAGGAAATAGAATATATCATTCAAGGAGACGACATGTCGTACGTATGCATGAACATTGATTCTGTTTTCATATTGTATCGAAAGGAAGAAAGTAAATGAAATATGTACATTCAAATATATATTATTTTAGTAGAGTTATTTTTTCATATATTTCATACTTATTAATTATATAAATTATCATAATCAGTATTAAATGGTTGTAGTGGAGGATAAATTTGATCATGTCGTGGAGAGGGTAAGTCATTTGTACACATGTACAAGGGTATCATTCACTTAATGGTTATATGTAATGTAATTGGATTTTATATTAATTATAAATAATAATTATAATTTTATAATAATTATTTACATCTTTATATAAATCATTATACTAATCAACGTAATTTATTTATTAGAAATAGTGTGTAGCACGATGTGGATATGGTAAATTGTACGTATGCATGAACAATTATATTGTTTTTATTAGGATGGGTAAAATAATAAATATGGTTATGAAATTGGAAGAAATTATCATAATATATTATATTATAATGTTATTATTGTACTATGGAAAAATCATAGGAAAAGGAAGTAGAAGAAGATAATAACTTTGAAAGAGTTTGTAAAATAATCACTTCTTCTTCTAGTGTATCCATTTGATTTTCAGAAAAGTACACACTGGAATTTTTTTATATATCAAATGTATGGATTATAGGATGAAGTGGGAGATTTTTGGATTAGAAATGGTTAGGTTTTTCTAAATAAAATGGTTTTATAGGTGCGAGTAAAAGAGAAGGAGAGGTTCCATTTTATAAGAGAGGGAAGGGACACTTAGGAAATTAAAAAAGTATTAAAATAATATAAATTTATATTATATTTCAAATTTTCATAATATAATTTATTTATAATATATTGTAATTTTTTGTCCAATAAACTTCATAATATTAAAATTATACTTTTTTAAATAATTTTCAATCCTTATCATCATATTTTATTCTCTTTTAACTTTTTCTGTTTTATAAATTAAGTTACACTTTAAGAGTTAGAATACATTCCATGACATGTAAAACAATTAATGAATGATCCATTAATTAATTCTTTGTACCTTTATAATATTATTGTAGTAATATTATATTTTTATAAATAATATTTTAGTAAATTAAATATTTTAACTTTATTTATTTGATTTATGTGAATTTTAAACTTTTCACTACATGATATTCATTAAAAAACATAACAACATGATTATTTTGAAGGAAATAATTTAAAACATCCCTCATATTTCAAATACATCCATAAAATTATTTTATGGAATAAAATAGATCAAATTATATTAATTTTGATACTATTTATTTCACTTATTTGATTCTTCCTTTACTAAATCAATTACTACAACATCATTAGGTCATAATTAAATTTATCTATTTTTTTATCAAAAACTATAAATAAAATATTTTGATTTAGGTAAAATTTTATATTTCATATAACTATTTATATTATAATTTAGATTCCATATAACCTTATATTAATGATTATTTACTTATTAATATTATCGGTATAATATTTTTATCATATTATTAAATAAAACAAAATAATTTTCATATTCTGAGTAACATGACATAAAAAGATTAGAATATAAGAATATGGTTGATTTTTTTTCAAATGACTCATCATATAAAATTTTTGCAACTATTAGAGTAATTTTATTATTTTATAATATTAATATTAGCCATATTTACCTCATATACATTTTGACTGTAGATAAAAAATTTTATTAAAGTTAATATTCACCAAAAAATTAAGATGATAAAATTATATAATAAAATTTATATTGATTAAAACTGTAACGCCCTGACCCCAGTTACCCAGAGTCGGTGCATTATTACATAACATTGGTATGATCACAAGAAAGATCAAATCTTGAAAGACCGATTGGTTTAGTAGTCTTGGAAACACTAGATATATTCATAAGTCTTACATTACATCATAAAATGAAAAACTACTACAACAACATATTGTCTCCATAATCCACACTCATATCCCCACATAATATCCCTGCAGGTCATTCATAATTTACTTCTTCACTTCCTGGGAAAAATAAAACATAGAAAAGGGGTGAGCTCAAATGCCCAGTAAGGATAACAATATAGCGGAAACTTTCATAAATAAGAATAAACATTTAAGGCAATGTATAACTAAAACAAAAGCCTTTTAAACTTGAACTTTTAACATAGTATGGCATAAATAAAATGAGATAATTCCATTTACTTATTCACATGGTTATTCTACTAATCGAATAATCACATGCAAAATCAATAACCACTTTCATAATGATGGAATGCATAATGCTAGACTATCATAACCACATAGACAAGGCCTCGTGCCAAGACTACAAATAAGATTTTGTCAAGGACTTGTGCCAAGACACTAGTTTGTCTCATGAGACCTACCGATGCATCGAGGAGCTATAGCAGGCTCCACCCGTCACATATTAAGTCCAATGCATTCCATATATGAAAAGGTTTAAACATAACATAAACATTCGTATTAAAACTAGCATACTAAATGTCAATACTTTCACCATAAACTATGAATGGTATAAAAATAGCACATCCACAGTCAAACATATCACAAAACCTTCAATACAATATAGAAGTTTTGTATCATAATAAATCAACTTCAAATAATCTTAAAATCCATCAAAGGATGTTGACATAGATGAAATCAAAATTCTTTTTAAAGAAATATCTCCTTTTATTTTGAAATCATTTAAGATCCATATAATATAAAACATTTTCTTTGAAAATATTCTTATAATCTTGTAAGGGAAGCTTTGAAGATTTTATAATGGCGGAAAATAGCCGCACCCGCCGTATAAGTTAAAAAAACATTCTTACCATAATTATGTCGAAAAGGTTAAAAAGGACCTTGTTTTGAA
Organism: Viscum album; assembly: GCA_963277665.1. NCBI lineage: Eukaryota > Viridiplantae > Streptophyta > Magnoliopsida > Santalales > Viscaceae > Viscum > Viscum album. Next base: position 2,084,293,212 of record OY728119.1, read on the forward strand.
AACGACGGAAAGATTCCTTTAATAACCTCTTATAAAAAGTCAAACAAGGGTATGAATGACTTTAACCCATATTCTTGTAAATAATAAATATGTTTTTAAATACATTTCGAAGAAACATGGATGTGGATGATAAAGAAATCCCAGTAGATTATTACGTATAAACAACCTCGGATAATGAAGAGATTGTGAAATAACCCTTACCTTGTACTTTTCCTTGGTTAGGGTAGCTTAGCCTCCTGTATAATGGTGAAATAATTGTTATTAAATTATACAAGAATCATATATATTAATATGATATCATATATGATCTTTTAACATTGATTTGTTAATAATATCTTAGAATTATCCTCGTTTTGGGTGTTAACATACTCATTTTATTTTATATGTTTTGTTACATAAGCCATGTTTGTTGTATCTTATTCATATCAAGAATGATATCAAGTCCTTAAACATCATTTTTAAATCATCAAATGATAATTATACTTGAATGGATACGATGGAGAATGAATCTCATCGCGTTCGTGGAGACGGTAGTCCGTACGTACGCACGAGCGACAATATCATTCTTTTGATATTAAAATAATATATAAATGGATGGTATATCATATATACAGAATAATTAACATGTTATATTTATTATTTAAATGAGTTACACCATCATTATTATACCCATCCAAATAATAATATATTGAATAACAATTACACCACGACGTGGAGACGGTAAGCCGTACGTACGCACGTATGGTGACATGTTATTCAAAGGGTGGATAGAATAATGAATATGGTTGTAACATATTTATAATAAAATCACAGTATATGTAAGATACTGAAGTTATTATTTTAGAATGGTAAGAACAAATAAAGAAGAAGTGGAAGAAGAAAGGAACTTGAAAAGGGGCGGTAAAAACATTACCTCTTCTTCGGGTTCTTCCTTTTGATTTGATCAAAAGGGCTCCTTATGTTGGCTTTATGATAAAACTAAGGCCTCTAGGTTGTAGTTATAGATGTTGGGAGAGTATTTGGGCAGAGTTTGGCCGAACCAAAAGGATTTTAAGGTGTGAAGAAATGAGAAGGAGGAGTGCCCTTTTATAAGAGGGGTGAGGGGCACCTTTGGAAAAGCTAGAAATATTAATTTATAATAAATTCATATTCGGTTTCTAATGCCTCCAAAGTTGATTATTCAAAGGTTAAGGTGGGGATAGGTCGAAAACCACTAAACCAATAGAATTTAGACAGGTTTGGGTACATATATTAACCTTATCTTTAAGTATTAACTCTAAGTTAATTAGTTTCACTTTTACAATGTCTCTTTGTATTTTTATATAATATGGTTAATAAACTTACTATATACATCCAAGCGACCCCCAAGTGGTCCATTAATGATGAACCTATCATGATATAAGTCTCTTGGACGAACCTTAGATTTTTAGGAATTTAATATCAATTAATAATATAATATTTGTTTTAAGAACTCTTTTATGTCAATTTTGACACTATTCAATAGTTGATTTTTTTGAAACTCATAACAGATTCATTACTTCAAAAAAAGTCAATTAAATCAATCCTAATATATCATATTATCCTAGAAAATTAGTTTAATTCATTAAAAGTTTCATATTATATTTATTTGGGTATTTATAATATCAATTATTTTAATTTTTCACTATTATAGTAATTACTGCATCATCATTGTGTCATAAATAAAGTAAGATATTTAATGTCTAAAAATTATAAATAAAATATAATTATGTAGGAAATCGTTGTATATTTCTAATTAATATTTATAATCTAAAATCAAACATATATAACCCTATGTAACAATTGTTTTTCTAAAAGATATATGCTTGTGTCATTTTTGTATTCATTTTAACTTAATTAAAATAAAGTGTCATTATCACTTACAAGTGGATCCATGGGGTCCCAAAATCGACCCAAAGATGCCCATGGTCGACCATGTATCAACAAATAGGGTTAAGACACGTTTTAGGGTAATTTAGTATTATTATAATATTATATTTTAACCCTTATTGACCGGATTTACCCTTAACCATGGTAAATAATATATTTACCGCAGTAATTATTTAAAATGTCTAAAAATAAAAGTTACCTATTTACACAATTTGAACATCCTGATTCCAAATATGGAATCCATTTTCCTAAATTCAAAACACAGAAGTGGCAGAAATTAATTTAAAATTAATTCCCGCTGTCAAAACAAAAAGTGTGTTTTTAAGAGATAATAACTATCAAAAGTTTGACACTTGTTTATGCTCGGTTTAATTGTAAAATTATGTCCAATGACCAAAATTATATTAAATGGTAAAAATATATTCTAAATATACTTTAAAACTACTATAATTCATAATTTATCACTATTAATTATTTTGATTAAAAAAGTTGTTTTTAATTAAAATTTAGTAATTTTCACTATTCACCAAAATATGAAAGTTATCCGAAAAGTACCAAAATTTCACCTTAGGCTAAATTAGATATTACGAATCCAAAAATGAAGTCCATTTTGAAATATAAAATATATATAATTTTAAAAAGTAGGTATTACTATTCATAACGGCTAGTTTCATTGGTTGTTAGAACTCGGTGTTGTGTACAACACACGCTATCGCATTATTCAAAGAGAAGCGTACCGTAGAAGCTTGGGGTGTTACATTCTCCCCTCCTTAAAATAATTTCATCCTCGAAATTTCTAGAATACTATCGCATGAAAAGACTCGGGTGGTTCTTCATCATAAGTTCCTCGGGTTCCCACGTTGCCTCTTCCATATTATGGTTTCTCCACAAAACTTTTACCAGACGCGTCATCCGGTTTCTCAGTACTTGTTCTCTCGTATCAAGAATATTGACGGGCTCTTCACAATAGGAAAGATCGGGTTCCAGTTCTAATTCTTCATAGGTGAGTACATGCGTTAGATCAGGCATGTATTTCCTCAACAGAGATACGTGGAACACATCGTGAACTTTGGAGAGACTTGGCGGAATTTCCAATCGGTAAGCTACAACCCCAATTCGATCTAGAATTTCGAAAGGTCCGATGTACCTGGGAATCAATTTACCATTCTTACCAAAATGTATGACTCCCTTCCATGGAGATACCTTCAGGAAAACATGATCACCGACTTGAAATTCCAAATCCTTCCTTCGATTATCGGCATAGCTCTTCTGCCTACTTTGAGCTGCTTTGATGTGATTTTGGATTACTTTCACCTTTTCCACCGTTTCCTCCACTAGTTCTGGGCCTACAAGTTTTCTTTCACCAACGTCATCCCAACAGGTTGGTGTACGGCATCTCTTTCTGTATAACTCTTTATATGGTGCCATCTGAATACTCGAATGGAAGCTATTGTTATAGGAAAATTCTACCAGAGGTAAATATTGATCCCACATACCCTGAAAGTCAAGTGAGCAAGATCTCAACATGTCTTTTAAGGTTTGAATAGTCCGTTCGGATTTTCCGTCTGTCTGAGGGTGGTATGCAGTGCTCAAATGAAGTTCAGTATCCAGGGATTTCTGAAGACTTTTCCAGAATCTTGAAGTAAAACGGGGATCACGATCAGAAACAATCGATAGGGGTACTCCATGAAGTCTCACAACTTCATTAATATATATTCTTGCTAGACGTTCCAGGGGTAGATCTTCTCTTATAGCAAGAAAATGTGCTGACTTGGTAAGGCGATCAACAATAACCCATATTTCATCGTTTCTTCTAGGAGTCTTTGGTAGCCCCATGATAAAGTCCATCGTAATATTGTCCCATTTCCACTACGGTATGGGAAGAGGTTGCATGAATCCTCCAGGTTGTTGCCTTCCATCTTTCACTTGTTGACAAACCATACATCTTGACACAAAATCAGCAATCTCCCTCTTCATGCTATCCCACCAAAAATGTTCCTTCAAATCTCTATACATTTTGGTGCTCCCAGGGTGTATAGAAAAATTGGAACTATGAGCATCATCCAGTAATTCCCTTTTTTGATTAGGTATATCGGGAACACAAAGTCTCTTCCCAAATTTCAAAATTCCATCTTCATACACAAAGTCTCTCAATCTCCCATCATTCACAGCTTTAATCTTCTTTTTAAATTCTTCATCATCGGTCTGAGTACTCTTAATCCTTTCTATTAAATATGGTTTGGCAACCATTTGAAAAAGAAATGATGTTTCGCCTTCCCTGGTTATTCCCATGTCCATCTTCACTAGATCCATGAAAATTGGATCCCTTTCAATTCTCATACTGTTCATAACTCCATGGTATTTTCTACTCAAAGCATCTGCCACCTTGTTTGCTTTCCCCGGGTGGTAGTGTATCGTGAAATCATAATCCTTGAGTAATTCAAGCCATCTCATTTGCCTCATGTTGAGTTCTTTTTGTGAGAAAATATACTTCAAACTCTTGTGATCAGAATAAATCTCACATTTTTCACCATAGAGGTAGTGCCTCCATATCATCAAAGAAAAGATCACAGTTGCTAACTCGAGATCATGAGTAGGATAGTTTTGTTCATGAATTTTCAACTGTCGTGATGCATAGGCAATAACTCTATCATTCTGCATAAGGACACATCCAAGTCCTTTCTTCGATGCATCACTATAAATAACGAACCCATCATTCCCTGATGGTAGAGTCAATATAGGAGTATTGACTAATCTTTTCTTCAGTTCGTCAAAAAATTCTTCACACTCTTTTTTCCAAACAAATTTAATCCCTTTACGTGTGAGCTTCATTAATGGGTTAGCCAATCGGGCAAAATTCTGGACGAAACGTCGATAATAACCTTCCAAACCAATAAAACTGCGTACCTCAGTTATACTCGTAGGTGCGGGCCATTCTTGGATTGCCTTGGTCTTAGACGGATCAACAGAGATTCCATCTTTAGAGACAATATGGCCAAGAAAAGAAATCTCCTCAAGCCAGAATTCACACTTGCTAAACTTCCCATATAATTCATGCCTCCTCAGAGTCTTCAAGATAATGCGCAAGTGATTTTCATGGTCTTCGTAGGTTTTTGAGTATACCAAGATATCATCAATAAATACCACCACAAATTCATCGAGATACTCCTTGAAAACTCTATTCATCAGATCCATGAATACAGAGGGTGCATTATTCAATCCAAAAGGCATTACAGTAAACTCGTAATGCCCGTACCTGGTACCAAATGCTGTCTTCGGAATGTCTTCCTTCATTACACACAACTGATGGTATCCAGATCGAAGGTCAATCTTTGAAAAGTATTTAGCTCCATGTAGTTGGTCAAATAAATCATCAATACGAGGTAGGGGATACTTGTTCTTTATCGGTGTATCATTGATCTCCCTGTAGTCAATACATAACCTCATAGATCCATCTTTCTTTTTAACAAAAAGAACAGGGGCTCCCCATGGAGAAACACTAGGGCGAATAAATCCCTTATTACTCAATTCCTCTAGTTGTTTCTTTAGTTCAACTAATTCTACAGTGGCCATTCTATAAGGGGTCTTCGATATAGGCCTTGATCCAGGAATTAAATCAATGGAAAACTCAACTTCTCGTTCTGGAGGATGTCCAGGTAAATCTTCCGGAAATACATCTACAAATTCTTTCACAACAGGTACATATTCTATTTGAACATTCCTTTCCTCACCCGCAGTTATTTCATTCTCTTCCTCCCCAAAAATTGAATTTAGTTGAGCTATTGAGGGTGGATCTAAATAAGAATTAGGTGGTGACGATTCTGCTCTAAAGATAAGGTGTTCCTTATCATTATCATCAAGAATCGTAACCTCTATCTTCTTACAATAAATCTTCGCATCATAGTCCGAAATCCAGTCCATACCGAGGATTATGTCAAACTCAATCATAGGTATGATGATGAGATCAGCAGATAACGAACATTTATGTGCTCTAATGGGGACTGATTCACAAAACTTTGTTGCAATGATACTTCCCTTAGGAGTTTTAACTAACAACTCCCTTGTTAAATCAAATTGGAAATATCTAATTTTCTTAGCAAACTGGGAAGATATGAAACAATGCGATGATCCAGAATCAAATAATGCATTTGCTAAACTTGAGGAAACCATTAAATTACCTGCCACCACATCTTTCGGAGCTTCTACCTCAGCAGTAGTGATAACATAAGCTTGGCCTTGATCCATTGGCCTTTTCTGAGGTAAGTTCTCCTGACGCTTAGGACATTCATTCGCATAATGTCCCATATCCCTGCAATTGTAGCACTGAATGTTGGTGGCTTCCTTCTTCCCTTTGCAATCACGAGCATGGTGGCCTTTTTCACCACACTTGTAATAGACTCCCATTCCCTTCAGGAAAGCACCGGGGTGTTTCTTCCCACATTTACCACAGGATGGATATTCAACCTTTCCTTTATTCCCCTTATTTCCATTCCCAGATTGATCAGCAGGCCTCTTCTTCTCTTGCTTTTCTTTAAAGTCATAAGACTTAGAGAATTCCTTTTCGGTCTTGATAGCACATGAGACAATGTCTTCGTACGATGAAAAGGATTGTAAGACTAATGCTCGACGGAGAAATGGTTTTAACCCATAAACGAAATGATCAATCTTACTTCTTTGGTTACGTATATAATCACCAGCGTACCTTGCTAACCTTGTAAAGTTAGCCTCATACTTTGTGACATTCTCATCCTCCTTCTGTCTCAGACATAGAAATTGCCTTTCCATATGTGGTTGATGGTCGCGAGGAAAGTATTTTTCTAAAAACATATTTTTGAACTCCCTCCATTCCATATTTGATACTTCATCATCTTCCTTCGTATTTTGAATCAATGACCACCATTGATCAGCATCTCCAGTGAGGCGATCAACTGCCATGATAACTTTTTCCCTTTCACTACTCCCCAAAGCCTGAAATATTTTCTCTAGGGAAAATATCCATTGCTCAGCTACTAAGGGATTTGTACTCCCATTGAACGTTGGTGGTTGTTGCCTCATGAATCGATCTAACATTGATCCTCCACGCTGCGGATCAGGGTTCTCCATATGGGTAAGGTTATTATTCATAACCTGAGTAAGTTGTCCCAGTATGGTGATTAGCTGATCGGCTCCAGTTGCATCACCAGCTCCACTATAATTATCTTGAGCAGGAGGGAAATCCCTACATGGAGTGCGTGCATTGATACAGTTTCCATTTCTTCCACTAGGCGCCATTTCTAAACAATGGCATAAACTAGATCATTTTATGAATCAAAATACATAATCCCATACTTATAAAACACTTAACATAAATTGAACTATTTATGGACATAATCCATAATCATAAGAATGTTTTCTTTGAGGAAGTATATACTCATAATCCCTTCAAAATGATTTGTAAAGAAAAATGAGAGTTATCCTAAGCATATCCCCCGGGAGTTTCGTAACCAAGAGTGCAGCAAGGCCCATTGTCATGCACCAGTTCCCATTCGAGTCTAGCTCAAAGCGGTGTTTTCGGGTTTTACCCCTAGGTACATCTGTGCCAGAGCCACCTCTACCAGCTCGTATCCAGACAGGGATGTATTGCTAGGAAAACTCACAAAATCTCTACAATACCAAAATTCTAGGAAGTTCTTCTATACTAATCATCAAATTTCATCTTAGGTCTACGTGCTATAATCAGAGTTTATCTAAATCTAGCTTCCAAGGTTTGTAATAAACTTCCTCTGATACCAACTGTAATGCCCCGACCCCAGTTACCCAGAGTCGGTGCATTATTACATAACATTGGTATGATCACAAGAAAGATCAAATCTCGAATGACCGATTGGTTTAGTAGTCTTGGAAACACTAGATATATTCATAAGTCTTACATTACATCATAAAATGAAAAACAACTACAACAACATATTGTCTCCATAATCCACACTCATATCCCCACATAATATCTCTGCAGGTCATTCATAATTTACTTCTTCACTTCCTGGGAAAAATAAAACATAGAAAAGGGGTGAGATCAAATGACCAGTAAGGATAACAATATAGCAGAAACATTCATAAATAAGAATAAACATTTAAGGAAATGTATAACTAAAAAAAAATCCTTTTAAACTTGAACTTTTAACATAGTATGGCATAAATAAAATGAGATAATTCCATTTACTTATTCACATGGTTATTCTACTAATCGAATAATCACATGCAAAATCAATAACCACTTTGATAATGATGGAATGCATAATGCCAGACTATCATAACCACATAGACAAGGCCTCGTGCCAAGACTACAAATAAGATTTTGTCAAGGCCTTGTGCCAAGACACTAGTTTGTCTCATGAGACCTACCGATGCATCTAGGAGCTATAGCGGGCTCCACCCATCACATATTAAGTCCAATGCATTCCCATATGAAAAGGTTTAAACATAACATAAACATTCTTATTAAAACTAGCATACGAAATGTCAATACTTTCACCATAAACTATGAATGGTATAAAAATAGCACATCCGTAGTCAAACATATCACAAAACCTTCAATACAATATAGAAGTTTTGTATCATAATAAATCAACTTCAAATAATCTTAAAATCCATCAAAGGATGTTGACATAGATGAAATCAAAATTCTTTTTAAAGAAATATCTCCTTTTATTTTGAAATAATTTAAGATCCATATAAAATAAAACATTTTCTTTGAAAATATTCTTATAAGCTTGTAAGGGAAGCTTTGAAGATTTTATAACGGCGGAAAATAGCCGCACCCGCCGTATAAGTTAAAAAAACATTCTTACCTTAATTCTGTCGAAAAGGTTAAAAAGGACCTTGTTTTCAAAATGACGGAAGGATTCCTTTATAAACCTCTTATAAAAAGTCAAACAAGGGTATAAATGACTTTAAACGATATTCTTGTAAATAATAAATATGTTTTGAAATACATTTCGAAGAAACATGGATGTGGATGATAAAGAAATCCCAGAAGATTATTACGTATAAACAACCTCGGATAATGAAGAGATTGTGAAATAACCCTTACCTTGTACTTTTCCTTGGTTGGGGTAGGTTAACCTCCTGTATAATGGTGAAATAATTGTTATTAAATTATACAAGAATCATATATATTAATATGATATCATATATGATCTTTTAACATTGATTTGTTAATAATATCTTAGAATTATCGTCGTTTCGGGTGTTAACATACTCATTTTATTTTATATGTTTTTTTACATAAGCCATGTTTGTTGTATCTTATTCATATCCAGAATGATATCAAGTCCTTAAACATCATTTTTAAATCATCAAATGACAATTATACTTGAATGGATACGATGGAGAATGAATCTCATCGCGTTCGTGGAGACGGTAGTCCTTACGTACGCACGAGCGACAATATCATTCTTTTGATATTAAAATAATATATAAATGGATGGTATATCATATATACAGAATCATTAACATGTTATATTTATTATTTACATGAGTTACACATCATTATTATACCCAACCAAATAATAATATATTGAATAACAATTACACCACGACGTGGAGACGGCAAGTCGTACGTACACACGTATGGTGACATGTTATTCAAAGGGTGGATAGAATACTGAATATGGTTGTACCATATTTATAATAACATCACAGTATATGTATGATACTGGAGTTATTATTTTAGAATGGTAAGAACAAAGAATGAAGAAGTGGAAGAAGAAAGGAACTTGAAAAGGGGTGGTGAAAACATTACCTCATCTTTGGGTTCTTCCTTTTGATTTGATCAAAAGGGCTCCTTAGGTTTACTTTATGATCAAACTAAGACCTCTATGTTATAGTTAGGGATGTTGGGAGAGTATTTGGGCAGATTTTGGCCGAACCAATAGGCTTTTAAGGTGTGAAGAAATGAGAAGGAGGAGTGCCCTTTTATAAGAGGGGTGAGGGGCACCTTTGGAAAAGCTAGAAATATTAATTTATAATAAATTCATATTCGGTTTCTAATGTCTCCAAAGTTGATTATTAAAAGGTTAAGGCGGGGATAGGTCGAAAACCACTCAACCAATAGAATTTAGACAGGTTTGGGTACTTATATTAACCTTATCTTTTAGTATTAACTCTAAGTTAATTAGTTTCACTTTTACAATGTCTCTTTGTATTTTTATATAATATGGTTAATAAACATACTATATACATCCCAGCGACCCCCAAGTGGTCCATTAATGATGAACCTATCATGATATAAGTCTCTTGGCCGAACCTTAGATTTTTAGGAATTTAATATCAATTAATAATATAATATTTGTTTTAAGAACTCTTTTATGTCAATTTTGACACTATTAAATAGTTGATTTTTTTGAAACTCATAACAGATTGATTACTTCGAAAAAAGTCTATTACATCAATCCTGATATATCAGATTATCCTATAAAATTTGTTTAATTCATTAAAAGTTTCATATTATATTTATTTGGGTATTTATAATATCAATTATTTTAATTTTTCACTATGATAGTAATTACTTCATCATCATTGTGTCATAAATAAAATAAGATATTTAATGTCTAAAAATTATAAATAAAATATAATTATGTAGGAAATCTTTTTATATTTCTAATGAATATTTATAATCTAAAATAAAACATATATAACCCTATGTAACAATTGTTTTTCTAAAAGATATATGCTTGTGTCATTTTTGTATTCATTTTAACTGAATTAAAATAAAGTGTCATTATCACTTACAAGTGGATCCATGGGGTCCCTAAATCGACCCAAAGATGCCCATGGTCGACCATGTATCAACCAATATGGTTAAGACACGTTTTAGGGTAATTTATTATTATTATAATATTATTTTTTAACCCTTATTTACCGGATTTACCCTTAACCATGGTAAATAAAATATTTACCGCAGTAATTATTCAAAATGTCTAAAAATAAAAGTTACCTATTTACACAATTTGAACATCCTGATTCCAAATATGGAATCCATTTTCCTAAATTCAAAACACAGAAGTGGCAGAAATTAATTTAAAATTAATTCCCGCTGTCAAAACAAAAAGCGTGTTTTTAAGAGATAATAACTATCAAAAGTTTGACACTTGTTTATTTTTGGTTTAATTGTAAAATTATGTTCAATGACCAACATTATATTAAATGGCAAAAATATATTCTAAATATAATTTAAAACTACTAAAATTCATAATTTATCACTATTAATTATTTTGATTAAAAAATTTGTTTTTAATTAAAATTTAGTAATTTTCACTATTCATCAAAATATGAAAGTTATCCGAAAAGTACCAAAATTTCACCTTAGGCTAAATTAGATATTCCGAATCCAAAAATGAAGTCCATTTTGAAATATAAAATATATATAATTTTAAAAAGTAGGTATTACTATTCATAACGGCTAGTTTGATTGGTTGTTAGAACTCGGTGTTGCGTACAACACATGCTATCGAATTATTCAAAGAGAAGTGTACCGTAGAAGCTTGGGGTGTTACAGAAACCATGTTTGTATATATTTCAAAATTAAATTAACAAGATAGGTTAAATTATGTGTAACACTAATCTTGATGGAGTTGCGTGAAGGCGGGATAAAGAGAAATTCAAATCATCAATAATTCTTTATATCTATTTTTAATATAAAAATAAACACAATAACATACAATAGAATAATACATTTATTCATCATCTATTAGGACTCTAATTTATTTTAATTTATAATATTTATTTAATTGAAAAAACAATTTTTTAAAAAAACAATGTAGTATTTTCACAATTCATAAAAAAATTAAACATTTCTAAAAAATACAAGAAATCCAACAAAATTATTTGTTGATGTCCTAATTCAAAATAAGAAATTTATTTAATCAAATAGAACTTATTAATGTGACAAAATAGAGATTTAAAATTGGGGAACCATCAAAAGGCTACAAAACCTTTTTTCAGAAAAAATACATTTTTTATCCAAAAAATGAATTTGTTCGTATATCATGTCTAAAAACATATAATATTGGTTTAATTATTTATATTTAATATATTAAATATTATATTTCATTAATAGAATCCATGAAGAGTGTTTTTACTAATTTATAAACACATTTATTTTGATTTAAATAGATTTTTAGAATACCATTTTCTTTTTTTTTAAAAATGGATTTATTTTATTTTATAATTAATTGATCACCAATGTATTAATTCTATAAATAAGTGTTGAGAATTTTTTATAATTTATTTAATACTATTTATACCCGCCATTATCATGTATTTGTTATAATGTATTTTAATATTATTTAGATGTTCACATAATTATGGCCTTACGTAAAATCAATTCTATCAAAAGAACATGAAATTGTGTGTAACACATGATGAGAAAAGTGTTTCATATACCAAAAGAAAATATGATGTTTCATGTATCATATTCTGATCATTTTGAATCATAAAAAACAATACATCAAATAAAATAAAATTAATCTATCTAATAAAAATAACATCTTGTTGCATTCTACCCCCCATTAAATGAATTTATCCTTAGAAATTCAAATGTGTTGTAAAATTATTTGTACTTTAATGTTTTTTCATAAAAACCCACAACGTAAAATTGAATCATAGAACGTCCTTTTAAAAATTAATTTTTAGAAAATAATAGTTATCAAAAGTAAATAATAACAAGGTCTCTATGTAGGAGAACATAGGTGTATATTTGGGCATTGATGAATAACATAAATAATCATATAGATTGATTAAGATCATAGATCATGAGAAAGTGGGTAATCAAGATAATGTAAAAAATAAAAAAAACGAATGAAGGGTGAAATTGGTCATTAATATCATAAAAAATGATGATAATTGGACATCCATTTTTCTTAAAGTTGAATAATTTTCATGAGAATATATAATTTCTTGATTTCAACATAATCTCACCATTGGTCATGCCTTGAACAAGTTCAAATTCATCTTGTATTAAGAAAAATGAATTTGAATTTCTAATTCCTTATGAATTAACATATCATGCACTAAATAAATTGAATTATAAGTCATTAAATATATCATTATCAAAAATAATTTTGTAGAAGCAATCAAGTATGAACAATTCCACCTATAGTGAAGAAATACAATAATCTACCAAACATCATCTAGATTGTAACTAATACTATCAATAAATTCATAAGGGTACAATCCATACAAAATCTGCAAATGAAAAACTACAGGAAGAGGTGAGTTTAATCGACTTAAAATTTATCCGCCATATATAATCAGGAATATATTGTTGGTCAGATTCCAAAAATGTGTAGTCCTTGATCATGTATTTTCTTGACAAATGGAATGAAATTTACTTACACTATAACATTAGTGAATATTTTCATTCTACCAAAAATTATTTATTTTGATATAAAATAATTTAAAAAATTCAATATATGTATTCCATGTTATCATAAATAACTTTTCCATCATATCAATCCTGAGGTAATTAATACTATTAAACATATCTTTATTTACATACCCAAATATGCACATATTAATGGTTATCCTTCCCATTATGTATCTCTAAAAATATCGAAACAAATTTTCATGATTAATGGTACCACTTAGCATATGATCCTAAATAACAAATAAAAAACCATAGAGGTCCATTAGAAATAAATTTAATTATTCAATTTTATATTAAAAGTTATTCAACAACATTATTCTAGAATCAAATTACATAAACACTTAATCATTATACAACATCATTATTGTAATCTACACCACTAATAATGATCACATGTGATTTTCATTTTTCATTGATCTTAAGAGGTTATGGATGAAGATCATCCTTGATAACCACTACATAATGGAATTGGATAACGTAATACCCTGTTTTATTGCACATGTAGCATTGAAGTGTGGGAGGTGGATTTTTTATGTAGCTATTGCATAATTAGATATTTTTTTCCAACACCTCAGTAGTCTATATCCATATGCCCCACATTCCAACAATTAATAAATTAATAATACCCTTAATTTAATTTCCTCCATGATTATTTACAAACAATAAGAGTAATCGATAGATCTTCATTTTTCACTATGGTTTTTATATTTACCCTTGAATTCAGTTTTCCTCTTCCGATAAAACCCATTAGACTACTGGGTAACTCCAATCTCCATCAATACCTTGAGAGAACATTGAACTATTTCCTCATAGATATTAATTTGCCTTATGGATATTTCCCTTTGGTGACCTAGTTTCAACACACTAATAAATTGATATAACTTATTCTTAAGTTGGATGATAATCTCAAAAGCATGCATTTTAATTATTGTGACATTTTACTTGCAGTAACCAACAAATTATTCTTCCATTTGTTTATGCTTGAGAAACTACTTCTACATATTTATTATAAGAATATGAGGAATTTACATATTGAAAATTTTTTTCATCAATTCATCTCATTCCATAAATTCAATTTAATATTTTTACCTTATATTCTTGATTATATTCCACCACTTGTCTGCTTTTCCTTCTAAATCATACAAATCCAAAAGAAAAATTTTAAATTATAATTAGAGAGGGACAAAAAAACATTTCATTTGTACTGATCCATTTTTTAGAAATATGTTAATAATAAGACCCACTAAATGAAGGTGGACATTGACTAATGAAGGACATAACAAATCATTATTGTCCTCTCTTCGCATATGGATGTCTAGAATGATTCATATCTTGTGTAAGTATAGTTCAATTATTTTTAAGGCCTGATCCCATAAAATTTGGTTGTTTAGAAGGAAAAAAGTATCATTTATCATTGCATTCATCATTGAAATGCATCCAATTGGGTTCATCCTTTATCAAAATCAAAAAATAATAATTGCATGCGAGGAAAAAATCATACTAGGAAAAAAACATAATCAAGGGAATGTACCTTCAATCAATATCATCTTATTTTTAATCCTAGGTAATCCATGAACATTAATAAATTCTATGATTATATTATGTGCATAGAATTATATTTAAGGAAACCCCTAGTTATATACTTAGAAATATTTCTAAAGATCTCACTATAGTTTTCTCATTCTAGTTTCCAATGGTTAACTAAAAATTCTCCTTGATACCATCTATATAGACCCTCTCTTGACATACATAGTCATTACATTATTTTTTCAGAATATATAATCCATTACAAAAACAGACACCCAAGGACTATATTATTTTAATTACTTTTTGTACTTGGAACACAATCATGTAATATTGTGAAATATATTTAACATATCCTATATGATCATCCAACTTATTTTTCTTATCGAAAACCATTCGTTATATTATCGGAAAAAACAAAAGATTATGTGATCTCAAATGTTCAGTAAGAGAAAACAAGGGTTATATGTAAATATAATCCTAATAATAAAGTGCATGAGAATGTTATGATAACAATATAAGATCATGCAATACATACCAAAGGAAAACATGCATCATAAGTAAATCAAATAACATAAAACATAATATCATAAAATTCATATATGGAATGAAATTATGGCATAAACATAAAATCATAACATAGTTAAAATGTATAAATATTAACAGGTTCATTTATTAAATTATGGATTTGAAATCATTCCATTCCATAATTATACAGACATTGAAACCAGTTCCACACATAAAATTGTGGACATCAAAACTAGTTACATGCATAGAAGTGTAAAAAGAAAATCATGTTCACTCATAACCTATATACCTCATATGTTTTCCATATTTACCCAATGAAATATAGGGAGTCATTGGTCCCACCCTTATAATAGTGAAATCCTTAGTATGTGTTCTAGAATAATGAAAAATAGTTATCATAGAAGAACCCAAATAATAAAATGGGGGTTTAAACATCATTTCATCATAACATAATCCATGTAAAAAATGGATTTAATAAATTTAATACCATTATAATCACAATAAAACCTTATGAAGAAAATGAGTGGAATACTTGGAACATAACCGTATTAAATAATTCCATCATATATGGAAAATAATTTTCATAGGACACTTTTAATTAATTCTTGAGGAAGAAATCCTTTTTTCTTCCAAAATGTTTTCTTATCTGAAAATGAAAGACAGTTTAAATATAAAATAAATTATTTGAAAATAATAGTGAGATATTTTAAAGTAATATTTATGGAAATATGTATTTAGGGACACATAAATTTATGTTCATGTTGTATATGTTAAAATAAAACATTCTTCTTAAACTTTTCTCTGAAAGACAAAAAGTACATTGTATTGAAAACAAAAAATATATATTATTGTCATACCGTCTAATAAAATTCAATAAAAGGAAAATTTAAATTTAAAAATTTATAAGAGGATATAAATAATATTATGTAATAAATATTTTGGAGTCATGTACATGGATGTTAAATATACACTAGGAAATATTTACATATAAACAATCTCTGAAAATAATTAGATTGTGAAATTATGTCTTACATTAGGTCGAATTTCAATCATATATGTCCAAAACACCAGTTAATTGGATTAAAACATATTATTAACTTTTAAAATAATCATAATAATATTAATGATAAAATATAAGATTCAATTATGACTTTATATAACCCGTTACTTTGACAATTCCATTGTTAATTCAACATTTCGTGTAATAGTCTATTTGTTTATCATACATGTATGTACTGGTTATTCTTTATCTTATTACCTATATAATGATTTAATTAATTCCATGATGTAAAATATTATTTATATATCATTCATTATATAAGTAAATATAATAGATAGATAAATGAAATGGAATACATCGTTCAGAGAGACAGTATGTCATACATACGTAAAAAAGTTGTTTCAGTTTTATTATTGTATTAAATGGATGAAAGTAAATGATATAAATGTGTGTGTGTATATATATATATTATAAGATAATAATTATTATTTCATATATTTCATACTTATTCATTATATATTTATTCATAATCAATCGTGAATGGTTGTAGTGGAAGATGAATGTCATCGCTTCCTAGAGATAGTAAGTTGTACAAACACTTGAGCAATGATATCATTCTCTTAATGATTATATTGTATGTAAATGCATGATATAATAGTTATAAAAAATCATTATCATGTAATATTATTTATTAAAATCCATTAAGAACATCCCTATAAACATCAAAATAATGTGTAGAAGAAAAATATTTTACACAGCGACATGGAGATAGTATGTCTTACGTACGCAAGCATGGTGATATTATCATTCATAGGTTGGGTAAATTGAGAAATATGTTTTTATTACTGTAATAAAAAATATATAATAATATATTATGTTATTTAGTTATTAATTTATTACAAAAAAATTATGAAATCAAATAGAGGAAGAGAAGAGATTTGAAAGAGTTGGTAAAACAATTACCTCTTCTTCGAGTGAATCCTTTTCATTTTCAAAAATGAAAGACTATATTTTATATCTAACAATGTTATGGATTATATAATGAATTTAAGGATTTTGATAAGACAAATGGTTATGTTTTGGACCAAAATAATGGCAGTATAGTGGATAAAAAAAGAGAAATAGATGTTCCATTTTATAAGATAGGTGTAGGGAACATTAAGAATTATTAAAAGTATTATATTAATATAAAATAATTCTATATTATATTGTGCCACAAACTGATTTTTAAAAAATATATTTTGATTTTGTGTGTTATATATATCATAATATAAAAAATTTACTAGTTTTTATTATTTTTTTCATTATCTATTTATTTAAATGCCTTTTAACTCTTATCAATTTATCAAGTAAGTTACATATTCCATGTTAAAATAATTAACATAACATGTAAAACAACAAATTAATTATTCATTAATGACATTTATGGATTTCATAAATATTTTGGTAAAATAGTATATTTTTATAAATTTCACAACATTATTTAAATATTTTATATTTTCAAATAGGAATTATGTCCGTTTTGACATTATTCCTTATTTGACACTTAAAGAAAATCATAACAACTCGAGTGCTTCAGAAAATACTTATTTAACACAAAATGAACATGTAAAACTAATAAATAAATTTTATTTTATGTCATCAGATCGTTCAAATTATATTAATTTTAATATTATTTTTTTTCATTTATTTTATTCTCCCTTTAATAAATCAATTATTGTTTCATATTTGAGTTACAATTAAATTTTATTATTTCAATATAAAAATTTATATATAAATAAAAATGATATAGATAATAATTTTATACTTATAACGAAAATTTATATTCTAATTTCTATTCTACGTAAACCTATATTAAAAATTAATTACATATTAAAAATTTGATAATGACATTTTCAACATACTATTAAATAAAACATAATAAATGTCATTTTCATACCCAAGTGGAATAAAAAGGATATAATTGTAGACTAAGGATAATTGTTTTCTAAATTACACATCAGTGTAAATTAGTGCAAGTTTTATGGTAATTTTATAATATTATCATTTTGATTTTACACTTATTTACATCATTTACCCTTTTACTGTGGTAATCAAAATACTAAAGAATATTTCCACCAATAATTAAGTTAATTATATTAAAATAAAAAAAATTATATAAATAAAAATCATGTATGTTTGGTTTTTAAAATTAAATTCACAGAACTGGTAAAATTAAGTTTAATACTAATCTCATTTGTGTGCCGTTAAGGTAGGTAAAATAGAAGTTCAAAATTTCAACCAGTCCTTATATATATTTTCGATTTAAATTTTATAAAAATGAACTAAATAAGATTAATACATGTATTATTCATCTATTATGACTTTAAATTAAACATTTTAAAAGTATAATAAATTATTAAAAGTAAAATCAGTTTTTTAACAACAATGTAGTATTTTTCACTATTCATCAAAACTTGAAACTTTTCATAAAAATACCAAAAAAAATTATAGAAGTAAATCATGATGTCACTATTACAAAGAATAAGTTTATTTTTTCAAAAATAACTTTCAAAAGTGTAAAAATCTATATTTAAAAAGTTTTCTCTACCAAAAGGCAGGAAAATAGATTTTTTTAGAAAAATAATTATTTTACCCAAAAATTTGTATTCAATGTTATATCATGTCTAGAAAACATATAAGATGATTTTAAATCATTATATTAAAAATATTACATATATATTCCATTAATAAAATCCATCAAGATCAATTTTCATAATTTATAATATCAGATATTTGGATTTAAATTGTTTTTTAGGAAAACATTTCTTTTTATTTATAATGGATTTTATTTTCATTTATAATTAATTAATCAAAATAGAATTAATTATATAAACATGTGTATATAATATATTCATAATTAATTTAAAACTAATAATATTTACCCTTAAAATGGATAGGAAATAAGGTATCATTATAATATTAAGTTGTTCACCTAAGCTCAGTCTTACATGAAATTAACACTATCAGAAGAACATTAAATTATGTATAACACAAGACAACCAATGTGTTGTTTATATCAAAATATAGTATGCTTTGTTTTTTAGTGAAATCTATTATTGGTTTATATTACAACACATTACATCAATGAAAAAATATATAATATATCTCATAAAAATACGGAGGTGTTATATTGAGGGCCCTAAAGTCATTAATCCATGATGATTTATAAGTCCATCGATTCAAAAAATATTAATGTATTAGGAATTTTTTTATCATCATGTTATCATTGAGTAATTATTTTAATTACAAAGAACATAATTAAATAAAATAACATGTTATATTTTGATAAAAAAAAATTATTCTTTCACTGTGATTTTAACTATTTCCAAATCATCAATTACGTCATCTAATTGATGTCCAGAAATTAAAATTGATGCCTGAAGCACTAAAATAAACATTTTTCATATATTATGGCCCATAAATGATTAAAATGTGTTACTATTTGTCAATATATTTTTTTAAAATAAATATGCTTTATGTACTAATATATAAAAAATAACACTTCAGTATCATCAAAAACAATTATTTATAAAATATAATTATACATTAATATGGACATCACATAGGCTAGTGGTCTAAATGAGTCCCTTATCATCCTTAGGCCACAGTTTCATGACCTATTACTATTATGACCAGGATTGGTTGGCTCCTTAAATACATTATGTTTCTTTCTTAAACCATATTAACATAATTTCTATAATTTGAAGGACATTGTTGAATTTAGGTTAATCAATAAATATACATTTAACCAATATTTTCATATAATCGCAATAAATAAATATGTCCAACAATGTTTTACATAAAACTTTGATCAATAGTTAACCTTATAACCCCTTTGAAATATGAAAATTTGAATATTTTGAAATAAATTCATTAACAATCTTAACAATGACCCCCCATATATCGCGATGTAGCTTTTGGGTTTCACATTACATACATGTGAATACCATCATGGTAAATTCCTTTATAACATTGTAATATAATAAATTATAATAAAAACAATTATAAAAAATTAATTTTTCCTTATTCATTATATTACTGGATATATTCCATAAATCTGAGATGATGAAAACATCAACCATGATATCATGAACTAGATATTAACATGACATAAATTTGTTACAAGATAATCTGTACCTTATATTTTATATATTAATATCCCATATGTATTTATCCAAACAATAATATATAATATAAGGAACATATTAAGGGTTATATATCTCATAATACTATGTTTTTGACGGATATCACCTTACCCTTGATTGACTTTTTAATTCCGTCGGACCCATTAAAGATATTCATTTAAATTTGAAGTGAAAAACATAATTTGAACAATCCTTATATATTTAATCTTTTATATAACATAATTATTTTATCCAAATATAGAATATTTTTTTATTCCACGTCATCAATATGAAATTGTCAAGGATACCTCATCCTATTACACAATACCTATTTTCATTTATATTTCATCTATTGTGTAATTATCATTAGTAATGTAACAATTACCCAAACCACTTTGTTGAACCTATTCTTGAGTATTCCACATGAGACATTGAGTTGCATAATGACTGTTTATTCCACACATAAAACAATTAACCATTGATGATGTCTTAGGGAGGCCAATATCCCAAAATAATTTTCTAACCGAACACATAATTTTCTATTTTATTCACCTTATTTGTTTCATTCTTTTTAATAGTCAAAAAATATTATTATTCAACTATGAAATTAAATTATGTCTTTATTCCAACATTAATTAAATAAAGGAAACTATATCTTCTTTTCTCTATGGTCTCTATTATCTGAGCTATCAACAATCTTCTTTGTTATTTTCTATGGTGATTATATGATTTTATTAAGGTTCACATTTTAAATCATATTATGTGAAAATTGATTAGGAATGATCACAAAATCATTCAATAGAGTTATTATCCCACATTACTTATCATAAATAACCATAAACCACATTTAACATTAATCTTGTTCTTTCTCGGTCACTCCATTAACAAAAACCAGAGAAATAGTGTGGTAATTATATATCATAGTAGAAAACCACAGTTATACAAATAATTACATATAGTAATTCTAAATAATGAATATTTTCTTAATATATGACACCCTAGGATCAGCCTAGGTTATTTATAGCCACACCATACATAAATCCTTCATGAGGGGTTGTGAATATTTTTTGAATTCCAAATGTATATCCCACTGTAGTGTCAAACCAAGATTTCATCAAGACCCACTATTATGTAATAGATTACCCAGAGTCTAGTCCAAACCATCTTTTTAGGATTTTTTACCCCTATGTAGATATCTATCTGATCCACATCCACATGTAGTATCTAGATAGGGATATAATTTTAGGAATCCACTAACTATATCCTTTACCAAAATTCGATGATATTTTCTGAAAATTTCCTTAAACTATTGTGACCCTCTCTTTTCATAGATTGATAATACCAAAATTTCTTGAAATTCTTAAAACATTATACAAATAGATGCAAAATGACACTATATTTTTAGTGAATTTTAGAACACTGAATCATATACGCAAGTAAAAAAGTGAGCTACATTATCTGTCACTAGGTTATTCCTGACTACCACCCTTCTTAGTCACATAAAAAATAATACATATCTTTATAACCAAGGGAAGGTAACATAAAAAAGGGTGAGATAAAATACACAATAAAGGTAAACAAGAGAGATCTGTAAGCACAGTCACCATAATAAGGGTATGAGAACATGATCATTAAAATAGAAGTCCATACCCTATATATCAAATATCATATACCTAAATCATGGACTAAATCTTGGTAGTATATAAAAAATGATTTATAATGAAAAAAATAGCATATTACATGAATTTATAAAGTTGGAATAAAATAAGAATTATGGAAAACACATACTTATATCATATTAGTTCTATAGTAGCCAAGGAATCTCCGATAAGATCATCTTGGTTGTATGGGTTCACCCCCCCAATCCATCTTAGTAGTTATAGTTCACCCCCATGTCCATATTAGTTGCATGAGTTTAAAATTTATACCATCTTGGTAGTCATCATTCACTCCCAGGTCAAACTTAGTTGTCAATGTTCATTCACAAGACCATATTATTCAATATTAGAAGATATAAATCGTTATATAGTTAATTTGAGAGAGGTATACTTCCCTATAATCTATGAATGAAATCATACATAATTTTCCCACAATAACATTGTAAATGATATCATAACCCATGAAATTAAATGGGTATAATACGAATTTAATCATATCATAACCCATGAAAAAGATATTTTTTTCATAATAATGTGTTCACAATCATAACTCATTGAATAGAAATATATTTACTAAACATATAACCTATGAAAATTAAATATATTTTAGAAACATATAACACATTAAGGGGAATTATGTTTCACAAATAAAATGATATTAATAATAAATAATTTAGAGAAAGAATATTAATTAAACCATTAGATCATTTCCCAGATATGCATGATTAACAAAAATAAATGTAATCTTAGATGGAATATAATTTTGAAAGGTATTCATCTCTGGATGAAAATATAATTTCTTTTTTGGAAAATGATTTTTTCTACTTAAAACCATTAAAAATCCTTTTATTATAAAATACCATTAAAAAATAAGGAAAACATGAAATCATTTAGAGAACCATTATACATAAAAACATGTAAAATAATATTGATAAAATTTTGAAAAAAATATTTCGTTGAAAACATAATAAATAACTTCAAATCATCTTAACAACTTTTTACATTGAAAACACTTTTAAAACCTTAAAATAATTCATGAAAACGTTTTCGAAACCATTTAATTAAAAATAATTTGATACATTAATGAGAAATATAGAAAAAATTATAAAAAAGGATTCCTTAAAAATAAATTGAAAAATATACAACGAATTCATGAATATGTTTGGAAATCCTTATTACTTTAAAATTTATTAAACCAGAATTAATATTTTTTTTGAAAAATCATTTTTCCTTTCAAAATTTTAAAATAATAATGAAAAATAATTTAAATCCAATTTCTCGAAATACGTTTGATAACATTTTCTTAAAAATAATCATTTAAAGATAAAAAATAAATCATCGAAAAATTTATGGTTGGTAAATCCAATCATGTTTTATGAGGTAAAAAATACTATTCCTTTTTCATGTTAAAAAAGTTCAGGAAATGTCTCATTTGGAAAGAGACAATATGATTCCTTTTAAAAAATTGTTAAAAGATAAATGGATAAATAAATATTTTAATTATAATATAATATTACACGAATATACAATTAAATTATTTTTAGAATACATTAATTTCAATGAAAACATATTTCCGAACAAAGAGATGGCTAAGGTGATATTAACCAAAAAACATTTTCAAAATTATATTAAGTACCAAAGAGTGAAAAAATAGTAATAATACATGGATATATATTGAGAAAATATAGGTGATTTAATCTCATGAGTTTTCATAAGAAATGGATCCTAAGATTTAATCAATGATTCATACTCATTAACAATCTCCAAAAGCAATGATATTAATTAAATAAACTCTTACAATGTGGTGAATTAGGATAATACTATCTCGTATGAAAAAAAATCATTGAATCATAAACTATCATGAAAATATGGAGATTCAAGATATAACATGGAAAATGTATGTATATAAACCTTGTAAATATTATAGGTGCATGACAAAACAAGAGTCTCAAAGAAGGAAAATTGAGACAAAATAATTTTACTGATTTGGTAGATTTTTCAACATAAAACCCATGAAAGAAACATCGTAAAATGGATATGTGAATACCCAAAAATTTATGTATAAGGATCATTGAATACATCTATATCTAGTATACACAACACAAAAAATTAATTGGTGGTGAATAAATCATTTATCCAAAGGAAATATAAAGAATGATGCAATCCCCTTACCATATGTCATGACTCTCAACGTACTAATTAAAATCACATGTATAATAAATATAAATTTATAATATATATATATATTATTGAACCTAATTATTTTATCTAATTCCATATATGTTTTTTATGAACCTTATATTACATTCTTGTTAACAATCCTATATTAATTTTCACTTTGGGTAATACTCGCTTTATTTTTTTCAAGTGTATTAAATTTTTATATATTTTGTACTTATACTTATATCATGATTAAAAAAAACTAAAAAATGATAAAAATGTAATTTTAATTAAATATATTTTATTATAATAATATATTAAATGTTTATGTATAAAATTAAATGCACCTTTTAAGGAGACGGTTAGTCATACATACAGAAGAATGTTGTTTCTGTTTTCTTATTGTATAAAAAGTACGAATGAAAATGAAATATATGTATACATATTATAATTAAATTATAATTATTATTTCATATATATAATTTTATTTCACTGAACAGTTCCTTAGTTTATTCCATATATTGTCTGATTGAATCACATCGCATTTTGGGGTCGATAGTCAACATTTCCTCAGACGAAATTATCATATTTACACCAAATGGAATGTAAAAAATATATGTTTTATAAAAGTAAAAAATATCATTAAAGAATAATTAATATAATATATGTTATAAATTTATATAAATTGATTTTACCTCATATTATCTACCATGAGAGTTGGTAAATTAAAAATTGAACAAAAATCATTTAGTGAGGCGGTAGTTCATCACTCACATAAACAATATCTTTGTTACCTATTAGATGGTAGTGTGTGTATGTGTAGTTTAAAACAATATCATAACAAAATTATAGAATATTTATGAAAATGGTTTTGCTATATAATAACTTAATAATGCCAGTGATCATGTACCTAAGTGGTAAAGGCTCTAGTATGGCATCCAAAACACCCATGATCAAATCTGAACATTGTTGAATTTCTGGGTTCTGTAGTAGCATTGTAGACATTACTATAGCGGTACTGTAGTAGTGGAAGAACTATAGCAATGGTAGCACTGTAGTGTTGGAGTCACTATAGCAGGAATGATAGTGGTAGTTCTGTAGGATGGATTGTAGCATCTTGAGAACTGTAGCAGTAATATTCACTGAATGGACCTTTTGGGTGAAAACATGGGCTTCTGAGCCCTATTTTTAGAGAAATTCATCTTCAACCTTCGGGCAATGTAATGGGTCTCCCTCTACCAAATTTGAAAGAATAAAAATCTTTAAATAATAAATGAGTGTTCAGCACCATCCTTTAAAAAATACAAGAACATGATAATGATAGTGAAGGAGGTAGAGACAAAAATAAAAGAAATGAGTTTGAGAGACGACATTACCTGTCAATTGGGTAACTATTTATGGTTTGTTCCTAAATGATTGAATGAAATAAATCATGACCAATTGGAAGTTTCAATGTGGAATATAGGGATATTTTGGAAATGTATTATTTTGATCATGTCCAAACATAATTGGTTTCAATGGTTTTAAGAAGAGTGAGAGGTGGTGGCCTTTTACGGGGAAGTGAAAGTATATGATGGGAATTTTTGAAATCATGTAAGTTATACCAACGTTTTTATATAAAAATATATAAAAAAACCACCCAACTCAATAAGGGAAGGTTAATGGATGAATTATTTCTATATAATAGGTAATTTAAAATTTCCTAGGTTGTTTTGGGTATTAACATTAAGGATTAGTACCTTAGTTTCCCATTTTTTCTCTTAATTATTGTAATGAATTTTAATCACTTTCACTAATATTTATGGTAAAAAAATACTTTTGACCATATTTGACAATATAAATAATTATTCATAAAAATATTGATTTTTTCCATATTCTAGTCATGTCATTGTCAAAAATTAATTAAAATTAATCTTCCTGATCAAACAACACTATGAGTTTTAGAGTAAAAACGTCCAAACTTTTTCAATGTTTATATATCAAATTTAAAATTTAAATTTTTATTTCGGACCAAAAGATGATTAATTGATTAATATATTATATAAATAATCGTTAAAATTAAAATAAAATCTAGTTTATCTTTATAATAGGTTAAAGAAAAATGTAGGTTTTTATTAAAATCTAGTATTTAATACTCTTCATCCCAAAATAATGATTCTCATAAAAATTCCAAAAATTTCTCCCTATGGTAATTTTGAAATTATAAATTAAATAATATTTTTTTATCTAAATTAAAATTCTAAATGTGTCTAAAATTAATTTAAATATTTTTCACCATCAAACATTAAAATAAGTTCATATTTAAAAATAATATTTTTTCATATATAAGAACATTAAAAATGATTATATTAATCATCATAAATATTTTTTAATTATATAAAACTATTTTAAAAATTAATTGAAAAAAACTTATTACTATAGATATTAATAATTTGAATTTTTATGTTATAATTATCTCATTTAAATAATCATTATAATAAAATAATGCTTTATAGAAACATAGTGTTGTGTGTAACGTACTGCATGTCAGAGTTGTGTCCAATCCAATCCAACTCATATGTGTGACTGGAATTTTAGACTTAGTGATTTAATATATAAAAATATTTTTTCTGTTTTGTGAAATGATAATTATCAAAATATTAAATTAATTGGAAAAAAATAAATTTACAAAATCCTAGAATGTTACACTTATAGTTACCCATTAAGTCACACCATTTACAAACCTTAATATAGGGGTTTCAAAAATAATTTATTAAAATTAACTATAACTACAAATAGTATAAAAATGGTAGGCCTCTTATACCATTGATAATAATTTCACTTCTTAACTAACACCCATGATCCAATAGATGAGAAATATACTATTAAACCAACTGTGAATGGGGAATTCTCTAGGAACTATTAGGTGAACAATAACTGAAAAATACATAGATGAGGTATAATTCTTAGAATGTATCCATATCCACCACTATATTAATAGAATTGGTGGACTCAACAAATTGATATGTCACCTCCAAAAAATATTAAGGGCTACTCTGAAGAATGATTGGATGAATGAACAATTTATCAATTTTGGAAAACATTATATGTAAAATATATTTATATCACATATCATAGTATCATCAAATAAATTATAATGAAACAGTAAAGTTGAAATGTAAAATATTTCATTTAATCTAAAAATATGTTTTATCAAAACATCAATACTCTAAATCAAAAAATATTTCCTCATTTACAAAACATTTCACATTCCTCATAGAATGAAAAATCTTCATATAAATACATCATAGATTCCATGATCATTTAAAAAACATAGAAATTGGCCCATGGTTTTAAAATCATTTATCAAATTTTCTTAATTATTAAAACTATTACCATTTCAATCTCTTTTTATGTCAATATTTATTCATACAAAATTTAATTATCATATCGTTAATGATTCATTACATATAATTATTCTATAACTAACATTTTATAAAGCACAAAATTTTCAAATTGAAAAATATTATCAATAAACATAGCTAATGATTTTTTATAAAAATTTGTATTTTCAAGGTTGATTGGAAAACATTACTAAATGAATTGATGTTCATGCAACAAAACCAGTGCATAGATGAAACTTTATACATATCCCTCTAAGCTAATCTATAATGTGTGATTAAATTTTGTAAAACTATTTCTAATTATTCCATATTTATATTATAGTATAACTAAACATAGATTGGATTCGTTGGTTGGTAAACCACAACCCAAAAACAATAAAAATCCATCAATGGTCCCTGAAGAACCACATTGATTCATAAAAAATTAAAAAAACATAAATTTAGTGTGTGAATTTAGTATTCCTTCCTTTTTCACACAAAAACCAAATAATAAACTAAAAAAATTAAAGATTTTGTCATTGGGAAACTGACTGTCATTTTCCTACATGATAAAAATATCTAAAATGAAATACATTTGTTCCCACATTCCATGGTGACTCAAACCTCATCATGTTAATGTGATAATCAGGCACCCAATCATGAATCCCTCAAGGGTTGAAACACTTTATTAATCTCTTTATATTATAATTATCACAAAATGACCTATTGTATTTTAATAAAAAAAAAATTCCTATAAGTAAAATATTCCTCTAATATCATTTACAATATAAGATACCAGAGTACCATCAAATATTGTATTTAATTTAACTAAACACTCTAGAAAAGGGGATACTTAATCCACTAGGGATGATGAAAAGTGAATATGAATTATAAAAAAAAATTCAATGATAATTCATAATGTAATAGAAATAAATAATAAAATTACTGTACAAAAACATCAACAGAAAAATAAATTACAAATACACATCTCAATTTCAATGAGACAATGAAAAAAAATGAAAGATAAACATAAATATAAATCCCATATGATAGTTTCTGATAACCATCCAACATTTCCAAGGTTACTAATACATGATCCAAAGTCCACAAAACCATAAATGAAGATGATAATAAATTGAGAACATGATATTAAAATATTTGTGTTGAAAACCCCAAATTGTACAAGATGGGTGTGAGTTGTAAATTTAAAATTTATTTCACCAAATATTCAATGTAGTTAATTTATAAGCTAGAAAATTTTGAATATAAGAGTTCAATAAAGATATAAATGGGTATAAATATCACAATTAGATATTAAAACAATAATAATTATTTTATTATTTTTTGATGTTTGAATGAATATTTTAAAAGATTCGAAGAAAAATTATCAAATCAATGTTGAAAAAATCCATTAATGTCAATTGATAAAATATTAAATTCATGAAAACATTTTTAAAAATTTTTAGACGTATAGTAAATATATTTTTTAAAATCTGATCATGCTCTAAATATAAAAAAAAATAATGAATTTAATAAAATAAATACTAGATGTATCATCTCAAAAAATATGTCTCTCAAGAGTAGAAATAAATATAGCAAGATAACAAAAATGCCTTGTAGTGACAATGAATATTGTCATGTATCATGTATCTGGATGTTGTGGGGAAAACATAGACATGATATGGATTGAATAATATATAGATAATCAAAAATCATAATGACTAACTTTAAATATATCATATAGTCTCTCATGTGTTTATATAACCACTTCCACATAGACCCTCTTTCCTAGATGATCTTTTACAGTGTAAAAATTTCATATTGTCTACGGATCCACTTGATTGTGTGTGAGTCACTAGAAAAGGAAATATATTTATCATTACATCTAAAAAATATGATTCTATGACTGTTAAAAAAATGAGAGTGAGATGATCTTTATATGAGTATCAAAATGGGGAACCTTATTGATAGCAGTTATGGGCTCATGCCTTCAACATTTCATTCATGTGATCATTCCATCATTTCACATCCCAATATCCCCTCATAACTCTGTCAAAGTAAATAATCATCTTTTGTCAACACCATTAAACAGAAATTTATGGAATCAATAATGTAACAATAAAGGATTATTATAAGATAGGGTCTTCAAAAGTGTTAACTAGGCCATCAAGAATCAATAATTTCAAATCTATCAAATAATATTAAATAATCCATAAAGAGAGTATACAATAATTTTATTAAAAAATAGACATAAGTAATTGAAATAAATTTTAACACTTATAAAGCATTGAAGTTGTATCAAAACATGGCTCTTATCACAAATTCCATTTGAAAAAATAACTCAATTCATTTCCCCCATGATTACCCATTTCAAAAAAATGGGAAAATAAAATCAGTGTGGGAACATGGTTATTTCATAAATTTTTGAATTTGAAATCATTTGTAAAAAATTTCATATACTCCCAATACATTATAATCTGTAATATAACATATGAAATCAAAACATAACCCAATTCACTATCATTTAAAAAGAACCATCAAAATATCATTGAAAGAGAGTCAAAATAATCATTTCATCAAAATATATATATATTATAGTGATATAAAATCTTGATAATCAAATAATTAATTCCAATCATAATGTTAATATACATACCATATTTAGTGCATTATAAGGAGTATCAAAGAATATTTCATATGTAAATACAAGGGATACTTTTATAGAACCTGTAATATAATTTAAGAAATAAATATCATTGAGTTAATAATGAATAATTAGTTACAATAGAATATAAAAGCTGAAAAATATAATCATGGAATATCTAGAAATGAAACCAAAATGAATACCAAATATGTCAACACCATTGGTGATAATTGAGTCAAAGAAGCATGATATATATTTAAAATATACCAAATCCATAATTCCATTTCAAGAATCCATTATCTAATGATTTAAAAGGATAATAACCTCTATTAATTTTTAATTATGATAAGTGGTTCGATCTAATGAGCATAAAAGAAAAAATTTCTCAAAGAGTATCATTTCATTTATTGGAACTTTAATCCTCAATTATAATAGTTTGGGAGAGCTATAAGGCCTTTATATAAATCCCAAAATCCAATTACTTCCAATCAAATAAAAACATAAGAAGATGTAATTATAAAATGGGTCTCTATATTTTGAATTATAGTTTACAAAACACAATTACATAGTCTTTAATGACAATTATGAAAATGAATTAAAATAGGATAATATAGTACATCATACCCAACCCTCATGAATCAAAATACCAGTGTACACCATGATCCTATCTCCACAAGGAAGAATTATTTTTCATCGCACACACCATGTCATAATTATAATAAAAAATGAATAATAAAAAAATATTTCATTACACATCCCCTATCATGGTTAGTATTGTCTCCACTAAAAATCAATAAAATTTAAAATAATCCAAATAATTTATGATATTCTAGAATGAATCCAAAATAAAACAAGATCAAAGACAACGTGAACAATACCTGAATGCTAGTAATGAGGTGTGACATTGTGATTTTTTTTGTGATTTTGTGTCAATGAAACCCACATAAATGGATAATAATGTATATTATTATTTTTTATTTATTGATGACTATAAAAATATACTATTTTTAATGGTTACTTATAAGAAATAATTTGTATTATAGGGTATAACCTTTTTCCAAAGATAGTAGGGATAAATATTTTCATTTAAAATTTAAATGTTTTAGATAGATAATTGGGAATATTTCATAGATAATTTTCTAAAAGTAGTACCTTTAAGATAATTGAACATGGAAACATTTTTCAAATGTAAAAAATAAATAATAGGATATAAATATTTAAATGATAAAACAAATTTGAATTTATATGGATTGAAAAAGGATACTTAAAAAGAGACTACCAAATACACGATTATTAGATTTTTTTACGTCAGTTCAAATATTCAGAATATATTTTTTATGCATGAATATAGATAATACCCCGGATGAGATATGGTATTTGAAGAATATGAAACTCATGGTGGATTATATTTTCAGAATTAAATATCATATTTATAATAAAAATAAGCATAAAATTAATCAATATTATGAGGATTCAGATATTATCCATCAATAATTATCCAAAATAAATACATATAAATATTAAAACAATAGTATATGGAAAATAGATTATTGAAAATATGAAACCATCTTTGAAAAATATGTTTACTTTTTAATCATGTGTAACTATTTTATTACACAATAATGAATAAAATGAAGAATAATGTCATTTAGAGATTATATTACCAATTGGATATTATGTTTCTATATAAGACATAGGTAAATACACTAATTATGGGGAATGTATAAATAAATAATGATCAAATCATGGATGAAGCTATAGTTATTGGCTATACAGATCATATTATATATTGAACCGTAATGGAAAAAAATTTATTTATATCTTGTGTAAACTATAATATTTGATATTACAATATGGATGATAGTTAGATCATGTCAAGAAATTATTATCTGGAAAAATTTGATAATAATTATAGATGGGATGTTTTTCCAATGATGAAAATTGAAACAGTTATCTGAAATAAGAGTGTACACTAAAATTATTGGAATTAAAATGGAATGGTGACTCTAAAAAAGGTATCAAAAGTGACTATAGAATATTAAAAAATATAAGTAAATAATATGGATGAAACATTTTCAAATGCATAATTAAATTAAGATTTAAGATTGTTATTGTATACATATAAGAAATGGGGGGGGGGTTGAAGGTTTATCAACTGGTAAAAAAATAAAAATTGTTGAATGTAATACTTGAAGATTTTTTATAGTTATAAATATTATGGTTTTCAATTGGATTTTTATAAAACAATTGCATAAAATTTTAATTATTATTGGTCCTAAAATAAGTACAAATGGATTCCTAGCATCAGCAATATAGTACCCAAAAGAGCATAGATTCTTAAGTAGATGAGTTTTCCATAAAAGAAATATCCTAATGGATAATATAAAAATTAAACTACTTCTTATATATATATGAATAAAATCATTTTTAATGCTTCTTTGATTCATAATGGATGTATTTTGTTGGTCGGAGTGGATACTAAAGAGGGGGGTGAATTGAGTTGTAATTAAAATTTCTGTTAAAAATATTTCCCATAAAATACCCCTATTTAAAATAGAAGTTAAACTATATTGAATATATACAGAGTGTAAATGTTTAATTAGTTTATCAACGAATGATTAGGTCTCAGTTAACATAATCAGAAGATGAAATTTACTTTTGAAACTTACTTACTGGTTTACAATATGTATAAACACTTGCTTATTTAACTATCAAACTATCTTTAAAATAGATTGGTATTTTAATGTAGTTAACAGCGGAATATGATATATATATATAGTATACTTATGATTTAAACTAAAATGAATAGCAGATGTAACTAAGAGGTTCTGTCTCAAGCTGAGACTTAGTCCTCTCAAACAGTTTATATAAAATTATCCACACCCTGGATCGGGGTAAAAAACTGTGAGCACACTGTCTAGGTACAAATACTTCTACCATAGTTCTATGTGGGAAAACAAGCAACAGCTCACAGCTGTCCAGGTCTTACTCGACCCCTACCACTATCCATAGTGGGAAACAACGAGTAATAGAGTTTGAGTGAGGTCTTAAGAATCCTCATGCTTAGCTTAGGAAACAGAGTGTGTATAAAATAAATAGGGTACACACACTGCTCAAAATGTAAATTAAAGAATCACTAAATTAAGTGATAAAGAGTTTAGAAGATCTTTAGTGATTTGTAGTGCAGCTCTGGACTCGTTTGATTTGTCAGAAAAGCTACGAAGTCCTATGGTTTTTCTCTGAAAAACAGAGTGTCATTTTCTTCCTTGTTCCAGGTACAACTTATCAACTTGAGTGCATGAGGTTTTTGTTTTAGTTCTTCACTAAATATGTATCTTTTGGTTTCCTTCAGAATAATTTCTTCGTGTATGTTTAGTGTTCTTGGAGTATTGATGTAGCCTTGCACAAATGCACCACGTTTGAATGATGTTGAGACCTCGGTTTACACTGATCCCTGTATGCAACCACTTCACTTTCTATCACTGTGTTAATCTCTACACAATTTCAGCTAGGTATTTGTCTTCCTGATTATAGTTTTCTGCTCTGGAAAATGGGAATGATTACCTTTTGCATGGGTACTAGGTACGGTTCCCTGACATGGAAACAGAGACCATTAAATAAAATTAACTACATTAAAAACATAAAATATAACCGTTAGATTAATAGATAAATAGTATTGAGAGTATAGAGATTGAATGGTTGGTCAATAATTCATAGCCTTCTATTGGTAGACGTGTACGGTGGATTTTGTGTAGTAGGACCTTCCATCGGTAGCTCTTTCGAACTTGTATCAGTAGCTATATATATCGGTGACTTCATTCTATCGGTAGCTCTTAATCCATCGATAGCTCTTGGAATATCGGTAGCTCGATGTACCTGTGACTCAGTACTTGTATCGGTATATTATGTGAGTTGCTTGTCTTTGTATCAGTAGTCTGGTCGGTAGCTCATATCGGTAGACTTAATCTATTGGCAGACATCTATCGGTAACTGTCTGTGAACTGGTTCTATCGATAGACTTCTTCATATTGGTAGCTCTGTACATATCAGCGATTAAGTGTATACTAGATGACTAAAGCATACCGGTAGACCTGTTCTATCAGAAGATCAGTTTCTATCACAGCTCTATGCATATCGGTAGACTTAGCTTATCACTGACTCTATCTATCGGTAGACTAGGTACCGGTAGCTCTGTTATCAGTAGCTATATGCAGATCAGTGAAAAATACTTGTCTGTTTTATGAAACACATATCTCATTGGGATAGAATTAATTTATAACCTATATAAACATAGATAAACACTGATTAACATATCTCAAGGATTATTTTAATATTATTATCATCTTGATAATAGAATATCATATATTGAGAGAATTTGAATATAGATAAACATTAATTGGGATTATTAAAAGTATGTAAAAGCATAATTGGGATTATCAAAACAGGAGAGGTCAACAATCTCCCCCTTTTTGATAATCACAACTTATGATATTATAGTGTTAAAAATAATGATTAATTGTATCAGAGATAAAATTAAATGCAATGATATCAGAGGATATATCCTTAAATTCATTGTTCTCATAGAAAAAATTATTTATCAGAGGTAGAACAATGGTATGAGGGAATGAAATGTAAAAGTATCAGAGGGGAAAAGCATGATAGCTCAACCTTAGATAAAATTTATCACCCTTTGAGACTTTCTCCTCATTATTTTTTCTCCCCCTAGATAAATATCTTTCCCCCTGTATAGACTCTTTGTGTAATATTTATCTCCCCCTTTGTGATAATCAAAAAGTGGGAAACAAGAAAAAAGTAGCACAATGAGAAATAAAGGAAAGTGAATTGTATTAGATATTGCAAAAAGGTACATAGACAAGACACAAAAGACATGAGATTCCTATCAAACATCCCAACCATTTGTTCAATCGACATCCTCAATGTGTGATTTTCTTTTTGGTTCAGAAAAGGATTCATGTGGTGTGGATTCAGTTAAAGGCTTAGGAATTACGAAAATGATCATAGGAGGATGATCCACAGAAACTATTCTTGGTCTGTAATGAGGAGTCCTTTGAGTGATCATAGGTGTGAGGCTTTGAATTTCTTAGGCAGGAGTCATCTAAACAGGAGAACCGGTAGAGGCAGAGGTTGGTAAGGCTGGAGGTAAAATTACTGGCCTGGCATCAACATGCATGAAAAGCATCAATAGATTTCTGAAATCCATAATTATGCCTCCTCCTCTCTTCATAGAAGATATGAAGTCATCCTTATTTTCCATATATTTGTCCAATGATGGAATCAATTCCTTTAGTTTTCTGAATTTCTCTCTGAAGGCTTGATTAATAGGAGGTAACTTCAAGTTTCCCAATAGAAGATTGAAGTGATGGTGGAGTTGATGCTTTGTGAATATCATATAGAAATAAGAGTCCACCTTATCTTTCAATTCGTTCTGATAGGTAGAAGCTACTATCATATAGTCTTAGACTATCTTCATTATTTCTCTAGCTGAATCTCTAGTAGCAAGCACAACTTTGAATAGTTCGGATGAGTCCACAGAGCCACTGGTTGAAGCTTGACCAAGCTCCTCCTTCATCATAGCTCGAAATGGATTCCAATCCACTGAGGGATTAGATGCAACATGACCGATAGAGAAGGTTACTGTTTCCTTGAATTTTTTGGTCAACCCAATGATAAGATTTTGAACATGGGAATCCTGGGTTTTAACATGATCTTTCATGGATGTTTTAAAACCTTCAAACACTGAAACCATATGACTTACAACACTTTTGACATAGGCTATTTCCTTGTCTGCTTTGGATTTTGAGCTCATGTAGGAGTCTAAAGAGATAACCGATTTCTTTAGAGTTTCAAGATCTTCTTCCAGTCTAGATATTTGAGTTTGGAAATCTTTAACTTCTTCCACTATTTCTGTCATAAAGGTTCACAAATTACAACCAAGAGAGAGTACAAAATATCTTTCCAACATACTCATATCTTCAACAAAACAGTGCTTCATCTCAGCAACTGATCCACTAAATGATTCTTTCACCTCATCTTTTAAGGATTCCAGATCAACCTTGGTGATCATATCAGTAGGAGAAACTACAACATATGCTCTTTCATATGATAAACTGACCATTGAGTCACTCTTGATCTATTGAATTGATGATACCAGAGAAGCTTCCATATTCTTTATCTCTTCCAAAAAACTGTCCTTAAGCTTTTTCTTCAAAGTATCCAGGTCATGCATTCTGACAACATCTTCAGGTAGTAACTCAGTCTCAACATCATAAACAATCTTTGGTCTATTGAGAGATGCTTCATTGTTAGAATCAGGATATTCTAATCCACAGACCACAAAACCTGGATCTTCTACCCAATCCTCAATATCAACATCCACTATAACACTTCCAAACATGGTTTGATGCTGCACCTCAATTGGTGCATCCTCATGTAAAACAACAACATTCTCAGTAGGTCTTCCTTTCACAGGAGAATCATCAACTATCAATTCATTCTCAGTAATAGCAGGAGGTTCCTCTGAATTAGGTACAACTTATTCCACTTCTCCGACTACATCATTAGTAGGCACTGAAGATTGTTCAATTACTGTACTAAGGCTCAAATCAGCCTATAGAGATGCTTCACTTTCTTGAGTATCTTCTTCATTCTATACAGTAGCCACTTCAACATCCTTTAAAGTATATTCTTCCTTATCTCCTTTATATCGATCTAGATTTTCCAGAGCTGGGCTAGGAGGTAAGTCAGGGTCTCCTCCTTCATCAGTAGAGGACTCTTCCTCTTCTAAATCATCACTGTATTCTGGCTCCTCTTCATCAGGTCCCAGACCTAAATCCTTCACATCCTTTAGTCTTGAAGGATGATCCACATGATTGAACTTATCATACACCTTCTTTTCATCAGTGACCCATTCTCCCATCCATGGGTTCCAATTTATTTTCATATATTTTCAAACTGTACTGGTGACACAGAAGTTGATCCTTACTACCACTGTCTCATCTTGAGACTCAGTTATTCCTTTCACTTTGATCATTATAGAGATCATCTTGGCAATGAACAAGGAATTAGTTTTTGACTAGGGACTAATCATGTCCACCATTTGAGTCATCAGCAATCTGCATAGATTCACCATGACTCCATCTCTCAAAAGATACAGGAGATAGATATATTTATATCTCAAATTTTCAAAGTCTCCTCTTCCTGGTATTAAGTCATGTTGAACAAACTTGAACAGTAATATGTTCTCTCCATCCATTTTAGAATCTACTACTTGTCTTTGATTTCCATCGCTAGTAAGCTCTTCCAAAGCAGTATCATAATCAAAGATATCACTAGTAGGTGGTATAGCTCTCAAGACATATCCAGATACACCTTCATGAGTAACTTTCAGACATTTAGGACACTCAGTATAGGAAAAAGAAAACTCCTTTCCATTCACAAATGAAGTTACACGATTCTCATCTTCAGATTTTTCAAAACATACATAGTCATAAAATTGCTTCACATGCTTCGGATAGTGAGGGACATTGTTGTTCGAAAAAAAATCTACCCACTTTTGATCTTTATGTACCGCAAGCACTAACGATTTTCTAGGAAGCATCCATTCCACACAAAGCTTATTTTCGATCACAACTACTCTATTATGAAAATGAGGATTCACTGGTCATCTTAATGATCTTGTTCTTCCAACATTACCAGTTGCTTCTGGGTCAGACTTTTTCTTCGTTGCTTTCAGTTCATCGAAGTCATCTCTGATGGTAGCAAGTTTGGTTTTTTCTATCTCGGATTTGAGGGATTTAGGGTTCTAGAAAGATTTGGTAGGTAAGGTTCGATGGTAAGGGTTTGAGGCTTGGTGGATTGAGAAGTAGCTATGACTTTATTTTTATCATTTAGGAATCATGAAATAAATAAATAAAATGAAATAATGTGAAAACAATTCAGATTCTGGCGGCAGACAGAAGTTTAAAACAGCGCACTCATCGGTAGGGTCTATCAGTGAGAATTCCTATCACTGAGGTTACATCGGTGAGGATTCACTTCATTGAGAATTTATATCGGTGAGAATTTACATCGGTGAGAATTTACATTGGTGATAATTTACATCGGTGAAGTTACATCGGTGAGGTAGCTACCGATCAAGGTTAATCATACCTAACTCATGTCTAATGTAACTTAACCTATTCGAACTCAATGGTTTAGTCAAAATGTCAGCTAATTGTTATTCAGTACCGATAAAGTCAATAATAATATCACCCTTT
The DNA here is from genome assembly GCA_963277665.1 of Viscum album. Taxonomy (NCBI): domain Eukaryota; kingdom Viridiplantae; phylum Streptophyta; class Magnoliopsida; order Santalales; family Viscaceae; genus Viscum; species Viscum album. The sequence goes on from OY728119.1 coordinate 2,084,331,842, forward strand.
TGGTAATGAACTCTCAAGAAATGGTGCCTTACATCAATGTGTTTGGTCCTAGAGTGAGACACAGGGTTCTTCAAAAAATTTATTGCACTAGTGTTGTCACAATTGATAGAGACATGCTTAAAGTAATATCCATAGTCCAAAAGAGTTTGTTTCATCCATAGAATTTGTGCACATGAACTACCAGTAGCTATATTGTAATGCCCTAACCCCAGTTACCCAGAGTCGGTGCATTATTTTAATACATTGGCATGATTACAAGGAATCAAGTCCTAAAGGACCGATCAGTTTATCAGTCTTGGAAAATAGATTACATACATGAATGTTTCATTAAACTTCATAACATACAAAACAACATAAATAATCCTTTATTAATTCCATTATTCCCTTCTCTCAACCCTGCATATCAATAACAATATACATCTTGGAATCCTGGGAAAAATAAAACATAGAAATGGGTGATCTCAAATGCTCTGTAAGGGTAAGCAATACAGTAGAAACATTCATAAATAAGCATAAACATTTAAGGAAATGTATAACTAAAACTAAAGCCTTTTAAACTTAAACATCAACATAGTATGGAAAAAATAAAATGAAATTATTCAATTTAGTTATTCACAAAGATATTTTACTAATCGAATAATCACATGAAATATCAATAACCACTTTCATAATGATGGAATTCATAATGCCAGACTTTCATAACCACATAGCCAAGGCCTCGTGCCAAGACTACAAATAAGATTTTGTCAAGGCATTTTGCGAAGACACTAGTTTGTCTCATGAGACCTACCGATGCATCGAGGAGCTATAGTGGGCTCCAACCGTCACTTACTAAGTCCAATGAATTCCTCATATGGACAGGTTTAAACATAATATAAACATTCGTATTAAAACTAGCATACGAAATGTCAATACTTTAACCACAAACTATGAATGGTATAAAAATAGCACATCCACAATCAAACATAACTCATTCGATACAATATTGAAGATTGTATTGTATCAGATTAACCTCAACTGAGAATGATGAAGGATATTGACATAAATGAAAATGATCATCAAAACAATTTGAGAGAAATATCCCCCTTTTTCATGAAATCATTTAAAAGTCACACTATTTGTCAAGAAGCCATTTCAAAATAGATTTTTGAATCAAAGTGTCCCATACCACATTGAAACTTTTAAAAGGTGTTTTAATTTTAACACTTTAATGTTCATATAAATAAATCCCTAAACCCATTTTTAAAACATGGACATTAATGAGAAAGATTTAGAAGAATAAGTCTGTAAAACATTTAAAAATGGTATTTTAGTTAGAGTTTCTGACCAAAAGAGAGACACTTGAATAAAAATAATTGAGGTAATAAAAACATTGTAATATAATGAGAATAAAGGGATTCATGATATAATATGTCAAAGTACATTATATACACCACATAAAAGTGATTTGGTGTATAACAACAACGAAGTCTCAATGGAATGTAAATTGAGATGAAATCTCTCATAAAGGCCGTATCCTTAGGTTAAGGATAAATCAACGACATAGTTATGTGTGAAAAATATAAATACACTAAATATTATTGGATATATAGTGTAAAAAAATCAAAGAACATTCACACATAATCTTGTAAAAACAACACCAATGAATTGGATGTTTAACTCAACAAATGGAGAATGAGTTAAAATTACTCTTATCAAATTCATATCGATGACTTGGGAAATCATCAATGGAGTGATTATGTGAATAAAAAGTATATCCACAGAAAAGGGGAGTGTAAATTATGACATAAGAAAATGAATAGTGATTCCACACATAATCTCGGAGTAAAATAATCAATGAAGTTTACGTAAAGCCGAATAAATGGAAATTGAAATTTCAAATTCCCTTATCGATTAGGTATCTTATGAAACATACACCCATGAAAGAAGGATCATACAATTATGATGTAAATATCCATAAATTAAAGTATATTACATAATGAATACAATCATGGGCAGTACACATACACCACATGCAATAAATAAGTGGTGAATAATGGAATTCTCACGAAATTTAGAGTGAGATAAGAAACCCCTTACATTGTATTTTTCCTTGGTTGGGGGTAGTTTAACCTCCTGTATAATGGTGAAATAATTTTTATTAAATTTTACAAGAATCATATACATTAATATGATTTCATATATGATCTTTTAACATTGCTCGTTAATAATATCTTAGTATTATTGTCGTTTTGGGTGTTAACTTACTCGTTTTCTTTTATATGTTTTGTTATGTAATATGTGGTTGTCATGGATAGGTTGTATCTTATTCATATCCAGAATGATATCAATTCCTTAAAAATTATTTTTAAATCATCAAATGATAATTATACTTGAATGGATACGATGGAGAATGAATCTCATCGTGTTCGTGGAGACGGTAGTCCGTACGTACACACGAGCGACCATATCATTCTTTTGATATTAAAATAATATATAATTGGATGGTATATAATATATACAGAATAATTATCATGTTATATTTATTATTTACATTAATTACACATCATTATTATACCCATCCAAATAATAATGTTTTGAATAACAATTACACCACGACGTGGAGACGGTAAGCCGTACATACGCACGTATGGTGACAAGTCATTCAAAGGATTGATAGAATACTGAAATATGGATGTACCATGTTTATAATAACATAAAATTATATATAATATACTGGAGTTATTATTTTATATTGGTAATTACAAAGAATGAAGAAGTGGAAGAAGAAAGGAATTTGAAAAAGGGTGGTGAAATCATTACCTCTTCTTCGGGTTCTTCCATTTTATCTGATCAAAAGGGCTGCTTAGGTTGGCTTTCTGACTAAAGTAAGGACTCTAGGATGAAGTTAGAGAAGTTGATAGAGTATTTGGTCAGGGGGTGGCCGAACCAAAAGGCTTTGAATATGTGAATTAGTGAGAAGGGGGAGTTCCCTTTTATAAGAGGGGTGAGGGGCACCATTGGAAATGCTAGAATTATAATTTTATAATAAATTCATATTCGGTTTATAATGGCTCAAAAGTGGATAATATAAAGGTTAAGGTGGGTATGGGACGAAAACCACTCAACCAATAGAATTTATATAGGTTTGGGTCACTATATTAACCTTATCATTAAGTATTAACTCTTAGTTAATTAGTTTCACTTTTACAATGTCTCTTTGTATTTTTATATTAAATGTTTAATAACCTTACTATATTCATCCAAGAGACCCCCAAGTGGTCCATTAATGATACAAATATCATGATATAATTCCCTTGGCCTAACCTTATATTTTTAGGAATTTAATATCAATTAATAATATAATATTTTTAAAAGAACTCTTTTATGTCAATTTTGACACTATTCAATAATTGATTTTTGTAAAACTCATAACAGAATGATTACATTGAAAAAAGTTAATTACATCAATCCTAACATTCCATATTAACCTATAAAATTATTTTTATTTACAAAGTCTCAAATTAAATTTATTTGGGTATTTATAATATCAATTATTCTAATTTTTCACTATTATGGTAATTACTTTATCACCATTGTGTCATTAATAAATTAAATTATTTAATGTCTAAAAATTATAAATAAAATAAAATTATTTCGGAAATATTTCTATATTTATAATGAATATTTATAGTTGAACATCCAACATATATATCCCTATGTAAAAATTGTTTTTCTAAAAGATATATTCTTGTCTCATTTTTGTATTCATTTGAACTTAATTAAAATAAAGTGTCCCTATCACTTAAAAGTAGCTCGATGGGGTCCCAAAATTGACCCAAAGATGCCCATGGTCGGACATGTATCAACCCATAAGGTTAGGACACATTTTAGGGAAATTTTTTATTATTATAATATTATTTTTTAACCCTTATTTACCAAATTTACCCTTTAACTATGGTAAATAAAATATTTACCGAAGTAATTATTCAAAATGTATACAAATTGAAGTTAAATATTTACAAAATTTGAACATACTGATTCAAAATATGGAATCCATTTTTCTAAATTCAAAACACAGAAGTGGCAGAAATTAATTTAAAATTAATTCCCGTTGTTAAAACAAAAAGCGTGTTTTTAAGAGATAATAACTATCAAAAGATTGAAACTTGTTTATGTCTGGTTTAATTGTGAAATTTTGTCCAATGACCAACATTGTATTAAATGGTAAAAATATAATCTAAATATACTTTAAAACCACTCAAATTCATAATTTATCGCTACTAATTATTTTTATTAAAATTGTTGTTTTTAATTAAAATTTATTAATTTTCACTATTTATCAAAATATAAAAGTTATCTGAAAATTACCAAAATTTTACCCTAGGCTAAATTCGATATTCTGAATCCAAAAATAAAGTCCATTTTGAGATATAAAATTTATAATATTTTTAAAAGTAGGGATTACTATTCATTACAGCTAGTTTGATTGGTTGTAGTGTGTGTTAGAACTCGAAGTTGTGTACAACACACGCTACTGTATTATTAAAAGAGAAGCATACCGTGGAAGCTTGGGGTGTTAAATTGTAAATTTTTTTATGTACCCATTCTAAAGAATAAATTTATTTAGTCAAATTTAATATATAAAAGTTTAAAATATTAGATTTAAAAAGGGTTCACTATTAATATTGGTAAAAGTGCATTTTTGAAAAATACTTCTTTTATCTGTAAAAAGGTATTTGTTCTTAAATTATGTCTAAGAAACTCAAAATATGGATTCTAAAATTATAAGGATTATATAAGGTTCAAAATTTCGTTAATACTATTCATAACCTCTTTTGAGCGGCTTGTTTGGTAAGTCATAGTGCGCTTGAACTCGGTGTTACGTGTAGTGAAAGTTATTGAATTGTTTTGAATAAGTACATACTATGAAATATTGGGGTGTTGCATTCTTCCCTCCTTCAATAAATCACATCCTCACAATTTGGTATTCTTCTTCGAAAATAAAACATGGAAATAGAAAATATCTTTGTGGGAAACCCCACATCGGAAATTTGGTTAATGAAATTTAGTCTAAATAAGAGGAAAAGTGAAATGAAAGGGTCACCACCAAATGATGATCTCGATTAGGAGAACATTGGTGGAAATTAGAGACATAGAATTGGAGGAAAAGTGTAAATATTTATAGGTGGTGATTGAGGTAATCAATCTTAAACAAGTTTAAAATTGAGGTCCTTAAATTATGTAATCTATGAGGATTTAAAATGCCATCGGTTCAACAAAACATAATGTATTAGGATAACACATTTTTGTTTTTAAGATCCCTTCAATAAAGTATAAAAATTAATTTCTTCATAGAATAAGAGGAGAATAAAATTATATACATGAAATGTAGAGTTCCATCTTTTAACTAATTTCTTCCACAAACTCATATTTTACTATAAAAGATAATAGAACATAAAAATATATTCTATTTATCCTATTCGTTTGGGGTTAAAAAAATGAATTTATAATTCATCTACTAGACCTTCTTAAAAAAACTACATTATTTAAGCTAGGACATCTCGTGGGCCAATGGTAGGTGATAAACCCTTGTCACCCTTCAGTTGCGGGTTCAAGTCTCGCGACCTTTCCGGTCGTGATGGGTTGCCGCCCGACCTCCAGGTTGTCCTTTTATGGAAATCCAAAATTAATCTTAAACTATAATTATCCAAAATACTTCTGTCCAAACTCACAGTCCATCATTTATAAGGAAGGTAAACATAATATAGATCCTTTTTACCCTGTAATAGCATATGAATACCTTCGTCATTTATTCTTTTAAAAAACTGAAACATCCTGAATTACCATAATCCTTATTGATTACATTCATGCTCCCTTATTCCATATAGAATTCTGGATATACTTTATCCATCCAATAATGTTTTAAACTCCAACAATTATGGAATATACAAATCTTTAATCGGTTTCAAGGCAATCAATAATATCCAATATAATTTACCCAAATCAACCATATCTTATTCCAAAATAAGTACCTCAATATTAGGACCATATTAAAGTTTATCTTTCCTTTAACCATGTAATTTCCAAACAGTTTAACGTGTTGTAGAGTCACCATTCTTAGTACCATAAAATCTCAAATCCTCAATGAAATAGTATTGTAGTACAATCCTTATATACTCCATAATTATTATAACAAGTACATTGCTGATACAACACTCAAATGACATAATAAACATTAGAACTCTAATCATTCCTCTTCATCTGTGGTAATATCATAACTTGATTGTTATCCAATAGCATCATTTGCGGCATAGTCTAATGATAGGTTCTCTTAGTGTCCAAACTCCTTGCAAATGAAGCATTGTATAGTTGAAACCTATTTTCTTACCCTTATAGTCACGTACTTGGTGCCCTTTTCCTACACACTTATAAAAAACTCCCGTTTCTTTCAGTCAAGTTCCAGAGTGTTTCTTCCAACAGTTATCACATATGGGGAAATTCTTCTTTTCCCTCTTCCCTTTATCCATATTTTTCTCTTCCATCCTTTTCTTCTCTTTCTTCCCTTCAAAGCCATAGGACTCAGTAAAATCTTTAGTTATCTTATCCACACATGATACTATTTCTGCATATGATGATAATACGTGGGAGACTATTTCCCTTCTAAATGATGGCTTAATACCATGAAAGAAACTATCTTTATTACTCTTTGGATCATATGTATTACTGGAGTTCACATTCCTTCTAATGGGCGCCATTTCTATACAATAGCATAAACTAGGTCAGTTTATGAATTGCAATGAATAATTCCAAACATGTAAAATACCTAATGCAAATTGAACAGTTTATGGATATAATCCATAATCATAAAAATGTTTTATTTGAGTAATTATATACTCATGAGACCTTCATAATTGTTTGTAAAGAAAATGAGAATTATCCTAATCATATCCCTCGGGAGTGTCGTAACCAAGAGTACAGAAAGGCCCGTTGTCGTGCACCAGTTCCCGTTCCAGTCTAGCTCAAAGCAGTGTTTTTGAGTTTTACCCCTAGGTACATCTGTACCAGAGCCACCTCTACCTGCTCGTCTCCAGACATGGATGTATTGCTGGAAAACTCACAAAATATCTACAACACCAAAATTATAGGATGTTCTTCTATAATAATCCTCAAAGTCTATCTTAGGGCTATGTTCTCTAATCAAAGTTTATCTAAATCTAGTTTACAAGGTTATTTATAAACTTCCTCGGATACCAACTATAACGCCCCGACCCTAGTTACCCAGAGTCAGTGCATTATTTTAATACATTGTCATTATTACAAGGAATCAATTCCCAATGAACCGATCAGTTTAGCAGTCTTGGAAAATAGATTACATGCATGAATGTTACAATACACTTCATAACATACAAAACAACATAAATAATCTTTTATGAAATTCATTATTCCCCTGTCTCAACCCTGCATATCAATCACAATATACTTCTTGGAATCTTGGGAAAAATAAAACATATAAAGGGGTGAGCTCAAACACTTCATAAGGGTAATCAATACAGCGGAAACTTTCATAAATAAGCATAAACATTTAAGGCAATGTATAACTAAAACAAAATCCTTTTAAATGTAAACAACAACATAGTATGGCAAAAATAAAATGAAATAATACCATTTAATTATTCACATGGATATTATACTAATCAAATAATTGCATGCAATATCAATAACCACTTTCATAATGATGGAATTCATAATTCCAGATTATCATAACCACATAGCCAAGGCCTCGTGCCAAGACTACAAATAATATTTTGTCAAGGCCTTATGCCGAGACACTAGTTTGTCTCATGAGACCTACCGATGCATCGAGGATCTATAGAGGGCTCCACACGTCACATACTAAGTCTAATTCATTCCTCATATGAACAGGTTTAAACATAACATAAACATTCGTATTAAAAATAGCATACGAAATGTCAATACTTTAACCACAAACCATGAATGGTATAAAAACAGCACATCCACAGTCAAACATAACTCATTCGATAAAATATGGAAGATTTTATTGTATTAGATTAACCTCAATCGATAATGATGAAGGATATTGACTTAAATGAAAATAAACAACCAAACTATTTGAGAGAAATATCCCCCTTTTTCGTGAAATCATTTAAAAGTCACACTATTTGTCAAGAAGCCATTTCAAAATCGATTTTTGAATCAAAGTGTCCAATACCACTATGAAACATTTAAAATGTGTTTTAATTTAAAACATTAATGTCCATATAAATAAATCCTTAAAACCATTTTTAAAACATGGACATTAATGACAATGATTTAGAAGAATAAGTCTTCAAAACATTTAAAAATGGTATTTTAATTAGAGTTTCTAACCAAAATATAGACAGTTGAATCCAAATAATTGAGATAATAAAAAAAATTAATATCATAAGAATAAAGGGATTCATGATATACTATGTCAAAGTACATTATATACACCACATAAAAGTGATTTGGTGTATAACAGCAAAGAAGTCTCAATGGAATGTAAATTGAGATGAAATCTCTCATAAAGGTCGTATCTTTAGGTTAAGGATAGATCAACGACATAGTTATGTGTGAAAAATATAAATACACTAAATATGACTGGATATAAAGTGTAATGAAATCAAAGAACATTCACACATAATCTTGTAAAAACAACACTAATGAATTGGATGTTTAACTCAACAAATGGAGAATGAGTTAAAATTACTCTTATCAAATTCATATAGATGACTTGATAAATCATCAATGGAGTGATTATGTGTATCAAAAGTATATCCATAGAAAAGGGGAGTGGAAATTATGACATAAGCAAATGAATAGTGATTCCACACATAATCTCAGAGTAAAATAATCAACGATGTTTGCGTAAAGCTGAATAAATGGAAATTGAAATTTCAAATTCCCTTATCGATTAGGTAACTTATGAAACATACTCACATGAAAGAAGGACCATAAAATTATGATGTAAATAACCATAAATTAATGTATATTACACAATGAATACAGTCATGGGCAGTACACATACACCACATGCAATAAATAAGTGGTGAACAATGGAATTCTCCTGAAATTAAGAGTGAGATAAGAAACCCCTTACATTGTACTTTTCCATGATTGGGGGTAGTTTAACCTCCTTTATAATGGTGAAATAATTGTTATTAAATTATACAAGAATCATATACATTAATATGATATCATATATGATCTTTTAACATTGCTTTGTTAATAATATCTTAGTATTATCGTCGTTTCAGGTGTTAACTTACTCGTTTTCTTTTATATTTTTTGTTACGTAATCTATGGTTGTCATGGATAGGTTGTATCTTATTCATATACATAATTATATCTATTCATTAAACATTATTTTTAAATAATCAAATGATAAATATACTTTAATGGATACGATGGATAATGAATCTCATCGCGTTCATGGAGACGGTAGTCCATACGTACGCATGAGCAACAATATCATTTTTTTGATATTAAAATAATATATAATTGGATGTTATATAATTTATACAGAATATTTATCATGTTATATTTAATATTTAGATGAATTGCACATCATTATTATATGCATCCAAATAATAATGTTTTGAATAACAATTACACCACGACGTGGAGACGGTAAGTCGTACGTACGCACGTTTGGTGACATGTCATTCAATGGATGGATAGAATACTGAAATATGGTTGTACCATTTTTATAATAACTTCAAAGTATATATAATATACTGGAGTTATTATTTTAGAATTGTAATAACAAATAAAAAAGAAGTGGAAGAAGAAAGGAACTTGAAAAGGGGTGGTGAAATCATTACCTCTTTTTCGGGTTCTTCCATTTGATTTGATCAAAAGGGATCCTTAGGTTGGCTTTATGACTAAAGGAAGGCCTCTAGGATGATGTTAGGGATGTTTAGAGAGTTTTTGGGTAGGGGTTTTCCGTACCAAAAGGCTTTGAATATGTGAATTAGTGAGAAGGGGGGGTGCCCTTTTATAAGAGGGGTGAGGGCACCTTTGGAAATGCTAGAATTATAATTTTATAATAAATTCATATTCGGTTTCTAATGGATCCAAAGTATATTATTTAAAGTTTAAGGTGGTTATGGGTCTAAACCCACTCAACCAAAAGAATTTAGACAGGTTTGGGTCACTATATTAACCATATCTTTAATTATTAACTCTTAGTTAATTAGTTTCACTTTTACAATGTCTCTTTGTATTTTTATATTATATGGTTAATAAAATAACTATATACATAAAATAGACCCCCAAGAGGTATATTCATGATAAAAATATCATGATATAAGTCTCTTGTCCGAACCTTATATTTTTAGGGATTTAATATCAATTAATAATATAATATTTGTTTTAAAAACTCTTTTATGTCAATTTTGACACTATTCAATAATTGATTTTTGTAAACTCATTAAAGAATTATTACTATGAAAAAAGTTAATTAAATCAATCCTAGCATTCCATATTAACCTATGAAATTATTGGTATATATAAAAAGTCTCAAATTAAATTTATTTGGGTATTTATAATATCCATTTTTATAATTTTTCACTATTATGGAAATTACTTCATCACCATTGTGTCATTAATAAATTAAATTATTTAATGTCTAAAAATTATAAATAAACTAAAATTATGTAGGAAATCTTTATAGATTTCTAATTAATATTCATAGTCGAAAATACAACATATATAACCCTATGTAAAAATTCTTTTTTCTAAAAGATCTATTCTTGTGTCATTTTTGTATTCATTTTAACTTAATTAAAATAAAGTGTCCCTATCACTTAGAAGTGGCTCCATGGAATCCCAAAATGGACCCAAAGATTCCCATGGTCGGACATGTATCAACCAATAAGGTTAGGACACGTTTTAGGGTAATTGTTTATTATTATAATATTATTTTTTTAACCCTTATTTACCGGATTTTACCCTTTAACCATGGTAAATAAAATATTTACCGAAATAATTATTCAAAATGTCTAAAAATAAAAGTTACCTATTAACAAAATTTGAAAATCCTGATTCCAAATATGAAATTCATTTTTTCATATTCAAAACACAAAAGTGGCAGAAATTAATTTAAAATTAATTCCCGTTGTTAAAACAAAAAACGTGTTTTTAAGAGATAATAACTATCAAAAGATTGACACTTGTTTATGTCCGGTTTAATTGTGAAATTATGTCCAATGACCAACATTTTATTAAATGGTAAAAATATATTCTAAATATACTTTAAAACCACTCAAATTCATAATTTATCACTACTAATTATTTTTATTAAAAATGTTTTTTTTAATTAAAATTTATTAATTTTCACTATTCATCAAAATATAAAAGTTATCTGAAAAGTACCAAAATTTTACCCAAGGATAAATTCGATATTCCGAATCCAAAAATGAAGTCCATTTTGAGAGATAAAATTTATAAAATTTTAAAAAGTAGATATTACTATTCATTACGACTAGTTTGATTGGTTGTAGTGTGTGTTAGAACTCGAAGTTGCGTACAACACACGCTACTGTATTATTCAAAGAGAAGCATACCGTTGAAGCTTGGGGTGTTACATTGTAAATTTTTTTATGTCCCCATTATAATGAATAAATTTATTTAGTCAAATTGAATATATAAAAGTTTAAAATATTTGATTTAAAAAGGGGTGACTATTAAAGTTGGTAAAAGTGCATTTTTGAAAAATACTTCTTTTATATGAAAAAAATGAATTTGTTCTTACATTATATCTAAGAAACTCATAATATGGATTCTAAAATTATAAGGATTATATAAGGTTCAAAATTTAGTTAATACTATTCATAACCTCTTTTGAACGGCTTGTTTGGTAAGTCATAGTGCGCTTGAACTCGGTGTTATGTGTAGTGTAAGTAATTGAATTGTTTTGAAGAAGTAAATACTATGAAATATTGGGGTGTTACATATATACTCGGCTTCGGCAGTGGACAATGCTACCGAATTTTTCTTCTTACTACACAAAGATACTAAGGAGTTTCCCAATAAATCACATGTTCCTGATGTGCTTTTTCTGTCTTACTTGCAACCAGCAAAGTCAGCATTTGAATAACTCATTAACTCAAAGCATTGTCCTTTTGGGTAAAAAAACTAAGTTTATAGTGTGTTTAAGATATTTGAACATTCATTTAACAGTATGTAAATGAGATTCTTTTGGATTAGCTTGAAATATTTCACACATACACACACTATACATAATATTTGTTCGACTAGCAGTAAGGTAAAGTAAGATTCCAATTATACCTCTGTAATTGGTTTGATCCACTGGTTTCCTAGTTTAATCTGCATCCAATTTACAAAGTGTACTCATAAAAGATTCACATTCCTCAGTAATATCCAAACCAAAACGTTTTAAAATATCCTTTGTATATTTACATTGATTTAAAATAATACCGTTTTCATTTTTAAAAACATGAAATCCAAAAAAAAATTTGAGTTTCCCATTAAACTCATTTCAAATTCATTTTTCATACTCTTTGAAAGATCATTACATAAAGAGTGTTTAGAAGATCCAAAAATAATATCATCAACATATATTTGAACTACTAAGACATCTTTAGAAATTATTTTAATAAAAAGAGTTGGATCATCAATCCCTTTAGTAAAACTCTTTGATATAAGAAAATTACTAAATCTATCATACCAAGCTCTTGGAGATTGTTTTAAACCATATAATTTTTTAGAGAGTATTAAAACTTGATTAGGAAAATGAGGATTAATAAATCAAGGTGTTTGTTCAACAAAAACATCTCCATTTATAAAAACATTTAGAAAAGCACTTTTAATATCCATTTGATACAACTTGAAATTTTGATGACCAGTATAGGCAAGTAGAATTCTAATGGGTTCTAATCTAGATACAGATGCAAAGGTTTCCTCATAGTCTATGCCTTCCTCTTGACTATATCCTTATGAAAATAGTCTAGCTTTGTTTCTAACTATGTTTCCAGATTCATCAACTTTGTTTCTAAAAACCCATTTAGTGCCTATTTTCAATGTTTCCTTAGGTATGTCAACTAATTCCCAGACATTGTTTCATTCAAATTGATTTAACTCTTCTTGCATAGACATTACCCAAAATTTATCATTTATAGCATCATTGACATTTTTAGGTTCTAGCTGTGAAAGAAAGGCTTCATGTTCGACCTGGTTTTATAGAATATCTCTAGTCTGTGTCCCTCTATCAAGATTACCAACAACAACATCTAAAGGATGATTCTTTAGAATCCTTCATGATCTTGTAAAGGTTGTACTAGAAATTTTAGGTTCATCTATAGGTTCGGGTTCTATAGAAGCAGATTCTAGAAAATTTCCAGAACTAGATGTTTTTACAGTAGGTTCTTTAGATTTATCATTAAGGTCTAGAACACTCAAATCTTCTTCAAGATTTTCAAAAGAGGTTTTAGACTCATGTGGATCAGTTTCATCAAACATGATGTGAACAGATTCTTCCACACATTTGGTTATTTTATTAAAGACTCTATAATTTTATCTAGTTAAAGAATTACCAAGAAACATTCCTTCATGACTTTAAGAAGCAAACTTGTCAAGATTAGCCTTTGTATTAAGAGTAAAAACATTGCATCCAATGTCTCTAATGTAACTAACATTCAGTTTTCTAGTATTCCATAATTCATATGGGGTCCTCTTGAGAACATGACTAATCAAGACTCTATTAATAATATAACATGTTGTATTCACAGCATCAGCCCAAAAATTAATAGGCAGGTCATACTCATTAAGAATGGTTCTTGCAATTTCTTAAAGGGCTATATTCCTTCTTTTTAATACACCATTTTTCTGAGGTGTCCTAGGAGAAGAAAAGTTGTTACTATATACATTGTGTGATCAATAAGATTCAAAATCATGATTTTCAAACTCACATCGATGATCACTTCTTAGAGTTTTAATCTTATGTCCACTATGGTTTTCTACAGGTTTGGATTATTTAACAAAGTAAGAACAAGATTCACTTTTGTGAGCTAATAATTATACCCATGTATATCTATAAAAGTCATCTACAAGTACATAGACATAGTGCTTTCCATGTAAAATAGAAACTCTTGAAGGTCCAAAAAATTCCATGCAAACCAACTCAAGAGGTTGAGAAGTAGAAACTTCTTTCATTGATTTAAAAGAAACTTTATGTTGCCTTTTCTTTTGATAGGGATTACAAACTTTTTGTTATTTGGGAATTAAAATTTAGGTAGGTCTCTAACTAAGTTCTTACTAGTCAATTTAATAAGTGAATAGATGTTGCAGAGTCCTAATATTCTGTGCCAAATCTAAGACTCTTTATGAAAAGTATTTAAACAGGTAATGTTTTTCTTAGCTAAATAATTCAGATCAACAACATATAATTTTTCATTTCATAAAGCAGAAAATACAGAAACATTTTTAGAGTTAAAAAATTTTCTAGAATCATTTTCAAACATAACATTAAAATCATCATCACATAATTGAAAAATACTTAAAAAGATTGTATTTAAGTCCATCAACAAATAAAACTATAGAAATTAAAACCGAATCAGTGTTACCAATTTGGCCTAGGCTGAGGATTTTTCTTTTAAAATTATCACCAAAGGTGGAATGGCCTCTATTAACTTTTATTAAGCTTTTAAAGCATGATTAATATCTAGACATATGTCTTGAACATCCACTATTCAAGTACCATACCTTCTTGTGAGAACTCTTCAAACATGTCTCCTACAAAACAAATTTAAACAAAAAATGATTTTGGTACCCAGATATTCTTGGGTCTAGAAAGGTTTGAAATCAAAGCTTTAGGTACCCATATGTGTATTATGGGTTTCATTTAATTTACAAAATAAATAGATTTTGAAAGATAAACATTATTTGATCTATAATCATGTGAATAACTAGTTGAAGCATAGGAATATCCAGAACTGGAATAAGCATAATTTTGTCCAGACTTAAGAATAAATCGAGTTTTAGTGAACTGTCTCTATCCAGGTTGGTATCCCAAACCAGTAGTGTATTTTGGTGAAACTTTCTTGCCTAAAATTTGAGTAAGTGTTTCTTTTCCCTTTGTATACTTTTATATGTCCTTTCTATGTTGCTCAGTAGACATTTTCAGTTCAGTATTTTCCTTTAATAGTTGAGTATTATCTTCTTTTTATACATCAAGAGAATATTTAACATTGGCAGTGAGAGAATGATGTTTCTTTAGTGACTAATAATTGTCCAAAAGTTCATTACATATTTATTCAGCATGATACAATATTCAAACCATTCAGCCTTAGACATATTTTTA
Organism: Viscum album; assembly: GCA_963277665.1. Lineage (NCBI taxonomy): Eukaryota > Viridiplantae > Streptophyta > Magnoliopsida > Santalales > Viscaceae > Viscum > Viscum album. The sequence continues at coordinate 2,084,347,185 of OY728119.1, forward strand.
TTATTGTCTAAATCACTATTATTTCTAGAATAATAATCATTCAATAATGGGGAAACAGGTACATCATAGGTATTAGTCATGAAGAACATGTTGGCATGATTATTTTCAGAGTTAGAAACATCAGATTCACTTGTGTTGTCCTCTGAAGCACTCCAAGTAGCTTTCATGACTTTCTTGTACATCTTGTCCTTATAATCATGTTTCTTTTTGAATTTTAATTTTGGACAGTCAGCCTTGATGTGTCTTTTCCTTTTGCACTCAGAGCAGACTATATCATCCTCTTTATCATATTTCTTCCAATCCTTCTTCCAATGACCCTTGTTGTCATACATGCCTTTGTAATTTGATTTTCTGAAGAATTTCTTCTTCCTATAAAACTTCATGAATATTCTATCTATTTGAGCCATTTCAGCATCACTGTCTGAATCCGAATCTTCAATTATTGAACATTCAGTAGGTACATGAGTTTTCTCCTTGTCTTTGCTCTTTGAAGCAGTGGACTTGAAAGCCACATATTTTCTCTTGGGTTAATCATCTTTTTCTTTATTTACATTATGTTCCTCCTCATACATCATAAGTTTACCTATTAATTCCTTAAAAGGGAGTGTGATGATGTCTCATGATTCTCTAATGGAAATAGAAGTGCCCCTCCAACTTTCTGGTAGACATCTCAAGATTCTCATGATTTTTTCTTTTGCTGGAATAGCCTTTCCAAGTGAGCTCATAGTATTGACAATCTCACTGAACCTGAGATACATGTCAGAAATAGGTTCATCAGTCTTCATTTTAAAATCATCATTTTTAATGTTATAAGTATTTAATATCATTTATGTAGCATTGGTTGTTCCTTCCTGAGAAACAGCTAATGTATCCCAAATTTCCAAAGCAGTTTTGCAAGCAGAAATTATATTAAACTATTCATCTCCTAAAGCACAATACAAGGCATTCATAACTTTAAAATTATTATTGTAAGCAGTCTTTGTAGCTTTATCCTAGGTTGTTATTTAAGTTTCTAGAATTTTATATTGAGATTCTATAGCAGTCCAGATATCAAAACCCATACTCTCTAAATAAATTTTCATTTTCAGTTTCCACTGGGAATAATTAGTACCATTAACGAATGGTGGCCGGTTAGTAGCATCACCTTCTAGTCTATTGTCCATAGTAAGATTTTAGAAAATATTTTTAAAGAGATAAAATTTAAAACTAATAGAAATTTAAGATCATTAAAGATGAAACTAAAATCACAGTGGAAAAATAGAATGTTTTGAAATTTTCTATTAATAAACAATCCTCTGATACCATATGTTTGTCGGTGTGGATACTCAAGAGGGTGGTGAATTGAGTTCCAATAAAAATTTCTGTTAAAAATATTTCTTTTAAAATCCCCATATTTAAAATCTAAGTTAAACTATAGTGAATCTATATAGAGTGTGAATGTTCAATTAGTTTCTCAAAGAAGGATTAGGTCTCAGTTAACATAATCAGAAGATGAAATTAACTATTGGAACTAACCTACTGGTTTAAAATAAGTATAAAAACATGCTAATTTAACTATCAAAGTATCTTTAAAATTGTTTTGTATTTCAATGTAGTTAGCAACAGAATATGATATATATATATATAGTATACTTAGGATTTAAAATAAAATGCACAGCAGATTTAACCAAGAGGTTTAGTCTCAAGACGAGACTTAGCCCTCTCCAACAATTTATATAAAATGATCCACACCCTGGATTTGGGTAAAAAATAGTGAGCACACTGTCCAGTACAAATACCTCTACCATAATTCTACGTGGGAAAATAAACAACAGATCATAGCTATCCAGGTCTTACTCGACCTCTACCACTATCCACAGTGGGAAACAAAGAGTTATAGAGGTTGAGTGTGGATTTAAGAATTCTCCAGTTTAGCTCAGTAGATAGTGTGTGTATAAAATAAACAGGGTACACATGCTTCTAGAAATGTAAATGATAGAATCACTAAAGTGAGTGAAAATGAGTTTAGAAGAGCTTTAGTGATTGGAAGTGCAACTCTGGACTCGTTTGATTTGTCATAAAATCATCGGAGTCCTTCTCTGGTTTTTCTCAGAAAGACAGAATGTGTTTTCTTTCTTATTCCAGGTACAGCTTATCAGCTTGAGTGCATGAGGTGTTTGTTGTAGTTCTTCACTCAAGATTCAGCTTGTGGTTTCCTTCAGAATAAGTTCTTCGTGTATATCTAGTGTTCTTGGAGTATTGATATAACCTTGCACAAATGCACCACGTTGGAATGATTTTGAGCCCTTGGTTTATAGTGCTCTATGTATGCCATCACATCACTTTCTATCTTTGTGTTAATCTCTATACCATTTCAGCTAGGTCTTTATCATCCCTTTTATAGAATTTAGCTTTGGCAAATGGGAATGGTTACCTTTTTCATGGGTACTAGGTACGGTTCCCTGACATGGAAACAAAGATCATTAAATAACATTAACTACATTAAAAAAACATCAAATGTAACCTCTATCTTAATAGATAAACAGTATTGAGAGTATAGAGTTTGACTGGTTGGTCAATCATTCATAGCCTTATGTAGGTGGAAGTGTACAGTGGATTTTTTGTAGCAGAAGCATCCATCGGTAGCTCTTTTGAACTTGTATCAGTAACTATATATATCAGTGAATTTATTCTATCGGTAGCTCGTAATCCATCGGTAGCTCTTGGGATATCGGTAACTCTATGTATCGGTGACTCTATACTTGTATTGGTAGACTATGTCAGTCGCTTGTTTGTGTATCAGTAGGCCAGTCGGTAGCTCGTATCGATAGACTTACTCTATCTGCAGACTTCTATCGGTAACTGTCTATGAACTGGTTCTATCCATAGACTTATTCATATCGGTGGCTCTGTATATATCAGTGATTAGGTGTATACTATAAGACTTAAGCATACCGGTAGACCTGTTTTATCGGTAGCTCAGTTTCTATCGGTAGCTCTATGCATATAGGTAGACTTAGCTTATCGGTGACTCTGTCTATCTGTAGACTAGGTACCAATAGCTCTGTTATGAGTAGCTATATGCAGATTAGTGACAAATACATGTCTGTTTTATACAACACATATCTGATTGGGTTAGAATTAATTTATAACCTATATAAACATAGATAAACACTGATTAACATATCTCAAGGATTATTTTAATATTATTATCATCATGATAACATAATATCATATATTGAGAGAATTTTAATATATATAAACATTAATTGGGATTATCAAAGGTATGTAAAAGCATAATTAGAATTATCAAAAGAGGTGAGGTCAACATATATTAATAATACATGATGTGAAAATTCAAAATATCATAGATTGTTGAGTTGAAATTATTTCTTTCTATATATAAGGGTCATGGATAGAATAATAAAATATATTTATCATAACAAAAATGGAAGATAAGGTCTCATAATATTTTGAATGAAAAACTAATGGCCTTTGAAAATATTTACCGCTATATTGACAGAATTCAAAAAAATATTATGATAGAATTTTTTTTGACATTTATAGATAATGATGGATTATTTATACTTCTATAGATCAGACAGACACATTTCATTATTTTTTATCTATATATCAGGATTAAAGTTTCCAAATTTTTCATAATTAAATACATATGGTATAAGGCTAGATAAAACATTTATATGTTAATAATATATCTCATTATGATATTTTTTATCATATAGAATAATAACTGTAGATACTAGATGTTAAATATATATATTAGGATGGTTTATCTGATGAAATGAAACTAAAATAAAGGGGTAATTATGATCATATGTCTTATTGAAATTCATGTTTGATTAGTATGTAAGGATTAATTTATTTAATCACAATAGTGGCTGGATATAGAGTGGCTACATTAGCTTTCACTAAATGTCAACTTAAGATTCAATATGTTAAAGATATTGGAATTAATTTCAACTATCATATATTTGTCATGTGTGATAAATCAAAAATATTTAATTTTAGAATGATCCTAATAAATCATTTATTTAAATCTTACATTTTTGGATCAAATATTACTTTAATAATGATATGGTTGAAAAAGGGTTGGTGATGTTAGTGTCGATGTAAATAAAAAATCACATGTCTAATAGTTTTAAAATTACATGAAAATTTATAAATATAATTCAATTTGTGATTGAATTAAAAAACATATTATGTATTATGGTAATAGAATAAACATTGATATCATTGGTTATACTATATCCAATCATATTTAATAGACCAGTAAGAATCCTAACCATTGAAAAAATAACTCTTGAACTATGTTCATATTATTTGTATTAATATTAAACATTGATAAATCCTATTTACAGAGGCAAAGGAAGTTATCGACTAAACTTGTATGATCAGATACTATGAGTTCAATTTATCAAATATTCAAAGGGAGAATGAATATATAATATTTTCCCTCAACCAAGCCCCAACTTATATTCAATATATACATCATGAGTGAAAATAATTATTAAAGAGGATCATGCACATAAAGATCTTGACCCAAACCATATATGCTAAAACACACCATTAAAATATCATCACCATGGACTATACCCACAAGTGATTTTCATCTGTAATACAATGATATATATCTGGACCCTAATAATATGACATTCATATTTTCTTGAATAATAAATATTGATAATTGTTATTGGCATTACATTGTTAATGATTTTGATTTTGAGACAATAAAACAAAATCATTATTTTTTTAATATGAAATTTCAATTAAAAAATTCATATTTAATGAATATATGAATTTTGATAAAAAAATATTTTAATAAAAAAATATAAAAAACTTATTTTTATTAAATTTAAATGATAATATAAATTTTAATATTTAAAATGTACTTTTTTATAAAGTATTTAATAATGTTACAGTAAAAATCTATCCTTTCAAAATATAGATCGATTCTATTTCACAAGTGAAAATTAAAATATTTTGAAAATAAATTTGATAATGTAAATTTTTTTTATTAGCATGTCAATTTTATCCAAATTTAAATTGTTCATGATTTTTCTAAGATATTAACATTTTCATGTAAATTTTATATGAGTTATAAATATACAGTGTGTATTATAACATCATAATGATAAAAAAGTGATATAAAAATTCTATAAAAGGAATCCACTAATAAATCATTGTTTCCCCATAAAAATAAATTTTTTTCTGGTTATTTTATTAATTATATAATTACCTTATGAATCATCCAAAAACAATATTATTTTATAGGCTTTTTAAATCATTTCATTAAGAACATGACTGACCCAAACTCCCATTACACTCCACTAAAAAACTTTTTTGAATTTTCGAACTCTTGAATACCCACTCTATAGTTCATATAAATTGAAACATGTTATCAAGAATCTCTTTGCATGAATTTTGAATCACCCTATCTAGGTAAGGGATAAAATACTCCTATTTATTCTAGAATATTCTTCTTTTATGCCTTTTATTTAAATTTACTAATGTTGGTATATCATTTTACATATCCCCAATTTAATTTTTATTCAAAATTTTTAGAGGCACATTTCTCAATCAATAATAATTTTTATGATTATTTATCTACTAATCTTATGTTACTGAAATAAAACATTGATTTTTATATGCATATCAATTGAATTGTGAATGGCATATGTATTTACACTCAAGGGTTTTACCATAGACTAAACTATTATATATATATTAGATACTTCCATTGATTTATTTCACACTCCCGGATCATGATAATAAAAGTGATTAATTATGAAACTCTATGCAATGATAAATGTGGAACACCTATGCAAGTAAATAGAAAGAATGATAAGGGTGAAAGATGAATTATATATTGATCCAATGCATTGGGTAATATTCTAGTTTCATGATACGTAATTTAATGTTTAAGGAGTGAACATAATCCATTATGTAAGATTTTCAACTATGTTACGATGTCTCTGAATTTAGCTTAGCCAATATTACTATCATGTTTATTGATGTTTTCAAATTCCCATGTTTCCTTCATTTTGTCATGTTATATTATTCCTCTTTCTAAAAGGTTATTATTATATCCCCTTTTTATGTTCCTTTTAAATTCCAATAATTTATCATGGAAAATATTTTTCATGTTATTCCATTTTTATAACCTAACTAATAATTATAGCTAACCTCATCCTTATGTATGTCCTCATGAAATCCCAATCATTATTAAGAATTATGGAATTTTATAAAAATGTTATGGTTGTTAACAAAAATTCCAGAATACCACCTTGTTTGATGTTGAAATGAAATATACCTAATTACCTAGAGTCGATAAAGATCATTATATATTGGGTTGAAATATCTTTTTCTTATGAAATAAATCATAAATTAATGTTTTATAAAGACAGGTGTTATCATAGATTTTATCAATGGAATGTTTAGTTATTTTCTATTTTGTAATTTTAAAACTCTAGTGAATGTTTTAGGGATAATACTAAACATAATTACCCAACCCAAATTTTTTGTAAATTATTGAGTAATGAATTTTTAATAAAATAAATTACTATCTATATAAAAAAATTGGATTTGGATCTCGAAAAGATATACCTAAGGGTAATAAATGAAGTCACAACATTGATCTAGACTCAATTGGGAATTGGTGTTTCAGAATAAGCCTCTATGCACACCAAGTCTACCATTGATAAGGGATATTCTTTGGTAAATTTACAATCTCATTATAAACAACTATTACAGAAAAAAATCATCATAAGATATTATGTTTGGAATTATTTCCAAAATAACATATAATTAATTATATATAATTCTCAATTTATGAAATAAATGTATCATACAAGTTATACATTCCTTTTTTGGATTTCGATTAATGTGTTCAATTGAATAAAATTCATCCCTAATTTTCCGATTACTCTAGTCAATGTCCATAAATAGGAGGAATTGAGTAAAAAATCAATATTTAATGAAATGTGAAGACTGTCCAAATGAGTTTCCCATCCCAATAGTAGATGGAATTGAGAAGATTATGAAACTACTATCTCAGTTTACTCATGTTCTTTATAGAATAATGAATTAAGTGGAGTGCCCAATTATCCCAACAAAAGAATAAGATGTAATAGATACATATAGGTGATAAAGTCATGTAACATTAAATGTATCATCCAATCCCATAATCATAGATAATGAATCAAATCCACTAAAATGATCCTATCCATCATTCAATGTTATATGAAAATGAAGGTTATAATGGTTGTTTATCATATAGTGGGGGAAGTTCATTAGTTATGGATATTGATCAAGCATACAAAGCCTTATGAAAATATTTATGTGATGGTGTGTATGGAATTTGGGAAAAGGATTTTCAACAAATATTTTACTCGTATTCTTTAATATAAAAACAGATGGAATTTCCTTTACTTTAAGAATTAATATAATGAATCCATCAAGGAATATAAGTAATACACCAAACGATTTCCAAGATATGAAAATGGATTTTTTTCATTACGCTAGGATGAAAACAAACACCACTTATTTTGTCAGATAATGAAAAATATATGAAAATACATTGATACACGATACATTGATATATATGAGGATATTTTCTGATGTGACCTAAATTATGAAGTAGAGATTAGTATATCTCAGAGGTCTCAAAGGGTTAATAAGAAGAAGGTGTAAATTAATTATAAAGGCTTGATGGAGAAATATAACAATGGTATGAATTTCGAATAACACACTAATCAAATGTTTTGAATGAAGAACCTAAAAAAAATCATGATGTGGATATGTAAATTTATTAGGTGTGGAATAGAAGGGAACCCTGAAAGATATTACTGAATTGAGAAATCCACCAATGTTACAGATGATAGGAATAAACCTGTCATCTCTCAACCAATTTTCCAATGATTCATTTTCATAGAACAAAAGAACATTGAATTCCAATTCCCTATGACAAGGGTGGTTTTAGAAAATGAACACCAATAACATCCATGGAAGAAAATAGTGAGAATGTTCCCATAAATAAACTAAGGTGGAAACCTACAATGATGTGGTGACATGTATGATAGTTATTCTTTTAAAAAAATTATTGTAAATTTTTTATAGTTTTGAATATTCCTTCACATCATGTATGTTTATTATAACTATTAAAATAAAAAAACTATTTGGAAGTAGAGATGTCTATAAAAAGTGAAAATGTAGAAATTACCATATCCCATGTATATAACTCCCCTATAAAAAAATTATGGGGAAAACATTCCATAAAACTGGTGGAACTCTCTTCAGAAGAATTTTATGCCATATTTAGTTTGTATTGGGTTTATTTATATAGTTTAAATATAAATTCCCTCAACAAGGGATCATTTCTACATATCACGAATTATCAATTTTTTTTGGAGAGGAGGATTGATATTATTTAGTACCAAAAACCCATGAATATATATTATTACACTATGAGAATGTTTACCTATGTCAAATGATTGAGTCTGTGGAAAATATAATCAATGAAAACATCTTGTTATATGTGAATACACTGATGTGTTTTCTAATGAATTGAATGGTCACTATTCTAGTTGAGATGTTGAATTTTTTATTGCACATATACATATAGTGTATCCATTAACCATGTCCATGTATATAATAGTTGTTGTTAAAATTTTGGAGATTATGACTAACTTCGAGTGAATAATGATAAAGGGTTCATACCCCTAGGTGATTTACATTGGTGTGCACTAGTCCTTTTCTTCATGAATAATAATTGGTCAATGAACCTTTGCATTGATTATCATGAGCTAAGAAAGATAATGATAAATGAAAATTATCCTCTATAATGTAATGAATACTATTTTTTTAATCCTTAGGTATCCTAATAATTCCAAAAGGATGATATTTAGTTGGAATATAATAAATTAATGTTAATGAAGGAGGATATTCCTATGGATGTTTTTTGTACATGGTAGGAGAGAAATTAATTAATACTAATTCCAAACAAAATTAGTAATTCTCCATATTTAATCGTGGAAATGTTGGATACATTCTTCAAATATTTCATTGATTTTTTATTCTTTATTGATCATACTCTTATATAATATAAAATCATGTCAAATAATGAGGATAATTTGAGAACTACCCTACAAACACATTTAATGGAGAATATTTATGAAATGTTTAGGAAATTTGATATCTTTTTGAAATAAGTATAATTCATAATAAATATTTAAAAAAATTAATATAATTTATAAGGAAACATCTATGATATGGGAAATTGAAAGATAAATGAAGACAAAAACTATGAAAAATAACTTGAGTTTTATCAGACATGATGACTATTAGCATTTTCTAGTGATAATTTTCCCAGTATTTTCAAACACTCTAAATAATCAAACTCCAAATGGGAGTTGACATTTTTTAAAATAAGAAATGTGATAAGGGATTATTGGTTATCAAAAACAGGCTTATCATTGCACAAGTACTTAAACTACCATGATGTGTGGAATATTCAATTGTATACAGTGATGCCTTGAAAAAATCAATTTGGTTGTGTACTTATGTACAATCTTAATGTGGTATCCTATAGGTTATGGAAATTTAATGTTCATGAATATAACTAAAAATTGCCAGATTAGGATCTATCTTTAGTAATATTCACAATGTAAATATAGAGACATTATCTATATTGGGATTTATAAGAAATATATATATATATCCTAAGAGTATAAAATATATTTTAATTCAAATAGAGATAAATATGTGCCAATGTAGAAGGTAAGATATTTTTATGGACTATGACTTCTCAATCCACTACCATGATGAGAATGTTGAAAAGTGGCATAAAATCTAAATAAAAAGCTTCGATGAATTTTATTAATGATGATAATTTTGAATAATATGATAATATTTGACATGGAAAAGATGGAAAAGGGAATAAAATAATGATGGACCATAATAAATTCAATTAATAAATAATGTCTCAACCATCCCCTCAAAAGAAGACAATGGATTCTTATATAGACAAGGAAAAAATTCAAAATAATTTGGAAGAAATAAGAAAAGGAAAATTATTAGTGTTAAAAAATATTGAATAAATTTTTATAAGATTTTGTTCTTTCATTTCTGTACCATTAAATAACAAGTTATAGATATATCTATTTTATGATGCACATACCTTGACGTTCTCAATCAATATGAGGATCAAAAATATTTGTCGAGGTCTTTGAGAGCACTATTATTAAGACAATATGAAGAATGAGACCATAGAATATTAATCAATATTTCATTTATGTCAAAAAATTTAGGCTTAAATTTAAAAATCTATATGTAGAAAGAAACTATCACCCATTCTTATATGGAAATGGGAAACAATTCTGTTTAATTTTTCATTGGACTTCTAATTTAATTAAGTGGATGTTCTTGTATAAAGGTTGAAGTGGATACTCATAAAAGGTATGCTAAATTAATTTTTGTATGAGAGGACTTCTCACAGAATTAGAAAGCAATGGTATACATTTGAGAAGTGTTGAGGCTGAATAGAAATTCATTCCTACTTTATCTGATCAAGTACGAAGATTTACATCTAGGTTCTGGAAAAGACTCTAATAGTATCTAGAAACTATGCTGATCTTTGCAATGGATTATCACAATAAAAATGAATTCCAATTTGAGTGGGATCTAGAGAAACTCAAGGACATGTTGATAGCATTCTTAGTGGTCTTCATAAGAGGATGGGATTCATATCGTCCTCTCGACGAGTTCTCAATGAATAATAGTTTCCACTCATGCATCCAAATGGTTACCTATTAATCCAATTATTTGATGTGATGAAAAACAACAGTTTAAAAGAATGATGTTGTGAAAAAAAAATTTATGGGTCCTTAAATAGAATACGAAATCGTTGAACATGTTATGAATACTTAGAACCACATTAGGGATACTCTAAGATGAAGGAATATTAAAGATAACAATAATAATCAAGAACTAGTGTTTTAATTTTGGAGATAAGGTATTTATCCAAATATATCCAATGATTATATGACTAATAAAAAATAACTAGTGGTTGAAAGTTTTGAGTCAATGTATTTGTAACACAGAGTGGGGGAGGGTTTAATTAATTACACTCAATTTCATTCTTGTTCCCCTTTAATTGAATCAACATTCAAATCCGATTAAATATTCAAATACATTCTATGAAAACCAACCACACATATACCTAAATAATAAGATTTAAAAGTTTCACTATTCAGTAATAATATCTATATCAATAGTATGGTATGAAAAATAATCCAATACCATACAATCCACTCGAAAATAATCCCGAAAGTACAAAAAAAAAAAATATACCCTTTCTCTCATGTTTCACTTTTAAATCAATCCATATGATCATGTTCACCCACTTATCACAAATACAGTAATACGTTTTTCATATTACAACTAATTTAACCTATTATTATTTTCAATTAAATAAATTTATTCAATTGAAATATAATTATTTAATTATTTACCACTAATAAAGGTAAGACCCTCATAGAAATTATTATAAAAATACTGAGTCCAGTTTTCTTGGTCCAATTCCTTTGAGTATGAATCTCCCAAAACAATTCTTCCAGTACAATTTTTAGATACTATACAAGAGAAATAAATTAGAAACACTTCAACAACTTAGTATGATAAAATTCAATATGATTCTTCCCCAATCTAAGAAACCCCATACAAAAACCCCATATCCTTGTAATCCAACTCGATACCTTGATCTTACGAATATAAATACACTTTTCCATCAAAACCACTTAAAAAATATTTATATGAAGACATATTATTCTCTCTATAAAGATTAAGCATCTCTCTCTTCTGTGGTGAAAAATAATTCATCATCTAAAAAGTACTATTAACTTTCTGGCTTTTATCAGTGACCCAAAATAGGTTTGGGTTGGAATACGAAAAATATTCCAGCTCACATAAATTAACCCAAATATGAGTTTCTCCTAAAATATCATAGCAATTAGGAGTTTTTCAATTTTTTTAAAATATTATATATTATTCTTTAGTCATTAAATCCTTTTTCATACATTCCTTTGAATCACATGTATGATTTAAATACATTAGTCTGATGTTTATCACCCTGATTCTTCAATACACACCATTGTATCAATTGAAATAAAATGTATTTTTAAGTGGATACCATTCTGATTTGCTGATTTAGATTATCATAACTAAATTGAATCAAAATCATTCAGTTTAATGAACATATGCGACTTTACAATTCATTCAGTAGTCTTATTCTCCTCATTTTTTTCATTACTCACTTGATATTTAAATATTTATTTTCTCCACTTCTCTTGTCCCAATTGGAAATGAAAAAATTAATTTAAGTCATTCAAAATAATTGAGTACATTATCATTCTTATTTCCTACTTCACTTAACTTGAACCAGTTGAAAATACAATTCAATGGGTTGAAAATTTATATCAATCAACCCTCATACTCTTTAGGATTATGATATTTTGAGTATGATCTTTCAGAGTAATATTCGTCTGAGTAAAATAATTTCTATAAATGATTTTCCTAAATATGATCATCCTAGGAATGATATTTCTAGATACGATCAATTATGTTAATGAAAAGATTATGGCCTATATTAGGGATTATTCAGATTCAATATTATTACCATACCACCTCATTCACTAGGATACAATTGTTTTGAAAAATAATCAGTATCACATCTTTATCTCAAATCAATACCACCTTTTAATCAGCACCACCATTTCAATATGCATCTTCTCTTCAATTGGAAAAACCATTCCTTTCACTTCCCCATTCTATAACAATTATTTCTTCCCATGATATTAATTAAAATTTTGATTTATAAAATACAAATCATAAAATCACCGCCACAATTAATTCGTCACAGTCAAAAAGAATCAGATTCACGATATCCATGTCTTCCCCATTAGTTCTAGAGTGAATTTCATTACATTTAACTCTATAAAGATGTATTCACGTTAATTCCAAACCTGAGTAAAGTCATATCAAAACCTTTTCTTCCAAAATAGATTCTTCTCCTTATAATGGACATTAAGAATGGGTACGATTGTTTTAGAATCATGAATCATATTTTTTTCATAAATGAATCTAATTATTTTGAAAACATGGATATAATTATTCTGAAAACAAACTACAATACAGTTTTTTCCATAAAAAATTGGGTTGATTTCAAAACTTTCTCATTAAAAACAAAATAAATCACTTGAATACAAAACACCTTCATCGTCTATGTGGTCATGAAAATCTCCCCTTTGGATTTTGTTGTCAACCATGATTCATAAATACCTAATCTGTCTATCCAATAGATATCAATTATATATCAGCAAATCTAAGACTACATGAGCAAAATCAATGTAGGAAAAAGGAGTTGTTTAAAAAAATTAAATGATTTCCCAAAGAATTGATTATGAAAATGTCTTCATATTTCATTCTTAACTCATTTTCAACCATCATGTAATACAAGGAAAACTATTTCCTACTACCACTCCAACAGACAATTAGAATATTTCACTCCAAAATCAATCAGGAATTCATAGTTAATCCAAAACTCTCCCTATTAAGAAATATGTATTTGAAACAATACAATTCTCCCACATTACAATATAATAAAAAGGTAATACGATAGAGGGATAAATAACATACCTCAACCATGATGAGATTGTGGTTGGACACCCATGTTCATCTGTGATTTTGAGAATGATTCATTCAGTAAATGTTTTGTGAATATGTTAGAAACATAATCCATTATTGAAACATATTCCAACATCAATTCATTAGACTAAACATTCTTTTTAATGAAAAGATATTCCTTATCAATATGTTTTGAACTCGGGTGTTATACTACATTCCTAGAGAGATTTATTTTTCATTTATTATCACAATATAAGAGCCATGGTAACTTCACTTAAACATGATGATATTCTAATTTAGTTTTCATCCACAGGGGTTGAGTATCATCTTGAGTGGTAGAAACATACTCAACATTAGCGGTATTGAGGGTTACCGGATTATATTTCATTGAATGAATGTAGAAACTATACATTACCATGAATAATAATCCACCATATGTATATCTTATACCCAAAAAATATCCTTCTCAATATAAATTTGAATTCCAAAACAAAATAAATAATATCTAAGCTGTAATAAATAATTCTAAATTCTGTTATGACTTTGATGTATTTGAGAATTATTTTTATAGTAATACGTTGTAATTTTTTTGGAGCACTATAAATTTTGAAGCATAGGGTACCCGTATAAACGATGTAAGGTCATGAGGAAATCAAATATAACAGGCTTCCAATAGGCTTCTAATACACTTTCTGATCATCTTCTTTTCCTTCACCATCATGGGAATATTTGATACCACAGAAATAGGTTTGAAAATTGGTTTTTAATTTCTAATTATGAACCTCTTGGGATGTTGTTTAGCATACATTTCATGGGAATGAAAAATGTACTTCTCCTTTACCTTGATTTGTAACAAAAAAAGTATTTCATTTCACTAAGAAATTTTATTTTAAATACCTTCTTTATCTTTTAACAAATTTTTATAACTACTTTCATCATTCCCATCAAATAAAATATCATAAACATAAACAATTACAATGAGGTAATAGTGTTGAATTTATCAGATATATTGATCGTTATCCACTCTAACTTTTTTAAAAAACATCTTTTTTAAGAATGTATCCAATTTGTAATATCATTCATTAAGATCTTGTTTTTGGCCAAAAAATGTATTTTTCCAATCCTCACATGTAGATGTCGTATTTTCCAATAACAATTCCATAATTTGTTTCACTATAAACCTCCAATTCAAGATAACTATTAAGTAATAAAGATTTGACATCCATTTGAATGATCTTATAGAATTATTCTACATTAATAGTAAACAATATTCTGATAGTTTCAAGTCATTCCACAGAAGTAGAGGCTTCATAAAAATCAATACACTCAATTTTATAATACCATATTCAAACAAATCTTTATTTACTAATTATGACCTCCTTTCATCATTTAGAATTCTCGTGAAAACCCTTTTTGTTCTAATGTTATTTTTTTTCTGGATTGGGTATAAGTTCCCATGTATTTTCCTTTTCATTCTGATCCAATTCTAAATTTTTGGATTGAACCCACTCCCAATGCTCAAAAGTGTGTTTCAAAACAATTTTTCCCACTTTTGAATTCAATGAAGTATGTGTGATATAATTTGTTTTTATTATGGTTCGAAAATTTAGATATTGATCACCAATTATATTCTAAGCTTCCACTTAAGTAATCATCCTAGGACTAGTTTTTCAAGAATCATATTCAACACTTGAAATAGGTGATTCTAATTATTCTTCTTGGGAGGAAATATAATTGGTTGTTCCCTTATCCGATTTTCCCCCCAACTTTCACAACATTCTTGTCGACCTAAACATCTTTATCTTCCATTTCATTTTTAATTGATTTCTTATAAAAGGAATCCACAATTATATTTGTTTCATTTTTGAAGAATATATATCCTCTTCCTTCTAGATCATAGCTAATAAAGATTCCATCTTCAACTTTCTAATAAAATTTTGCATTGTTTTCAGCTTTATTTTTAATAATAGATGGGCTCTGGAAAATTATAAAGTGCTTTAAACAAGGATTATTTCATAAAACAATTCATATAGAGATATACATGATTATTAAATATAGAACAAATAGTTCTAAATTAAAGAAAATTTCTCATGCATTTCCTCTAAATGTTGTGAGAAAGGCCATGTTCAAGTAAGAGGATTCATCCCATTCCAATAAATTTTATATTCTTTCTTTCAGTAACCCAATTTGGTTGGGGAGTGTTTCAGGAAACATAATCATGAATAATTCTATGTTTCTAAAAATAATCTTCAATCTATTCAAATCTATATTCACCACCATTATTTATTCACAACATCTTCATAGAGTACTCACTTTCCATTTTTAGTTTTCTTCTGAGAATTTTAATCATTTAAAAAGAATCTGATTTCTGTTTCATATACATGATGCAATAATTTAAGTAAAATCATTAATGAATGTAATGAAGTACATATCTCATATGTTGATTGTTTTCACATTTTCCATCATATATCTAGAGGAATCAGATCACAGGGTTGTTTGGATGAAATATCACATTTCTTATCACAATATTGGTAATATTTCCTTTCATGCAGATGGTGAAAAAATAGCATCTTCTTGAAAAATATGAATTTCATGAACACTATCTCTTTTGGATATATTTCTCATGATTCACAGACACGTGTTTCCTTATCTTTTATGCCACAATTCATTGTCTTTCAGGATGCTAATGTAACAAGAGTATTTTTTTTATCACCAACCAGAACAAAATTGTTTTGTATAATAGCCTATTTTGAAAATATTAAAAAATTCAAAACATTTCAAAAAATACTATTATTTATAGAAGATAACATTGTTACCCTCAATACACAATTGTGAAACTCTTAAAAAAATTTGTTTCAACCAATAAATATACAATGTTTTCTTGGATCCCATCTTTTTTTCCAATGATGGTTGATCCAACACCTTTGATTTTTGGGGATTCATCATTGATTAATGTCACTATGACTTCCTTAAAATAATTTATATTATCCAACCACCTCAGATCATCTATTATTTTAATGACGAGACGTACATGCCTCTTAATTGAATTAAAGAAGGAGTACAGGAGAGAAAAATGGAACCCAGAAAATAAAAGGAAAATAGTAGGAAAATTTATCCTGTTTTAGAGCGGGTACTCATGCTGTGGTAAGGAAGGATCCCAACTTTTCCATGGGAGTGGCGACCCCACCTTCTAGACATTTCATACATCCATTCACCACCTTTATCATCCGAATTTTAATCTACAACATTGGAAGTAGTCGTAATGGGGGTTGTCTCAACATCAATAAAATTGGATGAAATCAACTAAAATGAATTTGAATGATTGACATTACTTATTACCTTCACAGGAGTTGCTGTGAAATCCTGCATGGGCTTCATACCATCCTTCTGCAAAGAGTTTCCAATCCTCCCCAACTCCTGCCTATCAGTGTTATGTGCACCCTCTTCTTTGCTACTAGTAACCAAAGTACCTTCATTAGTCCGTGAATCAATGTGAACACCAGAGACCTATATTGGAGAAGTTTATAAAACTGCCTCATTCATTTCTTGTGCTCTAATAATATCATCATTTATAGATTGACCTTGGGTTTACACTTCTTTGAATTTGGAGAAACAATCAGTAACTTACCTTTCCTCGATTTAAGGGCATTCAACTCATGTCTAACCCTATCATATGAAGCCTCTTCTACTGGGCGTTCCCTTTCAGCTTGCCTATCTTCTCAATCGTATCCATTTATTTCACAATCCATTCCATTGACGAGAAAATCCTTAAAAGAGATGCTTACCTCATTTGGATTACTTCCTTCAACATTATCATCGCAGATTTTTCCATCCACTTGTAGAGTAGAATAAACCCTTGGTAAATGATCCTCAACATCAATCCTTCGGCCCTTGTCAGCAGGTTGTACAAACATCATCTATCTAGTATGGAAATTAACCACAAAAGTCTCAACAGTATCCTTTTGAATAACATCCCGCTTCTGCTTCCATAAAAAGTGCAATGAATCATGTCCCCTAATTTGGTAGTTAGAATTATAGCACATCTCTCCTACATTTCAAATCTAAATGTCCAATAATTTGACAAAATTTACAGAATGGTGGCATTTTTTCATATTTAATTCCTAAGAAAATTTCATCATTAATTGTAGATAAAAAAAATCAATCAATCAATATAGCACTTAGATCAATCTCAACCAGCACCGGTGCATAATGACCAAAGATAACCTTTTCAGTTTCATAATAAATTTTAATCGGAATGACAATCATGGAAGCAATGTCAAACTGGATCTCAGGGTGCCATAATACCCAGTTTTGACCATGGATTTTTACCCATACTTGAGAATACATATCTTTAAAATCATTCAAGGGAAAGCTCAATTTCCAATCATGAATCCTCAATATTCCATGCTTGAGATTAATAGAGCCTAAACTATATGCATGACCTTTGAGTTCCTTAGAAGGAATGATTATATGGATGTCACCCGAACTAATTGAAACACATTTGAAATCAGAAAAACCCCAAATCGTGGCATGACCCGAGACAAGATCAGGTAATTTCTAGGTTTTCGTACCTAGAAAAAGTGAAATCCAAGCTATAATATAGTGCTTGTAGAGATCAATCAAAGCAGAAATCACATCCTTAGAATCCGAAACATGGGTTTTAGTTCCTTTTCGGATGATTCGCGAGGGGTTTTGGTTCACCAACTCGACAAAAGAGCTCTCTGAGAATCCAGAGAACCTCCTTGGCTCAGGTCCACCCTCTATCCACATCTTTGAGGTACTCAGAACCAACTAAGTGATGATCTACTGAGAAATATGAAATATGAAAATTTTTAGAATCTAGTAACAAAACATGAAATTATTTTTTAATATGTCCAGGTTGTTCACACCATTCACAACAACCTTCTAATATTTCGTTCTTTGAAGTGATTGAGTCCCCATAAATAACATCCTTACACATCCTTTGGGATAATAAAAATTTTTATTGTTATTCCAAAACATACTTTCTATGTGTCTAAATCTCCCATAATCAATGAAATACCCATATAAATATTATCTTGCACTGAAACCTCCATACTGCAAAAAAAAGTGTGAATACATTTCTCAGAATCATACTTTTAATATTTAATCAGATTATTCTTATTATTTTCAACATTAATTGAATTATATATATGATAATTTTCTAGATCTAGATAAATTCTTTTTGGGCTCAGAATGTTATGAAACATATTAATTCTTTACTTTGGACACATATAAAACTTTTCTAGAATTATTTTTTTCAAAAACAATTCTATTCTTCTTCTCAGCCTTTGAAGGTATCTTATTTTGAAGCTTCTCAGGTTTCTAATCATGAGAAAAATCACCAGCATCAGGGATATATTTTTTGAAACTTGTTATTTTCTAATCATCCATAGAATTTTTTGTTGGAAAAGTTATAAATCTTCTTATTTTGTTATCAATTTCACCTCCATATCTTCATTAATATTTTTTTCATCATCAAGAGATTTCATTAAATCATAAATATCTATCACAATATTTTCATTCTCATCAACAATAAATTCTTTATTTCCCAATAAATGAAATTCATTTTCCATCATTTTTTTTAGAATCCTTTTGATCTTTCTCAAACATTCTTTCGATTTCTATATCAAATTTATTCCAAGTTGAATTTCTTCTTCTTAATAACTACTAATTCTGAATTTTCCTGATTCACTATTTCAATAAATGTATTAAAATACAATACTCAAATGATTTTTTGGTTCAAAATCACTACCTTTTTCTTATTCATCATTCGATTAGAAACCTCTTGTTTGGGATTTTAAGAATTTCTTTTCATTCCCTATGTATTTAAAATTTTTATTATCTATATATTTCATCCATGATCTTCTTGGATATATTTCTTCTTCAACATTATCCAATTCATTAATTTTTTGAGGAAAATTAAACACAATGTTACCAGTGCCTCTACATTTGAAACATTTCAATGGATGTTTTCCTTTATATTTTCCTATACTTATCTTTCCATTATTTGAAAAAATTGGCAAACATATTTGAGATTTTTATATACCTCATTTTTAGAGTCATATTGACCGTTTTCTTCTTCAAAAATAAACGTATTTTATTTTCATTTCATCAAAGCCATGAATGTCATTTCTTTATCAACTTTTTCTTTTCTCTTTATTGATTTATCTCTCCTCATTATATAAGTAATTAGAGAATTTTGAAAATTCTCAATAAATAATTTTTTAGGATATATTTCTTCCAATAAATAAAATTAGCATCAAAATTTTAGGGTAGAATTGTAAATATATTTTCATCAATTGCAGACTCAACCAATTTTCCACAAATAAATTTGATAGTACTCACTCTATCATTCAACCTGGTAAAAAAAATCCACAATATATTCATGCTCACCCATCATCATGTCATTATACTTCAATCTCCAAATTTTAATTTTTTCCTTCATGAAAATTTCATTTACATCAAATATATATTTAAACATGTTTAATATAGCTTTGGTTGTGGAAACACCCTTCAATATTTAAAATTTAATATTCTATAAGAATAGATACATCCACAGTATGGTTTTGAAATTATCTAATAAAATAAATTTCACTACAAAACAATCAATGGATTTTAAGAAGATTAATATACCCCTTCAGTCATGTAGAAAAATTAAATCCTTACAAAAGTTATTGTGCACCCTCTTAGCATAAATATGGTAATACTATAAAAACACAGTTCTATTTCTTGAGGTAAAAGTTTCTTCTTTTCCTTTTTCCATAAGTGTTTTTGAGAAAATATGGAAAATTGGGAGAAATTACAAATTTTGTGGGTACACGCTATGTAATTTTCCACACATAGTGTACTTTGGACGTGTGGGAAGAGTACATAGGGAACGTAGGCATGTCGGCGATGAAGGGAGAAAAACTGACTACACACCATGTACATGGTATATACACATCGTGTAATCAGTCGGCATGTGAACAGTATGCTGGTGGGAGTAGCCATTAGAAAATTTATAATACACATCGTGTACTCTGAAATACACATCGTGTAATTATGTCGACCGATGAACAATGAGGCGGTGGAAAGTGGCCGCCAGAGGAATAGTTAAAAAATGAAAAGTACACGCCATATACTTGAGAGTAGATGCCATGTAGTTGTGCTTTTTTATAAACAGGATGTATCCTCCTCATTCAGCAAAGGGGAAGTGGGTTTTTTTGGAGCATGAGAGAGACAACCGGATCATGGAAGAGCTCCAGATAGCACACCGGGACTCCGATTCCTTTTCCAACGATCTCGTTTGAACTGTGCAGGTGCGTTGTTCACTCTTCTTCAACCTCCCCTTCAAATTAATTCTCTAGGGAATGTTATTTTAGTTTGAAATGGTCAGCATTTTTCCCAAATCTGCAATGTTCTCAGTTGTTTCGGGAGGCAATGTTCGAGTATATCAATCTGTGGTGATCGAGGTAGGTGGTTCGATGTTTATTTTCAAAAGTCAAGTTATTTTTGTGTACCATTGTGCTACATTCCCATGTTTGGGGTGTCTTATTGTGAGGCGTTGACTAATAAAATACCTATAATTTCATAGTTAATTTAATGAATATGAATATAATATTGTTTGGGATCGCTGCCTTGATCCAAGGCTACCCTGTGGGTGTGTTTCCCTTATTTAGCCATTTGGCTAGGTTACACGAGGGTATGCCATGATTTATCATGATTTGATTTTTCTTGGGAGAAAATGTATATATAATTTCTTTCTTATGTGTTAGGCTCAGCACAGTTATTTGCTTAGCCTGAGGGCAGTGTGTTGTCTAGCCTGAGGGAAAGTGTTTCATTTAGCCCGAGGGAAACTTTTCTTATGCCTGTGGGAAGTATCATCCATGCCAAAGGGTATTATCTCGTACGCCTAAGGGAAATATTCGTTATGCCTTAGAGAAATCACCTAAGGGTTTCGATTGTGATTACCTGAGTGTAAGGTTTTGAATGTCTGAGGACTCTATTTAATCATATATTCACTATGGTGATTTCACATGTTATACCTTCCATGATAAAGCATAGGCATGGTAATGTCTTACCTTCTACTTGTTAGATAGCCTGTTTTTATTTTTGTTGTGGCAATATATATGAGATTGATGGATGAGGATGAATCTGAGGAACGTAAAATTCAATTATATTGAATTTTTAAATAATCATTAAATGGAAATTGAACTAGTTGGAGAAGCTTCTTTCGAGTACTTCCAAGCTTGCAAAATTTTATTACTACACACTACTGTTGCACATTTCACTGACAGTTGGGCATGGGCCTTTGGTGGTTGCCTACTGGGATTTATTTATCACACCCTGATTGGGTCAGGTCATGGGCCCAAACAGATTATATTACTGTAGGTGTTGATTAGGGAAAGAGTCCCTATATAGGTACATGATGTTGCAGAGGAGTAGAAGAGTAGGGGACTAAGCTTAGGCTTGCGATGCTTCTAAGTTCCTACTATGCTATTTTATTTTTTATTTGCAGTACTTATACCATGTACTGTATTATTGTAGATTTTAGTTTATCTTTTTTTGACTGATTTCTTAGACTTAGAGTCATATTTCATCATCATGTATATATATATGATTGTTGTCATCTTTTACTTCTATTCTGTTGTCCATTTCATCTTCTCATTGTTTACTACTTACGTTTTTAGTATGTTTATATTTTCAACTCTATGCTACACTTTGAAAAATGAGGGCATAGTTTTCCCAGTATCAGACCTAGGCCCTCACTGCTAGTCGGAGACCTCTGGTATTTGGGGGAATTTTCATGAGGTTATGTGACCATCTGGGTTCTGGGTACCCACTGAGTGGCACCTAGATCCGGGATGTTACAAAGTGGTATCATAGGATTTTTCTTTTCTCTAGGTTATTTTACTATTTGGAGATGACTGAAAGAGATATATTGTTAAGGGATTCAGTAATAACTGTTCCCGGGAGTAGCTAACCCATGTACAGGTAAAGACTGGATTTCCTCGAATTAAATTGTGATTTTCTATTTATGATTATTACAATTAATTTGATTTTCACCATTGGGTGACGCACTTGTGGTGTGCTATTTATATTTTCATACATGGGTTCTATTTAGTTGCATGTTGATGAGATGAGTGTATGCCATCTCATGCATCATTTAGGCACATGCTACAATCACATTCCATGCATAGTTTCAATGCCATGTAGGTACATTAAAAATTTCATGTTTTTGTGATAGATGTTGTGCTAGAAAATGCAGGCTGTTGTGACTGATTCCTAGATAAAATACCAGCTATTTGATAGGGTGTTCTTATGTAAGGATTTTTTAATGAATGACAAACTTTGGTTTTTTAGGAGTATGGGCCCTCATCAACCGAAATTTTGTGGATCATCGACTTGTTTACCTTGTTATAACACGTATATGATTCCAAGCTTTGGTTCACAGGGAGTATGGGCCCTCACAGATTGGAATTTGGAACTTTGGTGTTCATTCAATGTTTTTCTGGGCTCCGGAGTAGTTTATGAGACTTACTGTCTAGAAAAACCCTTAATACAGGCCATTTAATTGTGATTACACGCCATTTACTCTTCCTTTTGGGTTGAAATAAAAAAAAAATTAACTACACGCCGTGTACCATATGTTCACGTAAGGTAGTTCCTAACCATGTCACAGGATGTGTAGGTAGAAACAAAAGTTTGGGAAACCTATAAGGGTACACGCCATGTACCGATTGTACACTCTGTGTTGTGTTGACCCTGTGTCTGTTGTGTGACTAACAACAAGGATGGAGAAATCTTCACTTATAGACACCGTGTCACTTTCAAACATTCCGTGTAGTGTAATATAGGAATTCTTCCATATAACTAACAACATGGGTCGGTGTTATCCATTCTAATACACTCCTTGTCCATCTGGAACACACCGTGTAGTGTGATCCGTGTATCCGACCATGTAACTAAAAACACGGGTCGGTAAATCTCGTCTATTACATGTTGTGTACTTGAAGGACACACCGTGTAGTCCAAAACGGTGAAAGACCATGTGGACTTGGCCATGTGGCTGGGGAAACAGGGTGGTGTACACACCGTGTGCGGCTGTAACACGCCATGTAGTGTCAGCCGAGTAGATGGACATGTTACAAACAATATAGGAAGATGGAATCTAAGTTGTACACTCTGTCTCCAATTGGACCACACCGTGTAGTGTGAGATGTGAACCCAGCCGTGCCCCGAACAACAAGGGTCAGTGAAGCTTGTCCAGTACACATTTTTTAGACCTTATACATGTTGTGTAGTCTCGTTCAAAAGAGATCTGTGTGGATATTCCATGTAGAAGTACCTTGGTAGGGGAAGAAAATTAATGTTCATACCATGTATGTGGAAAACACATCGTGTTTTTTGGGTGTTACATGCCCAGTTTTGGCATAATTACACGCCCATGTAAAAAAATTGAGGGAACACACCGTGTAGTCATGATTTGTAAAACATGAATGTTTTCATTTCCTTGTTCCCTTCTTGCGCTTCCAATTTTTAATCCTTGATTATTCTAATCTAAGGCGTGTGTTTGACCTTGTAGATTCATGACACCGAGACGACCATGAGTTATTATCCCAGAGAGCAGTAATGATTATACTCTAGAAACAGTATGTCGTAGGCTACCGATGGATCCTCTAGCAATGCCAGATGTCGCGCCAGCCGTTATACCAGATGCAGGTGCAGAGGCGCACTTCCATGAAGGCTTCATGCAGTTTATGCATACCTTCCAAGGAGAACCAGAAGATACCACATCTATGGCAGAGATGACATGTAAAATTTTGTAGCAGCATCTGCCTATGTTTTTAAGGGATGGTAGACCATAGTCTGTTGAGTCTTGGCTAGGTTCTATGCAGACTAACTTTGAACATCTGGAGATGCCTCCTAGTATGATGGTCAAGCTCAATACATACATGTTGGGTGATTCTGCCAAGATATGGTGGGATGTTACCACTCATACCGACCATCACTTATACATGGTGTGGGAAGATTTTCAGGAAATCGTCTATTAATTTTTCTTTCTGGAGATACTACGGGAAGATTGAGCTTGAGAGTTCATGAATCTGCAGTTGGGTGCCATGTCAGTGATGGATTATTCTGCCCATTTCACCGAGCTACAATTCTATGCATCTATTCTAGTGGGAGATGATACATTTAGGGCTCAACCCTTTGAATATGGTCTTCGGTATGACATCTGAGCACTGTTGAATGTTTTAAGGTTTCCTAATGTGCATGATATTGTGAACCAAGCACTGATTATTGAGCGGAATCTATGAGAAGCTAGTGGTGCAGGCCAGGGTAGTTTGACACCAGTTTCTGGTGCTATTTCTACCAGTAAGAGGAAGAGGCAGATGGATTTATCTCATGGTGGAAGTACTAGCCAGAAGAATTCATTAGGTGTTCAGGTGATGTACTACCAGTGAGGTAAAGAGGGTCACAAGAGTCCTCAGTGTTCTGGTGACCCAGTGAAGTGATGTGATTGCGGCTAGATGGGTCATTTGCAATTCTTTTTCAGGGTGTTTCCACTAGTGGCTAGTGAGAGGGGTTCTATATAGACTTTGTTTGAAGGATTATGGACAACTGATTCTTACTAGTTAGGCAATTGGAATACATTAGGATGTTTAGGCTGAGGTGGTGGTTGTGGTCGTGGTTTCCAGACACCAGGATCTCAGATACAGCAGGGTGGGTCAGCTCAAGGTAGACAGGATATGTCGCAGGTCCACGACATTGGGCAAGAATATGAAGTTCAACAAACCCAACCGTAGGAGGATCCCGAACCGTCCACTATCAGAGGTACTATTCTAGTTGCTTCTATTTTGACTTTAGTACTTTTCGATACTGGTTCTACACATAGCTTTATATTTTTTCCTATTTTGGAGATCCTTGGGCTCTGTGTTTCTTCTTCTTTTGATGTTATGGTGCAAGACACTCTGTTGGGAATTAAAACGGAAGGTTTGAGTTAGTGTAGGGTGTGACCCCTAGAGGTTATTGGGTGTCACTTTCTATGGGACCTCTATGTCTTAGAGATTACGAGCTATGACATCATTCTCGGGATGGACTGATTTGTACCCTTTTAAGCCTTTGTAGATTTCTATCGTCATAGAGTGTGTTTCGCATCACGAGTGGGTGGAGAGTTTCTATACAAGGGAGAATGGGATGTCTAGGAAAAATGAGCTGGACCCGAGCATTGTGGGTGAGGTGGAGTGACATCCAAGATTGCGAGCTTATATCTGGATGACCAGGGAACTTTTCAGAAGGATTTCTCTCTAGTAGTTGATCATTTTAGGGATATCTTCCTGGACAACTTTTCATGTCTTCCTCTGGAGAAAGAGGTGGATTTCTATATTGAGCATGTTCCAAGAGTATCACTAGTGTCCATTCCTCCTTATAGGATGGCTACGCTAGAGTTTTAGGGGCTCAAGAGGAAGTTGTAGGAGTTGTAGGAAAAGGGTTTCATCTGAACGAGTACTTATCCTTGGGGTTTTCCTATCCTATTTGCGAAAAAGGCGGATGTTACCCTCATACTCTGTGTGGATTATCAGAAGCTGAACAAGTTGAAGGTCAAGAACTGATATCCATTTTCAAGGATTGATGATCTTTTTTATTATCTTTGGGGAGGACGAGTGTTCTCGAAGATTGACTTGAGATCCGAATATCATCAATTTCTTGTTAGACCATCGGACTTATAGCTTATATCCTTTCAGAGCAGATATTGTCTATACGAGTACATGGTCATGCCGTTCGGACTCACGAACATGCAATCTATTTTCATGGATCTGATGAATCGTGTGTGTAATGTAACAGCCCAAGTTTTTATGAAAAATATTCTTTTTAATTTCACTAATATCTTGTGTTGTACGCAACACAAAAAGGAGCTTGCACAACACGCATCCTTGACTTTCCTTGCATTACACGCAATCGCAACCTTCCTCGATAGCGTGTGTAGTACGTAATACTGAGTTTCACGAAACAACGATATGCTATTAAAATATTATTAAAACTAGCCGTTATGAATAGTAATAACCACTTTTTAAATTTTAGAAAATTTAGCTCTCAAAATGGACTTTATTTTTGGATTCAGAGAATAGAATTTAGCCTAAGGTGAAATTTTGGTACTTTTCGGATAACTTTCATATTCTGATGAATAGTGAAAATTACTAAATTATAATTAAAAACAACTTTTTTAATCGAAATAATTAATAGGGATAAATTATTAATTTTAGTGGTTTTAAAGTATATTTAGAATATATTTTTACAATTTAATACAATTTTGGTCATTAGATATAATTTCACATTTAAACCAGACATAATCAAGTGTCAATCTTTTGATAGATATTGTTTCTTAAAAACACGCTATTTGTTTTAACAGCGGGATTTAATTATAAAATTAATTAATGAAACTTCTATGTTATGAATTTGGTAAAATAGACTTCATTTTTGAATTCGGAATATGAAATATAGCTTAGGATGAAATTTTGGCATTGTTCTGAAAAACATCAATTTTTGATGAATAGTGAAACTACTAAGTGGTAGTTAAAAAACTGAATTTCTCATAAAACTTAATTTTACCGCTTCTGTGAATGGAATTTCAAAAATCCGAGAGACACAGTTGATGTCAGTAAGTAAAATGTGGTTCAATGAGATGAAAATAATTTTTTGGTGAATAGTAACTTTTTACTTTTATTTACCACGGTTAAAAGTAAATAGGGTAATTAAGGGTAAGAATGATATTAATATTACCCTAACACATGTCCTAATTCTATTGGACAAGTGTATCTCGACCAAAAACAAACTTAAGTGTAAACTATTATCATTTAGGCCCACTTGGATTAGATTAGGACATTTATTATTATTTAATTCAAAGAAGAGTAAAAAGAGTTAAAATCAAAGTTTATTTACTAAAACATTTTTAATATAAGGATATACATAAGATAAATTCAATTTTAAATATTCATTAGAAAGACAAAAAGATTTACTACATAATTATTTTTTATTTATAATTTTTAGACTTTAAATAAATTAATTTATTTATGACACAACGATGATGCAGTAATTACCCTTTTTAAGGAAATATTAACATAATTGATGTTATAAATGCTCAAATGAATGTAATTTGAGACTTTTTATGAATTCCAATAATTTTATAGGTTACTATGATATATTAGTGTTGATTTAATCAACTTGGTTCGAACATATAATTCTGTTATAACTTTCACAAAAATCATATATCAAATAGTGTCAAAATTGACACAAAATAGTTTTTAAATCAAATATTATATTATTAATTGTTATTTTATTCCTAAAAATCTAAGGTTCGGCCAAATGACTTAGATAAGGATATATATATTAATAATAAACAATTTGGGGTTCGTTTGGCATGTTATAGTAAGTGTATTAACCATATAGTGAAAGAAAACAAAAAGACACGGTAAAAGTTAAATTATTTAACTTAGAGTTAAATCTAATTGATAAGGTTAAAATAATACCCTAAATTTGTCTAAATCCTATTGGATGATAGTATTTCGACCCATACACACTTTAGCTTCTAAATAAGACCCTTTTGAACCATTATAAACCGATTTTAACTTTAATATAAAATAATATTTTGAGATATTCCTAAGGTGCCCCTCTCCTCCCTTATAAAAGGACACCTCCTCCCCCTCCTTCTAACACCAATTTGAGAACTCAAGCTCGGCCAAAACCTGCCAAAATCCCTTCTCCACTTCCCTAGAATAATCCTAGAGGTCCTGGTCTTCTTCAAAGACCAATCTTAGTTCCCTAAGTGGAGTATTCAAAGAGGCGTTTCAAAGAAGAGGTAATATCCACTACCGATCTTTTCAATTTCCTTCTTCTTCAAACTTCTTCTTCTTTAGTTGTTTCATGATAAAGTAATAACATCAGTATTTATTATATACTGATATGTTATTATAAATATGAAACAACTCTAATTCACCTTCTATCCCTCCTATGGAAAAATGAAATCACCGCGCGTGCGTACGTACGGAATACCGTCTCCACGCCGTGGTGTAATCTATTTTCCGCCACCACCTTAATAGGATGGGTATAATGGTGTAATGAGTAACTATATATGATTATTATAAAGCGATATTGATACTGAAATAATATTCATACACTTTAACACAATTCCACGACCATGGGAACGATATCATCGCTCGTGCGTACGTACGGACTGCCGTCTCCACGACGCGATGAGATTCATTCTCCATGTTAACCATTTAAGAATGATTAAAAAGTATATATAAGAAATAATAATGAAATATATGACATTATAAAGCTACTGTATTTATGTATATATGTATATGTATGTCATCTACTTACTTCCATTCAAGACAATAAGGAAAGGAAAACAACGTTCATGCGTACGTACGGACTACCGTCTCCATTAACGGTGTTTTTCATTTCATTTATCTATCTTATATATATATATATATATATATATACTGAATATATATGATATATAAATCGTATTTTATATTCTGGAAGTGAGTAAATCATGATATAAGTAATAATAATTTCAAGAAAAACAAGTCAAAACACCTACGATAAATGAAACGATTTTACCCAAAACGCTTCTTTAACATGGAATTTACAAAACAACGGGTAATATAAAGTCATAAGTGAACCATATATGATATCATAACAATGAATATGATTCTGTAATAAGTCAATGACATTATTTAAATCATTATACAGGAGGTTCTGACACATACGAAGCAAATCGGACCTAAGGTAAGGAAATATCACAATATCATTTTTATCCAAGATTGTTTATACTTTGAAATCTACTGGGGTGTATTTTATCATCCACATCCATGATTCCTCAATATGTAATATTATTTCCATTCACCTAAAATTTTTTAAAACCTATTTTACCCTTCGGTGAGTTTTTAGTAAAAGATATGAAAGGAATCTTTTGTCGTTTTTCGTACGAGGAACTTTTTTTTGACTTTTCCGACAAAAGTACGAGAAGAATGTTTTTTTAACTTATACGGCATGAATGTATTTCTAAAACATTATTTCCAAGAAGTTTCCTTTAAAAGTATTCAAGTTTATTTTTAATCAACTTCTTTTAGTTTAAAATTTTATGATATGTTAAGAAAGGTAAAGTGTTTTTGAAGTAGAAAGGATATTTTCCTCAAGAATGGAGTTCAAGTATTTTATCAAAATTATTTTCCATCTAAGATAATAAAAGGGTTCTGTTTTTACCCCTATTATTACATTGGTTTGATTATGTTGTTATGGAAATATTTTTATGAATTCCTTTATCTTATATGAATTTTTTTATGATGTCATGTTGTTTAAGAATCGCATTTTTATTACATGGGTTACGCTATGATGTATGGTTTATGATTATGTGGCACACATAAGAAAGGATTAATTATAAGATGGGTGGGACCTATGTCTCCCTCCAATGCATTGGGTAAAGATTTTATATCTCATGAGATAGACATGGCTGGAATGGTAGGTTATACCGGTTCAGTGAAACAGGACTGAAACGAGGGTTACTCTATTCAGAAAGGGACTTTGTTCACTAAGATAGTCTTGGCAATGAGTCTTGACTAACAAAAAATGATTCTCTATGATTATGTGTGAATACCACAAATTTTCATGTTTTAAGTTATGATTATTGTGATTACATTTTACTACCATGATTTATCCCATGTTATGAAATTATGCTCTCTTTTGCAAGTTATGATTTCCAAAATGTTATGTTCTTATGAATACGATGTGAATGATATTTCTTTTGTTTACCCTTACTGAGCATTTGAGCTCACCCTTTTATGTTTTCTTTTCCCCAGGATATAAAGAAAGATTTTAGGTAAAAAAAAGAAGATCTTTATGGGAGATGTTGAAGATCTTTCACCACGATTAGAAGATTTTATTCCGAGTTTCCAAAGACACTAAACTATTATGATCCTTGTGTGTGTGTTTTTGTTATGTACTAAGTATTCCGCAAAAGTAATGTAATGTTCATGTACGTCAAGATTCGGGTCTCTACAGTTGGTATCAGAGGAAAGGTTTAGTCAACCTTTGGAAACTAGGATGCGAAAACGTTAGTGAGATCCCAAGAGATATTTCTAAGGTATGTCTAGGGATGTCCCTAAGGATAAGTATACGTATAAAATATAGTCCTATAACTACGGTAACGATCTTAGAATTTAACCTAAGATGTTAGATATTGAGGATACTCCCCCTTTATTATGTTGTTTTCTATAGCATGATTTTTTCCTCTCACAATATTCTTTTTGTGTTTTAGTTAATGAAGGGAACCCGAAGGAATTCGGTTAACATTGAATACAATGGAAAAATTGATGACTATGAGCAACAAAATTGTGTAATTCCTAGAGAGAAAGATATTGTGATTATGTAGAATCAGTCATCGTGATATATGATTAACAAGGTGAAATTTAGTGGTATGCCTAATTCATCAAAGAAGAGGAAGATAAACTATTATTCATGTTCTCATGTTGAGGAGCAGAAAGAAAGAAAGATTGAGATTTCTAAAGAAGGGAAAAAGAACCTTGAGGAATACCTCAAATGGAGGGACCGATGTTATCTGTGTGGAGAAAAGGGTCATAGAGTGACAGACTGTTATGGAGTTCAATGTCTTATTTGTGGAGAACACGGGCATTACCCAACTCAATGCCCGGACCTAAAAAGGTACTTCTAAATCAAGGAAGGACTTATTCCAGGACAATCATTGAAGTGGATGGACTGAAGTGTTTATGTATTGGTATTCAATAATAATGTTGTTGAGGTACTGTTATGGTGTATTGAAATATTTATGTATTGGTCTACTGTGGTTTTCAATAATTCTAAGGTACCGGTAACCATGAAAAGTGATTCAAATATTTTGGAAAGTAGATGATATGCGCATAATGAAGGGATAAGGAGGAAATGAAATGTTTGACAGTATTCATGAGCTCATGATTGATATAAGGACTAAGTGATATCATGGTTTGAGTATATAGAATTTTGAGGATTTTGGTATGTGGAAGGTGTTAACTTTTAACTGCAATCATGTTTTCACTAAGGTTCAATGGGTATTCAAGAAAATACTTGATTAAGGCCTTTGAATGTTTGGAATGTGACCAACAAAACATATCTTATGATATATGGGGATCGACGATGGTGTTAAATCTCTGGTAATCATTTTCCCTATGTTATGAGAGTGGACTGCAGTATTATGGATAAGCCTAAAGATTGGAATGGATTATGTTGGACATAAGTTAGTATTGTATAAGGATATAAGTTTTCTCGATATTATTGATGGGATGTTATAGTAATATAGTTTTATAAAAAGGAAAAACTGCAGGACGGGCGATAGCCCATCGCTTCAGACAAGGCAGTTGGAATCGAACCCACAACCGAAGTGTGACTGGCCTTTATCGCCTACCACTGACCTACAGGAAGTCCCTGTTTAGTAGAAAATAGTTTTATTATATTAAGCAGCATGATATATGAAGTATAAGTCCATTTTAGGAGCCATATGTGATTAATCTCACTATAGATCGACTTATGTATATAATTTTTGCTAACCTTTTGTTTGAGACAGATGGAATGACCCGTCATTCTATCACATGATCTTCTAACACCTCACGAATAACAAATTCATCTTCATTTATTTATGATATGAAGTGGAAATTGTTCAAGGCATGATCAACAGTGAGATTGTACCAAAATAAAGAAAGTATTTATTCTAATTCAAATTTTCAACTTTAGGGAAATGATCTTGAAAACCAAAAATGTTGTCCTAGTGATCTTATACCTGATGAATCAGATGGTACCATATATCATCACAAATTTATGGCTTTGTGATTGCTAGCTTTTCCATATCCTTGTTCTCTACCACTCTCCATCAGAACATGATTGTTAGATTTTTCTTCCATATCCATATTTTCACCTATGTGGAAACCCAGTGATTAGTTTATTTGGGTAACCGTTACGTTTCATACTTTCGTTTTTAAAGATTGGTTTTGGTATTCCTTTTTATGATGTGAGTTTCTATTAAAGAAACTTTCGAATAGTAAACCATTTATAACCCCGACGAATTTCGAGGGAGAAATTCATTTTAAGGGGGGTAGAATGTAACAGCCCAAGATTTTATGAAAAATATTCTTTTTAATTTCACTAATGTCTTGTGTTGTACGCAACACAAAAAGGATCTTGCACAACACGCATCCTTGACTTGCCTTGCATTACACGCAATCGCAACCTTCCTCGATAGCGTGTGTAGTACGTAATACTGAGTTTCACGAAACAACGATATTCTATTAAAATATTATTAAAACTAGCCGTTATGAATAGTAATAACCACTTTTTAAATTTTAGAAAATTTATCTCTCAAAATGGACTTTATTTTTGGATTTGGAGTATCGAATTTAGCCTAAGGTGAAATTTTGGTACTTTTCGGATAACTTTCATATTCTGATGAATAGTGAAAATTACTAAATTATAATTAAAAAAAAACTTTTTTAATCGAAATAATTAATAGTGATAAATTATTAATTTTAGTGGTTTTAAAGTATATTTAGAATATATTTTTACAATTTAATACAATGTTGTTCATTAGATATAATTTCATATTTAAACGAGACATAATCAAGTGTCAATCTTTTGATAGATATTGTTTCTTAAAAACACGCTATTTGTTTTAACAGTGGGATTTAATTATAAAATTAATTAATGAAACTTCTATGTTATGAATTTGGTAAAATAGACTTCATTTTTGAATTCGGAATATGAAATATAGCTTAGGATGAAATTTTGGCATTGTTCTGAAAAACATCAATTTTTGATGAATAGTGAAACTACTACGTGGTAGTTAAAAAACTGAATTTTTCATAAAACTTAATTTTACCGCTTCTGTGAATGGAATTTCAAAAATTCGAGAGACACGGTTGATGTCAGTAAGTAAAATGTGGTTCAATGAGATGAAAATAATTTTTGGTGAATAGTAACTTTTTACTTTTATTTACCACGGTTAAAAGTAAATAGGGTAATTAAGGGTAAGAATGATATTAATATTACCCTAACACATCTCCTAATTCTATTGGACAAGTGTATCTCGACAAAAAACAACCTTAAGTATAAAATATTATCATTTAGGCCCACTTGGATTAGATTAGGACATTTATTATTATTTAATTCAAAGAAGAGTTAAAAGAGTTAAAATCAAAGTTTATTTACTAAAACATTTTTAATATAGGGTTATACATAAGATAAATTCGATTTTAAATATTCCTTAGAAAGATAAAAAGATTTTCTACATAATGATAGTTTATTTATAATTTTTATACTTTAAATAAATTAATTTATTTATGACACAACGATGATGCAGAAATTACCCTTTTTAAGGAAATATTAACATAATTGATGTTATAAATGATCAAATGAATGTAATTTGAGACTTTTTATGAATTACACTAATTTTATAGGTTAATATGATATATTAGCGTTGATTTAATCAACTTGGTTCGAACATATAATTCTGTTATGACTTTCACAAAAATCATATATCAAATAGTGTCAAAATTGACACAAAATAGTTTTTAAATCAAATATTATATTATTAATTGTTATTTTATTCCTAAAAATCTAAGGTTCGGCCAAATGACTTAGATAAGGTTATATATATTAATAATAAACAATTTGGGGTTCGTTTGGCATGTTATAGTATGTTTATTAACCATATAGTGAAAGAAAACAAAAAGACACGGTAAAAGTTAAATTATTTATCTTAGAGTTAAATCTAATTGATAAGGTTAAAATAATACACTAAACTTGTCTAAATCCTATTGTATGATAGTATTTTGACCCATCCCCACTTTAGCTTTGAAATAAGACCCTTTGGAACCATTATAAACCGATTTTGACTTTAATATAAAATAATATTTTGAGATATTCCTAAGGTGCCCCTCTCCTCCGTTATAAAAGGACACCTCCTCCCCCTCCTCCTCACACCAATTTGAGCACTCAAGCTCGGCCAACCCCAGAAACAATACCTGCTCCACTTCCCTAGAATAATCCTAGAGGTCCTGGTCTTCTTCAAAGACCAATCTTAGTTCCCTAAGTGGATGATTGAAAGAGGCGTTTCAAAGAAGAGGTAATATCCAATACCGATCTTTTCAATTTCTTTCTTCTTCAAACTTATTCTTCTTTAGTTGTTTCATGATAAAGTAATAACATCAGTATTTCTTATATACTGATATATTATTATAAATATGAAACAACTCTAATTCACCTTCTATCCATCCTACGGAAAAATGAAATCACCGCGCGTGCGTACGTACGGAATACCGTCTCCACGCTGTGGTGTAATCTATTTTCCGCCACCACCTTAATAGGATGGGTATAATGGTGTAATGAGTAACTATATATGATTATTATAAAGCGATATTTATACTGAAATAATATTCATACACTTTAACACAATTCCATGACCATGGGAATGATATCATCGCTCGTGCGTACGTACGGACTACCGTCTCCACGACGCGATGAGATTCATTCTCCATGTTAACCATTTAAGAATGATTAAAAAGTATATATAAGAAATAATAATGAAATATATGACATTATAAAGCTACTGGATTTATGTATATATGTATATGTATGTCATCTACTTACTTCCATTCAAGACAATAAGGAAAGGAAAACAACGTTCATGCGTACGTACGGACTACCGTCTCCATGAACGGTGTTTTTCATTTCATTTATCTATCTTATATATATATATATACTGAATATATATGATATATAAATCATATTTTATATTCTGGAAGTAAGTAAATCATGATATAATTAATAATAATGTCAAGAACAACAAGTCAAAACACCCACAATAAATGAAATGATTTTACCCAAAACGCTTCTTTAACATTGAATTTACAAAAGAACGGGTAATATAAAGTCCTAAGTGAACCATATATGATATCATAACAATGAATATGATTCTGTAATAAGTCAATGACATTATTTAAATCATTATACAGGAGGTTCGGACACATACGAAGCAAATCGGACCTAAGGTAAGGGAAATATCACAGTCTCATTTTAATCCGAGATTGTTTATAATTTGAAATTTACTAGGGTGTATTTTATCATCCACATCCATGTTTCCTCAATATGTAATATTATTTCCATTCACCTAAAATTGTTTAAAACCTATTTTACCCTTCGGTGAGTTTTTAGTAAAAGATATGAAAGGAATCTTTTGTCGTTTTTCGTACGAGGTACTTTTTTTTGACTTTTCCGACAAAAGTACGAGAAGAATGTTTTTTTAACTTATACGGGATGAATGGATTTCTAAAACATTATTTCCATGAAGTTTCCTTTACAAGTATTCACGTTTATTTTTAATCAACTTCTTTTAGTTTAAAATTGTATGACATGTTAAGAAAGGTAAAGTGTTTTTGAAGTAGAAAGGATATTTTCCTCAAGAATGGAGTTCAAGTATTTTATCAAAATTATTTTCCATCTAAGATAATAAAAGGGTTCTGTTTTTATCCCTATTATTACATTGGTTTGATTATGTTGTGATGGAAATATTTTTATGAATTCCGTTATCTTATATGAATTGTTTTATGATGTCATGTTGTTTAAGAATCCCATTTTTATTACATGGGTTACGCTATGATGTATGGTTTATGATTATGTGGCACACATAAGAAAGGATTCATTATAAGATGGGTGGGACCTATATCTCCCTCCAATGCATTGGGTAAATATTTTATATCTCATGAGATAGACATGGCTGAAATGGTAGGTTATACCGGTTCAGTGAAACAGGACTGAAACGAGGGTTACTCGATTCAGAAAGGGACTTTGTCCACTAAGATAGTCTTGGCAATGAGTCTTGACTAACAAGAAATGATTCTCTATGATTATGTGTGAATGCCACGAATTTTCATGTTTTAAGTTATGATTATTGTGATTACATTTCACTACCATGATTTATCCCATGTTATGAAATTATGCTCTCTTTTGCAGGTTATGATTTCCAAAATGTTAAGTTCTTATGAATACGATGTGATTGATATTTCTTTTGTTTACCCTTACTGAGCATTTGAGCTCACCCTTTTATGTTTTCTTTTCCCCAGGATATAAATAAAGGTTTTAGGTAAAAAAAGAAGATCTTTATGGGAGATGTTGAAGATCTTTCACCACGATTAGAATATTTTATTCTGAGTTTCCAAAGACAATAAACTATTACGATCCTTGTGTGTGTGTTTTTGTTATGTACTATGTATTCCGCAAAAGTAATGTAATGTTCATGTACGTCAAGCTTCGGGTCTCTACATGTAACCACACAAAGTTTTTCATTGGAAATTCCCTTCTTATATTTATGTCATGAAAACACATCATAATGAACTAATAAGTGATAAGTGAATTTATACATAAGTTTGTCACTTCTATGTTTTGAATTTCGAAAATCCGAAACACCGGGTTGTGTTCAAGATGATTTTTGGATCCTAATGAAACCAAAAGAATTTTTTGTGAATAGGAACATACCCTTTTGAATAGTCACATACCCTTATGAATAGTAATATGACCCTTATGAATAGTAAATCAACCAACGAAAGAGTAGCCTTACCCATGAATAATTAAATAATATTTAGACATCATAGAAAGTGACAATTTGACCTTATTAAACGTTTTGGTATTTTGTAAGTCATAAATAATTAATTTCAATTAATTAAATAATTTAAAAGAATTTTTTTTTCTTAAAATGTGTTCATTAATTATGAATTCAATGTCTTATAGTTTTTTGATAATTTTATAAGACCTTACATAATTTTTGAATACACTATAAAATCAGTTTTAATTTTTAAAAACTCTTTTCTATGTAAATTATGATTTTAATTAAATAATAAATTAATAATATTTAGAAAATTATTTTTGAAAAATGGGCTACATTTTTGGATTTTACACTTCTAAAAATGGTTCTGGAAATTTTTTGT
The DNA here is from genome assembly GCA_963277665.1 of Viscum album. Classification (NCBI taxonomy): domain Eukaryota; kingdom Viridiplantae; phylum Streptophyta; class Magnoliopsida; order Santalales; family Viscaceae; genus Viscum; species Viscum album. The sequence goes on from OY728119.1 coordinate 2,084,384,888, forward strand.
GATTTTTCTGAAATACTTGAATTTTTTATGAATAGTGAAATACCGTAATTTACAAAAATACGCTAAATAAGATAATTATAGATTCATGTGTGATGTTATGCTGATGTTTAAAAGACCCAGTTGGAGTAATGAACCAATGAGAGGGGGGAGGGGGTGAATCAGTGGTACCCCTTTTTCTTCTTTTAAGTTCCCTTAAGATTGAGAACAACCTTTGTCTCCTGTTAAAGATATAATTCCCTACTGAGAAACAAACAAGCACACATCCAAATGAAAACATTGATTTACAAGGTTCAATATTCAATAAGAATTTCTATGTCTGTGGTATGGTTGGAAACAATCCAGCACCATACAATCCACTAAGAAAACAATCCTTGGATTACATGACCTTACACTCATTAAGCACTGTGATACAATCACTCCAGTGTGTGTGCACCCTCTTAGCACAATAGGGCAATGTATCTTTTCTTGTAACAAATTATGTTTCCTGCACTACCTTTCAAATACACAAGAGTAAGCATGTTCAGCACAAATATTCACTTCATTACCCATAAGAAAGGCAAGGAATCCTTGGATTTGAGATAGATCAATTACAGTCCAAACATCTGATTCCAAATCTCCACTCTGAATTCTTCACTCCGAACTTTTTCTTCACTCCAAATTCATCAATATGAATCGTCCTCGGTCTGAGAAACTCAATAAAATTTTATCTAGTACTTATTACCCATTCTTAATCTCCACTCCCAATTCTTCACTTCGAACTTCTTCTTCATTCTAAAATCTTCAATACGAATCTTTCTTGGTCTGAGAAACTCAATACGTTGTTAGCTAGTACTGATTCCCCATTCCAAATCTCCACTATGAATTCTTCTTCACTCTGAAACTTCTTCTTCACTACAAACTTATTCTTCACTCCGAATTTTTCAATCCGAGAAACTTAATACGATGTCCACCAGTATCAAATTCTCGTTACGATTGAAACTGCAATGAAGCTCTGTCGGCCAAACACATCTTTCTCTCTCTAGATTATCAGAGCTTATCTCACTACTTTTTCATCACAACCTTACTTAGCACCCTGGTCTCCTTTTATAGGTGCTCCAAAGAGTGCTTAGTCAGGAAAAAAAATATTTTCCCACTCACTTAAATTCACCTAAATCTTAATTTCTCCTAAAATCTCAGAGTAATTAAGACTCTGTAAACCCTTCTAGAATCATTTCGAATCTTCTTCTATTCACTTGATTTAGAGCTTTGGCATTTTCTGGATCTGACCATATTACATAGGTTACTCGGAGTCACATTCTCGAATCCACTCAGCTATCTTCTAAGCATCATATTCTCATATCCACCCTTCATGATTCTTCGACATCACTTTCTCAGATCCACTCTTCTTGAGTCATCGACATCACTTTCTCAGTATGGATTTTCGTTATGAATTCACGAATTCTCGGCATGACTCCGCACTTCTGGATACTAACTTCAAGTTCAGGAAGTCGACTCCAAACATCTGGAAACAAGATTCTTACTCCGGAAGTCAACTCCACACTTCTATTCAGTATGTAGACTCTTCAAATTCGGTCCAGGAATTAGACTCCACAAATTCTATTCAGGAAGTAGACTCTCTAAATTTGTTCAGGAAGCCGACTCTGCACTTCTGACTCTGGAAGTCAACTCCGCACTTCTGGTTCTCGTAACTGCTTCACCAGATTCTTGATATGAATTCTCGAAATAGCTTTTTCTTGCATCGTGAGTATTTGTATGTACTCACAAATTTTAGTTATAAAACTACAAAGCATCGTCACAATTTAAGGCCTTCACATCTCCTATCATCCAGATTTCATGAAATTTTCAATTTTTTGGTTCCGAACATCTCAATTTCCAGACTCCAAATTTACAGACTCTGAATTCTTTGATCACCAGGTTCTCAGATCTGAATTGTTCAATTTCCAGACTCTGAATTCCAGATTCCAAATTCTTCGAACACCAGGTTCCGAATGTTCAATATACTCGGTTCCGAATCTTCAAACATCCATCTTTATAATTCTAAGAAAATCATGGTGCCTTTCCTTTATGAAAACTTCATCAAGATCAACAAAACTCAATCCATGAAAACCATCTCTTCCTTCATCTTGGTCCTAACAATCTCCCCCTTTGGATTTTTTTGTCAACCAAGTTTTCATAAATCACCAAACTTTTAACCGTAAGAAATGGATTACTTATCAATAATTCTAAGCCTACATGAGCTAACTCATTGTCGGAAACAAGAGTCATTGACAGCAAAACCATGTTATCCATAGGTGGTGAAAATGACATCTTCGACTTCATACATCTTCAGCTTCATACATCCTGTAAACAACTTCAAGTTCTACAACCACTCCAACAAACAGTTCGAATAGTTCACATACACAAACAATGATGAGTTCACTACTTACCCATAACTCTCTCTTTAATCAAATAGATTTATGATACAAACAACTTATCCCCCATTCCAAAACAATCCAAATGTATGAGGAGAGAAGGTATATAGCAAGATACCTTAGCCTTGAAGAGAAAGAGGTTGGAAACCCCTGTTCAACCACAATCTTCAGAATGATTCCTTCAGCAAGGGTTTCGTGAAAATATCAGTAACTTGTTCAGAAGATGAAACATATTCAAGTATCAGTTCATTATTTTCCATATTCTCTTTTATGAAATGATATTTGATATCAATATGCTTCGATCGATAATGTTGGACTAGATTCTTGGTAAGATTAATTGTGATTTGATTATCACAGCCCAAGAGAAAGGGAAAATTCAATTCAACTAACAAATCTTCCAACTGTGTTTTCATCCAGATAAGTTGAGTAGCAGCCATGGTTGCAGCAACATATTCAGCTTCAACCGTACTAAGTGTAACATAATTTGGCTTCTTCGAGTTCCAGAAAACAAAACGTTTTCCCATTAATAACACTCCACCAGATTTGGATCTTCAATCATCAACGTTTCCTACCCAATCTACATCTGAATAGCCAAACAAATCAATGTTATTTGAACCACTATAATTTATTCTGAATTCTTCTGTGCCTTTTTTGTATCGGATAATTCTTTTTCTATTAACAAGATGTGTTTCTTTAAGAGCACTCTGGAATCTTGCACATAAGGTAAAAGTAAAAACAATATTTGTCCTTGATGATGTCAAGTATAATAAACTTCCAATCATCTTTTGATATTCTTTCTGATCAACTTCTTTTCCTTCATCATCTTTTCTTAGCTTCATTCCCACTGATATAGGAGTTGATACAGGTTTTGAGTTTTCCATCCCAAGCATCCGAAGAAGTTCCTTAGCATACTTTTCTTCAGAGAGAAAAATGAATTCTTTTTGTTGCAAAATTTGTAACCCAAGAAAGTATCTCATCTCACCCAACATGGAAATATCAAAGACATTCTCCATTTCTTCATCAGACCCTTCATAGTTTCATTTATCATTTCCATCAAAAATAATGTCATCAACATAGAAAATCACAATGAGAGAAAGATTTTGGCTTTCCTTGATGTACAGATTGCTGTCAACTCTCCCTTTCTTGAAGTTCATCTCCTTTAAGAAAGTGTCCAGTTTGGACTACCATGCTCTTGGAGATTACATTAGCCCATAAAAGGCTTTCTTTCACCCACACACATAACTTTCTTTCTTCCAAACAACAAATCCACATGGTTTCTCAAAATAAACTTCTTCATTGAGATCACCCTTAAGAAATGCGAATTTAACATCCATTTGAATGATTTTGTATCCTCATTGTGCAGAAATAGAAAGAAATATTCTGATAGTTTCTAATCTGGCCACCAGAGAAAAAGTTTCTTCAAAGTCAATTCCTTCAATATGAGAGTAGCCTTTGCAAACCAATGATGCCTTATTTCTAATAACTTCACCTTCTTAATTCAACTTGTTCTGGAAGATGCATTTGGTACCAATAATGTTCTTACATTAAGGCTTGGGTACGAGTTCCCATGTGTCATTCTTTTCAATCTGATCCAATTCTTCATTCAAGGATTGAACCCATTATGGATGCTCAAAGGCTTCTTTAACATCATTTGGTTCCACATTGGAATACAAGGAATTATGTGATATAGAATTACTTATTCTTCTTTTCTGAACCATGTGACTTTGATCACCAATAATATTCTGATCATGCACTTGTTTCATCAGCCTTGGATAATTTTTTCATGTGCCTTCATCATGACTTGATATTGCTGAATCAGATTCTTCATCTTGATTAGGATTACACTTCATTTCATCCTTATCATAATCATTAACTTCATCTTCCCCATCTTCCTTGTGTGTCTGGACATGTTTATCTTTTCTGGGAGTTTCAATGACTTTTACATCAACTGCATCCACAATTATTCTTTTTTCTTTGTTAAAGCATCTATAACCTCTTCATTCTGGTTCATATCCAAGAAAATTTCCATCTTCTCCTTTGAGCTTGAATTTTCCTCTGCTTCCACCTTTCTTCTTTATAATGCATGGGCTCCCAAAAACATTAGCATGTTTCTTACTTGGAGTAATGCCATAGAAAATTTCATCTGGAGTTATGTTTGATTGAGGCCTGTAGAAACATCGATATTGAATATAAAAAGCTATACTTGTAGCTTGCCTCCAAAAGTAATGAGTAAGTCCATGGTCAGGAAACATGGTTCTTCTCATTTCCACCGAGATTATGTTCTTCCTTTCAGCAACCCCATTTTGTTGAGGTGTATATGGAGCACTATATTCATTCTGAATCCCATGCTTCTCAAGTTAGTCTTAAAATTCTTCACTTCTATACTCACCACCATTATCTATTCTCAACTTCTTCACAGAGTAATCACATTCTTTCTCATCTTTCCTTATGAATCTTTTAAACATTTTCCGGGCATCTGACTTATACTTCATAAACATAACACATGTAATTCAAGTAAAATCATCAATGAATGTGATGAAGTACTTGTCTCCATTTGTTTATTGTTTTCTCATCAGCCCACATATATCAGAATATATTTGTTCAAGGGGTTGTTTAGAACAAATTTCAACCTTCTTATGCACAACACTTGTAATAATTCCTTTCTGACAGGTGCTGAAACACCAAACTCTTCTTCTGGGAAAATCTGGAATATCTCAAACAATTTCCATTTGAGATAACTTGCTCATATTTCTCTGACACATTTTCCCATGTCTTCCGTGCCATAGTTTATTTTCTTTGACTATGCTCATGTAACAAGAGTTTTGTGAATTTCCAACCTAAAACAGTTTTCCTTTAGTTCGTTGTCCTCTTGTAAAAATCTCCGAATCTTCTTCAATTTTCATAAAAAATCCATATTTCATGAAGATAAATTTGTTACCATCATCACATAATTGTGATACACTCAGCAAGTTGTGCTTCAACCCATCAACATAAATATTTTTCATGGACTTCAATATTTACTTCCCAATGATGGTTGATCCAGCACCTTTGATTTTTAAAAATTCATCATTGCCAAATGTCACAGTTCCTTCTTTATACCTTTTCACATTCTTTAGCAACTTCAAGTCTCCTGTCATATGTGAGGAACACCCACTATCAAGTATCCAAGGTCATTCTTCCTTCGTAACATTTAGAGCGGTTTCAACAACAAGATCTTTTTCTTCTTTTAATTCATTCTTTTCCTTCAGCTTCTGAGAATTAAGAACATTTTGTTGAGCTGGTAACAGTAAAAGACATCCTTTTGAAAGATTTCCAGGTTGCTAATACCTTTCGCAAATAGTCTCCAGAGGCTGGAACCTATTTTCTATTTTGACTTCATTCTTCTCAAATTTCCTCCAGAAAACCTTTTCATTCTTCTTTCTTTGAAGAGATTGACTCCCCCTCAATCTCTACCTTTCATAACTTCTGGGTTGGTGGTAATAATGTTGATTGAACCAACACATATTCGTTATATGCCTGAATCCACCACAATACCAACAGTACCCATAAAAGGAGTATATTCCTCTAATGATTTTGTTCTGATACTTCATTGTTACTCTTTCTTCAGCCCCACCAACCATTCTTTTGTTAGCAAGATTGCACTGCTGGAATTCTACCTTATCTGATTTTGGTTGTTTTTCAGAAGTGTTAGACCTAGGTTTCCTTGAAACTTTAGAGTTCCCAGTAACGCTGGTCTTGATCACATAAGCATCTTTCTCAGCTTTCTTCTTCACAGCAACCACTTCATTCTTCTGTTGACATTTCTCATAATGTTCTTGTTGAGATAATTCACCAACATCAGTAGTTGGGTTTTGAAAAGAAATGTTTTTTATTCAACTTCTGAGAGCTTCATTTGAACAAGCTCTTATTCTTCCTCTTTTTTCCTTCAGCTTTAATTTCATGTGCTCATTTTGATTTTTCTCAACTTCCAGAGACTACTTCAAGTCTTCAAGAAATTTCTCAAGTTCTTCTTTATCATTGGCTTGATTAGATGCTGAAGAACACTCATCATCCAAATTTTTGTTAAGCTTCTCCAGCCTTCTGATCTTCCTTAAACATTCCTTCAATTCTTCTTTCAGATGCAACTAAAGATGAGTTTATTCTTCTTCTAAGCTGCTGCTTTTGAAATCTTCATCATTCATTGTTGCAAGGAAATTATTTTCTACACCATGCTACAATGATTTTTTGGATTCATCATCATATTCTTCATCTTCTTCATTTACAGATAGAAAACTTTTTCGCTTGGATTTGATGAACTTATTTTCATTCCCTGACTTTCCTTTACCACCCTGATTCTTCAATAACATTCTTGGATTTCTTTCTTCTTCATCACTGTCTTCTTTATTCTCCCTTCGAGGGCAGTTAGCCACAATGTTTCCAATACCTCCACATTCAAAACACTTCAAGGGAAGTTTTCCCTTGTATTTAACTGTTACTATTTTAAATTTTTTTGAAAACATGGATAAGATATCATTAATATTTTTACATACCTCACTTTCAGAGTCAGAATCACCACCATATTCTTCAATCAAGATCATCTTAATCTTTTCCTTCTTCATGGCTTTGAAAGATAATTATCTTTCAGCCTTTGTTGTGGTCTTCATAGACTTTTCCCCTATCATCTCGTATGTAATGAGTGTGTTATTAAAATCATCAAGAGATAGAGTCTCTGAATCTATGTCTTCTAATGAAGATACATTCGCATAGAATTTATCAGGAAGAATCCTCAAGATCTTTTCCACCAAAGTAGAGTCTTTTAGCTCTTCACCAAGACATCTGAGGATACTAACAATATCGTTTCCCTTGGTAAAGAAATCTCCAACAGATTCATGCTCTCCCATCTTCAAGTCTTCATATTTCAATCTCCAGATTTGTTGTTTGTCCTTCTTGACTTTATAATTGCCTTCGTATATGTTTTTCAGTTTGTCCCATATACCTTTGGTTGTGGCCACTCCTTTTACTCCCAATAATACACTTTCAGAAAGTGAAGACAATATATCATTCTTAGATCTTCCATCTTTCTCAAGAAACTTCCTGTCAACAGGTGTGAGTGGAACATTGTCTTCAATGGGGGGAAACCCAACTGTTACGGCTTCAAGAAAATCATAACTAATAGACATGAGAAATGGTAGAATTATATCCTTCCAGATGTGATAGTTATTCTAATCGAATACAGAAATTCATTTACTTTTCACACAATTCAGATTCTCCATCAGCAAGGAAAACAAAGACATCCTGGCTATGATACCACTTGAAAGGACATAGTTGGAGTAATGATCCAATGAGAGGGGGGAGGGGGCGAATCAGTGGTACCCCTTTTTCTTCTTTTAAGTTATCTTAAAATTGAGAACAACCTTTGTCTCCTGTTAAAGATATAATTCCCTACTGAGAAACAAACAATCACACATCCAAAGGAACACGTTGATTTACAAGGTTCACTATTCAATATGAATAGCTACGTCTGTGGTATGGTGGGAAACAATCCAGCACCCTAAAATCCACTATGAAAACAATCCATGGATTACAACGAGTTGGATATGACCTTACACTCGTTAAGAACTGTGAAACAATCACTCCAGTGCATGTGCACCCACTTAGCAAAATAGGGAAAAGTCTCTTTTCTTGTAACAACTTATGTTTCATGCACTTACTTTCAAATACACAATAGTAAGCAAGTTCAGCAAAATTCTTCACTTCATTACCCAGAAGAAAGGCAAGGAATCCATGGATTTGAGATAGATCAATTACAGTCCGAACTTCCCATTCCGAATCCCCACTCTGAATTCTTCACTCTGAACTTTTTCTTCACTCCAAATTCTTCAATCTGAATCGTCCTCGGACTGAGAAACTCAATACGATTTTAGCTAGTACTGATTACCCCTTCTGAATCTCCACTCCGAATTCTTCACTTAGAACTTCTTCTTCAATATAAAATCTTCAATATGAATCTTTCTTGGTCTGAGAAACTCAATACGTTGTCAGCTAGTACTGATTCCCCATTCCAAATATCCACTCTGAATTCTTCTTCACTCTGAACTTCTTCTTCACTCCGAACTTATTCTTCACTCTGAATTGTTCAATCCATGAAACATAATACGGTGTCAACCGGTATCAAATTCTCATTGCGATTGAAACTGCAATGAAACTCTATCTTCCAAACACTTCTTTCGCTCTCTAGATTATCAGAGCTTATCTCACTAATTTTTCATCACAACCTTACATAGCACCATGGTCTCCTTTTATAGGTTCTTCAAAGAGTTCTTAGGCGGTAAACAAAAATATTTTCACACTCACTTAAATTCTCCCAAATCTTAATTTCTCCTGAAATCTCAGATTAATAAAGACATTGTCAACCCTTCTATAATCTTCTAGAATATTCTTATCTTCACTTGATTTAGAGCTTTGGACTTTTCTGGATCCGACCTTATTACACAGGTTACTCGAAGTCACATTCTCAAATCCACTCATCTGTCATCTCAGCATTATATTCTCAGATACACCCTTCTCGATTCTTGGACATCACTTTCTCGGATCCTCTCTTCTTGAATCTTCAACATCACTTTCTCGTTATGGAATTTCATTAAGACTTCACCAATTCTCGGCATGAATCCACACTTCTGGCTATGAACTTCCGGTTCAGGAAGTCGACTCTGAACTTCTGGCAATGAGCTTCTGACTCTGGATGTCGACTCCGCACTTCTGTTCAGGAATTCGACTCCAAAAATTCTGTTCAAGAAGTAGACTCCGCAAATTCTGTTTAGAAAGTAGACTCCGTAAATGTTTTCAGGAAGTCGACTCTGCACTTCTGACTCTGGAAGTGAACTCCGCACTTCTGGTTATTGTAACGGCTTCACCAGATTCTCGATATGACTTCTCGAAAAAAAAAAATTTGCATCGTGAGTACTTGCATGTACTCACAAATTAGAGTTACAAAATAGCAAAGCATCGTCACAATTTAATGCCTTCACATCTCCTATCAGTCAGCTTTCAAGAAATTTTCAATTTCCCAGTTCCGAACATCTCAATTTCCAGACTCCGAATTTTCAGACTCCAAATTCTTTGATCACCAGGTTCGTTGTTCCAAAAACCTCAATTTCCGGACTCCAAATTCCAAATTCCAAATTCTTCAAACACCAGGTTTTGAATGTTCAATATACTTGGTTCTGAATCTTCAAACATCCAGCTTCTGAATTCTATGAAAATCAAGGTTCCTTTCCTTTATGAAAACTTCCTCAAGATCAACAAAATACAATCCATGAAAACCATCTCTTCCTTCAGCTTGGTCCTAACGGATGTAATCCCACTTGGTTGAGGATCCCATGATAAAATTACTATTCTTGGTCATCGAATACTCACTATTCGTTTCCTTTGGGGAAATTAATAAACTAATGAATTTTATATTAAGGAAACCTCTCTCCCCTCCACTATAAATACCACCCTTCACTCCCTCATTTCCTCACACCTCTCATGCTCCAACCCTTCTCAAAACTCTGCCCAAAAAGCTTCCCTAATCCCTCCCCCACGTCCAATAGCTGATGGTCTCTTCAAAAGACCAAGAATAGTCCCTTAATGAGGATCTCAAGCGGAGTATTCAAGAGGTAATTTCTCTCCCTCTTCTCCTTTAATTTTCATTCATGTTCAAGTTCATTTATTGATCTCTCCCAACCTATATTCATAAAAATGGTATTGTAACTCTAGAATTACACATATAAATTAATTTTATGATTCTATTTGGATATTATATAATCCAACATCATTTCCCTCTTCCTTTTATTTTATTAAAGAGAACGTTGTTCGTGAGGTGTTAATTTATCACCTTCAAGAAAGAAATGCTTTATTCTTCCATTTCAACATTCAGATATGTTCATGAAACCATTTTTATGGTTGAACCAGAATATGTTATATGTATTATGTCATATATAAAGTTCTGGAAATAACTTATGTATATATTAATAAGTGATAATTTAATACATGTTCATTGTGATCGAAAAACCGCCCAAATTAAACCAAACATTCATAATTTAATTCATATCAAATGATTCATACACATGGATATGATATGATTCATAATAAGATCATTAAAAATCCTATAATATCATTAATATCATGTAATATCATTTCTGTATGTTTACTCATGTTCTACAAGAACTTCAATTTAAGAATACAAGTGAAACAGTCAAGGAAACCATGAAAACAAACAGTCTTCAACAATGTTTTAAAACTATGCAAACCATATAATGGAAAATAAAATCAACTAATGAAACCATAAGGAACCATATTAATATAAACATGTTTCTAGATTTCTAATTAATGAATATAATGTCATTATATTGGACATTAAAGAGAAGGAAGCATTCATACACAAGGTAAGGGGAAATCTCGAACACAATTTTCATCCTTCGGGATCTCCCTATTTCACTCCAATTTTGATATGGTTACTCCTTAAAGATCATTTTCTAATCATTATATTTACTTTCCAGGATGTACGTGTTTTTCAATTGTTTTTAGGTCAAACAAATTTTTTTCCAAAAGAACTCCTCTTTTAAGAACACCCCGTTTTCTTCTCACTCAAAGTGGACGGTTCTTGTAACATATATGTTATTCCCTCTTTCTATTGGGAACCCAATGCTTATAATTATGTTATTATGAGATGAATCCCATTACATTACATGGGTTATTTATTTAAATTTTTGATATGTGGTCCATGTGGAACACATGGTAATGATAATGTTATGATGTCATGGGTGCACCCAGAATTATATAGCGCAATATGAATGTTTCAATGTGACGGGTGCGCCCAGAATTATAAAGCACTCCAGTGCATTGAGTAAAGTGATGAATCTCATGAGTAAATGGGAAATGATGTGTGAAAAATATTCTATCTTGGTTCACAAGTATGTGTGATACATAACCACTAAGACATGATGTTTCAATTTTATGTGTTTCCACATTTCAAGTCTTATATTTATGCTTCCTCTCATGTTCATGATCTTTTTACCAGGTTATGATTATGCTCACCCCATGATATATTGTTCTTATATATCATCTTACTGGGCTTCTAGATCACCCATTTTGATGTATATACTCAGGTGGCTAAATGTACTAAGAAGAGGACAAGGTCCAATAAAAAGATAGAGAAGATGAAATTAAATAAATGTTTCTGCTTGATGTTGTAATTGTTATGTGTGGTCCTAGTTTCACCAAGACACTAAAACGTTGGATCCTTTATGTGTAATAATATTATGTTATTTATCAGTAAAATGATGTAATAGTAATGTAAGAAAATGTCGGGTCTCAATAGTTGGTTTGAGATGAAAGGTTTAGATAATTTAGGAATTAGGATTAGTGAACCCTAGTGAAAACTTATAGCATGAGACTAAGTACAAATATGCAGAGAAGAATATTTACATAGGGATCCCGCATGTTATGTTTTTGGAATAAATTGTTTAAATAAATATGTTATTCATGACTTGATTACTTATGTTTTGTTCTAACCTTTTCTATTTTATAAAATGGTGGGAACAAGGAGAAATCAGGGAAACAACTTGTGCAAGGGCCAATGCAAGGATTTCCCGAATGACTTCCCCAATGATTTGTGAGGTGGAGTTCAGAAAATAATGACGATTATTACCCAATTATCACAGGTTATGAACAATAAACATAATAATGGGGAATGTCCTCCTTCACCAAAGAGGGAGTAACTGTCTATCGAATGTTTTATACGGCAACGACCACCAACGTTTAGTGGATCTTCTCGTCCATTAGTTGCAGAACAGTGTGTCGAATCCATGGAAAAGAAATTTTCTGTTATTCACTGTACCGAGATGGAGAAGGTGACTCTAGCCATTTAGTTTTTAGATGGATAAGCCGATCAATGGTAGTCTTTGATTAATAACACCAATCCAAGGGAGGAAATTGAAGAGATCAAATGTGAATACTTTAAGATAATGTTTCTTTATAAATACTTCCCACGAAATCTTTTCACGTAGATTGAGAGAGAATTGATAGACCTCGTGAAATAATAAGAAGAATCCTTCACAACCTACGAAGTGAATTTCACAAGGCTTTCAATGTATGATTCGGGTTTTGTTATAAAAAATGATAGCAAAATTGATAGATTCTTTAGTGGATTAAAACCAAACCTTTGAAAGGATCTTGAAATTAGAGACTTTGGGAGTTATGAAGAAGTTGTTCAGTGTTATCTCATTGTGGATATGGAGTTTGGATAATGGTCCCATGGCTATGGTAATAAGAAATGAAAGAAGGAGTTTCAAGACGGTGGATCTAATGTCAAAGTTGGGAAGAAAAATCAATGACCCACATGCCAAAAATGTGGGAAGATTCACCATGGGAACTGCCTCAGAGGGACTGGAAGATGCTTAAAGTGTGGGAAAGAGGGACACCATGATCAAGAGTTTTGAAAAGAAATGAAAAGGAAGGATAATGTAGCCTATTAAAGGAGAGAACCACTCATGGTTCAATGCTACAACTTTTGGGAGCTAGGGCACTATGCAAACCAGTGCACTAAACCTCAAGTTCTCGAGGGTAATCAGTGTCAGCAGCCACCAAAGCCAAAGGGAAAAGGGATGGCTTATTCCACCACTATTACAGAGGTGTATCATGATAATGAAGTCGTACAAGTTACACTTCCTATTCACTAAAGAATCACAAAAGTCTTATTTGAATCTGGTTCTACGCATTACTTTATATCTTGGATGTTTTCTAGAACATTAGAATTGAAGCCCCAAAACCATGAATTAGCGATATCTGTAAAAACACAAAGTGGTGAAATCATTTCAACCCAAGTGTTTGACCCTTCTCTTGTTGGCGTATGTGGGAATATTCTTCCGGAAAATCTCGTAATAATTCCCTTGGTGGAATTCGACGCTATAATTGGAATGGATTGTCTCCTGTTATATAGAGAACCTATAAACTCTAGGGAAAAGGAAATATCTTTCCATATTCTAAACCATCCCATGATCCTCTACAATTTCAAGGAACATCATGAATCTCCTTTGAAAAATACATCAATGCTGTGGGTGTTGATTCCCTATGAATAAGCATACCTCCCCCAAATGGTTGAGTCGAAGGAATGTTCCAACCTTGAAGAAATGCTCATAATGAGGGAATACGGTGATGTATTTCCTGAAGAGTTACCCAGAATTCCCCTGGATTGTGAGGTAGAGTTCTCAATTGAACTCATACCTTGATTGAATCCTATCTCAAAGTGTCCCTATAGGATGACTCCAATTGAACTGGAGGAGTTAATGATGCAGCTGCAAGAGAATCTAGAAAAGACTTTGTATGCCCTAGTGCATCACCTTGGGGTGCATCAGTGCTCTTTTTGAAGAAGAAAGATGTAACAATGCAGCTATGTATAGATTATCAGGAACTCAACAAGATCACCATAATGAACAAGTATCCTCTCCCAAGGATTGATGACTTGTTTGATTAGTTAAGAGATTCTCAATACTTCTCAAAGGTGGATCTTCATTCTAGATATCATCAAGTAAAGGTGAATAAGGAAGATATTCAGAAGACTGCCTTTCGTACAACGTATGGGCACTATGAGTTTTTGGTGATTCCCTTCGGAGTTTCTAATACCCCTGAAAATATTCATGGATATGATGAGTAGAGTCTTTAGACATTACCTTGACAAATTTGTGGTAGTTTTTATTGATGATATTCTCATCCACTCCAAGAGAATGGAGGAACATGAAGAACATATAAGACTTGTGTTGGCGACATTAAGAAATGTGAAGTGGTAGGCCAAGTTTAGAAAGTGTGAATTTTGGATGAATCAAGTCACGTTATCAGGACATCTGATCACAAGTTAAGGGATTTCTATGGATCCTTCAAAGACAAAGGCGATTGAAGAATGGCCTATGCCCTCTAGTGTCAAAGAATTCGTTAGTTTTCTTGGATTAGCTAGGTACTACCGACGTTTTGTGAGAAACTTCTCAGGATTTTCAAGCCCGCTAACTAAGTTAACAAAGAAAGGGGTAGAGTATGTACTGATAGAAGAATGTGAGGGAAGCTTCAAGGAGCTAAAGAGAAGGCAGATCACTACACCTGTACTCACACTACCGAAATGTGGATAACGTTTTGTGATATAAAATGATGCTTCATAGAAATTCTTGGGTTGTATAGTCATGAAAAATGACAATGTGATAACCTATGACTCACGATAGTTAGTGATCCATGAGAAGAACTACCTGATGCATGATCTAGATATAAAAGCCTTGATTTTTGCCTTAAAAATATGGTGGCACTACCTTTATGGCGAGAAGCGTGACATATACACCGATCACAAGAGCCTAATGTATATATTCACACAAAAGGATCTCAACATGCATCAAAGGAGATGGTTAGAGCTAATAAAGGATTATGATTGCTCTATTAAATACCATATTAGAAAGGAGAACAAGGTAGCTAATGCTCTAGGCATAAAAGAACCTTCTACTCTATCAATGTTGTGGATTGAGAAAGATCCTATCTTCTTGGATATGAAAACAATGAATTTGGAAATCATAAGGGCAGGGGATACATCCTACCATGCCCAATTTATTGCACAACTATCTATCCAGGAGAAGATTAAGGAAGCACAAAGGGATGACGTGGAGATATAAAAGAGGGTGAATGTAGTAAAGGAGGGGAAGCTGCAAGAGATCCATATCAATGATGATGATGTGATTCAGTTTAGAACGCGGCTTTCTGTGCCTTCATCACTCTGGATAAATAAGGAGATACTGGACAATGCACATATCTCAACATTCTCTATCCATCATAGGAGCACCAAAATGTACCGTGATCTCCGAGAACACTTATGGTGGGATAACATGAAGAAGGAGATTGCGGAATATATATCAAGGTGCTTGGTAAGTCATAAAGTTAAATATGAGGGACAAAAGACCAAAGTTATGATCCAGCCATTTCCTATACCCACGTGGAAATGGAAAAATGTTACTATGTAATTTGTCATGGGTTTCCCGAAGACGTCAAAGGGAAATAATGCGATATGGGTTGTGGTTGACCGACTCACCAAGACTTCCCATTTTAACGCTATTTGGGAAGACCTCTCATTTGAACAACATGCGAAGATATATGTGAAGGAAGTGGTGAGACTACACGGTGTTCAACTCTCAATTGTCTTTGACCGTGATCCACGGTTCACATATAAATTCTAGAGGAGGCTTCAACAATATTTGAGTACAAATTGAAATTTCATCACCGCCTATTATCCCCCAACTGATCGCAAATCTGAAAGGACTATTCAGAAACATGAAGATATGCTAAGAGCCTGCTCTCAAGAATTCAAAGGTGGATGGGATCAGCATCTCACATTGGTTGAGTTCTCATATAAAAATGGCTTCCACTCGAGTATTTAGATGGCTCCATATAAATCTCTGTATGGAAATAGATGTAGAACTCCATCTTATTGGGATGAAGTTGGAGAAAGAATGCTACATGGACCTGATCTTGTTCAAGAGATGAATGAGAAGGATCAAGTCATCCAGAAACACATCAAGGCTTCTCAAATTCAGAAAAAGAGTTATGCTGACAACCGTCGAAGGAACTTGGAGTATGACGTTGGAGATAAAGTCTTCCTTCGAATATCTCTATGGAAGAGAGTCATGCGATACGGGAGGAAAGGGAAGCTAAAACCAAGATATATTGGCCCCTTTGAGATCATTGTCCACATAGGAGCTATGCCCTATCATCTTTCCCATCCACCGAATATGGCTCAAGATCATGATGTGTTTCATGTATCACTACAGAGGAAGTACATACCAGACCCCTCACATATACTAAACTCAGCGGTGGTGCAACTGGAAGATGATCTCTCCAATGTGGAGAAGCCAGTAATGATTTTGGATCAGAGAGATAAGGTTCTACACAACATGACAACCCATCTTGTCAGAGTTTTATGGAGGAAACATAAGTTTTAGGATGCATCTTGGGAACCAGAAGAGTCAATGAAGGAGAAACAACATCACCTGTTTGTGTAAAGTGAACTTCTGGGCGTGAAATTTTTTAAGGGGGGAAAAATGTAACAACCCAATGTTTTTAAATGGAAATTCCCTTATTATATTTATGTTATGAAAACACAACATAATGAACTACTAAGTGATAAGTGTCCATTATGTTATTTTTTTTTCCATTTCTATGTTTTGAATTTCAAAAATCTGACTTACACGGTTGTGTTCATGATGATTTTTGGAGTCTAATGAAACCAAAATAATTTTCACTGAACAGTAATGTACCTTTATGAATATTAACATACCCTCATGAATAGTAAAATGACCCTTATGAATAGTAAATCATCCAACATAAGAGTAACCTTACCCATGAACAATTAAATAAAATTTAGACATCCTAGAAAATGACAATTTGACCTTAGTAAATGTTTTGGTATTTTGTAAGTCATAAATAATTAATTTTAGGTATTTAATTAATTTAAAAGAAAAATTATTTTCTTAAAAAAAATTCATTAATTATCAAATAATTGTCTTATAGTGTTTAGATAATTTTGTATGACCATACAAATTTTTTAAAAACAATATAAAATCAGTTTTAATTTTTAAAAACTGTTTTCTAAGTAAATTATGATTTTAATTTAAAAATAAATTCATAATATTTAGATATTTTCTTTTTGAAAAATGGACTTCATTTTTTTATTCTACACATCAAAAAATGGTTGGGGTAATTTTTTGGTATTTTTATGAAATACATGAATTTTTTATGAATAGTGAAATACCGCAATTTACAAAAATAAGCTAAATAAGCTAATTATATAGTCATGTGATGTTCTGCTGATGGAAGCCCACTTGTTTTGAGATAACATGATAAAATTACTATTCATTTTCATGTAATACTAATTTTACTTTTTTTAGGGTAAATTAATAAACTAATGAATTCTATATTAAGGAAACCCCTCTCCCCTCCACTATAAATACCACCAATCACTCCCCCATTTCCTCACACCCTTGAAGCTCCAATAATTCTCTAAAATATGCCCAAACACCTTCCCTATCCCCTCCCCCACATCTATGATCTGCTCGTCTTGTCAAATGACAAATATGAGGCCCTTATGGATGATCTCAAGAGGAGGATTCAAGAGGTAATTTCTCTCCCTCTTCTCCTTTAATTTCCTTTCATGTTCAAGTTCATTTCTTGATATCTCCCCACCTATCTTCATCGAAATGGTATTGTAACTCTAGTATTATACATATAATTTAAATTTATGATTCTAATGGGATATTATATCATCCAACCTCCTTTCCCTCTTCCTTTTATTTTATTAAAGAGAGTGTTGTTCATGAGGTGTTAATTTGTCGCCTTCAAGAAATAAATGCTTTCTTCTTACATTTCTACCTTCCTATAGAGTCTTGAAACCATTTTTATGGTTGAAACAGAATATTTTATATGTATTATGTCCTATTTGAAGTTCGGGAAATAACTGAAGGCCATATTACTAAGTGATAAATTAAAACAACTTCGTTGGGATCGAAAAACTGCACAAATTAACCCAAACAATCTTCATTTAATTATTATCTAATGATTAATCCACATGGATATAATATGATTCATTATAAGATCATTCAAAATACTGTAATATCATTAATAAAATGTAATATAATTTTTGTATATTTACTCGTGTTCTACCCGAACGTCAATTTAAGAATTCAAGTGAACAACTCAAGGAAACCATGAAAACAAACATTCTGAAACAATTTTTTAAAATTTTATATCTCATCCAAAGGCACATAAAATCACTTAATGAAACCATAATGAACCATATTAATATTAACAAGGTTCAATATTTCTAATTAATGAATATAACGACATTATACAGGACATTAAATAGAAGGAATCATTTGGATACAAGGTAAGGGTAAATCTCGATCCCAATTTTCTTCCTTCAGGTTCTCCCTATTTCACTCCTATTTTGAAATGCTTACTCCTTAACGATCATTTGTTCATCACTGTCTTTAATTTTCTTGGATATACTTGTTTGTCACTGGTTTATAGGTCAAACAAAATGTTTTCCAAATGAACTCCTCTTTTAAGAACACCCCCTTTACTTCTCACTCAAAGTGGACGGTTCTTTTAATATATATGTTATTCCCTATTTATTTGGGGAACCCAAATCTTATTAATGTGTTATTATAAGATGTGACCCATTCCATTTCATGTGTTAGTTATGTACATTTTTTATTTGTGTTCCATGTGGAAAGCATGATATTGATAATATTATTATGTGACAGGTGCGCCCAGAATTATATAGCGCAATATGAATGTTTCAAAGTGACGGGTGTGCCCAAAATTATACAGCTCTCCAATGAATTGGGTAATGTGATGAATCTCATGAGTAAATGTGAAATTATGTGTGAACAAGATTCTATATTGGTTCACAATTATGTTTGGTAGTTAACCACTAAGACATGATGTTTCAATTTTATGCATTTCCACATTTCAAGTCTTATATTAATGCTTCCTCTAATGTTCATGATCTTTTTCCCATGTCATGATTATGCTCACCCCATTCTATGTTGTTCTTATCTATCCTCTTACTGTGGTTCTAGCTCACCCTTTTTAATGTATATCCTCAGGTGGCTACATTTACTAAGGAGAGGAAAAGTGCCAATAAAAAGCTAGAGAAGAAGAAATTAAATAAATGTTTATACTTGATGTTGTAATTGGTATGTATGGTCATAGTTTTCCCAAGACACTAAACCTTTTGATCCTCTATGTGTAATACTATTATTTTTTTTATCTTTAAAATGATTTAATAGTAATGTAGGAAATGTTCGGGTTGCTATAGTGTGTTCCACCCTTATCTGGATTCTTTTCTGGTAGTCTTCATGGATGATATCTCTTTGTACTCTCACACTCGACACGACCATGCTACCCATCTTGAGATCGTTCTGAGTACACAGAGAGAGAATCATCTATATGCTATGTTCTCAAAGTGCCACTTTTGGATGGACCAGATACACTTCCTGGGTCATATTATCTTAGAGGCAGGAGTTGCGGCAGACCCAGAGAAAGTAAGAGCAGCAGTTTCTAGGAGTAGCCCAAGAATGTCTTTGAAATATGAAGTTTCTTCTTGATGGATGGTTACTATAGGTGATTTATACAGCAATTCTCCCACTTAGAAGTGCCATTGATAGGTTCCACTAAGAGGGGTGTGAAGTTCATTTGGTCAGAATCTTGCGAGACAGCCTTTCAGGAGCTGAAGGGAAGGTTTACACCAGCACCAGTCCGGACACTACCAGAGAAAGGGAAGAGATACATAGTTTAATATGATGAATCATGTATTTGTATGGGAGAATTTTTTATGCATGGTGATCAAGTAGTTACATACGGGTGTCAGCGGTTGAGGCCACATGAGAGGATTTACCTGAAGCATGATCACAAGTTTGCTGCAATTGATCATGTGTTACGCTATTAAAGACATTATCTATTGGGAGAAAATTGTATGGTGTTTAAGGACCACAAAACTCTAAAATAAATCTTTACCCAACGTGACCTGAATTTGAGACAACAAAGGTTGGATGAATACCTTCAGTAGTTTGACATTGAGCTTTCCTATACACTTGGTAAGGGTAATTCTGTTGCTGATGCACTGAATAGGAGGACTCAAATACATGATGTGCAGGAGGACAGTGGTGAGTGGAAGCTCATGGATTTGTTCAATGAGATGCATTTGGAGGTTCATGATAGTCAGGGGAGATCCTATTATTCATCTTTATCTTTGACTTCTACCCTCCTGGATATAGTGAGGATGAGACAACAATCAGATTCAGAAGGCCTAGTTCTATAGGAGTTAGTGGAAAGTGATGACCCTCCTCTCGGTTGGATGATAGGTGATGATGAGGTACTGTGTATCCATGGATGAGTGTGGGTTCCATGGGATATACACTATTAGTTGATGTAGGAGTTTTATGCTTCAGCTTGAGCAGTGCATCCTAGATCTTCCAAAATGTACCGTGACTTGAGACATCAGTATTGGTGACCGGGTATGAAACAAGAGGTAGCTAGTTTTGTTGTTAGATGTTACACCTATTAGTAGGTGAAGAAAGAGAATTAGAGGTCCGTCGGAATATTACAACAGTTTTCCATTCTAGAGTGTAAATGGGATGATGTTGTGATGGACTTCATGACAGGGATTCCAAGGTCACCTTGTGGCAGTGATTACATATGGGTTGTTGTGGACAGACTTAAGAAGGTAGCTCACTTTTTTCCGGTCAAGGAGACCTTCAGTTTTGATTAGCTCTAGAAGATGTATATCCAAGAGGTAGTACGCCTTAATGGGGTCCTCCTTTATATCGTTTCAGATAGGGACACCCTTTTTACGTCTCATTTATGGCAGAGTTTTCAGAGGGAACTGGGTACACATGTTCTTTAAAGCATAGATTACCACCCTCAAAACAATGGCTAGTCAGTGTGTAAGATACAGGTTCTTAATAACATGATGTGTGCAAGTGTCCTAGACATCAGGGGATCTTTGGAGAAGAACATACCCCTATTCGAGTTTTCATACTATAACAGTTTTTAGGAAACTATTGTTTTGGAACCTTTCAATACTTTATATGTTAGGCCATGTCGATCACCCTTGTGATGGTTGGAGATAGGTGAGGTAGCTTTACTGGGACCACAGCTCGTGCAGGAGACTTCAGAGCTGTACGAGTTGATATAGAAGTATATGGATTCTGCACAGTATTGTCAGAAATCTTATGGTGATCACCGCATACGACCCTTAGAGTTCATGGTCAGGGATCATGTTTTCATACATGTTTCACCGAGGCTGGGACATAGGCGGATCAGGAGACATGGTAAACATTCACTGAGTTATGTGGGGCCGTTTGAGATTATGGAGAGAGTCGGGCATGTTGCCTATTGTTTGCAGTTACCACAGAGGTACTAGGCCATGCACAATGTCTTCCACATTTCTCAGTTGTGCCATTATCACTCAGAACCATCTCACGTTTTCAGCTCGAGGAGGTTGAACTTAAAGCCGATGAATCCTTTGAGGAGAATCCAATTTGTATTGTTGTTAGGATCACGAAGGTTCTATGAGGCTGGTCGGTTCCTCTCGTTCAGGTGATATGGCAGCATGTCCGAGTGCATGGCGAAACCTGGGAGAAGGAGACTAAAATACATGCTCAGTGTCCAAAGTTGTTCTCAGCGTTATCTTCCCCACCATTGGAAGGGCTATTCAGGGACGAATTTCTTTAAGGGGCGATGTTTGTAAGAACTCGATTATTATTCTTGATGTAAGAGTTTCAAAATATCCTTTTTCCGTAAGTGTTTTTGATAAAATAATGAAAATGGGGAAAAATCCAAAATTTTTTGGGTACACGTAGTGTACTTTTCCTCATGTCGTGTACTTTGGTCGTGTGGGAAGAGTACACAGGGCGTGTAGTCTTGTCGGTGATGATGGGTGTAAAAACTGACTACAGGACATGTAATCAGTCGACATGTGAATAGTATGTCCGTGTGATTAGCCACCAGTAGAGTGATAGTACAGGCTGTGTACTCTGAAATACACGTCGTGTGATCAAGTCGACAGATGAGAAATGAGGTGGAGAAAAGTGGCTTCCAGTGGAAAAATTAAAAAATGATAAGTACACCCCATGTACATGATAGTACACGTTGTGTTGTTGTGTATATATGTTATAAAAAAGCATTAGCCTACTCATCTTGATGAAGAGGCAGTGGGTTCTTTTGGAGCACTAGAGAGATGACTGGATCTTGGAAGAGCTCCTGACCACACACCAGGACTCTGATTTCTTCGCCGGCGATCTCGTTTGAACCGAATGGGTGAGTTGTTCACTCTTATTGACCATATCCTTCCAATTACTTCCTGAGGTGATGTTATTTGAGTTTGAATGGGTGAGAATTTATCCTAGATCTACACTGTTATCGGTTGTTTTGGGAGGCTTTGTTCGCGTATATCGATCAGCTGAGATCGAGGTAGGTGGTATGGTGTTTATTTCAAACTATCAAGTTGTTTATGTGTATCTTTGTGATATGAACCCATGTTTGGGGTTTTTTAGGGATTAGGACATGAATAATAAAATACCTAAAATTTCATAGGTAATTTAATGAATATGTATAATCTATTTTTTGGGATCACTGCCTTGATCCAGGGCCACCCCGTGGGTGCATTTCCCCTGTTTATCCATTTGGACAGGTTACCGAAGTGTATACTGTAATTTAGAATTCTTAGAGTTTTAGTGGGAGAAAATGTATATGTAATTGCTTTCTTATGTGTTGGGATCGTTCCTCTTACTTACATAGCCTAAGGGTAGTGTTTTTCTTAGCCTGAGGGTAGTGTATTGTTTAGCCTGGGGGCAAGTGTTCCATTTAGCCTGAGGGAAACGTTTCTTATGCATGTGGGCAGTATCTTCTGTGACTAAGGGGTTCATATCACACGCCTGAGGGAAATAAGCGTTATTCCTATGGTAAATCACCTGTGTCTTTTGATTCTGATCACATGAGGGTAAGGTTTTTCATGTCTGAGGACTCTTTTTACACATATATTCACTATGGTGATTTCACATGTTATACCTACCAATCTAAAGAACATTCTTGGTAATATTTTACCTTCTACTTATTAGATTGCCTATTTTGGTTTTTTCTACGGCACTATATAAGAGATTGTAGGCTGAGGCTGAGTCTTAGGAACATATAATTCAATTATATTAAATGGTTAAATAATCATTAAACGGAAATGGAACTTGTAGGAGTAGCTTCTTTTCGGTACTTCTTAGAATACTGCATTTCATTACTGCACAACGTTGTTGCACATTTCACTGCCAGTTGGGTATGAGACTTTAGTGGTTCCCAACTAGGATTTATTTATCAAACCATGTTTGGGTCATGTCATGGGCCCAAACAGATTATATTATTGTAGGTGTTGATAAGGGAAAAGTTCCCAATACCGATAGTTGATGTTGCAGCGGAGTAGGGGAGCATGGGTCTAATATTAGGCTTGCGATACTGTTGAGTTCCTACTGTGCAGTTTGGTTTTTGTATTTCTGTACTTGTACTTTGTATTGTATTATTGTAGATTGTAGTGTATTCTGTTTTGACTACTTACTTATACTTAGGGTCATAATGCCTCACCATGTATATATATGAGTGTTGTCATCTTTTAGATCTGTTATTTTGTCCATTTATGCTTGGCATTGTTTAATACTTCTGTTATTAGTATTTTTATATTTTAACCACTACGAAACACTTCAAAAAATGATGGCGTAGTTTCCCCACTATCAGAATTAGCCCCTCGCTGCTAGTCGGAAGCCTCTGGCGTTTTGGGAAATGTGCTTGAGGTCATGTGACCAATCATGTTCGGGTCACCCGTTGAGTGGCACCCAGATCCGGGACGATACAAATACATTTATTATGTAAACAAATCATGTTACATGTACTTATTTCCGATACAAAAAATATATTCAATTGAAATACAATTCTTCAATTCCTTTCCTAGAAGAAAGGATAGAAACTCATGGACTTTGAAATGAAAATATGAGTATGGTTTTCAAGGTCTAATTTTTCATATCGGATTCATTGGAATATGATTCTCCCAAAATATTTGTTCTTTCCTGATTTTATGATAAAATACAATAGAAATTAATTATATTCTCTTCAACACCTGATTATGATAAAAGTCAATAAGATTTTCCCTCAATCTAGGAATTCATATGAAAAACTCCTAATCATGATTAATCTAGCCTGATATAATGATAATCCAAAATCAAATTTACTTCTCCATCAAAACCTTGTCAACAAAAGGTCGATACGTTAACTTCTTCTTATCTCTAAAAACTCAACACATCTCTCTCAACATTTGTGAAAAATACATTTTCATATAAAAAGAACAATATTCTTTTTGTCTATTATAAGTGACCCAAAATAGGGTAGGGTGGGAATCCCAAAAACATTCCATGTCCCTTAAATTTACTCACACATGAATTTCTCCAAAAAAACGTAGATCAATTAGGGATTTATAATGCATCTCTTTGATTAATGATTATTATTTAAATTTAAAATCCTTATATAGACTTTAATTTGAATCATTAGTGTTATTTCAATTTTTGAGTATGATTATTCTCATTCGGGTTTCTTCAATACAATGCTCTGTAACAATTCAATACAAATTTATGAATAAATTTATACCATTATGATTTTCCGAATATGAATCTCAGAATTGATTTGAATCAAAATATTTCATTTGAATGCACAACTCCCCCATGAAAAATCTTTGAGAAATCAACTTCGCCTATTTTTTTCATTACCCACATGAGATTTAAAAGAACATCTTCTCCTATCCTCTTGACACGGTTGAAAAAATACAAAATAATTAAACCCTTTGGAAGGTTTGAATACATTGGCTGTCCCATTTGATACTTCCCTTCACTTAAAATACTTAAAAACCCACATCAATGTATTAAAAATTTAAATCAATGCGTTATAAAACTCATCCTGATTTTGATATATAGATTGTAATATTTTAGTGTGTAGTTGGCCTGAGTATGATCTTTTGTAAATAGGATTAGACTATGTACAATCATCCTAGCTATGAATATTCATGAAATGATCCTATCCATGTATGGAATTTCTATGTCATATCCAATGGATTACAAAGATTCCATATTAAATATTTACCACCAATTTATATTGGATTTCATTTTTTCAATAACAACTGGTAACACTTATTTCTCTCAAATTGGCCCTACCTTTAAAGAAAAATCACCTTTTTAATCGAATGATTCTCTTCAACTGGAACAACCATTCTTTTCACTTCCCCTTTCATTCATCGATATTGCATCAAAATTTCTAAATTCATATTATGATTAATTTGAAATACGAGTCAAAAAAGAATCATCACAATTTATTCATCGTAGTCATAGAGACAATAATTCAAACTATCCACTTCATCCCTATCAGTTATAAAATTACTATGATGACAAATACTTCTAGAAGAATTTATTCACATTCATTACATACTTGTGTTAATTCTAATAAAAAAAATTATTCCCAATAAACTTCTTTTAATTATAATTGACTTTTATAGTGATTATGATTCTTTTGATAACACGAGTCAGATAAATTTCAAAAAATGTGTCTATTTCTTTGAATATAGGGATCCAATTCTTTTCAGAAAAACCTCAATATGACTTTTTCCATAAAACAATTGAGTCGATTTCCAAAAACATTCCTCAAAAAAAGACAATACATGAATAAAAACCACATCATAATTGACTTGTTCCTAAAATTATTCATCCATATTTCACCAATGATTATATTACTGATTATTTTTTATGAAGGGGATTCTTAGTCAAGGATGCATCAATCCCTTTGTGATCCTTGATCACATTGGATTTGTGGCATATCATATAACACTCAATCCTAACCAATCTCACGTACATGATATGGTCTATGAATTAATAATGAGGAATTACATACTAGACCCTTTATTTCTATTAAATCTTGGGTAAGAACCATTGTATAATGATTTTAAATATAAATTTATGTCTATAAAGATCACAGAGTGTAGATATAATTTTCAATAAAATAAGACAAGACCCCTAGTCATTGTGTTATAGAGAACCCAAAATTTTGAGGAGGCATTGTAGAAAATGGAGGTGGTGATGAATCTAGATTACACTAATTTGTTTTAGTGTGACATATAAAACTTTTAATGATGAAATTTCTCACTGAGGGAGATTGTATCAACATGAACTTTTATAAATAAATTCTGCGTTATGACTAAATGGAAATCCTATTTTTTATTATGTTTATAGAAAAATCATTCAATTATTTGGTTTTATTATATCAGAATGGATTTAAAAAGTAGTAAATAAACATAACCGTTGATAATATATCAATTGAACCCAAATCAAATGATTAGTATAAATACACGGTTTTTGATAAATCTAGCATGCACAGATAAATGAAGTGATGGAATCGACTAGTAGGATCATATATTTAGATTCCAATTAATTATATCTCTAGAGAAATATAGTTTCAATTGGAATTCCACTTGAACAAAATAAATCCCATATCAAAAAAAATAAATCATTGGTGATATTGTTTTTTGGGGAATTTCAAGAATATCGAGATCACAACCCCAAACATGTACACTGAACCTCCCCATAAATATATCATTGAAACACCACTTACACGTAGGGAATTTTATAGAGTAGTAAAGGGAATCGTTTCAAGATAATAACAAAATTAATATGTATATTACATATAATAATATATATTTTTAATTTTTATGGTCATTAAATTTTAATTTATTTTTATTTTGAATTTATTACACCAAAATATCATTTTTTAAATATTCTATTTCAATTAATATATTCCTTTTTTATAAATTAATTCCTTCTAAAAATAAATGATACCTAATCATATGAATATAATAAATGAATTTAAAATAAATATAAATGAGAGAAATATTATTTTTTAATGAAATGTAATTTTTTTATAGTGGATAAAAAATGATTTTGACAAAAAAAACCAAAATTTTCAATATAAATGAAAAATTTGAATTAAAATATAAAATTAAAATATTAATAATATTTTTTATGAAAAAATAATCTTTCCTTGAACCATTCTGTCAAAATTTACATATGAGTTTATTTTTAATTTTTTTTTGAGACAATAAATTTTTTATGTAAAACATTAATATGTCATAAATATATGGTGTGATTTATGATATCATTATATCCAAAAATTGATATAATAAATTATATAAAAGGGATACATGAACAAATATATGTTTTCCCTTTATGATTATTTTTGAATTTATTTAATTTATATGAGAACTACTTTACGAATAATCCAAATCCTATATTATATTTTTTGGTTTTAAAATCTCTTATTTAAAAAAATTACACTCTTCTACATCACCTTGTGTAATATATTAATGGGTTCGGAATACGACCTCAAAAAATATTAATAACCACAATTATTTGGATGAAAATATATTAAAATAAATTAAAATGTTTTTGGTTTTGATTAACTTGTTTTATAGTGTCAAAAACCAATGTTTGGAAAATAATAATGAACTCTCCTCCCTTTTCCTATATAAACCCACCCAAGATCCCATTAATCATCTCTAAAAAACATTAGATACTATTGATACTCTTACCTCTACTATATATATTCCTCACATGGATCCTACATACCCTCTTAAAGCTCGTAATTTGATTTTGGAATCACCCACTCAAGGGAAGGGATCCTCTCTTTCCCTTCATTATTCAAAATCCTTATACTTTTTTTCTTTTTATATCATATTAATATTGTAGAGATACTTTTTTATCAAATAACCATTACTATAAATTATATTAGAAAATAATGATATACCACTTTTTCACTCATTATTCAATTTCATGAATCTATAGAAGTGTTGTTATTCTATAAAAATGTCACTTTTATTTTTCAATGCCAATCCTTTATGTTGTGAATAAAATAGCCACTTCCAATCATGGGTATTCACCTAAGAATACCTATACTCATTTTATTTGTTGATAAAATTTATGTATTCTATAATCATTTGATAATTAATTAAATTTTATGAAATATGATCCTTTTTATAATGATCTATATGGAACACTTATGCATTTACAAGATAAGAAAGTGACCAGTGTGCCCAAGATTATATTGAACTCTAATGTATTGTGTAATTTCTTATTCCCATGAGACATTCAAAAATGAATTAGGTAGTGAGAATAATACATAATAAGTGATTTACCAATATGTTATGATGTATTGATAGTTAGACTTTTCAAATATTTATGATTCCTTGTTTGGTATTCTTTACAAATTCCCATGATGCCTTTAACTTATCAAGAAATATCATGACTCTTTTTTCCTGTTCTTTTTATTTTCATCACATTTTATATCACATTTAAATTAATATTTCCAAACACGTAAAAATATTTTCATGATACTATGTAATTATTCAATTAGTGGTATTTATGGCTCAACCCTTTCTTATATATTACCCAATGTTATCTCATTCAGTATCATGAACAACAAAATGTTATTAGAAAGTTAAGGATGTTTTCAATAACACCAATATACCACCTAATTTATTATTTTAATTTTATGTACCCCATTAACCAGAGACCCAAAACATCGTGAACTATTGGTTTTCAATATGTGAGTTTGTATGTAATAAATCATGAATTAATTTGTAATTTGGAAAATGGTTGCCCTAATTTTGACCTACGCACAACCCAAGTGAAGTTTTGAAAGGAATTAGTTAGATCTCAGAGTCTAAATTAATCTTGCTAACTATTTTATCTACTCATAGGGCCCCCACTCACTCATTGATGTTAAATTTGATATAATGTTGTATTATATCTTATAAAATCAATGGCTGAATTTATCATTCACCAATATAGACGTTCAAGGATGTGTCTTCCATGTTTTTTGAAAAAATGGGAGAATTTGATAAAATTTTATTAGGAGATGATGTATACAGAGTATTATTACTATTTATTTAGGTTAATATTATTCTCATACCATAGATAGGTCATATTATTTCATTTATTAAATTTAGGTAATTTTATATAGAAAATTCGAAAGGATGAAGTATATAGATACCAAAAATATTCCTTCAAGGGTATTTATTTATAATACTATTGTTTCTCATATCAATCCATACTCATGTGGGATTTGAGTTTGTAATTAGATTATCATTATATAGTCATTATCTATAGTATTTTCATGTTGTGTTTTTTATTAGATCCAGTTTTATAGAGGTTTTAATGAATTCATGTGATTAATCAAGTTTGAGGTATTTAATAAACCCAAAGGGGGACATTATTGAAAAACATTATTGTTGTTTAATATTTTTGTATTGATAATATTTTGTAATATATCTTCAAACTATACAAATTAATTTTTTTGATTGTATTTAATTAAAGGTAGAATAGTTTTGATGGATTCATTGATGATTTATGTAAAAAAAATCATTGGTTTTTGACTTCATGAGAACTCTAAAACTAATTGATTAATTATTTAATAATGTCTATGAATAATTAAAATTCCTGAAGGATACAATGTGTGCATTAGAATAAATTTTCTCTATTTTATAAGCAATCAATTTTTTTAATGAATAATTTTTCATTCTATACATATCATTTAGATTATATTGTTAAATTTTATGAATCTATAATGATCAATTTTCATTTTCATAATCCAAAATTTTGATTTTATAAAGGATCAATTCTCTGTGAAGGAATCACAATGATATATGTATGTATCATTCCACACTACATTATGAATATCCATTTTGAATAAATTGAATATTGTATCTACAGACATATCATAGGCTTTGTTTAAAAATATTTTTCCAGTATAGATGATTCCAGGATTAATTAAGTATAATGATAATATTGCGAGAGGATCATTTAATATAAATTTTTCTAATAGTTGACCAATAGATTATATGGGTATAATTATATAAATCATAAAATATTATTAATGATTTATAAAACATTGAGTGGAAGAAATAAATAAAATATTTCGGGGACAATAATTACTATATAATTTTTTATTTGATATTTATACTGATTTTAGGGACTTGAATTTTACCATACACGTGACACTGAAATTTTTTTTTAACAATCAGTGTGTTTTAGAGAAAATATGCATGTAATTTTAAAAACATGATTATCATGATTTTATTTATGGGTTTATCTAATTATTCACATTAATAAAGAAATATTTTCAATATTTCAAAGGATATTTTTAAAGGAATGTAAATCAATAAGTCAAATTACCAAATTGTAATATTATCTATCAATATCAACTACTAAAAACAATTTTGAAGAACAAGTAATAGGAAAATATAATAAAAATAATAATATTTTATTATTCAATAAAAAAAATTAGGGATAAAATGTGTATGGGTTATTTATGAGACATATAATACATAAGGATGGATAATTATAGTTTTTTCACCAGGAAGAAGAATAAGAAGAAATAGGTTCTCCATGACCATCACTCAATAAAAGGATTTTGAGATTTATGAAAATAGAAGGAAATAAAAACACATCAACACCTTTCCTTTAAAATAATAAAATTAATTATTCATCCTTAAATTGAAATCATATATAGGAGCAGTTTACCCCAATCTATAATTTGGTCAATGTTTATTATTTTTATTTTAATTTTAAACCAGAACGGCCTCTATAACTTCTTCAAAAAAGGAAATAAAATATAGTTAGATTTATTGAATTATGTGCATATGCACTTTTACAGGAAAAATAATTATATTATCCCTTTCAATCCAAATGTGTATTAATAATCTATAACATTTTATATCACAAAATTTTTTTCATAGTCATCTGTGAGGGAGAAAGAAGTGTTTTAACATAAAGTTGGAAAATATAACTAGAATGAAATAATGTATAAATTTGTCTTCCAAAAATCACATCCCCCTTCTCAAGATATTAACATGGTTTGAGAACAATATATCTTTAGAATTATTTATATTAAATTCCTATATATTTCATGAGAAAACTACTTACATTATACCTACGTGATCTTTTAGTTGTTAATTTTGAACATCTCAATATTCAAAAGAACTCCCACTATCATTTATTAAACTATATATTATAATGAATTTCATGATATGAAGTAGAAATAAAATTTTGTTTTGGGTAAAACACATATTTCCTTTTAGTATTAATAATTAAAAAATTTAATATTTGGTATTCTATGTGTTTCAAATCAACTATTAGATCACGATATAGTATTTAAGGAATTATAAACTCTGAGTATCATATGAATTCATCTTATTTTTATAAACAAATAATATTTATGAGATATCTTAATAAAAAAATGTAATCAATACACTTCAATTGAGATTTTAAATATGCTTAATGAATAATATTATTTTCATTAAATAACTATTTAATGTTATTTAATGAATAAAATTTTCATTAAATGGTACATAATTTATTTTTATTTCTATCCCTTATATTGTTTAAAATCTAATAAATTTATAGTTATAATAACATGAATTTTGAAATTATATTATTAAATTCTGTAACTTTTATACTTAGTGTGGCTTCTATACCTTAATTTCAACAACTATTATGGTATAATTGATAATTCATTCACCAGTAGACAATATTTAAAAAAGAATTAGTTATCCCAATTTCTTCATATTCACTATAGATAACAGTGAGGAATATCAATGAATTATTTCTTATTCAATCATGTAATAACATTTACCCATATCATTATATACCATTAAAGGAAAAAATGATCATTTATCACACATTCCCTATGCCACAATAGAAAAAATATTAAATGGATTAGGATAGGGTTTACATAATTTATTTATATTATTATAAACAAAAAACATATCAGAACTATTATGAAAATGATTGAATAATCATGGTTTTATAAATTTCATGATTATATTATGAAATGATCCATTACAAAGCATTAATGTACCCAATAATATTTTGAACAAGTGTTGGGAGTGAATAACCATTAATCATTTTATATTAAAAATGAGTATTTTACAGATAATATCATTCATTACTAAATTTATTTTGATAAAACATTTTGATGATGCATATTATATAGTAGGCATTCAATTTATTTTGTTTTATTTCACATAGAGTCAGCAGTAAGAAACAATATTTTTAATACCTCTATTGAATCTTTTAGAAGAATTTCCTAGACATCAAACTCTATGTGTCAATAGACAAAACTATTGGACGATTTGTAATATATATTTTTTGAAACATATAATAATTATCCTTACAATAGAAATATCCTCATATTATATCATGAATACAGAATGTGAATTCATTTTTTATTCTACATACCAAAAATTTAATCCATGTTCAAGATAAATGATATAATTCCATTTATAAATTAAAAAATCATTTTTCAGAGGTGTATCATATTACATAATAATATAGTTTTTACTCTTATAAAAAAGTGATCCCAAAAAAATAATGACCTCTTTCTAAATTCAATACCCACATTAGTCATCCAATCTCAATTTTTTACAAAAAAATTGATTCTATTTTAGAATTCCTCTTGTAACTGATCAATATTTATGAGGAATCACACAAAGTATATCATATATGATAGTTGGATATTTTTACAAGTAACACATTATCGAAACCTTCAAATGGATAAACACAACTGAAATCATATTGTATCAAAACGCTTTCAATTTAAAATCTAAGTGTAACCGAATTAAAAATAATATAATAGAGTATCAAAATGAAATCATTGGGTAATCTATATTATGAAACCTAAACAAGAATTATCCAATGTCTCCCATAACTCACATTACATATACAATATAATATATGGTAACCCTTCTTTTGGAGAACCTACCTGGTTAAATGATCGACACCGTGAAAGGTGATCATTTGAAAGGAATGATACACAAAATATTTTAAGGGAATTTTATCTCACAATATAATATAATATAATTTTATTTATTTATCTATTATTCTAAAAATATTTTTGGAATCCATATACCACCTCTTAATAAATATTTTTAACCAATATTATTGTATATAAGTTTACAAACCCAAATACTATGTTAATGACCTTCACAAAAAATCTAAACATATTTATACATATCTTAATTCATCGCATAAATTTTTTCATGATCTCCTAATAAAATTTCTTGGATTATATATGATTTTTTAATCTATATGTGTATAGAAAATATAATTGATACCCTACCTCCAGAAATATTGAATCTAGAATAAAAATCTATGATGATTAGTATTATGATCTAATTTTCTTCTCCCCAACAAGACATTAATGAAGTGATAATCTAGTTCGTCATAATTATAATACCTAATTTTTATGAACTATTTTCAACAAATGTATTCTTTTTAATTGCATCAACTATAAACTAGTGTCATGTAAGATAAATATTAAATGTAATGTTGTTATTCCTATCATGACATATAATGATTTTAAATTTATATTAAAATTTTTGACATAAATATAAATCATAAATATAATCATTAATTTAAAATTTTATAACTACGAAATAACCCATGAATAATATTTATATAGAAAATGATTTATAATATTTAAACATGATTTAAATACCCATGATCATTACATAAGTGAATAAAAAAATATAAATATTTTTATAAATTTATATTTTCTTATTATCAAAAGTCTATAATTGTATAATATAATCTACTCATATATTAATTTGAAATTTTTATATTATTCTTATTATGGAATGTTATTTTTTATGTGATTCTACATGAAATAGAATCAATTTTTATTGCAATTTATATTTTGTATAAATACTACTTTATTTAAAATTATTATATTCATATTATTTTCACCCTTTGGTCAAAAACATTTAAACAATCAATTTTGATAAACTTCAACTAATTTATAAAATACAATTTTAAATTGTACATTACAAATTTATTCAACATATGTAATTAATTATTTTCAAAATATAAATATGCATATCATACATTATTATGTAATTTATAAATTGTATTTTAGAAAGATATATATTTTTTCATATAAATTATTTATTTTTATTTTATATGATATACCAGTTCACATTGTAAAATTTATATTAATATCAAATCATATTATTAATATTATATTTATAAAATTTAAAGAATATTTTATTAATTTATAATTAAATATTCATAATAAATTATCCTATAAAACACTTGTTTTTATGAAAAATCCACCAAAATATCAATTTCATTACATACATAAAATAAAAAAATTAAAAAAATAAATATTATTATTTAAATTAAATAAAATCAAACATTACATAAAATATTTTATTTTACGACTCATCTGGAATTCTAGAATATTGTAGTCAATATAGAAACCTTGGATATAAATCTATTTTTATAAATAAATTTTTAATCCACATCCTAGAATATATTAATTATATTAAAGGACTTACGTGGACATTATAAGAGAAATTAAATAATTAATTTTCCATTAAAAACATAGTGTAATTATATAATGAAATATAATATCATCACATAGTAGGATCATTTTGGTTTCAAAAGTTTAAAAAATATTTTTTATTATGATATTATAATTCATATATAATGAAATATAACTACCAACATATTGAATTCCATGATTTAAGAATAAAATATGTTATGAAATGAATTATCTTTTTTCTAAATTATTCTAAAAAATTATAATACATGAATATGGATCTGATACCAATGAAGGATCTATATAAATATATTAACTCATAATATAAGGTGAAAACACATAGAAATAAATAAACACCGTAAACCCATTGAATTTGAATTTGGATATAGTAAATATGGAAATAAAGAAGAATATAACCTTTCAACATCGAATATTTCTACTATTAACATTAAATTAATTACACCAATAAAATATATTAAGGGACCTTTGATTGGTGGTGTATCCATGGGTTTGTATAATTCATATAAAAATTATGGAAGGGAATTATAAATCATTCCAGGGTTAAAATAGTATCGTGGAAATAGATAAGGAAGTGAATGAAGGAGAGAGATATAGATGAAAAATAGTTAATGAATAAGAAATACCAAAATGAGAAACTACAATACATGAGGTTCATGCCTACATTTTGTAGGAAATGGTGACACTCATCGATCCAACACTTAATCATGGCATAACTCATATATTTCATAAAATAAATGAATCTAGTTTTATAATATGTGACAAAATGTCTCAATTCTCTTGAAAATGATAGGATTAATTCAATGTAATAATTTAAAATTTATATCATAACATTAGGGAGGAATTTTGGATTGTGATAGTGTAAAAGGTATCAATCCAGTCTATACATAGAAAAAATATTTTCATATACCATTCATTATTATTAACACATAATATCCATGTATTTGTTCCTTTTAATTAGCCATGAATCATATATGAAAACATAAAAATAATTATAAAAACTCATATGATACTGTGTATATCATATAAATAATATTCCATACTATGCATGGTAATCAAAATTATCATAGATCATGTACTATAATACATAATTTTTCCATACTATATAATAGAATTCACACTAAAATGATTTAAAATAATATATAAATCATTTGGGTATATCTCATTTAGCAGCCGCATATGTGTTTGGGTAATCAGCTCTAATAAGCCGCATTGTCTCACCTTGATGACCCTTCATTTTATCCAATATGGGATCATATATCCCATTCCACTATCAACTAATCAATAATCTATTCCACCACATGGGAATGTTATATTGTGAGGAATAATCAAATCATAAAAAATGATGGAATCAATTGAGAAAGGGGGAAATTATCTATGGGGATATGTATAAAAAATTATGGTTTCTTCATCTGTCAAACCATATTTTAATGCAATATCTGTTCCACATTAATAATTTTCACATCCCATGGAACATTTTTCCCTCTTTCCTCTGTCTAATAGATTTTATATACATCCACAATTTTATCTCATATACATTGATCTCATTTCTATCACCGGTGCACATATATATGTGCAATAACACTTAAAATAAAATATCAATATTATTCCACAAATTGATGTTCCATTATATATATTATTCATCAAATTATATTTAACTCTTTAATTATTTTTAATTTACAACAATTAATTTCAAAAAACCAAGAGGCAAAATAAATATAAAAATATATATCTGTGTTGTATTCTAATATGTATCATTTATTAGAGAGATTGAATGGGTATAATTCCTCTATTATAGATCATTATTGTTTTGTATGGTAGATATCTCTAATTATCAATATTAAGAAGTTATAAATATATTGTTTAAATTTTAAATAATAATTTTAGGACTAAAACCTTTTTTTATTTTGAGATTTATTTTCAATCATATTTTTCATTAAATATCACAAAATTATTGGAATTGTATTTATTGTTTCAAGTACAATGATGATATTGAATAAATGTCGAAACTAAACCATTCTATACAATTATGTGAAAATAAATTCATAGAGGTTATCAATTTCATATTCAAATGTTAGGATCATGAGATATGCTTGAACATAAATTATTTTGTTGAATATTTAAAATGTTTATGAATAATAAAATATTGAGGGATTAATTTTTTTTGTTCATCACTCAATCCATAATGATTGAACATATATGTATTAAGTAAAGGTAGTAAAAGAAAAAATGTGATATCTAGATATTGAAGGATTCATGCTATAAATTTATTGTAGTGTAGAATTAATCTCACCCGAATAAATTCTAGCATGTTGCTTCATTTTCATTGAAGATAGGGAGTAAAAAAACAACTGTTTCGACCTACAAATTTTTATTTAATAAAGAAGATTATATCCAATAATAGAAACATAAAGCATGAATTCGGAATCTGAGAAGAACATAATTTTTCATCATTTGACAGTGCTATTAAAAATTCATGAAAATTTCATGATGGAGATTAAAATATCATGAAAAATATGGTCTAGAATAAACATATGAATTATGGATAAGGGGATTTAGTTTATATATATATAAATATATTTTTAAAAATACATTTAGTTTCATGACAGAATATTTCACTTTGGAAAATGTATGAAATATTTTCAATGTCAAATGGATAACGTACGATTTTATTTTTTAATGAGTAGAAGTTGGAAAATTGTGGGCCAAGATAATTGTGAGGGTTATAGAGCTTATAGATATTACGGTTGAGTAGGAACCATTGTGGATAATTTTTTAAGGGAAATGTATTTTATGAATTTTATGGACCTTCTTGAAAGATTGTTTCATGACTAAGTTAGATTAATTATTAAAAATTCTTTAATTCTCATGAAAATTAATGCTTCATGAATTGGTATATCATTGAGAATTGAAGGCACCATGAAATAAGTTTTATTAGTGATGAAATGATTTAATAATGAATACTTATTTGGAATTCTTTAATAATTGTGGTTTCATTAAAAAAAATCATTTTCTTTAAAGGATAAAATATTTTCTATAATTACCTAATCCTTATATGAGAAAGGGTGAGATTATAGGGATACATGGTTGAGATAGATTATTGAGAGAAAAATTTTATATATTTGACAAAGTCTAATGAAATGTGAAGCAGTTGTGTGAACTAATGAGTTTTATGAGTTAACATTAGTGAGTCAATTTGTTTAATGAACACTATTTTTTCACAAAGATTAATTTTGAATAATTGTTTGACATGAATTGATGAATAGTCCTTCAAATGGTTCATATAATAAAATATACAAGAGGTTAGTTTCTAAAATGTATGATTTTTATTAATTTTATAAGTTATTTTAAGGTGAATGTTATGTGAATAGTGGGTATTAAACATTTGTTTCAAGTGAAAAGTTCATTAATGGATAATAAAATCAATACATTGAAGTAATTATAATGTGATTATATTTAGGAAAAATCCTTATGGTTCCCATTTGTTTAATATACCCATATAACTTTAAACTATGGAACTTCATCCACCAATACAGTGCATGCGATTGATGAAGAGAAGTTGTTTCTTCGATGAGGACTATCCAAACCCTAAATCATAAGAATGAAGACCTCTTAGTAAAAATATTTCTTTTTTAAAAATATTTAATCAATCAATAAATTAAAGAATAATGGATTATGGTATGACCATCACATTATAAGATTAGTCCCCTTGGACTACCCATGTGTAGTGAACCAAGAACAAATCCATATATCCCATAAATGTATCACATTCATGGAAAAATAGATGTAACATGTTGAGGTCAATTGTAACACCCCAAGATTTCATAGTGTGTTATTTCATCAAAATAATTCAATAACTTGCACTACACGCAACACCGAGTTCAAGCGCACCATGACTTACCAAACAAGCCGTTCAAAAAAGGTTATGAATAGTATTAACTAAATTTTAAACTTTATATAATCCTTATAATTTTAGAATCCATATTATGAGTTTCTTAGACATAATGTAAGAACAAATTCATCTTCAGTATTGTAGTTTTACCAACTTTTAATAGTGAACCCTTTTTAAATAAAATATTTTAAACTTTTTGACTAAATGGGGACATCAAAAAATTTAAAATAAAACATCCCAAGCTTCCACGGTACGCTTTCCTTTGAATAAAACAGTAGCGTGCGTTGTACGCAACTTCGAGTTTTAACACACACCACAACCGATCAAACTAGCCGTTATGAATAGTAATACTTAATTTTTTGAAATTATATATATTTTATATTTCAAAATGGACTTCATTTTTGGATTCTGAATATCAAATTTAGCCTAAGGTGAAATTTTGGTACTTTTCGGATAACTTTCATATTTTGATGAATAGTAAAAATTACTAAATTTTAATTAAAAACAACTTTTTTAATCAAAATAATTAATAGTGATAAATTATGAATTTGAGTGGTTTTAAAGTATATTTAGAATATATTTTTACCATTTAATATAATTTTGGTCATTGGACATAATTTTACAATTAAACCGAACATAAACAAGTGTCAATCTTTTGATAGTTATTATCTCTTAAAAACACGCTTTTTGTTTTGACAGCGGGAATTAATTTTAAATTAATTTCTGCCACTTCTGTGTTTTGAATTTAGAAAAATGGATTCCATATTTCGAATCAGGATGTTCAAATTGTGTAAATAGGTAACTTTTATTTTTAGACATTTTGAATAATTACTGCGGTAAATATTTGATTTACCATGGTTAAGGGTAAATCTGGTAAATAAGGGTTAAAAAATAATATTATAATAATACTAAATTACCCTAAAACGTGTCTTAACCCTATTGATTGATACATGGTCGACCATGGGCATCTTTGGGTCAATTTTGGGACCCCATTTATCCACTTGAAAGTGATAATGACACTTTATTTTAATTAAGTTAAAATGAATACAAAAATGGCATAAGCTTACATCTTTTAAAAGAACAATTTTTACATAGGGTTATACATGTTGGATTTTCGATTATAAATATTCATTAGAAAGCTAAAAAGATTTCCTACATAATGATATTTTATTTATAATTTTTAGACATCAAATAATTTAAATTATTAATGAC
Organism: Viscum album; assembly: GCA_963277665.1. Taxonomy (NCBI): domain Eukaryota; kingdom Viridiplantae; phylum Streptophyta; class Magnoliopsida; order Santalales; family Viscaceae; genus Viscum; species Viscum album. Next base: position 2,084,424,413 of record OY728119.1, read on the forward strand.
ACAATAGTGATGCAATGTTTACCTCATTAATAAATCATTTAAATAAATAAGATTATAATGATTATAATATTATCTAAAACCTGTCCAATTCTTATTGGTTGATGTTATTTAGAATATGAGTCATCTTATCTTCTACCTCCATGATTTTTGGACCATTAGAAACCGAATATAATTATATTATAAAGTAATACTTTCACTCTTTCCTAAAGAGCCCCTCCTCTCCCTTATAAAAGGAGACCACTTCTACTCATTCCTCACACCTCTAAAGCCAGTTGGCCCATCCAAACTCTGCCCAACTAAGCTCCCCACATCCCTCTCCTCCTCCTTGAAGCTTCCCCTTAGGCAGAAAGCATTTCAAGAAGACCTTTGGTTCCAACCAAAGTAAGTTACCTAAATTAAAGGTAACATTTTCTCTTAAATTATTTTCAATTATTTTGCTTCTCCAACCCCCAAAATCTTTTTATTTCTTTTCTTTTGTAACAACACCAGTATCCACAATATACTAGGATGTTGTTATAATAAGGATTAAAACTACACATTCACACAACTCCATCTAATGGATGATGAACATAATGTTTCTGTGGATGGCAAACTAACGCCTCACGAAACGATGATTGTTCAAATACATCTTACCGCCTCTCATGGTGGCCATTAGGATGGCACAGTAATTAAATATGATATTAATGATATATATTTTATATATAAGCTTCTGTAATTCCATTTTATTTCATACAACTATTCGTTTCATGTTGTATATACATACGATAATTTCATTTGAGGAAGTGCGGACTACCGCCCCCTTAAAATGATATGACTCGTTCATACCACACATGAAACGTATAAAGGATGGTGTTAATGAACATAAGTAACATATATAAAATATTATATTTTACTGGAATAGTAATATACCTTTGTATCATTTGGATTCGATTCTTTTAAAATAAAAATTAAATGGAAGTAGTATTCGTGCGTACGTACGGACTACCGTCTCCACGAACGCGATGAGATTCATTCTCCATCGTATCCATTCAAGTATAATTATCATTTGATGATTTAAAAATGATTTTTAAGGACTTGATAGCATTCTGGATATGAATAATATACATCCCATTAATAACAAATATGGCTCACATAACAAAGAATGTAAAGTAAAATGAACCCGTTAACACCTGAAATGATGATAATTCTAAGATATTATTAACAAATCAATGTTAAAAGATCATATATGATATCATATTAAAGTAACTGATTCTTGTATTATTCAATAACAATTATTTCACCATTATACAGGAGGTAAACCTACCATCGACCAAGGAAAAAGTACAAAGTAAGGGATTCTCTTATCTCACTTTCAATTCTGTGAGATTTCCATTGTTCGCTACTAAATTATTGAAAGTGGTGTATTGTGTACTTCCATTTGATATATATTATCATGATTCACTTTATATTCATGTTATTCTGTAAATCATTTGGTGGTTATTAACTTTTGGCCATGCGACTCAGTTGATTAACGTGGTAAGGGGTTTCTTGTCTCACTTTTAATTCCGTGAGAATTCCATTGATCACCACTTAATTATTGCATGTGGTGTATGTGTACTACCCATGATTGTATTCATTGGGTAATATACATTATTTTATGGGTATTTACATCATCATGGTATGATCTTTCTTTCATGGGTGTTTGTTTCTTAAGTTACCTAATCAATAAGGGAATTTGAGATTTCAATTTCCACTCATTTGGCTTTACGCATATTTCAATGATTATATTACCCCAAGATTATGTGTGGAATCACTATTCATTTCATTATGTCATAATTTCCACTCCCCTTCCTGTGGATATACTTTTGGTACACATAATCACTCCATTGAAAATTCTCAAGTCATTGATATGAATTTGATAAGAGTAATTTTAACTCTTTCACCATTTGTTGAGTTAAACATCCAATTCGTTGGTGTTGTTTTTACAGGAATATGTGTGAATATACTTTGATTGTTTTACACTGAATATCCAATCATATTTACTGTATTTATATTTTTCACACATAATTATGTTGTTGATTTATCCTTAACCTAAGGATATGGCCTTTATGAGAGATTTCATCTCAACTTACATTCCATTGAGACTTCTTTGTTGATATACACCAAATCACTTTTATGTGGTGTATATAATGTACTTTGACATAGTATATCATGAATTCCCTTTATTCTCATGATATTACAAAGTTTTGATTACCTCAATTATTTTCATTCAAGTGTCTCTCTTTTGGTTAGAATCTCTAACTAAAATACCATTTTTAAATGTTTTAAAGACTTATTCATCTAAATCTTTCTCATTAATGTCCATGTTTTAAAAATGGTTTTAATGATTTATTTATATGGACATTAAAGTTTAGAAATTAAAAATCCTTTTAAAAGGTTTCAAAGTGGTATGGGACACTTTGATTCAAAAATCTATTTTTAAATGGCTTCTTGACAAATAGTGTGTCTTTTAAATGTTTTCAAGAAAAGGGGGATATTTCTCTCAAATAGTTTTGATGATTATTTTCATCTATGTCAACATCCTTCATTATTCATGATTGAGGTTAATGTGATACAATACAATCTTCCATATTGTATCAAATGAGTTATATTTGACTGTGGATGTTCTATTTTTATACCATTCATGGTTTGTGGTTAAAGTATTGACATTTCGTATGCTAGTTTTAATACGAATGTTTATTTTATGCTTAAACCTATTCATTTGAGAAATGCATTCGACTTAATAAGTGACGGGTGGAGCCCGCTATAGCTCCTCGATGCATCGGTAGGTCTCATGAGACAAACTAGTGTCTTGGCACAAGGCCTTGGCAAAATCTTATTTGTAGTCTTGGCACGAGGCCTTGGCTATGTGGTTATGATAGTCTGGCATTATGCATTCCATCATTATGAAAGTGGTTATTGATATTGGTTGTGATCAATCGACTAGTAGAATATCCATGTGAGTAAGTAAATGGCATTATTTCATTTTACCTTTTCCATTTTATGCTGAAGTTCAAGTTTCAAAGGCTTTCGTTTTAGTTATAAATTGCCTTAAGTGTTTATGCTTATTTATGAAAGCTTCTGCTATAATGTTATCCTTACTGAGCATCCGAGCTCACCCCTTTCAATGTTTTATTTTTTTTTTCAGGATTATGAAGAAGTAATTTATGAATGACCTGCAGAGATAGTATGAGGGGATATGAAGACAAGATGTTTTTTTATGATGTAATGTAAAAATTTATGGATGTATCTAGTTATTCCAAGGCTACTAAACTAATCGGTCTTTCGAGACTTGATCTTTCTCATGATCATGCCAATGTTATGTAATTAGGCACCGACTCTGGGTAACTAGGGTCGGGGCGTTACAGTTGGTATCAGAGGAAGTTTAGTACAAACCTTGGTAGCTAGATTTAGATAAACCATGATTAGAGCACGTAGACCTAAGATGAACTTTGAGGATTAGTATAAAAGAACTTCCTATAATTTTGGTATTGTAGAGATTTTGTGAGTTTTCCGAGCAATACATCCCTGTCTGGATACGAGCAGGTAGAGGCGGCTCTGGCACAGATGTACCTATGGGTAAAACCCGAAAACACCGCTTTGAGCTAGACTCGAACGGGAACTGGTGCACGACAACGGGCCTTGCTGCACTCTTGGTTACGACACTCCCGGGGGATATGCTTAGGATAATTTACATTTTCTTTACAAACCGATTTAAGTAATATATACATAAGATGAGAGTAAATGACCTTGGTTAATCCTAATATGTTTCAAATTGAGAATATGGTGACATTTTAATCTCTAAATGATTTTACGACTACTATTACTCACACAATGCTTTCTGGTTTTAGTCAATGGCTGGATTCCAAGGAAGTCATAGTGACTTTGAGAATGATGTACAAGGTGGGAACGGTGGTGGAAATGAGAAACAAAATGGAATGTTGATAGGCGTAAAAGATATCGTCTTTATGCCAAATCAGTTTTCCAAAAATATAATCAACAACATATATATTAACCAACTCCCATACTCAACAAGGAAGAGAAAGGTGATAAATGATAAGATCTCCAGCAATGGAGACCATGGAGAAAAGAAACCTCAATTTTCATCATGCAGGAATTGTGGAAAGAGACACCCAGGAAAGTGTCTCAATGGGACAACGAAATGTTTTACGTGCGGGAAGGAAGGACATAAAGTGAAGAATTGCCGAAGAAAAATGAAGAGTACTATGGAAGAAGATAAAAATGGTCCCAAGAGTCCATTTACAGTCATTTTCCGTAAATGTAGGGGACCTGGCCATTACCCGAGTGAATGTCCTATTTTATAGGATATTTTCTTGCTCAAAGAAGAAGCTATGAGGAAATAAATGGTTGGAGAAAAATTTAAAAAGTATTAGCACTCCTTGTTGATGGGTTTACTTTGGAATAATTTTCTCTTGTATTTGTAACCCCTCAGTTTTCCATGTGAGAATGATATTTGAGGAATAATTGTCTCTTCTCTTGTGGATATAGGTATAAATAACAATTTGGTTTTATATGATCATTGGGGTTCGAGAAATTGATAAGTTATTATAATTTGGGATGAAAATGCAAAGTATGATATAACATTTGTGGTTAAATTATGTTATTTTGAAAAATTTATCTCATTTTGGTAATATTATAGAATATAGTTTTTGAAAAAGGACAACACGTAGACCGTGTGACAACCCGTCGCGTCGGACAAAGCTGTGGGAATCGAACCCACAACCAAAGTGCGATTGGGATTTATCGCCTACCACTGGACTACGTGAAGTCCCTGGTTAGTATGACTATTTTTTTTGTTAAATGATTTTATTGATCAATAATAAGATGATTTGGGTTCTTATGTCTTATCAAATGAATACCCTTGGTATAGGAAAATGATTTGGTGATTAAGTGATAAATGTTATTTTGGAAGATGTTCGTTTTGTTAGGAACACTATATGCCCAAGGAAAATAGAATACAATGAGGTTTCATTTGTAGAGTAATGGTGGATTTTTATCTACATTTTTATTGTTGATTTATAGTGATTTGGGTTATTTATGGAAATGATTAACCTATAACAGAGAATATGTGATGATGTTAATTACTTTTAAGTATGTGACTTTAAGAGTATTTGATGTCATTTGGAGATACAATGTAACATGGGAGACTACATAATCAAATTCTTCTATGTTTTGGGTTTCAATATTAGTTTGGATTATATTAAAGGATTTTAAGGACAATTGGTTATTGAATGGTATCTATTTAACTTTGGGGTATTGTTGGTTTAATTTTAGAAATTAAGATTAGTGCATATTTATCTCAATGAATATCCTTTTGGGGGATCATTAGATCATTCACTAACCATTTTGGTTTTGATTAATCTTCAAAGACAATGTAAATATATGGTTTATCCTGCATGGATCATGTGATTCTATAGAAGTTTATTCTAGCTCTTCAAGTGTGACCAAGTCTTCTTGAATACTCATCGTTTAAAAAAATTGAGTTAGTGGTGGAAATTTATTAAAGAATGAAAATCTACTTAAAATTTAAGTATATCTCATAATGTTCTTAGTCAATATCATAAATGAATTCCTCTTCCTTATGTAATGTAACTTTAAAAAAAATGTTGTCCTAGATGGTACCTTAAATCATCACTAATTTATGGCTTTGGGATTGTTGGCCTTTTCATAGCCATGTTCTCTACCACTCTCCATCAGATAATTGATGGTTAGATTTCTCCTCCATATCCATATTTTCCTACATGGAACCCTAGTATGTGTTATTTTTGGTAATCTTCATACTTTCCACTCTATATTTTAAATAGAGGCCTCATTAATTCATTTTTCGATGTGGGATTTCAACTAAGATATTTTGAAATGTCAAAAATGTGTGATCCCAATACCCTATATTTTGTTGAACCGATGGTACTTCAAATCATCATAGATTGATGAGTTTAAGGACCTCAATTTTATACTTGTTTGTGATTGATGACCTCAACCACTACCTATAAATATTTACGTTTTTCCTCCAATTATATGTCTCTAATTGCAACCAATGTTCTCCTAATCGAGATCATAATTTGGTGGTGACCCTTTCATTTCTATTTTCCTCATATTAAGACTAAATTTTAGTAAACCAATTTCCGATGTGGGTTTTCCCACAAATATATTTTCTATTTTCAACCTTTTATTTTCGAAGAACAATTTCAAATTGCGATGACGCAATTTATTGAAGGAGGGGAGAATGTAACACCCCAAGATTTCATAGTGTGTTATTTCTTCAAAATAATTCAATAACTTGCACTACACGCAACACCGAGTTCAAGCGCACCATGACTTACCAAACAAGCCGTTCAAAAAAGGTTATGAATAGTATTAACTAAATTTTAAACTTTATATAATCCTTATAATTTTAGAATCCATATTATGAGTTTCTTAGACATAATGTAAGAACAAATTCATCTTCAGTATTGTAGTTTTACCAACTTTTAATAGTGAACCCTTTTTAAATAAAATATTTTAAACTTTTTGACTAAATGGGGACATCAAAAAATTTAAAATAAAACATCCCAAGCTTCCACGGTACGCTTTCCTTTGAATAAAACAGTAGCGTGTGTTGTACGCAACTTCGAGTTTTAACACACACCACAACCGATCAAACTAGCCGTTATGAATAGTAATACTTAATTTTTTGAAATTATATATATTTTATATTTCAAAATGGACTTCATTTTTGGATTCGGAATATCAAATTTAGCCTAAGGTGAAATTTTGGTACTTTTCGGATAACTTTCATATTTTGATGAATAGTAAAAATTACTAAATTTTAATTAAAAACAACTTTTTTAATCAAAATAATTAATAGTGATAAATTATGAATTTGAGTGGTTTTAAAGTATATTTAGAATATATTTTTACCATTTAATATAATTTTGGTCATTGGACATAATTTTACAATTAAACCGAACATAAACAAGTGTCAATCTTTTGATAGTTATTATCTCTTAAAAACACGCTTTTTGTTTTGACAGCGGGAATTAATTTTAAATTAATTTCTGCCACTTCTGTGTTTTGAATTTAGAAAAATGTATTCCATATTTGGAATCAGGATGTTCAAATTGTGTAAATAGGTAACTTTTATTTTTAGACATTTTGAATAATTACTGGGGTAAATATTTTATTTACCATGGTTAAGGGTAAATCCGGTAAATAAGGGATAAAAAATAATATTATAATAATACTAAATTACCCTAAAACGTGTCTTAACCCTATTGATTGATACATGGTCGACCATGGGCATCTTTTGGTCAATTTTGGGACCCCATTGATCCACTTGAAAGTGATAATGACACTTTATTTTAATTAAGTTAAAATGAATACAAAAATGGCATAAGCTTACATCTTTTAAAAGAACAATTTTTACATAGGGTTATACATGTTGGATTTTCGATTATAAATATTCATTAGAAATCTAAAACGATTTCCTACATAATGATATTTTATTTATAATTTTTAGACATCAAATAATTTAAATTATTAATGACACAATAGTGATGCAATGTTTACCTCATTAATAAATCATTTAAATAAATAAGATTATAATGATTAAAATATTATCTAAAACCTGTCCAAATCTTATTGGTTGATGTTATTTAGAATATGAGTCATCTTATCTTCGACCTCAATTATTTTTGGACCATTAGAAACCGAATATAATTATATTATAAAGTAATACTTTCACTCTTTCCTAAAGAGCCCCTCCTCTCCCTTATAAAAGGAGACCACTTCTACTCATTCCTCACACCTCTCAAGCCACTTGGCTCGTCCAAACTCTGCCCAAATAAGCTCCCCACATCCCTCTCCTCCTCCTTGAAGCTTCCCCTTAGGCAGAAAGCATTTCAAGAAGACCTTTGGTTCCAACCAAAGTGAGTTACCTAAATTAAAGGTAACATTTTCTCTTAAATTATTTTCAATTATTTTGCTTCTCCAACCCCCAAACTCTTTTTATTTCATTTCTTTTGTAACAACAACAGTATCCAAAATATACTAGGATTTTGTTATAAGAAGGATTCAAACTACACATTCACACAACTCCATCTAATGGATGATGAACATAATGTTTCTGTGGATGGCAAACTAACGCCTCACGAAACGATGATTGTTCAAATACATCTTACCGCCTCTCATGGTGGCCATTAGGATGGCACTGTAATTAAATATGATATTAATGATATATATTTTATATATAAGCTTTTGTAATTCCATTTTATTTCATACAATTATTCGTTTCATGTTGTATATACATACGATAATTTCATTTGAGGAAGTGCGGACTACCGCCCCCTTAAAATGATATGACTCGTTCATACCACACATGGAACATATAAAGGATGGTGTTAATGAACTTAAGTAACATATATAAAATATTATATTTTACTGGAATAGTAATATACCTATGTATCATTTGGATTCGATTATTTTAAAATAAAAATTAAATGGAAGTAGTATTCGTGCGTACGTACGGACTACCGTCTCCACGAACGCGATGAGATTCATTCTCCATCGTATCCATTCAAGTATAATTATCATTTGATGATTTAAAAATGATTTTTAAGGACATGATACCATTCTGGATATGAATAATATACATCCCATTAATAACGAATATGGCTCACATAACAATGAATGTAATGTAAAATGAACCCGTTAACACCTGAAATGACGATAATTCTAAGATATTATTAACAAATAAATGTTAAAAGATCATATATGATATCATATTAAAGTAACTGATTCTTGTATTATTCAATAACAATTATTTCACCATTATACAGGAGGTAAACCTACCATCGACCAAGGAAAAAGTACAAAGTAAGGGATTCTCTTATCTCACTTTCAATTCCGTGAGATTTCCATTGTCCGCTACTAAATTATTGAAAGTGGTGTATTGTGTACTTCCATTTGATATATATTATCATGATTCACTTTATATTCATGTTATTCTGTAAATAATTTTGTGGTTATTAACTTTTGTCCATGCGACTCAGTTGATTAACGTGGTAAGGGGTTTCTTGTCTCACTTTTAATTCCGTGAGAATTCCATTGATCACCACTTAATTATTGCATGTGGTGTATGTGTACTACCCATGATTGTATTAATTGTGTAATATACTTTATTTTATGGGTATTTACATCATCATGGTATGATATTTCTTTCATGGGTGTTTGTTTCTTAAGTTACCTAATCAATAAGGGAATTTGAGATTTCAATTTCCACTCATTTGGATTTACGCATATTTCAATGATTATATTACCCCAAGATTATGTGTGGAATCACTATTCATTTCATTATGTCATAATTTACACTGCCCTTCCTGTGGATATTCTTTTGATACACATAATCACTCCATTGAAAATTCTCAAGTCATTGATATGAATTTGATAAGAGTAATTTTAACTCTTTCACCATTTGTTGAGTTAAACATCCAATTCATTGGTGTTGTTTTTACAGGAATATGTGTGAATATACTTTGATTGTTTTACACTGAATATCCAATCATATTTAGTGTATTCATATTTTTCACACATAATTATGTTGTTGATTTATCCTTAACCTAAGGATATGGCCTTTATGAGAGATTTCATCTCAACTTACATTCCATTGAGACTTCTTTGTTGATATACACCAAATCAATTTTATGTGGTGTATATAATGTACTTTGACATAGTATATCATGAATTCCCTTTATTCTCATGATATTACAAAGTTTTGATTACCTCAATTATTTTCATTCAAGTGTCTCTCTTTTGGTTAGAATCTCTAACTAAAATACCATTTTTAAATGTTTTAAAGACTTATTCATCTAAATCTTTCTCATTAATGTCCATGTTTTAAAAATGGTTTTAAGGATTTATTTATATGGACATTAAAGTTTAGAAATTAAAAATCCTTTTAAAAGGTTTCAAAGTGGTATGGGACACTTTGATTCAAAAATCTATTTTTAAATGGCTTCTTGACAAATAGTGTGACTTTTAAATGTTTTCAAGAAAAGGGGTATATTTCTCTCAAATAGTTTTGATGATTATTTTCATCTATGTCAACATCCTTCATTATTCATGATTGAGGTTAATGTGATATAATACAATCTTCCATATTGTATCAAATGAGTTATATTTGACTGTGGATGTTCTATTTTTATACCATTCATGGTTTGTGGTTAAAGTATTGACATTTCGTATGCTAGTTTTAATACGAATGTTTATTTTATGCTTAAACCTATTCATATGAGGAATGCATTGGACTTAATAAGTGACGGGTGGAGCCCGCTATAGCTCCTCGATGCATCGGTAGGTCTCATGAGACAAACTAGTGTCTTGGCACAAGGCCTTGGAAAAATCTTATTTGTAGTCTTGGCACGAGGCCTTGGCTATGTGGTTATGATAGTCTAGCATTATGCATTCCATCATTATGAAAGTGGTTATTGATATTGCATGTTATCATTCGACTAGTATAATATCCATGTGAGTAAGTAAATGGCATTATTTCATTTTACCTTTGCCATTTTATGCTGAAGTTCAAGTTTCAAAGGCTTTTGTTTTAGTAATAAATTGCCTTAAGTGTTTATGCTTATTTATGAAAGCTTCTGCTATAATGTTATCCTTACTGAGCATCTGAGCTCACCCCTTTCAATGTTTTATTTTTTTTTTCCAGGATTATGAAGAAGTAATTTATGAATGACCTGCAGGGATAGTATGAGGGGATATTAAGACAAGATGTTTTTTTTATGATGTAATGTAAAAATTTATGGATGTATCTAGTTATTCCAAGGCTACTAAACTAATCGGTCTTTCGAGACTTGATCTTTCTCATGATCATGCCAATGTTATGTAATAATGCACCGACTCTGGGTAACTAGGGTCGGGGCGTTACATCAATAATAAGGACTGATCACATAATACATATAATAGTGTTCATGTTTATTTGTGAACAAGATCATAAGGAACATTATCCAGATTATTGATAATGGTTTAAAATGACTATAACCCTGGTTCACCACACCCCTCACCTATGTGTTGAATTGATGTGTTTAATTTATTTTCAATGAGTAAATATCTTAATTGATGATTCTTGGAAATAATTACTTTTCCATTTAATGGAAATATAATCCATTATTGGAAAATTATAAATGTAATTATGAAATTTTGTGAGATGGAACTACAACTAAATCGTTATATAGTGGTTGTTTAAACTGACTTCATAAGGTTTTATAACAGTTTCCAAAAAGCACCCCTCAAGATGGTGTCAACAACCGAATCATCTCAGTTCCATTAAACTAACTCATGTTGTTTTCTTTTGGTTTTAATGGTGGTTTCCCCTTCAAAAAAATGTTGATAGGATAAAAATTTCTTGAACTAATTCTATCTCATTGGAATTTTTTGGGGAAGAAAACCAATGCTAAAACCCAAAATATCCACCACTAAACAAATATAGATACAAAATACCGATAGTTTAAACTACCCAAAAATAATAATTTTCTATATATGGTTTTTGTTTAAGTGTCCACTATATATTGATTTACTAAAACATAGATGTAGAATCTACACCCCCATAACAACAAAAAGAAAACATATATACAACTATAAAGCATCATGATATAAATAATCACTATATTTTATAAACAATTTACCCCTATCTACTTTGAATTGAATATAATAAATTATTAGTTTATGGTGTACCACATTGATAACATTATGTATCAAAATAATTTATGATAATCTAGTGATAATGGTCCTAAGGAATCACTCCCACTCTTGAAAAGCGTATGAAATAGTCAAAATTCACTTTGATTGGTGTTCCACATTCACTATTCTATGTATTATCCCAATGAACTGTACTCAACACCCTCTCCATATCTACCTCCACTTCTAGCTACCATCACCTACCTGAAAATTATGATGAAAATCAAGAATTGTTTTATATTATAAATTAAAAAAATTAATCCAATAAATGTTTTTCAAATAAATGATTTTGATGTAGTGTGATTTACTTGATCATAGCCATCCATTGATGAAATATAACTATGGAATGATCTTGTCATATTCTTATATAATTCCATCAATTCATTCTATAGAGTGATGACCATTTCATCATGGATATTTTTATGATCCCATTTTCCTAAATTGTTCTGTGTGTTTCAACAAAATCCCTCTCAACTAAAGTAATGTGGAATAACATTAGTATGAAGAGAATCAATTCTAAAATATTAGAAATTAATAACATAATGAATTTCAATTACATCATAATGTATTAAAATTAAATTTATATTTACATTAAAATACCTCATTTTTCCATGATTGAGTCACATGCCTCCATTGAGCATTAGAAATCAAATGGGTAATCGGCTCCAATGCCAATTGGATTAGAATGTGGCCAAATAATATTGTATAATCATTCACAGAGACTCCATAATAGTTTAATGGGATAACTACATCAATCCATTTTTATCCAAGACTTCTAAACTATTCATATTTCTATTTGAAGTATCATTCTTATTATATATTATGAAAAATAGTTAGTATTAGAAAAATATTCTATAACATTGTTCATATTAAAAATTTAACCTAAAAATTTCACCCTCGAATATCCTGATGATGAAATTTGAGTGATGACTTGCTCCGAAAACACTAAACCAAATTTTTGGGGTGGAATTGTCTAATATTCATAGAGTTGATTAGGATCAGTGAAACCCTGCCCCAATGGTATTCCGGTCAATTAATCAAATAAAAATAACATCATAATATATATTTCAAAAAATACATGAATGAAAATAGAAATTATAATAGATAAATAGTACTGAAAAAAATATATGTAGCCTTGATAGTGAATGACTAAACATACAACAAAAGTTATTGATAAAATAATGGATAACTAAACATTTTATAATTTTATCCTTCAATCATATAATTCACATGATCCATAATTACAACATCAAATACATCCTCCCAAGAAAGACTAATATTTTCAATATTATGATGGAAAAATATGTTTTTATCTTCCTATTTATGGGATTATATATGAGTGTTCAAATCTTTGACATCATTACTCATATCATACAATTATATTTGTTTTATATAAAAAAACTACAATCAATCCTTCATCAATTATTTCTTCCACATAATATTAAAATTTATCTTCTGCTGATTTGATTTATAGATCATGTAATTCATGGTCCTCGACATCCAACAAGAGAGATAATTTTATAGATGTAAATTATGAGGAATCAATATTTATATTACAAATAATATTGACACGCATAAATTTGAATAAAATATCTGAAAAATTCTACTGGTAAATTAATTTTATAATATCAGTAACCTTCCATAGTTTTCTAATTAAAAAAACAACAATATACAACTATCCTATGTTTTCAAACCCTCTTCCTAATAAACTATATGATATTTAAATCCATTCATATATGTATTGTTTACCATTCTAGACTGTTTTTATGGTCCTCAAACTAGAAACATCAAATAAAATGAAACTCTTAATGAGTTTTAGTAATCATGATATAATAAATGTAATATAAATTATTATATTTAAAAAAAAATATTTTTCTACCAAATATACATATTTATTACTATATTTATGAACATACACAGCATGAGATTCATTGTACGAAATCATTATTAATGGATTTTGGTTATCATTATCATTTTATGTTTAGACTCTAATTTTTATCATTGTTTGTATATTCATGTATTTAAGAAATGGATTACTAATTTAACTATTCATAAAAACATATCATTATGCATGTAATAAATCAATTTCAACCAGTGTGACATTCTATCAACTCCAATCATATCGGACAAGATAAGGAATGTATTTTGATTTCCGTTGTAGTTGATATTGAGTTTGTGTGTCCTCTGCACTAGAACGTTTAAAGAATCATTTCTCAACATAATACAAATATTTTCAGGAAGAAATAACTCACCCTGCAGCAAAATTCCCATCTGAAATAGTGCTTACAGGTAGAGATTTATTTTTCCCTTATGATTTCAATTAATCAAGTATCTATGAATTAAAAAAAATTATGTATTTAATTATATGTCATGAATTTTTTTAATTTTGATAAGATATATAAAAATAAAATATGTATAAATTTTATGCTTCCATCAATAATGTAATGAATCTTCTAATTTATTGACCATGTCTAAAATAATAGTTAAATTCTTCATGATATTAAAAGAAATTATGTAAGAAATATCAAAACTGTTGCAAAAAAATAGTCAAAGCTAATCATTCTAGAGGTTTTCATGCTCTGATAGGGATAGAATATTCTAGAATAATTTTATGAAGAATTTGAAATATTAGAGTACAATACCAATAACATATTTAATTAATAATATGAAATATATAAATTATAGTTACTGGTGTAAAAAATATGTGAATCACGACTTCACAATCAATTTTATCCTATGAATATTTATATAAACACACCAAGTGATGTTACCTTAATACCCATTAGATACCTTCAAATGTTTTAATATTTGAAGGAAAATATATTTATATCTATTTTTTCAACATATAAGTTAAAAGAAACCGTTCAATTATCATCTCTCAAAGGTCATTGTTTATGTTCATTATATGTATGTACCTCTAAGTATTATGATGGACCATCGATTTTCAATTGTCATTATCAATGATGAAAATAAAATAATATCAAATTTTTTTATATTTATAATAACAATATTATTCTACAAAATATTAAAAATAAATATAGATTTTTGAGTAAAATAAATTTTTACGTCTATTTTTTCGTTCAGATTTCACATAAAGATTCACATATAACTCATTTCCCACCATCATTAAAACATTGAACCTTCTCAATTTCTTTCAACATTTCCTTGCATTTTCTATATTTCATAAACTCCCAAACACATTGTAAGTGGTATATGATCAATAGAACCATTAAATATTGAATTTTTCAATTGAAATCTATGAAATCCATCGACAAATAGTTGATGACACAAGAATCACCATTTTTTTGTACTATAAGGTGGTCCGTTCGTATCAAATAAACATTAAAAAAAGGACAATCTGAATCCATATTTCTGTTCCAACCAGATAATATCCCATGGCTAGAGAAGACACTAATCATCGACATTAGATCAATGTTCATTTGGAAAAAATTTCTTGAAATTACATCATATGTCTCAACACTGTTTATACATAACTCGTATTATTATTCAATTATTGGATTCATGTATAAATCAATATCATTTACTAGATTTTATTTCTAGGAATAATCATCGAAATGATAAAAGATGTTTGTTTCTTACACATCATGGAGGGATATTGTGAGGGATAAAAAAAGAAAAATTCTATAATTGGAGCTCAAAGTCCTAAATAGTTTGAATCCATTAGAAACCAATCCCAATTGATAATTCCTAGGATCAGATGAGAAATATAGATGAAATTAATCAAATTTATTCCCTGATTTTAAATCTTTTAGATGTCGCATTAACCCATCACTATTATAATCAATAAAATATCACTTTATGAGATATATAGTTTTTTATAACAAAAATAATCTTTATAATCGAGTCATTAAAAAGATGTTAAAAAAATAATTATTGGTGATTAATTTTTCTACTTCATCATATTAGTAAGTTGGTTTAGTGTTCCTACATCACCCATATAATTTAATCTTGAAGAAGTTTATTTTTTCAATCTTAGATGCTTGAATCCTATCCCAAATAAAGTATAAAATCATTTAAAAAATCATGTGTTGATAAATAATTCAAGCCACGCATTCGGTCCACCTATGTCCTTAGGGCGAGTTTATTCTCAAGGCCTTTGGGCCACCTTAAGGCCTTTGGGCCACCTTAAGGCCATTGGGCCACCCCAAGGCCTTCGGGCCACATGAATTCAGATGTACTAGTCAGGCTACAATGGAAAAGGCTTCAGATGATGATTCAGGGGAAACACATTCACTAGAGAAGAGCTACCAGAATTGGAAGAATGAGAGGGTATGGATTTTCCATCGGTACCAGGCCTATGATGCATTGCATCAGATTGCTAGCCGACCAGCCCTATGAAGGTGGAGTGCTAATATTATGACATTTTCTAGGGAGGAGCTATTCCAAGTTGTCTTGATTTGGTGATTTCCTCTAAGACCGATCGGTCGTGTAATTGTATTTAAACCTCCAGGCCTTGTAAAGGTTCCACCTCACCTCTTGAAATGTGGATAATCAAAATAATAAAAAAAACAAATGCCTTCAATCAATTCCAACTACGCAAACTATAGTCATTTGATATGATAAAACATCAGTAGAAAATAAATTTAAATATATTTAAAACCTCCACTATAAACCTCATGATTTTTTTAATCAACATAATAGTGTTAAAATTTTCTCTTCTCAGTGAATTTATCTCTTACATTAGCCTCCAAATAATCAAGAGCATTATCCGATTATATGATTAAATCCTTAACTAGTTGTCCTACAGTCCCAAAAAATTACTTATTAGGTTACTATTTTATGTCACCCACAATAGGTTGTTCTAATATATTTTTATGTTGATGTTGTTTCCTTAAAATTCAAATAGAATAATTTATACTTTTTTTCATTCAATTATTCATTATTGATGAAGTTTGGAGCTCATTATGTTGATTGAAATTAGTGTTCAGAATTTTTATAAGGAATGATTTTCAATTTCAAATCAAACACAAATAGTGAGTAGGGAATTGGATCCATATCAAGTGTTCATAAAATTCATCTATATATAACTATATTCAAAATTTATATTTAGGATACTCGCATCTTTTATTCTTTTAAATGATCGATTGGAAATCAAAAAATATTAAAACTCTTTCAAACCCTTAGAAAAATAAGGTGTGTTACTTAGTAATGTGATCCGTATTTTATTCATATATATCAAAATATTCTTACATATTATTACAAAAAATTAGAACACATAAGTTGAACCAAGTTGGATTAGATTAAATTGGAAGTCTAATAAACAAAACCCAATTAGTTATATGAATATTCATATATGTAATAAAATGTTCAACGTAAAAATATAAATCAATCATGGTTAGATTTAAATAAAACTAAATCAAGAGACTAATCATACAATAAGAAAGAAACAAACAATGATGAATAAAAAACATCAATATATGGGATCACAAGCCTCCATGGACAAAACTATATTCACTTGAGGCCCAATAGGGTATCCGTCATTTATAAAAACATTTTTATCAATGTTTCATTTGAGATTTCCTAATAGTTTTAGAATATAATTCATTTGGATATCATTTGAAAAAATATATATCAAATGTTCATTGAAATTAATTTATTAAACCGTATATTGATAATAAATTCAAGAAATCAATATTATTATATAAAATCAATTTTGAAAGAATATTTATTTAAAATTACTATGGTCATTAATAAAATTAGGAATATATCATTTGTTTCAATTATAGATTAATAATATTAGTAAAATACATTTAAACTGAAATTATAAGAATTCCATTAATTGAAAAACTAATGTTTTATTCATTTGACCTTAATGGGGTGATATTTTTTGTATTACCCATATAAAAAAATGGTTATTTAATCTTCAACACTATAAGGGTTTGTAATATAACTGAATAAAAATATAATAATTCCATTTTAGTTTGAAAATAATGGTATTTTTTTTTCAAAAATGATTTCCATGTAATAAAATTATCTTGGGTTTTCACTCAATAGTTTATTCACTAATATAAATGATTATCTTAATATTATCTTTTTTCTTTATCATTGATCAATATTTCACATATTCATTCATGCATTCATGGATTATATTAGAAATATTAAAATCGAATGGCCCAACATAAAAATATCTCTATTATAATAAAATAAAATATTATTTTATTGAAATTATAGAATAATATGTTTAATTGAGTATATCAAACTCAATAATTGATATTTATCCACACATATAACAGTCATTATTGTTTTGAAAAATTTTCATGATGAAATTATTTCCTAACAATGAATTCTTATCTTTTAGGAAGTATTGTAAATTTAATCTGAATTTATTACTTTATTTTTTTGATAACATTTAATTTTAAATTTAAAGATCACAACATCTTTTCAATGATAAATTTTTCTATTTTATATTTTTATTTGCATATTATGTCTCAGGATATTGATATTAAATAATTCTCAAATCCATGTTTTATTATTTCATTTTTAATAATTTTTTATTGCATATCTATCACTATATGAAAGATAAAATAGAAGAATCTGATGTTCTTAGAGGGAAAATTAGTATTATTTACTATTGAAAAACTATATAAAAATACATTAATAATTACAAGAGATATGTTAATTAATCAATTAATAATATATATTCAATGATGAAATTGACTCATAAGTCCTCATGGTAGAGTTATATGGTTGGGGAACATTTGAATGGCGATCGAATAAATAGGGGAATTTTGGTTTGATTCATTACTAAAGTATTAAGGGAGATTTAATCTACCATGTTCATGGGAGCCAACCAGATAGTCATCATGGAGGAAGTAGATAAAGAGGGATGTATAAGGAATACATCAGTTCACACCATGTTGGAGAAATAGAGAAGTGGGACACACTGTGAGGGTGGCGGTGTTTTGACATATAGTGGTTGAGAACACTCCATGTACATACATATGGCCATATAGATAGTGAGTTTACCTTATTATTAAAAATCTAATTCATATGTGAATTTTATTGGGGGAAATCCCCTTTAAGGGTACTTTTTATGTATAAAAAGCTTATGCACATAAGATTGATCACCTCATAAAACTAATCTGACCCATCTAATTCCCATCTCAAGGATCATTTTCAACATCATCCTATAAAGATCAATGTAACTGAATGTTTTTAAAACTATAGAAATACATATGAAATAAATCAAAAAAATAGATTCAACAATGCTTGAAGACAATTTTTATAGTATCCAGACTTTTATTTTCTAAATGGTATAAACACACATTCTGATGTAATGTTTGTGTAATATTCCATGTTACCATATACAAGTTGATACACTAATAGGAGTATCTATGAATGTTTAAAATTGATATACTTATTGATTATTTAGTAATGAAGAAACTTTGTAAATGGGTTATGTTATTTGGAAATGTGTTGTGAAGCTAATTTTTGGTATAGATTCTATTTAATATGAATGATATAAGGATAATTATTTGACCAAATGAGTTGAAATTCTAGGTTAATGGGGTATTATATGACTATATTTTAAGAGGGGTGATTTTTTCTTAATTTTGATATGGAATAATTTACATAAGATATATGATTTATTTTTGAATGTAAATGTGATTTTTTGATTAATGAATTGTGTTATGTCCTACATGCTATAGGAAATGAGAAGATGAAATCTAAATATGATTTTTGTTAAATGAAAAAAAATTATATAAGGAATGTGACAATTAGAAAATACCATGCTATATTCCTATATGAAAAATAAAATACTTGAATTCAATTTCCTTTTCATAGGGAGGCAACATTTTCTTGGTATCACATATAATTGATGATTATGAATATTTTACAGGGTTATCATATGTTACCAGACAATTATTCACCTATAAATACCTTTTTAACTTTCATATATGTAGGATAAATATTTTTTGGGGATGTATATTATAAATATCAAAATCATTTAATTTTCACCATCCATGTTCATCGAATCATTTTATGGTTTCGGGGAAGAATAAAACCTCATTAATTGAAGTGTTATGACAATTACCATCTGGATAATGTACTATTCGAATTATGGTTTTCTATATTATTAAAATGAGAGTTAAAAATAGATGAAAATTATTTATTTTGGGGTATGAAACTTCAATATTTGAAGATTTATTAATGCTAACCAACAGTAGGTGATAAGTCATATATGTAATAATTATGTAATTCTAAATGTATATGAAAAAAGTGTCATAATATTTAAAATATATATAATGAAGATGAAAAATATGGTCACCCAAAACTAGTTGAGGGATCCCATGAAATTCTTTCTTGGAAATATTTTTATTTTTGTGAATTTTTTTAGAATGTAGTTGTCCTTTTTTTATCCTTCATAAACTGATATTGAATAAATTGGGTGTGTCACATGAACACATTTAATTATGATTGATTCTCTATCTAATGAATGAATTAAAATAGGCCGAATATTTTAAAGTGTAATATATGATCATTAATTGATGATAAAAACATGTTGTGATTGAACTATAACTAGTGTAAATTATATGGGCATTAGGATTGATCATTCATTAAATTATGAACAATTAGATCATGATTGATATAATTTGAATGATTATCGGGTTCACAAGTCTTATTCAAATAAGTTGTTGATGGTCACGAATTCATACACGAGTGAGTCATATATAGCGTGCTTGTGGTGTAAAATCAATTTCAAGTGTTTAGACATCATCAAGGGGAATGCATTGATTTTACAATCAATGGATCGAAAAAATAATGAGAAAATATAGCTTTTTTACAATGTCCTATTGGAATATATTGAAGGGGTGTGATAGTTGGGATTCTAACTATTGTAGAAGAAGGTATTTATTATATTTTTGAGGTATTTAAACACTAACGTAGATGAGTTTTTTTATTGAGGAATAGAATTGGGATTAACTAAAGGATAATTAGGGTGTTTTTGTAGTTACTTTGATTTCCATTATAATCATTGATAACATTAAGTGGATAATACACATTGAGGGGTCAAAAGAACATTAAAAGTAGTACGTTTTTAAACAAGTACATATAAAATCATGTTTTTTTCTATACCTTATTATTTCTTCATATGATGATAGACTATGAGATATCACTGAGTGGTTTATAAACAATAAGATGTTTAAGAGGATTATTTCATAAGAATAAATTTATAAATAGTATAACACATATTAACCCCCTCTTAGTGTTTAATCAAGAAAGGGGTTATAAAAATAAATATTATTCAATACTAATGGGATAAGGTCTAAATTCACTTTATCCAATTAGAATTAGATGAAAATGTATTCCCTTATCACTTAGATTCAACCTCGATTCACCTGATTTACACTTTATTGAGGTGATAATTTTTACCAAAGTTACTTTTTACATTTACGAAAGAATAATAAAAGGAAAAACATATCATTTTTATACATATTTTTCAAACATTTTAAGTCAATTTTTTAAAATTAAATATCTATATATGGGAGAAAATAATTTTTCAAAAAACCCTAAATTATCTGTTGGAAACTGCATTAATGAAAATGTCAATTTTTAACCACAAAACATAGGTTATTATTATCCCTTACATAGGAAAATATTATATGAATCATAGAATATTATATTGATTATATTATATAAATAGTTAAATAAAATCCTTCACTGATAGGGATTATTTTAATTTATTAATGAAATCATACATTATGTTTAATGAAATATTTTTTTGGAGAAAAGATTTTTTTCAAATGATTTGAATTTTTATTTTTAATTAATTGATAACTAATAAATTAATTCAATACATTTATGAAAATATGATTTTAATAATTTGATTAATCATATTTACACCCTCCAATCAAACATCTTGGTGGTAACTGCCAAAAAATTAAATTTAAATAAATGTCGTGGTTCATTTAAACATGAAAACGCATCTAACATATAATATTGAATAAATAAATTATTTAAAGTGATAAATATTAAAGAATACCGTGTTGTTACATGGGAAATATATTTTTTTATTTACAACCAATATGTCAAGGAGTATAATTTTATAAAAAACATTACAAATATAATGTATCACTCACTCTTATATTAAAACATCAAATGAGTGAGATAATGAAAATATATTTATTTGATCAATGACCTTAACTAGGTTGATATGTTTATTGAAAATTTAAACCAATTAATAAAACTAGGGTACCATTGATTCACCCCCATATGAGTGGTACCTAATTGGTCCTTGGATTCGATATCTGGGGGTCTCCAGTTTCAAAAGTAAATTATTACTATGTTTTATAAAAACCAAGGAAACTAAATTTATTAAATTAAAAATAATTTCATTCAATTAAACATATATAAAAGGGATATAATAGGATTTGGAAAATTTAAAAATAATACAAACAACTGGAATAAATAATTTGGTATTAAAATAAAACTCGGTATGATTTCACAAAATTTGTGAAATTGATGACAAAAATTCCATGGGGAGTATTAGATATAATAATGAAAAATAACATATTTAAATTTCATTTCATGTTTCAATTATTTTGTTATTTAAAATGAAAATGGAAATTTAATTAATAAAAGTATGTGTTAGAATAAAAAACCATAACTTTTCCACTATGACCTTTGATCTCAGTGAATGATACTCTCTTCTAGAAATAACCTTCATAGTGGTAACATCCATAGAAAATAATATGTCTCTATATTATTACTCTAAAATAGGAATATAAATTTGATGAACTGGTTAATAAATTTAATAAATATTGTAATTAATTTTGAAATTGTTTTGATTCTTTTCTCAAATAATAATTAAAAGTATTAATATTATTTGTAAATTTCAATAAAATTTCAAGGGAAACACTTAATTTAATACAAATTATAGAAGTTAAATTATTCTTTCATTATGCAATTTAATGGGTATATATTATTATATAATTATACATGATAATCCTTATGAAATCATTAATCATTAAATAATTATAAACTAATCCAATAAAGAACATTATTTTTTTCCAAAGCGTGGTTATAAACTCAGTGACAATGAAATAGAAAATAAATTTGAAGCACATGGAATGTATTTTTTCAGTTTAAAATTTATGGTTATATGAAATAATGAATCCATCTATATTACCAGAATATATACATCATTAATTTTTGAAAAACCATGTTTTTTAATCCATTCCATATCATCATATAATGTTAATGTATATGACCTATGTGTTTAATTTGAGTTATAATTCACATAAATCCATTTTCAACTATTTAATGTTTCTGAATTAATTATACTATAAAAATATAATTTTAAATTTATATAAAATGAAATTATTTAATATACAAATAAAAAGTTATATTCTTATAAAAATTTCTATAATAATTTTCACATGAATAAAATTGTTTCACTGCATCTTCCTTGATGTGATACCATATATAATATATTTTTATTGAATTTTCTATTATTAACAATGAAAAATATTATAAAAATAAAATAGAAAAAATAAAATTCTCAATAAAAGTGTCTTATATTTGAATTTATGGGCCTTTCTAGTAATATATATATTTAAAAAATCATATAAAATAATCATATGAAAAAACTATATCAATATACTCATTATTGTTATTATTTCTAAAAGGTGTCATATTATGATCTTTATTAACATCTTGTTTACTAAAACCATCCTTTTTTTCCCTAAAATAATGTATAATCAAAATACATGAAAAATATAAATCATGTATAAAATAACACATTTCTTTCTTTTTTCTACATGGGATAACTAATTTTATGAATATATAAATTGAGATTTATCAAAATTAGATGATTAAATCACATTTTATCCACTAATAATGAATTTAATCATTATGAATCTATCCAAATACAATATTTCATGATCATAATATGCTATGAAAATTATAATTTTGGTTAATCATGACTATTTATGTAATAAATACCATACCCAAGCATATATTGTTTTTATTATTCTCATCAATATTGAATGAAATATATAAAAATTTGTTGGTTCACTTTTAGAATTTTGTGAATCATTGGAATATAATTTATTATATAGTAAAAAATTAGTTCAATTATATTATATAAATATAAAAATGAAGTTCAATTTAGTGTTCTTATAATGTAAATTTGGGATAATAAGATTTCCATCCCATTTCCGTTTAGTGAACCTTCTATCATTATATTAGTCTCTAATTGACGTAATATTAATATAAGGTAACAAAATGTGAATTTTGATGATGGTTTTTAGTGAAATAAAACAAAATATTATTCCAAAAAAAGGATACCATTAACAATTCATAATGATAAATCAAAACAATATAACGTTATTTCTTGATTTATCTAATATAAAAAGTATTTAAATTAATATCAATTTTATTTTTGAACAGTTTTTAATATAATTTTAATGAAAATTCTATTCATAATATATCTAGCTACCTGAAAAATCATTAAATTACCTTTAAAAATAAATTCATGTGATGATATATGGCTCTAACACCCTGACCCTAGAAACCCATAAACACTGCATTATTTTAATACATTGGAAGGATTACATGATATCTAGTCCCGAAGGACCAATTAGTTTAATAGCCTTGGAAAATATATTACCTTCATGAATGTTACAATACACATTAAAACATAAAACAGAACATAAATAATCCTTTCAAAATTCCATTGTTCCTTTAGCTTAACCCTGCATATCATACATAATATACTTTTGGAATCCTGGGAAACCCAAACATAAGAAATGTGTGATTATATATGCTCAGTATCGGTAAATAATTCATCACATTCTATAATGATTTAAGGAAAGATGTGTAATAAAACTAACATACTTTTAAACATAATCATGAACATAATATGGGGAAAATAAATCAAACATTACCATATAAACAAGAACATGGTTATTCTACTAGTAAAATAATAAAAAGTAATAATTAATTTAATAATAAGGGAATGCCTAAAGCTAGACATCATTTCCACATATTTAAGGCCTTGTGCCAAGAATACAAATAATTTTTTTGTCAAAGCCTTGTGCCAAGACACTATTTAGTCTCATGAGACCTTCTAATGCAACAATGATCTATAGCAGGACCACCAATGACTTACTATGTTCAATGCATTCATCATTTGAAAATGATGAAACATAACAAAAACATTCATATTAAAACTAGCATAAAAAAATTTAAATAATTAAACCATAAAACAAGAAGGGAATAAAAATAGCACATACACAGTAAAACATAACATAAATCATGTCATAACATATGGGAGATTGTATTATAATAAATCAACATAAATCGAAAATAATATCCTTTAAATAATGTTTTCATAGTTGAAAATGATAATTAAAATATTTTGAGAGAAATTTCCCTTTTTGTGAAATCATTTAAAAGTAAAACATTTATAAATAAAGTCATATAAAAAATACTTATGCATCAAAATGTATGATTCCACTTTGAAACTTTTTAAAAGAATTAACATTTTAAAACAATCATGTCTATAAAAATAAATCCATAAACCATTTTGAAAACATGGAAATTAATGAGAATGATTTAAAAGAATAAATATAAAAAACATTAAAATGATATTTTAGTTAACAAATCCCATAAAAGAATAATTTTGAAATGTATTTTATGGAAAATGGACATGGATAATAAATATTTCCTTGAAAATACTTACACATAAATAATCTCATAAAAAATGAGATTGAGGAATTAACTAATACCTTGAACTTTCCTTTGGTCGGGGGTATGTTAAACCTCCTATATAATGACCATAGTATGTTATTAAATTATACCAGAACCATATTCATATTTATTATATGATAAATTATTTACTGATGACTTTATACATCCCATTTAATTATGATTTCCATGTTAAATTAACATTTTTAGTAATAATCACTTTCATTATCGTACTTGTTTTAACTTGTTAATTTTTATCATATCATTTAGATTGTGATTTGACTATTTCCAGAATGTAATATATGATTTATATATAATATATATTTAGAATATAAATATGTATTATATATAGATATTTGAAATGGAAAACACTATTTATCGAGATGGTTGGCCGTATGTACCCATAAATTATGTTTCTGTTTTCATATCATATTGAATGGAAGTAAGTGAATAAGATATATGTAAATAAATATATATTTATATATATCAAGTAAAATTTTTACATCATATATTACTCACATATTAAAAATATATATTTTTATAATCATTATTGAATGGTTAACCTGGAAATAATTCTAATCATGTCATAAATATGGTAAGACGTATATACACACGAGTGACGATATCATTTCCTTAATGATTAGTTGTTTTGGAAATGTATGGTATATTAATTTTAAAGATAAATTTGAATGTTATTTTCATTATTTGTATACATATTATTCATCATTATATCCATATAAATAACCCAGGGTTGAATATCAAATTACACCATGATGTGGAGACGGTAAGCCGTACGTACACACAAATGGTGACATTATCATTCATAGGGTGGATATAATAATGATCATGGTAGTACCATATTTATAATGACAAAAAATTATGTAGAATTTATTGGAGTTATTATTTTGGTATATAAATAACAATGAAATTGAAAGTGGAAGATGAAACAAACTTTGAAAGAGGTGATAAAATAATAACCCATTCTTTGGGTGCTTCCTTTCGATTTGAACAAAAGGGCTCCATAAGATGGATTTCTGATCAAGGTAAGGCCCTAAGATTAATGTGAGGGAAATTGGGAGGAGATTTGGTTAGCGTTTGGAATATCCAAATGGCTTTTCTGGTGTTATTTTGAGAGAATACTAAGTATCATTTTATAAGATAGGTGAGGGTGACTTTAGAAAACATTTGAAATATTATCTTATTATAAAATAATTTTTGGTTTCTAATGGATACATATTGATTTATATCTATAATATGGTGGTTATGGGAAGAAATAATCTAAAAAATAAGTTTTAGACATGTTTAGGTAACCGTATTTGTCACGACCCGCCCTCGGGGTCCGTGCCGTGACTACCCCAAGCCCGCCTTCCATAGGCCAGGGGCTGGCGACTAGCACCAAGGCGTAAATCCCAGTAAAAAGGGAAGGCATTGCCTTTGAAAAGTAACAAACACCACAGAGTAAGCAAGCGGAAAGTAAACACTAAACAAAGCAGAGTACAACTGAAAGTGCGGAAAAGTAAATGGGCCAGAATACAAACCCAAACTAAAAGTAAAGTACAACTCGAAAGGGAAAACAGCAACTGAAAAGTAAAAGCCGCTACACCGAGCTGTCCACTGGAAATCCCACCTGAAGGGTGGGTACAGATAGCTCCTCTGCTCCACGGGTCCCGCCGTCCGCTCCGTGCACGTCCCGCCCAGTGGTCCACCTCCGGGTACCGTCCCGCTCTACAAGCCTCAGCTAAGGTCAACGCTGTCCATCGTCTGCAACCAACACAACGTAGTGCGGGCGAAGCCCGTGCAGGGGTGAGTATAAGCTACTCAGTAGGGACCCTGAGACCCCTGAAGGTCTCTCAAATCCACAAAGGATAAACCGCGAAGAAAAGTACAATCACGAAGTAACAACCGACACTGCTTAGGTATATGCCCATACATATACCTAAGTCATCAATTAAAATACGCTCCAACCTCCGAGCCCAAGTACAACTCAGTCCACGCAGGAAAGTATACGTATTCCACATAGGAAAGCAAAACATAATCCACACAGGATTGCACAACACAATCCACACAGGAAAGCAACAGGATTCAGCTCACACAGGTATACTTCTTCAAGGACGATAAAGATGATCACTGATCCATCTAAGTCGTCGGACCCACGAAGGATCGATAGGTAACTAACCCCCACAATGACCCACACAGGATCGGGCCCACACAGGACCTGTAGGCGCTGGCTCACACAGAACCGCTGAGCGCAAGGACCCACACAGGATCGGGCCCACACAGGACCTGTAGCACTGATCCACGTAGGATCGCTGAGTGCTGAAGTCGTCGTCGAATCCACACAGGATCTCTGTACTGTCGTCGTCGCAGTCACAGTAGCAGTCGTAGCAGTAGTAGTCACAGTAACAGTCGCAGCCAGCACTAGGGTTCCCACACATAGCAAGCTCATTCGGAGGGTCCGCTCCACGAGCTGAGAGGCTGATACATCAACTGTCATGAAGACCAGAGTTGATGTATCCAAAAGTTCCGTATTGTCAAAAGGAACTCAACGCAACAGACGGCGCGTCGATCGGACGCCCGGTCTGAGAGTTATCGGCATTTTCGTCTCCGGGGCCCGGTTGGTTTTTAAGGCTAAACCAACCCGACCGTACTCCACCTGCGTCCAAACCTCGGGCGGAGTATTCCAAAAGATCCGTCTCACTAAGAGGAACACAACGCGACTGACGGCGCGTCAATCGGACCTTCGTAGCTCAAGATATGAGCGTTTCCGCTCCGAAGGCCCGGTTGGTTTCGTGAACGAACCAACCCGGACGAACTCAAAGTAAACCGAAACCTTGATTGCGATATAACGAAACGACTGTCTCGATACAAGGATCGCGTTGACGCAGACGGTTCGTCATTCGGAGGTCCGAGGCTCAAGATATGGCCCAAAAACCGATTCTGGTTCGAAACGGGGGGGTCCGGGTCCGGGTCGACCCGGCCCGACCCCCCACCCCCCTGGGGCGGCGCGGCGGCGCGGGGAGCCACGGTGGCTTGGCGCCGCGAGGAGGCTGCGCGCGGGGGGCTAAGCCCCTGCTTCCTGGAAGAGGCGGCGCGGCCTTTGTGCCGCGCCCAATTTTTTTAAAACGCCCCCCACACGTGGGGGGCCTGATTTGAGCGGAACCGGGGAGGGGAGGCCGGCTGCCCCTTCCCTAAAAAAAACGCCCCCCTCATAAAGAGGGGGTTTTGGGTGTTGGCCGGGGGAATTAATTCCCCCGGTTTAATGCCTTCCGGCCGGCCAGCTGGCCGGCCGGTTTTCTCCAACGGGACCGGAAATTCCGGTCCCCCCTTCGGCTTCCGACGCCGGCAGCCCGGCCGCCGGTCTTCTCTTCCCGCCGCGGCCCGGAACCGGCAGCGGTCTCCTCGTCCCGCCGTGGCCCTGAACCGGCCGCGGCGTTCGTCATCTGGCGCGGTGCGACGCACCGCGCCCCTTCGCCGTGCCTTGATTCCATTCAACGCGGTGCGACGGCGTCGCGTTCTTGAAGATTCTTCCTCGGCATAGCGCGACGGCGCCGCGTAAAATATTTGCACGATCATCCGCGTGGTGCGACGGCACCACGCCACTTGCTTCCACCCGCAAGAATAAACAAGAACGATGGAGGGGGTTCGGCTGAGTTCGTGCGGTCCGGCCCCCTCACGTTAAAATAATAACGCAACTTAAATAATTCAAGCCACACGTTAGTCTTGCTAAAATCACGATCAAGAATAAAATAAGGAAACCAAAAAGAAATCGACAACCCCTACCTCGGGTATAAGGTTCGAAGATTGTGAACGTTCCGCGGAAGACGACGTCGCGGAGGTCGGGCGTCGCGGTAGCCGTTCGTCAAATTCGATGACGAAGGGATGCGTTCGAAGAGACACGTCGTTGGCGAAACTTGTACGCCGACGAAGGTTGTCCGAGGAAGAAGTGGCGTCCCCTTTCGTTGACACGGGAAACGAAGAATGGAGGTGCGGCGTTCTTCGTCGGAGATTTAACGTTCTTCGTCAAGATGAACGTTCTTCGAGTTCCTCGTCAGAGTTGAAGGAGAAGAAGGAAAAGCTCTCCACCTCTCAAGAAGACAAACAAATAACCCCAAAATAAAATAAGACAACATCTTATTTTATTATCACATAACACATTAGAATTTCAAAAGTTTGAAATTCAAATGTTTTTAACTCCCATAATTAAAAGTAACTCAAGTCATTTAATTAGGGGTTAAGCAAGTTGAGAGAATTTGAAAGGATTAGGGGTTCGTGTGGGCCCCTCCACACTTAATCCTCCCAAGGGAGGTTAAGTGGGTGTGGGTCCCACTTCCAACCTCCTTTGATAGGTTTTAACAAGTTATAATAAAATTTGTTCTACACAAATTTTATTTAACTCAAACTAAAAACCCCAAAATTAACTTTCAACCCGCAACAAACGCAACTCCCGAAAAGGTCTCTTTAAGTGAATATCGGCGTTGCGAGTTCATCGGTGCCCTCGGATTTCAATTCCGAGCACCGGATCAAAAGTTAGGAATTCCCGCTCGTTCGTTCACTGAACGTACCCGAGCCAAACTTCGGAAATTAATTCCGGGCACTCCGGGCCTCAGAATCAGGTGCCGTCTGAAACCGCGCTCTTGTAAAATTCTAAAGAAAATTAAGAAAAAATTTCCCTTGAATTTTACGGGTCTTTACAGTATTAACCATATCGTTTAGATTTAACTCTTTGATAAATAGTTTAACTTTTACCATGTCATCTTGTATTATTATAATAAATGGTTAATAAACAAAACATAAAAATACATGAGAACCGAAAGTGGTTAACTATTGATATATCTAACCTTATCTATTTACTTTGGCCTAAATATTGATTTATATAAATATTATATAAATTATTAATATAGTATTTGTTTGAATAACTCATTTATGTCAATTTTGACACAATTTGGTATTGCGTTTTTGTTAAAGTCATAAAAAATTTATCACATCAAAAAAATTATTTAATTAGGAATAACCTGTCATATTATACTAGCAAATTTGAGGATGGAATGAAATGATTCAATTTAGAAATATTTTTATATTTATAATATCAATTTTTTTAATCATTTATTGATAATGTAATTATTTCATCATCATTGTGTCGTAAATACATTTAATTATATAATATCTAAAAATTATAAATAAAATGCCATTATATATTAAATCACCTTATCATTATAATTAATATTTATAGTCTAATTTTTCTTATGTATATCCCTATATTAAAAATTGTTTAGTTATTAAATTTTGAATTTAACACTTATAAATCTTCTCCAAAGAACATAATAATAATTGTCCTAATTTAATCCATGTGGACCAAAAGAATCATATTTTATTCCAAAGGTATTTTTGGTTGAAATATAATTATCAAATAGAATTAGGACCTGTGTAAGGGTAATTATTATATCATTTTTACATTTAATTACCTGATTTACATTTAACCGTGGTAATAAAAGTAAAAAGTTACTACTCAGAAAAATTTCTTTTCATCTTATTGAACCAAATTTTACTTAATTATGTCTACCATATTGCTTTGATTTTTTAAATTCAATTCACAGAAGAAGTAAAGTTACTTTTTATGCAAATTTACAAATTTTCCAAGGAGTTGTGTAAAAGATGTTAAAAAGTTCAATAATATTTTATACATCTATTTTTTTATAAAATGAATCCAATGAATTAAATTAAACATATATATGTATTATATATCTATTTTGACTTTAAATAAATTTAAATAAATATATAATTATTAAAATAAAAAGTCAGTTTTGAATAATAATGTAGTGTTTCTCACTATTCATAAAAAATTGAATGTTTTTAGAAAATAAACAAAATTCACCCTAAGATAATTTTGATATTAATAATTAAAAAATAAATTATATTTTAAAAAATTAAAAACATATATGTTGAATTAATTATTTTAATATTAATTTCTCTTTTGAGAACCGATAGGAGATCTTTTAAAAAGTAAAAACTATCAAAACATTGAGATGTGTTTCTATTAAATATAAATGTGAAATTACTTATAATGACCTACATTGTATTAAATGTTAAAAATATAATCTAATTATACTTAAAAACCATTCAAAATAATTATTTAACACTATAAATTATTTCTATTTAAAAAAAGTTGTTTTGAATTAAAATTTATTATTTATCAAAAAAATCAAAATGTGAAATTTTTTCGAAAAAGTACCAATTATTTATTAAAACAAAATATTTATGTCCCAATTAAAAAGAAGAATTTATTTTCATTAAATTTAATTTTTAAAATTGTAAAATATTGGGTTTAAAAAACGATCTCTATAAAAAGGTGGTAAAGTTGCATTTTTTTTAAAAATACTTCTTTTATCTATAAAAAATTATTTTGTACTTATATTATCTCTAAGAAACACATAGTATGTATTATAAAATTATATGGATTATATAAAATTCAAAATTAATTTAATACTATTCATAACCGCTTTTTGAACAGCTAGTTTGTTAAGACGTGATGTTCTCGCACTTAGTGTTTCATGTAGCACAAATAATTAAATTAATTTTAAGAGATAACGAACTATAAAATCATGGGGTGTTATATTCGCTCATACTTTAAAAAATATCTCCCTTTCAATTTGAAATAGTTTTTCATAAATTAACGGTTAAAAATAAATAATAACTTTGTGAAAAACGAATATCAAAAATTGTGTTAATAAAATTTAGTCTTAATAAGAGGGAAAGGGAAATGAAAAAGTCACCAGAAAATTATGATCTCAATTAGAAGAAAACTGGAGGAAATTATAGATATATAATTTTATGGAAAAAATAAATAGTTATAGGGAGTGATTGAGGTCATCAATCACAAACACGTGTAAAATTGAGGGCCTCAAAGCCATTAATCTATGTTGATTTAAAAAATCATCAGTTAAAAAAATTAATGTATTAGGATAACACATTTTTAGTTTTAAGATCCCTACCATAATGTTTAAGAATTAATTTATTCATATAATAAGTGGAAAAAATATACTTGACTATTCAGGTTTCATCCTTCAACTAATTCCTACAACAAAATATTCTTTCACCACCAAAGATAATAGAATTCATAAATATTATATTTATCCTAATCATACTAGGTTCAAAAAATAATAAATTTATAATTAATCTATCATAATATTTAAAAAACTAAATTAGACAAACTAGTACATCACATGGGATAGTCGTAGGTGATGCACCCTTATTGCCCTTTAGTTGCGGGTTCATGACTGGCGTCCCTATCCGACACGATAGGTTGTCACCCGACCTCCGGGTTGTCTTTTTATTACAATAAAAAAATATTATTATTAAATGATTTAACCATAAAAATAGTATCCAATGTCCAACATAATCCATTCCAACCATTAGACTTATCCAAAATACTTCTCTCCAAATTCATAGTTCAAAATTTATAAGGAAAGTAAACACAATGAAGAACTTTTTTATCCACATTATAACATGTGAATACCTTAATCATTTATTATATTCAAATACGGTAACACCATAAATTTCTATTAAGAATTATTGATTACATTTATCCTCCCTTATTACTTATAGAATTATGGATATACTCTTTATATCCAAAAATGATGTAAACTCAAAAAAATATGGAATAAACAAAAAATTAATTAGTTTCAATATAGTCAATAATATCCAATATAATTTATCCAAATCAATCATATCTTATTCCAAAATCCCTACCTCATTATCATAACCATATTAATGTTTATCATCACTTCAACTACATATTTTCCAAACAAATTAACTTGTTATTCAGTCACATTTCATAAAACCATATAATCTCAAATCATCAATGAAATAGTACTGAAGTACAATCCATATTTATTTCTATAATTCATATAACAAGTACATCATTGATAAATCAATAAAATGAAATTATTAGTTAATAAAAACATAAGAACACGATTCATCACTCTTCATCTATGGTAATATCATAACATGATTATTATCCAATAACATCATTTGGGGCAAACTCTAATGATTTAGACATTGATTCACGTAGTGTCCCAACACCTTACATAATAAGCATTGTACATTTGAAATATTTTCTTACTGTTACAATCACATACATGGTGTCATTTTTCAACACACTTAATACAAAATCACATTTCCTTCAAGAATTTACGAAGGTGATTCTTTCCACAATTATCACTTATGTGAAAATCCTTCTTCCCCCTCATCCCATTACCACCATTTCTTATTAGTATCCTTTTCATCACATTCTTTCATTAAAATTCATAAGACCTAGATAATTCATTACATATCATATTAACATATTATAAAATTTCTTCATATATTGATTATATGTGAGAGACTATTTCCGTTCTAAATGTTATCTTAATACCATGAATGATATGATCCTTCTTACTCTTTCAATCATCTATATTTCTGAAGTTCCCATTCCATATAATAAGTGACATTTCTAATCAATGTAATACACTAGGACCGTTTTTTAATCATAATTCATTATTCAAAACATGTAAAATATATAACACAAATTGATAATATTATTCATATAATCTATAATGAAAAAATTTTTTCTTTAAGGAAGTATTTTCTCCCAAATCTTTCATAATGGATTGTAAAGATAATGTGAATTATCATACTCATATCCCTCGAGAGTTTCGTAACCAAGAGTGTAGCAAGGCCAGTTGTTGTGTACCAGGATACACTAGGTCGAGGCCAAAACTCCTTGTCAGTGTTATCACTCCTAGGTAAATCTATGACAGAGCCACCTCTACCTACTCCTATCCAGACAAAGATGAATTTCATGGAAAATACAAAAAAATCTACATTATCCAAATTCTAGAAATTTATTCTATACTAATCCTTAAAATCTATCTTAGGGTAATGTTCTCTAAATAGAGTTTTTAAAAATATTATTTCCAAGGCTTGTACAAAAAATACTTGGATACCAACTGTAACACCCCGACCCCAGAAGCCAAAAGCCAGTGCATTATTTTAATACATTATAATGATTACAAGGAATCATGTCCCAAAGCACTGATCAGTTTAGTGGTATTGAAAATTATATTATAGACATGAACGTTACATTACACATTCAAAAATAAAACAGAACATAAATCATCCATTGAGAACACCATTATTCCCCTGGCATAACCCTATATATCAAACATAATACACTTCTTAGAATCTCGGGGAAACAAAACATAATAAATGGGTAAGCTCAGATGATCATTAAGGGTAAATAATTTAGCGGGAGTTATGAACTTTCACGTCAAGATGTGTAATAAAAACAACGTACTTTTAAACATAAAAATTAACATAATGTTGAGAAAATAAATAGAAAATTACCTTATAATCATGAACATGGATATTCATCTAGGTGAATAATCACATGTAATAATTAATTTCATAATTATATAATGACTAACATTAGACATCATTATCACATAGTAAATGCCTCGTGCCAAGACTATAAATAAATGTTTTTTCAAGTCCTTATGTCGAGACACTTGTTTGTCTCAAGAGACCTATTGATGAATCGAATGTCTATAGTGGGCCCTCCCTTTACGTACAAAGTCCACATCATTCCTCATATAAAATTTTTAAAACATTACACAAACATTCATATTAAAACTATCGTACAAAATGTCAATACTTCTACCATAAATGATGAACGATATAAAATTAGCATGTCCACAGTCAAACATATCACAACTCATTTGATACTACATGGATGATAATATTATAATAAATCAACCTTAATAAAAAATAATATCCACTCAAGAATGTTGATGTGGTTGAAAATGATAATTAAAACCTATTGAGAGAAATATTTTTTTGTGAAATAATTTTAAAGTCACACATTAAGAAATGAAGTCATTTAAAAGAGATTTCAAAATAAAATTGTCCCATGCCACATTGAAACTTTTTAATTGAATAAACATTTTAAAACAATCATGTTTATATAAATAAATCCTTAAAACCATTTTGAAAACATGAACATTAATAATAAATATTTAGAAGAGTAAATATTTAAAACATTTAAAAAGATATTTTAGTTAAGGAGTCCCATAAATGAATAAATTTTAATTATCTTTTATGAAACATGGACATGGATAATAAATAGGACCCAGAAAATACTTAGACACAGACAATGTCAGATAATAATAAGATTGAGGAATTAACCCTTACCTTGAACAGTCATTTGGTGGAGGGTACATTTAACCTCATGTATACGGTCCATAGTATGTTATTAAATTATACCATATCCATATTCATATTTATTATATAATTCATGATTAATTTATGACATTATACTATCAATTTAATAATTATTTTCATGTTATATTAAATTTTTGGGTAATAATCACTTTTTTTATCATACATGTTTAAACTTGTTATTCTGGATCATATCATTTAGATCATGATTTAAATACATCCAGAATATAAAACACGATATATACTAATATATATAATATATATTAATAATATTAATATGTATAATATATTGATATAAGAAATGCAATACACCGTTTATGGAGGTGGTAGGCCGTACATACACATAAACGCTGTTTCAGTTTTCATATCTTATTAAATAGGAGTAAGTGAATAATATATTGGTAAGTACATAAATATATATATTTATATTTATATATTTATCAAGTAAAATTATTATGTCATATATTAAATACTTATTAATAGTATATATTTTTATTATCATCATTGAATGATGAACTTGGAAATGAATATCATCGCATCGTGGAGATGGTAAGCCATAAGTACATATGAGTGATGATATCATTTCCTTAATGATTAAAAGGTGTGGAATTATGTTGTATATTAATTATACAGAGAAAATAGAAGGATATATTCATTATTTATATACATATTACTCATCATTATATCAATCCAAATAGAATAGTGTTGAATAATAAATTACAGCACGACGCGGAGACTGTAAGCCGTGCGTACACACGCATGGTGACATTATCATTCAAAGGATGGATATAATAATGAGAATGGTTGTACCATATTTATAATGACATCACAGTATGTATAAGGTTCTAGAGTTATTATTTTGGCATGGAAATAATGTAGAAAGATAATTTGTAAGAAGAATAAAACTTTGAAATAGCTGATGAAATAATTACCTTTTCATTGGGGTTTTCATATTGATTTGAACAAAAGGGCTCCATTGGAAGGCTTTATTCACATGTAAAGGATTCTAAGATGATTTGAATGATGTTTTCCGGTGATTTGGGAAGGTTTTGGGCGAGCCATATGGCTTTGGATGTGTGATTTTTAGAGAAAGGTATGTACCTTTTTATTAGAGAGGCGAGGGTCACTTTAGAAAAATATTGGAATATTATTTTATTATAAAATCATTTTCGATTTAAAATAGATAAAAATTGATTTATTTCTATGATAAGGTAGGTATTTTCTAAATCCTCTCCAACAATAGAATTTAGACATCTTTTGGTCACCATATTTACCCTATCTTTTAAATTTAATGCTTAGTTAAATAGTTAAACTTTTACCATGTCCTCTTATAATATTATTATAAATGTTTAATAAACTTAAAATAAAAAACAAGACAACCCCATGTGGATCGATATTGATATATATAACCTTATCTATTTCGTTTTTCCAAAAATTATATTATTATAAAAATTATATAATTTATTAGTATAGTGTTTTTTTAAACGCTATTATGTGTATTTTTACACTTTGGTATTTTGTTTTTGTTAAAGTCATAAAAACATTATCAATTCAAAAAAAATTATTTAATCCACCATTACATGTCATAATAACCTAGAAAATTTGTGGATGGCATCAAAATCCTCAATTTACATTTAATTTTATATTTATAAAATCAATTATTTTAACCTATCAAGTATGAATTAATTATTAAATCATTATTGTGTCATAAAAATTTAATTATTTTATCTCTAAAATTTATAAATAAAATATTATTATGTTTGAAATATTTTTAGAATTATAATGAATATTTATAGCTTAATTTATCTTATGTATAACCCTGTATTAAAATTGGTTTAGTTACTAAACATTGAATTTATCACATTTAACACTTATTTAAATAAAATAATTATAAATTTCATAATCCAATAGAAGTGGACCTAATAGATCATATTTTATTCCTAGGGATGGTTTTGGTAAAAATAAACATATAAAATATAATTATGACCTGTGTTAGAGTCATTATAATATCATGTTTTCTTTTAAATGCCCTATTTACATTCCAACGTGGTAAATAAAAGTCAAAAGATACTATTCAACATAATATATTTTCATCTAAATGAACCTTATTTTACTATTCATCAAAAATGGAATGTGTTCAGAAAAAATATCAAAAATTTACAGTAAACTAATTTTGAAATTAATAATTCCGAAATTAATTCTATTTTACCAAATTAAAAACATAGAATTTTTATTAATTATTTTAAAATTAATTTATATTTTAAGAACCAAAAAGCGGGTTTTAAAAAGTAAAAACTATCAAAAGATTGACGTGCGTTTAAGTAAAATTTAAATTTGAAATTAATTATAATGACCAAAATTGTATTAAATGATAAAAATGTAATCTAATTATACTTCCAAACCATTCAGAATAATAATTTAACACTATAAATTATTTCGATTAAAAATTTGTTTTTAAATAAAATTTAATATTTTTCACTATTAATCCAAATAAGAAAGTTATCAGAAAAGTACAAAAAATTTATCCAAACTAAATTTTTTAATCCCAAATCTAAATAAGAATTAAATTTCATTAAATTGAATATATAAAAGTGTAAAATATTGGTTTTAAAAAAGGTTCTCCATTAAAATGTGATAAAATTTCATTTTTTGAAAAATTCTTCTTTTATCTGAAATAATTTATTTTGTTCTCAAATGATGTCTAAGAAACACATAATATGGAATCTAAAACTTTATGGAGTATATAAAATTCAAAATTGAATTAATACTATTCATAACAATGTTTATAACGTCTAGTTTGGTATGTCGTGGGGAGCTCGAACTCAATGTTGCATGTAGTGAAACTTATAGAATTACTTTGAAGAGATAACATAATATGAAATCATGGGTTTTTAAAATGGTAATTATATTGTAACACCCCGAGATTTTATGAAAAATATTATTTTAATTTCATTAATGTCTTCTATTATACAACACACCAAGTTTAGCGTGTACTATACGCAACACCGTATTAGCTTGCAATATATGCAACGCTATTCTTGGATCGTGTTACACACAATTTCATTTTCATTTTATAATAGTCATTCTTCGCAACATTGAGTGTGTTTATATATATATATATTTATATATATATTCAATTTATAAATGAAATATGGTTGGACTCTGTTATACAAAACAACGAAGGATTCTTGCACAACATGTAACCCTGACTTGGCTTTCATTACACGCAATCACGACCTACCTCGATAGCGTGTGTTGTACACAATACCGGGTTTTACTAAACAACGATATATTTTTATAATATTTTTATGAACTAGCCGTTATGAATAGTATTAACTATATTTTTAATTTTATAACATTATTATTCATCTTATACATTTTCTAGAACATTGTATGAGAACAAAATTAATTTTTCGTGTAAAATAAGTATTTTTCAAAAAATGCTGTTTTGCTGTCTTTTGATGGCGCACCCACATTAAATATAGTTTTTGACATGTTTATAAGTTCAATTTGACAAAATAGAATTCTTCTTTGGAATCAGGATATAAAAATTTACTTTGGATAAAATTTTCATATTATTCTGATAACATTCATATTTTAATGAATAGTAAAAACACGATATATTTTAATTAAAAACAACTTTTTTCATCATAATAATTTATATGGTTAAATTATAATATTGAATTGTTTTAATGTATAAATAGAATATATTTTTACCATTTAATATAATGTATTTCATTATCATTGATTTTACATTGAATTCATAGTTTAAATCAATTCAATCATTGGCAATGTTTTAACTTTTAAAACCTATTCGCTTAACAACGGGATTAATTTTAAATTAATTACTGCGACTTTGGTGTTTTGAATTTTGAAAAATGGATTCCATATTTGGAATCAGTGGGTCCAAATTATCTTCATATGTTACTTTTATTATTTTTATATTATGAATAGTAACCACAGTAATTTTTATTTACTGCGGTTAAAGGTAAATATGGTAATTCTAGGTTAAAAGAATATCATAATAATTAAAAATTACCTTGACATTTGTCCTAAACTTATTGGATGAGTAGTGGCCGACAATGGGCATCCTTGGGCCGATTTTGGGACCCCAATGAGCCACATGGCAGTGTAAATGACAATTTGGATTAATTAATTTAATCTAAAGACAAAAATGACTTTAACAAAAATCATACAATAATTAATTTTTCTAAGGGGTTATATAAGTTATATTTTCGACTATAAATATTATTTTTAAATATAAAAATATTACCTAAATCATGGTATTTTTTTCATAATTTTTAGACATCAAATGAATTAAATTATTAATGAAACGTTAATGATGTAGTGTTTACCTCATTAATAAATGATTTAAATAAATAAGATTATAATGATTAAAATATCACCCAAAACCTGTCCAATACAAATTTGATGATTTTATGTCAAATATGACTCGTCATATATTAGAAACGAATGTGTTTTGGACCTATCTAAACTGAAGATATGTTTATAATAAAATAATGTTTTCACACATTCCTAAAGAGCCCCTCCTCTCCCTTATAAAAGGAGACCACTTCTATGCCATTACTCACACCTCTCAAGCCTTTTGGCTCGTCCAAACTCTGCCCAACTAAGCTCCCTACATCCCTCTCCTCCCCCTTGAAGTCTTACATTAGGAATAAGACTCTCTAAGAAGTCCTTTTGTTTCAAACCAAAGGAAGTTACCAAAATTAAAGGTAACAGTTTCTCTTAAGTTGTTTTCTTTTATTCTACTTCTCCAACCCCTAAAATCCTTTTAATCACTTATTTTGTAACAAAAAAAATCCTAAATATACTAGTATGTTGTTATGAGAAATATTCGAACTACACTTACACACACCATCATCTAATGGATGAAGAACATAATGTTTCTGTGATGAAAAACTAACGCCTCACGAAACGATGACTGTTCGATTTTCTCCTACCGCCTCTCATGGTGGCCATTATGATGGAACTGTATTTATATATAATATGTATTATTTTTATGATTTACTTATGCTTCTTTACTTCCCAATTATATCAATCCATTACGTTTTCCATAGTCGGTAAACATGATAATCTCATTTGAGGAAGTGCGGATTACCGCCCCCTCAAAGTGATGTGATTCGTTAATACCTTATGTGGGTTTTATAAAGGATGTGGTTAATGATATTATATATGATATTATACTGGAATTATAATATACCTATGTAAAATTATGTTTTAATTCCATTAAAATAATAAATATAAATGAAAGTAACATTCATGCGTACGTACGACTTACCATCTCCATGAACAGTGCGTTTGGTTTCTTACCTCCATATGCTATGTACTATTATAAATGCTTGTATATGCTGGATATATAATGAATTTATATGATATATAAATCATTATTTGCATTTTTTAAGTATGTAAATCATGATATAAGTAATAATAACATCAAGAACAACAAGTCCAAACACGTACGATAAATAAGATGATTTTACCCAAAATGCTACTTTAACATTAATTTACAAAAGAATTGGTAATATAAAGTAATAAGTGAACCATATATGATATCATAACAATGAATATGATTCTGTAATAAGTCAATGACATTATTTAAATCATTATACAGGAGGTTTGGATACATACAAAGAATATCGGACATAAGGTAAGGGATAATTTTGCAAATCTCATTTTTATCTGAGATTGCTTATTCGTAAGTAATTACTGGGGTTATTGCTATAATCCATGTACATGTTTTATAAAAGTATATTCATGTATGTTTAAATTCATTTTTAACCATTCTGACTTTTAACCCATGGTATGGATGGAATCTTTCTTTTATTTAACCAACATGGTACTTTTTGACTTTTCCGACAAAATTACGAGAAGAATGTTTTTTAACGTATACGGAATGAAAGGATTTTTATGGTATTATAAAGCCTTATTTTCATGAATCTTACTCGAAAATATTTCATGAATATTTTCAAAAAAATCTCGTTCTTTTAAAATTGCATGACGTTTTGTGAAAAGAAATTGATTTTATAGAAGAAAGGATATTTTCCACAAGAATTCATTTCAAGTGTTTTATCAAAACCATTTTTCCATCTAAGATGAAATTATTTTATATGTGTATATTTCAAGTATAATGTCCCTATGATTTACATGGTTTCACTTTTCTTATGTTGATATATCCATTTGTTTTATATGGATTATATGCTGATGGGATGATGTTTATGAAACCCATTTTATTCTTTGTGTTATGATGAATGATTCAAGTTTATTTTGTGGCACAAGTAAGAATGATTTAATTATGAGATGGGTGGGACCTATATCTCCCTCCAATGCCTTGGGTAAAGATTTATATCTCATGAGATATACATGGCTGGAACGGCAAGTTAAACCAGTTCAGTAATACAGGACTGGAACGAGGAGTGAACTCGATTCAGAAAGGGACTTTTTCCACTAAGATGGTCTTGGCAGCAATGCCTTGGCTACTATGGAAATCATATCATGTACTTAATGGTTTCCAAAATTACTTTTTTTATTCCCATTCTATTTTATCAGGATTAATGTTTCTTTATGAACTATTCCTTATGTATTGCCATGTTTTATTTCATTGCTCAATATCATGATGTTTAAACATTGTGTTCATGTTTTTAAGTTCAAATGTATATGGTTTGTTTTATTTTATCCATGCTTACTCTTACTGATCATTTGAGATCACCCTTTATATGTTTTCTTTTTCCCAAGATATAAAGAAATATTTTAGTTAATAAAACATAAGGGGAAGATCTTTATGGGAGATGTTGAAGATCTTTCACCATGATTAGAAGATTACGTTCCGAGTTTCCAAAGACACTACACTATTACGGTCATTGTGTTTTGAATTTTGTTATGTATTATGTATTCCGAAAAAAGTAATGTGTTGTCCGTGTACGTCAAGCTTCAGGCCTCTACAGTTGGTATCAGAGGAAAGGTTTAGTCAACCTTTGGAATCTAGGATGCGAGAACTTTAGTGATATCCCTAGAGATATTTTTAAGGTAAGTCTAGGGATGTCCATAAGGTTAAGTATAAGTATAGGTTATAGTCCTAGAATTATGGTAACAATATTGTATTAAACCTAATATGTTAGATATTGATGTTACTCCCCCTTTATTATGAATTTTCCCTCTCAAAATATTCTTTTTGGGTTTTAGAAAATGGCTGGAAACAAGATGATTCACGATAATGGAGGATATGATGGACACTGGAATGATATTCTTCATGAGAAACCAAATGAAATGGGATTTGGAAGTCCAAACATCATTATTATGTCAAATCATAAATCTCATAATATAATAAATAAACTCAAA
This sequence comes from Viscum album, assembly GCA_963277665.1. Lineage (NCBI taxonomy): Eukaryota > Viridiplantae > Streptophyta > Magnoliopsida > Santalales > Viscaceae > Viscum > Viscum album. The sequence goes on from OY728119.1 coordinate 2,084,467,493, forward strand.
TTTGATATGTTTCCTGACTTGGCTAATAAGAGAAAGATGGATATTCATGATGATCATAGAGGAAAGAATGTTCAATTTCCCCTATGTAAATCATGTGGGAAGAGGCATCAAGGAGAATGTTTCAAATGAACTGGAAGATGCTTTGGGTGTGGAAAAGAAGGACATAAAGCTAGTAAGTGCAAAGGAAAAGGTTCATTTAACACCATGGATGAGGATAATGGTATTGCTATGACATCAACAATGGTTAAATGTTTTAAATGTGGAATGTACAGGAATTATGCAAACCAATTCCCTAAGGGAAAGTCTCATGAAGAGAATCAGTATGGTCGTATGGGTAATATTTATGTTGATGATGATGAAGAGACTACAAATGATATGTGAGATGAAACAATTGTTGAAGCTCGATCAATGTTTTAAGAAGGTAGTGGAATGATTACATGTTTATCAAGTGTAATGCTGTATAAGTAATCTCATGGTACTATAGAATAAAGAGACATCTAAGGATTATTACACTGTTTTCTTTCCTTATGTTTTGAAAGTGTGTGATGAATGGTACCAGTATTTTTGGAAAGTAGATGATATGCACATAATGAAGGGATAAGAAGAAAATTAAATATTTGATAGTATTCATGAACCCATCACAGATATATGGAGAAGGTTATATCATGGTTTGAGTATATAGATTTTTTGAATTTTGGTATGTGGAAAGAGTTAACTTTTGATAGTATTCATGTTTTTACTAAGGTTTAATGGGTATTCATTTTTCAAGAGAATACATGATTAAGGTATTCACATGATTGGAATGTGACCAACAAGATAATGGGGGACAAATTATGGTTGGTTGATGACATTTCAAGTAATCATTTTCATTATACTGTGATCTTGGACTGAAGTATTTTAGATAATCCTAAAGATTGGAATGGATTATGTTGTACATAAGTTAGTATTGTTTAAGGATAGAATTTTTTTTTGATATTATTGATGGGATGTTATAGTAATGTTGTTTTAGAAAGAGGACAACCTGCAGGATGGGCGACATCCCATCGCGTCGGATAAGGCTGTGGGAATCGAACCCACAACTGAAGTGCGAGTGGCCTTTATCACATACCAATGGCCTAAAGGAAGTCCCTAGTTAGTGGAAAGTAGTTTTATTTTATTAATAGGTATGATAAATAGAGTATAAGTCCATTTTTGGAACCATATACGATTAATCTCACCATAAGATGGACTTATAACTTTTGCTAATCTTTTTTTTGAAATAGATGGAATGACCTATCATTCTATCACTTGATCTGCTAACGCTTCATGAATAACAAACTCAACTTCATTTCTTTAAGAGATGAAGTGGAAATTGTTCAATTCACGAAAAATAGTGAGATTGTATGAAAATCATGTAAGAATTTCTTTTAATTCATCAAATTTAGGGAAATGATATTGAAAACCAAAATTTTTGTCCTAGTGCTCTTATATCCGATGAATCAGATGGTACCTTAGATCATCACAAATTTATGGTATTGTGATTGTTGGCTTTTTTATAGCCATGTTCTCTACCACTCTCCATCAGAACATGATGGTTAGATTTTTCTTTCATATCCATATTTTAACCTATGTTCTCCTATATGGAAACCCAGTGATGACTTACTCTGGGTAATCGTTACATTTCATAATTTAGTTTTAAAAATTATGTTTTAGTATTCCTTTTTACGATGTGGGTTTCTATGAATAGTAAATGATTTATAACCCCGAAGAATTTCGAGGGAGAAATTCATTTTAAGGGGGGTAGAATGTAACACCCCGAGATTTTATGAAAAATATTCTTTTAATTTCATTGATGTATTATATTATATATCACACCATGTTTAGCTTGAACTATACTCAACACCGTATTTGCTTGTTGTATACGCAACGCTATTCGTGGATCGTGTTACACACAATTTCATGTTCGTTTTAAAATAGTCATTCTACGCAACATTGATTGTGTTTATATATATATATATATTCAATTTATAAATGAAATATGGTGGGATTTTGTTATAAGAAACAACACAGGATTCTTGCACAACACGCAACCCTGACATGGCTTGCATTACACGTAATCACGACCTTCCTCGATAGCGTGTGTTGTACGCAATACCGAGTTTTACTAAACAACGATATATTATTATAATATTATTATGAACTAGACATTATGAATAGTATTAACTAAATTTTTAATTTTATAACATTATTATTCATCTTACACATTTTCTAGATCATGGTATGAGAACAAAATTAATTTTTCTGGTAAAAAAAGTATTTTTCAAAAAATGCAGTTTTGCCGCCTTTTGATGGAGCACCCACATTAAATCTAGTTTTTGACATGTTTATAAGTTCAATTTGACAAAATAAAATTCTTCTTTGGAATAAGGATATAAAAATTTACTTTGGATAAAATTTTCATATTATTCTGATAACTTTCCTATTTTAATAAATAGTAAAAACACGCTATATTTTAATTCAAAACAACTTTTTTCATCATAATAATTTATATGGTTAAATTATTATATCGAATGGTTTTAAAGTATAAATACAATATATTTTCACCATTTAATATAACATATTTCATTATCATTGATTTTACATTGATTTCATAGGTTAAATCAATTCAATCTTTGGCAATGTTTTAACTTTTAAAACCTATTCGCTTAACAATGGGATTAATTTTAAATTTATTACTGCAACTTCGGTGTTTTGAATTTTGAAAAATGGATTCCATATTTGTAATTAGTGGGTCTAGATTATGTAAATAGGTTGCTTTTATTTTTTTATATTATGAATAGTAACTACGGTAATTTTTATTTACTGCGGTTAAAGGTAAATAGGCTAATTCAAGGTTAGAAAATATTATAATAATTCAAAATTACATCGAAACTTGTCCTAACCTTATTGGATGAGTAGTGGCCGACCATGGGCATCCTTGGACAGATTTTGGGACCCCAATGAGCCACTAGGTAGTGAAAATTACAATTTGGATTAATTAATTTAATGTAAAGACAAAATTGGCTTTAAAAAAATCTTTTAGTAATTAATTTTTATAAGGGGTTATATAAGTTATATTTTCGACTATAAATATTATTTGTAAATATAAATATATTCCGTATATCATGTTATTTTTTTCATAATTTTTAGACATCAAATGAATTAAATTATTTATGACACATTAATGATGTAGTGTTTACCTCATTAATAAATGATTTAAATAAATAAGATTATAATGATTAAAATATCATCCAAAACACGTCCAATTACAATTTGATGATTTTATTTAGAATATGAGTCATATTATCTTCGAAATTAATGTGTTTTAGACCTCTTGAAATCGAATATATGTTTATAATAAAATAATTTTTTCACACTTTTCTAAAGATCACCTCCTCTCGCTTATAAAAGGAGACCACTTCTATGAAATTACTCACACCTCTAAAGCCTTTTGGATCGTCCAAACTCTGCCCAAATAATCTCCCTACATCCCTCTCCTCCACCTTTAAGCCTTACATTATGCAGAAGACTCTCCAAGAAGTCCTTTTGGTTCAAACCAAAGGAAGTTACCAAAATTAAAGGTAACGGTTTCTCTTAAGTTGTTTTCTTTTATTCTTATTCTCCAACCCATAAACTATTTTTAATCCTTTATTTTGTAACAAAAACAATATCCAAAATATACTAGGATTTTGTTATGAGAATGATTCAAACTACACTTACACACACCTTCATCTAATGGATAAAGAACATAATGTTTCTGTGATGGAAAACTAACGCCTCACGAAACGATGATTGTTCGATTTTCTCCTACCACCTCTAATGGTGGACATTATGATGGCACTGTATTTATATAGAATATATATTATTTTTATGATTTCCTTATGCTTATTTACTTCCGAATTATATCAATCATTTACGGTTTCCATAGTCGGTAAGTACGATAATCTCATTTGAGGAAGTGCGGACTACAGCCCCCTCAAAGTGATGTGATTCATTAATACCTTATGTGGGATGTATAAAGGATGTGGTTAATGATATTATATATGATATTATACTGGAATTATTATATACCTATGTATAATTATGTTTTAATTCCATTAAAATAGTAAATAGAAATGAAAGTAGCGTTCATGCGTACGTACGACTTACCGTCTCCATGAACGGTGTGTTTCATTTCTTACCTCCATATGTTATGTACTATTATAAATGCTTGTATATTCTGGATATATAATGAATGTATATTATATATAAATCATGATTTAAATTTTGGTAGTATGTAAATCATGATATAAGTAATAATAACATCAAGAACAACATGTCCAAACATGTACGATAAATATGATGATATTACCCAAAACGCTACTTTAACATTAATTTACAAAAGAATGGGTAATATAAAGTCATACGTGAACCATATATGATATCATAACAATGAATATGATTCTATAATAATTCAATGACATTATTTAAATCATTATACAGGAGGTTTGGATACATACAAAGCATATCGGACCTAAGGGAAGGGATAATTTTGCAAATCTCATTTTTATCTGAGATTGCATATTTGTAAGTATTTACTGGGGATATTTATATCATCCATGTACATGTTTTATAAAATTGTATTAATGTATGTTTAAATTCCTTTTTACCCATTCTTACTTTTACCCCATGGTATGGAAGGAATCTATCTTTTATTTACCCTACAAGGTACTTTTTGACTTTTCTGACAAAAGTATGAGAAGAATGTTTTTTAACGTATACGGCATGAAAGGATTTTTATGGTTTTATAAAGCCTTACTTTCATAAATATTACTCCAAAAGATTTCATGACTATTTTCAAAAAAAATATTTCTTTTAAAATTGCTTGACGTTTTGTGAAAAGAAATTGGTTTTGTAGAAGAAAGGATATTTTCCTCAAGAATTCATTTCAAGTGTTTTATAAAAACCATTTTTCCATCTAAGATGACATTATTTTATATGTGTATGTTTCAAGTATAATGTCCCTATGATTTACATGGTTTCAATTTTCTTATATTGATATATCCATTTGTTTTATATGGATTATGTGATGATAGGATGATGTTTATGAAACCCATTTTATTCATTGGGTTATGATGAATGTTTCAAGTTTATTGTGTGGCACAAGTAAGAATGATTTCATTATGAGATGGGTGGGACCTATATCTCCTTCCAATGCATTGGGTAAAGATTTATATCTCATGAGATAGACATGGCTGAAACGACAAGTAAATTTGGTTCAGTAATACAGGACTGGAACGAGGAGTGAACTCGATTCAGAAAGGGACTTTGTCCACTAAGATGGTCTTGGTCGCAATGCCTTGGCTACTATGGAAATCATATCATGTGCTTAATGTTTTCCAAAATTACATGTTTTATTCCAATGCTATTTTATCAGGATTAATGTTCCATTATGAACTATGCCTTATGTATTGCCATGTTTTATTTCATTGCTCAAGATCATGACGTTTAAACATTGTGTTCATGTTTTCAAGTTCAAATGTATATGGTTTGTTTTATTTTATCCATGCTTACCCTTAGTAAGAATTTGAGCTCACCCTTTATATGTTTTCTTTTCCCCAGGATATAAAGAATGGTTTTAGATAAGAAAACATAAGGGGAATATCTTTATGGGATATGCTGAAGATCTTTCACCATGATTAGAAGATTACGTTCTGAGTTTCCAAAGACACTAAACTATTACGGTCCTTGAGTTTTGAATTTTGTTATGTATTATGTATTCTGAAAAAGTAATGTGTTGTCCGGGTACGTCAAGCTTCGGGCCTCTACATATATGTTTGGGATTTTGGTTAAATTTTGATATTAACCAAGAGCATTATCATTGAATTTTTTGATAATACATGTCTATCTCCTTTAATATTCTAATAATAATCCCTAATTCAATTATTAACATCATTAGTCAAATAAATCCCATTTTTATTAATGATAATATATTGGTTTCAACTTATATTTTATGACCATATAATATTAAATTTTTTAAAGCCTATTAAATCACTGCTCTATCATTTTTTCAAACCCAATATCACCATCATCATCTAAAATTGTAGTACCCCATTTTTAATATCTTGGAAAATATATAAACATTTGTTAATTTCTGGTGATATGTATAATTTTTAAATTTTTTTTACATTAATTTTTTTTTTCACGGTGTGTTTCATGGTTATAACAATGATTCATTTTTAGAAAATTCAGTCCATTATAAAAATAATGTGTTATCTGAAATATTTTTAAAACATGAAATCATAATCATATTTATGAAACATGATTTTATCCTTAAAATATCCTAGATATTACATTAAGTATACAAATTGGGATTATTATGAAATAGTTATAATTTTAATAAATCAGTGCGATGTCAGGTGTTTATATGGATATTTTAAATGAAACACACAAATCTTATTAATATTATTATTTTTTATTCTATTACTGTTTTAGTAAATGAAATTTAAAAAAAAGAGTAATACATAATCATTTGAATCATAAATTCCTATCAAAGTGGGAGGCACCCAACCTCCAATTTCCTCATATATTAGTATTTCCTATCTATATTGTCACAATAGTCACATGAACATATTAAAACCATTCCATAATTATTTTTCTTCTTATTAATCTTATCTCTATTGAGATTTTTTTTTCATAGAAAATGATATTTACATTGGGGTTAATCGTGGAATACAAAAAAACTGGTATTATAATTTAATTCCCTAGGATGTTTTTATATTAAAATACATGTTTAACAACCTATTTTCATTATAATTTTTATATTTTTATCATATTGATATGTGTTTTTTTTCAATTAACAATAAAAAATAATAGTTTTTTTAAACATGAAATTGAGAATGTTGAATTTTATTTCCTTTAGGGATTGATTTAATCTTTTCAGGAAAAAATGTTCCTAAACCATATATATAGTATTTTTGATGGATTGTATCCATAAAAAAATTAATAAAACCAATTATTTTTTTTAAATATTCCATCATAATATGTATTTAAATGTTTTTATGGTATTTAATTGATACATTATTGTGTTTTAATGAAGTTATGATTATCGATAATCTAAAAAAAAGAGATTTTGACATTATAAAAATGATAATTTAGTGTTTTGATGGATGATTTTTTTTGGAAATTTATTTTTCCATATATGATTATTTATAAATAAATGACATAATTTAATGAATTTTAAATAAAACGATTTAATATAACATTTTGAATTGTTTATTGGTTTTTATTTCATTAAATGAAAAATATTATTCAATGGTATTGTGGGTGGTCACATCTAAATTTTTATTAATGAAAATAAATAGATTGAATTCCTTATAATGAAAAACAATCCCAACAAAAGGTTCACAGATTCCATTTTGAAAGAAGGTATGTTGTTATTTCATTGTATAAATATAGATCATGATGGGATAACCATTTTTTTTTTCTTAAAAGGGTACCATGGTATTTTTTTCAAATGATTAAAATACATGTAGGATTGTTTTCTTATACCATTGTATATTCCATAGTTTTCGTTTGGATTCTTATATTCATTCTCCTAATTAATGAAATCCAAAAATGAACTATTTTATAGACTGAGTTTCCATTGATTTACGTATTGGTTGAAGGAAATTGTTTATTTGTTAAACATTCTCAAAAAATGTAATCCCAAAACTATCATAATGGTTCATTTAACATTATTACAAATATATCTTAGGGGAATAATAACAATTTGGCTGTGTTTTAATTTCAGAAATGTATACCCAAATAAAAATAATAAAAAAATGATAATTCCCTTATTTATCATATGGATTCCTTTGAGTGGGATGTTGTGATAATTCATAGTGAACACATCCTAATTTTATTTGATCGTGATCAATGCTTCATATGAAATTTTTAAAGGATTCTATAATGGGAGATATGTCTATAAGAACATATTGTAATTATCTCTCATTATCAAATAATCTATAATCCCAAAGTTCTAAACAATATTATAGGATATATCTATGTATATATGACTCTATTTGAATAGAAATTTGTATAATCTTATTTTTTGATATACTTTTATTTTTAAAAATTAAAATTAATAGAGTATCAAGAAGAAAAAAATGAGGGTCTTCCTTGGATGATAAATGAAACACCATCATATTGGAATGATGAAAATGCAAATAAACTTATCGTCTATTTTTTTTTATTGAAATAATATTAAGGTGGATGCCAAAGAAAAACAAGTCATGTGTGATCATAGATAAAAAAATATTTATACATTAAATTTTCATTAATATTGAGATATTTAATTCATTAAATGATTCTCTATGAATATATTTAAATAGAAATAAATCATTATATTCTAATGGTAGGGAATAGTAGTGATAACATGTATTGTATATTTTTAATTATAGGTTAGAATATAAAAGAGTCGTTTTTAACTAAAAAATTAATTTATAATTTTCCTTGTATAATATGTTTTCCATGTATCTCTATTATAGAAGCATATCCCTAAAATGTCACACACACCCTACTGTGAAATTTTTAATTAAAAAATTGATATGTTTATGGAAGAGAAAAAAATCACACTATCCAAATTAGTAAAGTGTTAAATAATTAGATAATTTGATAAGTTAATGTTCATTTGAGGAACATAAATTTTGAGTAGGAAGTATATATATATGTGGAATCAATTAAGGTGTAGTTTCCAATTTTATTTTCCAATATAATTTTGTTTTAAAAATATTGGTTGAATTTATTTAATGAGGGTATAATAAAAAATCAAAAACAAAAAAATAACAAATAAACACAAACACATAGGCACACATACTATAACACCCCGAGCCCACTCTTTCGGACTCAATACATGAAAATTTGGTGTATTTTTGTTCATTAATGTAACTGAACAAATACACAACACTAAACCCAAATGAGGGCCATTTACCGGTCTAGTTTCTGGAGTATTAGACAACAACATTCAATTATAAGAGTTAAAAAAATAAATCAAATATCTACTACGATTCCACATTCAATACCTTTAAAAGCGATGACATCTGAATTTGAACTTATACGATACATGTAGAAAATCATTTTAAAATGAATCGTGCGAACAATTTCTAGTCAAGGGGTTTTAAAACCATTGATAAATACCATTGAAATTAAATTAAATTATACACACCTTTGTGAAATATATTTACAAAATATTAAAATTCATTGAGAATAATTATACAGTGAAAAATATTTAAACTAATATAGTGATTCATTTTGAAATTATTAAGCAAGATCTTAATGCAAAACACCAGAGGAAACATAAAAACTTTATGGCTATCTTGTGCCTCCCCACTTGAGGGATGGATTTACTCTCCAATTCTGAGTCATGGTTTTCAATGGTCAAGTACAGGTTTTCATAAAACATTTTTTCTTAGCTTGGATTATATAAACATATACATTTAAATGGAGTTTTAGCATTGAAAATAAATATATAATCATAATTGGAATAAATTGGTTCAATTTAATTTATATATAGATATATAAATACTAATATTTAGTATAAATTACATGTTTGACTTAGTGTGACCAAATCTCAAGATATATAGACTTTACATAAATTACATGGAAGATTAATTATCATCCACACTCTTACAATTTCATCCTAATTTATATAAAAAACCATATTGTAATGTTTATTCATTTCTCGTGCATATATCTATATACATATATAATATTATTCAAAATTAAATGATAAAAAATCATTGATGTATGGATATAATCTTGATTTTTATATATCATTCGCTTGATAAAATTATGAAATTATTAATTTATAAATTCACGCTTCGATTAATACATGGTTAACCATAATTAATTTAAAATAGTTATATGGATGAAAATTATAATAATACTTAAATATATACACATTTCACATAATAATAGACGAAATTATTATTGAAAAAAAAACTCGATAAATAGATGAATCCCAAAGTAGAACATATGTAAAATCAAATTTCAAGAAATAAGATTTCAAAATAGACAAATGATTAAAATAAAATATTTATATCTTAAAAAAATACACATTCAGTTTAATAAATATATGAAAACTAAATAATATTCTATTATAGAAAAGGAAAAAACGTAATTCAGAAGAACCTAAAATGCCGTCAAAAACAAATTTAAAAGTAAAAATCAAAGGATAATTATATAAAACCATACACACACATAGAAATTACAAATTTAAATGAATAAAAAAAATAACTACTATGATAAAATATATAATCTAATTTATATCACATGACACATATCATTTGAAAAAAAATATCCATTATTAATTGAAGTATCAAACCTGTAACAGATACAATCATGAACCATTCACCAAAATGGAAAATTTAGATTATAAACATGAAATAAATAAAAAACATCCCTTAAAATGAAAATTGCATTGAAATTATTATAAAAATAATAATCACATAGAAAAACTATAAAAATATTTATTATAACTTGATATAAATAAATGAAGTTATTTACTAATTTATTTACAGTGGACCTTTGGGATTCTACTTACAAAGAATAAGGCTTAGAACATCTACCTCAACATTCTCCACTTATAAGATTATGGAATTCTCATGGAATAACATTGAGGTAGTACTACATTATATAGTTGTGTCATAGTGTGCTACATGCACCTTATTACATAAAAAAATAATATTTGTTGTGTCTTAAATCTATATTGACATTAGGATTGATGAAAAATATTAATATCATTTAGATTTTGTGTAAAAATTATCATGTTATGATATGAAAAATCAGGATGTACTGGATGTTGACATAGGAAAATGATGAAACAATAATCAAAATTAGATGCTCAATTTTCTTCTTGTGTGATGTGGAAGCCCTTAATGAATTCAATGTATTAAAATAAGAGAAATCAACATAAAGTATTTGAATAGGTGAAATCCATTTAGAAACAGATGAGATATATTAGATGGGCCATAATTATTTTTTCTAAAGTCAATATCCAATGGAAATTGAATTAAGGAGAAGACAAACATAGAATTTGTCAAAGAATTTAATATACAGAGACCCATTTAACATATAATATTTCATAATGATTCAGACTTCAAAAAAAACCACAGCCATACACATATCAAAACAAAAAATAATAATTTACAAATTATACAGATATCAACATCCAGGCTTAATATCCCTAGAATTAGACGAATATAAACCTAGTGATATCCAGTTAAAAGATAAATCAAATCTATAATGGGATTTATTTGTACAAAAATTTAATAAAGAAAACTTAATTGATATTCAGGATAGATCTCAAAATTCTCTAGTCATTTACACCCAAAATCAAATCAACACGACTCATCCAACTCGAAAAAAAACATCAAACTCAGATCCAGATCCATAGAGATAGATGTCAAACCCAAACCTCACAAGCATGATTATATTTGTGACCTCGGCTTACACTATATTCTACCATTATCTTCAACATGGTCGAAGTATTCCATGGCTCAATCCTCTTTCCTTCACATCAAACTCTTTCGAAGATGAAGGATTCACCTACTTGAACCAAAACCCTCACTCGATTTCACAATTCAATTAAATCGTTTTTCACATTTTTTTAATTAAATAATTAGAATATTTATGCAATTTTATTTTATCTATATATATATATAGATATAATTAGACATAATAATTTTTTTTTATCATAATTCATCATACAAATATTAGAAATTTATTTTAACAATTTCCATTTATAATAAAAATATTAATTTTTTAGAAATTTAAATAATATAAAAGTATTAATTACAATTATTATATTAATTTGGTCATTTATTTTAGATTATATATATATATATATATTAATTCATATGATTTATTTAATTTAGATTCATTAATATTCAGAAAAAATATTTTCATATCAAATCATAATAAAATTAACATATATAAATTTTAGACGTTAAAATAAAACTAATATTCAATGAAATATATCCTTTAAAGAACATTAATAATTATTATAAATATTAAATAACCTAAATAATGTAAATATAATATTTAATTAAAAATTTTTCATCTCACAAATTTATAAATAACCTGTTTATTCAAAAAATTATTTTTCACATAATAAAATATTACTTTAACCTTTAATTATTTTTATTTATTAAAACAATATATTAGAAAATTGTATTTCATGAAAAATATAATACATAAAATTATAATTAAATTATATTATTTAAATATTTCATCATGTATTTAAATAGTCACATGATGAAATATAATATAAATTAATGTAAACATGTCAAATAATTTAAATTAATGTAAAAAAATTTCATTTCAATTAAATAAAATTTCTTAGTTTAATAAATATTTTCTAAAACATTATTTATTTAAAATATAAGGCATTTATTTAATTAAATAAAATATCTATAATGTTACATTCTCCCCTAATAAAATAAATGTAGCCTTGCAATTCCTTAATCGGACTTAGGAAAATTCTGAATATTTGAACAGTATAGTTACAAAATTTCTATGAAGACAGAACTATCAAAAATATATTCTAATGCATATAATATTTTTACTCAAATTAAAATATCTAATCTCCAAAGTTAACTATACAGTTCATAAGTTACCAATTATAATGCCCCAAGACCACTCATTCGAACTCCGTACTGAAAAATGATGAGTAATTGTTTTTTTATATATGTAACTAAAAAAATACATCACAATAAACAAAAACTAAGAACTTTTACAGGTCTAGGATTTGGAGGATTAGAAAACAGGTTACATTTTTCATAGTTAAACAAAAAATAAAAAAATATTACCGCACATCCCTAAACACTAACTCCAAAAGAGATGACATCTGAATTTGAACATTTATGATACATGTGAAATATAATTATAAAACAAAGTGTGAGAATCTATTTTCCTAGTAAGGGATTTTAAACCCGTTGATAAATTCATTAAAAAATAAATAAAATTTTAAACACCATTTTAAAATATTTGTACAAAATATTATAATTCTTTCAGAATAATTATACCTTAAAAACAATTTAAAATAATCGAGTGATTTGATTAAAAAATATTAAGCGTGATCTTAAAACAAGTCACCTTAGGCCACTTGAAACATTTAAGGCTATATTGGGCCTACCAACTTGAGGGATTTATTCACTCTCCAATTCACTATCATATTTACTATGTTCATGTACATGTTTTTATAATTCATTTCATCTTATCTTACCTTACATTTATATGTATAATTTTCATAAGAATTTTAGATTTGAAAATATAAATATAATCATACCTAGAATAAGCATGTTCACATTAATTTATATGTATATATATACTAATAATTTTTGGAAATTACATGTTCGACTTGGTATAACGAAATCCTAGGACACAAAGAATTTACATAATATACATGGATGACTAATTATTGACCACACACGTACAATTTCATCATAATTTCCATAAAAAATCTAATTTTTAGAGAGATAATTCAATGCTTGTGCATATATATATATAAATATATATGTCTCTGTGTGTGTATTTATTAAATTATATGATAATAAAATAATCGATGAATGGACATAATTATGATTTTTATATAACATGTACATGATAAAATTATGAAATTCTAAATTTATAAATTCCCATGTAGATTAATAATGGTTTAGTCCTAATTTATTAAAAATAGTTATATTCTGGAAAATTATTCAAATATATATAAATATATATATATACATCTATCACATAATAATAGAATATATTCATGTTGAAATAAAACATCGATAAATAGAAGTATCTGTTTGCATAACTTATATGAAATCAAAATTTTATAAATTATATTTTAAAATAAAGAAATTCATGAAATTAAATATTTATTCCTTACATAAATAATCGTTTTTATAAATAAATATTTTAAAACTCTATAATTTTCATTTATATAAAAAGAATAATTAAATTCCAAACAACCTAAAACCCCTTCAAAACCTACTTTAAACATTTAAATTGTAATGGAAAAAAATAATATGATCCACAGACATAGATATTATAAGATTAAATGAATTAAAATATGAATACTAAAATAAAATATATGATATTATTTTATATCTTAAAACACATTTTATTTTAATAAAATGATCCATTAATAATATAAGAATCAAAAATGTAATACATTAAAATATATTCGTTATTCCAAAATTGGAAATAGATATTTTAAACTTTAAATAAATCAAAAAAATCCCTTAAAATATAAATTACATAGAAATTATATGAAAAATAACAATCCCTTAGATAAACTATAAAATTATCGATTATATCATCAGATAAATAAATGATGTTCTATTCTAATTTCTTTGCAAAGGACCATTTGGTTTCCATTGACAGTGAATAGGGCATCTACCCTATACCTCGCCATTCACTACCCAGAAGAGTATGACATCATCATAGACTACATTTGAGGCAGGATTTCTTTATATTGAGGTGTATTAGTGTTCTGTGTAAACATTATTATATAAAAAAAATATTATTATATGTTTCTTAAATCTAGAATGAGATTATTCAACATGAAAAATGTTAATATCATTTGGCTTTTATCAAAAAATTGGAGTGTTAGTATAAGAAAAAACATACAATATTTTATATTGACTTAGGAAAACGATGAAGCAATAATGATAATCAGATGCTCGATTTTATTTTTTCATGAAGTGGAAACACTGAACGGATTCAATGTATTCAAATATGAGAAATAAATTATTTATATTTGAATAATATAAAACAATTTACAAATATACAAGATACATTCAATGGGCCATAATACAAATTACTGAAGTCAATATTAAAGGGCTAGAGATTTTAGAAGAAGACAAAGAATGAATTTAAGGAAGAATTTAACATACAAAAATTGGTTCAATATATAATATTTCAAAATGATTTAGACTTCAAAACAAATAATACCGCACCTATACACATATGGAATGAAAAAAAATTATTGAAAAAGATATGGGTATCAACATAAAATGTTAAGGACCACAGAAATCGATGAATATAAATAGTGTGAAATCCAATAACAAGATAAATCAATTATAAAACAGGATTTTATTGTACAAAAATGTAATATTGAATACCTATATGCAATTTGGGGTAGATCACTGAATCTGTAGGTGATTTTCCCCAAAAATACTATCCTAGTGACTCTTCCAGCATGAAAATAACATGAGACTTAGATCATGATCTTTTAGGGTAAATGTCGAACACACACATCACAACCATGCTGGGATCTGTGACATAGACCTACTCTGTAATTGATCTTTTTATCCAACGTGGTTGTAGTAATCATCAGGTTGTTTGACTTTCCCTTATGTAGAACCCACCAAAAGACGAAGGCTTCATATTCTTGAACTGAAACCCTCACCCAAATTAACGATTCCTTTAAATCTTTTTTCTTATTTTATTTAAATCATTTTAATTTTTATTTAATTCTCTTTTATAATAATATATATATATACACATTAATATTTGTTTCTTGTTTTATATCATAATTCATAATTCTAATTTTATAAAATTATTTTAATGATTTCCATTTGTAATAAAATTTTAATTTGATTAGAATGTTGAATAATATAAAATAATTAATAATAATTCCTATATTAATTTTATCATTCAATTTCGATTTTATATAGAAAATTTTAATAATTTTTATCAAATATATATTTTATTTTATTTAATATTCAAAACACATATTTTCATATAAAATCACAATGGAATTTACAAATTTAAAATTTTTAAGTCAAAATAATATTCATATTCAATGAATTAAATAATTTTCGGATAATTAATAATTGTTATCATTATTTAATATCATTAATAAATTTAATATAATATTTCATTTAAAATTATTTTTCTTCTCAAATATTTATAAATAACCTTTTTACTCAAAACATTATTTTTCACATAATAAAATCAAACAATTTATATTACCTTTAAATATATTTATTCATTAAAATATTATACTAGAAAATTGTATTTCATGAAAACTATATATCATAATAGTATAATTAATTTATATTATTTCAATTTGTCATAGTGTATTTAAATAGAAACATAAAGAAAAATAATATAGTGTGAAGTAAAAATAGAAACTAATAAAAAGTTTAGTAAAAAAAATTCATTTTGATTAAATGAAATTACACAATTTATAAAAATATATTATAACATTATTTATTTAAAATAAAAGTAATTTATTTAATTACATAAAATATCTAGGATGTCATCCAAACAAACCATTCACACTTAATTTAGTATGAAACTATTAAATGTAATTTTTTTTATCATTATGAAATAATCAACCCATTTTTTATAATATACACTAAATAAATCATATTCAATACATAAAAAAATAAAAAAAAATTATTTTTAAATCTTAACAAAACGTTATTTATAAAACATACAACTTCATAAAAAACATATATAAGTAAAAGAGTAAAATTAATATAAATTAATATCACAAATCTAGTATAAATATTCAATGGTTCATATCTTCTTAAAACATCCTTAATTAATATAACTATGACAAATGTAATGATAAATAATAATTTTTTTATTAATATTTAAAAATTTTGATAGAAAATTAAATATACGGTCGAATAACATTATAGAATTACAGTATTCCAATTTAAAATAACCACATATTTATGGTAAATTAGTCACTAGGAATATTACCATATGAATAGTCATCAGACCATTGGAATATGAATATTATTTTCTTTTGACTAATATAAAAACCAAGTAAATTAATTAAAATTAATGTTAATCAAATATAATAGTGTAATTGATTGTAATTATTAGTATAAATGTATCTATAAATTATAGTGTAATGTCATGTATATTTCATGTAATTATAATTATATACTAAATGGGTTTGAAAAAATTATTCACAAAAGTATATGTATTTTCAAAATTCATATAATTATTAAAAATAAATAAATATCTCAAATTTATTGAAAAATTTCCTAAAAAATCTGTAAAATTTTAGTACTGGGACATTGAATTTATTTTGGTGTAATTTATTACTATATTTTAGGAATTAATATATATATATAGTTAAATAGTAAAATATATTATATAACCCTATAAGAAATAAAAATATTTATTTACTTCTTTCCTAATGAAATATTATATCTGAATTAATTATTTTACACTAAATGAATCATACACTTATAATATTTTGGAATGTAAAAACAATTTTGAATATTATACATACATTATTTTTAATACATGATTAATTTATTTTTTGTAAAAAACTATCCCCCTTCACTAATAAATTACAACCTATTCATCCCATTATACTCACTACATTTAAATTTTATTCTTATTTACAGTTATATTTTATTTATATATTTAAAATTTTTATATTTTAAAAATGGGGTTTTATTGAATTTTATTGACATTATTTAATTTTTTTTCACACAATTCTTCTTTATATGGAATTTATTTTATAATAGTTCATTTAATATTATTCTTCTAGATATATTATTATTATACATACATTATATCACCTTAAATTTCATTTAATATTGATATTATTATTTTATAACCTTTCATTATAGTTTGGTTATATATAAATTATGATATTTGAACCATAATTTTCATTTTAAAAAATATAATTGATATATGGTTATCGAAATCCAAATCAATATCTTGTTTTTTGATTATTTTAGGAATATAATTTTAGAGTGGGTTAATCTGTCTATCTAATTGCTTTATATGTCTTGTCCAACCTTTTTGAGGACCCATATAATAGTACTCATTATATTGGAATAAGTGAACCCTCATTCTCATGTATGACTAGTGTGTAGTGTTTCCCTGTTTGGGGTTTTTATCCCCAATAAATATATATATATATATGTTTTATTTCTTATTGTTAGAGGATATGGTTACATCACAAACATGGTGTTACATTGTTATGAATCCATTAATCTATCAATTATTTCTTTACAAATTACTTTATTAAAAATCCATTTACATGATCATTCTAAAAATCACTAAATTTTGGATTTGATTATTATGATCTACCATTAATTTTCATTTCCATAATTTATACTTTATTTAATATTTTTGTTACAAATTTATCCCAAAAACACTCAATGGGGGAGGAATTATGTGGTGAATTTATTTTATAATATTTTGATATTTCATTCATACTAGAAATAAAAATATCTATCTATTTTTCAATTTTAACATTCACACACCATATGAATAATGGAATATGAAATGGGGTCATATAATTTTAATAGGTTCTCCCAAATGTTATAATCTAATGTGTATCCATTTATTGAGTGTTGATATAAAAGTATGTAACTCTCTTGACTATATTCAATAAAAATTATAGAGGAAGTAATACTACTGATAACAAGATTAGTTTCCATTCTTTACTTCTGGTACACCAATTTGTGTCAAATAAAATAATATGTTATGAAACTCATTGGATGATTAATGTTTACTCTATGAAATATGAATATCAAAACCAGAAAGGGTGATCTGACATTGTCACTTCACTTTTTGAATTTAAATCATGGTATTAGGATGTAATAAAATAAAATAGTATTTTCTTCCTCTTAATTTCAAGGTATTTAATATAATTTCTTGTCTTCCCCCTTCAAAAAATAACCATAATTGTTTCCCATTTTCATGATTTGAAATCATCAAAAATATTTTTTTCATAATCCTCCTTTATATCTGATTAATGATCAAAGTTTCAAATTATATGAATTTTCAATGGTGAAAATTGTATTGTAATTTAAAATATTATTTTCATATGTTAGAATAATATACACTTTAACATGAGGTTTGAATAAGGGTAATTTAAAAATTAAAGTATTTATTTATATCATTTTATTGTCATTTAGTTTAATGTTACGATGCTTATTGGATTTATGATGTTCCATTATTACATGATTGAAAATTTACCAAAATATTCATAGGTATATAGTATAGTAAATCAAAAATAGAACATATAGTATTTATATTATTCACTAAAAAGGGATATGTCCCCGAAGTGCACAATGATGATGTGTCAATGTTCTATAGTCCAGTAATATTCAATAAATCAATTGAAACAAGTACTCACCAAGGCAACTCTAGATTAGTATCACATACATTATAATTTTTTTGTGTTCATTAATTCCCCACCTAAGGTAGATTTTATCTTCTTTAATTTCACATACGCCTTTGTTTAGGTATTTTCAACAAATTATAAACTTGTGGGGAAATTTAATATACATAGATCATGATTGGATGTCCTTATTCATCACGAGTCTTGACATGACACATAAATTTTAATTTTATATATTTTTTCTCTTATACCATCATAAACACATATTCTCATATGATATATGATATTATCTCCTCAAAGAGAGGGTTATGTATTTTTCATTTAAAACACAACCTATGTTGTCCATTATGGATATAGATAATATTGTACTAGAATTATAATTTTTTATTTTCCCAACATCCACTACAGGATGTGAAACTCCAAATAATTCATTAAAAATCATTATACCTCATGAAAATATATACACTATGTTATCAATTCACTATATTTGGATGTTCAATTCTTATATATCTTGTATAGAAACTTTGTACATTAATTAACTGATTCAAATTTGATCTAAAAATAATAATATATCCTATGTCCCTAAAGTCGAATTACATATATCTGGATGATAAAATACAATAATAAGACTCCATACTTTTGAACCGTTACATTTATGTACATTCCTATGACACATATTGGCATGTTTCTCCTTTACCCATACCTTAATTTTGGTTCACCAGGCCCATGAAACTGAGTATAAGACACTAAGTATAGTATCCAGAGCATGAGACCCTGAGTGGAATACCGCGTGAGTGTAAATCATATGGACATAATATATCACCAAACTATGAGAACATATCCACCTATATAAATTCCTATGGTTAAAATACATCTCATAAAAAACACCTTTTGTGAGACTGTTATAGAATAATCTGCTTAGTGCATGCATTCCTATATAGGACCATGAACATTAACATTGGTTAAATTCACTTATTAGAAATTAATAAAAATAATTATTTTAACCATTGTTATTTGTTGATGGAATTACCTTACCTTAAATCATCTAATAGTTTTCATAAATCCATTAATTCCACAACCCATATCATTTTTCTTCCCCAAACCTAAACCTCATAAATGTAATGAAATAATCCAACTCATGTATAAAAAATTACAATTGCCCAAGAATAGTTTCCCAAGACTCCATGAAAAATTTAATTTTTTGTCATTGGAATATTTGATTATTTACTTAAAATGTCTTATAACATATAAAATAAATAAATATTTAACTATCATGAGATCATTATCATATCTGGTTTATTTTTTATTACATGTTCGAGTAATTTAGTTCACACGATTCATGCATCTATACATGATTCACTTTATCTCAACCACATCGTAATCCTATTATTGAACAAATATTTTTTGAAAACTAGAATGAAATTTTGATCTCACATGATTTTGTGCCCTTTATATTCTTATACAATACACCTAAATTAATTATTATAAGTCCCACAACTGAAATTCCTCATGTGACTAGTTTATAATCATGTAGTACACATAACTAATCCACATGAAATCATCTTAAAAAAGAGAGTATCTCAATACACATATTATTCTAAAATCACATGAGCCATATGGGTTTATGAATAAACATGTCTCTAATGTAATCACATGATCTCATGATGTTTTATACATTATATGATCATGTAAAACATAAATTATTACATGATTTAACTTCCATTACTCAAGATTTTATGCCCTTAAATTTGGGAAAAGTTGGAAAATTATTCCTACTCAAGTTAAAGTTTTTTTCATCCAAATTGACGGTTGATAATTCCTTTGTGTACCTCTTCTAGATCATGTTATTACCATCCATAACAAAGAATCTAAGGCCAAAAACCGTGTTCTTTATATATAAATTTTTCAAGGATATCTTTGAATTTCAACAAACAAAGTCCTAATTGATGAAAAAACATATATTTAGAATATCATCATATAAAAATACTCCATATTAATTTTTTGAAACTAGTATTGATGAAATATTCTATAAAAAATGTATTGGGTAAAAAACGTTAAACTATATAAAAATAAATGATTCATAGAGACACACATTATAAAAGTTGTTATAACATTTGGATACATAGTACCATTACATACACAAATTATAATTACGATGAATGTCATAACTATTTCATCCATCATTTTTTTCATGATATACCGTAAAAGGAAGTGTTTATTTACATTTAGAGGATTTATGTTGTATCACAGATGAACCTTACATAATTTCCTTTGACATATATTTTAATTTCAAAATCAAACAATGAATTGAACCATATGATAATCATTTATGATCCTTATGATGAGTCCATATTACAAAATTGTAAAGTCCATAGGTGATCCATAATAATTTCAGTTATTTAATTTCTGAAGTTATATCAAACTTATGAAAATCTTTTTGACAATTCTTTTATGAATTATAATGTTCAGATCAACCATATGATATTTAGTTTGAACAATAAAATGATTCATAAAATATTTAGTTGAGCCTTATGAAAATGAATATAGATGTTTTAATATTATTTGATATACTTTTATAATGATTCCAAATTGAAAAAAACACATTTAATCATAGGATATTCCCATTGTATTCCTTATAATGAACCTCATGGATGGGAGGTGGAAAACCATGAAATGATTTTCTCTTCCATAAAATTTCCATTACATTAAAATTTGATTTCTCCACACCTTTTATGTTTGAAAACTTTTCTAGATTAATACTTCTAATGATTTAATTGTAATTTATGAGCATAAAGATCGGATAATAAAAAAACCATCAAAAACAAAACATATCAAAATTTTATGCAATAATTATCTAGGATTTAATTAAAATAAATATGAATCCAAAATAACATAGACAATATATCCAATAAATCAACATATTATTATGAAATTATCAATCATTGTATTATTTTTTTCAATTATCAATCATAATTCCCAATTAATGTTTCTATATATTTCTTTAATTGTTATATTTTACGACTTTCAAGCTACCATAATGTACAATATACTATTATAAACTATTTACGATAATATGAAATGTTTTGGAATTTGTTACATTAAAATTATGTATACCACTAATCGCATCATCCTAATTATCAAACTACCATCAATACATATTCTAATTGAACGAGATCCTAGGATCTATGTATGAAAAAAGGGAATTTGGTTTTTTAATAAAAACATAAATTAATCAACTTATCTCATTATATAACTCCCTAGGGGTAGAATCCCACCTTTTTATATCATCTTAAAATGAACATTATCACCAAAAAAGAAATACAACCTAATAATGAGTGATTGAATATTATCTGGATATAGAAAATATTCATATGTTCATAGGTTAGAGGGGGTGGTTAAACAACCAAGTCCATCATATTCCCAACAAATACTTCTGTTTTTATGGTTATCAACATTATACAAACAATGTATTGAATGGTTTCAACATACTCTTTCATAACACCCTACTACTTTTTCATTAAAGAAATGATATTAGACCTCAATTTATAGATTCTGATGGGATAGACTATAATCGTTATGTAATGAATTACACCCCTATTTTCTAAAAAACATACATAGTGGTTGTTTTACCTTTTACATAAGATTATCCAACATTTTTATCCACAAATTCTTTTGTGAATTATTTGGTGAATATAATATATTCTCAGACAATTGTAATAAAATATGTACTATCTTATCACTTACTCATCTAAAGAACAACCCTATTTCCAATATAAAATAAGACTCTAAATATGGATTTTTAGATCCTCGCATCTTTATATTAATCATTATAAGAAAATTCTATGAACCTATGATCCTATCTAAACTAAAGAGAAAATGATGAGATTGACTACATTGAATATACATCATTATTAATTGTTAAAACTACCAAATAATCCTTTCCAAAATTATTTTAAACTAAGCTACCAAAAAAATTTACAGTCAACATAGAGATTATTTTCCCATAAATATAATATAAATTCAATAAATCTTCTTTATAATGTAGGATCAACTAGATATCTTCCTTAATGTGTACTAAGCTATGTTACAACCTCTATGGGAGTTAACATGATATTTGAGATATACCTATAAGGCTTCCTAAGAATTTCATTTAGATATTATCCTTTCAGATAAAAGAATATAAAATCTTTTGAATAACATTAAATCAAATTAAAAATGTGATCTCACAAATTATAAAAAATACAAATTCATAACTCATCCACTTAGTGAATTCCTACAATAAATTATATTTTCATTTTTAAAAGTAATGTTAACAAAAAATCTAGTACCATATATAGTTCTTCCCTACATGATTTCTTGTGTTGGATTAGATAAGAAATCAAATTTTTTACACTATTCGATTCATATATGAATCATTATTATCATACCATTCATGATGTGCTAGTTTTTAAATCATATTTTTCATTGATTAATAATCGAACATTACAATCGGTACTTATTTTAAATAAACCCATTTTCTATTCAATAAAATAATTTTATTTAATAACATGATTAAATAAAGTAGTTTTAATATCCTCTTAAATTATTATATAACCACTTTATATTTTAAATAAAATTTTAATATTTATTGAATCATATCGGGATACAGGGGAGGAATTTTATTCCACTTTGATCCATTTAATTTTATCAGAATAATTTCAAACCAACCAAACATTAAATCTAACCCCTAGAATATGATAATTAAATTCAATTTTGAGGTGCCCAATTTTTCCAATCTATAAATTATTTTTTGGTTATCCACATAATTTCACATTTTAATTTTATCAATATCATCTTATACATCATTTATGGATCTTACCCCTGAATTATCAATTGAGGATTCTTCAAATAACATGGGTTCCAAAATTTATTCATGCTTAATTAGTTTTTTACCATTATAATTCACATCTAAAAGGGTACATTATTGAATTTAATTATATAGGATTTATCATCCTCCATATTATTTACTATTCTGTTAGGTTTTGAATCAAAAACATCAAAATAATGTTACTCTTGAAATTTATTTTTTGAATCTTCATATTACAATGTTCTTTATAAAATACCTATGTATTATCATATTACTATCTTCTTGAAATATCTTATCGTGAAATTAGATTGTTATTTTATTTACTCCTCTATTATTGAATACCCTAATTTCTCTGAATAAGATAAAATTTTCTATCCTTTAGATGATGAATTTATAGTATTTTCTATTCATTAAATAGCTCAATAAGACTTTTGTTTTCTATAACATCACTATATTTTCATTGAATAACTTATTTATATAAAATGTTATATTTTCCCCCCAAAAAAATAGGTTTTCTATTGGGTTTAAAAAATTCCACATTTCATATCTTTTTTCCCTTAGGGAACCAAAATCCTTGTTTTCTATTTATAATGAAGCCTACCATCCATTATTTCGATATTAATGAGTAACACAATTAAAAAGTATGATTTTATACATGTGATTTATCAGTTCAATTATAAAATTAAAAAACTAATTTTATATAATTTTAAAATATATTCTTTATGAAAGCTTCCAAAATTATAATGATAATTTTTAAACTCAGAAAAATGTATTTTTTCCATTGAATAATTATAACATTTGGATGGAATGATCTATTTCCTTTTATAATCTCCTCTTATATCTATTAATGAAATTTATAACCTCTATACTAATTTACATAAACATCATAATCACTATTATAAACTAATATTTTAGAAATAGAATGATTGATATTTCACCAGATAATCTTGATTGATTCATCACCCCATAAGAATTAGTGTGGGTCCGATCGAGAATGTTTGAATATCTCTTCATATTTACGGATTGGTATTAACTACAATTTTTCACAAATGCATGAATCATATGTGGTTTCATATTCACGATCTAAATATTAAGCATTGACAAATTAATTATTTTTTGGATTGGTTATTTTTTATTTTCGATTGAATATTTATTATACATTATTTACACAAAACAATTTCACTTCCACTATAAGAAAAACATATTTTCTATAATATCACATTAATGATGATTTCAATTATCATTTCAGACATTAAAGGAATTGATTTTATATTTACATAGTATCAGGAAAAAATATTATTATATGTAACCTCATTCCTATAATCACATAGCTGACTTACTATTATAATGGCATGACTCAATAAATTTTCTAAAATTACATTGCTGTAATTTTGATTTTATCTCTTGATTGATAGTTATTAACCCAAACGATTAATTTTAGGGATCAATAATCTCCAAACAAGATTGTATAATTTAATATTTTATTTATATTTATTTTAGATTTATATTCATAGTCATGTGGGATAAGAACTAACTATTGATAATCATGGTATCATTAATCCTTACAAACATGATTGTAACATCAACTAATGTTTTCTTATCCATCATCTAATTTTCAATCCATGAGTTAAACAACTAATTCATTCTTAATGATATAATATAAATTATTTATTAATTATAGATGTCATTTTAATAAAATATATTCCTCTCTTGATAGAGAATAACTTTTTTTGGGGAATTCATTTAGGATTGAATTCCCATTATCTTCCCTTTATTTATATGGTACTAATATTCAATTTATCAGTTCCTATAGTTTATTGTTGTTTGAAATATATTTTAATATTGAACAACAAATCTATAAAATTAGATTGTCAATTAAATTGAAGGATAATTTAGTATTTTCCTTTATTGATGCAAACATTCTTCTCCCCTTGTATATCATTCTTCTTATGGATAGTTGGTCTCTTTATTACTAGAGAAGCCTAAAAATGAATCATCATAATTGGAAATATATTTACATCTTCAACTCTATAAAAATTTATATATTTAAATAATATAATTTTTTATTGATTATTCCTATGATTTGGAAGACTATCTCCTATATTTTTCATCCCATTATACTAAAATATTAATTTTTTTAGTTTTTCATGTCCCGAAAGGGGAACCAACACTACAATTACTCATATTCACAGGTCTTTGATTAGTCAAATTTTTTTTCACACATTCACTACTAGGTATAGAATTTTTTTTAAATTATATATTATAGTGTTTTTTAAACTATAATGTACTAGTAAGATAATGTTTCATTATTTTTTATTTGAGTTAAATCTCAATGAAACCACTCATTCTCTAAGAGATTCAATAAACATTGGTTTTTTAACTAAACTGTATTTATGTTAATTAATAACCTTATAATTCATATCAATTTTAAATTGTAATTACAACATTATAGGATTCATTTATATTATTTTCCATACTATAAGACTAAAAAAGAAAATGCAATCTTCCCATCAAACCTACCTATACATATTTTAGTTGTCTTCAAACAAGTGGAAAAGATTCATTAGACAAATATTCATCATTATCTCCATGTTTTAGATATTGTAACATCCATAACATGGTAGATACTCTATCTAGTTCCCCGATCTGGGTTTCCACATGGCCTTAGCTGCAACTCTCCATATGCAATATTTTTCCGACTAGTACCAAGGGTATAATAGAATACATAGGGAAACTATATCCTCTTTATAAATTTAAGTCAAAATAGATTAAATATGAAATAATGTGAACAAGTAAACAATTAAAAAGAATCATGAATCCATTTCCCAAACCTAGTTACAACCCATAACAAAAAAAGTAATATGTCATGTAATGAAAACTAGTTAAAACTATACAGAAAAAACCAAAATAATGATGATATTAATCCTCTAAATAAGAACAAACTCCATCTACGGATACCTAATCCATGCTCATCCAACACCCAAATACAATATCATGCATTGTTCCTTTTCCCTGGTCCTAACCTTTATCATAATGTCTTCTAAAGTACACAATGTAGGCCTGAATTTAGTTTTAATACAATTCAATTGGATAAAAACAATAGTGTCAACAAAATATCGATTCTAAAAAAATAGAACATGATGTTAGATAGTGAATATTAATATAAATAAATTTTAAAATAGGTTCCATTAATTAAAAATTATTACTTTAAAAACATTTAAAAAAAATTCATGTGTTAGTTATTTTTAGAAAATACACATCATCATATGAATTTCATATAAACTATACATAAGGGGGAAGAGTCAGGTTCCCAACAATAATAGGGAAAAATTACACAAACATTACATAAAAATTATGTTGGAGCCTCAGTCCAAGTTTTCAGAAAAAATAAATTCGAGACACAGTATTGGAATTTAGATTCCAAGGATTAATAAGATGTGTAGAATCCCAATCAAAATATCTTACCCATGAAGTATTGTTGTGGGGATTAGAGCAATAGTCTATCTTGATCTGTGGGAGTATAGATGCTTTTCCTATACCACACATACCACAAGGCTCAATGGAAATGATTCATTTACATCCTAACCTATTTTCCATTATCAAATCGTAACTCATTAAGAACATTCACCATTAACACCCATAGTCATTCAACATATATAACATCATTACAAATTGACCCCTAAACACATTTATCATTTACGTACCTTAACCCATTTAACAAAAACATCATTGGAGTTTCATAACCTTTTATGACATATAAGATTTATGTTCCATAACCAATTATTTCACAAATTTCCCATTAAATTTCATTAATAAATTTTTAAAATTTATGATATACATTCCACATTCCATTAACACCTTTACCATTTACAACCCATAATTCATTTATCACATTTAAAATTTTACCAAACACCCCCTAATGTGATGTCAATGACTATACACCATTCAAATTAGTTACATTTGGTAACACTTGATAAAATATCAATATATTTTTCATCATATCAATATCAAAAAAATTAAATTCCATACTCAGCAACTCAATTCCATTTTTAGCAATGTGTAACATGACATGAGATTCTCTTAAATGAGTCTAATTATCCTCACTACATACCAAGGAGGTCATGAAAGGTCTTATTCATCAACTAACTACTTAATTTATTATTTATACCATATAAAACAAAACAATAATCACAATGACATAACAACATAGACACACACACATAAACCAGAAAATTAGACCATGTGATAAAACATATAAAACACTTAACATGATTTGGAACATTATATATCACCGAACCATGGATTTGATTAAGAATAAAATCACCATAAAATCCCAAACTATTATACCACTATAAAAATAATCATTTAGATCTTCAAAAGATGAATATTTATTTTACAATGCCATGTCTAGAAAAAGCGGAATATATGATTATTAGACTCACCAAGAGCTTCAATTAACAACTAATGATGCCACAAATGGAAATTAAATGAGTGAGATTGATCATTTAAATGTTTTGGGGTAAGGGTATGTCACCATTAGATACTGTTGAGATATATGTGAGGAAATTTCGTTGATGATACAGAAATCCGGTGGGGAGGGGAATGGTAAATTTATCATCTTTAATGGGGAACATGGTTTGGATGCTGGTTTTGCGATGCCATGTTCCCATCGTGAACCACCCTATATCCCACAAGGGTAGGTATCATGGATTCATGGGGAGAAAACAGGGACTGAAAAACCATGTCATAATGTTTTTGTATGGATATATGCATTACTACATTGTTCAACCTCACCCTATGCATGGTTTTGTCAACAGAGTAACACCTCCCTAGGCATGCACTAGTAACCCCCCCCCCCAATTACTACTATCCATGTGATAAACATGCAACATGACTTGGATGGACACATTTCCCTATATTAATTATCCCAAAACCCAGGGTCAGTCTTGAGAGTCCTCATAAACATGTGAAACATTTAATTAACCAATTTAAATTGATTTAAACCAAAAGAATACAAAATAACATTCTTGTTTTATAATTCTAATATCTTACAACCTTCTCATCTTATAATGGATCATATTTAAACCACACATCCTAAGAAACATTATTCTTCTATGGTAAAGTGGTTTGACCACAAGCTTGCATATCTGACCCCATCTCTCAAGTCTCTTAGTGAATGTTACTGTAACACCCCAAGATTTCATAGTGTGTTATTTCTTCAAAATAATTCAATAACTTGCACTACACGCAACACCGAGTTCAAGCGCACCATGACTTACCAAACAAGACGTTCAAAAAAGGTTATGAATAGTATTAACTAAATTTTAAACTTTATATAATCCTTATAATTTTAGAATCCATATTATGAGTTTCTTAGACATAATGTAAGAACAAATTCATCTTCAGTATTGTAGTTTTACCAACTTTTAATAGTGAACCCTTTTTAAATAAAATATTTTAAACTTTTTGACTAAATGGGGACATCAAAAAATTTAAAATAAAACATCCCAAGCTTCCACGGTACGCTTTCCTTTGAATAAAACAGTAGCGTGTGTTGTACGCAACTTCGAGTTTTAACACACACCACAACCGATCAAACTAGCCGTTATGAATAGTAATACTTAATTTTTTGAAATTATATATATTTTATATTTCAAAATGGACTTCATTTTTGGATTCGTAATATCAAATTTAGCCTAAGGTGAAATTTTGGTACTTTTCGAATAACTTTCATATTTTGATGAATAGTAAAAATTACTAAATTTTAATTAAAAACAACTTTTTTAATCAAAATAATTAATAGTGATAAATTATGAATTTGAGTGGTTTTAAAGTATATTTAGAATATAGTTTTACCATTTAATATAATTTTGGTCATTGGACATAATTTTACAATTAAACCGAACATAAACAAGTGTCAATCTTTTGATAGTTATTATCTCTTAAAAACACGCTTTTTGTTTTGACAGCGGGAATTAATTTTAAATTAATTTCTGCCACTTCTGTGTTTTGAATTTAGAAAAATGGATTCCATATTTGGAATCAGGATGTTCAAATTGTGTAAATATGTAACTTTTATTTTTAGACATTTTGAATAATTACTGTGGTAAATATTTTATTTACCATGGTTAAGGGTAAATCCGGTAAATAAGGGTTAAAAAATAATATTATAATAATACTAAATTACCCTAAAACGTGTCTTAACCCTATGGATTGATACATGGTCGACCATGGGAATCTTTGGGTCAATTTCGGGACCCCATTGATCCACTTGAAAGTGATAATGACACTTTATTTTAATTAAGTTAAAATGAATACAAAAATGGCATAAGCTTACATCTTTTAAAAGAACAATTTTTACATAGGGTTATACATGTTAGATTTTCGATTATAAATATTAATTAGAAAGCTAAAAAGATTTCCTACATAATGATATTTTATTTATAATTTTTAGACATCAAATAATTTAAATTATTAATGACACAATAGTGATGCAATGTTTACCTCATTAATAAATCATTTAAATAAATAAGATTATAATGATTAAAATATTATCTAAAAACTGTCCAATTCATATTGGTTGATGTTATTTAGAATATGAGTCATCTTATCTTCGACCTCAATGATTTTTGGACCATTAGAAACCGAATATAATTATATTATAAAGTAATAATTTCACTCTTTCCTAAAGAGCCCCTCCTCTCCCTTATAAAAGGAGACCACTTCTACTCATTCCTCACACCTCTCAAGCCACTTGGCTCGTCCAAACTCTGCCCAACTAAGCTCTCCACATCCCTCTCCTCCTCCTTGTAGCTTCCCCTTAGGCAGAAAGCATTTCAAGAAGACCTTTGGTTCCAACCAAAGTGAGTTACCTAAATTAAAGGTAACATTTTCTCTTAAATTATTTTCAATTATTTTGCTTCTCCAACCCCCAAACTCTTTTTATTTCCTTTCTTTTGTAACAACACCAGTATCCACAATATACTAGGATGTTGTTATAAGAAGTATTCAAACTACACATTCACACAACTCCATCTAATGGATGATGAACATAATGTTTCTGTGGATGGCAAACTAACGCCTCACGAAACGATGATTGTTCAAGTACATCTTACCGCCTCTCATGGTGGCCATTAGGATTGCACTGTAATTAAATATGATATTAATGATATATATTTTATATATAAGCTTCTGTAATTCCATTTTATTTCATACAATTATTCGTTTCATGTTGTATATACATACGATAATTTCATTTGAGGAAGTGCGGACTACCGCCCCCTTAAAATGATATGACTCGTTCATACCACACATGGAACGTATAAAGGATGGTGTTAATGAACTTAAGTAACATATATAAAATATTATATTTTACTGGAATAGTAATATACCTATGTATCATTTGGATTCGATTCTTTTAAAATAAAAATTAAATGGAAGTAGTATTCGTGCGTACGTACGGACTACCGTCTCCACGAACGCAATGAGATTCATTCTCCATCGTATCCATTCAAGTATAATTATCATTTTATGATTTAAAAATGATGTTTAAGGACTTGATACCATTCTGGATATGAATAATATACATCCCATTAATAACGAATATGGCTCACATAACAAAGAATGTAAAGTAAAATGAACATGTTAACACCTGAAATGACGATAATTCTAAGATATTATTAACAAATCAATGTTAAAAGATCATATATGATATCATATTAAAGTAACTGATTCTTGTATTATTCAATAACAATTATTTCACAATTATACAGGAGGTAAACCTACCATCGACCAAGGAAAAAGTACAAAGTAAGGGATTCTCTTATCTCACTTTCAATTCTGTGAGATTTCCATTGTTCGCTACTAAATTATTGAAAGTGGTGTATTGTGTACTTCCATTTGATATATATTATCATGATTCACTTTATATTCATGTTATTCTGTAAATAATTTGGTGGTTATTAACTTTTGGCCATGCGACTAAGTTGATTAACGTGGTAAGGGGTTTCTTGTCTCACTTTTAATTCCGTGAGAATTCCATTGATCACCACTTAATTATTGCATGTTGTGTATGTGTACTACCCATGATTGTATTCATTGTGTAATATACTTTATTTTATGGGTATTTAAATCATCATGGTATGATCTTTCTTTCATGGGTGTTTGTTTCTTAAGTTACCTAATCAATAAGGGAATTTGAGATTTCAATTTCCACTCATTTGGCTTTACGCATATTTCATTGATTATATTACCCCAAGATTATGTGTGGAATCACTATTCATTTTATTATGTCATAATTTCCACTCCCCTTCCTGTGGATATACTTTTGATACACATAATCTCTCCATTGAAAATTCTCAAGTCATTGATATGAATTTGATAAGAGTAATTTTAACTCTTTCACCATTTGTTGAGTTAAACATCCAATTCGTTGGTGTTGTTTTTACAGGAATATGTGTGAATATACTTTGTTTGTTTTACACTGAATATCCAATCATATTTAGTGTATTTATATTTTTCACACATAATTATGTTGTTGATTTATCCTTAACCTAAGGATATGGCCTTTATGAGAGATTTCATCTCAACTTACATTCCATTGAGACTTCTTTGTTGATATACACCAAATCACTTTTATGTGGTGTATATAATGTACATTGACATAGTATATCATGAATTACCTTTATTCTCATGATATTACAAAGTTTTGATTACCTCAATTATTTTCATTCAAGTGTCTCTCTTTTGGTTAGAATCTCTAACTAAAATACCATTTTTAAATGTTTTAAAGACTTATTCATCTAAATCTTTCTCATTAATGTCCATGTTTTAAAAATGGTTTTAAGGATTTATTTATATGGACATTAAAGTTTAGAAATTAAAAATCCTTTTAAAAGGTTTCAAAGTGGTATGGGACACTTTGATTCAAAAATCTATTTTTCAATGGCTTCTTGACAAATAGTGTGACTTTTAAATGTTTTCAAGAAAAGGGGGATATTTCTCTCAAATAGTTTTGATGATTATTTTCATCTATGTCAACATCCTTCATTATTCATGATTGAGGTTAATGTGATACAATAAAATCTTCCATATTGTATCAAATGAGTTATATTTGACTGTGGATGTTCTATTTTTATACCATTCATGGTTTGTGGTTAAAGTATTGACATTTCGTATGCTAGTTTTATTACGAATGTTTATTTTATGCTTAAACCTATTCATATGAGGAATGAATTGGACTTAATAAGTGACGGGTGGAGCCCGCTATAGCTCCTCGATGCATCGGTAGGTCTCATGAGACAAACTAGTGTCTTGGCACAAGGCCTTGGCAAAATCTTATTTGTAGTCTTGGCACGAGGCCTTGGCTATGTGGTTATGATAGTCTGGCATTATGCATTCCATCATTATGAAAGTGGTTATTGATATTGCATGTGATCATTCGACTAGTAGAATATCCATGTGAGTAAGTAAATGGCATTATTTCATTTTACCTTTGCCATTTTATGCTGAAGTTCAAGTTTCAAAGGCTTTTGTTTTAGTTATAAATTGCCTTAAGTGTTTATACTTATTTATGAAAGCTTCTGCTATAATGTTATCCTTACTGAGCATCCGAGCTCACCCCTTTCAATGTTTTATTTTTTTTCCAGGATTATGAAGAAGTAATTTATGAATGACCTGCAGGGATAGTATGAGGGGATATCAAGACAAGATGTTTTTTTTATGATGTAATGTAAAAATTTATGGATGTATCTAGTTATTCCAAGGCTACTAAACTAATCGGTCTTTCGAGACTTGATCTTTCTCATGATCATGCCAATGTTATGTAATAATGCACCGACTCTGGGTAACTAGGGTTGGGGCGTTACAGTTGGTATCAGAGGAAGTTTAGTACAAACCTTGGTAGCTAGATTTAGATAAACTCTGATTAGAGCACGTAGACCTAAGATGAACTTTGAGGATTAGTATAAAAGAACTTCCTAGAATTTTGGTATTGTAGAGATTTTGTGAGTTTTCCGAGCAATACATCCCTGTCTGGATACGAGCAGGTAGAGGCGGCTCTGGCACAGATGTACCTAGGGGTAAAACCCGAAAACACCGCTTTGAGCTAGACTCGAACGGGAACTGGTGCACGACAACGGGCCTTGATGCACTCTTGGTTACGACACTCCCGGGGGATATGCTTAGGATAATTTACATTTTCATTACAAACCGATTTAAGTAATATATACATAAGATGAGAGTAAATGACCTTGGTTAATCCTAATATGTTTCAAATTGAGAATATGGTGACATTTTAATCTCTAAATGATTTTACGACTACTATTACTCACACAATGCTTTCTGGTTTTAGTCAATGGCTGGATTCCAAAGAAGTCATAGTGACTTTGAGAATGATGTACAAGGTGGGAACGGTGGTGGAAATGAGCAACAAAATTGAATGTTGATCGGCGTAAAAGATATCGTCTTTATGGCAAATCAGTTTTCCAAAAATATGATCAACAACATATATATTAACCAACTCCCAGACTCAACAAGGAAGAGAAAGGTGATAAATGATAAGATCTCCAGCAATGGAGACCATGGAGAAAAGAAACCTCAATTTTCATCATGCAGGAATTGTGGAAAGAGACACCCAGGAAAGTGTCTCAATGGGACAACGAAATGTTTTACGTGCGGGAAGGAAGGACATAAAGTGAAGAAGTGCCGAAGAAAAATGAAGAGTACTATGGAAGAAGATAAAAATGGTCCCAAGAGTCCATTTACAGTCATTTGCCGTAAATGTAGGGGACCTGGCCATTACCCGAGTGAATGTCCTATTTTATAGGATATTTTCTTGCTCATAGAAGAAGCTATGCGGAAATAAATGGTTGGAGAAAAATTTAAAAAGTATTAGCACTCCTTGTTGATTGGTTTACTTTGGAATAATTTTCTCTTGTATTTGTAACCCCTCAGTTTTCCATGTGAGAATGATATTTGAGGAATAATTGTCTCTTCTCTTGTGGATATAGGTATAAATAACCATTTGGTTTTTTATGATCATTGGGGTTTGAGAAAATGATAAGTTATTATAATTTGGGATGAAAATGCAAAGTATGATATAACATTTGTGGTTAAATTATGTTATTTTGAAAAATTTATCTCATTTTGGTAATATTATAGAATATAGTTTTTGAAAAAGGACAACACGTAGACCGTGTGACAACTCGTCGCGTCGGACAAAGCTGTGGGAATCAAACCCACAACCAAAGTGCGATTGGGATTTATAGCCTACCACTGGACTACGTGAAGTCCCTGGTTAGTATGATTATTTTTTTTGTTAAATGATTTTATTGATCAATAATAAGATGATTTGGGTTATTATGTCTTATCAAATGAATACCCTTGGTATAGGAAAATGATTTGGTGATTAAGTGATAAATGTTATTTTGGAAGATGTTCGTTTTGTTAGGAACACTATATGCCCAAGGAAAATAGAATACAATGAGGTTTCATTTGTAGAGTAATGGTGGATTTTTA
This sequence comes from Viscum album, assembly GCA_963277665.1. NCBI lineage: Eukaryota > Viridiplantae > Streptophyta > Magnoliopsida > Santalales > Viscaceae > Viscum > Viscum album. The sequence goes on from OY728119.1 coordinate 2,084,502,991, forward strand.
TCTACATTTTTATTGTTGATTTATAGTGATTTGGGTTATTTATGGGAATGATTAACCTATAACAGAGAATATGTGATGATGTTAATTACTTTTAAGTATGTGACTTTAAGAGTATTTGATGTCATTTGGAGATACAATGTAACATGGGAGACTACATAATCAAATTCTTCTATGTTTTGGGTTTCAATATTAGTTTGGATTATATTAAAGGATTTTAAGGACAATTGGTTATTGAATGGTATCTATTTAACTTTGCGGTATTGTTGGTTTAATTTTAGAAATTAAGATTAGTGCATATTTATCTCAATGAATATCCTTTTGGGGGATCATTAGATCATTCACTAACCATTTTGGTTTTGATTAATCTTCAAAGACAATGTAAATATATGGGTTATCCTGCATGGATCATGTGATTCTATAGAAGTTTATTCTAGCTCTTCCAGTGTGACCAAGTCTTCTTGAATACTCATCGTTTAAAAAAATTAAGTTAGTGGTGGAAATTTATTAAAGAATGAAAATCTACTTAAAATTTAAGTATATCTCATAATGTTCTTAGTCAATATCATAAATGAATTCCTCTTCCTTATGTAATGTAACTTTAAAAAAAAATGTTGTCCTAGATGGTACCTTAAATCATCACTAATTTATGGCTTTGGGATTGTTGGCCTTTTCATAGCCATGTTCTCTACCACTCTCCATCAGATAATTGATGGTTAGATTTCTCCTCCATATCCATATTTTTCTACATGGAACCCTAGTATGTGTTATTTTCGGTAATCTTCATACTTTCCACTCTATATTTTAAATAGAGGCCTCATTAATTCATTTTTCGATGTGGGATTTCAACTAAGATATTTTGAAATGTCAAAAAATGTGTGATCCCAATACCCTATATTTTGTTGAACCGATGGTACATCAAATCATCATAGATTGATGAGTTTAAGGACCTCAATTTTATACTTGTTTGTGATTGATGACCTCAACCACTACCTATAAATATTTACGTTTTTCCTCCAATTATATGTCTCTAATTGCAACTAATGTTCTCCTAATCGAGATCATAATTTGGTGGTGACCCTTTCATTTCTATTTTCCTCATATTAAGACTAAATTTTAGTAAACCAATTTCCGATGTGGGTTTTCCCACAAATATATTTTCTATTTTCAACCTTTTATTTTCGAAGAACAATTTCAAATTGCGAGGACGCAATTTATTGAAGGAGGGGAGAATGTAACACCCCAAGATTTCATAGTGTGTTTTTTCTTCAAAATAATTCAATAACTTGCACTACACGCAACACCGAGTTCAAGCGCACCATGACTTACCAAACAAGCCGTTCAAAAAAGGTTATGAATAGTATTAACTAAATTTTAAACTTTATATAATCCTTATAATTTTAGAATCCATATTATGAGTTTCTTAGACATAATGTAAGAACAAATTCATCTTCAGTATTGTAGTTTTACCAACTTTTAATAGTGAACCCTTTTTAAATAAAATATTTTAAACTTTTTGACTAAATGGGGACATCAAAAAATTTAAAATAAAACATCCCAAGCATCCACGGTACGCTTTCCTTTGAATAAAACAGTAGCGTGTGTTGTACGCAACTTCGAGTTTTAACACACACCACAACCGATCAAACTAGCCGTTATGAATAGTAATACTTAATTTTTTGAAATTATATATATTTTATATTACAAAATGGACTTAATTTTTGGATTCGGAATATCAAATTTAGCCTAAGGTGAAATTTTGGTACTTTTCGGATAACTATCATATTTTGATGAATAGTAAAAATTACTAAATTTTAATTAAAAACAACTTTTTTAATCAAAATAATTAATAGTGATAAATTATGAATTTGGGTGGTTTTAAAGTATATTTAGAATATATTTTTACCATTTAATATAATTTTGGTCATTGGACATAATTTTACAATTAAACCGAACATAAACAAGTGTCAATCTTTTGATAGTTATTATCTCTTAAAAACACGCTTTTTGTTTTGACAGCGGGAATTAATTTTAAATTAATTTCTGCCACTTCTGTGTTTTGAATTTAGTAAAATGGATTCCATTTTTGGAATCAGGATGTTCAAATTGTGTAAATAGGTAACTTTTATTTTTAGACATTTTGAATAATTACTGCGGTAAATATTTTATTTACCATGGTTAAGGGTAAATCCGGTAAATAAGGGTTAAAAAATAATATTATAATAACACTAAATTACCCGAAAACGTGTCTTAACCCTATTGATTGATACATGGTCGACCATGGGCATCTTTGGGTCAATTTTGGGACCCCATTGATCCACTTGAAAGTGATAATGACACTTTATTTTAATTAAGTTAAAATGAATACAAAAATGGCATAAGCTTACATCTTTTAAAAGAACAATTTTTACATATGGTTATACATGTTGTATTTTCGATTATAAATATTCATTAGAAAGCTAAAACGATTTCCTACATAATGATATTTTATTTATAATTTTTAGACATCAAATAATTTAAATTATTAATGACACAATAGTGATGCAATGTTTACCTCATTAATAAATGATTTAAATAAATAAGATTATAATGATTAAAATATTATCTAAAACCTGTCCAATTCTTATTGGTTGATGTTATTTAGAATATGAGTCATCTTATCTTCGACCTCATTGATTTTTGGACCATTAGAAACCGAATATAATTATATTATAAAGTAATACTTTCACTCTTTCCTAAAGAGCCCCTCCTCTCCCCTATAAAAGGAGACCACTTCTACTGATTCCTCACACCTCTCAAGCCACTTGGCTTGTCCAAACTCTGCCCAACTAAGCTCCCCACATCCCTCTCCTCCTCCTTGAAGCTTCCCCTAAGGCAGAAAGCATTTCAAGAAGACCTTTGGTTCCAACCAAAGTGAGTTACCTAAATTAAAGGTAACATTTTCTCTTAAATTATTTTCAATTATTTTGCTTCTCCAACCCCCAAAATCTTTTTATTTCCTTTATTTTGTAACAACACCAGTATCCAAAATATACTAGGATGTTGTTATAATAAGGATTCAAACTACACATTCACACAACTCCATCTAATGGATTATGAACATAATGTTTCTGTGGATGGCAAACTAACGCCTCACGAAACGATGATTGTTCAAATACATCTTACCGCCTCTCATGGTGGCCATTAGGATGGCACTGTAATTAAATATGATATTAATGATATATATTTTATATATAAGCTTCTTTAATTACATTTTATTTCATACAATTATTCGTTTCATGTTGTATATACATACGATAATTTCTTTTGAGAAAGTGCGGACTACCGCCCCCTTAAAATGATATGACTCGTTCATACCACACATGGAACGTATAAAGGATGGTGTTAATGAACTTAAGTAACATATATAAAATATTATATTTTATTGGAATAGTAATATACCTATGTATCATTTGGATTCGATTCTTTTAAAATAAAAATTAAATGGAAGTAGTATTCGTGCGTACGTACGGACTACCGTCTCCACGAACGCGATGAGATTCATTCTCCATCGTATCCATTCAAGTATAATTATCATTTGATGATTTAAAAATGATGTTTAAGGACTTGATACCATTCTGGATATGAATAATATACATCCCATTAATAACGAATATGGCTCACATAACAAAGAATGTAAAGTAAAATGAACCCGTTAACACCTGAAATGACGATAATTCTATGATATTATTAACAAATAAATGTTAAAAGATCATATATGATATAATATTAAAGTAACTGATTCTTGTATTATTAAATAACAATTATTTCACCATTATACAGGAGTTAAACCTACCATCGACCAAGGAAAAAGTACAAAGTAAGGGATTCTCTTATCTCACTTTCAATTCCTTGAGATTTCCATTGTTCACTACTAAATTATTGAAAGTAGTGTATTGTGTACTTCCATTTGATATATATTATCATGATTCACTTTATATTCATGTTATTCTGTAAATAATTTGGTGGTTATTAACTTTTGTCCATGCGACTCAGTTGATTAACGTGGTAAGGGGTTTCTTGTCTCACTTTTAATTCCGTGAGAATTCCATTGATCACCACTTAATTATTGCATGTGGTGTATGTGTACTACCCATGATTGTATTCATTGTGTAATATACTTTATTTTATGGGTATTTACATCATCATGGTATGATCTTTATTTCATGGGTGTTTGTTTCTTAAGTTACCTAATCAATAAGGGAATTTGAGATTTCAATTTCCACTCATTTGGCTTTACGCATATTTCATTGATTATATTACCCCAAGATTATGTGTGGAATCACTATTCATTTGATTATGTCATAATTTCCACTCCCCTTCCTGTGGATATACTTTTGATACACATAATCACTCCATTGAAAATTCTCAAGTCATTGATATGAATTTTATAAGAGTAATTTTAACTCTTTCACCATTTGTTGAGTTAAACATCCAATTCGTTGGTGTTGTTTTTACAGGAACATGTGTGAATATACTTTGATTGTTTTACACTGAATATCCAATCATATTTAGTGTATTTATATTTTTCACACATAATTATGTTGTTGATTTATCCTTAACCTAAGGATATGGCCTTTATGAGAGATTTCATCTCAACTTACATTCCATTGAGACTTCTTTGTTGATATACACCAAATCACTTTTATGTGGTGTATATAATGTACTTTGACATAGTATATCATGAATTCCCTTTATTCTCATGATATTACAAAGTTTTTATCACCTCAATTATTTTCATTCAAGTGTCTCTCTTTTGGTTAGAATCTCTAACTAAAATACCATTTTTAAATGTTTTAAAGACTTATTCATCTAAATCTTTCTCATTAATGTCCATGTTTTAAAAATGGTTTTAAGGATTTATTTATATGGACATTAAAGTTTAGAAATTAAAAATCCTTTTAAAAGGTTTCAAAGTGGTATGGGACACTTTGATTCAAAAATCTATTTTTAAATGGCTTCTTGAAAAATAGTGTGACTTTTAAATGTTTTCAAGAAAAGGGGGATATTTCTCTCAAATAGTTTTGATGATTATTTTCATCTATGTCAACATCCTTCATTATTCATGATTGAGGTTAATGTGATACAATACAATCTTCCATATTGTATCAAATGAGTTATATTTGATTGTGGATGTTCTATTTTTATACCATTCATGGTTTGTGGTTAAAGTATTGACATTTCGTATGCTAGTTTTAATACGAATGTTTATTTTATGCTTAAACCTATTCATATGAGGAATTCATTGGACTTAATAAGTGACGGGTGGAGCCCGCTATAGCTCCTCGATGCATCGGTAGGTCTCATGAGACAAACTAGTGTCTTGGCACAAGGCCTTGGCAAAATCTTATTTGTAGTCTTGGCACGAGGCCTTGGCTATGTGGTTATGATAGTCTGGAATTATGCATTCCATCATTATGAAAGTGGTTATTGATATTGCATGTGATCATTCGACTAGTAGAATATCCATGTGAGTAAGTAAATGGCATTATTTCATTTTACCTTTGCCATTTTATGCTGAAGTTCAAGATTCAAAGGCTTTTATTTTAGTTATAAATTGCCTTAAGTGTTTATGCTTATTTATGAAAGCTTCTGCTATAATGTTATCCTTACTGAGCATCCGAGCTCTCCCCTTTCAATGTTTTATTTTTTTTCCAGGATTATGAAGAAGTAATTTATGAATGACCTGCAGGGATAGTATGAGGGGATATGAAGACAAGATGTTTTTTTATGATGTAATGTAAAAATTTATGGATGTATCTAGTTATTCTAAGGCTACTAAACTAATCGGTCTTTAGAGACTTGATCTTTCTCATGATCATGCCAATGTTATGTAATAATGCACCGACTCTGGGTAACTAGGGTCGGGGCGTTACAGTTACCACGATTCTATGACACTCGATACGATGATAGAGTATTTCTACATATGAATTTCTCTCTATGATCTATAATACAAACACGATTCTGAATCTAAATGTGACCCATCCTTGGAGACACCTGATGGAAAACAAGACCACCAAAAATAATCTCAATTGATCAATTATTTCAATCAACCAACTACTTCGACTTTCTCTGATCCATACCCATATATTTTTGAATCAAATATTTCTACTCTAATGTCTACTACATGACACTGAGTTCCAAAATATTTTATTTTCCAAACTCTATCCAACATAATATAGATAGACACATTCTTACCGTATTGTTCCATATATGGTTTTTTAATAGTATCATGGTAATTGTTGTTATATTCACATATAAAAGTTCTATGTTCCTCCCCCAAAATCCACCAATGTCTCAGTAAAAACCTTAAAAATGTACACTATAACCTAAAAGGTTCACTTTTATTGTCCATTGTTCATTTGGTGGAATACCATACCCAAAACCATAGGGTACAAAATTATTTCTATAAACCATGATAAATGAAAAATGTACAATCCAAATCATGATATAAACAATAGTCAATGTAGCCTTGTTCAATAACACAATCCCTAAAACATATAGATCATGAAACTATTCCACAGAGATGGTCTTTCATATTCGTAATAAATGTACCACCATGGTCAACAGATCCAAAACTATCCATATCAAATAATTTATCTGATTAATCCATAGAAGACCAACCATAAAATACATCATTATGGGGCCCACATCCATTCTTAAATGGGTAACAACTACAATAAACCACCAGATCTCTAATTCTAGGAATTCACCAGCCGAAAGCTATAGTATCACATCATGAAAAATTCAACCTCATTTTTCAAACCTGGAGACCAATATTATCAAAAAATATCATGAAATATTTTAGTTAAACCACAATTCACTACCCACTATAAATCAGGAATCTCATGTTTGAACTCTTTCTTCTAAAAAGTATCCACAACAACATATACATGAATATAAATGGTAGCATAATTTTCAATAGACTAATAAGAAGGTGACTACCCAGATTCAAGGTATTTCATCAATGGGAAGACACTCTAGATCCTCATATTTCCAATCTTGGATCTGGATTAGAACTACGAATACTATTTATAAGGATGCATGGGTTATATTCCCATGTCCATCCCAAACCTGAAAATTCTTCTCAGAAAATAATTCCATAAGTCTCCTCTCAGAACGATATTTCTGAACCTGAGGAGTTTTCATCTTATGACTCAATGAATCTACAACAAGGATTCCATTTTATAACATGTAGACTAGCTCAAAATCAAAGGACATTATGTGTTTGATCCATATTGACTATGAAGATTCAAATCACGCTGGGATAAGATGTAATTAAATAATTTAATATTGGTATACCAAGTAAAACGTTCCACCAAAATTTAATTCCACCAACACATTAAAGAATAAACCATCATGGACAACATGAAATCATGCATTGGGTATATAAATTCATGAGGCCTAAACATTTATGACCCATACACCATAACACAATCATCTTTCATCAACACATCCCCAAGCCATATATCATAAACATCAAAAAACAAGGCATACCCCTTACCCAGTTTTGGTAGGAACAAAATTGGTGGTGTAGCCATCATCTTATTTAACTTTGAGAAATCATAATAATATTCCCTATACCACTCATATATAATTCATCTAATTGTTATACTCAAATGTGGTGATACCAAAGGGGGAAATGATTTGATGTAAATATAATTATAACTCACCAAATCAAAAAATAATCATACATCAAAACAATTACAGGCATTCTCCTCAGATACAATTTCTCAAAATTTCATGGGTTCGACATCCACACCAACCTCGGGAATTATGCTACCTAAGAAATGTACAATGTCAATATTGAAATTACACTAAATAAGTCGGCATGTAGACTATGCTCTATTAGTGTACAAAGGATTATTGCAAGGTTATTTGAATGATCTTGTTGTGCATTGATTACAGAAAGACCTCATTCAAAAATGTGACTACAAAATAATCCTTGTATAAGTGGAGGATTTGGTTTATCATGTCCATTAACACAACTAGTGTTTTATTCAAACCAAACAGTTTCACAAAAAACTCATATACAAAATAAATTTATCTAAAAGACATATTAACTATATCTTAAGGAAACACCCTCTGCTGATGATACCCTAACATTAATTAATTTGGAGAATATAGTATAACCCATCGGCTTGTCAAAAATACCATTGATTCATAGAAGATGGTATCGATTGTTAACTTTCATCTGATTCATCTTCGAAAAATCAACACAAAACCGCAAAGCCCCGTCATCATTCGTAAAAAAAGTAGAGATCCCCAATTTGACTTAATAGGATGTAGGAAGACATTATTCTACAATTATTCCAAATATTTTTTATGTTCCAATTTTTTTGGATCAATTGTATATGGTAGAATAGAAATAGGCTATGTTTAAAGGAGAAACACAATCCTGAACTCTACATCTCTCTTAAGTGGAATCCCTGTTATGTAAATTATTATCACATCATGAAAGTGATCCACCATATGATGAAAAACATGTTTTAAAACTACCCCTTAATAAAAAAAATACATGCCACATGGGTTGCTATCTCACCCAACTACTAACAATCTGGCCCAACATAGCTTACTCAGATATCTCATTCCTCAAAATTACCCTACGAATCCCCCTCCAAAGATGTAAACATTTCCCTGTGGTTTTAAATTTCAATATCATCTTCATAAAATACCATACAGTCCATCAACAATATTATATCAAAAAAAAAAATCCGGATCACATACACTTACCAATGGAAATAGTACCAACCAAAATCAAATGTTTACTCCATATATTATCAGTTATTTTATGCTCTCACCCAGTAAGATGTATAATTAGATATAAATCCAAAAATATTTAGCACTTCATGACCCAACACAATTAAAAATGGGATGATACAAAATATTAGGAGGCTCATATATCAAATAAATCAATATTAAGCATGTAAGATAACATAATCGTACATCAAAATATCAATGATCAACCTTCCCAACCAAAAGTTACCAGTTGAACTACATGGAGTTGACCTGTCCCTCTTCCCTATGCTCTAGTCATAGTCACTAGTACCAAACTGACCTATTTATTATGATTCCCTTGTCTGAAATTACCATGTTCACCAATCCTACATATATGGAATGTTAAAGTCATACTTCATACATGTAATGTAGAAGCAAACCCATCCCTACACTCTCATTATTCTCAATCCTCCATAATTGCACACATGACATGGTTTTCTATGTAACGTATTACATTTCCCATCCCACAACATGCTTGATACTATAATTTTTTATTAGGGACACTAAAAACACATGTCTCTCATCCTTCCATATAGATAGAAGAAAACTCAGTCACAACCTGATAAGGTAGGGCCCCTTCTTTGACTTCAATATCCACCACTTCCCTGGTGATTACCCTAAAAAGGGTTATTTATACAATGTAATGTTTCACCACTAGATCCCCAACCAGAACCACATTTACACCACCAAAAGTCACCTTGAGGATCAGTTTTGAAATAAAAAACAGATCCAGCACATTATAAATACTCATTAAACAGATGATATTAACATGGGACATGATCTAATTTCTATTTTAACCGAAAAAATGTCTTGATGTAGCTACTTAATCAAGTGATAGTGAGAAAAAAAATTATTACATGTTAGTTATGTGGCCATTAGAATCCATCACAGTCGTAGACCCCATGGTGTACTCAGAAATGCTACATCATTCACATGACAAAAGGTATTCTTATTTAAATGTCCTGAAAAAATTTACAAGAAATATTTCCACAAGATACCCTCTTCCTACTCAGTCTTAAGCAGAATATCACATTAGTGATTTTCATGTCCCCACAAAATATAATTTATCTATTTGAATATATTCTATGTAGGAGTCTCTAAGTGATCCATAATCACTTGGATGGACTCCATCTATAACTTTTTTACATCAAGTCCACCTTCATTTAAAATTAATGGAAGTTGATGAAACTGAAAATCTCTACTCAAGTCAAAAGTATATATTTCAATACACACTTGATCATGATCCATAATTCATATAAATTGAAAAATTGTCTCATATAATTGAACCTCCCCTTAGTTTCCCTAGATCAATGCGATTTCATTCTCTACAACTAGTATATCCTTCTCGGTGATCTCCTCTGGTTTCCCAGCTATCACACTTCATCATGGTGGAATGTATATTCAATTCCAATCACAGATCTCAAAACAAATAACATTTGTCTTCGATAGATTATGAAAAATAAGTATATATATTATCCATAAAAAATGTGTTTCACATCTAAAATACCTACAGATATAGTCACATATCCAACACTATAATAACACATCAATACTAAGGTTCATAGACTGTACGGTTTAAACCAACTTGTAGAGTCACACACCTCTAATTATAATCCACTTTTAATAATTTTATATTTAAAATATTAGTAATTCTCTTTAAGGAAACTTTTTATTATTACAACCCATCAAAACCAAATATTAATAAATTTATGACACATAATTTGGAACAACTCATATTCCATTATTTTTCATTCATTACACTTACCTATTGTATCACCATTATTGGAAATGATTTTTTTCATATTTCAAGGAAACCGTAATGCATTCCATTCCCCATATGTCACATGTCATTCCATTGTGGTCCTATAATGATGAATTTCATATTTATCACTAGGTTTCTAAAACAATGCATGTATGCAGAACCACATACCATTTCAGCAATGAGAAAAATATCATTTAATAGTCAAATCAAATGAAAAGTATGTCAAAAAAGATGAAATATCACTGAACCATAATAACAAACATCAAGAAAAATAATCCCACCATATATACATGTTTTTAACCTCATGCATGGGATTCCAATTCCAATGCATGTGTTCATTTCCAAGGCCCTACATGTCCTACCCACCTTTATACCATTCTAAAATAGTAAGATAATATAAATGATAAATTCCACTGATACCACATTTTAACATGCCACACTTGGTGGCCACTATATCTGGTGCCCAAATCCTAGTTTCATTATGGCCTCCAACGTGCTGCCAAATATGCCAGAGGAAACTGACTTGTAATGGGGGTTTAACAGGACTCATGGTGAGTCTATACCATCTTTATCTGAGTAATCCATAGTAGATGAAATATGAAATAAAGGAATGGGGTAAACAATAATCATTCATCATGAATCAATTTCTCAAAAACTATGTAGAGTCCAACAAGGAAATAATAAATACATTATTTCATGTCATCTAGTTCCATGTGTTGAAAAATTAATAAATATGAACTATCTTATAAATCCCCAAAATGTTTCTTATGTCAATGTCTAGATCCCACATCCATGTATATCTCATTCCCTAATCAATAGTCTTGAACTGCATCATTTACTTATCATGACATGCAACCATGAAGTCTACTTGGGTACCCAATGGTGGAATGATAATGGTGTGAGTAAAAATCAGTAAGCCACCACAAATAGTTTCCCATGAATTTCTAGGGAGAATATATATTTTTTAAGTAAATAATTAATATAAATATAGAAGATGATAAATCAGGATCAATTAATGAAAAATGACCAATTTAACACCCTCCACCTTATTTACACAAATTATCAATTTTCAACAAATACAATCCATCCTATGTTTGTAACAAAACCATTAAATAATATGGACGAATCATGATCCCTACATCACTAGGGAAACATTTACACAAAAAATACATAACACTTAACATGGAGCCTTAGAACATGTGATCGGGAAACATACCAGGAAGCATTAGTCCTTGTATTTATATCCCTTGCATTCATTTGAAGTAATAGAATCTCGGTCTGAATCCCAAACCCATTCATTATAGGGGTTTGTTTAGAGCCTTAGTATAACCCATCCAATTTGTATAGAGACTCAATTCCAATACCAAAATATATAATTATGGAACATGAAAATTATTCTTTATCCATTTAACATATATTCCATTATAAAAAAAACTAAGTAAATACATTCACTATTAACATCTGTATTCATTCAACACATATACCATTCTCATGCATTGACCCATTAAAACATTTATCATTTTTATTCCAAAACCCATTTAATACATCTATCATTCACATTTCTCAACACATTAAAACATACAAAATTTATGTGAGTTAACCAATTATCACATACTTTCCACATTTACATGCCTTAATCCATATAAAACATTTACCATTTTATCAAACACCATATTATTCTATGTTGATGACTAGACACCATCATCATTATATCAATTTCAAAACTCCGTATAACGTATCCTCGTATTTATCACATGCCCTATCTCTAAACAATTCAATTATAAAATTAAAAATCAAATACAATGTTCAAGAAAGTAACACACCCACGATGGGACCATAACCCCATCTAATCATTATCAATAAATTCCATAGGGATCATGATATGTTCAATTGTTAAATTATCCATTTAATTAATTATTTAAACATAGATAACCAAATAGGAAACACAATGACACCAGTGAAAAACCACATTCACATAACTATTATCACAAGAATTTTGAAGATAACATATAGACCACCAAAATCAATTATTAATTTGATCGATTTCATAAAACATGTCCTATTATTTATAAATAAAACACTTTTAAATACCAACCATAAAAACCACTAGAATAAGACTTTTTTAGATCATCAGAAGTTGAATAATGATTACACAATCCCTAATCATAGAAAATGATTAAAATTGGATTGTTATAGTCAACTGGAGAATCAATCAACACATACTGTATCAATAAATGTCTTAGAGAAAAGGGAGATAGATCACTATGATTTTTAGGTGGAATATTTTATCACCGTTGGATGATATAGTGAGATAAAGAAATAAATTATAGTTGGGATACATAAGGGCCACAGAGAAATGTGGAATATTTACCAGCTTTAATGGGGATCATTGTTTCACTAAATTATTGGTAAAACCATGTGGCCATTGTGTCCCACCCTATGAACAAGTTAAGGGCATGGTCATACTACTTCTTTTTTAGACCGCACAGTTTGAAAAACCATGTGGTAACTATGAAGGATGACTTTTTCCATTCATGAATGGTTCAACCTCCCCACATTAATGGTTATATCAACTATAAACCATCTCCACATACAAGCACAGTTAAGGTACACAATAACTACTACCCTTGTTCCAACCATTCATCCAGCACATGATACAATCATTTTCCCCTTATTCTAGTTCCAAAACCACATTAAATACAGAAGCCTCATTATAAACTCATGAAACATTTCCTTATCCATAATATATGAATAGAAAACCAAAATGTAATCTAGAATGTACCATGTAAGAATATTGGAATGTAACTTATATCATGTTTCTCCTCGGATTTGAATTAAATTTCCTTGTTTTTAAAATATTTTCATCATTCTAGATTTACTTTCATCATATATTTCTAAAATAACCTTGTAGACCATCAAAATAATCATGAACAATATTAATTTATTTAAGAGAAGAAGTAATTATATAATAATTTGTTGAAAACCTTATCAATATCTTCTTCACTACATTATCAACTTATATTTCATCATAAATAACCAATTAATCTCACACCACTTTAATAATGTTATTGAGTGTACCATCAATTTTTTTATCTGGGTTCATTTTTATTCAAAAAATATATTATATATAGCATGAGTAACTTCTTCTATACACATTATATCATATTCAAATTAAACAATCAAATCAATAAAAAATACCCATCACAATAATTTAAATCTTCTAATTAATGTAGATCTAATTTTATAAGAACACACATAAAATATTCTACGCTTTTGCATCATCATTACAAAATTTATAATCTTCTTTGATCATGAAAATTTTTGAAGCATCACATTGTTTATCTACACGAATCAAGGTTGATAAAAATTCAAGCACTAGTGACTATAGATGCAATATCACTATGTAATTATATATTTGGTGGTAGTTCCAATCAAACAATGGGCCTCCTTTGGAATTGACAATGTTATCAAAGAATTTGTGGTTTTATATGAAATTCATTTCCATGAAACAATTTAATTTTATACCACTTCTAAAAAACATAATCATAAAACATCTTATGAGAAGGGGTGTATTTAGTTTCTTGTTTTTAGTCATTTTTCTCAGTGTGAGAAGCGATTCATGGAACTATTTTCCCACAATAATATACAAATAATATATGAACAATTGAAATAAAAATCCTAACATAAAAATTTTAATTGTTTTTTCCAAAATGTCTCATCCATAAGCAATACATTAATAGTGATTCAAATTAAAAATATTTATCAATCTATATTATCCGTGAAACAAAATTTTGATAAAATATAGCTACCGATATTAGGATCACACCCACATCGTAGCTTCTATTAAGATGATTTTATTCCATGAGAATAAAAAATAATACAACATGATGGCTTCTCATAGTTAAATATATGAAATTATATAATAGAAAAATGTGATGGTGATTCTAATTTTATCACTATTATTGTAATTTTTAATTCGAAGTGTCAAGATGTAATAGTATTAAAATCTTTTTTTTTCACACATATCCCTAGTATCCAATAAAATTATACGCATCACCCCTTCTTAAAACCCTCTTGAATATTTTAATTACATCAATATATAATTAAAATAAATTTGAAAACATTTCCCTCTTTTAAATTGAATTTTTGATATTCCAACTTAGTTATGAGTTTTCTAACTTTTAAAATTGGAACATTAAATATCATGGATTATAGATGTTCACTCTTTATGAAATCATACGAATTTATCTGTATGAAAAGAGATTCATCGTGAATTTAGTAAAAAAAAATGACCAGATTAACTATTTATATTACATAGATATAACATTATAATTACTTTCTCAATTTTTAGAAAAATATTCTTCAAAATAACATCTTAGTGTGGAAATGGGAATTTTCAGATTGAATTATGTATGATACTTAAAATTTTTCCATCGAAATAGATTCTACTTCAAAAATTTCATTATGGACATGAATGATTTGAAATTTATTTATGATCCATATGAATTAAACTTGATGAAATTTATGATGTGAATATGTGAACATTTCAATGTCCATTGATCAACCTTAGGAAGTAAAATCTAACATAAAAACCCAATTCAAAGATTCTTGATAACCTTTTTATGTTCAAATGAACCTAGAAAAATATATTATGTACCATAAAATGAACCTTATGAAGTTCAGTTCCAACATAATAATTCATTAAATAACCAAAATATACAAACTAGTCAACTATATAAACCATTTCCATTACGAGAAAATCTATAAGATCATAGGGTGTTCTGTGGACTCAACTTATAATATACATTCTTAAAATAGGTTTTCTCAAACATATAATGATTTACATTACTATAAAATGTATAATTTGATAATAGGGTGACTTTTCCAGGAATTTTATTTTATTTTTGAATGTTTTTCATGGGACATATATAATATCATTTAATGAAACATTACACACACAAAGAGATTCTCATAAAATAAAAACCCAATAAAACCAAAAGTAACAATATCTATTTTATGAATATTCCAATATAGATTTATATTAGACATGAATCCGAGATAACATGATTGAAAAAATAGTTCCATGAATTCATACGATGGATCCTATTGTTTTTTGTTTAATTACAATTACCTTTAATTTAATTTTTATTTTATATCTAGAAACTAGCATACCAAAATCATGGGTTAACCATGATTAAATCTTTCATATTCATGACTTAGATTTTTTTTATTTTTTTTATTTTTAAATTTTATTAATTTTTAATATATGTTTTATGAAATGAATCATCCTATAAATGTATATCCTCCAATTAATTGTGTATTAACTTTTTTATATTTGAACTATATTGGAATCATTATTATTATTCCATGAATCTAGTTTTATTACATGTCTTAGGAAATAATTATAATAAAATTATTTTTTAGATGTCTTTTAATTAGAGGTCCTATGAACACATGTTTATATTTACAAAAAAAATTATATTCTTCATATTTATGACTGCTCAAAATTTTTATAATAGTATGAAGATTTTTTCTCATTATATATAGAGGTATATTTATCAATAGGATTCCATGTGTATTGTTACGAATATTGGAATTTTACCTCAATGTTTTATTTTAATGTAACATCCCAAGGAAATAGAGTATATTACATATGATATTTTTTCTAATGATTCATTGATAAATCCAAAAAAAAACTACTGAATTTGAGGAATTCATTCTTAAATAGTATGGTCATAATTCAAAAATAAATAAAACTTTTTACTAAGGGATTGAATTGTTTTATAATAATTTATGATTATATAATAAATTTTTATTAATATTACTCTAGATATGTGTGTATATGTCATTGTAATCATTCAAAATCCAAATACACATCTCAAAGAGAATTATAAGAGAAGTTAATGTTATGATACTAATTACATACTCAAGGAATGATTATTCAATCTGTTCAAAATGGATATTTGGACATTCAATTAATACATGAAATCATCCACCATCCTAGGAACGTCTATGGGAAAAATATGAAATTGTTAGAAATGAATAATTTTTCACATTATTTTCTCATATACTAGGAGCATACATCTTATTAATTAAGAAAAAATGATAACTTACACAAAGGGAATCTATAATAACTCAAGGAACACAACAATCCACAATCACTATTTCCATACATTATAAATCATAGGAATACTCATTATAATCCACATCAAAATCGAAATCATCATCATACCTACTATCGTCACTCCTCCACAGTCAACTTGTTATATTTTTAAAACAGTGAAGAACATATTATTAAAAAAACATAAAACCGTGAGAATAAATACCATACAATAGTAAAATAATAATAAAATCATGAAGATGAAGTAAAATAAAATATTAATAAGTGCACTACTAGTAACCATTCATCATCGATCAAACAAATTCCAAAAACATTATAACATAGTCACTGGAAAAATGATGACTGAATAGGTAGTAAAAAATTTAATTCTAAATTCTTATTTGTATTTTTATCACACTATAGATCATCAAATGGACCATTTAAATCCTAATTTATTCCACTAATATATTTATAAGTCATTTTATATTACTTAATTAAAACAAAAAATATAATAACAATCATTTAAAATCTATAGGAAAGTTAAAATGTTTAGTACAATTCAATGATTATTAAAACATTTTATTTAAAGGAACCCAAAATATCTAATGTGTTTTTAGACATTATATATCTACAAATTAATTTGTAATGAATCAATTTGAAAATAATTATCAATATTAAAGTTGTAAAACCAAAAAAATGTTTTTATAGAAAACACATGTGAACATTATTAAATAAAAATCAATCGATGATATCATATTTTATAGAATAAAAATTAATAATTACCATGATTAATAAAATATATGATTCAAAATATTTTTATTTTTTGTTTCCACATTTTTGAAATGTTATTACTCACACTAATGAAACTATATTACCACACTAAATATTCTCCATAAGGTCAATGTCCTTTAATGGGCACTCTAAAAAGATTTCATCCTCATCTATATCATGATCACCAAACTACAACATATAAGAACAGTAATACACATAAATTAATGAATGTAATATATAGAAGAATTTCTGAATCCAAAATAGATTTAGAGTTACAATCAACTATTAATCGACTAATCCAACACAATATATCACCTTCAATGGTCCACAAAAATTTACAGGGTACATGATAAAGCTTCCAAATATGTGGTCATAATTCATGCAGAAACACATAAAATCACATGATACCTATCCATGGAATCCAATGATATATAACTATTTTTAAAATATAATATGTTTATAATTTTATCCAAATTTATCCACATTTGAATTAATTTTACATTCTATATCATTCTCTACAAAAAATCATGTAAAATAATAATATTATCTCAATTATTCAAATATAAAAAAAATGACATTTTTGCCCATACAATAAGGCGTATTGTTATTTACTAATAAGATAATGATAGTTTTTACTATAGACGCTCATGGTTATGAGTATATGTTCTTGAAATGATCCACTATAATTCAAGATATAATGCACTAGAATATTTTATAATTTTTAGATCATCATATTTTTAAAACCAATTAAATTTTTATGTAATATATTTGTTAATCGTAATTAATATATAAATTCGGAGTTATAATAATGAATTATTGATCAATTATCTCCATGAAATTATACCACCTCTAACAAGAATAACTAATCCAAGATATCTAATATATTTTTTAAATTATTTTGAATAATCTATATTGATGTTTATAATTAATCTATTAAGAACCAAATAGATTTGTGACCCATGATGGAAGGGTGTACCACTACCATAGAATACAATGATACAACCTCCCAAATTAATTAAAATGTGTTTACCATTTCTTAAATCTATATATAACCTAATGATTCCAATCTATATATTAAAATGTAAGGAAAATGTGCAAGAAACAATTTTCCTGAAGTAATCAAACCCATGTAGTAATATTAATAATAAGAGGCATAATATATCACGATAACTCTTGGGAACACATTAAATAGTAAACTATAAAATGCACTTGTCACCTCTTCATGAATGGGTCATAAAAAATAACATCCAATGAAACATGACACGATGCCCCAAAAAAATGAACCATTCACATTGTATATATTCATAAGTGAAATGATATCATAACACCTCAATATCTATATCACCCAAATGAGACACAAATAATAATTGGATCAAAAAATAGTATATCATTATATCATATAGGATATATTAGAAAAAACTGCCACGTATTTGATTAATAAAACTAATATATTATTTATTAGTCGTTGATCTAATCCATTGACACCTTTTTTGTATCGCCCATGCCCTGGTTACTCAGAGTCATTGAATTATTACATAACATTTGAATGATCACAAGATATCGAGTCTTGAAAGGACAATTAGTTTAGTAGCTTTAGAAGTACTAGATACATACATAAGTTTTACATTTCATCATGAAATAAAAAAATTGGTTCCCCTTTGAACTTATATCCTTTGGGGTGTTCTTGAGGATTAATAATAATTTAATTCTTCATATCCTATGAAAATGAAAACATAAGAAATGGGTGAGCTCAGATTCTTAGTAATGATAAAAATATAGCAGAAACTCTCTTAAATAAGCCTAAACATTTAAGGGATTGATTAAGTCTAAAATACAAGCCTTTTAATCATAAACATCTACATAATATGGAAAATATAAATTAAATAATTCCATTTACTTAATCACAATGATATTATACTAGTTTTATTGTCACATTTAATATCAATAGCTAAATTTATAATGATGGAATGCATAATGCTTGACATCCTAACCACATAGTCAAGGCCTCCTGCCAAGACAACAAATATGATTTTGTCATGGCCTTGTTCCAATATACTAGTTTATATCGTGATACCTACTGATGCATCGAGGAGCTATAATGGACTATACATGTCACTTACTAACTCTAATGAATTTCTCTTATGAAAATGTTGAAATATAACATAAAAATTTGTATTAAAACTCGCAGACAAAATGTTAATAATTTAACCAAAAACCATGAAAGGTATAAGTTAAAAAACATTCTTACCTTTATTTCTTGAAATAGTCATAAGGTACCTTTTTGGACAATGACTAAATGATTACATTTAAAACATTTTATAAAAAGTAAAACACAGGTATCAATTAATTTAACCCATATTATAGGAAATAGTAAAAGTTTTTTTAAATACATTTTTATGAAAAATAGATTATGATGATAATTAATTCCCATTATATGCTTACATATAAACAAACTCAAATAATAAATGGATCGTAAAATTAACCCTTACCATGTATTTTTCCTTATTAGAGGGTATTTTATAATTATTTATAATTGTAAAATAATTGATATTAAAGTATACAAGAATCCTCAAATAAAAATATGATATCAAATATGATCCTCTAATATTTCTTTATTAAAAATATTTCATTAGTATCATTGTTTTGGGTGCTAACTGATTTGTTTTCCGTAATATGTTTTATTACATAAGTCATTCTTTTTAGGAATAGTATTTTTTGGAATCATATAAATAATGATATTAAGTTCTTAAAAATTATTATTAATCATAAAATGAAAATTATTATTGAATGGTTATGATTGGGAATTAATCATATTGCATTCATGGAGACGGTAATCTGTATGTACGCACGAGTGAAAATATCATTTTATTGATGATGAAATCATATGTAAATGGATACTATATCTTATATTAAGATTCATTAAAATGTTATATTTATTATTAAAATCAATTTTACTCATTATAATACCCATCCAAATAATGAAGTGTGGAATACCAAACTACACCACTGTGTGGAGACGGTAAACTATACGTACACATGTATGGAGACTTATTCATTCATAGGATGGAATGAATAATGAATATGGTAGTACCCTAATTATAATAAAATCATTGTATTTAGTGGGTACTTGAGTTATTAGTTAGGTATGGAAATCACAGATAAAGAGAACGTGGAAGAATAAAAGAACATTGAAAGATGTGAGGAAATTAATACCTCTTCTTTAGGAGCTAACTTTTTCATTAGATCAAAAAGGATTCATAGGATAGATTTTTGATCAAAGTAATGCCTTTGGGTTTATGTGAGGGTACTTGGGAAGACATTTGAGTAGGTTTTGGACGATTCAAATTCCATTGGAGGTGTTATTTTGAGAGAAGGGGAAGAACCCATTTATTAGAGAGGGGAGGGCCATTTTAAAAAAATCTTGAAATATTATTTTATTATAAAATTAATTTTCATTATATAATGGCTATAAATTGATTTATTTAGATGATAATGTGGTTATGGGTCTAAATATTATCAACCAATAGGTTTTAGACAACTTTAGGTCACCATATTAACTTTATATTTTATATATAACTCTTTGTTAAATAGTTTAACTTTTACCACGTCTTCTTATATTTTTATATCGCATTGTAAATAAACCTACTATAAAATTTTAAAATAACCTCATGTGGTTTTTTAATTATTTATCAACTAGTATATAAGTCCTTTGAAAGATCTATATATTTTTAAGAATATTATATCATATAATTATATAGTTTTTGTTTTAAAAACTCATTTAAGTCAATTTGGAAACTATTTTGTATTTGGTTTTTTGAAAGTCAAGAAAACATGATTACATTGAAAAATATATATTATTTCAACACTAAAATATCCTATTAACCAAAAAAATTATTTTAATGCGTCAAAATACTCAATTTAAATTTATTTTGATATTTATAATATTAATTATTTTAATATTACATTAATATGGTACTTACTACATCATCATTATGTAATAAATATATTTAATTATTTAATGAATAAAAATAATAAATAAAATACCATGATGTAGAAAATATTTTTTTCTTTATAATGAATATTTATATTAAAATTTATTTTATGTATAACCCTATATTAAAAATTGTTTAATTTTAAAACTTTTAACTTAACAACTTTAACTCTTCTTTAAATAAAATATAATAAATGTCATAATCTAATAAAAGTGATTCAAAAAGGATCATATTTTGTTCCTAAGGTTGATTTTTGTTGAAAATACACATATCTATTATAATTATTATATGTTTTTGGTTAATTATAATATCATTTCTACCTTTATATACCCTATTAACTTTTAACTGTTGTAAATAAAATTTAAAAGTTTTCATTCCCTATATGGTATTTTCATCCTATTAAACCACATTTTACTTACTGATGTCAACCATGACTCTTGGATTTTTGAAATTCAATTCACAGAGGCTGTAAATTTATATTTTATGCAAATTTTAAAATGTGCCTAGAAGGTGGGTAAAATATGTTAAATAGTTAAATAAAATATTAAATATCTAATCTTATTATAAAATCACTCCAACAAATTACATAGAAATTATATAGGTATTATGTATCTATTTTTGTTTTAGAATAAATTTAAATAAAACAAGTAATTATTTAAATAAAAAGATGGTTTTAAACAACAACATAGTGTTTTCACTATTCATAAAAAAAGAATATTTTCAGAAAAATACAATAAATTCAACTTAAGAAAATTTTGATATTCAAAATCCAAAAAGGATTTCAATTTTGAAAACAAAAATTTCAAAATTTCAAAATTTGGGTTTTACTATTCGTAACGGCTAGTTTGATTGGTCATGGTGTTCTAGAACTTGATGGTGCGTACAACACAATCTATTGTATTATTCAAAGTGAAGCGTACCATGGATGCATGAAATATTACATTCTTTTCTCCATCAAATAATTTATACCATGAAATTTCTAAAATATAACTGGATAAAAAATTTCAGGTGGTTCATTATCATATTTTCCTCAGGCTCCCATGTTGCCTCTTCCATCTTATCATTTATCCATGGAACATTTAACTGGTGGGTCATTTGGATTATAAAAACTTGTTCTTTGGTATCAAGGATATTTATAGAATCTTCAAAACAAGACAAATCGGGTTCTACATCTATTTCATCGTTATTGATTACATGTGTTAGGTTAGGAATGTATTTTATTTACAGTGATACAAGGAACACATCATGGTATTTGGAGAGGCAAGGCGACATTTCAAAATGATAAGATCCAACTCCAACTCATTCTAGAATTTTGAGAGATCATATGTACCTAGGACTCAATTTACCCTTCTTACTGAATCGTAAAACACCCTTCCAGCGAGATACCATAATGAAATAATAATCTCATACTTGAAATAACAAATCTATCCTCCAGTTATC
Organism: Viscum album; assembly: GCA_963277665.1. Classification (NCBI taxonomy): domain Eukaryota; kingdom Viridiplantae; phylum Streptophyta; class Magnoliopsida; order Santalales; family Viscaceae; genus Viscum; species Viscum album. The sequence continues at coordinate 2,084,525,870 of OY728119.1, forward strand.
AGTAATGATATTTTGCTTAATTTGAGCTGATTTTCTATGGATTTGAGAAATTTTAACCTTTTCCATTGTTTCACCAACAAGTTTTGGGCCAATGTGTTTTCTTACACCAACATCTTCCCAAATGTAGGTGTGAGACCTCTGTATCTATATAAAACTTTATATGGTGCCATATGAATAATTGAATGGAAGATATTGTTATTGGGAAATTCAAACAAAGGTAAATACGTATCCCACATACCTAGAAAGCCATGTGAGAATGATCTCAACATGTCGTCTAAGGATTGAATAGTCTATTCTGATTTTCCATAAGTTTGATGGTGGTAGGCAGGTCTTAAACGATGTTCAGTATCCAAGGATTTTTGAAATATTTTCTAAAATCATGATTAAAATAGGGATCACCATAAAAATAAATTTATATGGGTACACTGTGATGTCTTAAAATTTCATTAATGTATATTCTTGCTAATTTTTCGAGTGGTAAATATTCTATTATAGAAAGTAAATGTTCTTATGTAGTATGATGATCACCAATGACCCATATTGAATCATTCCTTCTAGGAGTCTTCGGTAGCCCTATGATAATGTATATCAAAGTATCATCCCATTTCCACTAAGTTATGCATAGAGGTCATATGAATCCTCTAGGATCTTGTCTTCTGGCCTTCACCTTTTGACAAACCAATCATCCTGCCACATAATCAGCAATCTCGATTCCTTCAAATCTATATACAACTTAGTGATACCATGTTGTATAGAGAAATTTGAGCTATGAGAATCATCCAACATTTCAATTTTTAGATCAGGAATATTCAGAAAACAACGTCTCTTCCAAATTGTCAAAATTCCATCTTCATAAATGAAATTAATCAATCTCCCATTATTCACATATTTAATTTTCTTTTTAAACTCCTCATCGTCAGTCTATTAATTTTTTCCCTTTTCTAGTAAAGATGGTTTTAAAACTATTTGAAAATTTATTGATGTTTCACCTTAAATTATTATTCCCATATCCATCATTACTAGATCCATGTACATATGATCCCTTTCACCTCTCATCTTATTCTGAACTTCAGGTTCCTTTATACTCAAAGCATCCTCCACCTTTTTAGCCTTCCCTTGGTGGTATTGTATTGTGAATTGGTAATCCTTGAGTATTTCAAGCCATCATCTTTCCCTGAGGTCAAGTTCATTTTTTTGTGATAAAATCTAAATCATAGTCTTGTGATCAGTATATATCTCACATTTTTACCATATTGATAGCGTCTCTATATCTTAAATTCAATGATTATAGAGGCTAACACTGGATCATGGGTGGGATAGTTTTTTTCATAAACTTTTTGCTGTCGTGATGCATAGGCAAAACTCAATCATTCATAATAAAGATATGACCAATTACTTTATTTAGAAAATCACTATAAATAACAAACCAATCATTAAACTATGGTAGATTCAATATATAATAATTGACTAATATTCTTTTTAGTTCAGAAAAACATTTTTCACACTCTTTTTTCCAAAAATATTTAACCCCTTTACATGTGATTTTCGTTAATGGGTTATCCAATAGATAAATATTCTTGACCTATCATTAGTAATAATCTACAAAACCAAAAAAACCGTATACCTCAGGTATACATTTTATTTCTCTCCGTTCTTGTATTTATCTTGTCATAGAAGGATCAAGAGAGATTCCATCCTGAGAGGCAATATGGACAAAAAAATCTCCTGAAGCTAGAATTCGCACTTGCTAAACATTTCAAATAATTCATTTCTTCCAAGAGTCATTAGTATAGTGTGCAAGTTATTTTCATGATCTTTGTATATTTTTTTGTATATGAAGATATCATCAATAAATACCACTACAAATTTAGTAATATATTCCTTAAAAACTTAATTCCTTAGATCCATGAAGTCAGAGTGTACATTAGTTTGTCCAAAAGATATTACTATCAACCCGTAATTCCCATACATGGTAAGAAATGTTGTCTTCAAAATGTCTTCATACATTAATCAAAACTGATGATATCTAGATCGAAAGAAATTATTAGAAAAATATTGGGCTCTATTAATTTGATTGAAAACCCATCAATGCAAGGCAGGGAATACTCATTCTTTATGGTTATAGCATTCATCTCGCTATATTCAATGCACGACCTCATATATCCCTTATTCTTATTTACTAAAATAATAAGGGGCTCCCCAAGATGAAACACTATGGAGAATAAATCCTTTATTATTCAATTCTTCTAGCTGTTTCTTAAGTTATACTAATTCCATAGTGGCCATTCTATATGGGGTCATCAATATCGGCCTTAATCCATGAATTATGTCAATAGAAAATTCAATATCTCTTTCTGGAGGATGTCTAGGTAAATCCTCTGTAAACACATCAACATATTATTGAACAATAGGTACATCCTCTAATTTTACTTTCCTATACTCACCCTATGTTATTTCTCTCCCTTCCTCCCTAATAATTTAGTTTCGTAGGGCTACTAGAGATTGTATCTAGATGAGAATAAGAAGTTGATGTTTATTCTCTAATGATAATGTATTCTTTGTCATCGTCAAAAATTGTGACCTCCATCTTCTTACAAAATATTTTCACATCATGTTCTGAAATCCAATCCATTATAAGGATTATATCAAATTACATCATGTGATTCAAAATAATATTAGTAGATAAATCACATTTTTATTAAACAATGGTAACTAATTGAAAAAACATTATTACAATGATACTTTCACTAGGTGTTTTGACTCACAAGCCCCTTGTTAAAACAAATATAAAATATCTAATTTTCCTGAAAAACTGGGAAGACAAGAAATAATTATATGATCCAGAATCAAATAAATCATTGGATAAATTTGAGGAAATGGTTAATGTACATTCCACCATGTCATTCGGAACTTCAACCAATACAGTTGTGATAATGTAAGTATGGCCTTGTTCCAATGGATTTGTCTGAGGTAGGTTTCTTTTATGCTTATGACTTCTATTTGCATAATTCCCCATTTCATTAAAATGATTTCATTCAACATTGACAGCCTATTTATTCCCCTTTCAATCATGAGCATAGTGGCCTTTTTCTCCACACTTGTAACGGAATCACATTCCCTTTAGGTAAGTATTGGATTTTTTCATCCCATATTTAATGTAGGATGGAAATTCATATTTTTATTTCTACCCCTTATTTCCATTTATAGAGTGTTTAGTAGATCTCTTCTTATATTATTATTTTTTAATGTTTTTAATACACGAAGAATTCATTATCTAGTTTATTTTAAATGAGACAATATCTTCATTCAATGAGAAGGGTTATGAGACTAATGCTTGAAAGAAAAATGGTTTTATCCCATAAAATAATCGATCAATCATACTCATTATGCTACATATATTATCAACATCTTCCTTTCTATACTTGTAATGTTATCTTTATACATTGTGATATTCTCATCCTCCTTTTTCATTAGACTTAGAAATTGTCTTTCCATATCAGCTCGATGTCCATGAGGATAGTATTTTTCTATGAAAAGATCTTTATAATCCCTCCATTGCATATTCAATATTTCATCATCCTCCTTTTTTGTTTTGAATTATTGACCACTATTGATCTGCATCTCCTATGAGGCGATGAACTACCATGAAAACCGTTTCCTTTTTTCTACTCCCCAAATCATAAAATACTTTATCTAAGGAACTTATCCATTTTTCATCAACAAATGGATTTTTAGTCCCATTGAGTGTTGGTGGTTATTTCCTCATTAAGTGGTCTAACATTGATCCTATGTGTTTTGGATCAGGGTTCTCTATATAGGTAAGGCTATTATTCATAACCTGAATAAGTTGTCCTAGTACGGTTATAAGTTATTCTTCAACAGTTGAATCACCAGCACCAATATAATTAACATGAGTAGTATGGAAATCCCTACATGGATTATGTGCATTGATACTCTTTCTGTTCCTTCCACAGTGTTCCATTTCTAAACAGTTTCATTCAACAGATAAGTTTATAAATCGCAATACATAATTCAATACTAGTAAAATACCTAACATAAATTGAATATTTTATGCGCATAATCCATAATAATTAAAAATGAATTCATTGAGGATGTATTTACACCTAAATCATTCATAATGACTCGTAATGAAAATGTGAATTATCCTAAGATTATCCTATAGGAGTGTGTAAACAAGAGTGCTACAAGGCACGTTGTTGTGCATGAGTTCCCGTTCGAGTCTAACTCAAAGTGGTGTTGTGAGGATTTACGCCTAGATACATTAGTGCCAGAGCTTCCTCTACTGGATCATTTCAAGCCATGGATGTATTACTAGGAAAATTCAAAAAATCTCTACATTACCAAATTTATAGGATGTTCTTGTATACTAATCTTCAAAGTCTATCTTCAGGGAATGTTCTATAATCAATTTTTTTCTAAATCAAGATTCTAGTGATTGTACTAAACATTTATGATACCAACTATAATTCCCAAACACTAGTTACCCAGAGTCGGTGCATTATTTCATAACATTGGCATGATCACAATAGATCATGTATCTAAAGACTGAATAGCTTACTGGCCTTAGAAGTACAAGATACATATATAGGTTTTACATTAAATCATGTAATAAAAAAACAACAATGTGTCCCATTTTGAAGATACTCATATCCATTGTCCTATCCCTGTAGGTGAATCCTAATAAACATTTTTACATTATGGGAAAATGAAATCATAAGAAATTGGTGATCTATGATGCTTAGTAAGGATAACAATATAGCAGAAACTATCATAAATAAGCATAAACAATTAAGGCAATGTATAAGACTAAAACACAAGACATTTATACATAAAATACAACACAATATGGCAATTATAAATCAAATAATTAAATTTACTTAATCACATGGATATTCTACTAGTCAAATAGTCTCATATAAAATCAATGGATAATTTCATAATGATGTAATGCATAATTCCGGACATCATAACCACAAAGTCATGTCCTCATGCCAAGACTACAAATAAGATTTTTTTCATTGCCTTACGCCAAGACACTAGATTGTCTCATGAGACCTACCTAAGCATTGAAGAGCTATAGTGGTCTCCCCCAACTACTTACTATGTCCAATGAATTCCACATATTAAAAGGGTGAAAAATAAGATAAACCTTTGTATTAAAACTATCAAATTGAATGTTAATACATTAACCATAAACCATAAAAGTTATAAAAATAACACATCCAATGTCAAACATATAACAAAACCTCAATAAAATATGGTAGATTGAATCATAATAAATCAAAATTAAAAAATTGTAAAACTCTTCAAAGTATGTTGACATAGATTAAATAAAAACTATTTCATAAAAATATCTATTTCTATTTTGAAATTATTTAAAAAATAAAAAAATTATAAAATAAAACATTTACTTTGAAAATATTTATATAATCGTGTATGGTAATATTAGAAGGTGTTATAATTGATGAAAATAGTCTTATCCGCCTTATATGGTAAATATCATTCTTACCATAATTTGATGAAAAGGACATAAAGTATCTTGTTTTTAAAACAATAGAAATATTCCTTTCAAAAAAAATTAAAAATTAAAACAAAGGTATAAATTAAATTAAACCATATTCTAGGAAATATTAAAAATGTTTTGAAATACATTTTTATGAAACATGTATGTGGATGTCAAATAAATCCCAATAGATGATTATTTATAAAAAACCTCGAATAATAATGAAATTGAAAAATTAACCCTTACCGTGTATTCATCCTTAGTTGAGTGTATGAAAAAATCCATTATAATTTTTAAATAAATGTTCTTAAATTATAAAATAATCCAAATAAATAAATAAGATATATATTTTCAATGCTTTTTCCGGGGTGCGTGCATCCGTCTGGTAAGGACGCGTAGCTATATCCCTGCATTCCCGCTTTCCAATGGTGCGCAACGTCCATCGCTTATTTAGGGATGTTTTCTCCTTGATCAAAATATGATGATTGGATTTCGGTTCTTCATTCCATGGTTTCCTCCTCAGAACTCATCACCTAGTCTGGGACTCCCTTATAAACATATGATGTTGTTCATTAAACTCTTCCTAATGCCATATCGTCATGGACAGCAGTTAATTTCACTACATCTGTTGAGACATTCCCAATGGTTCAGTTAAGGAAGGAAACTTCGGTCCGCGGAGTAGTCACTTTGGAAATCACTGGCATGTCTATACGCAAGGATACCTGCGCTTCTAGGATTCTTCCATTTATTATATGGATTTTAGAGGGTGTGGAACCCAAGGAATCCCATGTTGAATGCAAGGAATTGTATGCCATGGGAATGTATTTGAGGTTTTCTTCAGCTTCCTATGATTAACATAGGATATGCCATATGTTAAACGTCTCGCAGAGATGGATCAGACTGATCATAATACATATTAGAGTGGATGATATTAGTGCAACCTCTGGAGGTAACATCGATGTTGGGGAAAACATGTGGTTAGCTTCCTGATTGTTATTAAGGGGAATGGGTAATGAGGTGGCAAGATCCCACCAGGATATGGAGGCTTGGGTAAAAATCAGGATGGATAATAGAAGGTTTATTGAAGTATATGGAGAATGATATGGAGTCCTCTCGAGGATGACAATGATGTTGGGCTTGAGTCTTGAAAAGTAATACTATGCATCTCGTAGGTAGGGAATCAATGTCATTTTAGTTCATTTGATGAAGAATTTCCGCCAATTGGGGATTTCAACGGCTTACTACTCGATGGGGTCACAACGGCTTACCAATGGATGGGATGTCAATGGTTTACTACTGAATGGGGTTGACAATGGCTTACCACTGAAAGGGGTTGCAATGGCTTACCACTGGACGAGGTCAAGATGGATTTCCACTGGGTGGGTAGCGAAGACTTTCCACCGGATGGGGTTGACAATGACTTACCGCTGAATGGGGTCACAACGGCTTACCGTCAGATGGGGTTTAACCTCATGGAGGCTTCTTATGTAAATTATCTAGGAGACAAGGATAAAATACCCCGTACTTCATGTGTCATTGATTAACTGAAATGAAGATGGTCGGGATGACCAATTGATGGTGGGCTTGAACCACAGGGAAGCTTCCATGTACCTTTCCTTGCCAAGGATCTAAGACCTTGTAGTTCATGTATGGGTGAGGGGCTTACACTCGAGGATGCCCAAGGTGTTGGTGAAGCGACGTGAAGATGGTTGTGATGACCAATGGATGGTGGGATTGAACCTCAAGGAGGATCCCTATGTACCTTTCCTTGGAAAGGATCAAAGAACACGTAGTTTAGGTATGGGTGTGGGGCTTACACTCTTGGCTTCCCAAGGTCTTGGTGAAACGACGTGAAGATGGTTGGGATGACCAATGGATTGTGGGATTGAACCATAGGGAGGATTCCTATGTACATTTCCATGTACCAGATCAATGACTTCATAGTTCAGGTATGGGTATGAGGATTACACTCTAGGATACCGAAGGTGTTGGTGAACCGACGTGAATATGGTCGGGACGACCAATGGATGGTGGGATTCAACCTCATGGAGGCTTCCTATATACATTGCCTTGGCATTGCTCAAAGACCTATCAGTTCAAGTATGGGTTTGGGGATTACACTCTAGGCTGCCCAAGGGGTTGGTGAACCGGTGTGAAGGGAGGCGAGGCCAAAGCGTGGTGGTCTTGAACCTCAGGGAGGCTTCATACGTACCTTGCCTTGGTAAGGATCAATGCCCTCATAGCTCGGATAGAGTGTGTTGTGGGTCTTACGCTCTTAGGTGGCCCATAGAAGATTTCTTGGATGATGCTTTCTCTAAGACCATGTGAGTAATGCTTGGTGTGAGAAACAAGAATAAAAAATGACCTAATGATCATTCCACGAAAGGTTCATCCATGGGAAGTGGAGTGGGGTTCATGCATGGTTAGAATCCCAAAGAGGAAACATGGGATTACACATGGTCCGCAACCAAGGGAGATGGAGATTGGGACTTACACTAGGGTGGAGGCCCAGGTGGTGACAAAGCCGGAAGGAGAGGGATTTTCCACCTAGAAAGAGAGGAGGAGCAGGGGTGTTGGCTCCTGTAATGAATTCTAGGGGCTTATAATGGGGTGGTTTCCCTTTCAACGTGGATAGGCACCACTCCGATGAATAGTATATCATTCCATGTGAGGAATGATCTCACTCTCATGGATAATAGTAGGTGTAAAGAATGTCCGAGGTGGGGTACCCCATGTATGATGCCCAGAGCGAGGCAATAGTTTAACGTCATGTGCTGAGGATGATGGTGCAAGGCGGTTTAACATCCTGCAACTCAGATGAGGCGGGTTCCCTCCACATCCATAGGACATACATAACCGATACGCGTCCACCCTTGAGGGAAGGAACACATTGGTAAGGTTGTGGTTGGGAATTGTGATGGAGAGAACCATTGGGGGATGCACGTCAGCATGGCTATGTGAAGAAGAAATAGCTTTTAGCATGCCTATTCAAAGAAGCATGAGGCGAAGAAATGAAATGTGCAGTATCGTACAATGGACTTTGAACTTACATTATGTGAATTTGAAAGGCCGCACGAGAAAAGGAGTTGCGGAGAAAATGGGTTCATAGGAAGCTTCATTAATCTCTAGTGATCCATAAAGTAGAGGGGCTTCATGAAGGAATGTGCTCCGCGAAGTGATGTTTCCTAGATTGGTCATATGGAATAGGTGCTTATTGGAAGGGCTTCACGAATTTGAATGGAATTGGAGAAGCAATGCCTCATGAAGCAGGTGTACCTCACGAAGTAAGGTGTTGTGAAGCAAGGTGCTTCTCAAAGCCTAATAACCCTTCCTTATCATGTGGGTCATGTGTGTGTGGAGAGAGTTTCTTTAACCATAAACACATCATGACAACCCAAGTCCCCATGGGGATATCCTTCATTCGCAAAGTCCCGTGGGCTTCGTGAAAGTAATCCCTCTCGAAAGAGGGGTTAAATTAATTAAAAGGGGGAGGCACTTCATGAAGAAAAACTACCTTGAGAAGCTCATGGGTCATAGAGAAAGAAGTGATTCACGATTTGAGAGATCAGAAGGTGAAATTTTGGATGATCTATCAATTTGGCATGAGCGGAGCCCTTTATTTATAGGCAAGAGGTGACGCGAAGTAGAGATCTCTTAGTGTGAAGAGAGAGTTTTCTCTACAGCAGGCATCCGACCATTAACGAGGTTCACTGGAAATCCTGCCTCCTTGCTCTGTGGTTGGTTCGCGAATGTAAAAGGGGTTCTCGGGGCATCCAACATTTTTTCTCTATAGAAGGCTTGGGAACATTAAAGGGGTTAACGTTTTTTCCTTCCTCCTTGTTCCGCGGTGGGTTTGTGAATGACAAATGGGTTCGTGGGGCGTCTCGCCTCCTTGTCCATGGTGGGATCACAATCATCAAAGGGGATCACGTTGCGGCTGGCCTCCTTACACTGTGCCTGGCGTGGGGCCATGGGGCTTCGTGAAAGGGCATCAGGAGGAAGACTCTTAGACATCCCTCTTTTTATTATTTATCCCAGCTTTTGGCGTTATCAAATGCCCCCCCCCCCCTCAGACATGGTGCCTAAAAGAAATCATGGGTCAAAGAAGGAGGGTCAATCAAAAAAATCTATCGGCCTTCCTGAATGATGGTTCATGAAGAAGTCTCATGCAGTGGATAAGTGACATGTAGGCTAAGCACAACGCAAAGCACAACGCATCATGGACATTCTACAAATGTAAAGACACAGAAATTTCAAGGAAAATAGTTTCTTAATTTCTTTGGGATTTTACAAGAACGTTGTTTCTGACAGAACCTGATTCTGAGGCCCGGTGTGCCCGGACTCATTTTCTGAAGTTTAGCTCAGGTACGTTCAGTGAACGAACAAGCAAGTCTTCCTAACATTTTAAGCGTTGCTTAGAATCGAAATCTGAGGGCACCGATGAAACCGCAGCGCCAGTAATTGCTTAGGAACACCTATTCTAGAGTTGCGTTTGCTCGGGTGTGGTTATTAAAATAATGGGACAAGTAATGAATAAAAATAAAATTTGTGCAACCATTTTTATTTTTATATCTATGTAGTTATATCCTTTGTAAGGGAGTTGGGGTGGGACCCACTGGTTCCTAACTACCCACATGTGGATAAATGTGAGGTGGGCCCTGCACGAGCCCCACCCCTTTCAACTTCCACAAACCCCCCATTAATTTTGTAACACACCTGCACCCACCCCCTTAAATGAAAAGTCAAGTCCCTTATTAATTAACTGTTTATGTTGTTCAATATAATTAATTTGAGAATTCAATTTTGAATTTCTAATTGATTGGTGGCTAGTGTGAGTTAATTAAATAAGACAAGTCTTATTTAATTAAGGGTGTTTTGGTTGTGCGAGAAGGATTGGATAAGATTTTCTATATTCTTCAACTTCATATACCTCCTTGAAGAATGAAAAGAAGGCACTGTCGCAGACGAAGAACGCCGGACTCCGACGAAGGACGATGAAGAACGCCGAATCCTAGGAGATCGACGACGCGATGCCGTGTACCGCGACGCTGACGATTCTCTTCTCTGTGACGCCAGTGACGCTTACGGAGCCTCCTTCCGCGACGCCTTCTTCCACAACGTTCTTTTCCCGCGAAGAACCTTCATTCGACGACACCTTGAGGTAGGGGTTATTTTCTTGTTCGGGAATATTTTCCATGTCGTTCGCCATTTTATTCTTGCGCCGCCTGTTATCATTATAACGGGAAGAGGTCGGACCGCACAAACACGGTTGACTCTCCTCCTCCTTCGATGTTGTGTTTTTCGCGGCATGAAAAAGGCACGCGGTGAAATGACACCGCGCGGAAACAAGAAGAATGCAGAGATGAAGCGAGGCGCCGTTGAGGCCGAACGAAACCGTGGTCGGAGTCGGGGCCACAAAGGTGAATCGAATACTCCGCAGTTTGTTTATTTGACGGGCGGATCGATGGGTGATGTCGGAATGGGACGCAGAGGCGATTTTAAGACCTTGTAGGGATGAGATGGTCCCGGGAGGACCACTGGTGAAGAAGGCATGAAAAACGGACCACCGGAGCATGTCCGGTGGTCCGCGGAAGACCCTGTCGGCACGCCGCCAGGAGGCACCACCGCGGCTTCAGCCGCGGCGGCAGGCGACTGGGGACCCACGACCACGCGGTACCCGGGGGAGACGCAGTGACCAGAGCCACGTCCATTGGTAAGGGAGCGTCCCCCACGTAGGGGCTGCTATTTCATTCAAGGGGGGCAGCCCCCCCCCCCCCTTTCTACTCCGCTCGGCGCTGGCCAAGTTGTCCACGCGGGCCGCACGCGCGCCAGGCCAACCGGCCCGCCCAGGACGGGTCGAGCCATGCCGAATGGGCCGGCCCGCGCTCTAATGAGCTCGAACCGTACCCAGGTCGGGTCGACCCAGTTCGGGCCGACCCAGGGGGGTTCGGGCCGGGTCGGTCCGGGCCCAAAACCTCCTAAAACCGGACAGGTTCATTCTTTTTCCCATATCATGGTCTACGGATCTCCGATCGATGCACTGTCAATTGTGTGGCGATCCTCAGATTGAGTCCGTCGTTTCGGTATATTACACTCAAGGATTCTGAGAACTTTGGGTACGGCCGGGTTGGTTCGAACACGAAACCAACCGGGCCCTCGGTGCGGAAACACATATAACTTGAGCTCTAGACGTCCTATTGACGTTCCGTCGACTTTGTTAGATTCCTCATAGTGACACGGACCTTTTGGCTTACTCCACTTGAGGTTTGGACACAACTGGAGTATGGTCGGGTTGGTTTTGATTACAGACCAACCAGGCTCCTTGAACGAAAAAGCCAATAACTCTCAGACCGGGCGTCCGATTGACGCGTTGTCTGTCACGTTGGGTTACTCTTGTCAAGAAGTAACTTTGGGATACATAAACTCAATACTATGTGTCAGTTGATGTATCGACACCCTTGGCTCATGGATCGGACCCTCACGGAAATAAGCATGCTGTGTGCGGGAACCCTAGAGCTGGTTGTGACGATGATGAAGACTTTCATACTAGAATCCTCAGTGGGTTCAACAACGAACACCTTCATGTTGGAATCCTACGTGGGTTCGACGATGAAGACCTTCGTACTCGAATCCTCTGTGGGTTTGACGATGAAGACCTTCCTACTGTAATCCTCCGTGGGTTCGACGATGAAGACCTTTGTACTAGAATCCTCCGTGGGTTCGACGATGAGGACCTTCATACTGGAATCCTCAGTGTTTTCGATGACGACGACTGCACTGAAATCCTCCGTGGGTTTGGTAGTGATGAAAACCGTACTGGAATCCTCTGTGTGTTCGACGGTGAAGGCCTTCATACTAGAATCCTCCATGGGTTTGATGACGACGACTACACTGAAATCCTCCGTGGGTTTGGTAGCGATGAAGACTGCACTGAAATCCTATGTGTGTTCTGCAGCGATGAAGACTACACTAAAATCCTCTGTGGGTTCGGCAGTGATGAAGACTGCACTGAAATCCTATTTGGGTTCGACAGCGATGATGACCGTACTGAAATACTATTTGGGTTCGGCAGCGATGAAGACCGTATTGAAATCCTCCGTGGGTTTAACAGAAATGACTACTGTTCTAGTATCCTACATGGGTCCTAGCTTAGATAAATCAGTGGCTATATCTGATCATCTCTATCACCTTACGAATAAGTATAACTTTTTGAGATGAGTCTTGACTTTCAATCATTATCTTCGATATGATTGACTTGCTTTCTTATGTGGATTGGGTTGTGTTATCCTGTGTGGATTGGGTTGTACTATCCTATGTGGTCATGATGAAACTTGGGCTCTAATGTTGGAACCGAACTTGAATTGGTGACTTAGGTATATGTATGGGCATATAACTAAGTTGTGTTGGTTGTTACTTCGTGATTGTATCTTTCCGTTGTGGATTATCCTTTGTGGATTCTGGGAGACCTTCGGGGGTCTCGGGGTCCCTACTGAGTAGCGCATACTCACCCCTTCACGGGCTATGCCTGCACTTCGTTGTGTTGGATGCAGAAGACAGACAGCGCTGATTGAGTTTGAGGATTGTAGAGCTAGACGGTACCCGGAGGTAGACGTGACGCCGAGACGGTACTCGGAGGTGGACTTCACGACAAGAGGGTACCCGCAGGTGGACGTGACGACGAGAGGGTACCCGGAGATGGACTCCACGACGAGACGGTAACCGGAGCTGACAGGAGAATGTAGAGACCTGATGTGGCCATCTGTACCTACCCTTCAGGTAGGGACTCCGGAGAATGATCCATGAGCATCTTGACACCTTCCTGCTATTTTGACTTTTTCTTATACATTACTGTTGGGCTTGTATTTTTGGCCCCCTTTGTACTTTCAATACTCTTGTTATATTGCTTTACTTAGTGTTTGCTTCAGCTTGTTCTCTGGTTGTGAGTGTAGTTACGTTTCTTAAAGGCAATGCCTTCCCAGTTATAGGGATTTACACCTTTGGTGCTAGTCGCTAGACCCTGGCCTATGGGAGGCGGGCTTGGGGTAGTCATGGCATGAGTCCCGAGGACGGGTCGTGACAAATTGGTATCAGATGATTTCGGTTCTACCGCATAATTCATGAATCTGATCATTCTTCTATGTGAAGAAATAGTGTTAAGGGTATTGAGTGTGGTTATCAGTCCAGGGAGTCCAGTGTTGGTGCGGCGGCCAACGTATCCGTACACCAGGACCCTGACTTCTGATTTCTGACTCAATGCACGAAAACATTGATTGCATGTGTGTTTCAAAAGTTTTCTTTGTGATTACATTGTTTCAGCTCACTAGGTATAATGTTTTGACCATGGCACACATGTTTCTTTTAAGGATGGCCCCACGACGACAGCCACCTAGGGTTCTGTGCTTTGTGTGAGACGACAACCCACCGAGCGATGAGGCCTCAGTGCAGGCCCCTTTTTCAGTGGAGGCATAGGCGGTACCTCTACCCGCCGAGCCACCGATGCTACCAGCCCCGGCTGCTGAGAGTGCACGTCACCTTAGTGCACTACAAAAGTTTCAGCGTCAGAGACCGCCGAGGTTCCATGAGGAGACAGACCCTCAGGCATCCAAGGATTGGCTGGAGTCTGTGGTTTGAGTTTTCAGGTTAGTGGGGACACCAGATGACCTCATGGTGATCCTTAGAGCAAGCCTCCTACACACGGTAGCAGGAAGATGGTGGAGCTTGATGCTCCAGGTGCACGACAAGGCATCACTCCTTTTGATGGACTTTGAGAGCCTCGTCTGCTCGGAGTTTTTCCCAGCCACCCTCCATGAAGTGCGCATTCAGACGTTACTACATCTATGATAGGGAAGCATGATCATTGCCCAGTACTCGGCGCAGTTCACTGATCTCTCACGCTACTCCACAGACATGGTCTGAGACCCTTTCTTCCGGGCCCGGTCCATCGAGCAGGGACTGAGGCATGAGATCAGGGCTTCGATGATCTCCCTAACATTCCAACGTAGGTAGGGGTGTTGAAGATAGCCCTTATAGTGGAGAGTTTTCTCACCGAGCAGTCACCAGTGGTGGGACCCTCTGTAGGACGACCCGTTGTAGAGTCTTCTATAGCTGGCAGTAGATTGGTGACACAGAGGTCCAAGCAGGCCAGACCATCATATGTGAAATCTTAGGATGTAGATTTGGTTGTGTGGGGAACACGAAGGAGAGCCAGCTACACGAGGAACAGGCAATGCTACGCATGCAGCGGGTAGGGTCACATGGCTCGAGACTGCCCGACTCGTCCTGCTGATGAGCAGGAGGCTGTAGAGGGACCTCCTAGGAAGAGGCTCGACCATGGCGGTCCGCAGGGAGTAGGTGGGTGAGGTAGAGGATCTGGCTGAGCAGCGGGTGGTGGGTGACGCTTTGAGGCCCTACCGCCACCACCACCAGGGAGACCACCCCGACCGTAGGGAACGGGTGGACAGGGTAGAGCTCAGCTTCAGGTAGCTGAGGCCTACGATCATGGATCTTAGAGAGCAGATGGACATGAGGGGGACTAGCTCCATTCCTGGAGAGTTTTTTTCATGTTGCTTCTAGCTTTGTTGATGTTTGTTTGTGGATGCTTTGTGTCTTTTTTACTTTGAGCTGCAGTAATAAAAGACACCTTTCATTGTGACATTTACATTCATGTACTCTCTTTGTGTTGTTACTAAGAGGTTCCGGTTTAAACTGTTGACTTGACCCTCACTATTGAGATTCCTGCTGGAGGAGACCCAGTGACCACACACTAATGCTGATAGTGTGACTCAAACCTTGGAGGCGAGAGTAATGGTTGGATCTCTTGGTAGTAGCATCGAGGCCTTACGATGTCCCCCATGGTATGGATTAGTATCATCCTTTTTGGGGATGACTGTATTTGGAAAAGAACGTGGTTCATCCAGGGGATGAGACCAGATTTATCTTATTGGAAAAGAAGGAATCTTAGAAGCTCTTGTAGGACCAGAGAAGTTCCAGGTCATCCAGGAGTGGATGTGGACAGCTCAGACCTGGCATAAGTCTTATGCTGACAGGAGGCGAAGGCCACTATAGTTTCAGGATGGCGACCACGTTTTCTTGCGGATGTCTCCTCAATGTGGATTATAGAGATTTGGCTGAGATGGCAAGTTATCTCTGTGATTTATTGGACCATTCCAGATCCTCAGTAGGGTAGGCGAGGTGGATTAACGCCTGGCTCTAGCACCTCAGTTGAACCAGGTGCATGATTTCTTCCACGTATCTCATCTGAGGAGACACGTGAATCACCCGTCACATACCATCAACTATGGGGAGATAGACCTTGGTGATGGGGTGGCTTTTGTGGGGTTCCATTAGAGGTTGAGGATCGACAGGAGCTGGTCCTACAAGGACGGTCGATTCCTCTTGTGCCCTTTCGTTGGTAGCACAAGAACCTCCAGGTGAGCACATGGGAGTGGAAGGCTCAGATGCATGCTCAGTACCACTTTTGTAACCCTAGTTAATGTTAAAGCTTTACGGGGGTGTAAATCCCTGAGGTGGAAGTAATGTAAAGACCAGGAAATTTCAAGGAATTTTTTTCATAATTTCGTTGGGATATTACAAGAACACAGTTTCTGACAGCACCTGATTTCGAGGCCCGGTGTGCCCGGAATCTTTTTTACGAATTTTAGGTCGGGTACATTCAGTGAACGGACGAGCGGGATTTCCTATCTTTTGAACCGGTGCTCGGAATCGAATTCTGAGGGCACCGAAGTTTAGGTCGGGTACATTTGTGCAACCAATTTTATTTTTATATATAAGTAGTTATATCCTTTGTAAGGGAGTTGGGGTGGGACCCACTAGTTCCTAACTACCCACATGTGGATAAATATGAGGTGGGCCCCACACGAGCCCTGCCCCTTTCAACTTCCACAAACCCCCCACTAATTTTGTAACACACCCGCACCCCCCCCCCCGTAAATGAAAATTCAACTCTCTTATTAATTAACTGTTTAAGTTGTTCAATATAATTAATTATAGAATTCAATTTTGAATTTCGAATTGATTGGTGACTTGTGTGTGTTAA
The DNA here is from genome assembly GCA_963277665.1 of Viscum album. NCBI lineage: Eukaryota > Viridiplantae > Streptophyta > Magnoliopsida > Santalales > Viscaceae > Viscum > Viscum album. Next base: position 2,084,542,450 of record OY728119.1, read on the forward strand.
TTAAATAAGACAAGTCTTATTTCATTAAGGGTGTTTTGGTTGTGCGAGAAGGATCGGAGAGGATTTCCTCAAGTCTTGAACTTCAACTTCCTCCTTGAAGAACGCGAAGAACGCACCGCCACCGACGAAGAATGCCGGCCTCCGAAAAAGGACGACGAAGAACGCCGAATCCTCAGAGATTGACGACGCGATGCCGTGTACCGCGACGCCGTTGATTCTCTTCTTCATGGCACTGGTGACGCTTACGGAGCCTCCTTCCGTGACGCCTTCTTCTGCGACGTTTTTTTCCCGTGATGAACCTTCGCTCGAAGACACATTGAGGAAGGGGTTATTTTATTTTTCGTGAATATTTTCCTTGTCATTCACCGTTTTATTCTTGCACTTCCTGATATCATTATAATGGGAGGAGGTCGGACCGCACGAACACAGCCGACTCTCCTCCCCCTTCGATGTTGTGTTTGTCGGGGCATGAACAAAGGAGCATGGTGTAAAGACACCGCGTTGAAACATGAAGAATGTGGCGAAGAAGCGCGGCCCAATCGCGCTACGCCATTGAGGCCGAATTAAATCATGGTCGAAGTCAGGGATGCAAAGGCGAATCGAAGACTTCGCAGTTTGTTTATTTGACATGAGGATCGACGAGCGATGTTGGAACGGGCCAAAAAGGCGCTTTGAAGACTTCTCAGTGAAGAGCCTGTCCTGGGACGACCGTTGGTGAAGACAACAGGCAAAACGGACCACCGGAGCACGTCCGGTGGTCCGCGGAAGACCCTACCGGCGCGCCCCGCCGGCACGCCGGTGCGCTGCCAGGAGGGACCGTGGCGGCTGAAGCCGCGACGGCAGGCGACCGAGGACCCACAACCATGCGGGACCCGGGGGAGGTGCGACGCCCCACGCCGCGTCTGTTGGCAAGGGAGAAGCCCCCACATGGGGGCCGCAGTTTCATTCAAGGGGGGGCAACCCCCCCCCCTTTCCGCTCAACTCGGCGCTGGCCGAGATGGTAACGCGGGCCGCGTGCGCGCACTAGGCCAACCGGCCCGCCCAGGCCAGGCAGGGCCGCCCCCCCCAGGCAGGGCCGCTCTCTAATGGGCTGGACTTGGACCTAGTTCGGGTCGACCCCAGTTAGGGCCGACCCAGGGGGGTCTCGGGCCGGGTCGGTCTCAGGCCTAAAACCCCCTAAAACCTGGCAGGTTCGTTCTTTTGCCCATATCGTAGGCTACAGACCTCCAATCGATGCAACGTCAGTTGTGTGGAAATCCTCAGACCGAGACGGTCATTTAGGTATATTACACTCAAGGTTTCAAAAATCTTTGATTATGGCCGGGTTGGTTCGATCACGAAACCAACCGGGCCCTCGGAGCAGAAACGCTTATAACTTGAGCTCCAGATGTCTGATTGAAGTGCAGTCGACTTTGTTGGATTCCTCATAGTAATACTGACCTTTTGGCTTACTACTATCGAGGTTTGGACATATTTGGAGTACGTTCAGGTTGGTTTTGACTTAAAAACCAACCAGGACCCTGGAACGAAAAAGTCAATAACTCTCAGACCGGGCGTCCGATTGAAGCGTTGTCTGTCACTTTGGGTTCCTCTTTTCAAGACAAAACATTGGGATATATCATCTCCGGACTACGTGTCAGTTTATTTATCGACCCCCCTTGGCTCGTGGAGGGGACCCTCCCGGAAACGATCATGCTGTGTACGGGAACCCTAGAGCTGGCTGCGACGATGATGAAGACTTTCGTACTGGAATCCTCCATGGGTTCGACGATGAAGACTTTCGTACTGGAATATTCTGTGGGTTCGAAGATGAAGACATTCCTACTGGAATCCCTTGTGGGTTCGACGATGAAAACGTTCGTACATGAATCATTTGTGGGTTCGACGATGAAGACCTTCGTACTGGAATCCTCAGTGGGTTCGACGACGACGACTGCACTGAAGTCCTCAATGGGTTCGTCAGTGACGACAACCGTAATGGAATCATTAGTGGGTTCGACGGTGAAGACCATCGTACTGGAATCCTCCATGGGTTCGACGACAATGACTGCACTGAAATCCTCCGTGGGTTCGGCAGCGATGAAGACTGCACTGAAATTCTATGTGGGTTCGACATTGATGAAGACTCCACTAAAATTTTCCGTGGGTTCGGAAGCGATGAAGACTGCACTAAAATCCTATGTGGGTTCGGCAGTGATGAATACAGTACTCAAATCCTATGTGGGTTCGGCAGTGATGAAGACCGTACTGAAATCATCTGTGGGATCAAGGGCAATGACTACTATTCTAGTATCCTACGTGGGTCCTAGATTAGATGAATCAGTGGCTATATCTGATCATCTCTATCACCTTACGAAGAAGTATACCTGTGTGAGTTGAGTCTTGAATTTCAATCATTATCTTTGATATGATTGACCTTCTTTCCTTTGTGGATTGGGTTGTGTTATCCTGTGTTGATTGGGTTGTAATATCCTATATGGTCTTGATCGAACATGGGCTCGGATGTTGGATCCGAACTTGAATTGGTGACTTAGGTTTATGTATGGGAATATACCTAAGTATTGTTGGTTGTTACTTCATGATTGTATCTTTACTTTGTGGGTTATCCTTTGTGGATTATGGAAGACCTTCGGGGGTCTCGGGGTCCCTACTGAGTAGCGTATACTCACCCCTGCATGGGTTATGCCCGCACTTCGTTGTGTTCGATGAAGACAACAGACAACGCTGATCGAGGTTGAGGCTTGTAGAGATAGATGGTACCCGGAGGTATACGTTATGAAGAGACGGTACCTGGAGGTGGACTTCATGACGATACGGTACCCGGAAATGGACGTTATGATGAGAGGGTACCCGGAGGTGGACTCCACGATAAGAAGGTACCCGGATCTGACAGACGAACGTAGAAAGATGAGGTGGCCATCTCTACCTACCCTTCAGGTAGGGACTCCAGAGGACGATCCAAGAGCAGCTTGACACCTTCCTACTATTTTTTATTTTTCTTGTACTTTACTGTTGGGCTTGAATTTCTGGCCCCCTTTGTACTTTCAGCACTCTTGTTATATTGCTTTACTTAGTGTTTTCTTCCTCTTGTTCTCTTGTTGTGTGTGTGGTTACGTTTCATAAAGGAAATGCCTTCCCAGTTATAGGGATTTACGCCTTTGGTGCTAGTCGCCAGCCCCTGGCCTATGGGAGGTAGGCTTGGGGTAGTCCCGGCACGAGTCCCGAGGACAGGTCGTGACAACAAAGCTCCAAAGGCCTTCACCTAAAAATAGGAGAGATGTAATCTCTTTTTTCCTTTCTTTTCTCCACAACATTTTCTTGTAGTGCTCTTGAACTATGAAGCTCTGCGTACTCTGTGCTTGCTATCCGCGAATTGGGGCTTCTGCTTCGCGTCCCACATCGAGTCTTCGACTCTTCGATATCACTTAGAAACATTATTTTGGATGTTTTGGGAAAGGATGTGATTGCATTATTAACGAACAAGCTCCATGAAATTTATCTACGAATGTTCTCCACAAAACAACTGCATTAAAAGCCCAAACATAAAATTGAATGGCTCATAAGGAGGCAGTCCAGAGTGTTCTCATGGACTCTTCCCAAAGGGAGGATATGGAAAACCACTTGGGCCTAGGGGAGTCAATATAGAGCCATTCTGACCATGGATCATTGGTGGAGCTGCTATTGGAGAGCCTAAGAAACTATCCACTGTGCATGAGGTTGCCTTTGTACGGATTCAGGATGAGGTATGACGTATTAATTCCCGAAGAAAGTAGGGATGATCCAGCTAACTAGTTTAGGAGTACAATGTGGTTGTGCCAATGGTTTAGGGTGGCTGACAGACATGCCCGAGAAGACTCCATGCCCATCGAAGCTGACCGCCTGTATAACCACCCGAACAATTTTGATGGGAAGGCACAACATCCTGAGATGTCCCCCCCCCCTCTATACCAGAAAATCATGAAGGTGGCCTTGAGGAACCCAAGGAAAGGATGATCTGATGAGTGGGACCTAAACGAGGGTGACAACTTCACAGATGATTGGGACTGGACCTACTAGGTAGGTGCCTCATGTGAAGAGTTAGGGGCTAAGCTGAGGAGAGTGGGCCTCTATGAGGACTCTTGGGCATCCTAGTTTCACATCTATCAACCAATGTAGTTGATGCTAGAGTTGCTGAGTAGGTGGTCATTGAGGACCAATACCTTCCACCTACACCATGGGGATCTTGTTATTAGCTTGTGGGACGTTCACTAGATCTCAGGGGTCTTGATATTGGGGGAGATGTATGATGAATTCATCACCATCATGGGAGGGTGGGAGGACCCAGAGAAAATTCCGCGGTTAGCGATGTCTTTGATGGAGCTGGTGTTGGGAGAGGACAAAGAAGTCATAAGGGATGTATATTTTAGTTAGTGGTTTAAGAGGTTCCTGAACATCTCGGAAGACATGCCATTTCAAGTGAGGCCTTGAACTCGCCCAAAGGGGGCTCAACGAGGCAAGGAGAACTCGTACTAGCGGCTCATGGAGAATAGCCAAGGGAATGCCAGGGGATTTAGCGTTAGCACCGAGCAATAGCTAATAGTCAGGCTGGCCGAAATCATCGCGGCTCACATTTTTTGGATGGATCATATTCTTGAGGGATACAAACATGGGCGTGAGACCCAACACATTTATCATGGAATCCATGTTGGTAACAGGAAGGCGAATCAACATCAGGATCCCGAAGCTTGTGAAGCTATACAAGATGGTGTGGCACATCAATGAGTGGAAGAGGCCTCATAAAATATGTGTTCCATTCCACCTCCAGTATTAGTGGATAGTGTCATATGTTAGGGGGGTTTAAGAGTACCTGAACCCCATCTCTCCTCTGAGGTCGAACTTCCACACCTCTATTCTGACTGTTGAGGGCATCTTTCTGGCCAAACTGACCACATGGTTGGTACTCAACCAGGTGTGGAAGGTGGAGGAATTCAACATTCACCCATTCTCGTTGCCAATGGGTGCTCTTAATGATGAAGACCAAGGAATAGAGGAGAACCAATCCTCTCTCCTAGACATTTGAGGTGGAGTCCTAGTGGAAAAGGTGGACTGTGAGCCCCTCTGCGAGCCAAACACCCCACACTGATTCTCACATCAATTTTAGCATATGCAGTGACAGACCACGCGGGTCTCTCTACCGGTGAGCCATGAGGAGCATATTTGTGTGATGAGGCGGATGTGGCTCATGTTCCCATGGGAAGAAGGGAAGATGTAGAACAAGATGCCTCATCCTACTATTGTCTTTAGGATGGTAAAGCAGTATTCCAAAAGCTAGTAGGTGGCCTTCCCGAGGGTGATGCTGAAGCAGAAGACCAATTGGGTCAGTGATAGTGAGCCCCCCCAATCTCAAATCTAGGGTCGGGATGTAGCAAGGGTATATCGCTATGGTGAGGTTTCCATGGCGGCGAGACCCACACCAGTTGAGGGTGAGGTAGCAGTGATAGATCCAAAAATGATAGTGGATCTAGCTATTCCAGAAGAATAGAGTCACCCAGAGGGTAGGCCACTGAGAAGAATCCATTGAATATCCATCCAGGATTTGAGGAAGTGGTTGTAGCATATAGACATGCCGGATAATACTGTCTTCCCAGAAGCCTGTGACATTTGGGAAGTCAACCAAAAATTCCTCATCTCGTCTGAGATGTGGTAACAATTGATCCATCTTAGGATTCATATTATAGGGATAGGCCCTATCAGGGCTAGCATTGCGATGTCTCGGGTGGAGGCTGACCAATACCTGACAGAGCTGGAGGATTTTGTGCATTCCTGGGGTGTCCTATGTCCAATGATAGACCATGTCAAGGTGCTGCTATATCATATGGTCCCTCCACATTTTTCATTAGCTGAACTGATAGAGAACTTACCTCTACTAGAGGAATAAGATGAGTCCTCCAGGGGGGACGAAGCAGGTAGAGGGTGCCCGCTGGATGAGGGCAATGTCGGTGATCAAGACTCGGATCATGAAGATTTCATAGAGGTCCTCGAGGTAAAATCCCAAACCCCTTCCTTAGGGTGTGCTTCCCGGTCATTTTGGGAACCTCACTAACATTAGAACTATACTTGAGGACCATGTACACAAAACTCATTCTCATACCTCAGTGGATGCGGATGCAGGGCCATATGGATTTGCACCTATGGATGCATCAATTGCAATATCCTGCAAGGCCATGACACCTGAGGTAACCCTCGGGAGCACTGTAAGTGTCCTCTACCAAATTCATGGATTTCTCCCATTACCATGCAACTAACATCCAATCCCCTTTTTGGGGAACCCAGTTCTTCAAATGGTGTGGGTCACCTTAGTGAGTTTGGTCAGGGATTCTAGAAGTGTCTTTCCCCGAGGAATATCGGTGATTGTAGAGGTGGATATACAGACTGATCGAATTCTGGCACTCTCGATTTCTAGTGGGAACTCTAGTGGGGTTATACCCAAGGTTATTGAGGTGGGATCTGATGATGAGGATCGATCAGATATCCCTGGTCTTTCTATTCCTAATCAAATTCTAGATACATACCCTCATGATGAGTTCCTGAGGGGGTTTCCCACATATGAACCTCCCAACCGTGCTGACTGGGATGAGACAACCTCTGATGAAGGGGAAAAAATAGTCTGTCGTTGATCATGGAAGCTGATCAAGAACTTCATTTATTAAACCCCTAATGCACTGTGGCTAGATGAGATGGGTAGAATTCTCTAATGACTGCGTGAACTGCATGCTGGGGTAGTGGACTCCCTACGTCCCCACATGCTCGTCTGAGATATTATGGCTGAGAAGATTCGAGAGTATGACCATGGCCTTGGTGTGGGATGACATCATAGGAATGTGGTGAACATCAAGATGCTCTGATAGGATGATAAAAACGTTCATCGGCTGCAGGTCTGGGTGGATGATCACTCTGGCACCCTTAACGCACAATCGGGGCTGATATTTCGATTGAAGGCCCAGCTTGCAGAGGCTGAAGAGGGCATGAAATGGGCCTCTAAAAAGATGACCATCTTCCGGACCAACGTAGAGTGGGCTCAAATTGAAGCTGATGAACTTCAATACATCGCTGCTGAGGAGGAGTGGGAACTGAAAAGTCGGTAGCAAATCCTGGACGCCACAAGCCAGATGGTGGTGGAGCTGCAACTTTCTTTTGATGGGATTAACACGTCCATGGGATGGATAGACCCTCGGGTGTTATAGAGATCACAAACCTTCTAAAATACTTCCATTATTTGATTATTTGGGTTCCATACCATTCATGAGTCCTATTATTATTGTTTTTTTACACACATCAGTCGTATTTGTGAAACACCCAATGATCAATCCCTAAGCTCACCGGTTAGAGACCAATGTGATAAACAAGTTACGATCACTATGTTATTCCTTCTAAACATAAGTGTGCTCACCAAGTTTTCTGGTATCCGGTGTTTGAACAACCAACTAAGATTTTTGAGAAGTGAAGGGGGAGACCTGATTAGAGAATGAACCTCCTAGAATAGTCAAATTTCTATTTTCCTAGTGTTCTCTTGTGCTCATACAGGGTAATGCTAGAGGCGCTGGAAATCAACCCAAACATAAGGGAGTGGAAAGTGTGAATCACAATACCCTATATTAGGAACACTGTGGGGATGTCATGACAATTAAAAATGACTATTAACCATGTTCAAAACACAATATCTTTGTTTTGTTAGAGTGAAATGGGGATAAAAACGAGGTTCGACTGCTGACCATGTTCAAAACACGTGGCCTGTCTCAGGTTGTCATCCATTTTCCTTCCATAACGTTGGACTAGGATTGTATCCATGGCATAGAACAAGTATCGATACTGTTAGGGGGTTCCTTTAGACATGAAAATGGATGATGGTATGAATAATGGGCACACAAAGCATGGAAGGTGGAGTGGTGGATTGTTCGAATGAAGTCCAACACTTTTGAAATTACACAACTGTAAGGGAAAACATTAGGAGAATGTATTGGTATGATCATAGATCATTCCTACTTCTAGATAGGTCCTCTCTATTGAGGAAGCTATCAAATTCCAATGTTGTCATGGGGCATCCCAGACTTGTCCGGGGTAGAGTAGCAATTTCATTATTCCCCAAAAGAGTTTAGGACAAGGGACCGAAACACGATGGGGAATGAGACCAATAATTCCTGGGGACATACATGGATATGAGATGTTGGGGAATTCCTATATATCCCATGAGGATGGGAATCAAGCCAAAAGTATTTCTTGAAGATGTTGTGCAGTTTAACGTATTGCGGCAAGGATGGAAAGTAATCTTAGTGTATGGTCATTGTGCTCAGACTAGATGGTAGGGATTGCGGGAGCAACATGGTGAGGTAATTTTGTAACCCAAATTGAATGAGGATTTTGAGTCTAGATAACCATGTGTTCTTTGGGGACGTTTTAGGTCGAGGGACCAAAAACAAATTTTAGGCTAGGCTCGATGAAAAATGCATGGGTGTTCTTATGTATCCCATGAGGATGATAATCAAGCCACATGTAGTTCTTGGAGATGTCATGCAGTTTAGCTTCTTGTGGGAATGATGGAAATATGTATGATACCCCACACAAAGGAGGTGTACGACATGATGAGTAACCTGACGTGAATGAGGGTATAATCCCATACCACACCATACAATCCTGAGTGAAGACATGGGTTAGGGGCTTGAGAAGGTCAAGGGGCCTGAGGCTGGGCCTCAAACAGATAGTCCCGGCCAGCTTGCAGTTTAATGTCTTACTGTGAGGATGAATAAAGGGGATAGATACCTCAAAATAGGTAGGTGTATGGCACAAAGAGTAACCAGATGTGAATGGAGACATAATCCCCCACCAAACCGTACAAACCTAAGTGAGTATTTGGGTGAGGGGCCTGAAAAGGCCAAGGGGCCTTAGGATGGACCTCAGACAGAATGTCTCGACCTATTTTCATTTTAACGTCTTGTAGTGAGGATGTGGGTGATCTTAGTTTTGGGTCAAAAAAATCGGACAATACATGCCTAGTTTGATGTCATATGCATGGGACAGAGAGGGTGAATCCTCGTGCCTATGGAAGTCCAAAAAATGGAGATGATGATAGAGGGGCACAACTGAGCAGGTTTGCAACATAGTATACACCCTTTTGTGACCAGAAGGGGGGTGTGGGTTGGGGAAAACAATTGATCATCAACCATTTAATATATTCACAACATGGGATGTGTATTAATTTTCCACCTGAAATCCTCAAGGACATTATCCTGTAATGGTAAGAGAGTCCTTGGCCCAAGAATCCATGTAATTCGGGGGCCCTTTTGGATACGGAAGGTGATGGAAGCCCATATGATGGGAATCATGAAGCTTGGCTATGCTTGTACTCATGGGATGGGCCATAAATTAAGGTACTGATTCCCCATGGGTATATTTTCGGTGTGGGGAAAATCCTAACATAAATGAGGATGGGAGTCCATATCATACCATACAATCCTAATGGGAACTCAGGAAAGGGGACCGAAGGGGTCGAGGGACTTGAGATTGGGTTCCCTATCCAATTGTAGCCATATGGCCTCTCATGTGGGCATCACCTCATCATATCTCTTAAGACCACATGACCAATGCTCGGTGTGGGAAATAATGTGTAGGATTAGGTTCTCCCCATCTCATACGTGTTAGAAAGTTGACATCACATGAGGGAGACCACATCTTGAAGATATAGCGGGGTAGAAAGAGCCACTACAAACAATATTTGGGTCCTATGTGAGTGGTGATAACAAAAGAATATAGTTTTTGAACATGTTCAACGATAATATTCTATATTGTGTGACCTGAAATGGGAACAAAAACATTGTCCGTCTGCTGGCCATATTCACAACCCAGGGATCGTGCCAATTTATTGTTAGAAATCATTGAGGACGTTTTCCTGTAATGGTAGGAGGGCCCTTGTTCCCAGAATCCGTGCCATTTGGGGGCCCTTTTGCACATGAATAATGATGGAGTCCCAAACAAGGAGTGTGTGTGAAGCATAAGTATCCCTATGCCATTCAACGTCAAGCCGAACGGTGAAAGAGGTGGAAGTCTCTGGGGAGTGGAACGCATGGCGGGGCTATGATGAACTCGAGGTGAATTGAGGAAAAATCCTATACCAAACCATATATCATGACCTAAGGGGTGATTCTAGAGTTTGGGGATGGACCAATAGATGATATTTCTAGGCGTTCATACATATCCCATGAGGATGGGAATCAATTCATATGTAGATCTTGAGTGCCATGCATTTTAACGTCGTACAGTGAGGACGTGGGAGGATAGAATAATGGGGAACGGGTGCATAGTGTGACTGCCATAATACTGACATGAGTGGGGCTAAAGAATCATGTACAATACCAAGTAAGGACCCTCCGGTAGAACTATACATAGAGGGGATAGTTGAAGAGAAGAGGTCAGGGGCTGGGCTCCGGACATAGTGTATGGGCGTTCCTACGTTTTCCATAAGGATGGGAATCAAGACTTATGTAATTCTATAAGAGAAATATTGTTTAACATCATGTAGGATGATTAATAGTTTAATATCATGTGGGATGAAACATTTTTCTATCATGTAGGACTTGACAGTTTAGGGTCCTACAGGACCAGGCATTTTAGGGTCATGCAGGGCCATCAAGCGTTTTAGAGTCGTGTGGACCATCATGCAGTTTAGGGTTGTGCGGGACAGTCGTGCAATTTAGGATCGCGTGGGAGAATCTAGTTTAAGTTCGTGCAGGACCATACCATTTATGGTCATGTGGGACCCTAATACTTAAGCAAAGTATTGATTGAAGAACATGGCAATGGTCGGTGGAGTTATATGTTCACCATCCATGGTTACCAATGAGTACATTCCAATAGAGTAAACCTTTTGAATTTTGAAAGGTCCTTCCCATTTAGGCTCCATATTTGGTGGTTTCCTACTAGGATTCATTGGCGTCCTCAAAGCCAGGACTAAATCACCTTGGAAGAAAGAGTAGAGGAGAATCCTCTTGTAGAAGGATCTAGATATCTTATTCTGATGCATTTCCAGATTATGCAGGGCAAAACACATGTTTTTATGAAGTGCATCCAACTCGGCCAGGTGAATTTCAGCTACTTTATCTGTGTCTTGATGATCATAGATCAATGTACATAATAAAGGAAACTAAATCTCGATAGGTTGGACGACTTCTGTTCCATATACCAAGGAATATGGGGTCACCTATGTGGAATTACAAGTCATCGTCTGATAAGCCCAGAGATCATTGGGGAGCATGTACGGCCAACTCTTCTTGTTCTGACCAACCATTTTATGCAATATGTTAGAGGGGTTCTTGTTGAATTCCGTGATATACCCACTTTCATGCACGTGGTAATGGGAGGTATGGTTAGAATGGATGTTGTATTTGGTGTACAACTTCTTCAACTCGGCTGCATGGATGTTGGTGCTGTTATCTGTGAGGATAGCACGATGGACCCCAAATCGGTAGATGACATTAGATCTCACGAAGTGAATGATGGAATGGTCATTGACCTCCTTGAGTGGAACTACCTCCTCCCACATGGAGAATAAATATATAGCACTCAGGATGAACATACACGGGTGATCTATCACCTGTGGATATGGTCCCACAACATCGAGTCCTCACACTACAAATGGATAAGATTACATGGTGAAGTGGAGAGGCTCTTTCAGACAATGCATGATGATGGTATGAACATGACTAAAATGACACGTTTTGGTTAAATCGATGTAGTTGTGGATCATAGAGGGCCAAAAGTACCCTAGTCTCTAAATATGATAGGACAACATTGTCCCGGTCTAATGAGCCCCACAGGAACTGGCGTGAACCTCTTGCATGACCTTAAAAATCAAATCTCTTTGAATGAAACGAAAGAGAAACCCATCAAATACTCAATTTTTGAGGTTCTTCTCTTGGCCAGGGCCGTCCGGGAGGGTGAAAGACAATGCACAACATTTGATTCACTCGCGCTCGGCCCGATCATCCAAGAGGTAACCATTTTGGAGATATACAAAATAAGAGGCTCTCCTATTGGGAGTCACTTCAACCATTTCATATGGGGGTTCTGATGTGGACGATCTGAAGGTAATATGGATCACATGTAGGTCATCGCCGTCATCTATTGTGGCGGGAGTAATGACTCTCTGATTTGCCATGTGGATTATCAGATCAGCCTGCTTGGGTTTTGAAGGTGATGTTGCTAGGCCAGCCAGGGCATCAGCTCAAATATTTTTAACCAAGGAACATGAGTGACTCCCCGTGAATATGGGAACTGTTCCATTAACTGGAGTCTATGCTCCAAAAATGGAATGATTTCTAGATTTCTAGTGTTGTAGTCATCGTTGATCTGCTTGATAACTAGTTAGGAATCCCATTTCACATGAAAATGGCGCACATCAATCTCGAGGGCCCACTCGAGGCCAGTGATAACTACCTGATACTCTACCTCATTGTTGGTTCAGCACTCTGACAATAGAAATGAGTACGGTATTATGGATTGTGCTGGGTTAATAAAGACGATAACCAAGCCTACTCTGTTGATCCAGGTATCATTGGGCCTCCAATCGGTGGAGCTTCGTGAAGCACCATCGAAGTGCATCTGCCATCAGGAAATGACTTGGTCTACCAATAGAATCACCTCGTCAGGGAAATCGATATACAAATACTGGTTAATAGGGGCCGGATTGACGGAAAGGAAGACTACTAATGCATTCCCCTTAATATCTTTCTAAGGGAAAAACATGATATTGAACTGCTAAAGAATCACTTCCCACTGAGCTAGAGGGACTATCAACATGGGGTGGTTAATAATATAATTAATTGGGTCTACTCATGACACCAACTGTACCTCATGGTGCTACAAGTAATGTCGCAATTTCACTACTGTGAATACTACTGGAAAGGATGCTCTTCTAGAAAATAAAGTATCTGGTCTCTGTAACGAGGAGCATACGGATGAGGTAGTAATTGTTTTTATCCATACCCTCATTGTTCTTATGGGTGAGAAGGGTACCACAAGATCATTCCAAGGCCATCGCTTAAAGGATCAGTGGTTTTCTAGAGATGGATGGCATCAAGACTGGAGGCTGGAGTAGATACTGCTTTATTTCCTCGAACGTGGTTTGTCACTCTTCATCCCATTCATAAGCGGTTCCTTTCTTCATGAGCTGAGAAAAGGGTTAAAACATTACATCCAGATTCCCAAGGAATCGACATATGTTGTCTATGTGTCCTTGAAAATTTTGAAGCTTCCGAATATTGTTCGTGTGAGGCATCTGGCTAATGGCCTTGATCTTCTCAGGTTCAATCTCGAAACCCCGGTATCTGACAACAAAGTTGTGGAACTTCCCAGAGGTGAACCCAAAGGAACATTTCAATGGGTTCATCTTCAGGTGGCAGGAACAAAGGCAACCATAGAATATCTAAAGGTCCTTGAGATGGTCCTGGAACTGACCAGATTTGACCACCAGATCGTCTACGTAGCATTTTACCAATGTCTCGAGGATTGGAATGAATGTGCGATGCAAGGCCTGCTTGTAGGTGGCACCTACATTCATTAAGCTGAAGGTCATGACCTGGTAACAAAATGAACCTTGTGGCACCCTAAAAGCTGTAGAATCCATGTCCACTATGGCCATTCAAATTAGGATTTACCCCAAGTACTCTTCCATTATGGAGAGGGCTTGGAATCCTGATGTAACATCAATCATCAACTCCATCATAGGAAGAGGAAAATCATCCTTCATACAGTGATGGTTGAGATACGGAATGTCGATGCAGACTCTGTTCTATCCTTTCTTCTTCCTAACTTACACAATGTTGGCTAGCCATTTGGGGTATTGGGCCTCCTTGACCAAATTGACCCCAATGATCTTATCAACTTCCACCTCTACCATGGCACTGTGAGAAGGGTGCATCTTTCTGGGATGTTTCTTGATCCCACGATGATTTGTAGGGAGAATGAGGTGGTGGATGGCTACCTAAGGATCTAGTCCTGAAATCTAGAAGAAGTTATATGATAATACATTATGATGTTATTTCAGGAAGTCTATGTACTGCTACTACTCCACAAGGGACATATCAACACTGATCAAAGTGGGTCTTGGGTCTTCCTCTTAACCGAGTTTCACATGTACCAGTTCATCGACCATGGAAGAGTTTCCCTGCTCAATGGTGTGGTAGAGTCCTCCAAATCATCTTCTTCACTTGCGAAGCAGGGATCCCTAGTGGGAGGATATTTCTTTGAGTCGACAGACCCCGAGGAGAGGCTGTTAGAAGCCTTTGCAACAGTGGTCACTACATCGGGAGATTTTGCTACTGTTGAAACCATAGAAATGAATGATGTCAACTCGTTCCTATATATTCTTCGGCCCAAGGTGCCACACGTGATGACATCAAAGCAATAGTGGTGCATCAGCTTGAACCTGTTGATTCCAGCCCGGCAAAATAGACATGTATGACGTATTTCTGTTTCAATGGGGTAGGAAACTCGATACCTTATGGGAGTTCGTGGCTCAAGGATCTCCAAGGATTGATTCGTATAAGAATACAAAGTGACATACCAAATTCACATGGACTGAGAATATGCTTCCCCCTTGTACCATAGACAACAAAAATTTCTCCATATCGGGGGTTGTGGCCTCCAATCAATGGATTGGGAAGATGTAGGTTTCATCGAGACTTACCTAGGGGTCAGTTGTAACCACAGCATGCTCAACCACATTAGTTTGAATCTACATTCCCTTTCTCTTGAAATAGTCATCATCTAGGTAGTGGCCTTCATAAGAGGAAAAAGGAGATGTGTCACCTTGGAGCACTCCATCTCAACCGTTGAGAGAGTACTTGGGGAATAGGTGATACGATGAGGGAACCACAACATGAAGGCGGAGCCATGGTCGTCCCATCAATGCATTGTACGTAGTGTCTTGGGAGACAACCATAATCTCAGTGCTAGAAACTTGGCCCCCAAACTGGGTCTTCAAACAATTCTTTCTGACCAGGGTCTGCTCGGTCCTGTTTTATCACTGGATTTTTAGGTCGGAGGGAGTCAAGTCATCTTGGGACAATCCCAGTATCCGCAATGTCCATTTTTGTATAAGGTTAATCCTGGATCCTGTGTCAAAAAGACATCGGCGAACCTCCACACCATTGAATTGTCCAGTGATGTACAGTGGGAAAATGTGCCCCTATATAGGAGATCCTTCATCTTCTCCAAAGAAGGAAATGATGGTCTGATATTCATCATTCTCAATCGCATCCGCATGATGGGCTTCTGAGGCAGCTAATTCCATATCAAACTAGAGGGGGCTTCTTAAATCCTCAGCAAGGGCATTACGCATATCTAATGATAGGAAAAGGGCCTCAAGGATGGAAATAGTTTATGAAATGCTGGTAATATTTGTTAGAACATCATACTTTTGAACCAGGTGTGAAATTCTACTCACAAGAGGCACGGTGGCCTCTGTCGGCTGGATCGGGAGTTGACACTAGTCGAAGAATGTTGAGTACCTTTATTATTTGGTCACACTAACTGGAACTGGCTTGGGGTATAGCATGGATAATCACGGCGATGCCAAGGTGGCTCTTCTTTGTCTAGTAACACAAACGGTGGTGGAGGAAGGCCTGATGACACCAAATGAGTAGGCTGCACATGTTGATCTTTGCACTGGGCCTTCTGTCTGGTCTCAGTGGCATGCACGACCAGGATGGAAGTGCCATATGATGTCCCTATATGACCCATATAGATGTTTCTTCACTGACATTGGCTTTGGGTGGGGACATTGGGGAGATCCTCCTGACTCTACCTGTCGTCAGGATTCATGTAGGGGTTTTACTTGTTCCACGGTGTTAACCGAAGCGTACCCTTGATTGTCACTTTAAGATTCATCCACTGCTGGGTAGATCCTAGGAGGAATCCCCATATCTGGGGGCATGATTTCATCAAGAGTACGGGATGAATATGGAATTGGCGGGGCACGTTTCTTTTCATTATGCCGCCAGTGTTATCTCTTCTAGGAAGATGCCGACTGAGATGATGATCCAGAAGTGATTTCCATGGCTTCTAATGCCTATGGACTATCCATGCATGCACAGATGATACCACAGGCATGAGCGACTGTTTTTAGATCCATCCATTAGTCATATTTTTGGGATCCGCAACCAGAAACGTTATGCCACTCACCCTCATTGTTGCTGCTATTGTCTGGCCTTACGAAGACGCATGACATTTGTGTTGGGGTCATGACCAGCCAGACTATTTTATTATCGACCTAGTACTAAATACAAACTTTTAACACATAGCATTGCTTGCGAGTGTTCCCCATGATCCAGTGATAGTGGCTTTAGTTTGGGTGATCAGTGAGGTTCGCCTCTTTTGGACTTCTACACTTAGGCAAACACACAATCCCCTATTCCAAGGCACTATGGAAATATCCAAGAACCTAATTCTCATTGAATGAGTAAGTCTAGTTTCATCTGTTCGAAAAGGGGAACCTTGGAGCCTGACCCTGAAAAGGGTCTTGAGGATCCTTTCGTGGAGGTGAGGCTTCATTATCCCACCTAGTCGGTGGTGGCGCATTACGCGGGGGCACCTGTTGATTTTGATTCAGCCACTACTGGGCTAGAGGCAGTGCCTGTGGTGGCGGGCCTCTATGAGGTTGCAGAGGAAGCTCCACTAGTAATAATTCCATTTGTATGTGGGACTCTATTTGGGCCAGCATGATGAGCTCAGTTCTAGAATCCCTCCTTTTGGGAATTATAGGAAGCATCGAATGTGCCTGGATGGCCTGTTGCAGGGCTTCTTCAAGGACCTGGGCCGTATCAGAGAATTCTTGAAATCCCCTAATATAGTTCTTGGTGACCAGAGAGGGAATTAGTTCCATATTTATGTTCCCTACACACATTGTCAGTATTTTTTCCTGAGTTAGTGTATTGTAAAGGGAATACGTGAGTCCTTTCCCCCGGGCAACAAAGTTAGCAACATGCTCATCAGGCCTCTTCGTGTACTTGAAGAGGTCAACAAAACTTATCTTTCATGTGGTGGAACTAAACTATTGAAGGAACCACCTACGGTGGTCCTCCAAGCTGGTTACTGATCCAATGGGGAGATGGTTGTAATAGACCAACATAGGCACTTCAAATGTCTATATAAAACATTAGAGCATGGAGGCTTCATTTTTCCCTCATGTTCCCAAAACAGATCCACACCTTGAGGTAATGTGGGCCAGGTGTAGTGGTGGGTCCCCTGTCCCGTTAAAGAGGGAAAAGATGGGATTCCCGATACAGGAAAGTGTCGGCATGTCATCCACCCATGCAGGATATGGCTTCCCATTAGGGGGAGTTCCACCTATCGTGTTTCCAGCACCTCAAGGCGGGAAACCCTAGGATCATCCGGGTGGGAGTCTCTATCTCGATGGGTATCCCTAACCATGATTGAATTGGAAGGTTCTTCAACATGATATGTTAGCTCAATGGCTCATGGGGCTTCTAGTGGAGCAACATGTGGGGCGGTTGGTGGAACCTGAGCTGGGTTCCTTGGATTTTCACATCATTCCGAAGGGTTTGGAAAGACATACCATGCCCTTTTTCCATATGTTTTGGCTTTTAACCCTGTCTGTACTAGAAGGATGGTCCCGGTCACCTGGAGGCAGCTCGCTAAGGGGATGTTGTTCCTGCACATGTTGTACTGGTCGTGGATCCCCGTAATTTGGATGTTGTTCCACAGTGTACTCAGCCCGGAGGTTATCGTACAGCTTTTTCTTTTTAAAATGTTTTTAGCGCAATGCGACCTTCTCAGGGTCCTCCTCCATCTTCATCACTAAGGCAGACATGTCAGAGGTGTTGGATGCTCTGAGGTGCTCTTTACCCTTACCGAGATTCCAACTAAGAACCAATGCCTCAGTGGGTGCTGGGAGCCCAAGTAGATTCCTCTACTAATGAGTAACTAATATTGAGGGATCCAATAGTGGTGGAACACCCTCAGGGGGTATGTACCCATCAAGAATCTCCACCTCGTTCTCCTGATACAAAATGTTGGACATGTTGACTGTGACCCTTTCTGGGGGAATGTCCTCAATATCACCTAGTGAGATGGAATGTCATTGCATGCTCACACGTCATTGGGTAGGGGAGAAAAACTAAAATTTATAACCTACTTACTACTTAGGATAGTGGTAAGAATGGTTCGAACCACAGGGATGCCTCATGTTGTGTTTGGCGAACTAAAAAAACTACACAAAAAATACACATGAAAAGGGAGAAGACACAGTATAAAGAGAAATTGTGGTGTAAACAACCGATAGATGAGTAGGGGGAAAGTCCAATGTATTATTTGATATTTCTTAGCCTTGTTCATGCACAGAGATTTAGAATTATGGATTTGACTAAAAGTAACCATCCATATTTGTTATCTGGTTAGTTTTTATTGAAATAGCTCTTACAGTCCTTCGACTATAAAAGTCATTCCATCCCATGGTGAAAAATAGTCAGATGTCACCGGTCTCAACTTGTTAGTATTGTTCAGTGTGTCTCTCTCATTTTAGCACAAGTCACTTGTCTATGAGTTCCTCAAATTGAAATAGTTTTCATTATTGTTCAATCAAGATTAGTTTTCACTCGATCTATTTATTTTGAAAATAATTTTTTCTGTAAACAATGTGAGAGGCAATCCAAAAAATTATGCAGCACATGAATAATATTAAATAATCTAATCAGCTAGTTTATCACCCCTAAAGGAATTTGGCTGGACATTGTGGTTGGTTTTAATGAAACAGTGGAATTATGATAAATGAAATTCGTATTGGAAGAAATTGCAGAAAAACAGAGCACAAGGAAAACTAAGAAGTTCGAACTCACTACTACTTCTCCGGAATGTACTAATTCATGCTTCTCAATGGTGGGTGTGTCACTGGAGTTTTCTCGATGTCCCACCCTAGTAATCGAGGTATGAAATGATATGTTCTGTAACTCTTGGTGCTATGATCTACTCATGATGGAATATTTTGTATGTCCTCATACTCTGATCCCCCTTGTTTGGATCCAAGCCTCGCTGCTCCTCCCAACTTCCAATGTTTCCCGACTGATCTCTATGAAAACTCTTGATCCACTGGATTAATCAATTCCCCTCCCTCTTTCTGCACCTTCATCACTCAGGCGATGTATTTGGAATCTCCCCTGAGGAGTTCTCGGGCCTCCACATGTAGCTTTCACTGTGGTGATCCTCCCGCACTGGTCACCGGAGCAGTTTCTCCTAAATGAATTAAAAAGATGCGTGTGCAGAAAGATTTTTCCTTCCCTGGAAATAGCAGATCTATGTGGTGTGCTTCAACACACTCGTCACCGTATTTTAATGTGAACTCCCTGTAAGTGCATACAACCCCCTTCAATGAAACAACAACAATCTCACGTGAGTGATGTAAAAAATAAAATGGAACTATTATATTCTATATATTAATATTATTACATAAATTAGTTAATAAAAATACTTATTATTATATATATATAATACATAATATAATTATTAAAATATATGATTTTATAATTATTATATTCATTTATTAACATATACTTATTATAAAACAAAAGTAATTGATATAACTATATATATGAATAGGTTTATGTATATTATATATTTTATTATATATGTAACAATTATTATATAAATAAAAACAATAGAACAATGAAAAATAATAAGACGAAGGGTGAGTTGGGTTTCAGTGGTGAGGAGGGGAAAGGCGATGAAGCCAGGGGTGCTGGCGCTGCAGTAGGGTGATGTGGGTGCGTCTCGAGGGTTTGTGCGGTGCCAACCATGAGCAAGGAGGGCAGCATGCTATGGTGAGATGAAGGCGAGGGAAAGGTGCGGGGTTCATGGGATGGAGATGGAACAGGTTGGTGGAGGTTCTGTTCGTGCAGTGAGGGGAGCTCGGGTGTGTTCAGCGAGGATAGAAATGAGGCAGGGGTGTTCCAGGTTTCCTGGTGCGGGCTACGGGTGGAGTGCGGTTGCCGGTTCAAGGTGAGAAAGTGGTGGGTCTCATCTTGAGGGAGAAGGCAGCGGAGTCCTAAGTGCAGCGCAACCGTGGATGGTTCGAGTTAGGGTTTCAAGAGGAGGAATCAATGAGGCACGGTGCGACGACATCGGCTCAAAAAAAGGTGAGGAGTAGTTGTGCACCGGTTTAGAGATGGTTTGAAATAAGGGTAATTTGGTTCACAATTTTTGATGTTTGCTGCTTCCATGAATTCATTTGATGATTTTTGTCTACCGATGTGGATACTTCTATTTTCCATCTAATTGTGGTGGAAATGATGCTATTTTACCTTGGTTTGGTGATGTTGCGGGCTGCTGGAATGGAGGTGGGGAGATGATGAGTTGCTGGTGCGGGAAGTAGATGTAGGAGCAGAGTTGAGATGAGCTTGGAGGCGACTGTGTTTGGGAGGAATCAGGATAAAGTGATGGGGAATGGTGGCTATACTGTGGCACCATGAAGGACCCTTACAGTTGGTCTGAAGTAAAAAAAAGGCATAACTGTGAGGTGCAATGGAAGAAAGCACAATGGTGAGTGGTGAAGGAAACGATGAGATGTGAAAGGAGGCGCAAAAAGGAAATAAAAAGGAAACGAAATGGGGAGACAGTCACCGTTAAAAATGGGTTGAAATGGTGTGACAGTCACCATTACATCTGCGTTCAAATGGTGAGATAGTCACCACTTAAAATGGGTGGAAACGGTGAGACAGTCACCGATAAGGATGGTGGAAACGGTGATACAATCACTGTTAAGGTTGGGTGGAAATGGTGAGACTGTCACCGTTTAGGATTTGGACCGTGCGACCGCAACACCTGCAAACAAAATAACAAATAAAATTAAATGAATAAAATAATTTAATGAAAATAAAAAAATAAATCAATTAATAAATTAAATTAAATAGAATGGAATTAAAAACTAAAAAAACAAAGATAAATAATAAAATAAATTATGTTTTTAAATGAATGAATTTATTCGGGTTAAAAATTTTAATCAAATTACTTAAAGAACAAATTAAAATATTTTCAGTAACTTGATTAAATTATTTAACAAATTAATTAACGAATTAGTTAAATTAATAAAAATATTAACTAAAAAAGAATAAATTGTTAAAACTATTTAACTTATTAGATGACAAAAAACTAAAATGAGTTTTTTACTTACAATTTAAAGAATAATTAATTAAATTAATAAATTACTAAACTAACTAGAATGAAAAATTATAAAAATAAACTAGAAAAAAATTAAAATCAAATTCAAAATAATTAAGTAAATTAAATAATTATTTGAAAAAACAATAATGAATATTAAAAACAACTGATTTAAACTAAAGTTGATTATTTTAAATACCATGTACAACAACACAACACTAATCAAATATTTAATAAAAACAACATTTTAAAATAAAAATGTCAGTAAAAAATACAAAAAGGGTGTGGAAAAGTGTGTCTAAACACTTCCACATCAAACTCACCCAACTTAAATCATTGTTTGTCCTAAAGAAAATTCATTTCTTTGACCTTAAAAAAGAAAGATGTTTAGAGATTTTCAGCTTAAAAGGTTCATGATTAATCATTAATATCCAGAGGAGTAGGACCAAACAATGAGTTAGGTTTTTCAAATGTTGTTCAACAATAATGTCTTGTCTAGCTTCAAAACCCCACAGGAAGTCAAGAGTATCACAAATTCGTACACTATCAAGTATGTCATGCCCCCTATGTGTAATCATTAACTGACCTAATTCACCTTCCAATTCATGTACTGATTTAAGGAGTGTTGAATAGTTAGATGAGATGGAACTCAAAATTTAACAAGTGCACCTTCCATTCTCACATTCCCCCATCTTCCAAAAATTAAATTCCATTAATTTGATAACTTTTTTGATTCAACCCAAATGAAAATTAACCAAGTCAATTGCTCCCTCATCATCTAGGTTCAAAATTCCCCTCACCATAATGAGTTCATTTATGAAAAGAGAACTTTTTTTTATTTTTCCCAGCCATATTCCATGTGCAGAGCACTATTCATAGCACTTATTAAAATTGAAATTGGATTTATTTAATCACAGAAACTCACCCAATGCACCTTGTCTCAGATACTCACATTGGGATCCCATTTTCCCATTTTACTCCAGTTACAATGGACTAAATTAATAATCATTCAGATTGACTTCCTAAAGTGATTGAATATTATTTATTACTAATTTGAGTCCCCTAGGTTTCAGTGAGAACGTCAAGTCACTCCATGTCATGATCATCATCCCATAAAACCTACCCTGTCATACTCCCATCCTCAGTTCCTAAACAGACAGATCCAAAGAGACAGTGAACAATTCCAATCAGTAATCATTCATACTTAATAGTTTCTTATTAAAGGCCACTATACAGAACCATCGAATAGTTATCCACTAAATAGGACAACAATGAAGTACCATTGAACTTTAGATGACCATAAATTGATGAATGAATTTGAAAAATTTTTGAAGTAATTTTGAACCATTTTTTTTGAAAAAATGAAAAAAATTACCATTTTTTTAATCAACTACAAACTTAGGTTCGTGAAGGGGTAATTCAACATGACACTAGAATTACCCCTCTCCCAAACGCATAAAACCCAACATTGTCACCAATGTTTTATTCTAAGGTTGAAGACAGTTTATGTTCAATACAGATGGACATTTCAGCTAAAAAAATATGGAGGGGTATCAATGATGTTCAAAAAATTTCTTTTCCACACAAAAAGTGAAAGAAAGTATAAAAAAACAAAAGAAAATAAAAGATACCAACCCCACCAACCATCACCAGCAATCATGTACATTTCTATTCCTAAACTGTTCATTCTTTGAATCAGTGTGAGAAGAAAAAATACTTTATCAATTTACTTCAAATAGTAGCATGATAAGAGTGATGTGCCGTAGCAGCATAAAGTAAATAAAAACAGTGGGTGCAAGAATGTTTCATAAAATCTGCTCAAAGTACATTTTCAATTCTCTAGATATTAGCAGAAAACACCCATGTAAGAAAATAGGGTCATTTACCACAGATTAGGAGGAAGTCCCCCACACTTAATTCACAGTGGGGAGTAAGAAAGTAATTAAATGGGAAATGTCATAACAAAGCTTCCCTGAATTATTGGTCCATAAACACTGGCTTTCATCAAAAGATACTCTTCAACATCATTAGGTCATTACTCTCCTCTTCATTAACTCCCTGGGGTTTTCTTGGACATTTTTTTGGCAGCAAAAACTCTCTCTAAAATAATAACATATCATGAGGCTCCATCAGTAGTTACAAACTTTAATTGGAGAACAAAAAGCATAGATTAACTTTATTGAAAAACATAATAAAAATGGGAATAACTAAGAAACCATGGGTTAGTTCCCAGGAAACACTAAGTTTATAGTCCTCAGGTAGACTTGAATCATCTCATTCTTACAACAGAGATATGGTAGCCAAGCCCTTTTACAGCCCTTAAAATAAGTGCTTTATTCTTCTACCATTGTCTAAGAAAGGTCTATTCTCATCTCCAACTAGCTCAATAGATCCATTAACCAAAAATCTAACTATGGTAAAGGGTCATGACCATTTGGACTTCAAATTTCCTAGAAACATATTGAATGTTTTATAAAAAAGTAGAACTCTCTCACCAACCACGAAATTCCTATTTTGAATGATTAAATAACGAAAATCCTTTGTTCTTTCTTTGTAAATTTCAGCATTCTCATAGGACTTTCTTCGAATCTCCTCCAGTTCACTCAGGTCTAGTAGTCTCCCCTCTCTACCAGATTTAAAATCGAAGTCAAGTGCCTTCACTGCCCAATAAGATATCCGTTGTAACTCAATAGGTAGATGACATGCATTCCCAAAGAGTAGCCAATATGGTGACATCCCAATTGGAGTCTCATAAGAAGTTCTATTGGCCCGAAGGACCTCATCCAACTTCCATGACCAGTCTTTTCTAGAGCTAGATGTTGTTTTCTCTAAAATATTTTTGAGCTCTCTGTTTGAAACTTCTACTTGCCCACTAGAGTGTGGGTGGTATGTAGTGCATATCCTATGTGATCACCCATACTTCTCCATTATAACTTTGAACTTATAATTATTTAAGTGAGTCCCATTATCAGTGATAAATGATTGGGGCACACTAAATCTGGAAAAGATGTTTTTCTTAATGAATTTCCCAACACTAGCAGCTGAATTGTCGGGCTGAGCTACTGCCTCAACCCACTTGGACATGTAGTCCATAGAAACCAAAATGTACTCATTCCCATAAGAGGATGGAAATGGTACCATGGATTCCAATCCCCACACATCAAAGATTTAGACCTCCAGAATACCTTTTTGGGGTTGTTCTTTCCTTCATCTAACATTCCCCAACATTTTACATTTTGCACAGCCAATAACCAGACTCCTAGCATCTTTAAACAGTGTTGGACAGTAGAAACTAGACTGGAGGACCTTTTGAGTAGTCCTTTCTCCTCCATGGTGTCCACCCCATGGTGATGAATGGAAGATCTCAAGTATGTGTAAAATATCATCCTCAACCACACATCATCTCAGAATCCCATCAGCACACGTTCTAAAGAGAAAAGGTTCATCCCAAAAATAATATTTTTGTTCAGATATAACCCTCTTCCTCTAGTTGTTCGAGAGATCCTTGGGCATGAATCCAGCTGCCAGAATGTTGGCATAGTCTGCAAAACAAGAAGACTACTGCATAGAAGCAGCAAACATTTGTTCATCAGGGAAACAAGTGTTGATCTCTTTTGGTTCCTTAATTGTAGAATTCGACAATTGGGAAATGTGATCTGCAACTATATTCTCATCCCCTTTCTTATCCTTAATCACTAAATCAAACTCATGTAACTGCAAATTCCACCTCATGATTCTTGGATTTGAGTCGTTTTAGCAAGAAAATACTCAAGGGCTGAATGATCTGAAAAATTAGGATCCTTGATCCTATCAAATACTTCTTGAACTTTTCCAAAGAAAAAATCACAAAAACCAACTTTTTTTCGGGGGTAGAATAATTCTTATGGGAATCATCTATCACCTTGATTGCATAATATATAAAAAGTAATTTCCTATCCTTCCTCTACCCTAACATAGATTCTACTACAAAGTCACTAGCATCACACATAACCTCAAATGGAAGTTGCCAATCAGGAACAGTGATTACAGGTGAAATAGGCATCTTATCCTTGAGAAAATTAAAGGCCTATAGACATGTCTCATTGGAGACAAAGGGTGTGTCCTTAACCAGCAGGGAGCACGGGGGTTTAGTGATCTTAGAAAATACCTTAATGAACCTCCTGTAGAACCCATCATGACCCAAAAAACATCAAATTCCTTTGACATTTTTTGGTGGGGAAAACTTTTTTATGACCTCAATTTTATTATTATCGACCTCTAGCCCCTTCTTAGAAACATTGTATCCCAAAACTATTCCTTTAGAGTCCATAAATTGGCACTTTTCACAGTTTAAGACTAAGTTGGTCTCTTGGAATCTTTATAACACTAGTTCCATGTTTTTCAGACAGTTCTAAATGTTATCTCCCACAATAGAAAAATCATCCATGAATACTTCAATAATCCTCTCAATCATGTCTGAAACAATTTCCATCATGCACCTATGAAAATTGGAAAGAGCACCACACAAGGAAAAGGGAATCCGCCAGTAAGAAAATGTCCCAAATGGATAGGTGAGGGTGGTTTTTTCTTGGTCCTTAGGTGAAATGGAAATCTGGTTGTTACCAGAATAACCACCAAGAACGAAGAATAATTTGTTGCCTGATAATCTCTCTAACATTAGATCCAAAAATGTCCTGGGGAAGTTATACTTTCTTGTGGAATCATTCAATTTTCTGTAGTCTATACATACTCTCCATTTATTCACTACTATTATCTGGATTTTCTCATTCTTTTCATTAGTGACCACTGTCACTCCACTTTTTTTGGTTACAACCTGGACAGGACTGACCCAGGGGCTATAAGAAATTGGAAAAAATAATCCAGCATCAAGGAACCTAATCACTTGTTCTCTCACAAATTCCATCATGTTGGGATTGAGTCATCTTTGGGCTTCTACTCTAGGCTTAAACTCAGGTTCCATTGGAATATTATCCATATAGAAGGTTGGAATTATCCCTTTGATATCAGCAATTGATCTTCCAATGACAAACTTGTACTTCCTCAAAACAGTAAGAAGATTTTTCTCTTGACCCATTACCAGGTTGGTTGAAATGATCACAGGAAGGGTGGAATTGTCTCCAAAAAGGAATATTTGAGATGGCTAGGGAGGGGCTTTACTTCAAGGGGGGTGGTGACTGGCTTGTGGGAAGACACATAGTCCTGGGTGACCCTAGGTCTTCATGCTGCTTTTTGAAGAAGGTAGTAGACAAGGTTTGTTCTTCAGTGCAAGAGCTTCCAAATGATATGTCCTCAAACTCAGACTCCTCTTTCAGGGTAAGAATGTAATCTAAGACAAACTCATCTATGTTCTCCAGGAATTTTCCCCCATTCTCATCAACAAATTATCTCTCCTTACATGAGCTGATCCCCATACAAGATGCAATATGGATTTCAGGTTCACTATTATTTTCATCTATCATTCTCAGAAACTCTTCTTCATCCTTATCAACACTACTCTCAACAACTAAAATATCATCTTTTGGAAAAAATGGTTGGGTGGGTTCTTGGATTTTCATAAACACATCGATATCTTCCATCTATTCACCCAAATTGAAAATCAGATTCCCCTTAGACACATCTATCACAACTCCCCCTATGGCTAAGAAGGGCCTACCAAGAATGATAGAAACCTCCTGGTCACACTCCATATCAAGTATTAGAATGTCAGTAGGAAAAAATAGTTTGCCTACTCCCACTAACAGATCATCGACCCTACCCACTGGATGAGTAATGGAACTATCAGCAAGCTGTAACATAATAGTGGTGGGTTGGGGAACTCCTAATCTCATGTGCTGAAAAAGTGACGGTGGAATCAGATTAATACTACCACCCATATCACACAAACAATTGAACTTACCCCCTTTATCCCCAAATGTGCAAGGGATGATATAGCTTCTTGGGTCCAGAAGCCTAGGAGGTATCCAATTCTGCGAGACTGCACTAAACTCCTCTGTCAAGCTAAAGGTGGTAAATTTCTCTAATGTCTTTTTTTAACAAATTTTCTTGTGTAATTTCAGATATGATGGGATTTGAATCAATGATTCCAAGAATGGTATATCAATGATCATATTTGTAACCACATTCAAAGGTTTCAACAATTCAGAATCATGTGTTGGTTTAATAATTATTTTTGGGAAGGGGATTACAGGGGAAAAATTCCTCACATTTGGGGGAATCACTATATCTTATTTTTCAACATGTTTCTTCCATTTATTTTCTTTGTTTTACAAGCCATTTTTTTGGGTTTTTGAGTTGCAACAGCAGGGACTGGAGGGATTCCAGTGGTGCTGTCTAGTTTTCTAGATTCAGGTTCTTTCAGATTTGAGTTTCCAGCTTCATCCAGTTTCCCATTTTCATCATTTTGGGGTTCTTTACTGGGATCTTGGTGAGTTTGGAGACCACTTCTGGTAGTCATGTCTATGGAATTATCCCTAGTATTGTCTTAAGTGGTGCCAGGTAGCCTACCCTTTTCTCTATTACTAGCATCCCTAGCCAACTGCCCCATTTGAATTTCCAAGTTCTTCATTCTACCATCTATATGAACTTTATAAAAATCATTTTTGGTCTTGTGATCATCAATCCCACCTATCAATTTATGTAACGTGTCTCTCAAATCATCTTTTTAGTTGGATGACTCAGCCTTTGGTTGGGATTGGGGTTGGAATTGCTGCCTAGGAGGCTGCTGGAATCCAAGAGGGGCAGTAGGTCAGAGGAATCCCTACTCCCTCCATGACAGGTTCAGATGGATCTTATACCCCTGATTGTAGTTGTTGGAAAAAGGATCATCCCAAGGATGGATCCGAGGTCCATATCTAGCAAAGGTGACACTCTCATGAGGCTGGACATGTATATCAACATTTGGAAAACAGGTTTGAGAATGGACATACATGCCATTGTAGTGACACCGCTCCTTAAGGATTTGATGTGAGTTCTCATTAAAGAACCCAACATCTTGGGCTTCAGCTTGAGGAGTAGCGGTGGTTTCTATTCTCACAATGGTTCTCCTCCTAGAGCATTTGTGCTGGGAATTTTGAGCTCCTCAATAGTCCTATCACTAATGTCTCCTACGGAAGACTAATCGACGAAGGTTTGGAGGTAAGGGGTAAGACTATTGTAGAAGGTTTCCATGAGGAATTGAGGTGTACATTGATGGTTTGGAAATTAACTAAGAAAACCTCTAATCCTATCCCAGGATTCATGAAATATTTCTTCTTCATCTTGAAGGAATACACTGCTTTTTTTACCTAATTTCAGTTGTCAACCTCCTTAGATATAATTTCATTGTGAAGGCATCATAAAATTGATCCCAGGTGACAATGATTTCTTCTTTTAACTATCAAAACCATGACCTAGCATATCCCTTGAGACAGAAGGGGAACACACTCATTTTATTCTCTTCCTCAGTGAGACCCCTAAGTGGTACCTACTGGACACTACAATAGAAGGCTCTAATAAAGTTAAGAGAGTATTCACTAGGTATTGCATTGAAGGTGGGCTGCTGACTAAGCATTGATTTCATGATATCATAATTCCTTGACCTAGGAGAGAGTGTAATTCATTATGTGTTTCTAGAAACTGAAGGTAACAAGAACTCTCTCAAAAAGTTCCTCTCAGCTATGTCATTCCCAGGCGGGTTCATCATTTCAGGTTGCATAAAATTCTCAGGAAGAGGGTTGTTCATGTTTTCATTTCTGTTATCTTCCATTTTGACCTTTTTTTGTTAATTTTGACTTCCATAAGGTGATTATAAATTTCAAGGATACCAGGTACTAAGTGTTAAAACATAGACCTAGTTTCCATGCATCAGGTTTACAATTTTGTTTTTGTATTTAAAACTACTTTTTGCATATTTTTTAGTGATTTCTTGTGTGATTTTTTTGTTATTTTTTATGTGATTTTTGTTTGGTTTTTTAAACGCACTTAGCCTCCCCAGAAACGGAGCCAAAATTTTCACGCACGCACGTCATTGGGTACTAGAGACAAACTAAAATTTATAACCTACATACTACTTAGGATAGTGGCAAGATAGGGTCAAACCACAGGGAGGCCTCATGTAGTGTTTAGCGAACTAAAAAAACTAAAAAAAAACACACATGAAATGGGAGAATACAGAGCAGCAAGGGAAATTGAGTTGTAAACAACCGATAGTTGAGTGGGGGGAAAGTCCACCAGCCTATTTGATGTTTCTTAGCCTTGTTCAAGCATTATGATATAGAAATATGGATCTTAATAAATGTAACCGGCCAGATTTTTGATCTGGTCAGTTTGTAGTGAAACAGCTCTTATTGTCCTTTGACAGTAAAAGTCATTCCATCCCATGGTGAAAAATAGTCAGATGTGAACGAGCTCAACTTGTCAGTTGAGTTCGGTGTGTCTCTCTCATTCGAGCATAACTTAGTTATCAGTGTGTTCTTCAAATTGAAACAATTTTCATTAACGTTCAATAAAGTTCAGTTTTCACTTGATCCAGTTATTTTGAAAATAATCATGTTTGTAAACAATGAGAGAGAAAATCCAAAAAAATGATTGAGTGCTTGAATAAGATTAAACAACCTAATCAGATAGTTTATCCCCCCTGAAAGAATTTAGGTGGACATTGTGGTTGGTTTTAATGCAACAATCGAATTAAGATCAAAGAAATTCATATTGGAATAAATTTCAAAAAAACAGAGCATAAGGAAAACTAAGAAGATCGAACTCCCAAATGCTTCACCTGAAAGTACTAATTCATACTCCTCAATGGTGGGTGCATCACTAGAGTTTTCTCGATGTCCTGACCTAGGAATCAAGATATGAAATGATCTGATCTGCAACACTCAGTGCTCTGATCTACTCAAGATGGAAGATGATTTATGTCCTCCTGCTCTGCTCCCCCCATCATGGATCTAAGACTCTCTGCTCCTCCAAAGATCCAATGTGTCCCGAATGATCTCCATGAAAACTCCTGTTCCATAGGATTTATCAATGTCCCTCCTACTTTTTGTTCCTTCATCACCCAGATAAAGTCTTTGGAATCTCCCCCGGGGGTTCCCTGGCCTCAACATGTAGCTTTCACTGTGCTGCTCCTCCCGCGCTGGTCACCAGAGCAGTTGCTCCTAACTGAATGAAAAAGTTGTGTGTGTGGCGAGCTAATTCCTTCCGTAGAAATTGTAGATCCTCATGGCATGCTTCAACACACTCATCACCAGATTTTAATGTGAACTCCCTGTATGTGCATACAACCCTATGCAACGAAACAACAACAAATTCACGTGAATCAAGTAAAAAATAAAATAGAACTATTATATTCAATATATTAATATTATTACATAAATTAGTTAATAAAATACCTATTAATATATACAAATAATACCTAATATTATTATTAAAATATATGTTTTAATAACTATTATATTCATTTATTAATATATACATATTAAATAAAAAATTTATTGATATAACTATATATATGAATCAGTTTGTGTATTTTATATAATTTATTATATATTTAACAATTATTATATAAATCAAAATAAAATAACAAAGAAAAATATGAAGAAGAAGGTGGAGTCGGGTTTCAACAGCGAGGAGGGGATAGGCGATGGAGGCAGGGGTGTCGACGTTGGGGTAGGGTGATGCAGGTGCATCGTGAGGGTTTGTGTAGTGCCATGTAGGAGAAATGCGGGAAGCGCGATATGGCGAGATGAAGGTGAGGGCAGGGTGCGGGGATCAGGGGATGGTGACAACACAGGTTTAAAGAGGTTTTGATTGTGCGATAAGGGGAGATCGGGTGTGTTCAGTGTCGACAAAAAAGAGGTAGGGGTGTTGCGGGTTTCCTGGTGCGGTCTACGGGTGGAGTGCGGTTGCTAGTTCAAGGTGAGAAAGGGGTGGGTCTTGGCTTGAGGGAGAAGGCAGCGGAGTTCGAAGGGTAGCACGACTGTGGATGGTTCGTGTTAGTGTTTCAAGAGGAGGAAGCAGCGAGGTATGGTTCGATGACTTCGGCTCAGAAAAAGGAGAGGAATAGTTGTGCTCCAATTCAGAGCTTGTTTAAAATAGGGGTAATTTGGTTCACGATTTTTGATGTCCGCTGCTGCCATGAATTAATTTGATGATTTTTGTCTACCGAGGTGGCTTCTTCGATTTTTTGTGTGATTGTGGTTGGAATTTTGTTTTTGTTGGTTGGTTTGGTGATGTTGTGGGCTGTTGGAATGGAGGCCTGGAGATGATGAGTTGCTGGTGCGGGAAGTAGATGCAGTAGCAGAGTTGATAAGAGCTTGGGGGTGATGGTGTGTGGGAGGAATCAGGAAGAAGTGACGGAGAATTGTGGTATAACTGTGGCATAGTGAAGGACCCTTAGAGTTGTTGTGATGTAAAAAAAACAAAGGCATAATAGTGAGGTGCAAAGGAAGAAACCCCAACAGTGAGTGGGGGAAGGAAACGATGAGATGTGTAAGGAGACATCGTGAGGAAATAAAAAGGAAAGGAAATGGTGAGACAGTCACCATTACAAATGGGTTGAAACGGTGAGACAGTCACTGTTTCAAATGGGTTCAAACGGTGAGACAGTCATCGCTTAAAATGGGTGGAAACGGTGAGACAGTCACTGTTAAGGATGGTGGGAATGGTAAGACAGTCACCGTTAAGGCTGGGTGGATACGATGAGATAGTCAACATTTAGGGACTGGACTATGCGACAACAACACATGCAAACAAACATAACAAAGAAAATAAAATAAATAAAATAATTTAATGAAACTAAAAAAACAAATTAATAAATTGAATTAAATATAATGGAATTAAAAACTAAAAACAACAAATTTAAATAATAAAATAAATTATGTTTTCAAATGAATGAATTTATTCATGTTAAAAATTATAAGAAAATTACTTAAAGAACAAATTAAAATATTTACAGAAGCTTGCTTAAAATTTTTTAACCATATAATTAATGAATTAAATAAATTAATAAAAATATTAATTAAATAAGATTAAATTGTTAAAACTATTTAACTTATTAAAAGACTGACAACTAAAATTAGTTAATTATTTATAATTTATTGAATAATTTGTTATATTAATAAATTACTAAACTAACTAGAATAAAATATTATAAAAATAAAACAGTAAAAAATAAAAATCAATTTCAAAAGAATTAAGTAAATTAAATAATTATTTAAAAATAATAATGAATATAAAAAACAATTGATTTAAACTAAAATTGATTATTTTACACAGCATGTACAATAACACAATAGTTATCAAATATTTAATAAAAAACAAAATTTTAAAATAAAAAAGTCATTAAAAATAGAAAAAAGGGCATGGAATGGAGTGTTAAAACACTGCCACACCAGCCGACAAATAGGATTGAAGAGGAGGGCGACATACTTCCCCCATCCCTGAATTTTTACGTGGGGGTAAGCCTCCTTGATAATCTTTTAGATTACCATGAAACTATAAAATCATTGCTATACGAGGGAATTACGATGACTTGGTGACTTAGGGTGCTGGGCCACAGGGAGTGCGACCAAATCAACTAGATGACATTTCTCGGCAATTTATTCAAAATGCTCTTGTCTCTTGGGATAAACCACTAGCCGATGACGAAGGCGAAAGTGCACTTCCAAGAGGGTTTGACAGAATCACTCAACATTCTCTTGGGTGAGGGATTCCAGTGCACAAAAATTCAACACTACCATGGGCCAAAACACCTCAAGGAAGTGATCCTTTGAAATTATATTCCATATTCTCATTGGGTCTTACTCATGGTATGGCCCTTGATTTCCCCATTCGTTGACTGGGGTTGGCTGAGGAACTGGCAACGGTACTAAGGCAGACCGCTGGGATGGCAGACTCGCCAGTGGTGAGTATGGTGAGCAAACCCACAAACCGCCACATCTCGGGATGTCCTCCGAAGAGTGTCGCGGCTTATCCCCCACATCACTATAGAATGGGATGAAAACCAGAGTTATTAGCATAGGGGATTAGGATACTGGTGATAGTCCATGATGTTACTCACCCACCATTGGTACCCATAATAGATCTATGTGATCTTTAGTCGAGGTAGAGAGTGATTCTGGTGACGAAGATGGCGATTGCCAAATTTTCATCCCCCTAGATACACCTACAGAGGGAGGTAGGAATACGATGAAACTCACATTCTGGGAGTACTAGGCGGATGCGCCTCGTTCCTACCCCATCCCTTGACTCGAATGAGTGAGGGGAGGGTTCCCGTGCTGAGTTGTACTCTACTCCGGAGTCTGAGAAGCGGACTGTTTTTACCTCTCTCTGAACCTTCCCAGAATTATTCTTATGGATGTGACAAACCAACTTCCTGCCCCTGGATGGATATTCATGACAGGGTAGATTTTTTGCACGAGGAGGTCCTTCAGCCGTACTAATGCTGGGGTAGAGAGGGTCTACGTGCCTGAGTGAGCTGGGGTCCGAGGAGCACGAGGATAGATATTGAAGGGAACATGGGGAGGGCCTCCGTGGGTAGTGCTGGAACGGGTAAGACCTCCATTAGAGCTATTAGGAGCAATGGGAGGACCACCATGCTTGTTTCCATTGGTGACATCAATATGAGGAGTGTCCTCGTACTGTTTGAGATGAACATGGGTAGGACCTCCGTATTGGGCACTGTTGAAATGAATATGACCCTCAACTATCTACTTGTTGGGGAAAGGAGGACCTTCGCCAACTACTATGAGGAGACGAGGAGGGTCCCCATGTTGAAGAGTGACCGGATGTGCAACTTCCCCATACCAACAGTTTGTGAGTGGAGGAAGGACTTCATATCTAGTGTATTGGGCATGGGAGAGACTTCTGTAATGAACGTCACCATCATGGGGAGGATCCTAATTTGGATTGATGGTGGCCTGGGGCAGACCACCATGCCAATCATGGAAGTGGGAAGGACCCACGTTCTCCATGGTTGAGGTACGAGGAGGACCTCCGTACTGGGTGGAATCATTGTGGGTTAGTCCGCGGCACCCACTGCATATGCCGTCAACCAAGAGTGTCAACCTAGTTGCCCGTGGGGCAGTTAGGACCACGATCCGGGCGGGGAATATGAATTTCCTTGTTCGGTGTACACATGGAGGTGGTGATATGTGTCAATTGTGGCTAGGGCCATAGTAGCCACTAACTTTGACACTACTTGGTGGATATCATCTTCAGCTTCACCCAACACAGTCATAGAGTTTGATGTGCCAGAGACGGTGCCGCAGGTACATGGATTATCTGCTCCTTGGCCTGTAATACTATTTGGAGGCACTAACATTGCCATGTGGTAGCCCTTGCTGGGAGTCCTTGGAATGAGACTCTGACTGGGCTGACCGGGACATCCCTTACCTCATCGGCATAGGGCAGTGAGTCATTGAGGAATTCCAAGGAGAGGCTCATGAAATAGTTATATGTTGGAGTGGGGAGCACTGACTCCCTGCGCGACCCTTAGGGGTGGCATTAATGATGAGGCGCATATGACTCTAAATCTAGGCATGCCATATACCTTGTCGGGATAATACCCTATTCCTCGTACCAGTATAAGAGGTCATTGATCATTCTCTATTGAACAACATCAGATGGGGAAATAGGGCGGGGGAACCCTATGGTCATGGCTGTTGAGACCTTCATGGAAGAGGGAGATCCACATAGGACTGATGCGTTGGTACTACCCCTACCCCATTCATCAGTGGGAAAGAGGTGATTGAGCTCCTGGTGCAACATCTTGGTTCCTGAAAGTAGGGAGATTAACTCATCAGTACCGAAAGAAAAAGGGAATTGACAACCAGTGCCCCAGTTCGATTCCGTCTTCCATGACTAGTAAGAGGGATCCATGTTGACAACATCACATATCGAAATTCCCAACGTTCTCCTGCACCAATTTCTGGTGAGTTTCACACCAGGACCACTATTTTCATGGTGGGACCCGACAGCAGATATCTAGATCTAGTGACACGTTAATCCACTGATGTCTCAAAGGCTACCAATATTCACATTGAGTAGAAGAGATTCACGTCGGGTTCACCATTTCTATTTAGGATTCTTTCACTGGGGTATGTGCATCCGTCTGGTGAGGACATGCCACTACTGCCCCGCATTCCAAATTTCCAAAGGCTTGAAACATCAATTGCTTATTCCGAAACGTTTTCTCCTTAATAGAAATGAGATAATGGGATGTCGGTTCTTCCTTATGTGGATTCCTCCACAGAACTCGTCAGCTAGTCTGGGTCTCCCTCATAGACTTAAAACGTTGTTAATGAAACTCTTCCCATTGCAATATCTTTATGGACACCAGTTAATTATACTTCTTCTGTCGAGACATTCCAAAGGGTCCGGTCAGGGCAGAAACCTTTGGTCCGGGGAGTAGTCACATTGGAATCAATGGTGTGTCTAGTCATTGGGATACTAGCGGGTCTGGGTTTCATCCCCTTATTATAGAGCTTATTTAGGGCACGGAAGCCTGAGGCATCCCACGTCGAATGCGGTATTTTATGCCATGTTCATGTATCTTTGGTTTTCCTTCACTTCCTATGTTTAAAAATGGTATGCTACAGGTATAATGTCTAGTGGAGATGGATCAGACTAATTATAAGACTGATTAGAGTGGATCAAATGGGTGAAACCTCTGAAGTGAACACCGATGTTGGAGACAAGGTGTGGTTAGCTTTCCGATTGTTGTTAAGGGGAATGGGGAATGTGGAGGCATGATCCCATCGAGATATGGTGTCCCAGGTAAGAATTAGGATGGATGATAGAATGTTTAATGAAGTATATGATGAATGAGAATTAGTCATCTCGAGGATAACAGTGTTGTTGGGCATGAGTCTCGAAGAGGCTTTCTACGTATCCCTGTGGCAGGGAATCAAAGTCCTTGAGTTAATTTAATGACTAATTACCACTGATTGGGGATTTCAATGGCTTACTCCTGGATGGGGTCACAATGGCTTACTGCTGGATGAGGATGTAAACAGTTTACCACTGAATGGAGTCGGGACCATATGGTGGTGGGATTGAACCTCAAGGAGGCTTCCTACATACTTTCCATGGAAAAGATCAAATTCCTCATAGATCCTATAGGTTTTGTTGTGGGGATTACACTCTAGGGTGGTCGAGAGAGGATGTCATGGTCGATGATTACTCTATTCCCATGTTAGTCATGCTCGGAGAGAGAAACTAGAGGCAGCAAAGGCGTGACAATCACATCGCTAAAGGTGTGTCCAAGGGAAGTGGAGTGGGGCTCATGCGAGGTTAGCGACCCAAAGAAGAATCAAGGGATTACGTGTGATCCATATCCAAGGGAGATAGATATTGGGACTTACTCTAGGGTGGAGGCCCGGATGGTGACAAAGCCTAGTGGGAGAGGGATTTGGAACCTAGGAAGAGAGGGGAAGTAGGGGTGCTACCTCCTATAAGGAAAGCTAGGGGCTTACACCATGGTGGTTTCCCATTCCCCGTAGACAGACACCACTCAGATGAAAATGATATAATTTTATGTGCGTAATGATCTCACTCTCATGGAGACCAGTTGGCGTGCAGAATGTCCTAGGTGGGGTACCACACATATGATTCTTGTGGAGAGTCAATAGTTTAACGGTATGTGCAGAGGATGATGATGCATGGCAGTTTAATGTCCTGCAGCTTGGACGAGGTGGGTTCAATCAAAATCTCTAGGAATTACAGAATCAATACCCATTCACCCTAGATGGAAGTAAGGCATCGGTAATGTCGTAGTTGAAGGGTGGTATGGTGCGCACCATTGGGGGTACACGTTAGCCTAACTGTGCAAATAAGATATAACCGTTAGCATGCCTATATGAAGAAGCATGAGGAAAATAAATGCAATAGGAAGTACCATCCAAGGGACATTGATTTCAATTTGTGCAAACCTAGAAGGTCACACGAGAAAATGATTTATAGAGAAAATGGGTTCATAGGATGCTTCGTGAATCTCTGGTGCTTCATTAATTGGAGGGGCTTCTTGAAGGAATTTGCTTTGAAAAGTGAGGTTTCCTAGGATAGTCATAGTTCATAGGTGCATATAGGAGTATCTTCGTGATGTGTAAAGGAATTCGCGAAGAAATGCCTTGCAAAGAAAGGGTGCCTCATGAAGAATGGTGTCATGAAGCAATATGCTTTGAAATGCACAGTAACCCTGCCTTAGCATGTGGGTCATGTGTGCGTGGAGGGAGTTTCATGAAACATAAACACTTTGTGATGACCTGATTCCCCCTGAGGATCTCCTTCCTTCATGAAGCCACATGGAATTCATGAAAGGCATCTCTCTCAGAAGAGGGGTTCAATTAAATCATAGGGTGGGGCACTTCGCGAAGAAAAAGAACCTTGATGAGCTCATGGTTCGTAGAGCAAGGAGTGCTTCATGATTTGAGAGCTCATAAAGTGAAAGGTCAGATGATCCCTCCTTTTGGCTAGAGGGGAGAAATTTACTTATAGAAAAGAGGTGTCGTGAAGTAGTGCTTTCTTGGCGTGAAGAGAGTGTTTGCTCAGCAGCGATCTCGGGACTGTCAAAGTGGTATACGAGGAATCCCACCTCCTTGCTCTGTGGCAGGTTTCAAGAACGTCAAATTGGTTCGTGGGGAATCCCGCCTCCTTGATCAGTGATAGGCTTGAGAACGTCAAAGGGGTTCACGTTGTGGCCTGCTTCCTTGCTCTGCGGTGTGTTCGCGAATGTCAAAGTGGTTCGCAGGGCATCCCGCCTCCTTGTTCCGTGGTGGGCTTGTGAACGTCAAAGGGGTTCGCTATGCGGCCTGCCTCCTTGCTCTGCCCTGGGCATGGGGCCATGGGGCTCCATGAGAGGCTTCGTGTGGCAGCCCAAGAGAAATCCCTCTTTTTCTTCTTTATCCCAACTTTTAGAGTCAACAATTTCATATATGATCCTCCAATATTTCTTAATTAATAATATTTAAGTAGTATAATTGTTTTGGGTATTAAATGATTCATCTCCCTGCATATTTTTTGTTGCGTAAGTCATTTTTTTATTGATACGATGTTTTTTATTCATATACATAATGATATTCATTTCTTTAAAATTATTTTTAATTAAAAAATGATAATTATTCTTGAATGGTTATGATAGGGAATGAATCTCATCGCGTTCATGGAGACGGTAATCTGTACGTACGCAAGAGAAATAATATCATTCTGTTAATGGTGAAAACGTAAGTAATTTGTTTGTATATCATATATAAAGAATAATTATAATGTTATATTTTGATTTAATTCAATTATACTCATTATTATATCCATCCAAATAATTAAGTGTTGAATAAAAAAGCACACCATGACGTAGAGACGGTAAGCCGTATGTACGCACGTATGGTGACTTTTTAATTCATATGATGGATAGAATAATGAATATGGTTATAACATATTTATAATAACATAAAAATATGTTAAAGGAACTGGATTTAGTGTTTTGGTAATTAAACAAAAAATAATGTGATAGTGGAAGAAGAAAAGAACATTGAATGTGGTGATGAAATTATTACCTCTTCTTCAGGTGCCTCCTTTGTATTTGATCATGAGATCTCATTAGGATGGATTTATGATGAATGTAAGTCAACTAGGATGAATAGAGGGTAGTTGGGAAGATATTTGAGTAGGGTTTGGCCAAGAAAAATGGAATTGGAAGTGTGATTTTGATAGAAGGGGAAGTACCCATTTGTAAGAGAGGTGAGGGTCACTTTAGGAAAATCATGAAATATTATTTTATAATAAAATAATTTTCTTTTTATAATGGATTAAAAAGGATTGATTTTGAGACTAAGGTGGGTATGGGTCAAAATATTCTCATCCCATAGGTTTTAGACAATTTTAGGTTACCATATTTACCTTATAGTTTAAATTAAACTCATAGTTTAATATTTTACCTTTTACCATGTCTTTTTGTATTTTTATATTTAATGGTTTATAAACTTAATATAAAATTCCAAGATAACCTCAAGGGTTTCCTTAATTTAATATATATCATTATATAAGTTCTTCTTCTAAACCTTATATTTTTAGTAATATTTTATCATTTAATAATATTTTATTTG
The DNA here is from genome assembly GCA_963277665.1 of Viscum album. Taxonomy (NCBI): domain Eukaryota; kingdom Viridiplantae; phylum Streptophyta; class Magnoliopsida; order Santalales; family Viscaceae; genus Viscum; species Viscum album. Next base: position 2,084,581,725 of record OY728119.1, read on the forward strand.
TTTTAAAAACACATTTATATCAATTTTTACACTATTTGGTATTTGTTTTTTGTGAAAGTCAACAAAACATTATTAATTAGAGAAAAACATTAAATCAACCCTAAAATTTCATATTAAACTATAATATTAGTGGAATTCATCAAAAAACACATTTTACATTTATTTTTATATTTATAATATCAATTATTTTAATCATTCATTAAAAATGTAATTACTGCATCATCATTGTTTCATAAATAAATTATATTATTTAATGTCTAAAAATTATAAATAAAATATCATGAGGTAGGAAATATTTTTATCTATATAATTAATATTTATAGTAAAATTTATCTTGTGAATAACCCTATATTAAAAATATTTTAGTTATTTAAATTTGATTTTAATACTTTTAACTCTTCTTTAATTAAAATATAATAAATATCATTATCTAATCCATGTGAAAAAAAGGATCATATGTTTCCACTAAGGTTCATTTTTTTATAAAATAAACACATCTAATAGAATTAGTACTTGTTTTAGGGTAATTATAAAATCATTTTTACTATTAATTTCCCTATTTAATTTTATCCTTGGTAAATAAAATCAAAAGTTACTATTAACCAAAAACTATTTTCATCCAATTGAATCACATTTTACTTATAGATTTAAACCATGTCTCTTAAATTTTTGAAATTCAATTAACAAAAGTAGTAAAATTATGTTTCATGCAAATTTGCAAATGAACCTACAAGGTGGGAAAAATTCGTTAAATAGTTCATTAAAATTTTATATATCTAATCTTATTATAAAATGACACCAATAAATTACATTGAACTAATATTGGTATTATGTATCTATTTTGACATAAAATAAATTTAAATAAAATAAATAATTATTTAAATTAGAAGTTGGTTTTAAACAATAACGTAGTGTTTTTCAATATTCATCAAAAATTGAATGTATTCAAAAAAATACAAAAAATTAACTATAATATAATATGATATTCCGAAGCCAAAAATGATGTCCAATATGAAAAATAAAATTTATAAAATTTCAAAAAGATTGTATTAAAATTAATAATGGATAGTTTGATTTGTCGTGGTGTGCTACAACTTGAAGTTGCATACTAAGTAAGCTATTATATTATTCAAAAAGGCGCATACCATTGGTGCTTGGGGTGTTACATGATTATAAGAATATAAGGTCATTCTTTAACTACTATATTAACATTATTATCCCTATATTTGGTATCATAGTCAATATTTTATTGTGGAATTCAAAAATTATTTTTATAAATAAAAAATATTATTGAAATAATTTTATATTAGGCTCATATTGTGGTTATTGATGATAAATATTACACCATGATGATGATGAAAATAATTTTTTTATAAAATTATATAAAAAATATAAATCATTGAGATAATAATTTATCCCATGTGACAAAAATTGAGTCAAACCATAGTTAATAGTGGTGTCCTTATAAAACTACACTAATCACAATTATGAAAAAAAATATATCTCAATAGACCTCATATGGAGATCCCAAATATAGATTTATAATAAAAATAATATAATTGTAATCCACCTATATTCATAGATCATTTTCATGGTATCATCTTTACCATGAAAAGGTATTTAATTTATAGAACTAATAATGGGGGTAGAAACTCTTGTAATATATAGCATAAAACCAAGTATTAACATATAAGACCTAATTAATTATAATATTTTAAATCATTCATTTATATTTCTTTAGGTGAAAATATATTATATTAATATAATAATTTATTATTTATACGATATAATATGATCGATGGATGATTTTACCCTGTGAAACGCCATGTAAATATATAGTGTCATAGAAACAATACATCATTAGATAGTATGTGATGAAATATATCCCAATGAATTTCATTTTGTTGGGATGCATCATAGAGTATCATATTATGTTACAAAGACTTTATATATTATTTATATTTTTTACAACATAAACCTTTAATTTATTATAAATTATTAAATATTATGTATGTTTAGGATTGGTGAATATGAATACACATGATATAAGAAAATATTATATGTTCTTGAGGTAAGTAAAAATATGATTACTACACACTATTAACATTTTTATTGGATATGAATAAAAGGAAAGAAACATTGTATGATGACTTGACCCCACGAATTCTACCCCAAACCCTAAAACCTCCCTTATACCACAACCTCCTATGTGGGGCCTATGTAATATACAATATTAAACGATATTAACTTCATGATAAATAACATGTTAATTTTTTGGACAAGTGAATAATTAAAAATTAGACTAATAAGGATCTAAAAAAAATATTTATTTAGGTCATAATGATATCATACTGTGTTTGTAATGATTGATATCATTTTTATTAAAATTAATCATTTATGAATATTATTTATTATTGGACTGTATTTATGGAATGTAGATACAATTCCCTTATAGTGGGAGTATTGAGGGTTTAAACAAACTATTTATTGATCTTTATCATCTATAAAACTCATTAAATTGATCCAGAATATTTATATTTATGAAATAAATTAAGTTAGATTAATAAATCGATTTTATTAATAGTTTTAGTCATTATATGTTTCAATTTAGTAATTTTTAGTATAGTTTCTTTTGGAAGGTTGTATCGTACATGATGTTTAAAAAAGCACTAATGATAAACCCATTAATTTTCAATAGAAATTTTTCTTATGGATGAAAATTTCACCGAATAATATTTATTATTATAATTAAATCTTATATTATTTTATTATTTTATCTAGTTATGGTTAATAATTATTAAAATAAAAAATATTATTAATGTGTATATATAAAATAAAAAAATTTGTTTTAAAAAATAAGGATGCAAATATTAAAATTCATAATAATTATTTTATTCTAGTCAGGATTTCTAAAATCCCATGGATTTCAGAACACTCCATGAATGATTAATAATATTTTATTTTTTAAGATAATATATATAAAATAATTTTTATATTTTTGAAACTGTGTAGTGATTATATTACTTATTTTTTCAGAATCAATATTTAATATGGGGATATTATTTTAATGAAGAATTATTTTACATAAATGTAATTTTTTAATTATCAGATATGGTAAATTTATTATCTTTCAATTAATTTTTTTTATGAGATAACATGTGATTCTAAAATTGGTATTATGAGATCTATAACACATCATGTTTCAGGTAAATAGTATAATGTGGAGATTTCATTTTAGTTAATTTACATGTTTGAATAAGTTTCATTATTTGAAATCCTAGTGCAGTGAGAAAATTATTATTAAACAAGGTAGAACATTTTATTGTTTTGTATTTATTTTGATTAAATTTTTGAATCAAAAAATAATTTATTTTTTATATCAGAATGATTTAGAATTAGTTTTCATGATATTTATTATCATTTCAATTTAGTTGTTACTCCCATTCTTTATATTCATATTTGATTAGATATGAAGAAGATAATATACATGAAATGTTATGTCACTCATGTTATGCCATATATTAAAATCTCTATCCAATTTGTGATCCTTTTCAAAATTAATATTATTTCTCATTGATAATAAGATATGTTTCCTGTAATCTGATCATAACAGAATTATCATATAAATGTATTGGAATTTTTTTATTTATAATGGATTAAAACGTTAATATTGATAAAATTTTTCTAATGGGTGAAAATTATTTATTAACCCCCTATCAATATTCTATGACCATATTGGATGTTTATTTTTATCAAATTAGGGGTTTCCATTAAGGAACCATCATCCATATCTTCAAAATGAAGTGTATTTTTCATCGCGGAGAAACAACATTACATGAAGAGAAATTGAATCCATATATTGAATATGGAAATATTGAGACGTATAAAGGAGTTTAATTTAATTAGTGATTTTTTTATAAATTTGATGATGAATTTTTAATATTTATTTCCCTCATTTGAGTATGAATTTGACAATTATAGATATAAAATTCCATAGTATTGGTCATTTCTCTAAATAAAATATATTTTTTAATATTAGATTTAGGTAATGAGTTTACATAAAATTTTATGGTTTTATATATTCATTGATTTGTTTTAATAAATATTAAGTATTTTTTAATATAAATATTTTTATTTTAAAATAATTCTTATAATATTTTATAAAAGTGATTATTTTGAAATAAATATAAATATTCAGGTTTATTAATTTAAAAAAATTTACATAACACATACAAAATTATAAATTGTCTATTATTTTACTTTATGTGTTCCGAAAACTTATCAAGTTCAAAAGGTAAGAAAATTTCATAAATTTAATTTATTAATGGATTTATATAATGTTTTTTAAAATTATTAAATTATATATTCATTATATTGAATGCGCTAAAACTACTTATTTATTTATTTATTCAAGAATTTATGGAGATATATCCAATGCATGATAATGCTTATTCTTTTTTCAACATTTACATTCTCTTATTCATGGGTAATGAGTTTCCATCTAGAGTTTAAATATTTATTATACATATTAGGTTCCATAATTGTGGATTAATTTAGGTCCCTGAGGAATATTAAACCATTTGTAGTTGGACATTGGGTGGCTGAACTCGAGGTCTTGAGTCCATTGGCTCTATGTGAAAAATGGGGTGGTGGATAATTATTTAAATAAATTTCTCCTATGGGGATTATTTATTTCATATTTGAGAGGGTTTCATGAACCATACACCTTTAATTTATTTTAATTTATATAAGTATAGAAATTAATTAATTTGTTCTTGTATAACAGTCAATGATTTGTGTAATGTGTTACACAACAATACAGTTTGAAAATATTAATATTTTTTAAAGTAATATGGATTTAAAAAAAATCATTAGAAGATTGCATACATATAATAGTAATACATGACATAAGTTAGAGGATATATAAATCACCATAAAATAGTAAGTGTTAGATTTAATATAAAGAATCAATTTTCATGAACTAATTCATCTAAATAGATGGGTTTTACAAATACAGGGAATCAATATAATATCTAATTTATGGTTCAAATTTTTTGGGTGATGTTAATAATATTTGGAGCATGAAGTTGGTGTATAATTTCATTACACATATATAGGGAATGATAATGTTTTATATAATAAAGGAATATACTTGTTTTATAAGTTTTAAAAATAAGACAATGATCCATTTTCCCAATAGTCCAAGACTTGTATATGATATTAATTTTATGATGAAAATCTAAAATAGATTAAAGATGGGGGATATTATAAATAATAATTATTACATTGTGAAAATATAGATCATATTCAAATATTCAATATGTTGGATTTAGAATATTTATTTCATTAATTCAGGTCCCATTTAATAAAATTCCTTGTTAAATGAAAGGAAAACATGTTACTAATTAGAGAAAATATTTTTTATTGAAAAACATTCACCACCCTCCTCATCACCTAATCAGACATTGTGATAAAGATTAGAAAAATAGATGATAAATGATGGAACATTATTGAACTATTATAGAAACATAACAATTATTCTTATGTAAGAGGGAATACTTAATGGTAGTATGGAATCCCCTCTCTAACATATAACTAGTAAAGACATTGAAAAAGAATATCAAGGTACATATGATTTGTATTTAAAGGGTTCAAATGATTTTTTAACTATCATTCTTGTATCCATAATAATATAAAAATGGTATGAGTTTTCAAGGAAATTTTTTAGATTAAATATGACTTAATGATCTATAATAACAACATATTTAATCCACATGATTATGTATATTACTGAACATAAAAGGATGGCGTCACCTTTATGTATTGATCTATCACTAAAAGAAATTATTCAAACACATTAGGAGATGAAATGAATGATTATTATATATTTAAATTTGAATGTTTTCACTATGAGTTTATCTAACTTACATTATAGGTCAAGGATTTCCATGAATGATATTTTAGGTCTATTCCATGGTGTCAATTTTATAGTAATAAAGTAAAATTTATATGATAGAATAAAAAGACTTTGGGTAATAATTTTTACCCTTTTCAGAAAAACCAATTTGATGTGACAAGAGAGCGAGTTAGTTATTCTAGTACAGTGAAAATGTTAACCAGAAAATAAAATACCTAAAATAAAATAATGGATGAATAAAGAGTCATGGATTGTCCACACAAATAATTAAAGTTATATAATTGAATTATTTTATTTTTTGGATTATATTTTTGACATTGCAACTATCATTGTTTTGTGTTTTTTAATTATATCCTGAATTTAGTTTTTCAATGTTTTTTGTTGTTTGAATTTAAAACTAGAAAAATTTGGGTAAAGTGAATGAATAATGAATATTTATCATCATGTATCCTTGTTGTGATTTGTTGGAGGTAATATTGTTGTGGCATGTTCATGATTTTTGTATTATTGCATAATCTAGTTAGAAAATTTGTGGGATCTATCAGAAAAAAAGATAATTTTCTAAATACCCCTAAGATCAAGTATTTTATTTAGCCTCCCAAAAGTTCACATTAATCCTAAAAATAATCTCACATGTGGATTGTCATCTCCCATAATCTCTGATGGTGGTATCCAATTGATTTATATGAGTTTCAATAAAGAAAACTTTTTATTTCATATCATTTTTTAGTCTTCTGATCTATTCATCCCTCATTCTTCCATTCTCCTCTATTTATAATTCATTACATATAAATTGTACCCCCCAAAACATTAAATTACGTCTCTTATTAAATTTAATCACTTTTATAGCTTACATTTCAAACAAGACCATGTTAAAATGAACAATGATAAAAAATTAATTGTCATTATTTTAAAACGACCATTATAAACTAAGCATTATATCAGCATGAATGAATAATATTAAACATGTTATGAAAATTATATATTATATAATTAATAATTTTTTTGAAATATGGTCAAATGATTTTATAAGAATCATATAAGAATCAATCCACTATTATCCAAGAAAAGGCTATATATTTCTAAAAATAAATTTTATATCCTTTTAACGATGAAATTATTTTATATACAATAGTTATCACATTTATATTTTTAGATTGACTAAATAATATTGTTATTTTAATCTATAAATTATAAATTTATTTTGGTTCAATTTTTGGTATTTTTCTCAGAAGATTCTTGTTTTAATGAATAGTTAAAAAAGCTAAATTTTATTTGAAAAAAAATTTAATCATTAAAATAATTCTTTGTGTTAAAATTTAAATTTTATTGGTTTTAAAATATAAATACAGTATAGTTTTATAAATTCATCTAATTTAGTTAATTGAAAATATTTTTAAAATAAAATTTTATATAAAAACATGTTAATCTTTTTATGGTTTTACAATTTAAAACCTCTAATTTCCGTTTGCATCAACATAATTAATTTTATATAAATTACTGAATCATATATTTTTAAATTTTGAAAATGGATTCTATATTAGGAATATGTGTGTACTGGTAATTTAGATAGGTATCATTTATTTTTTTGGATAATAAAAAATGTGATTTTAGTACTTTTTTTAAAAAGTTAAGTGTAAATTCAGTAATTAATGTTAAAAAAACAAAAAACATTAAAAATTATATTGGATAACTATATTATATTATTAAAAACTAATTTTTTAATAGGAATAATTTAATGGACACCATTTCATGAATAAAACATCGATATTATTAAATTTAATGGATGTGAAAAAAATGTGACACTCTCTTTTCCTAAAAGTATAGTAATTTTTATATAGAGATATCCAAGAGATAACTTCAATCATAAATAGTATCTACAATGAAATAATAATTATATAAAGCATAGTAATTTATTTATAATTATTATATATTAAATTAGTAATAGTATTTTTGACACAATTATGATGAAGAAATTATTTTATTAATAGAAATATGGTAAAAATGATATTAATAATATTAAATGAAATATTATATGAATTACTAATGGTTTTAAATGAATTTTATAAATTACTATGTCATGTTATGAGTATCCTAAATGGTTTTTTATAAATTTGATGATGAATTTTTAATATTTATTTCCCTCATTTGAGTATGAATTTGACAATTATAGATATAAAATTCCATAGTATTGGTCATTTCTCTAAATAAAATATATTTTTTAATATTAGATTTAGGTAATGAGTTTACATAAAATTTGATGGTTTTATATATTCATTGATTTGTTTTAATAAATATTAAGTATTTTTTAATATAAATATTTTTATTTTAAAATAATTCTTATAATATTTTATAAAAGTGATTATTTTGAAATAAATATAAATATTCAGGTTTATTAATTTAAAAAAATTTACATAACACATACAAAATTATAAATTGTCTATTATTTTACTTTATGTGTTCCGAAAACTTATCAAGTTCAAAAGGTAAGAAAATTTCATAAATTTAATTTATTAATGGATTTATATAATGTTTTTTAAAATTATTAAATTATATATTCATTATATTGAATGCGCTAAAACTACTTATTTATTTATTTATTCAAGAATTTATGGAGATATATCCAATGCATGATAATGCTTATTCTTTTTTCAACATTTACATTCTCTTATTCATGGGTAATGAGTTTCCATCTAGAGTTTAAATATTTATTATACATATTAGGTTCCATAATTGTGGATTAATTTAGGTCCCTGAGGAATATTAAACCATTTGTAGTTGGACATTGGGTGGCTGAACTCGAGGTCTTGAGTCCATTGGCTCTATGTGAAAAATGGGGTGGTGGATAATTATTTAAAAAAATTTCTCCTATGGGGATTATTTATTTCATATTTGAGAGGGTTTCATGAACCATACACCTTTAATTTATTTTAATTTATATAAGTATAGAAATTAATTAATTTGTTCTTGTATAACAGTCAATGATTTGTGTAATGTGTTACACAACAATACAGTTTGAAAATATTAATATTTTTTAAAGTAATATGGATTTAAAAAAAATCATTAGAAGATTGCATACATATAATAGTAATACATGACATAAGTTAGAGGATATATAAATCACCATAAAATAGTAAGTGTTAGATTTAATATAAAGAATCAATTTTCATGAACTAATTCATCTAAATAGATGGGTTTTACAAATACAGGGAATCAATATAATATCTAATTTATGGTTCAAATTTTTTGGGTGATGTTAATAATATTTGGAGCATGAAGTTGGTGTATAATTTCATTACACATATATAGGGAATGATAATGTTTTATATAATAAAGGAATATACTTGTTTTATAAGTTTTAAAAATAAGACAATGATCCATTTTCCCAATAGTCCAAGACTTGTATATGATATTAATTTTATGATGAAAATCTAAAATAGATTAAAGATGGGGGATATTATAAATAATAATTATTACATTGTGAAAATATAGATCATATTCAAATATTCAATATGTTGGATTTAGAATATTTATATCATTAATTCAGGTCCCATTTAATAAAATTCCTTGTTAAATGAAAGGAAAACATGTTGATAATTAGAGAAAATATTTTTTATTGAAAAACATTCACCACCCTCCTCATCACCTAATCAGACATTGTGATAAAGATTAGAAAAATAGATGATAAATGATGGAACATTATTGAACTATTATAGAAACATAACAATTATTCTTATGTAAGAGGGAATACTTAATGGTAGTATGGAATCCCCTCTCTAACATATAACTAGTAAAGACATTGAAAAAGAATATCAAGGTACATATGATTTGTATTTAAAGGGTTCAAATGATTTTTTAACTATCATTCTTGTATCCATAATAATATAAAAATGGTATGAGTTTTCAAGGAAATTTTTTAGATTAAATATGACTTAATGATCTATAATAACAACATATTTAATCCACATGATTATGTATATTACTGAACATAAAAGGATGGCGTCACCTTTATGTATTGATCTATCACTAAAAGAAATTATTCAAACACATTAGGAGATGAAATGAATGATTATTATATATTTAAATTTGAATGTTTTCACTATGAGTTTATCTAACTTACATTATAGGTCAAGGATTTCCGTGAATGATATTTTAGGTCTATTCCATGGTGTCAATTTTATAGTAATAAAGTAAAATTTATATGATAGAATAAAAAGACTTTGGGTAATAATTTTTACCCTTTTCAGAAAAACCAATTTGATGTGACAAGAGAGCGAGTTAGTTATTCTAGTACAGTGAAAATGTTAACCAGAAAATAAAATACCTAAAATAAAATAATGGATGAATAAAGAGTCATGGATTGTCCACACAAATAATTAAAGTTATATAATTGAATTATTTTATTTTTTGGATTATATTTTTGACATTGCAACTATCATTGTTTTGTGTTTTTTAATTATATCCTGAATTTAGTTTTTCAATGTTTTTTGTTGTTTGAATTTAAAACTAGAAAAATTTGGGTAAAGTGAACGAATAATGAATATTTATCATCATGTATCCTTGTTGTGATTTGTTGGAGGTAATATTGTTGTGGCATGTTCATGATTTTTGTATTATTGCATAATCTAGTTAGAAAATTTGTGGGATCTATCAGAAAAAAAGATAATTTTCTAAATACCCCTAAGATCAAGTATTTTATTTAGCCTCCCAAAAGTTCACATTAATCCTAAAAATAATCTCACATGTGGATTGTCATCTCCCATAATCTCTGATGGTGGTATCCAATTGATTTATATGAGTTTCAATAAAGAAAACTTTTTATTTCATATCATTTTTTAGTCTTCTGATCTATTCATCCCTCATTCTTCCATTCTCCTCTATTTATAATTCATTACATATAAATTGTACCCCCCAAAACATTAAATTACGTCTCTTATTAAATTTAATCACTTTTATAGCTTACATTTCAAACAAGACCATGTTAAAATGAACAATGATAAAAAATTAATTGTCATTATTTTAAAATGACCATTATAAACTAAGCATTATATCAGCATGAATGAATAATATTAAACATGTTATGAAAATTATATATTATATAATTAATAATTTTTTTGAAATATGGTCAAATGATTTTATAAGAATCATATAAGAATCAATCCACTATTATCCAAGAAAAGGCTATATATTTCTAAAAATAAATTTTATATCCTTTTAACGATGAAATTATTTTATATACAATAGTTATCACATTTATATTTTTAGATTGACTAAATAATATTGTTATTTTAATCTATAAATTATAAATTTATTTTGGTTCAATTTTTGGTATTTTTCTCAGAAGATTCTTGTTTTAATGAATAGTTAAAAAAGCTAAATTTTATTTGAAAACAAATTTAATCATTAAAATAATTCTTTGTGTTAAAATTTAAATTTTATTGGTTTTAAAATATAAATACAGTATAGTTTTATAAATTCATCTAATTTAGTTAATTGAAAATATTTTTAAAATAAAATTTTATATAAAAACATGTTAATCTTTTTATGGTTTTACAATTTAAAACCTCTAATTTCCGTTTGCATCAACATAATTAATTTTATATAAATTACTGAATCATATATTTTTAAATTTTGAAAATGGATTCTATATTAGGAATATGTGTGTACTGGTAATTTAGATAGGTATCATTTATTTTTTTGGATAATAAAAAATGTGATTTTAGTACTTTTTTTAAAAAGTTAAGTGTAAATTCAGTAATTAATGTTAAAAAAACAAAAAACATTAAAAATTATATTGGATAACTATATTATATTATTAAAAACTAATTTTTTAATAGGAATAATTTAATGGACACCATTTCATGAATAAAACATCGATATTATTAAATTTAATGGATGTGAAAAAAATGTGACACTCTCTTTTCCTAAAAGTATAGTAATTTTTATATAGAGATATCCAAGAGATAACTTCAATCATAAATAGTATCTACAATGAAATAATAATTATATAAAGCATAGTAATTTATTTATAATTATTATATATTAAATTAGTAATAGTATTTTTGACACAATTATGATGAAGAAATTATTTTATTAATAGAAATATGGTAAAAATGATATTAATAATATTAAATGAAATATTATATGAATTACTAATGGTTTTAAATGAATTTTATAAATTACTATGTCATGTTATGAGTATCCTAAATGGTTTTTTAATTTATATTTCATTTTCGGTTTTATTTAATTTCAATGAAATGGATTGTGAGAAAACTTATAGTGTTTATATATTATGAAAATAACATTTTATTAAATTATTTAAAATTACAAAAAATATTTTAAAAATACTGATAATTATAATGTCAAAAATTTCATAAATATTCTTTTTATGGAAGATTTTATACCACATATGAAAATATTGATTAACTTTAAATGTTTATAATATTATTAAAAAATTAAGTTGATTAATTATTGATAAATAAAAGAAATTAATCAATAAAATAAAATAAAAACATGTATAAATTTTATTGGATGAAATTATTTTGACCCATTTACATCTTGGATTATAAATCAATTAATCTAGATCTATTTTTAATCTAATATAAATTTACAATAAATTAGTAGTTTTGATGTTTCCTAAAGTGCCCTCCCCTCTCTTATAAAAGGTCACACTCCTCTTTTATTCACATCTATAAAGAGTTTTCTACAATTCCCAAACCAACACATTTCTACTCAAAACATCCATAAATTCATCATAGATACCATAAATTAGAATGATAGACAATTAATTGAGTTATTTGGTTCAAATGATAATGAGGTACTTGAGGAAGAAACAGTTGTTTTTTCAATTCATTCAATTTTATTTTCATCGTATACATCATTTTCCTAAGTTATTTTCATACTATGGTAATAAATACAGAATCTAATATATTTTGATATTATAATATGATTTTTGGAAAACCTTATACCTTCTTCTATATGAATCCTACATTATACAATGTCACCATGCGTGCGTACTTATGACTTACCATCTCCACGCTATGGTGTAAGATTTTCTTCAACAATACTTTATTTTTATTGGTATAATGACGAATATATAAAATTTAAATATTAAATATAAAAATATATTTTTTATTTTTAATTTTTATTCTATCCATCTCGTCACCCTTTACCATTATAGAATGATACCATCACTCATTTGTATGCACGAGCTGTTATATCCACGACGCGGTAAGAATCATCCTCTAATTGAACCATTTTAAAATTATTATGAAAATGTATATAATGAATGAGTATAATATTTTTCAACATAATATCATGATGTATTTGAATAATCTATTTATAATTCATAATAAATAAGGTTTTCATGACAAAATAAAAAGAATAAAATGGAGAACATCTGGCATAAAATTATGATAATAATGAATTATTATTATGAAAATGATTTAATAGGATCGTATATGATAAGATAAATAAGGGATATAGTTCTAGTATAACTTAATATCATTATTTAACAACTTTTTATGAGTTCACCGCTCCCTCTACTAGAGATTTTTTTTAGGTAAGGGTTAAATTCACAATCTCTTTATTTAATTGGAATTTTTTACAGTGTAATTTACTAGGACATATTTATCATACATATCCATGTTTCATTAAAATATATTTAAAAAACGTACTTTTATTTTTAAGAAAATTAATGAAATTTTTATCCATATCCAATTTTATAAAAAGGAATATTTTTTCCATTTTCCTTAAGAGTTATTTGGTTTGAAATTTTTAGCAATGTTTTAGGATAATGTTTTTTTATAACTTATACAGTGTGAGAATATTTTTCTAATATCATGACGCATTTCTTTTTTCAGGCTTCCATTAAAATATTACAAAATTGTTTTCAATGAAAATATTTTCTTTTAAATTTTATGGAATTTTAAATAACTATTTTCAATAAAAATTCATATTTATCTAAATAAGTTTCTCATTATTTTATTAAATCATTTAACCTATGTCAACATTCATTATTACGTATTATGTTTAATTAAGGTTGATTTGGTACAAAAAAACATTTAATTTTTTATTAAATGTTTTATGAATATTTTATATGTGGATATTGTATTGTTATACCATTTATGGTTTATGGATAACATATTATGAATTCATATTCTAGTGTTATTATGAATGTTAATGTTTGTTATGTTTTACCCCATTTGTAATAAGAAATAATTAGACATTATAAGTGATAGGAGGGGACCACTATAACCCCATGATACATCAGTAAGTCTCATGAGACAAGCTAGTTTGTGTTTTTAACGATTTATTTATGGTGTTTACTAGAATCCATAATAGTATGATTACAATTTATAAAATTATGCATTACCTCTTTATGAGATTAGTTGATGATATTAAATGTGATTATTCACCTAGTAGAACATCCTTATGAATGTTTAAATGAAATTATTTGATTTATTATTTCCATATAATGCCCAATGTTTTGTTTAAAATGAATTTGATTAATTTTTATACCTTTACATAAATTTTTGTGCTTATTTAGGATAGTTTATGATATAATTTTTATCCTTACTAGGTATCTGAGCTCACCCCTTTCTATTGTAATATTTTCTCCGAGATGCAAAGAGGTATATTATAACTATAATATAGGGTTATTCTAAGAGATATGATTTGTTCTATGTATATACAATGTTACTTTTTATTTTATTATGTAATGTAAAACATATATTTGTTTATTGTTTTTACAAGGATACTAAAATGATTTTTCATTCAAAATATAATTCCCTATAGTCATACAAATTTATTAATGTAATGGGTCAGCTCTGGCTTCTGGGGTTAGTGAATTACAATAAATCATAACCACGTTCAGGAATATAGTAAGGGAAGTCATGATGATATTGGTTCTTAGAGATTATTATGGGAACAAATTTCTCTAATATTATTGTAACTGAAGACAAAAACACAATTTTGATAGATATAATGACATGTCTTTATATAAACTCTTCACTTTTGGTTTAGTTTTGGTTGTTTTGATTATATCTAAATTATGATGTTATAGCATGATTTAACTATTTTTTTTATAAATTATAATTTTTCTTCCTGTTATATTTTATTTTTTGTTTATTAAGAGAGTGTTTTAAATAACTTTATCGTGTTATATTGACAATATTAGTTTTTATTATCAAAAAAGGATTGATAAATTTTAATTTATAATTTTTCTTTCAGAATGATCTATAATAGAGTTTTTCAATTGGAAATGATTTGTATAATATATTTTTCATGGTTATACATTGTCTTAAACCATAAAAATATTACTTTTCAATTAATGTGATATGATTTTCAGTGTTAACAATATTTTATTATATGCGGCATGGTTATTTCTATAAATTTTTATTTTATGATATTAATGTTTATGTTAGAGTATCTTGTTTCTATTTGGATTTTCATGGTAACCATGGGTAGTTATAAAAATAATTCAGATAATTGATATATAATATTGTAATTCTATATGGATTTTATCCATAGTCAATATTTCTTACTCACTGGGGTGTTACCGAATTATGATTCCAAGGTTATTATATATCTATCCATTTCATGCTCACTATATCCTGATAGGTTTTATTTTAGAAAGTCCATTAAATTGAAATTATGATTAAATATTGGAATCCTATTTCTTATTTTTTTTCAAATCATATATTAGTTGCTATATTCCCTTGTTTTTTTTATTTTTTCATAATTCTTTATCCTATTTTCTTACATGTTCAATTTTTTTTGTTCACATATAAATTCATTTGTCTTTAATAAACACATGCAATGTGATTTGAATCTTTAAAATGTATATATGTCAACATTGGTAACTAATAACTACATTTCAATATAGTTCCATGTGTTTACTCCCTAAAATTGTTATTAAGATGCATAGATCCTATAGGTTGTGTTGTGGGGATTACACTCTAGGGCGATCGAGAGAGGATGTCATGATCGATGATTACTCTAAGCCCATGTTAGTCATGCTCGGTGTGAGAAACAAGAGGTAGTAAAGATGTTAAAATCACATCGCTAAAGGTGTGTCCATGGGAAGTGGACTAGGGCTCATGCGAGGTTAGCGACCCAAAGAAGAAAGAGGTTCTTACGCATGGTCTATATCCGAGGGAGATGGAGATTGGGAATTACACTAGGGTGGAGGCCTAGATGGTTACAAATCCTAGTGGGAGAGGGATTTGGCACCTTGGAAGAGAGGGGGAGCAAGGGGTGCTACCTCATATAAGGAAATATAGGGGCTTACACCATGGTGGTTTCCCTTTCCCCGCAGACAGACACCACTCCGATGAAGAGGATCTCATTCTATGTGAGGAATTATCTCACACTCATGGATACCAGTGGGCGTGTAGAATGTCATAGGTGGGGTACCACATGTATGATGCTTGTGGAGAGTCAATATTTTAACGGTATGTGCTGAGGATGATGATGCCTGATAGTTTAACATCCTCTAGCTTGGACGAGGTGGGTTCACTCCGAATCCTTAAGACTTACATAATTGATACCCATCCACCCTAGAGGGAAGTAAGGCATTAGGAATGCCGTAGTTGCGGGGTGTTATGGTGCGAACCATTGGGGGTCCACGTTAGCATGATTGTTCAAAGAAGAAATAGCTGTTAGTGTTCTTATGTGAAGAAGCATGAGGAAAAGAAATGAAATAGGCAGTATCATCCAGGGGACATTGAAGTTAGTTCATGCGAACCAAGAAGTTCGCACATGAAAAGGAGTTGTAGAGAAAAGGGGTTCATAGGATACTTCATTAATCTCACGTGATTCATGAATTAGAGGGGCTTCGTGAAGGAACATGCTTTGAAAAGTGGGGTTTCCTAGGATAGTCATAGGGCATAGGTGCATATAGGAGGATCTTCGTGAAGTGGAACGACATTCTCAAAGAAATACCTCACAAAGCAAGGGTGTCTCATGACGTAAGGTTTCATGAAGCAATATTCTTTGAAATGCATAGTAACCTTGTCTTAGCATGTGGGTCATGTGTGTGTGGAGGGAGTTTCATGAAACATAAACACTTTCCGACAACCCGATTCCCCCTGATGATCTCCTTCCTCCATGAAGTCACATGGAATTCATGAAAGACACCTATCAGGGAAGAGGTGTTTAATTAAATCATAGGTTGAGGCACTTCGTGAAGAAAAAGTACCTTGATGAGCTCATGGATCACAGAGCAAGGAGTGCATCATGTTTTGAGAGCTCAGAAGGTGAAAGGTCAGATGATCCCTCCTTTGGGCTAGAGGGGAGCACTTTATTTATAAACAATGGGTTCCATAAAGCAGTGTTTTCTTGGCGTGAAGAGAGAGTTTGCTCAGCAGCGGGCTCGGGACCGTCAAAGTGGTTTACGGGGCATCCCACCTCATTGCTCCGTGAGGGGATCACGAACGTCAAAGGGGTTCATGAGGAATCCCGCCTCCTTGCTCTGTGACAGGATTGAGAACGTCAAATGGGTTCACATTGTGGACCACCTCCTTGCTTTACTGCATGTTCACGAATGTCAAAGGGGTTTGTGGGGCATCCCGCCTCCTTGCTTCACGGCGGGCTTGTGAACGTC
Organism: Viscum album; assembly: GCA_963277665.1. NCBI lineage: Eukaryota > Viridiplantae > Streptophyta > Magnoliopsida > Santalales > Viscaceae > Viscum > Viscum album. Next base: position 2,084,599,247 of record OY728119.1, read on the forward strand.
AAAGGGGTTTGCGATATGGCCTGCCTCCTTGCTCCACCCGGGAAAGGGGCCATGGGGCCCTATGAAAGGGCTTTGTGTGGTAGCCCAAGAGAAATCCCTCTTTTTCTTATTTATCCCAACTTTTAGAGTCAAAAATTTCATATATGATCCTCCAATATTGCATAATTAATAATATTTAAGTAGTTTAAATTTTTTGGGTGTTAAATGATTCATTTTTCTTAATATGTTTTGTTACGTAAGTCAATTTTTTTATTGATATGATGTTTTCGATTCATATACATAATGATATTAATTTCATAAAAATTATTTTTAATTATAAAATAATAATAATTATTGAATAGTTAGAATAGGTAATGAATCTCATCGCGTTCGTGGAGACGGTAATCTGTACGTATGCAAGAGAAATAATAACATTATATTAATGGTGAAAACTTAAGTAATTTGATGGTATATCATATATAAAGAATAATTATAATGTTATATTTTTATTTAATTCAATTATACTAATTATTATATCCATCCAAATAATTAATTATTGAATAAAAAAGTACACCATAATGTAGAGACGGTAAGCCGTATGTACACACGTATGGTGACATTGTCATTCATATGATAGATAGAATAATGAATATGGTTATAACATATTTATAGTAACATAAGAATATGTTTAAGGTACTGGATTTAGTATTTTGGTACTTAGACAACAAACAATGTGAATGTGGAAGAAGAAAAAAATATTGAGTGTGGTGATTAAATTATTACCTCTTCTTTAGGTGACTCCTTTTTATTTGATCAAGAGATCTCACTAGGATGGATTTATGATGAATGTAAGTCATCTAGGTTTAATAGAGGGTAGTCGGGAAGATATTTGAGTAGGTTTTGGCCAAGAAAATTGGAATTGGAAGTGTGATTTTGATAGAAGGGGATGTACCTATTTATAAGAGAGGTGAGGGTCACTTTAGGAAAATCAGGAAATATTATTTTATAATAAAATAATTTTCTGTTTATAATGTCTTAAAATGGATTTATTTTGAGGCTAAGGTGGGGATGGGTAAACATATTCTCATATGATAGGTTTTAGACAATTCTAGGTTTCCATATTTACCTTATAGTTTAAATTAAACTCATAGTTTAATATTTTACCTTTTACCATGTCTTTTTGTATTTTTATATTAAATGGTTAATAAACATAATATAAAATTCCAAGAGAACCTCAAGGGGTTAACTAAATTCATATATATCATTATATAAGTCCTTCTTCTAAACCGTATATTTTTAGTAATATTTTATTATTTAATAATATTGTATTTGTTTTTAAAACACATTTATGTCAATTTTGACACTATTTAGTATTTGTTTTTTGTTAAAGACAACAAAACATTATTCATTCAAAAAAACATTAAATCAAACCTATCATGTCCTATTAACCTATAATATTAGTGTAATGCATCAAAAATACAATTTACATTTATTTTTATATTTATAATATCAATTATTTTAATCCTTAATTAAAAAGGAAATTACTGCATCATCATTGTGTCATAAATAAATTATATTATTTAATTTCAAAAAATTATAAATAAAATATCATGAGTTAGGAAATATTTTTATCTATCTAATTAATATTTACAGTAAAATTTATCTTGATAATAACCCTATATTAAAAATATTTTAGTTATTTAAATTTGATTTTAATACTTTTTACTCTTCTATAATTAAAATATAATAAATGTCATTATCTAATTATAGTGGCAAAAAAAGGATCATATTTTTCCCCTAAGGATCATTTTTTTATAAAATAAACACATATAATAGAATTAGTACTTGTGTTAGGGTAATTATAAAATCATTTTTACTATTAATTTCCCTATTTAATTTTATCCTTGGTAAATAAAATTCAAAAGTTACTATTAACCAAAAACTATTTTCATCCAATTGAATCACATTTTACTTATAGATGTTAACCATGTCTCTAAAATTTTTGAAATTCAATTCAAAAAAGTAGTAAAATTATGTTTTATGTAAATTTGAAAATGAACCTACAAGGTGGGAAAAATTCGTTAAATAGTTCAATAAAATTTTATATATCTAATCTTATTATAAAATGACACCAATAAATTAAATTGAACTAATATTGGTATTATATTTCTATTTTGACATAAAATAAATTTAAATAAAATAAATAATTATTTAAATTAGAAGTTGGTTTTAAACAATAACGTAGTGTTTTTCAATATTCATTAAAAATTGAATGTATTCAGAAAAATAAAAAAAATAACTATAATATAATATGTTATTCAGAATCCAAAAATGAAGTCTAATATGAAAAATAAAATTTATAAAATTTCAAAAATATGGTATTAAAATTCATAATGGCTAGTTTGATTAGTCATGGTGTGCTAGAACATGAAGTTGCATACTAAGTAAGCTATTATATTATTCAAAAAGGCGCGTACCATTAGGGATTGGGGTGTTACATGTTTATATGAATATAAGGTCATTATTTAACTACTAAATTAACATTATTATCCCTATATTTGGTATCATAGTGAATATTTTATTGTGGAATTCAAAAATTATTTTTATAAATAAAAAATATTATTGAAATAATTATATTTTAGGCTCATATTGTGGTTATTGATGATAAATATTACACCATGATGATGATAAATATAATTTTTTTTATAAAATACAATAAAAAATCTAAATCATTGTGATAATAATTTATCCCATGTGACAAAAATTGATTCAAACCATAGTTAATAATGTTGTGCTTATACAACTACACTAATCACAATTATGAAAAAAATGCATCTCAATGGACCTCATATGGAGATCCCAAATATAGAATTACAATAAAAATAATATTATTGTAATCCCCCTATATTCATAGAACATGTTCATGGTATCATCCTTACCATGAAATGGTATTTAATTTATAGAACTAATAATGGTGGTAGAAACTCTTGTAATATATAGCATAAAACCTAGTATTAACATATAAGACCTAATTTATTATAATACTTTAAATCATTCATATATAGTTCTTTAGGTGGAAATATATTATATTAGTATAATAATTTATTATTTATAAGATATACTATGATCAATGGATGATTTTACCCTATGAAACAACATATAAATATATAGTTTCATAGAAATAATACATCTTTGGATAGTATGTGCTAAAATATATCCCAATGAATGTCATTTTTTTGGGATGCATCATAGAGTATAATATTATGTTATATGGAATTTATATATAATTTATATTTTTTACAACATCAACCTTTAATTTATTATAAATTATTAAATATTATGCATGTTTAGGATTGGTGAATATGAATACACATGATATAAAAAAATATTATATGTCATTGAGGTAAGTAAAAATATGATTACTCTACACTATAAACATTTTTATTAGATATGAAAAAAAGGAAAGAAACATTGTATGATGACTTGACCCCACAAATACTACCCCAAACCCTAAAAACTCCCTTACACCACAAACTCCTATGTGGGGCCTGTGTAATATACACTATTAAATGATATTAACTTCATTATAAATAACATGTTATTTTTTTGGACAAGTGAATAATTATAAATTAGAGTAATGAGGAGCTAAAAAAGAGATTTATTTATGTCATAATGATATCATGTTGTGTTTGTAATGATTGATATAATTTTTATTAAAATAAATCATTTTTGAATATTATTTATTATTGGACTTTATTTATGGAATGTAGATACAATTCCCATATAGTGGGAGTATTGAGGGTTTCAACAAACTATTTATTGATCTTTATCATCTATAGAACTCATTAAATTGATCCAGAGTATTTATATTTATAAAATAAATTGAGTTAGAATAATAAATGGATTTTATTAATAGATTTAGTCATTTTATGTTTCCATTTAGTCATTTTTAGTATAGTTCCGTTTGGAAGGTAGTATCGTACATGATGTTTAAAAAACACTAATGATAAACCCATTCATTTTCAATAGAAATTTTTCTTATGGATGATGATTTCACCAAATAACATTTATTATTATAATCAAATCTTATATTATTTTATTATTTTATCTAGTTATGGATAATAATTATTAAATTAAAATATATTATCAATGTGTATATAGAAAATAACATTTTAAAAAAAAAAAATAAAGATGCAAATATTACAAATCATAATAATTATTTTATTCTAGTCGGGATTTCTAAAATCCCATGGATTTTGGAATACTCCATGAATGATTAATACTATTTTATTTTCTAAGATAATATATATATAAAATTTTTATATTCTTGAAACTGTGTAGTGATTATATTGCTTATTTTTTCAGAAATAACATTTAATATGGACAGATTATTTTAATGAAGAAATATTTTACATAAATGTAATTTCTTAATTATCAGATATGATGAATTTATTATCTTTCAGTTAATTATTTGTGTTATGAAATAACATGTGATGCTAAATTTGGTATTATGAGATCTATAACACATCATGTTTGAGGTAAATAATATAATGTGGAGATTTTGTTTTAGTAAATTTAAATGTTTGAATAAGTTTCATTATTTGAAATCCTAGTGCAGTGAGAAAATTATTATTAAACAATGTAGAAAATGTTATTGTTTTGTATTTATATTGATTAAATTTTTGAATCAACAAATAATTTATTTTTTATATCAGAATGATTTACAATGGATTTTTGTGATATTTATTATAATTTCAATTTAGATGTTACTCCCATTCCTTATATTTATATTTTATTATATAAGAAGTAGATAACATACATGAAATGTTATGTCACTCATGTTATGCCACATATTAAAATCTCTATCCAATTTGTGATCCTTTTCAAAATTAATATTAATTCTCATTGATAATAATTTATGTTTCCTATAATCTGATCATAACAGAATTATAATATAAATGTATTGGAATTTTTTTATTGATAATGGATTAAAACGTTAATCTAGATAAATTTTTTTTAATGGGTGAAAATTATTTATTAACCCCCTATCAATATTCTATGACCATATTGGATGTTTATTTTTATCAAATTAGTGGTTTTCATTAAAGAACTATCATCTATCTCTTCATAATGAAGTGTATTTTTCATCTTGGAGAAACAACATTCCATAAACAGAAATTGAATCCCTATATTAGATATTAATATATTATATATATGGATGTAAGATATGAATTTATTTATTTGATAAATTGGAGTATTTGATATATATATAATTTCAATAATAATTATAAATCATTAATGATGAAGGAATTTATCAAAATATAAATAAAAAATTTAATAGGATGATTATATGAAAAAAATTATTATATTCAATATAGATGAAGGTTAATATGAATGTGAAAACATGTAAAAAACCAAATAAATATGAATAATTATTTATAATATTTAAAAATTAAAAATATATTTAATGAATAATTGTACAAAATTATACCAATTTAATATTTTAATGTATTCTTAAAAATCATTTTTCCCATGAATACATTTAATATTGGGCTTAAGAATATAATTCTTATACCAACCCAATGATTATCCTCAAATGTGGCTCTTAAAAATAACTGAGTGTAAACCTGTATTTGATTACTCTATAACATAAATTCCCAATGGTAATATTCATTAATAGTATAACAATAATATTATTGGTTATGTATTATAAACTCTATAACTATTGAAATGTATATAATGATCTTAAATTTAATAAATAAATTTTGTTGGTTCAATGTAGATTCTATGTATTTATATATAATGTGGAGTTACATATTTTTTGGTTTCACCCAATTACTATAAAATTATATACTATGGAGAACTATAATTTGAATTCTATTTAATCCCATAAATGAATGTATCAAGAAGCCCAAATATTGAAGTGGGGTATTCTTATGCGTCCAAAAAATTTCATATAATATAGAGACACTATGAGTGATGAGAATATTTTTTAATTCTTAGTTATCATAATCAATATTGTGTGGAATATAATTAATAAATTTATATCAATAGAGAAATTTTATATCAATATTCATTTATTTATATTGTCTAATTTAAATAGATTGGAATATTGAACATGTTGGTCATATATGATATTTTACACATCATTTATACAATTGTTATATCCTTCAAAACAACTAAATTTTATTAGATCAATTTTAAATTCAATGGGATTGGTTCTTGTAAATAATGTTGTTGTTAGAAAAAAATAATATCTAAATCCTTATCATATGAGTGTCTAAAATGGTTTTATTTCTAGTTTAGTTATATACTATGACATAAATTGTTTTTAAAAATATATTTTATTATGAAAATTACAATAGTACATTTCTATATAGAAAAGATAATATAATCATATTATCTAATAAAATGTCTAAATTTATGATATTACAACAACCATGTAAACCAATGACTTCATTTTTTGCATTACACTAGCGGAATATACCAAAAAATGGTAATGGATAACAATTCATTGTGAAAAAATAGAATATTATATATGAAATGTGATATCATAAGAATTTTATTATGTAGTTTATGTTTTCCAAGATATAGTCATTAAAAATGGTTATTTTATGCATATAAATGGTTATCATTTTCACTATTGAATGAGTTATCAATTGATGAATTACGACACCATGACCATATCTAAAATAACATTGTAACAACAAAATAGGTTATGGTTATCCACATTGAATGATATTAGATTATGTGAACACTCAATCGATAGTCTATAACAAAATAGACTTGTATTTATTAACTTTAGTGAAAAATATTTTTTTTCTACAAATTTAAAAAAAACCACTATGATGATATTTGAAGAACAACACTAAATCCATGGGAATATTTTAACCCTTTAATATATTTATTAATATGTGACATAGTTTAATGTGAATTTTTATGGTAAATTTATAATGTACTAATAATTTTGGGAATATTGGGAGGAATAAAGGAGTTTAATTTAATTAGTGATTTTTTTATAAATTTGATGATGAATTTTTTATATTTAGTTCCCTCATTTAAGTATGAATTTGAAAATAACAAATATAAAATTACATATGATTGGTCATTTCTCTAAATAAAATATATTTTTTAATATTAAATTTAGGTAATGATTTTACATTAAATTTGATGTTTTTATATATTCATATACTTGTTTTAATAAATATCAAGTATTTTTTAATATAAATATTTTATTTTAAAATAATTCGTATCAAATTTTATAAAAGTGATTATTTTGAAATAAATATAAATATAGAGGTTTATTAATTTAAAAAAATTTACATAACACATACTAAATTATAAATTGTCTATTATTTTACTTTATGTGTTCCGAAAACTTATCAAGTTCAAAAGGTAAGAAAATTTCATCCATTTATTATATTATTGGATTTATATATTGTTTTTTTAAATTATTAAATGATATATTCATTATATTTAATGCACTAAAACTACTTATTTATATATTTATTCAAGAATTTATGGAGATACATCCAATGAATGATAATGCTTATTCTTTTTTCAACATTTACATTCTCCTATTCATGGGTAATGAATTTTCATCTAGAATTTAAATATTGATTATACATATTAGGTTCCATAATTGAGGATTAATTTAGGTCCCTATGGAATATTAGACCATGTATAGTTGGACTTTGGGTGGCTGAACTCGAGGTCTTGGGTCCGTTGTCTGTATGTGGAAAACGGGGTGTTGGATAATTATTTAAAAACATTGCTCTTATGGGGATTATTTATTTCATATTTGAGTGGGTTTCGTGAACCATGCACATTTAATTTATTTTAATTTATATAATTATAGAAATTAATTAATTTTTTATTGTATAAAAATCAATGATTTTTTTAATGTGTTATACAATAATACAGTTTGAAAATATTAATATTTTTTAAAGTAATGTGGATTTTAAAAAATAAATCCTTAGAAGATTGCATACATATAATAGTAATACAAGACATAAGTTATAGGATAATAAATCACCATAAAATAGTAAGTGTTAGATTTAATATAAAGAAATAATTTTCAAGAACTAATTAATCTAAATAGATGGTTTTTACAAATGCATGGAATCAATAGAATATCTAATTTATGGTTCAATTGTTTTGGGTGATGTTAATAATATTATGAGAATGAAGTTTGCATATAATTTCATTACACTTATATAGGGAACAATAATGTTTTATATAATAAAGGAATATTTTTGTTTTATACATTTGAAAAATAAGACAATGATCCATTTGCCCAATAGTCCGAGACTTGTATATGATATTAATTATATGATGACAAGCTAAAATAGATTAAATATGAGGAATATTATAAATAATAATCATTACATTGTGAAATATAGATCATATTAAAATATTCAATATGTTGGATTTAGAATATTTATTTCACTAATTCAGGTCCCATTTAATAAAATTCCTTATTAAATAAAAGGAAAACATGTTATTAATTAGAGAAAATATTTTTATTGAAAAACCCTCACCATCCTCATGATCACCTAATAAGACGTTGTGATAAAGATTAGGAAAATAGAAGATAAATGATCAATAATTATTGAACTATTATAGAAACATAACAATTATTCTTATGTAAGAGGGAATACTTAATGGTATTATGGAATCCCCGCTATAACATATAACTAGTGAAGACATATATCAAGGTACATATGATTTGTATTTAAAGTATTCAAATGATTTTTTCACTATCATTCTTTTATCCATAGTAATATACAAATGGTATGAGTTTTCAAGGTAATTTTTAGATAAAATATGACTTAATGATATATAATAACAACATATTTAATCCATATGATTATGTATATTACTGAACATGAAAGGATTGTGTCACCTTTATGTATTGATCTATCCCTAAAATAAATCATTCAAACAAATTAAGATATGAAATGATCGATTATTATATATTTCAATTTGAATGTTTTAACCATGAGTTTATCTAACTAACATTATAGGTCAAGGATTTCCATGAATTATATTTTAGGTCTATGCCATGGTGTCAATTTGAAAGTAATAATGTAAAATTTATATGACAGAATAAAAATACATGGGGGACTAATTTTTATCCTTTTCACTAAAACTAATTTGATGTGGCAAGAGAGGGAGTTAGTTATTCTAGTATAGTGAAAATTTTAACTGGAAAATAAAATCACTAGAATAAATTAATGGATGAATAAAGAGTCATGGATTGTCCACACAATTAATTAAAGTTATATAATTGAATTATTTCATTTTTTGGATTATATTTTTGACATTTCAACTATCATTATTTTGTGGTTTTTAATTATATCCTGAATATAGTTATTCAATGTTTGTTGTTTTTTGAATTTTAAAACATTAAATGTTTTGGTAAAGTGATTGAATAATCAATAGTTATCATCATATATCCATGTTGTGATGTGTTGGAGGTAACATTATTGTGGCATGTTCATGATTTTTGTACTATTGCACAATCTAGTTAGACAATTTGTGGGATCTATCAGAAAAAAAGATACTATTCTAAATAACCCTAAGATCAATTAGTTTATTTATCCTCCCCAAAAGATCACATTAATCATTAAAATTATCCCACATGTAGATTATCATCTCCCATAATCTCTAATGGTGTTATCCTATTGATTTATATGAGTTTGAATAAAGAAAACACTTTATTTCATATCATTTTTTAATATTCTCATCTATTCATCCCTTATTCTTCCATTATCCTATTTTTATGCTTCATTAGATATAAATTGTACACCCCAAAACATTAAATTATATCTCTTATTAAATTTAATCACTTTTATAGCTTACATTTCACACAAGACCATGTTAGAATGAACAATGATATAAAATTAATTGTCATTATTTTAACACGACAATTATAAACTAAGCATTACATCAACATAAATGAATAATTATAAACATGTTATGAAAATTATATATTATATAATTAATTTTTTTTTTAATATTTTCAAATTATTTAATAAGAATCATATAAGAATTATTCCACATTTATGCATGAAGAGGCTATATTTTTCTAAAAACAAATTTTACATCCTTTTAACAATGAAATTATTTTATATACAATGGTTATCATATTTATATTTTTAGATTTACTAAATAATACTTTTATTTTAGTCTATAAATTTAAAATTTATTTTGGTTCAATTTTTTGTATTTCTCTGAAAAGTTTCATGTTTTAATGAATAGTTAAAAATGCTAAATTTTATTTGAAAACAAATTTAATCCTCTAAATAATTTTTTGTGTTAAATTTTAAATTTTATTGGTTTTAAAATATAAATTCTGTATAGTTCTATAAATTAATTTTATTTAGTTAATTAGAAATATTTTTAAAATAAAATTTTATATAAAAACATGTTAATCTTTTTATAGTTTTACAATTTAAAACCTCTTATTTCCCTTTGCATCAACCGAATTAATTTTCTATAAATTAATGAATCACATCTTTCTAAATTTTTAAAAATGGATTCTATATTAGGAATATGTGTGTACTGGTTATTTAGATAGTTATCATTTATTTTTTGGATAATAAAAATTGTAATTGTAGTAATTTTTTTACAAAAGTTAAGGGTAAATTCAGTAATTAAAGTTAAAAAATTGTAAAACTTGAAAAGTCATATTGGATAACTATATTTTATTATGAACAACTAATTTTATAATTGGAATAATTTAATGGACACTATTTCATGAATAATACATGGATATTATTAAAAATTAATGGATGTGAAAAAATGTGACACTCCTTTCTTAAAAGTAGAATAATATTAATATAGAGATATCCAAGAGATAACTTCAATCATAAATAGTATCTACAATGACATAATAATTATATATATCATAGTAATTTATTTATAACTTTTAGATATTAAATCAATATCAGTATTTTTTACACAATTATGATGAAGAAATTATTTTATTAATAGAAGTATGATAAAAATGATATTAATAATATTAATATAAATATAATATGAATTACTAAAGGTTTAATAGGAATTTTATAAATTACTATGTCATGTTATGAGTATCCTAAATGGTTTTTTTAATTTATATTTCATGTTGGGTTTTATTTAATTTCAATGAAATGAATTGTGAGAAAACATATAGTGTTTATATATTATGAAAATAACATTTTATTAAATTATTTAAAATTATAAAAAATATTTTAAAAAATAGGGATAATTATAATTTCAAAAATTTCAAAAATATTCTATTTATGGAAAATTTAATACCACATATGAAAATCTTGATTACCATTAAATGTTTAGAATATTATTAAAAAATTAAGTTGATTAATTATAGATAAATAAAAAAAATAATCATTAAAATAAAATCAAAACATGTAGAACTTTTATTGGATGAAATTATTTTGACCCATTCACATATTTGATTCTAAATCAATTAATCTAGAGCTATTTTTAATTTAATATCAATTTATAATAAATTACTAGTTTTGATGATTCCTAAAGTGCCCTCCCCTCTCTTATAAAAGGCCACCCTCTTCTTTTATTCACACTTATAAAGAGTTTTCTATAATGCCAAAACCAAAACATTTCTGCTCAAAACATCCATAAATACATCATAGATACCATAAATTATAATGATAGACAATCAATTGAGTTATTTGGTTCCAATGAAAATGAGGTACATGAGGAAGAAGCAGTTGTTTTTTCAATTCAATCAATGTTATTTTCATCTTATAAATCATTTTCCTAAGTTGTTTTCATACTATGGTAATAAATACAGAATCTAATATATTCTGATATTATTATATTATTTTTGGAAAACCATATACCTTCTTCTATACGAATATAACATAATACAATGTCACCTTGCATCCGTACGTACGACTTACCATCTCCACGCCATGGTGTAAGATTTTCTTCAACAATACTTTATTTTTATTGGTATAATGATGAATATATAAAATTTAAATATTAAATATAAAAATATATTTTTTATTTTTTATTTTTATTCTATCCATCTCGTCACCCTTTACCATTATAGAATGTTACCATCACTCATTTGTATGCATGAGATATTGTATCCACGACGCGGTAAGACTCATCCTCTAATTGAACAATTTTAAATTGATTATGAAAATTTATATAATGAATGAATACAATATTTTTTAACATAATATCATGATTTATTTGAATAATGTATTTATAATTCATAATAAATAAGGATTTCATGACAAAATGAAAAGAATAAAATGGAGAACATCTGGCCTGAAATTATGATAATAATGAACTATTATTAAGAAAATGATTTAAGAGGATCATATATGATATGATAAATAAGGGATATAGTTCTATTATAACTTAATATCATTATTTAACCATTATTTATGAGTTCACCGCTCCCTCTACTAGAAGAGATTTTTAGGTAAGGGTTAAATTCACAATCTATTTATTTAATTGGAATTTTTTACATTGTAATTTACTATGACATATTTATCATACATATACATGTTTCATAAAAATGTATTTAAAAAACATACTTTTATTTTTAAGAAAATTAATGAAATTTTCATCCATGTCCAATTTTATAAAAAGGAATATTTTTTCCATTTTCCGTAAAAGTTATTTGGTTTGAAATTTTTAGCAAAGTTTGAGGATAATGTTTTTTCCTAACTTATACAGCGTGGGAAGATTTTTCTAATATCAGGATGCATTTTGGTTTTCATGCTTCCATTAAAATATTACAAAATTCTTTTCAATGAAAATATTATCTTTTAAATTTTATGGAATTTTAAAAAAATATTTTCAATAAAAAATTGTATTTCTCTAAATAAGTTTCTCATTATTTTATTAAATCATTTCATCTATATCAAAATTCATTATTACATATTATATTTAATTAAAGTTGATTTGATACAAAAAAATATTTTTTTTTAATTTGATGTTTTATGAATATTTTATCTATGGATATTGTATTTTTAAACCATTTATGGTTTCTGGATAACATATTATGAATTCATATTCTAGTTTTGTAGTTGGGTTTTGGCTTAGTGGTAAGCACCCCGTAATACTACATGAAAAATGGGGGTTCAAAACCCATTGGGCGCAGGTACTGTAGCAGGTACTGTAGCAGCGACAATACTGTTGATCGGCGGGTACTGTAGCGGCGGTAGGGCACTGTAGCGGCGACGGTACTGTAACAGTTGGGTTACTATTCACAGAATAGGAATTTGGGCAAAAATTTGGGCCTACGGGCTATGTAATGGGCTACTAGCCCACAGGGCTTTCGGGCTATGTAATGGGTCTCCCTCTACCCTATTAAAAGAGGTATTTGCTTTGCTTTATCATATTCTAGTTTTATTATGAATGTTAATGTTTGTTATATTTTACCCCTTTTGTAAGCCGAAAGAATTAGACATTATATGTGATTGGAGGGGACCACTATAACCCCATGATACATCAGTAGGTCTCATGAGACAAGCTAGTTTGTGTTTTTAACTATTTATTTATGGTGTTTACTTGAATTCATAATAGTATGATTAGAATTTATAAAATTATGCATTACATCTTTATGAGATTAGTTGATGATATTACATGTGATTATTCACCTAGTAGAACATCCTTATGAATGTTTAAATGAAATTATTTGATTTATTATTTCTATATAATGCCCAATGTTTTGTTTAAAATGAATTTGATTAATTTTTATACCTTTACACAATTTTTTGTGCTTATTTAGGATAGTTTATGCTAATATTTTTATCCTTACTAGGTATCTGAGATCACCCCCTTTTATTGTAATATTATCTCTAGGATGCGAAGAGGTTTATTATAACTATTTTATAGGGTTATTCTAAGAGATATAATTTTTTCAATGTATATACTATGTTACTTTTCATTTTATTATTTAATATAAAACATATCTTTGTTTATTGTTTTTACAAGGATTCTAAAATGATTTTTCATTCAAAATATAATTCCTTGTTGTCAAACTAATATATTAATGTAATGGGTCAGCTCTGGCTTCTGGGGTTAGTGAATTACAATAAATCATGACCATGTTCAGGAATATAGTATGGGAATTCATGATGATATTGGTTCTTATAGATTATTATTTGAAAACAATTCTCTAATATTCGTGTAACTGAAGACAAAAACACAATTTTGATGGATATAATGAAATGTATTTATATAAACTATTTACTTTTGGTAGACTTTTGGTTGTTTTGATTATTTCAAAATTATGATATTATACCATGATTGAACTATTTTTATATAAATTATAATTTTTCTTCTTGTTATATTTTATTTTTCATTTATTAAGAGAGTTTTTTAAATTACTTTATTGTGTTATATTGAAAATATTAGTTTTTATTATCAAAAAGGGATTGATAAATTTTCATTTAGTTTTTTTTTTCAGAATAATATCTAATAGAGTTTTTCAATTGGAAATGATTTGTATAATATATTTGTCATGGTTTTACATTGTCTTAAACCATAAAATATTACTTTTCAATTAATGTGATATGATTTTTAGTGTTAATAATATTTTATTATATGAGGCATGGTTATTTCTATAAATTTTTATTTTATGATATTAATGTTTATTTTAGGGTATCTTGTTTCTATTTGGATATGCATGGTAACCATGGGTAGTTCTAATAATAATTCAGATATTTGATATATAATATTGGAATTCTATATGGATTTTATCCATAGTCAATATTTCTTACTCACTGGGGTGTTACTGAATTATGATTCCAAGGTTATTATATATCTACCTATTTTATGTTCACTATATCCTGATAGGTTTTATTTTAGGGAGTCTATTAAATCGAAATTATGATTAAATATTGGAATCATATTTCTTAATTTTTTCAAATCATATATTACTTGCTAGATGCCCTTGTTTTTTTTGTTTTTTTCATAATTTTTTATTCTATTTTCTTACATGTTCAAATTTTTTGTTCACATATAAATTCATTTGTCTTTAATAAACACATGCAATGTGATTTGAATCTTCAGCATGTAGATATGTCAACATTGGTAACTAATAACTACATTTAAATATAGTTCCATGAGTTTACTCCATAAAATTTTTTATTAAGATACATGGAGGTATCATACAATGTAAATTATAACACCTAAATTACACTAAAATGGAATATATAATCTATTTTCTATCTCATGTTTCTAAAATAAATGCAAATATTTCAATTAATTGTGTACTATGATGCCTACTTCTTGTTTTGGTTGACATGTTGACCATATAGATATCAAGGGCCATTAGTCGATATCATGTGTGGAGTTTTTTAGTGAATTGGTCATATTGGTTTGTGTATATATTATACTCTATAGAATTAACTTCTTTATGGAATCTAATAGGTTACATTAACTATTAAATTCATGTCATGGATACCCTCTCAAATTGGAACCTACCCTAAATGATCATAATCCCAAATGATGTTCTCAATACCCATATGTTGGAATATAGAACCTAGGAAAGAAAAACTAAAATAATGGAATATTTTGACCAAAATAATGTAGACTACTTTACATAAAAATGTGTATATATGAAACAATTGATGAAAAAATGAAAATATATTTCATAATAAATAGAGAAAAAATTATTTGAAATAATTGAAATGGTAACAAATTAATCTCTAATAAAATAATACATCTATAGGGGATGATAAAAATAAATCATCAACTCCAACAATCTATATATGATAGTGTGAGATACTCACGCCATCTCACCTTACAGCTATCTAACCTTATCTTATATAAAATCTCACTATATCACTAGAGAACCTTGTCATTCCTTACATTAAAGGACATTCAATGGTCTATGCATTGTTAAAGGGATGTGTGTGTTATAACCTTTTAGGATCAGTAGGACCCTAAAAAGGTGTTCTATATAATGTCTCTAAATAATAATCCATGAACGATAAAATTTAAATAAAATAAATAAATATATACATTTTACAATTTAATATCAAAATCATCAGAAAACAATTTAATTTACAATTTTTTTTCATTTCCAAAAAATAAGTAAATTAGTTTGATTGAAATACAGATACATATATCATAGAATATATATTAAGGAAAAAAAATAATGTATCTATTTTCATATCAAAGCCATTGAAATATAACAAAAATACAAAAAACCAATATTTCCCTAATTAGCTAAAAGGACATTTAATATCCCTCTGCGAATAACATTAGGTCCGATTATTTTGGACACATGTACATATCATAGTTAATTTCTCGTGAATAAATCCACTATAAAAATTGATTATGTCAAGATAATAGAGTGAAAAAAGTGAACCCCAAAAGGACCAACAAGTCCCAGGAATAATATGCCTTTAGAGTAGAGGAACACCGCATGAATGAACCCACAAACAGTTGATTTGGAAAACTAGTAAACCTTCCATCTATTTACACAAGGATTACAATGTGCTATATTTTAAATACAAATTCAACAATCAATTTCATCAAAACCATTATTTTAAAACCATTCCACAATGGCTTCAAAACACCTTTTTATTTTTCCATACTATGAGAAAAGAAAAGTGTATTAAAAAACCATTTCCAAAGACACAATTAAAATAATGAAATCATTACATTTCAATGAAAAATAAATTTATCAATAGTAGATAAATGAATTTCACCAAAATAAACAAGATATGGAACTACCTAACTCAAAATATGGGTCCCACATGACTGTAATGGGATCTACTAACTAGGATGAACAAGAAATGAAAATGATGACCATATACCCAATACACACATGTATAAATTTATTTTATTTATCAAAATTTTCATAGATGATGATAGATATCACATTATATGTAGAACATACTACCACTAACCCAAAACCAATAATGGATCATCCTCTAGAAATATGTAAAACAAGAGATATAAAAAGAATCAATAAAAACTATCACCACGATTCAATAAAGCTGATAACGTAATACAACTGCACTTCCATGATTAATGGAAATGAATATTTAGAATAGATTACTCACCCCGAGAGACACTAAATATATCCCTAATGATCAAATTCTGAAATAAATGACTTGTAAGGGAATGGGGATCACAATATCATAGTGTGGTGCTTCTACATTTATATTTAAGTGGTATTTAGAAGAATGTAATGGAAATCAGTTATGAAGAACCATTAAATCCGAACTCATGACACATGCACAGTTTGTATAACATTTAATCATTGTGTGATGAATGAGGTCCATGTATTCCAATAAACATATATATATTTATTAAAAATAAATTCTTTTAAATTATAGGATGTGTAAAATTTACATAGAATGTAACATTTAAAGTAGTTTACTAATCACACAACTTTATTTGGAAATAAATTAAATATTTGAAAACTAGTTACAAGTTGTGAAATCACCCATAAAGAAATAAAAGAAAAAATTATTTACAAAAACGACAAAGAAAAATTGGAATTCTCCGAACATTAGAAGAACATACAATGTAATTATATGTTAATGCCTAGAATACATTAATTCAAACAATCATATGTCCCTAAAAATTAGGCCATATTCCTTAAAAATATCTCTTTATTTGAGAGTACATATACACCCCCAATTAAGAAGAAAAAAAACTAGAGAAAACAAATATAAATGAAAGATGGAAATGATTTGTTATATTGTGGACATCCTATAGAAAAGTTTGGAGATTATAGTTTCTCAATATATGAGATCTTTTGAGAACTGTACCTCATGATATATGTGTATTATGGGTAACATTTTAGTAAATAAATTTGTATATTAAATTATAATGGTTAGTTCCTCATGTCAGATACTTTCCTCTGGCTTAGTTATATAAGTAATGTACACAACTTTATACGGTATCGACACCCCCACCGTTGATAGATTTTACAAAGGATATTCACAATCTTCATAGAATTTTTATAAGATCATTAAATAGCTCAGAATATTGAATGTGGTTTCATTATCTTGATAGTTGATATGTGATATATATATCAACATATAATCCCGGACAATTATAGAATAAAAAATTACAATGTTAATGACTTTGACATTCAAGGTAAGTGTTTGATCATAGGCACTAACTTTTTATGATTCCATCGAATTAGATTCAATGATCACCCAACTAGGATTTTTTATTTATATCCCTACTTTGATGTATCAGGGAATTGTTTAAATATTTATAGACCACATTCGAGGTATTAATGAATTCATAGATCCATAATCATGTAAATAAATTTTTATTCTGGATTGAATATGAATTGTTCCTCGGATAAAATCATTTTCATGATCCACATCAGAAGTATTAATAGAGTATGAATTTCAGTTCTCTTTTTGATTTACTGGATGATTATGCTAATTTCCCTAATGAAATATTGGTTTAGTGCACTATCATTTATTGTTCCATTTCTCCTTAAAATTTAATCATTGGACAATGGGTTATAGATTAAGTAGTTCCTTCCTTTCCACGATTAGATTTTAATGATTTTTCGTGTTTGTTAGACTTTTATAAGATGGGTGGCCTTATCTCTAACACATGAATCATTTACTAACACATGAATAGGATAATCATCCAGTAAATGGGGATCCTTATGTTTAGACGTTTTATAAAAATGATTTCTAGGTTGTTTACCTATAAATAGATTATACATATGTTTTCACAAATGTTTTCTAATACTAATTTTGAAATTAAAAAACCCGTTCTCTGATAGAAACTTTTATGTCATGTACTTTTTTATATTGGTATATATTTATTTCATATCAAAGAACTCGATGGGTGACTAAACCTTCTAGGAAGGACTAATACCACCATCTAGAGTGCTTTACCTTTCTAAATGAAACACTTTGGTCAGGGGTAAATCATTGACCAACCATCACATCAGAGAGTTCACAAGAAATAAATTTCATCCTTTTCACTGATTCCAACTATAGTGACCCAGAATTGCATAAATTCTAATTAAATTAATTTTTGGATAAAATATGTATTAGTGATACGACACAATATCCAATGGGTTAATGTCCTATGAAAGTTTGTCTCATAAATTAGTAGATGAAAATAAAAAAATAATGTGATTTATGTTATTTTTATTCTTCCCTATAAATATTTTATGATATTTTTAGAACATTTTTTAATCTATATAAATAACAATTGGAATGTGTGATCATAAAGCCACATATGGGGAACAATAATAGACCTCATTAAATAGTGAATGTGTGACAATAATTTACATCAACATATCATAAGCATGGGGTCATCATTATTACCAGGACGAAAATATTTGATAAATTCATGTCCCACTGAATATGAATAATAATGAAACATCATAACAAATGTGTAAAATACCAAACATTGTTATTATCAAATCTTCTGTCAGGTTTACAACTAATATATTTTCATTAATAATATCTTAAATGTTGTGAATAAAGATAGAAACATATACACATATATTACAAACAATATCATTAGATATATTTTCATCCAAATTCATAGGATGGATATATAATAATTTTCCAACCAATCACATCAAAAAATGATCAAATTAAAGTATTACACATAGATGGATAATAATCATAGTCATATAATAAATCATGGAATAAAATTGGTTTCATAAAATATATTGCATATCATACATCATGAGTTGAATTTAAGGACTCCAAAAGGAGTGATGGATATCATACATTTGGAAAAATATTCTTCATCAAATGGAGAAAAATTAATAATGATTCAAGAGATGATATAGAATACAATGATTTTTCTGAAAAATATTTTCAATTGCCTAGAATATATTTTCGAATTGTAAAAACATTTATACCTAGAAAATATATGTTAAATAATGTTGATAGGATATATTGTGGACATTATATAAACATTAATTCTAAAATCAATGTGAAATATGAAAAAACTCAAAAGAAAGATTTTGGTTTTGAGAAACCCCATACCTTAACTCCTTATTTATTTTTATTCTTTTCTAATTCTTAAATAATAACCATTGGTTAATTAAAAAAAGAATAAAATTTAAATTTTTTATTCTATTCAACTATTAATAAATTATTATCATTGGATTATATTTATTAGTTATCATTGTTTAAATTGAATCATTTAGATACAAGGTTTCCCAAAAAAAATATTATTTGAATTTAATTTTGTAATTTTGATTACATTAAATTTTATATAAATAATTTTTATCAATATGATTAAAATAAATATATTTATAAATATATATCATAAATATTTAATTATATCCATATATATGGCTGGTAATAATGAATGAAAAATGTTTATGTCATCATTAGAGTTTAACAAAATAAAACATGACATTCTGAAGTGGAGGTACAATAAAAATCAAATATAATAACCTATTATATATGAAAATTTATGTTAGATAAAATAATTAATAAAATATTGAAATACTAATTTTGTAATCTTATATGTTTTGAGTTTTGATGGAATTTATAAAAAGATTAATAAAAGAGGAAAACACAATGAAGAGTTCAGGAAATCATACATTCCTCTAGATGTTTCTTCTCCTATATGAATCAAATCAACCATGATTATTATTATTGGTTACTTATAGACAACCATAAATCTACACTTTTTAATATGAAATAAGGGTAGATAATTTTCACTATAATATGGTAGTGATGTGGTTTTTCAAGTGGAGGGAGAGGGGTTATATATACTGGAAGAGAGTGGTATTCTTGATTTAAAATAATGAATAAAAAACTATTTAAAAAGTAAACCATTTAAAATCTATATCAATGTAATTATGGATCATATATTAAAAATATTTAATGTTATAATGACTTTAATCCACTATATATCTATTTTTTTAATTTGTGAAAAAGGTAACTATAAAAAAATAAAATATGTTATTTTAATTTAATAATTTATAAATTATACATTTGAAAACACATTATAGATTTCAAAAAAAATTTAATATAATTAAATGGATCATACATTAAATATAATTATTTTTTTATTTGATTCATTTTTTAGTAATTTATTTGGTCCTTATTAAATCATGAATGATGTAATTAAAATTAATCTGTGAATGAGAAAAATATATTTACACTCTTCTCTTAAAAATTGAAGTATCACCAAAAATTTAAAAAATAATAAACATTTTAAAATTTCAAAATTATTATTTCAAAATTTAAATTTATTTAATCTATTTAATTTTTAAAACAAATTTCATTTAATCACTTATTAGGGAAATAAGGATTTTGATGAAATACCAAAATCATAGTTTATTAAAAAAGTTCTCATTTTTTCTATGAGTTTTTAATAATGATGATTATTTAATGGAATTATAATAAAAATATTTAATTAATAAAATTATTAAACTTATTTTTTAAATTAAAATTATTTATTTCGAGGTAAAATTACAATTCCAACAATCACATTACTATTTTCAATGGTTGATTTAATATTCTAATTGTGACATTACTATTTCAACGGTCACATTACCTCCTACAAATAAAACTAAATTCATGAAACAATCACTAAAATTAATACCATAGTTTTATATTTTTTATTTTCTAAAACTTCAATTGGTTTAAGGTATTTTTTTCATGAATAATTTTTTAGTCTTGGGGGTTATTATTGTATCAGATTTATAGGATATGAATTATCCAATTCTTATTTTATCTATTTATTTTTTTGCTATTGTAGTGTTTGGAATTTTGATGGGTTGAACAACATATTACTCTAACGAATATTATTAATTATATTTTTTATTTTCTATTTGATTTATATATATATATATATTAATATGTAATATAACAATATTTATTTCATGAACGTATGTGGGGTTTTTCTTAGCGGTAAGAACCCCTTAATTCTATATGAAAAAGAGGGGTTTGAAACCCATTGGGCGCAAGCACTGTAGCAGTAATGTAGCACACTGTAGTAGTGGTGGCACTTTAGCAGCGGCATGTCTCTGTAGTGGTGGTAGAGTATTGTAGAAATGGATGGTACTGTACAACACTATAGCAGCACGGGTACTGTAGCAGTAATATTCATGGAATGGGGCTTGGACCAAATAAATGGGTCTATGAGCCATGTAATGGTATAAATGCCCACTGGGCCTTCTGGATCTATAATGGGTCTCCCTCTACCCAGTCAAAGAGTTCATTTCTTTTCTTTAATAATAAATTAGGCTTCGGCCCCAACCATTTAAAAAAAATTTTTTTGTCATAAAAGAAATATCATTTATAAAATATAAAATCATCCAAAAATATAAAATCATACCAATAGATGAGAATATATTAGGCTATTTTGGCTTCATTTTTTCATCAAGCACTTTTTTATTCTCATCATACATATGGTTCATCCACATAACATTGAGATGTTGAGTTTTCTTGTTTCGTAGAACATTGTCTCTATAGAATAAGATGTTCGTTGGATACTCCTTATATAACATGTATTTCTATAGTTGTTCCTCCAAATGATTTAGAGAATTTTAGGGATCATGTATTTAAATCTAAATGAGAGATATGTTGAAGATATAATGAACATGTGACATATTTTTTGAAAGTGTAAATCGACAATTCAAAAATCATATTAGATGGATGATCTCATAGGATATAATGTGTATATATATACTTATTTTTCTATTCAAAACACAAAACTATATTTCATAAGGTAATGTGATGGAATACATTGTCTCCAACTTAAAACTCTATGTCTTGTAGACTTTTTACAGCATAACTATTCTTGAATCAATGAGTAACAATTATATTTATTTAGATGGATTTAACCTTATTTTTCTTCTCTTTTAAAGATCAGTTTTAGGTAGATTTCATTCACTAACATTATCCCAACAAGTATGGGTCCTACATCACTTCCCATATGTATATTCATATGGATCTAATTGATTAAATAAGTGGATGCAGTTATAAGATGGTAAAAAATATAATGGATTTTGTTGATCCATTCAAACATTAATTTGCATTGACCAAGATCTCAATGTGTTCTTAAGTAAATAAGTGGCCTTTTATGGATTGGAAATCTGTTTTTGGGAGATGAGACTTGGAAAAATTTAAATAATTATTTAATTCATGTCTAAGACCTCTCATTAATTTACAGTCAATCCTTGGAAAGTGATTTGAATTTACTGATCGTTATTCCCTATAAAATCTTATTGTTTATATTAATTATATCATATTATAATTTTTTGAAGAGAAATATTACTAAATATTTACGTTGTTACTATTAATTTGAGTTAATCCACCACAACATATATGAAATTATTTCATTTGGATTTATTCGAAATAGCAATAACAATGTTCTTGGTCATATTATCTTAATTAAAAATGGGTATAAAAAATGGTTTTGGCATCCCCTTAGTCTTTTTTTCCAACTAAAAGTACTCTTATAGATCACATTACACATTATTTGCAAATAATTATCTTTATTATTCAGTTATTCATGACTTATAAAATAATATTAAACATTTAAAAACCTATATAAAAAATAAGTATAGTGTATTTTTTGAATTAGGTACATTACATAACCACTTGTGGCAATAAATACATCATATTAAACGAAATGTTTTTAACATGCTTGTTTGTAAAACTGTGTGACAAGACGTGATGGCATACAATAGATAGTGGTGAGCTATAAATCCTAGTGATGGAAGAAATATAGAATAACATGAAGAACGTAATATATATTAGGAAATGGAAATATTAATGGGCAATAAAAGGGGTAAGAATCATAAACAAATCAATGATTCATGGGATAACATGATAATAATAATGGAAACATTGGACATTTTGAATCAACATAAACAATTCCTCATAAAAATAGGTCAAGGATAAGTAATTCAAAATCATTATTTAAAATTTCTCATGACAAATTAGGTTCACTCCCTAACACCTTACATGATTTCATAGGATAATAAAACATTACACAATTCATTGGAGTGATATAAAATTTAGGGCACAACCTACACTCCCATTTCATTCATTTGCATAAGTGCATCAAATAGATCACAATACAATAGATCATTCATTCTCATTATTAATTACATGATCAAATATTGTGTAATACAAGCTTTTATGTCCCAAATAAAAAAAATAATATATGTATAAGGTTTAACACACTTGATATGAAATGGGTAAATTATTGACTATATAATATTTTCGACATCGAGAATCGTGGTAAACTTTAGGTAGCCTAGTGCTATGTCATTACTATTCATAAAATGGGTTGATGGGGATCTCCCATAATTTGTACAAGAAATTGAAATTAATAGGTACATGAAAAAATGATAACTCAAGAAAGGAATTTGAAATCAAACGACAAATATAATTATGAATTTTGAATGAAGATGAGAAGGAATATAACATTTAACATGAGTATGTGAATCTGAATTCATGAAAGGATTTATCTATAAGCCTTGGGGCTCCAGGGGAGGTAATTAGATAGGAGAGGCCTGAGCATAGATGTTCTCAATATATTTTTATTTTAGAGAAATGGGATCAAGGGTCGGTTTATTTTTAAAATGAGTGTGAAATTATTTAGCATTTCTCAAACATATGTTTTGGACTCTATATAGTAAAATATCCAAAACCACGAATCATTCCATGAGTTTTTAATGGATATCATTATTCATTATCTCATCGGTCCAATGGATGAAATTAATAAAATAATACTCTTTCTAATATGGAATATAGACATTCTCTTAAGGAAATGATTTTAAATCAATAATATTTATCAATGGTTTTGGAAAATTCATAAAGGATTTTAAATTGCTAATAAAAAAAATAAGCTAAAAATAAGTTAAATTTAATAATATATTTGTTCTTGGATACCCTTTATTGTATTTATTAAATCACTTTAGGGGTATTATGATATCATAATACACACTTTATAATTATACAAAATTTTATTTTTTCCCTTATAATTGACACTCCCAATAATTATGGAAAAATCAATATCTGATAACATCAATGTTCTAATTCATAAAATAATGTTCATTTTATCAATTTTTTTTTTCTAAATATAGGTTTTTTTACTTTTAAAATTGAATCGACATTTATTGTGAATTAATTTTATTTAAAATAAAATTATATTAATTACATTTTTCCTCATTAAAATTATAAAATGAT
The DNA here is from genome assembly GCA_963277665.1 of Viscum album. Classification (NCBI taxonomy): domain Eukaryota; kingdom Viridiplantae; phylum Streptophyta; class Magnoliopsida; order Santalales; family Viscaceae; genus Viscum; species Viscum album. The sequence continues at coordinate 2,084,624,389 of OY728119.1, forward strand.
TTAAATTTAATAATAAATATTTATTAATAGTATTTCTAATAAATATTATTTATGTCAATAATAAAATAATTCAAAAAAATATAAACCTAAATTGAATTTTAATATTAACTTAAATTTGACTTTTTTTTATATCAACATAATAATTCATTGAAAATATAGAAATAATAAGATGAAGATATATTCATTATTCAATATAATATACATATTCATATTATTAGAGTCTCTATAAAATTATTTTTAATACAAATGAAAACAACTTAATAGTAATATTCATGAAGGTGAGACTTTAATGGGGTGGTTTTACATACATTATTTTGGTCATGATCTCGATGCGCTTGTACATCTCCCGTAACTAGTTTCTATCATAATTAATATGTTTCATATCATCCTTAAATATTTCATGGGATATTCATAGAGTTTCAATTACACAATAAATCTCTGATAAATGGTCATCATAGGGTAAGATACTACTGGTTGAGTACATCACATTAATTTTCTATCTCAACTAGATTTGATAAAACCCTATATTTATAATGATCAAATGATTACAGTTCAACAACTATATTATAAATTTTTCTTATGCATAATATTCATTTTATTCCAATAAGATACAATAAAACTGAATAATTGAATGTGTTTTCCCTAATAATAATAAATTTAAATCCATTTAACTAAATTGAAAGGGGAGTTTTTTTAAAATAGAATGAGCCTTTACTATCACCCCCCATACAGAATTTTCTCCTTTGAAAATTTCATTTCTTGAACTAAAACAGTTGAGGGTAATTTTGTTTCACCACATCCCCTAGTTCCCATGTCTCTTATTCTAAACTATGGTTTCTCAAAAGGACATTGGTCAAGATTACCGTATTGTTTCTTATAATTAGGTTTCTATGATCAATGATCACATCCGGTTGATACCCATATGAGAGATCATTCACCAATGGTTGCACCTATGGATTACATGTTTGGGGTCCGGTATGTACTTCTTCAAGTGGAATACATGGAATACATAATATAATTGATATAGGTTTGGGGGAAGTGATATTAAATAGGCCACTACTCCGATAAAATTAAGGATCTTAACTGGAATGATGTATCTTAAAAAATTATTTCATTTCTTTCTAAATCTCATGAAACTATTCCATAATGATATATAGATAAATTCATTGTTTACCATAGTGAAATATATATCTCATTGATGATTTTCAGCAATGAAAATTTTCCTACTCTAATAAGCCTTGGTGTGATACAGAATAGTCTAAAAATTTTCTTCCATTTCCTCAACCATTTCAGGATGTATTAGTTTTCATTCCACATAATTGACTTAACATTTTGGTGTTATGTATTTCTTTCCATAATGGTCTATATAGGGAGAAATTTGAATTATTGAGTGGAAACTATTCTTGAATGATAATTACACCATTAAAAGATGTTGATCCTATACACCTTGGAAATAAATTGATAATACTATCAACATATCCTAGAGTTTCTGGAAATCCCACATTGATTTTCCATATGGATGGGTGTGACAATTCAGGATGAATTATAACTCAGTATTTAGAAATTTTTGGATACACTTCTAGAACATGTAGGTAAGTCCTCTCTCTTGACAAGATATAATCATTTGTGGTGTTCTATGCATCCTCTTGACTTATCTATTTTATATCCATTAATGTTGATCAAATGGGAAGTCCTCTCGATTAACAATGAAGTTTATAGTCTTTGTATGAATGTCTTACACAACCCATATAGATTTATTTCCACTTGATGACAAAATAAGACATGTGACAGTGTCCATTATGATGTTTTCCAATTTACATGCCGATGTGGGTAATGATCGCCTCATCCCCATATATTTATTCATTTCATCCTTCACATGATGACATACATGACACCCTGATTTTTATTACATGATCTTATACTACATAGTGTCCCACCAACAGTCCACTTGGAGATCTTAATGCATCTCTTTCTTCCTGGATGGATAGAGAATATTGAACTATGTGCGTCATTTAATAGATCCTTCTTTAACTCAGGATTTATTAGTACTTATGATCTTGTTTGAAATATAAAAATTCCTTTATTAATATAGAACTCCATGGATTTACCTTTTCATAAATATTCAACATACTTTTTAATTTCAACATAATCTCTTTTATCATCCATTATCATTTTCAATAGGGATGTTTGACAAATCACTTGTGAAAGAATTGATGTTGTTCCTACCATTATGATTCCCATGTCCATCCTCTTCAATTATAATATGATTAGATCCTTCTAAATTCCCATAAATAATAGATTTTATGGATCATCTCTACATACAGTTTCTACCAGTTTTTTCCTTTTCAGGGATAGTTGATGATTGTGCAGTCATAGTCACTGATTAGAAATATCAATTTTTTGGGGTGAATATTCATATCCTTTTATGTGAGAATATACTTGAGGCTTTTTTTAATACGTATATTTCTCACACTTCTCCCAAAAGAGATAATTCCACCATATTTTCAACTACAAGAATGATACTAATAACTCGATATTAGGTGTTTGGTTGATTTGTTCATGAATTTTCATCTTCCTTGAATCATATTCTATCACTATGTCGTTTCTTATTAACACAGATCCCAATTCCTTCTTTGAATCATTGCTTAATACCAAAATATTCTATTCCATTATGGGTAGTGTGAGTACAGTGGTAGTAATAATCCCCCATTTCAACTCCTCCAAGCTATATTCACATTCACCATTCTGTGAAAAAAATAGTCCCTTTTGAGTTATCATTGAATGTGGGTTTGATAATCAAAATAATTTTCACACAAATCATTGATCGTGCCCATATAATCCATGGAAATACATGATATTTTTCATAGATACTGTCATTGAGTCCATCTATTTCATCTGAAATTTATGGTTATATATATATCCTATTTATTATGATAGTATTTCCAAATAAAAATGATTCGTTTAAATGTAACTCAAATTTTCTATACTTTGATTAATAATTATTCTTTTGTAAGTTGTTTAGCAGAGTACTCAGATTGTCCCAATGCTCCTCGTTTCTTTTGGGGTATATTGGAATATCATCTATAAAGGATTCCAATTTTTTTTATAGTAATATATAATGTCATTGTTCATCATGTACATGATTATTTTTATTGTATTAGGGATTCTTAATGGAATTACTATGAACTCATAGTCCACATTCCATATACGAAATTCTATCTTTGAGATACCCTCATTCTTCACCCTAACATCAAAATATCCCAATCATAGATACACCTTGGAGAAGTGTTGTGCAACAAATATCTGATCAAGTAGTTCATAAACATGTGGTTGGGGATAATGGTTCTTTATCATGATCTTCTTGAGCTTAGAAAAATAAATATAATGTAGCATTGACCCATCCATATTCTTAATGCAGTGGAGTAGTGACCCCCACATTGATGCACTTTTTCATATAAACCCTTTTTTCAAATTCTATTCTTGTTATTTTCATCCACTCAACATCTACAACACCCATTAAATAAGGATTCATGGATAATAGAAATTCCCCAGGTGTAAGCTCGATTAAAATCTCAACCTGATAGCTATGCAGAAGACTGAGAAATTGTTCAGGAAAAAATAAAAAATATTCCCTCAAATGGGGAATTTCATCAAGGTTGATCCGTTCCTTAGAATCAATCAATTTTTAGAAATGATTCCATTTAGAGAAATAATATCATCTTTTGATATGTTTCTATTAATGAATATTCATCTATCTCTTTGCATTTGAATAGAATCCAGAGACTATTTTTAATACAGAGTGAGATTTCCTTCCCATAGAAATTTATGTTGGCTCTATATAGGTAAATCCATTAAATACCCAAAATTTCATAAAATTACAACTAACAGAGTGAAAAAATGTTCTATGGTATTCTCATCCTTAAAATTATGACAGGGGAGGATTTGTATACTTGGGATTCAATAATTTTCCCATTTTATGTTTTCATTGAGAAATCTAATCTCATTATTTGTTGTGTTCTTTAAACAGTTCACCTAAAATTTATTTATATTATGGAATGTGTAGAACTATAATTGAAAATTACATTTTCTATTAATCAAATAATATCTAGCATTCCAATCACCACAACAATTTCAGAATCTACCTCAGTGGTTGTGATGGAAAATGATCACCCTTTCAACCATAGAGGTTTATGGATGTGTAATGTCATGGTCCAGATTCCTCTAAAAACATTCCAGGATCTTTTTGGAAATGATCCCTCAAACCCACCTCTCTATACACAAGAGACTTCTGACAAGTAGTGAGGGCCTATAATGTGATAGTGGGGATACTATACACTTATTTCATAGAAATCAGACATAAGAAATAAAAATGTACCATAGAAAATAGTAAATAAACAGAGTACATAGGTAATATATAAATTGACATATAAAATTAATTAATAATAAATTATATATCTATAAAGGAATAGACAATTATTCCATACATACAACACAAGTCACCCACAAGGATAACCATATAAATTTAGGAATATAAAATAAACTGAAATAAATGTCTAGGGATATATCACTAACACTAATTCAAACCACATACCCTGTCTCCAAACACTATTTAAATACACTAGATAGATCAAAGTTACCCCTAAAATAACCTCTTCTCGATCATACATGTTTAGGAATCACCCTTATCAACTAGAAATTGTACTCAAACTGAAAAACAAACATAATTTCTATATATACACCAAAATTCACATTCATGGGGGATAAATAATACCAATATGTCAACCAATGATCAAATAAAAAAATAGGATCCCATAAATGAATTAATTGAAATAATTTTTTTCTTTCCAAGATAGATTTGAAAAGATATGTAAATCCAATACACATGAATCCATAACCAAACCACGGATCTGTAATCTCGGCTAGCTGGTAAAGTGAGCCCACATATTTCTATATAAATATTTTTATTCATGTATAGTCTCACACATAGGAATTTACACATAAATTTGATTCTTCATGAGTATGTTGGGGGAAATAATATAAAACCGATCAAGAAATGATCCTTCATTATATCATCATGATCAAATAGAAATATTTGAAAAGGAATTAGATAGTACAGAAAACCAATCAAGCAACTAATAATTATGTAAATCTATGGTTCTGAATTCCCAACCTACATATACATACATTTTCCAACTCTATAAAAGATTCTAGTACAGCTATGTCACCATAGTGGGATACTAATCCAAACCATGGGTTCCCCCATAATCTCCTCTAATAATAGTAATGGAGGATTTCATGAAAGTACATCATGAAATATTGTAAATGGTCACTGAGTTAGAGGACATGTTTCATATTCCGTGTAAATCTATTCAAATATATGTTACATGTGATCAGGTCTATATGTCATCATGAAATTTTAAACTCTGTTAATCTATATGGTAATGCCCCATATGAAATATATAAGGATAAATCATCATTTATATTCCATTCCCACATATAGTGTCTCTATTTGGGGAGAGTGTAATCATCTATATTATCTTAAAGAGCATGACTCTCCTAGGTATCAACCATTGTGAGATTCCATGCCCAACAATTTGATCATGTTCACAATCAGGGAGAACATAACAATCCCTATACCTAGATAGAACATAAGCATCAATGAGTATAACAAGATCGATTAGAGAATAATCATCCTCATCACATATCATCCATAGGGGAGAGAAATCATTCTCACCACCTGAGAGAGTGTAATCATCCCTGTGTAATATTACTAGGGACGTCCTGAATGCATATCATAGTCATAGTCTCAACTTATGATACCTAAACGCACTCTAGGAAATCCCAATAATATAATAATTGAAACATATATGCTCATAATCCTGATACTAGGTAGTACATATGCTTAACGAAATAAATATAATAAATATCATGGATCAGAATCCGGATCCAAGGAAACAACATCTAGGAAACCAAATGAATAAGAGATATCCCCTGATGAATATATAGGAAAAACAAAGAGAAAGAAATATTTCTTCTGTTAGGGTCAATATCCAACTACCATTAATGACCACATGATATCATCATTGAATCTGTAGTCTACAATTTAATGTATAATAAATTTGTGAGGTTGGTTGAACACCTATCCCAACACTACATCCATAGTCCCATGGGAAAACATAAGGTGAAACTTGCTACTGAATCTACATAAACTAGACGTACTAGCTGAGGGTTAGTCAAAAACTGGGGCCCCAACAGGGTCCCTCAAGTCAAACACAAGAGAAACATCTTATATGGGATCATTATGATCTACACATAAGTGAATGGATAACACAAGGGATACTTAGCTAGAACGGTACGGTGAGTAATCCTACATGGATTCTACTAATGATAGGCATGATTGAGGCACCCCATATAGGATCCTCAGAATATAACATAGATGAACTCATCTTACAAGGGACACATTTTAAACATATATGAAGGAAATTTCATCTGAAATTGTATCATTGTAACGTTATATAGGTAAATGGATCCAATGAGGGACTCTAGGGGTCATCATGCTGGAGAATTTAACCCATAGTGGTCTTTTGGTAACTGGTTTGATGATATAAGAATCCTAATTTGGATTATCTAGGTTGATACATTGGTAGAGTCATCCTATAGGGGATCCTCGGAAACAAATAGTCTCATACCCACTTAGTCTATATGGGAACATTTTTCAAGGGAGAGGTCTTCAATGGAAATCCATGACGACACCCGTCTTGAGAGATAGATCATGGATCATCTAAGATCATGTATTTTTCTCAAGATACACTAGATATTATTATTAGAGTAAGAACCTCTTTTTTCATGAAATGCTACAAAGAAGTCCTCAAACCCCCCAATAGGTCATACCATCACAGTATATGTAAAATGAAATTTATAATGGACAACTCATTCGGAAAATTTATAAAACATGGTGAAAATATTTTAAAATACCAAAAAGGATCTCAAAACGGTTTTTACACAACATGTTTCCTCGAGTACACAAGGTGTACGCCCAAAGGCCAGCAAGGGAGTATACTTTGGTCAGACATGCCATGAAGACTCCCATATAAAAAGAATGGATGATGGGTATAGGATGTGTACCCAACATGGGGTACCTAACTGGGTCCATACCTTTTCATGGCAATGAATATGTCACATTGGTGTCCCTTAACATGGTATGCGACCCACACAATGTCTTTCCCTGTACTCTACAAAACATGTTCCCCATACATGGGCTGCCTGAATGGGTACTAAACTACATAGATGAGTACCAATATATATCATGTATGACCAATAATGTGGTGTACATTAAAAAATAAACTTCCCCAAATAATAATAATAAACTGCTTGTGTCCCTCGTGCTACATGCTACGTAGATGGGTTTTTTGGAAGTCAAACCCTCTTAATATCCCAAAAAACAACATTTCCATCCTAGATTATTTAGTGGATAATCAAGGGGTACTAAGAAAGAATAAATATAATTTAAACCATGAAAATTTAAAAAATATGGGGATCTATGAGGAATATAAAAAATGTTCTATATTTAAGTGGATTATGCTAAATCTGCGTATGTTTCCACAGTCCACAGTTGGTGCATGATGATCTGATCCGTCCTGGTAACCATGATGGTACACATCTTACACTCCCTCCATTTCCCAATACATCCATATATTATTGTATATCTCTCATATGAATGAAGGTGGAGACCAATTCACATGCTTGAGAATCTAGGAGGAAAAAATAAAAGAAAAATAGTAAAAGAAAAGTTAGAAAATTATAAAGAAAAAATAGGAAATCAGATCCGAAGATGGCCTCGATGAATAACTTTTTATTATTCCCTAAATAAAAAATCCTGAAATTTTGAAGGCAACAGTAATGATATAATCTCATTCAATGGATATGTTCAATACTATTTCCAAACAAATGTTCACAAAAAAATTAATATTGAATTTACTAAATTCAAAATTTAAAATATTATCGTAATATTTTAGAACCACAAAATTAAACTAAACATCTTTCTTAGGTTAAAATTACCAATTTCATGGCCAACATAGTGTTCTGAAAAATTATCTAAAATAATATTTTATGGGTAATGGTCTATTTTACCCCATTCAAGCATTAAAACAAATAATTAATATTTCATATCATATTTTCATTCTGGAAATACATGTGACCATACAAACTACCCACCATAAACATTCTCATCCACAAGAAGATTATTTATTAGAAAGGAAGTCATAATATCAACTCAGTCATATTCAAAATAATATATTTGGACTATCCAATAACCAGAATGATATAAATATCACTTTTTCCTACAAGAAAGATAGTTGTCAATGACTGATCCAGTACTCCCCACAATACGAATGCCCTTATATTAATCTAAAAATCCCTATGCATAAAAATGCATAGAAACGAAAAATTTAAAATAACAATGATCATAAAAATCCTCCAATTACCATTGGCATTATCCTCACCCTATATATAACCTTACAAAAATCCCCGAACAAAACCTCAACAGATTCCCTCAACACGGTTGAAATTTAAAAGAATATAAAAGGAGTTCAGTTTTGGGATTACACTCCCTTGGCATACTCATGATTAAGTCGATATAGATCATGGTCTTCTATAACTAGTAGTAAACTATGATTCCAAAAAATTTGAGTAAAACTATTTTCAATCCATACTCACCATCAAGTCAATACCTAGCCATGATTCTTCCAGGGGTTAACCATCTTATAGTAACCAATCCATTCTCTAGGTCACCATTACCATGGAGATACATTTTTAATTTATTTTACACTCTTAGGAAACCAATCCAATGGAGAGTAAAGCAACCATTATCACATGGATCACACTATGACACTCAATAATTTATGATTTAATGGAACCACTCACAACTACTATGTACCTTTATTACTCGACTTGTACTCTGACCAGTCATCCAAAACAAGGATATGTGGACTGTAATACACAACATGTCAGTCTAATTAATCCATAATATCCCTTCTAGCATGTAAGGACCAGACCCCAATTTCCCGGTGACAGTGCTTTATTTTATTTCATTATAATAAAAATAAGGAAAATTCATCCCATGGGACCGAGTAGATTGTTAGAAATGGAAAACAGATATATACATGAGTTTTACATTACTACCTAAAACAAAATACAACATATAAATTATTTTGGAATATACTTATCTTCTAGGTTATACATGTTTTTAATTCAAGAAATAAATATTCACATCTTATTAATATTAAAAATCATGAAAAACGTGAGTTCAAATGCTCAGTAAGGGAACAAAATATAGTTTAATATATCATAAACATAAACATTAGAAATAGTGAATAACTAAAAAAACATGCCTTTAAAAATGAACTGTACACACTATGGAAGGAATGAGAGATGAATAAATAATTCCATAAAAAATCATAATCATGGGTATTCTACTAGTCTAATAACCACATGAACTATCAACACAATTTTCATAATGAGGGAATTTATAATGCAGGACCTCATAACCATATTGTCAAGGCCTCGTTCCAAGACATAGTTTGTCTCATGAGACCTACCGATTCACATAGGGGCTATAACGGTCTCTATCTAACACATAATTCCAATACATTAATCATTTTAATGGGGATAAACATAAACAACATATACAATCATATTGATTATAACATATGAAATGTAAATAAATTTCCTGAACATTATGAATAAACACTAACCATTAAGAATAAATTGGTGAATTGTCACACCCCGACAAATGAGACTATTACATTTTAATTATTTTTCTGCCTTAAATAAATTTTTATGGTGTTTGGGTGATTCCAGGATGAATTGTTTCATTGATTTATGTTAAAAAAGTGTTCTCTTTGGCGTTGACATCATCGGGTGCATGGGTGAAGCACTGATTTGGAGCTGCACAACCTCACCCTAACAATTGCGCATCCCGTTGTCTTTGGAAAATTGAAATAAAATGTTTTTGTATTTCAAATGCTCATTAATTATAATGTGATTTAAATTTTTATTGTGTTAATAATTTAATTATTATTGAAATAATAGGACTACTTTTATTATCTTTATTTTTATCATCATGAATTAGTATTTTTAAGTATTATTATTATTATTATTATTATTATTATTATTATTATTTGATTCATTGTTATTTTGTTATTAGAAGAGAAATCTAATGTATATCTAAATATATATGTATAGAATTTTCCCTTTTATTATTATTTTATCATTTTTTTACCCTTGTCATTAGGGTTTTCCAGGCACCCCCATTTTTTTCTTTTCCTCTCCTTGCATTGCCACCACCTTGCCCCGTCCGCCCCCACTGCACCTCTCTCCCTCAGTTCCCTATCCTGCTCCCTTGCGCAGTAACCCGCCATTGACCTCGGCTTCCCTGCATGCGGCACATATCCTTCCTCCTGCAGTGCTGCACCCGAGCCCTACCAGCCTAGTAGAACCACCTCCCCCTACTGCCCTCATCATGCACCGATGTGCGTAGCCCAGCTCTCTTATCCCCTCCTACAGATCGTTGTCCCAGCCTCCTACACCTGTATAGCCACCTCCCGTAGCCGATTGCTTCCAGCCTTTCACCCCACTCTAGCACAACGTCAATCTCCTTCCCCTCGGCAGCGACGAGCAGCCCCCAATTAGATCCCCTGCTCGGCCTCCTCTCTAGATGTCGCCGCACAGTAGGCTGTGCGCCCCTTCCTCATGTTATTTTTCCCCACTCGGTTCACCGCTCTTGGTGCGGAAAACCTTTAGCAGTGTGCCCTCACCCAGCCTCCTCTGTCAGCAAATTCGGACCAAATCTGCACCATCACTGGCCCTTGGCCTCCCATTCCTAGTAGTACAAACCCCCATGTTACGGTGTTTTAATTTTAATTTTTATTATTTTCTTTTCCCTTCTGGAAAACCCCTTGTCCAACGGAAACCCTTCCTTTGGCTACCCCATGCCAGACATTGCACACTATACCGGCACCACTCATGCCAGTCATGACCCTCTTTCCAACCAGCCCTCCTACGTGGTATAATCAACTTATATTATTGTTTTAAATCAGTTAGTTTAGAGGTTTAATTATTATTTTTGTAGGTTTTTGATGTTTTAAAACCCTTGCAAAGCGGTCTCAGGTTTGCGTCGTTGTCACGCTTCAGTTTCGAGGTGAGTGTTTTTTTCCGCTGCTTGGTTTCACATACACTAGTTGAGGTTTGTGTTATGTGTTCAAGCCCTTAGTGTTTATTTTTCATCATGTTGTACCTTTATGTGTGGTTTCTAACATGTGTTGTTATCGTCGTTCCTTGTTTATGAAGTTTCCTTATTGTCGCGCCTTGGTTCTGAGGTTTTGTTGTCGTCGCACACTGACCTCGAGGTAGGTTCCCATTGCACTTATTTTAAAAATTTATGTTACATTTATTTCATGCTGCATGTGCCATATATATATATATATATATATATATTCCTGCTAAATATTATTGTGCAACTTAAGATAAATTTATTTAGTATGAAAACTTATAATTCAATTCCTATGGTGTGAAAATGGTTTCGTTTTGTTGTGTTTGTGCCCGCCAATTGTTCGATTAAATATTTTATTAATTTTAAAACATATTTAATAGTATTAGATAATTAATTTTTAAATAATTACTTGATGTAAAAAAACGGCTGTTTATTTTATACACCACACTTGACGTTTTTTCTTGATGAGCGGATGCACAATCGTGAAATAATTCTTGTTTTTCTTTTAAACAATATTCACAAAATTTCAACTAGTTTTCAGGTTTTAATGAAAAATGATTTCTTCGGAAGCATGAACATGTGTTTTAGTTTTTTTAAAGTGTTGATTATGAAATGTGTTCAATGCCCATTTGGAACTTTATGGAAAATGATGAAAATATTTTGATGAAACCCCTCCAAGGATAACTCTCATGCCTTGAATGAAACTGGTTGATGGGAGGCCATGCTTAGAGGCTCCCAGGTGCTCGATTAGTTTAAAGGAAAGATGTTGTCCCATGGGGTGGCTCGGGGAGATTCTTTTTGTGCATTAATATATATATATATATGTGTTATTGGATACTTGGTTGGCATCGGTTGGGTCACCCCCTTTCCAAACACTTGAGACATGGGAATACGTCTTATTGAGAGAATATTCTAGGAATTATTGATGCACTGGTAGGTTATGGTACTGACCAGTGGCCCATAGTAGGTGGATATATTGGGTTTATTACTATGGGATTTTACCTCGGCCTTCTTGAGAAAGGATGGTCAAGCGTATTGGGTGTTTTGATTTCATCATGTGTGACATGTCAATGAGGATGATATCTCATGTATTGCTGTCTTCTGGATTATTCTTGGTCTCCTAGGTTCACCCATGTCTGTTGACTTTTCAGTTACTTGTAGTTATGATTTGGTACTTGTATGTATTTCTACATTTCCCTTGTTGTGTACTTTAGTGAATTTTTTTGTATATTGGTTTTCAAAGAAAGTGAAAAATTGGTTTTGACTTAGTTTCTAGAAATGGTTTTCAAATGAAATTATTTAATCCTCTTTGAAAAAATTTGAAGATGTAAACATCACTTTCCATTTTAAAATGCTAATGTCTCACTAAAATAATGACTTTGGTTTTAAGAAATGAATGAGGGAAAGGACTCATACTTTTTTTATGAGTAGCATGTAGAAAACCCTACTTTTATTATTTGTAGTTCAAACTTGAAATGGTGTCTCTTTTATTTTAAAGGGAGTGCATGAGAATAGATATCTGGCTAGCCTACTGAGTTTTAATACTCACGCCTATAGTTCTTTTCTCTTTTTAGTGTTTGTGTAGGATACGGCTTGAGTTCGCTCACCTTAGGTGATACTTGATCTTTGAGTCGAAGAGTGACCCGCGAGGTCGCATAGAGTTAGTTCGGCCGTCGTGTTTGGTTAGATTTATTTTTCTTTGTTCCTATTTGGTTGTTTTGTTTGGTTTACTTATTCTGTGTTACCTGTATTATTTCTGATGCTTTATTTTTTTATTTTGGGAGAAATCATTCCCACAGCCTCTGTTGATGCCCTGGCGCTTGTCCCTAGACCGGGAGGATCGGTAATGCCTCTCGGGCCATGTCACAGATTGGCTCGGGTGACTGGTTCAGGGTCAACCCGAATTGGTTCGTGACAAAATGGTATCAGAGCAGACCAGCTCTAAGTGACCTCGCTTTTCAAAGAACCCTCTGTTATTTGGGATGTCAAGGTAGACGAAGTAGGATTTTCAGGACTCGGGGGGTAGGAGCGGGAAGAGCGTCGCAAACTCTTGCTCGTTTTGATCCTTTTGTTTCCATGGGATGTCCAGTTTAATTAGTTTCTTTGGGTTTTTAAGGAGATGTTTTGCTATAGGGATACGAAAAAGGGAGTTGGGATTATATTCCAAAGCTGTATGTCCTAGAAATCCTTGTGGAGCCAGGGGCATGTTCCAAAAAGTCTCTTCATGTTAGTGACATGATTGCTATATAGCCTTCAACCATATGGTCAAGTCACCCATCGACACTAGATCCCTATTTGAGATGTTTTGGGTCTCCTGTAACTTCTGAGAGTGGTTCTAATTTGCAAAAAAGTTTTTGAAAAAAAATGGTTGTTTTAAATGACATGTTTAATTTGTGGATTGTTTTAAAAGATGTGGTATGAATGATTTAATTTTAGAAAATAAATTTTCTTTATTTTGGCCTTGATGTTCCTATGGGTGCTCACATTCATAGTGGTATGTTGGAAATGCTGATGGATTTCTATTATGGTGGATGGATTCCCAGTGTGGCATGGATACATACATGTGAGTGAGAATCTAAAAAATACCAATGGCATGGGTTTTACACACCAAACTTGTTTTAAATTAAAGATGTTTTCAAAAGAAATTTTTGGATTTTATGATGGCTCCATTTCTTGTGTTCAGATATTATCATATATGTAGTTTTTGTTTCGGAGGATTTATGTTTATTCAGTTGGCCTGGATTGGGTTTTTGACTTTTCCTTATCTAGCGGTTATCCCTTTGGAGCTTTGATGGGTGATCGTAGTGCATTTGATCAACCTAATGATATTATGATTGTGTTTTGGAAGCTGGATCCACCCTTCTTTTATGGTCAATCAGATTCTTCCATAGTAGTGGACTGGATGCAGAAGATTGAAAGGGACTTTAACCTTATTGAGTTTCCTAAGTCATTGAAGGTCAATTTTTCTACCTTCATGCTTGGTGGCTCATCATAGATGTGGTGGAAGTTGGTGTGTCGGAACAAGCCTTGTCAACATCTTACATGGGAGTTTTTTAAGGCCATGTTCATTCGTTAATATTTCTCTGAGGAAGAAAAGGTGAAAAAGGGGATGGAGATGTGTTGTCTGCAGTAGCGTGATGGATCCATGTTGGAATATTTCCACTGCTATGTGGAGCTAGTCCCTTACGATTCAGGGTATTCCACGAATGACCCCATGAAGGCTCGACACTTCGAGGCGCGTCTCCGCCCTAATCTACAATCAAAGGTGTCAACATCAAACCAAACTTCATTTGATGATGTGGAAAAACAAGATTTTCATGTCAAAGCCATGATGGTTGGAGTGCTCGAACTTCTACTCTCTCCAATTCTTAGGATTAGTGGGGATACATCCAATAAAAAGATGAGTAAGTGATCTAAAGTCAATGGAACATGTCATCGAATCAAGAGGCATCTAAATCATTCATCAACCTCTTCAGAGCGAGAGATCCTCATGTGTTATCAGTGTGGAAATCAGGGTCACAAGAAGTCGTTGTTCCCAAACACTCTGAATCCCTTCCAGGCATGTGGACACCTGGGTCACTTGCGTTGATTCTGTCGGGGCGTTGCTAGAAAGCGTCATGGAGGAAGTTCTCAGAAGTGATGTTCTATTGGGGGTTTTGTTCAATGTTTCTGGTGTATGTTTCCATTCATTGTAAGGGATCTTTTATCGTTGTAGTTTTACTGATGGTGTTCTGGGTTTTAACATGTATGTGATGTCATGGGTGTTCTGATGAACTCTGCTTTTCAACGCCAATATGTTTTTTTTATTTTACAATCTTGTCCTTTCTTTGTCAAATCAAAATATTTATGTCTCTTATTGGGTTTTTCTAAACATGACTGTGATATAGGAGACTCTTCATCCATCAGAGCTCTATCCAAAAGGCCTCAGAGTGAAGCCGGTGTGTAGTCAGGAAGCCCATGAAATTTTAGGGAGTCTGGTTAAGGTTGTGCCTCTACTGTGTGGTGAGACAGTTTTGGTGTTGCTTCCCTAGTTTCTCTGACGTTGCGATTTTCGTCTTGTCGAAATGTTAGTGATGGAATAATCCCTCATGCAATGCTGGTAATTGTGCATTTTTTTATGATAGTTGCTGATCGATGACCGTGCGTGGGCCACCCACGTGAATCAATTGCGACTTCAGTTTGTGTCCATCCCGACGTAGTGAGTCCTGAGTAGTTTTAAGTCATTGTTTTGTTGATCCAATCCTTGGGCCACCCTCCCGACCCATGGGGTAAGGGTTTTTATTTTACACAGAATTTTCGGATCAACATCTGTCCATTTCGGATGGGAGTGATTGGTTTAAATGTCTTTTCAGTGCTTTTAATAGCTTGAGTAAGGCTCGGTTCTGGCCTATGTTGGATTTTTGTGTGGTCTCTAGTAGGTCAGTTCCTTATGGTGGGGATACCCACCTTGAGTCTCTTTGTGTTTTCTATTAATTCATTATCAGGTGCCAGTTGAGTCCTTATGTTGGGGTGTCCATTCAGGCCTCCCCTCTACTGGTTATCTGTTTATGGAAATGAGGTCGAGTCCCAATGGTAATTGATGTAATGTCCATGTGTTGATAGGTTGGATCATATTAATGTTGAATCCTTAGGCGTTGATCGATCGGTTGGATGGTGCTGGGGATTTTCCGGGGTGGAAAGTGTTATTGTGGGGAGAATTGTCACACCCCAACCTATGAGACTATTACATTTTAATTATTTTTCTAACTCAAATAAATTTTTCTGGGGTTCGGGTGAGTCCAAGTTGAATTTTTTCATTGAGTTATGTTAAAAAGGTGCGCTCTTTGGCATTGACTTCATCGGGCGCATGGGCGAGAAGCGTGAATTTGGAGCCGCACGACCTCGCCCTAACAACTGCGCATCCTGTTATCTTTGGAAAATTGAAATAAATTGTTTTTCTATTTAAAATGGGAATTAATTAGAGTGCCATTTAATTTTTTATTGTGTTATGAATTTTATAATTATTGAAATAATATGACTATTATTCTTATCTTTATTTTTATCATCCTGCATTAGTATTATTAATTATTAATACTATTTTCATTATTATCATTATTAATATTATTATTATTATTATTTTATTCATTTTAATTTGGTTATTAGAAGATAAATATAATGTATGTATAAATATATATGTATTGATTTTTCCAATTAATTTTTTATTATTTTTTATCATTTTTTACCTTTTATTTAGGGTTTTCTAGGCACCCCTGTTTTTTTCTTTTCTTCTCCGCACGCCGCCACCACTTTCCACGGACTCCCCCACTACACATCTCTATCTTAGCGCCCTCTCCTGCTCCCTTGTGCAACAACCCTCAATTGGCCTCATCTTACTCGCATGCGGCACACAACCTTCCTCCTTCAGTGCTGCACCTGAGCCCTACTGGCCCAGTGGAACTGCCTCCCACTGCTGCCTTCGTCCTGCCCCACTGCGGGCATCCCATAACTCCTCTCCCCTCATGCAGCTCTCCATCCCAGCCTCCTCCACCTAAACAGCCTCCTCCCATTGCCTCTTTTTTCCAGCCTTGCTCCCCGCTCCAGCATAATGCCCCTCTCCTTCCTCTCGGCAGCGACGAGCAGCCCCAAGCTAGATCCCCCGCTCGGCCTCATCTCTAGTCATCACTGCACAACATCCCGCACACCCCTACCTCCTATTTTTCTTCCCCACTCAGCACATCCCTCCTGGTGTGGCAAAACATTATCAGTGTGCCCTCACCCAGCCTCTTCTGTCTGCAACTTCTGATCGACTCTGCACAATCACTGGCACTCGACCTCTCATTCTCAGCGGCGCAGAACCCCCTTGTTATGGTGTATTATTTTTAATTTTTATTATTTTCTTTTCTCTACTAGTGAACCCCTTTTCCCGCGGTAACCCTTCCATCGGCTACCCCCTATCGGACGTCGCACACTGTACTAGCGCCACCCTTTCTGGTCACGACCCTCCTTCCAACCAGCCCTCCACTTTGGTATAATGAACTTCTATTATTGTTTTATTTCAGTTTTTTTAGGTTTAATTATTATTTTGGTAGGTTTTTTATGTTTTAAAACCCTCGTGAAGCGGTCATGGGTATGCGTCATCGTCTCACCTCAGTTTTGGGGTGTGTGTTTCTTCACACCACTTGATTTCGCATACACTAGATGAGGATTTTGGTATGTGTTCAAGACCGTAGTGTATATTTTGTAGCATGTTGGACCTTTCTATATGGTTGCTAACATGAATTTCTATCATCGCGCTTTGTTTCTGATGTTTCATTGTCTCTACACCTTGGTTTCGATGTTGTGTTGTCGTTGCACACTGACCAGAGGTAGGTTCCGATTGCACTGCTTTAAAAAAGTTATGTTACATTTATTTCATGCTTCTTTCACCCTATATATATATGTGTGTGCTAAATATTATTATGAAACATAAGATTAATTCATTTAGTATGTAAATTTATAATTCTATTATTATGGTGAAAAATGGTGTCGTTTTGTTGTGTTTGTGCCCGCGAATTGTTCGATTAAATATTTTATTAATTTTAATAAATATTTAATTGTGTTAGATAATTAATTTTTAAATAATTACCTGATGTAAAAAGGGTTTTTTTATATTATACATGAAACATTAAGTATTTTCCTAATGAGAGGATGCACAATATTGAAATAATTCCCATTTGGATTTTAAACATAATTCACAAAATTTCAAGCAGATTTCTGGTTTTAATGATAATTGATTTCTTTGGAATCTTGAACAAGATTTTTAGTTTTTTTAAAGTGGTGATTGTGAAATGTGTTCAATTCCTGTTTTGTACGTTATGAAAGATGATGAAAATGTTTTGATGAAAAATTTCCTAGGATAACTCTCCTTCCCTGGTTGTAACTGGTTGATGGGAGGCTGTTCTTAGAGGCTCCCGGGTGCTCGAGTATTTTAAAGGCAAGAAGTTGTCCCATGTGGTGGCTTGGGGAGATGCCTGTTGTAAATTATTATATATATATATATATATATGTATCTGATTGGATGCTTGGTTGGAATCTATTGGCTCACCCCTTTCCAAACACTTGAGACTTGGGAATATGGAATATTGAGAGAATATTCTAACAATGATTGCATGCACTAGTTGGTTATGGTACTGACTAGTGGCCCATAGTAGGTGGATATATTGAGTTTATTACTATGGGATTTCCCCTCGACCTTCCTGTGAAAGGATTTTCGAGCGTATTGGGCATGTTGATTTCATCATGTGTGACATATCAGCGATGATGATATATCTTGTATTAGTGTCTGTTGGATTATTCTTGATCTCCTAGGTTCACCCATGTCTGTTGACTTTTCAGTTACTCGTAGTGATGATTTGGTACTTGTATGTATTTCTACATTTCCCTTGTTTTGTACAAACTTTTGTGCATTTTTTTGTATATTTTTTTCCTTGGAAGGTGATAAATTGTTCTTGAATTGGTTTCAAGAAATGGTTTTCAAATGAAATTATTTAATCCTCTTTGTACAAATTTGAAAATGTAAACATCACTTTCCCTTTGAAAATGCTAATTTCCCACTAAATTAATGACTTGGGTTTTGAGAAATAAATGATGTAAATGACTCATTCTTTGTTTATGAGTAGCATGTATAAAACCCCACTTTTATAAATTATTGTTCAAACATAAAATGATGTCTCTTTTATTATAAAGGTAGAACATGTGAATTGATATCAGGCTCCCCTACTGAGTTTTAATACTCACGCCTATAGTTCATTTCTGTTTTTAGTGTTTGTGTAGGCTACAACTTGAGTGCACTCGCCTTGTGCGGCATATGATCATTGAGTCAGAGAGTGACCCGCGAGGTCTCACGGTGTAAGTTCGGACATCATTTTTCGTTAGTTTTATTTTTCTTTGTTCCTGTTTGATTGTTTTGTTCTGTTTTCTTATTCTGTGTTTCTATGAATTATTTTTGCTGATTTATTTATTTATATTGGGAGAAATCATTCCCAAATCCTCTGTTGATTCCCTGGTGCATATCTCCAGCCCAGGAGGATCGAGAACACCACTCGGGCCATGTCACAGACTGGCTCGGGTGACCGGTTCAAGGTTGACCCGGGTTGGTTCGTGATAGGAATGGTTTTAAGATTGCACATCCACAGTCAAAAAAATAATAAACCATTAAATTAAATATATTATATTGTATAATATATAATTAATCCCAATAATACTTAAGAATCAAAAAGAGTTTTGAAACAGATGATGATAATATTATATAATAATCGGGTAATTCATGAGATAGACACTCTTCTACATTGAAAATAATAGTTCTTCTGGAAAAGTATTTGTAGAAAACTAGAAGATAAGTAAGAAATTATTTTCATAAAAAAATGAGAAATTTTATAATGAAAACAGTTACTATGAAATATTATAGATTTCCCTTTGATAATATGTATGAATTTGATAAATTCCCTTGAATCTCACTTGAATATCAGGAATAAATTTCGAATGATCCATCTAAAACATATAAATCTCCATAAATGATAGTAATATTATGATTGGTACACATATATAGAAGATTAAAACAAAATTTATTAGTGGAAGATATGAATAAAAAAGAATTCGATCGATGTATATAGATAATTAATGTAACCCAATTGAGAATGGAGATTTGAGTAGAAAACCCCTACCTAAGGTATGAAGGTGTTCCTTATATGATCTTAATGAGTTGAATAATAATTTATAGGTTCAAAAATTAAAATATCCCAAACCTCCAAAATATATAATATATTTTGTATATCCTTTTAGATTCATTAATTTTATTTTGATGGGTTAAGAGATTCAATTCCATTATTTGGGAGAGTTTTCGTCCATGCTTTTCATGATCGGTTTACTTATATCCATTTATAGATGAACATTCATAATGAGAAAGGATGTACAGAATAGAAGTTTTATTTTATTATTGAACAACAAGAATATTTCATTGTCATAAAAGTAATTTAGTTATTTGTATTGAAAATGAATTATTATTTAAAACATTAACGACAATTGATTGGGTTAATTAGATGTTGTTGATCTCAACACGCTAATTTTGATTCATTAAATGATATCATTTATTAAAATGGATTAAAAAAACTTGAATAAGTTAGAATACATATATTACAATATATTTAAAATAACTAAATTATTTCATGAAAATAACTAAAGATGGTAATAAAAATTGTATACCTTTTATCCTTGATTATGATAAATTAAAGCATCTTGGATGGTGTTTTCATTCCTTGTATAAAAGAAGAGGAACAATGAGATGATTGTGAATTATTCCTTTATCATAAAAATTTTATAGTATATATAAGGTAATGGATTCCTCAAAAGATGATTATTAATGTGTTTTAGGAAATAAAAGTAAAAGAAATGAATATGAAATAAAAGAAATGAGTTGAGGAATTTACCTCTTGATGTTATCTTCATTGAGAGAATCAATATGAAAGATGTTTGGGTCTTTTTATGAGTCCAATGGATGCTAGACGTGGGGAGGAGCATGGGAAAATATTTTGGAATAATTTAGGAAATTCACAAGGCTTTAGAGTAGTGAAGAGAAGAGAGGGGGGGTTATAGTGGATGAGAGGGGTGATTTATGAATAACTTATTAATTATTTTGTTATTTCCATCAAGACAACCAATATTGATGATTCATGTTACCCATAATAGTAATAATTTCATGTGAGTTTTAACCATGTGTTATTACATATACTATGATGCTATAAATAGTAAATTTTACTGAGAATGTATATAAATAGTAAATTACCATATTTTAGTATTCAGTAAAAAATCTATTATTTCATAAAAATCCCAAAATTTCCCCAGAACATTTTTTTATCTATAAAATTCAGATATGAACTCCATTTTTATGAATAATTTTCTTTGTATGATTTATTAAAATTATAAACATAGTCCCAATTTTTGTGAAAAAATTTATTTTAAAATTATAATTCATTTTATATCACATTGGAAAATTAATTAAGATCACATTATCATATAACCATAATATAATAAAATAATAATAATATTAACTATTGATAAGGGTCATACTACTATTCAAATTACTATTCATAAGGGCATGTTACTATTCAATAAAAATTAATTTTGTCTTATGATACTCAAAATGTATTACTGATCACAACCTTGTTTGTTATTTTTTCAAAATTCAAAATATAGTGGTGGAAGAATTATGTCTACTGGCTAGGTTATAATAAAGTGGTATTTTGAAGACACCAAATGCTTCATGCATTCAATATTAAATTTATTTATAAATCCTTAGGGTGTTACATTATCTCCATTACAATAATTTTTCTCTCAAAATTCACAAAATGATACCTCATAAAAAGATTTGGGTATGTCGTCCTCATAAGATACCCAGGATCCCATGTTGACTCTTCGAAATTATGTTTTCTACAAAGTATCTTTACCAGTTGAGTTGTCCAATTCCTCAACACCTATTATTTAGTATCCAGAACCTGGTTAGGCTCTTCACAATATGATAGGTCAGGTTCCAATCGTAATCTTTTAGAAGTGAGTACATGTGTTTGGTCTAGCTTGTACATCCTCAATAATGAGATATGGAACACATTGGGTTCTTTAGATAGGCTGGTAAACAATGAACATAATATGCAAGAACTACAATTTAATCTAGAAATTTAAAAGGTCCAATTTACCTAGTTATTAGTTTCCCTATCTTCTCAAATCATATAAAACCATTCTATGGAGGTAATTTCAAGAAAATGTGATCTTCCAAATGAAATTCAAAATCCTACATTCAATTGTCACCATAGCTCTTTTATATTCATTAATATCCTTTTATATGCATTTGAATAGACTTTACCTTGGATATTTTTCCTCCACAAGCTATGGCCCGATAATATTCCTTTCTCCTACTTCATCCCAAAATATCGGTGTACGAAATCTCTTCCCATAAAATGCTTCCTATGGTGCAACTTAAATACATGAATGGAGACTATTACTATTACAAAATTCTAATAAGGGTTAATATATTTTTCACATACGTTGTAAGATAATTGAACATGATCTCAATATTTCTTCTAATGATTGGAACCTCCTCTCTAATTTCCCGTTAGATTGTGAGTGCTATGAAGTACTGAAACGAAGCTCAGTATCCAAATCATTCGGAATAATATCACAAAATATAGATATAAATCAAAGATGATTATTCAATACAATTTAGAGAGGTGATACAAGATGTCTCAAACATCATTGATATATCATCATGCAAGGAGATCCCATGGTAATCCTCCCCTATAGTGAGGAAATGTGAAGATTTCATAAGTCGATCAATCACCACCCATATTGCATTATTTAATCATGGAGTTTTGGGAAATCCAGTGAAAAAATAAATGGTGATGTCATCCCTCTTACATGTAGAAATATTAAGAGGTTTCATGAATCATATAGGATATTTTTTTCAACCATAACTTATTGATAGACTAAGCATCTTGATATATAATAAGTAATTTCCCGCTTCATGTTGTCAAAAAAAAATGTTCCTTTAAATATCTACACATCGTTGTGCTACTAGGATGTATATAGAATTTAAAAATTTGATAATTATCCAATAATTCCCTTTTTTCATTAGGTATATCTAGAAAAGAAAGCCACTTCCCAAATTTGGGAATTCCTACTTCAAATTTTAAGAATTAAAACTTCCCATCATTTAAAATTTTAATTTACATTGACTATTCTCATCATTAGACTCGATTCATTAATTTATTACTATAAGTATTATTTGTAAATCATTTGAAAAATTAGCGATCTTTCAACATCTTTTATAATTCCCATATACATCTTCACTTGAGCCATGTACAATGGTTCACCATTAATCATATTTTTTTTGAGAAATTCTTGATCTTTATTTCTCAATGCATCAACTATATTATATTCCATTCCTGGGTGGAAGTGTTTCTAACGTTCATTGTACTTGATTAGTTCGAGCGATCTATTTTTTCCTCATGTCTATTTATTTCTATAAGAAGTTCTATTTAAAACTTTTATGATTTGTATATATCTCATATTTTTTCCATTGATATATTGTCTCTATATCTTTACAGAATATATTATAGCTTCTAATACAAGATCATGATTATGATATTTTTTTCCTGAATATATAGTTGCATTGATGCATAATAAATAACTCTATCATTCTGCATAAGGAAACAACCATGTACTTTTTTTATTAATCACTATAGATCAGAAACCCATCATTACCCAATTGTAAATTTAGTATTGAAAAATTCACTAATATCTTGTTCAGTTCCTCAAAACAATTTTCACATTCTTCTTTCCATATGAACATAACCTATTTACATGTATGATTGGTCCTTGGGTTAGCTAATTTGAGAATTTATGAACAAAATACCGATAATAACTTACTAAACCAATAAAACTATGTTACTTAGTTATGTTCATTATAGTTGGTTATTATTGAAAATCCATTATATCTACAAGATCAATATATATTCCATCCATAGAGACAATGTGGCTAGGAATGTAAACTAATAGAATCCAAAATTCATAATTGCTAAATGTCCAAAATAATTCATCTATTCTAATATTCTTCAAAATAGTACGCAATATATGATCATGATCTTCATAGATTTTAGATTTTACCTAGATATATTTAATAAATACCAGAAAAAATTCATCAAGGTATTCCGTTAAATATATATTAATCAGATCCATGAAAAGAGATGATTAATTAGACAATCCCAAAGTCATTATTGTTAACTCGTAATGAAAATACCTAGTTCAAAATACTGTTTTAGCATGTTTTCCTTCCCCACACAAACCGATGTTTTCCATATCGATGGTAAATATTTAAAAAATATAGATCTCCATGAATTTGATTAGATAAATAATCAATACAAGGTAGGGGTACATTTTCATTTTTATTATTGCATTAATATCTCTATAATCAATGCACATCCTCATTGATCTATCTTTCTTCCTAATGAGCAGATTTGGGGATCACCACAGAGAAACACTGGGAAAATAAATCCTTCACCACTAAATTACTCTAGTTTTTTCTTTATTTCTAAAAAATCAATATTATTAATTCTATAAGGAGTCATTGATATAGGCCTTGAACCATGAATTAAATCAATAGAGCACTCAACATACCACCATAGATGATGTATCGGTTAATTCATTAGAAATACATCAACATATTATTTCATAATAGGTATGTTCTATATTTTAACATTTCTTTCCTCACCCATATATATTTAGTTCTCTTAATCCCCAATAATTGAATGTAGTAGAGATACTTGGGGAGGATTAAGATGAAAATAAAATAGTGCGATTTCTACTCAAAATATAAGGGATTAAACATCATTCTAAAAAATTATAACTTCCATATTATTTCTATAGATCATCAAATCATAACTTGAAATCAAAAACCTACCAATGATTATATCAAATTCAATCATGGGTATGATGATAAGTTTATTAACTAAAGTACATTTATGTGTCATAAGGGTGACTGCTTGAGACAACGTGGATGTAATGATACATCCCCAAGGATTTTTTACAGAAAAATCCTTTATTAAATCAAAATGGAGAAATCTAAATTTCAAGGAAAACTATAAAGATATTAAAAAAATTCAATGATCCAGAATCAAATAAATCATAATCTATGTTTGTGGAAGAAATTAATTTACCTACCAACCCATCGTTAGGAATTTCAACCTCAGTTGATGTGACCAAATAATCCTGGCCTTTGTCCCTTGGGCTTATTTGGGAAACGTTTCCTTGATACATATGAAATAAATTTGCATTATGTCCCTTCTCATTACAACTATTGAATTAAAAATTTGTTGTTTCTTTCTATTCCGTTAAATCACTATATTGGTGGCATTTTTCTCCACATTCACAATAGACTCCCAATCCCTTCATGCAAATTCCAATGTCTTTCTTCCCACAATAACTATAGGGTTTAAAGAAAACTTTTACCTTCTTACACATTTCCTTATTTCCTTTTCTAGAGTTTTAAGTGGCCCTTTTCTTCTCTTTCTTTCCCTTAAAATCAAATGAAATAGAAAAATCATTTTCCTTCCAGATATCATATGAGAATATATCTTCATATAATGATAAATTCAGGGTGACTACTTCCATTCAGGGTAATTATTTTAAACCATCAAAATGTTGATCAATATTGATCCTTGGATTACGTATGTTGTTCGGTGCATGCATTGAAAAGGTTGTGAAGATATATTCATACATTACAAGATTCTATTCCTCATTTTTCTTCAAATTCAAAAAAGTCTTTTCCACATCTACTCATTGTTCAAGAGGGAATTATTTTTCTTGGAAAATTCCACTAAAATCCTTCTATTACATCTCTTATATTTCTTCAACCTCCGTTATTTTTTGATCAATGACCACCACTGATCTGCATCTCCTAATAGCTGAGAATCTTCCATGATAACCTTCTCTCTTTTGTTACATCTCAGTGCGAGGAATATCTTCTCTAGTGAACTAATCAAATCCACAGATACAAATGTGGGTTTTATCCCATGGAATGATGTAGGTAGTTATCGTATAATGATGTATAACATATCTCATCCACATTGTATATATGGATGCTCCATTTGGGTAAGGGTATTGTTCATAACCTCAATCAACTATCTTGTATAGTTATAAATTACTTAGCACCAGTCACATCACTAGAGCCAACATTATTATCTTGTATAGAAGGTCAACACCTATATGGGATACACGTGTTTATGTGGTTTACATACCTTCCACTAGGTTCCATTTCTAAATAATGGAATACATTATATTAGGTTATGAATCATAATTTATAATCTCAACTTAGAAAAATACTTAACATAAATTTAAATCCTATCCATATATAATTTCTTAATCATAAACATGGTTTCTTTGTGATATTTTTACATTCAAATCCTTCATAATGTCTTGTAATGAAAATTTGGATTATCCAAATCACACCCCCTAGAGTGTTAAACTAGGTGAATAGTAAGGCCCGTTGTCATGTACTAAGATATAATGGGTCGAGACCAAAACTCCCAGTCGGATTTTTCACTCCTTGGTATATCTGTTCCATAATCATGTCCGCATGTATTACCCAGATTGGGATGTATTTTCTAGGAATATACACATAACCTATTCCTTAACAAGAATATAGTATATTCTAGAATAGTTATCTTAAATGAACATCTTATAGTTTTGTTCCCCAATCTACGTTTTATAAATCATGATTCCAAGTATTCTACTAAAATTACTTTGATAACAACTAAATATACCTGAAAATAGTTTCATGAAGCTGGTTCATAATTTTATTATGTTGGCATATAAACATGGAATAGATGCTCCGATGGACTATGTATTTTATTAGCATTTGAAACCTGATATATATTTTAGTTCAATATTAAAAATTTAAATTAAATACAACATTGAAATTCCACTGAAAACATCCATATCACTATGTTTATCCCTTTAGTTTATTCATAAAATACTTCTTCACAACCTGGAAAAAATAAATCATATGAAAGGATTGAGATCAAATGAACAGTAAGGCTTTGAAATACAGTTGATGATATCATAAAAATAGACATTTTTCATGGTGATTAACTAAATTCACATGCCTTTAAAAATGAACTTATACCCATTATTACGTGAATAATAGTTGAATTAATAATTCCATAATAAGACATAACAAAATGAGTTATACTAGTATAATAAACAAATGAACTATCAAGAATTGTTTAATAATGATGGAATGTATAATGTGGGACATCATAACCATACCATTAAGGCCTTGTTCCAAGATATATTTAGTCTCATTATATATATCGATACCCCAAGGAGATATTAATGTAGCGACATGACATTTTATAATCCAAATTAATTCCTCATATTAACGGGAATAAGTAGAAACCACATATATAGTCACATTGAAACTAACATATGGAATTTAAATAACATTACTTGATCAGTAAGCATAAACCCTTACAATTTGGAGTAAATTTGTAAATGATTTAAAGATAGAATATTGACATTAAAAATAATCATTATCCATTAAATTAGATATGGTAGTTGATATCATAAATATTAATCCTATTAATAAATAATAATCGAAAACAGTGTTGAAACATATGATGATACTCTTATAATTTCATCAAGTAATTCTTTAGATAAATACTATTTTACATTGAAAAGAAGAATTTAGAGGGAAATGAATTTTTATAAAACCATAAGTTAATTAAGATAGCATTTAAATATTAAAATGTGTGATTTTATATGGGGAACTATTTGTAATAATATATTTTTTATTTCACATGAAACTATGTAATAATGTGAGAAATTACCTTGAATCAAGTTTCTATTTCGGGAATTTTTATTGAAAGATCCTTTTAAAAAATATAAAACTTCATAATTTAATGTTGGATTATGGTATGTAAAAATATATAGAACATTAAAATATAATATATTAGGGGTACATGTGAATATATAAGAATTTTTTTTAGGTATGTAGAGAATAAAAGTAACCTAAATGGAAATCGGGGTTCAGGTAGAAAAGCCATACCTTATGTTTGAAAGTGTTTCTCACGTGATATTAATGACCTGAAAAATAAAATTTAGTTTCATAAATTAACATTTAAAGAACCTCCCCAACATGTAAGGGATTTAGTATAACCTTATTAGGTTCATTCTTGTCCTTTTTATGGGTTAAGATATTCAATTTTATTTTTTGGGAGTGTTTTCTTCCTTGGGTTTCATGATCAGTTTACTTATATTCATTTATGGATAAACATATAAAACGAGAATGGTTATCCAGAATTTAATTTTTATGTTATTATTGAACAAACAAATTATTATAAATATAATCATTTTGGTTATTGAGAGTGAAGATGAGTCGTTTTATAAAACATTAATGACAATTGTTTGGGTTAATTGGCTTTTTTATCACAATGAATACATTTTGATTTATAAATTAATATACTTTCTAATATAGATCACATAAACTTACATAAGTTATAAGAGATATATTATCATCCATTTCAACCCTAAAATGGTTTAATGACCAAAATTGAATTTGGTAATTGAAATTCAAAACCCATAACCCTTGAATGTGAAAATCAACACATCACACATGGTATTTTCATTTCTCGTATAAAATAATGGGAAAGGACAAATGGAGAAGAATTAATATTTTATCATAACATAATTATATTTCATTTAATGTACTAGAGTCATCACAAAATTTGGATGAAGGTAGGTTAGGAAAAAAAATTAAAGGAAAGGAACATGAAATAAATGAAATGAAAAGAGGAAATTACATCTTGAAGTAATCTTCATTGAGAGCCTCTTTCGGGGAGAGGAATTCATATTTTTATGAGTCCAAGGGATACTGGATGTGGGGGATCATCTTAGACATATATTTAGGGAATATGTTAGACAAGGTACAATGCTTGAGAGGGGTGATAGAAGAGGGAGTGAGGGGGGTTGATCGTGGATGGGTGGGGTGATTTTTGAATATCATATTCATTATATTATCATTTTCTTGAAGGCAACCAATAGTGTTGATTCATGTGACCCATAATTGTAATAATTTTATGTGAGTTTGAACCAACTATACTACCATCATCCATGATGATAATAATAGTGAATTTTATTGATAATGTATATATAGGATAATTTGTCATATTTTATATTTCATCAAAAACTCATGAATTTCAGAAAAATCCAAAAAATTAACTGAAACATTTTTAGACCTGTACAATTAAAAAATAATATCCATTTTCTTAAAATAATTTTTTAAATATGATTAATTTAATTTTTAAATAAAATTATAATTTATTCAATGAATAAAAATTTTAAAACAAAAATTCATTTTTATCACATTGAAAAATTAATCAAGATCTCATTATCTTATAACCATAATACAACAAAATAATAATATTTTTTACTATTAGTTATGGTCATATTACTATTCATATTACTGTTAATAAGAGTATATTACTAATCATAAAAAAATTATGTTTGTCTTATCAGACTCTAAATATCTTATTGAACGCAACCGAGTATGACATTTTCAAAATTAAAATCATAGAGGTGGATAGAATATGTTTATTTTTAAGGTTTTAAAAAAGTTATTTTGTGTAGATTGTAAGTGTTTCATGCTTTCAATATTAAATGTATTTATAAATCCATTGGGTGTTACATATCTCCTCGTAGAAAAAATAATGTCACATGTTTGATGACATTATATTGTAACTGCCCATCACGAGACGTCATTATAGTGATGAGAATCTACTTACTCTATGAATATAATAGAAATAGTGGAAACACTAGTCGATGGATCCTAACACCTGAACTGTCCTTCCCATCAAATAATGTCTTCAAAAATAAGCACCCATGGTTCTCACGAAGGTCTGACGGCATAAACATGCCTATATACCAAAACTCAAACTCGTACCATGCCTCATTCTTAAAATAATCATTAACCAAGATCACAAGATAAAATGGAATCTAAAAACATTTTCAATCCTCTCTCATGATTTTTGAACTCAAAAAAATTAGACACTGACCTATAATGTTTTGAAATAAACTAATTGACTCTAGGTCTCCCAGAAATCACAATAAAACAAGACATACAACTAGGTCACATTTTCTAACAACCTAGCCCAAAAAACAAAACATCTATGATGAATGTATTGATTACAAAGACCTAAAAGGGTAAAAACTAAAAAAATCCATAGAAGGGCTTATATTCTCACTCAGGAACCTCATAAAAAACTAATAACAGGATATAATGACACCATAAAAAAATATGCTTAACTAATACTCACTACGCATCCAATGTTGGAATTACCACATGGAGGTTCATTTTTTAAGAAATATCGCATTTTCTATTGACATTGTACATTATGATCTAAACTGATAACCACAAATTAAGGGTTCAACAAAAGGAACTCACATTACCAATTAACCAACTAGGGCCACCACACCTCTTGTTCACAAGGATGAATTCATCATCCATAACACTAACACCTCAATGTTGATCCATATAAAATTCCATCCAAATGATATATAAATATATTTAGGAAAAATTTAATAAGAATCAAGTGTTTTTAATACACACAACAACATATATATGATATAAATTCTATGTGAAAAATATGATGCATGAGGAACTTCTTTCATTCACAGAGCAATAGTCAAATCCAAAACTAGAATCTTTCTAATGGCCATGATCCTAAAATATATAATAAATCATCACATCAGTAAAACATTTGTGTTGGTAAAGGTTAAAATCTTACTCAATTGTAACATCGCATACCACTGAAAAAATCCATAACATTGGAAACCATGACTTCATACAGAAACAAATGTTCTCGATGAACCAATATGATATCCATCCCAAGTTAAGACATATTACTATTACTACTATCTAACATATCCCATATAGTAAATACTAGGAAAAGAAGTCCTCTGATATAACATTGTAACATGACAGCTTGGTTTCCTCTATAATGGTATGATAAGGTGGTGGGTTATGAGGCCTCATGCACACCTCCACCTATTCAAAAGGCTTTTGACTAGAAGTGAGGAACTATGGTGTGATAATGGGGAGACTATGCCCTCATATTAGGGTAAGAAAACAATATAAAAAATATGTATCATACATAGTTGTAACTAAATTGAGTGTGAATGTTTTAAATAAAATAAAATATAACATTCTTTAATGATAGATGATAATTAAATCAAATACCAAATAGCTATGTCATACATACAACACTGGTAACAAAATAGGCCGACTGTATAGTTATAGAAGTACGAAAGAAAATAAAATAAATTTATGTGGATTTCATACTAATTTCATGAATTACCACATACCTTGTATCCACACACTGTTGAACTACACTAGCTTGTTTATAAGAACCGACATGAGAATCTCTTCTTGATAATGAAACTTTTTACCTCATTCGTATCAACCACACAATTATAGTCAACATGAAAAATAAACATAAGGACTTCATGTACCCCAAGGTGCCTAAGTAGGGTTGAAAAATAATCTCAGTATTCTACCACAATGATGAAACTATAAAATATTCTTTACTAAGTAAACTCAAATCACGATTATTAGTTTTATAAGACATAATTGAAATGAAATGTAAATACTATAAATGTTAAACCACAGTCCATCATCAGGTCTGTAATCCTAATCTATTGCTAATTTTCTAACACTAATGTAGATATCTAAATTTTCATATTTATAGTTAAATAAGTATATATATATAAATAAATATTAATATTTATTATTAATAATAATGAAATAAAATACATTCAATCACCATTCAATCCTTACGTCCATCAACCTGAGGGCCTGGAAATCCTATACAAGATCACTGAGCTGGATGTCATGCCACTCAAGGTGTTTATAATTAATTTAGTCTATGGGTATGTAATCCCACTCAATATATTCCTTCTTCATCTGTTACTGAAATAGTCTTTGAGAAAGAAACATCACCAAAGGGGGATACATGTCTTAACAATGGGTTCACCAATACTCGCTCCCAATCACTGTAAAGAATGAATATATGGAAGTACATATTGACATAATATAAATAGTAACTAGTATATAAATCATGTTTATCAATCCATATATTTAAAATCCATTGTACAAGACCTAGGTCTTAGTCCTTGGGTTGTTAATACATTTAGAAAATGGATAATCTCTAAGGGTCTGACCCTTAGGTGATTTATGTGAAAAAATCACCGAAGAGACTCTATTACCACCCATAGAGTCTCCAATAAAGGATAGAATAATCATACCTATCATTTGGAATATCCCGATCATTCCAGATATCAAATAATATGAGATGTAATTCCAAACACAGTTATCAATTAATTGATCAGGTAGATCAGAATCATCCATATCCCTCAGGAGGAAATACTATTCTATTACGATAATCAAATTAAGGAGAGTGTAATCACTATAATCACAAATCAAATAGAGAATAGAGGAATCATAATTGTTACTATGAAGAGTGGAGTAATCCCTGAGTGTCATTACTCTGGCCTTAATTACCATATATTATAATTATAGGTACAACATATAGATACCAAGAAAAACCTATGGAAATCCTAATTATATAATAATAAAAAAATACATGCTCAACTGTCAGATCCCTGGTAGTACCACTATGTATAGAAATAAAAATAATAAATATCATGTATCATAAGATTAATCAAATGGGATAATTTATGGGAATTCTAATGAATTATATTGATACTAGAAAGAATATATGACCATCTAAATGAGAAATAAAGACTCCTCACATCAGGATCAAGAAACACCAAAATTGAATCACCTATGGCTATCATCAGTATATCAATAATAAGCCACTAAAAGTAAATAAATTTGGGGTATTGTTAAATTAATATCCCACCACTACATCCATAGTCGCAATGGATTGTAAGTTCGATATGGTTTCTACAGTGAAACCACTTCCATCTCTATCCTTACCTGACATATTATATCATGGTCAATCATAAATTGGGGAAATAACCAAGTCCCAAAATTTAGTCACCTAAGAGTAATCCTTCATGGTAACCACACGACCAACACATAAGTAATGGGGTCATACTTGGGATACATATTTAAAAATATAATTGGAGGAATCATACAATATATCCCCAAAATGAAATCATGGATGATTTATCCTATACAAGCTACTTTGAACAACAAATATGTGAAGACATCAAATACGGGACCCTCTATAAATTTATAAGAATGATGTGGAATCCCACGTGGAATACATATATTTTTATAGTTGTAAATGGAACCAATGTGGGTTTGACTAAGTTATCAGGAATGTGATGTTAATCCATCGGGGAACTTTTTTGTTAGGTCCACTTTGATAGATACCCTGAGGGGGGGGGGGGGGCAATCAGTGTATGACAGATTAAAACAACTACCCCTTCTTATCATGTTTTTATGTTATAAAAAACCCTCTTCTCTCTCCATCCCGTTGTAGAGTATTAATAACCCTTAAAGGATACACAAGACTCAAAAAAATTTACATCGTTGAAATTCAATGGGAGAAATCCAAGGAGCATACACCGGCAGTGTGCTGATGAACCAATTCCACTATAAGATCACTGCAGTTTACAAGTTTGGAGAGGACTCACTGTCCCTCCTAGTTTACAACCACTAACAACATAAAAGATCAATGATCTCTCAACTGATGTGTGCTCACTGCTTCTTCAGAAGATCCACTCAAAATTTCTAGACCTGTAGGAATTTTCATTATATATAATGAAATCTGAATCTTTAACCTTTGATAGATGCTCTGTTGACGTTTAGAAATCACCCACAGATGAATCTCTCTTTGCACCGGGTCTACCGAGAAACCTCTAATCTTTCGTGCAACCCTTACTGAATCTTCCATGCATATTTAATTACATGGATACAAGATTCCAATTTTTTTTATGAAACACCCTTTTCAAGCTACTTCAATATTTCACGCAACTCAAATATTTCACGCAACACAAATTTTTCACGCCACACAAATATTTCTTAGAACTTTATCTTTTGCAAAACATCAAAATCGTTCATGAAACTCCCTTTGTGCAAAATTAGTCCACAACATGGGGTTAAAATACTCTCTAAGTATTGA
This sequence comes from Viscum album, assembly GCA_963277665.1. NCBI lineage: Eukaryota > Viridiplantae > Streptophyta > Magnoliopsida > Santalales > Viscaceae > Viscum > Viscum album. The sequence goes on from OY728119.1 coordinate 2,084,658,367, forward strand.
TCTCACTCATTTTTTGGGGGTCACCTCTTATTTATAGACCTCATTGACACATGTGTGAAAAAAACCCATCACGTTATGCAAGATTATGACGTGTCACACAGAACCCCAACACGTCACACAAGATTCTGAGGTGTCGCCCAAAATGTCATTTTTTGTAGCCTTTTGCATGTATGTCTCTTTCATTACAACATATTCTTTCATTCCCATATTTAATATTTTGCGTGATTCCTTCTTCTTCCATTTTTTTATGTTCAGACCACGAATCGTGCCTAGCAGAAAAATCCAATTTTACGTCAACTTGGCCTGAAAGTCACATTCTCCCCAACCTCTTCTTTCACGCCATTCTTGAATCTTTCGCCAAACAACCTATTTCATACCAATGTTCAAATATTTTGTGCTATCTCCAATTTCGTACCAATGATCAAATCATTCGCCCAACCCCATATTTTGTGCAAAATATCCAATCATTGACACAACTCATGCCTATGCTATAATAGATCTGTTCTTTTTGTAACGCCTCCTGAATGTCCATTCCTTTTTCATCATTATTTTTAAACAATGGTTTTCAAAAATATCTATGTAGTTCTACAAATCACCATGTAAAACCCCATTGTCAATAAAATTAACATCGTGGTATTCTATGTCAAAATGGAGGTCCTTCTTTGTCAGTAAACCCAATTACCTCAAAAATGCATCAATGGTAACATGAGGGATTTTTTGCCAACATTTGATAACTAGAAATAATGTTGAGGCATCCTACATGGGATATTATAGGTTGATTCATATATAGAGGAATCATGTAAGGGTTCCTTAAGGAAACTAGTGCCTCTTATACTATGGATATAAGGGCACATCTCACAAGTGATACATATTAAATGGAAATATATGAAGGTACCATTCAAAAGAGAGAGATAGTGGATCCTCTCCGTTCAGGTATCACTCGTAAGAGACACTAGATATAATTACAAGATGAAGATCCTCTCCTTTAATGAAATACCACCAATGGGTATGTCAGTAAGTTAGGATAGAGGGAAAACATTATATTGGTCTGATATAACCATTACCAATACCAAAATGGAAAATGGAAAAAAAATCCATGTATTTTATTTATATAATTTCAAAAAATATAAAATTCATAATTATATTTATGTTTTAGTTGATCATTACTCAAATTATAGATACTTAATTTATATCAGGGATTTAATATCACACGATCATCTTTCCAAAATATTTATTATTGAAGTAGTAATGTTTAATGAAGTAACACATTATATTATATATAGTCATGATCTAAGAATTAACATAATGTTTTGGAGAAGTCTTCCACATCCTCTACAAAAATATTTTAGTTTTCATATTTTTTGTTTTCTTGGGTTGATGGGTAGAATTAAAAATCCATTAAAACTAATGAGGATACGATAATATTTTGTTCTATGGATTTCAATGGTGGTTGGGATAAACACCCTACTCTAATTGATTTTTTTTAAAAAAAAACTAGTTTTCACCTGATAAATTAGATTCATCCTTATGAATAACTATATAGAATGATGTTTACAAATAAAAATGGTTTTGATTAATTTAGATAAATAATTATTTTGGGTCCTAACCTAGTCGAGGAAATGAAAGATAATGTTATAGCTATTCAACAACACATCAAAATGCCTCATAGTTTAAAAGAAGTTTAGGCTGATTATATTCGGTGTAATATATAATTTGATTTTGTTGATAGGTATATTATATGATTTAATCAATGAATTAAGGTTTTGTGTTTCAGAAATAAGGTATATATAATCCCAATTTATATTTACCATTTTTGGATTCATAGTCAAGTATGGTTGGTAGCATATCTCTCGGTGCATCCAACGAACCACCCCCATGTTCAGGATATATATACCATGTATCGGTCTTAAGGAAGTACATAACAGAACCCTCACATGTATTGGAATTATAATATATAAAATAATATCATACTTTTTTGTGAAGAGAAATAATTATATGTCTTTTATCATAGAGATAACATTCTACAAAACAAGGCCACTCACTTGTTTAATATTCACAAAAGGAATCTAAAATTCAATAATACTATGTCAGATCCCAAGTATGTGATCATTCATACATATCTTCTTTGTTTTTTTATCAATTTAATAATTTTTTTATGTTAAAATTAATATTAATGGCTTATAATTTGAACCATTTATTTATTATGATATATTTCATTATAAATAAATTTATCCTCTTTGATTTCTAGTAATGTATTAAAACCCATGTCTAAATAAAGGGGAGTACAGTATAATGTTATAAAAATAACATTAAATTGAAGGTGATGAATAAAAATAAAAAAATTAAAATAATATATTTTTCACCTATATAAAATAAATTCATTTGAAAATAAAATAAAAATTATATAAAGGTAAAAGAAATGTTTTTTAAAACTTACTTTTTTAGGAGAAATGTTTTTATCACAATAAACTAAATTAATCACTATTTTTGAAATCATTTGTTGATAATTAAATCTTATATATGTATACATTAATAAGTATTATCATTCATGGAAAACTTGTTTTTAGGAAAGGTATATAATGATATATAGTTGATTTATTAAAACCTATATTTGTCTAAACAGTGCTTTCAACACTGTTTTCCAACATATAATAAAATTTATTTATTCAATTTTTAAGAATATTATTAAAAAATATTGAACTCCAATGTTTAAATCACCAATTAAAAATTTCCAGAGTGCATTTTTATTATTTTCATTAATGATTAATTTATCGACTAATTGTGAAAATACGAAATTTTATTAATTTTTTGGATATATTGAATTTAGAATGTATATATATTTTAAAATAATTATAAAAGTATAATTAAAATGATTATATTATCATTAAACCTATTTAGTTCATTGGAATATTTTTTTTTGTTGAATGTATGTATACAATCTTTTTATTATTAAGAAAATTCTTCTTCAGAGAAATGATTTTTGTCACATATTCTATTTTAATTTATAATTATATTCTACCACACTATTGAATTTAATATGATAAAATAGAGTATATATATTTATATATATAAATTAATATTATTTAATAAGTGCAACATAAATTTTGGTCATAATGACTACTAAAAAACATTAAAATTTCGATAACATGGTTAATGTTAAAACATATCTATCAGGGGTTAATAAATAAATATAACATTGAAAATGACCATAACATATAATAACACATTTACTATATTATTTAGACATTAAATATATCAAATATTATTATGAGGTATTTTTATCTATATTTAAAATCAATTTTTTGACCATATTTTAAAACATTGAAACATAGAATTGTGCCACTCACCTCAATAATTAGTGAGAACCTCTAACATTAACTTATACACACCTATGAAGAAATTATTATCCACAAAATAATTTTATAACATCTACCCCACATCCTTATACATTTTATAAAATTTCTCTTTATCCCAAAAGACAAACCCTATGGAAGTTCATAAGAGATCCAATGTAGGTTTTTCTAATGGAAGTTAATTTATTTCACGAAGCTCAATCATTTTTTACATACAATTTTAAAACCATGAATAATGTATTAATAAATTCATTATAATAGAAATAGTATATGATGTATAATTATAGGTTATTATTTTGAAGTAATAACCTACATTCACCTCTCTTAAATAAAATAGGAAAAGAAACTATCGGTTGTGTTCACGGTGGACTACCACATCACTAACCCAAAAAATTATTTCTCTGACAACATCTCATTATATCAGATATATTAATAGATTTAATCTATATATATAATATTTGTGGAAAAATAAATGGTATTTAATTATAATTTAACATATACCTTCCCACATTTTAATATGTTGTAAAATGATATTGTCGCCTATTTGTACTATGGACTAAAACCTCCATGAAGCAATGTAACTTGTTTTATACATACACAATACATAAAAGGTAATAATGATTGATTTAATGAATTTATATGATAGATATTATATAATAATAATTATTTAATTGTTAATTAATATTTATCATTCTTTCATTCTATTAATCAAAAAGTGAAAACATTATTCAGGCATGTATAAGGCTAATTGCCATTAAGAATCGTAAAATTATATTTTCAATATCTATTTATTTTAAATGATAATATATATATATATATTTAATATATATTCTATTTATATAATTCTAACAATTTTTTAATATGGAACCATGATCACACAAAAATACTAAAAATAACAAGAGAGAACACTCATGAAAAATGAAATAGTTAACAGTTAAAAATGAATTTTTTATAATGATTTATGAATAAATTGATTTTGATATATTATAAGTTGAACTATTCTTATATATTAAGTATTTAAATTATTATGGTATAAATTTTTAAAAAATTTAAAAATTATTTTAGCCGAAAATATATTTCTTTTGAATCTAGTGGAACATGAGGTATGGAATCATTATCTCCCTTTTACATGTATAAGACATAGTTTATATTAATAAATTTTTTATGCATTTTAAATAATTCCCAACATTATATTTTAAAAATGTCCCCAAAAAATTTTTTTTTTTCAACATATTATTTATTTTACTCTCTTCATTTTTTATTTTAATGTTACTAAATTAGTATGGGATTTATATTATAATCTCATAGTTTACTGGTACTGTCTATGATCAGGTTTTAAATTATAAAATGTTATCATCATCCTATAAATAAACTCATGATTTTTAATCAAATTTGGTTATAAATTGGGAATAATTGTTTTCCTTTAATTTACCACATCTTATTTATTAAAGATACCCAATAATTAATTTTGAGGAAAAAAATCCTTCTCTCTTTGTTTGATAAAATTATTTATCCCTTATAATTGTTTTCAAAAGAAATTTATTTCATGAATGATTATAATAATCTTATTTGATTATAAAACATCATTTATACATATGATTTATTTTTTATAAATATTTATTAAAATGTATATTCTTTCCACTTTCTAAATGAGGTACTTTTTTGACTTTTTAAAAAGTTATAAATTAATGTTTTATTTCATCATAACCAGTACAAATTTAATTTCATGTCATCATGACCACAAAAAGATTTTATTATTATTTTATATTTTTCCATGGATTATTTAAAATAAATTTTTTTCCTATAATATTTTAGAAAATTATTGATTTTAAATAATTATTTCAATGTAATAGACGATATTTTTGATAATAATTTTTACATGTGATTTATAATAGAAATATTTATCTAAGATGAAATCCATAGATGTTACCTATGATTTTCATGGGAAATAAAAAAATGATAAAAAATAATTTCATTATTTCTATAAATTATTATTATTATTGTGATTTAATGATTATTATATTAGACAACTTTATTTTCCTTGGGATAATATGTTATGAAATTTCTTTCATTTACATGAGTTATATTATGATGAAATGATGAAATCATTATAAAATCCATTTAATTTTTAATTTTTATTATCTATTGATTTATTTGTGATCATATGCTACACAAATTTCTGATTTTCATTATCTTCCTCAAATTCATTTTCTAAAGATGGATATGTCAAGAGATAGACAAGACTGGAATGGGGACTGAATCCTGTTCTGTAAGGGACTCAGTCCACTAAAAAAGTTAAGGCAGTGAACATTAATTACTATGATGTTTTAGTGATTTAACACAAGAAATATGATAGTATTTTTAATATTTATTTACTAATAAGTAATTTATTTCCTTTAATTTTGTGTATTACAAAACATTATTGCTTTTTTCAATGTTACGATGTCAAGGCTCATGCTATTTGATTCAATTCTGGTTAATTTCTTATTAAAAACAATGATTTATTCCATGAATTATTATATTGAATGATTATATGAATATTATGGATTTTAAATTTTTTTGATTTTGTAATCATACTATAATTATCATGTTATGATTAAATGGTCACTAATAACTCCATTTTTTACCCTTATTGAACATCTGATCAAACCATGTATTTTATTTATTTTCCCTTCTTTATAATGAATTGAAATATGTATTGTCTATTAAATAAATGTTATATTAACAAAGTACATTGTGGGAGATAATGATGTTTACTTATGAACATGTTTTTTATATACCAATGTTTATAAAGGTGTGAGGCCTATATGATTATGGCTATATCATTATGATAAGGAATTGTTGTTATTATATTAATATGTGAAATATATAAATGTAATTTATTGGTTTATATAGATTATGAATATGTTTTAAACAAATAATATATTCTTAAATAATGATATTTTGATCAACAATTTCCTTTTTTTTGGTAGATTGAAAAATGGATTATTTTTTGTTAATTCCATTGGAATTTCAGTTCAATTGTATCATTTTATAATATGAAAATTAATTTTGATAAGCAATTTTATAAGGTTGACTAGTTAATATGGGATGATACAATTGAAGTACCTATCTTAAAAGATTAAATACTAATATCATAAATGGGGAATGTGTTGTTCCAAAATCATATATCATATATTAAATATAACCTAGGTTATGAATTAATATGTACTTTCTTTGAATAATGAAACTATTGAATCCTCCCTCATGGTTTTACTTATTTCATGATCAATTGGATGGTTCATTAAAGATGTCACACACCATTTAGGGAACATTTCAAAAATGGTCACCCAAATGACATATAAAATATGTGTTGGAACTTGATAGGGTTGGAATATCCATTTCACATTATTTAATGAATAGAATTAGTTATTCCTATAAATAGATTAAATAAATCTATATGGGGTATGAAATTACAATTTTATCTTTGTCCATTAATGTATTCTACACATACGATATTTAAAACACTATTGTGAATGTGAATGATCCCCTTCTTGTACCCTAGAATGTTTTTGTTAAAAACTAGGATGCTTAATCTGTTAGATTTCATTCAGTTGCTACTGAGCTGTTAAATTTTTCTTTATAAATATTTCACCTGACAACACCATTTAAAAAGAAAATGCATTTTTTCTTATCTTCATTTATTTATGGACTGTGTTATTTTTATATTATTTACAATTTGAATCCATGAATATAGATCAATGAAATTCATGGATTATTTCCACTTCCTTTAATTATGTGATGATCCCTAAAAGAAATCACTATTCACTCACACCCCCTATATTCGAAACCTATATACCACATCTAATTTCCATTATTTAATATTCAATATGTTTAATTTTTTTATTGTAAAATAATATTTTTATATCGCCTCTATAGTGGGAATATACAATATATCCCCTACATATTCAATATAACATACCATTATTTCCATATACATGACCACATGAATATATAATTTAATTAATATAATTTTCAATTATCATCATAATTATTTTATAATAAATTAAAATAATTGATATCTTCTGTTCAATGGTATATAGTATTTTATAACACAAATATTATAAAAACATAATAATAAATTTAATAAAAATAAAATAATATTAGAATATATAAGAAGGAGTCTAGAGACACATTCCTAAATAATTTTATTTACCAAATGAATAATGTTTCAACCATGAATATTATATTTGATTCTAAACAACACCCCACATTTTAGTAATAAGAAAATAGAAAATAGATTCATTCAACGAGTAAGACCAATGAGAGCTTATATACAAAAAAATGTAATTTTTAAGGATTCATAAACTATATTAGACTCATTATAAAAATGTACAACCTTATAATTAAACATATAAAATTATTTAAATATGAATCTATTGATTGAGGGGTTTTCATGGATCTAAATTGGAATAATTAGCGAGGAGAGTAACTATGAACAATGAATAAATGTTTATCAAAAGGTTTCTTAATAAAATATGTTTATAATATATGAATGTTTTAATTACTTCCCAAATCAAATCTTAAATTCCATTATGGTTCCTTATAAATAATAAATGATTACATACAAAATCCAGTATAATATGTCAAGAAAACAGCATCCGTTAAGAAAGGTGTCTCATGGGAAGTACCATCATCATTTTAATTTTTTAATTATTGATGTGATTGGATCCACATAATAGTTTTTGGTGTGGTAAAACTATAAGGAATACGAATTACAGCAGTATATTTAATTACAAGGATATGTTTAATAGTATTATTCCTGAACCCAACTTGTATCATAGTGGTGAAAAAATTATCATTTATAATACCTATAAAAATATCCCTAAACATGGGATGTCAGTCCTCAAACCACAAAATATTTCATTACAACCATATATAATGGTATTATATAGAAACAATAGAGAGGAAAATGGGGTTCTACTTGGAATTGAAAATCAAACAGGTATAAAAGACACATAAATACTTTAAAATATCAAAAATAAGAGAGATTTATATGAAAAATCATCACAATGATTCCAGATCATCCTATAAAATTTATAATTCTAGGAATAAGTGTCCCATATATTAGTAAGCATACACCCTGTAGAAGACGGATAAAGAAAACTACGAACAAGGCGCATGTAATTTATCATCATTTTGGATCCTATTGTGCCTAATATTCCACATCAACATGTCTCAACATCATTATAGTAGTGTGTGTTACCCCTAATAATACTATATTCAAAAGAATTTCGTTTCGATCAATATGGAATTAAAATTAAATTGTATTAACTTTATTTTATTTTAAATTCCAAGACTGTACATGTCCACTATTCAAAAAGGAATCATTTTTCTCATTCTTTGACACATAAAAAACCTTTTGGATAATCCAATACCATCTAAAATCCCTTAGTATATTATAACCACTCATGTACATGTCTTAGTTAATCAGGAATTCTATTCTTCAAGTGGTTAAGGTGTTAATCAAAGGATACGTTCTAATAAAGGGGAATAGTTTTTATCCACCTATTTTTGTATAATGTTTCCCAAACTCCTCAAAATATTCATCAAACAAGGTAAGGTATTTACTCCATAAAGCAACATATACATATTTGTTTCATTTTCATGTCCTAACCTATAACCATACCATTTTCATTAATATAGGAAATATAGAAGAATCAGTGTGCATAGAGAACAACTACTCATAGTCAAATATGATTCATTTTCCATCATCACCTCTTATAAAGGGTTATTATAATAGAATTAATTTCTATTTGTATTATATTAATGAATATGTTTCATTATTAAATGATTATTTAAAATTTACTTTCGTAACATTTCATTCTCTAAAAAATGATAATTTTGTTTCTTTATATGTGTAGACTACCACCTTCACAATGTAATGTGATGAATTTCTCATAACCACATCACATTATTAATTTAAATAGCTATATCTAAAAAACTAATATTATATTATTTAATTTAATATCATTTATGAAATATAATAAAATTACCTTCTTTTTGTAATAATTTTTTATAAATGGTATTTTTACTCAAGCATGTATATGTCCCACCATCTCCATGTTTTTAACGTACAACGATTTTCATAAAAATATTTAATGGTTTGTTTTAAAAATATAATTTATGTATAAATAAGATCTTTATTTCATGGAATATTATTTTTGATGTGAGGGAATGATGAGCACCTTGACCATGTTCAACCTACTGAAATCATATTAGATTTACATATTGAATATTTTCAAAACATCCAACTTGAACATAAATGATTATGTAACTATATTTAATATAATAATAAGTGATATAAAATGAGGAATAAACTTGAAAAGGGTTCATATAAATGTAAATAATCATCCTACATTTATCATTTAGGGTGATAAATATTGTTCATGATGGGTTGGACTAATGTCAACAGATATTATTTTAAAAATATTATTTTCAAATCCACTAATTAAACACTTTCTTCAATGTCGGAAGGAATGCATTTTTAAATTATATGTAATCAAAATAATATCATTTCATAATTAAAAAACAATTCATTTATATAACCTCAATATGTTTCCAAGGTTATTTTCAATGCAAAATGTTTTCAGTATTATGGGTGTAGTTTATAGATATCCAATGTGATTTATTAGGGATTGATTTCATAAATGAATTATAAAGCACTTTTATTTTTTATTTTGACATTCATTAAATGGTTATTTAAATTATTCAATTTAGGGTTTATTTTAATATTTTAGAAAAGACAAAAAATAACGTTCCATTTTAATATATATGTCAACAATAACATTTCCTTTCACTAAAACCGTTATTTTTTATTTGTCTTCCATTATAATATTTCATTAATTTTTAGGAAAACCTATTTTATCATTTAATCATGAATTTTAGTTTTTAAAACATTATTTTAAGGAAATATGATATGTCAATATATAAAAATTATTTCCTTAATATGTCAAAAATGATTTTATGACCCAGATTCTATGTATTATGACTATGTTATAGTTAATCAGATTTTTTTATGTTAAAGTGTTGATTTGTTTAATGAAATTATGGGTTTGTTCATGATATCCCCCCAGTGTATTGGTTATGTTTATGTTGGATCATTATTGTGATGATTATTACATTTTTCACTAGGATGGTTATTCAATGTATAACTATGAGGGGTTTTTCATGTATAAAAATGAATTTAATTTAATCTGTAATGATGAGGGATACTCAAAAATTAAATATTTTAATATAAAGATTACATAAGTTATCATCATTATTTATATAAACTTTCTAAGAGGATTTATGTAAATCATATGACTTTAAACGGTAAAAGACTACATATGCTACATCATAAGGTTGACAATATAATCTATTTGAGAATTTAAATATTATTTTTTCATGTTTTTAGGGAAAAAATGAGTTTTATTTTTTAGTTACGATATCATATTATTATTTTTATAAAAAATTACTTTTCAATTATGTTGATTTTAGGAGTAATAAAATTATTATTTTAAACCTAATGTTTTTTTTCAAAAAAGGAATATTTTATAAGTACTAATGTAATAATACTTTCTTTATTTATTATAATAACACTTTCTATGATTTTTGTTCTCATACCATGATGGTTAAGGAAAAAGAATTTTTTTTTGTTGAATATCATTTTGATTTTTTATGAAAATAAATTGTATTTCCATTTAAAAAATTTATATTAAAGGAAATATAGACACTGATTTAAAGTGTTCACAATGATAAAATTTCTTTTTTTACTATAGTATTTATGAACAAACTATCCTAAACTCAAAGCATAAATGATCATTGGTAATCTAAAAAAATAAGATATATATTAAATTGAAAAAATATTTAATGTTTAATGTCAGGTCTATATAGTTGGAACCAAAACAATGTTTAGATAACATTATTGTTTTGGAAAATGTTAATAGAATACCCTTAAAATATTTTACAATATTGATCAGTATAAATGATAAATAATTTTAAATTTATTATGCTTCTTTATCTAAAATATATCATTTCATAATGGATTTCCATAGGTGGAATATATATGATGAAGTTGGAAAGAAGCTAGGGGATGATATCCATCCGAATCAATAACCTATAATGGTCAGAATTAGAACCGAGTAGTTTTTTGTTGTCATGTCATGGTTGTTACATGCTATAAATGGTGGTGTTGTCCATGTCAGAGAGTAGTAAGATATACCATAGTAGAACTTGATGACTTGGGTATATATTATGAGGTAACACCGAACTGTGTTCATTGTATCTTATTACGTAGTGGTAGCTAATGGAAGGATTAATGCCCGAGAGAAGATATTCAATGTCATGAGATGTTTAGATAAATAAAAGATAATGTTTCGATTTAATATATGTAAGGTAAAGCCTATCATTGTTGGAAAATGGTTACGTATACTAGAGAAAGTAAAGATAATTATATCATGTATTCGGAGGATATTAAGAATATTTTCATTGATAAATACTTTCCTAATGATATTCGACATAGGTTGGTAAAACAATTCATTGAATTGAGGTATAATAAAGAAAAAATATGTCTATATATGAAGAAAAATTACAATTGTTGGAAATTGATTTCTATTTTTTTCATGGATATAAATAGTATAATTAATCATTTTTAACCATTATTATAGAAAACATATCGAAGTGATTTCATTTCCCATGAATTAAAAATTTATGAGAATCATTTTTTGATGTATTGATTGAGTAGAAATAAAATTTTCTAATGATAATGTAATTTATGATAATAAGATGAATAAAATGCCTAGTTGGTGGGAAATAAGAATGAATCAATCAAACAAATATAAATGTATGATAATTATATTCCATTTATGCTAGAACTGTAGAACTAAGAACCATGGGAAATTCCTTATCACATTTGGGATGTTCTTATAATGTGTTATTTTTTGGAATATGTCCCATTATTTCAATGAATATGATCATGCTAATGGTATGTTTAATTTATAAATTTAGATACTATGGTGTTTTATATGTGGTTATATGGGGACTTATGCACAAACATGGGATATAATTACATGGATAATTGGAAGAATCTAGAATATATGTTCAAATGTGTCGTGAAATACGTTGAAACTATATTAGTAAATGTTGTGACATAACAATTTTATATAATATTAATTTATTGACCAATATGATTATTCAAAATTCTTGTTTGATTCAAGTTCTACTCATACTTTTATTTCTTCAGATTTATATAAAAACTGGATGTTCAAATTTAAGAAAAGGATCCATAATATATGATAAAGAAACCTAGGGGAACTATTATTGAAAATTGAAATTTTCTGAACCATTTTATCATTTTAATTGGAATGAAACTACATAAAAAACTTGTTCTATTTCCCCTATTATTGTTTGATTTTATCTATTCATGTATTTGTTTTTTATTTTCAATGATAAGTTATACTATAGAGATATAAAAGTGGTTTAATAGGAATAATTTCAGTCTGTATGTAGGAAGAAACCCCTTCAATTAGATAGTATATCAAGAAGATAATAAATATATAAAATATTTAAATGTAATTTCTCTTTTATATTTCATTTAGAATACGATAACTATATTCATTAATGATTTTGGTCTTGTAAAATTACATTGTGATGTATTTTCTAATGAAATTCCATCTTTTATATCTTAATAGTAGGTCTAATTTAAAATTTAAATTGTTGTTAAAGTGAACCCAATTTTAAAAAAACCTAATAAAATTGAAAAAAGTGTTCTCTTATAATTGTAAAAAATATGTTATTTGACATTATATATAATTTTTTCATAATTCCAATCACATTACCTTGGGTTGATCCTATTTTAGATAAAAAAATAATGAATCCATGAGGCATTTAATTGATTATAATTCATTGAAAAGAATAATTGTTATTAATATCAAATAATTTTTCGTTTATAGTTAACCTCTTTGTTTAACTCCAAGGAGATTAATATTTTTGGAAGGATTACATAATATTCCGGTACCATTAGTTTATGGGCATGGAGGATGAAATCCCAAAAATAAAATTTCTTCCATGATATACGCATTATGAATTTGTTATTATGGCCATTGGATTAAAAAATGGCCATGGAATATTTATAGATCATATGAATATAGACTTACATTAATATTTTGATATGTTTGAATTTGTTATTAATTATAGTTTCTTGTAAGTAAAAAATGATTTAGGATCTTGAAAAAATTTATGGATTGTTCAACAATCCCTAAAAGAAAACAATTCACAATGAAAATTCAGAAAAAGTGATTTTATGTTTGATTATATTTCATTCCATAGATATATAACAAATAAATACAGTGTAATATTTGATCCTACTCAAGATACAGTTGTTAAATAATTTAGAAGACAAATAAATATTATATAAGTTCATTTTTTTCATGGTTTAATGGGATATTAAAAACTTTAAAAAAAAATCATTAACCGCAAATTTATCCCACATTCTATGATAACAAGAAATAGAGTTAAATTTATTTTGATTAAATAAATATTTATTTTTTTATGATCTAAAAACTATATTGGTTCATATTCTAGTTTGGGACTTTTAATCTAGGAATGATTATTTTTTCGTCTACAAGGATGCTTCATTGAAGGGGATTTGATGTGTACTTAGGAAAAATGATTAAGGAATTACTTATGCTTAATGAAATTTATAACAACATAAGAAAAATTATCCAACACATGATCTTGAATTAAGAAAAATGGTTTTTTTAATAATTTTGATACATGATTTTCAAGGATCCATTTGTGAAATATATCATAACCATAAAATATTGAAGTTTATATTCACTTATAATGACATGATGGTGAGAGATATGGGATGGTTAGAATTGATAATGATTATAATTTCACAATCCATTAGCATCATGTAAAATAAATTGAAGTAGTTAATTATTTTTTTAGAAAAAATAGTTCCTTCATAACCATCATATATGTAAAGACCCGGAAATTTCACGGAAAATTTATTCTTAAAATATTTGGAATTTTACGAGTACATTGTTTCTGAAAGGAACTGATTCTGAGGCCCGGTGTGCCTGAAAATATTTTCTGAAGTTTAGCTTGGGTACGTTCAGTGAAACGAACGAGTGGGTTTTTTTTGTATTTTGAACCAGTACTCGGAATTTATATATGAGGGCACCAATGAACTCGTAGCACTGGTATTCGCTTAAGGGGACCTTTACCGCAATTGCATTTTATGCGGGTTGAATGTTAATAATTTGGAATTTAGAATAAAATAAATAAAATTGGTATTACAAAATTTTATTTATATCTATGGATGTTATATTCTACAATGGAGAGTTAAGGGTTGGACCCGTAACCACCTAACTTACCATGTGTTGATATTTGTGAGGTGGGGCCCACATGAGCCCCAACCATTAATCTTCCCTATAATCCCTTAAACCCCCCTTAATTAATTCTTTAACAACTCCCCTTGTTGAATGAGAACTCTTCCTCTCCGTCTCTCTCTCTTTATAGTTTTCCAACACACCTTAATTAATGAATTGAAAATCTTCAATTAATTAATTATGTGATTTCAATTTTGAATTTCAAGTGATAATACAATTATATCCATAGCTATTATTTTATTTTGGCACACATTGTGTTGGGAGGATATTTGAGAGATCTCTTATAAAATAGATGAAGAGAGTTCCTTTTTCGTTGAAGAACACCATCCTTCCATGAATAACGGTGCCTCTTCGACGAAGAAAGTTGACTCCATGAAGAGCGACGACATGCCTTCCTTCCTCTTCTCTGAATCTAGTGTGAATAAAATGATTCCCCATTAGACACACTCTATCTTCGTCTACGAATCCTCTCCACTCGATGATGTCTTCCGTGACACCCGACGTGCGACATCAATTATCGAGGATGGGTGATTATTTTCAATTTTAATGGATTAGAATTGTCCCTCATTAGTTGTTGAATATATTTGTTTTTTCAGGCCTATTTCTATCGCCTAACATGGAGGGAGCGTGCCGAACGAACACGGCCCAACGACCCTCCATTGGATCTTGATTATTATTTTTGGAATCGGCGACTGGAGGTGGAACTTGAAAGAGGCTAGTGGCACAAGGGACGACTTCACACATGGAATGAAAAGGTGCATCCAAGCAGGCTGTGGCGGAGGAAGCATGGAGTAGTCACGACGTGCCGGCGACGCGGAACCGCGGCCAGGGCAGGTCACGGTGGAGGAATCTGGCGTCGTCCCGCTGGCTGTGTGGAAGGAACCCTGGCCCACTTTGCAGGCAACTTCGGCGAATCAACCGGCCGACCCGTCAGTCGGTAGGGTGGAGGAAAGTCGCTGCGCATGGAGGGAACCGCGCCGGACGAACCATGGCCTGCCCGTGGGGGACGCTAGTACCATGATGGCCGGATAGCTTCAGCCGACAGGTTATGGAGGGCGGCGCCACTTGGCACTTCCGGTTCGGGCAGTCGGGGGGCCGTGCCCCGCCGCGGACAGCTCGACCCCCTTGGGCCGTGTCGGGCCGGGCCGCACCCTTTCGGGCTAGTCTGAGCCACACATTACATCAGGATGGTACGACACCCCTGCCGGGTTGGACCTGCCAAAACTAGGTTAACCTGACCCGTCGGCCCCCTAGGCTTAACGAGCCGGGCCCATTTTCACTTAAAGGTGAAAAACTCGAAGACCTAGCATCTGCTCGACGCGCCGTCTGTGGCAATAGGACCCTTGAGACAAGGCGGCCCTTTAGAAAAACTCTAAGTGAGTTTCAGACTACTTTGGGGAATGGACAGGTTAGAAATTAGTGTATTTTTAACCGGGCCCCTTGAACGGAAAAGCCAATATCTCTCAGACTGGGTTTCCATTTGACGCGTCGTCTGTCGCGTTGAGTTCTTATTGATGAGACAGAACATTGGGATACATAAACTCTGGACATTGTGATAGTTGATGTATCGATCCCCATGGCTCGTGGAGGGGACCCTCCTGGAATCGAGGGTGCTGTGTTAGGGAACCCTGGAGCATGCTGTGACTACGGCGACTACCGTGCTGGGATCCTCCGTGGGTTCGACGACGATGACCACTATACTAGGATCCTCTGTCATTTTGGCAGTGACGACTAATGTACTTGGATCATCTATGGGTTCGGCAGTGATGACGACTTTACTTGGATACTCTGTGGGTTCGACTGCGACAACTACTATACAAGGATCCTCCATGGGTTCGGCAATGGTGACGACTGTACTTGGACCCTATGTGGGTTCGACACCAACGAATTCTATACTAGGATCCTACGTGGGTTCGGTAGAGGAGATGATTCAGAGGCTATATCTAATCATCTCCACACCTCTTCGTGAGTAGTATACCTGTGTGAGCTGGGTATTGACTTTCAATCATTATTATCGATGTGATTAACTTCATTCCTATATTGACTGTATTGTGCTTGGGCTCGAGTGTTGGTTCCTAACTAGGATTCATGAATTAGGTATATGTATGGGAATATACCTAAGTAAAGTTGGTTGATACTTCGTGATTGTATCTTTTAATTGTGGTTTACCATTAGTCGATTCTGGGAGACCTTAGGGGGTCTCAGGGACCCTACTGAGTATCATATACTCACACCTTCATGGGCTACGCTCGCACTACATTATGTGGGATGCAGAAGATGGACAACACTGATCGTGTTAGAGACATGTGGAGGTGCACGGTTATCGGAGGTGGACCACTCAGTGGGACGTACACGGAGAAGACGGACGGATCCGGGGTGCTGAGGAGACCATATGTACCCACCCTTCAGGTGGGATTCCTGAAGGAAGACTAAGTGGTTGCTTCTTTACTTTACTGCTGTTGTACTAGTCTTTTAGTACTACTGTACATTCAGTTGGCCTTGTATATCCGACCCCCTTTCTTTTTAGAACTTACTTTGTGTATGTAGTTTTACTTAGTGCTTACTTCTGTTGCATACACTGTTGTGTTTTTTACTTTTATAAAGACAATGCCTTCCCTTTTATCGAGATTTGTGCCTTTTGGTTCTAGTCGCCAGCCCTTGGCCTATGGAAGGCGGGCTTCGGGTAGTTACAGCATGGGCTCGAGGACAGGTCGTGGAAAATTGGAATCAGAGGGAGGTTCCACTGTAGAACTCATGAATCTGATAATTATTTTTTCTGAAGCAATGGTGTTAATAGTATTGAGTGTGGTTATTAGTCCAGGGAGCCCAGTGTTGGTGTGGCGGTCAATGTATCCTTACACCAGGACCCTGACTCCAGATTACCAACTCAGTGCACGAAAACATTGATTACATATG
The DNA here is from genome assembly GCA_963277665.1 of Viscum album. Taxonomy (NCBI): domain Eukaryota; kingdom Viridiplantae; phylum Streptophyta; class Magnoliopsida; order Santalales; family Viscaceae; genus Viscum; species Viscum album. The sequence goes on from OY728119.1 coordinate 2,084,676,050, forward strand.
AGTTTAAAATGTTTTCTTTGTGATTACTTTGTGTCAGCTCCCTAGGTATACTATTTGGCCATGGCACACCTGTTTCTTTTTCGGATGTCCCCAGTGAGGCATCCAGCTAGGGTTCCGAGTTACGTACGAGATGGTAGCCCACCGAGCGATGAGGCCTCGGTGTAGGGCCCTATCACAGCAGAGGCACCAACAGTACCACTACCCGCTGGGCCACCGATACCACAAGACCCAACAGCAAAGAGTACACACCCCCTGAGTGCATTTCACGAGTTCCAAAGACAGAGGCCTACGAGGATTCTAGGCGATACAGGTTTTCAATCGGGCAGGTGTCGGCTGGAGGTTGTAGCACTAGTTTTCCACACAGTTGGGACACCCGCTGACTTGATGGTGTACCTAGCTGTTTTTCTCTTTTAGGGAGAATTTGAGAGGTAGTGGAGCCTAATTCTCTAGTTTCACAATGAGGAAACTCTTACTTGGGGAGACTTCGAGGGTCTTTTTAGGGAAGAGTATTTACCAATGACTCTGCCCTACGTGCGTGCTCAGGAGCTGCTGCTCTTGCCACAGGGCTTTCTGACAGTAGTCGAGACATCAACAACAGGCAGTAGGCAGATGGCACGAGGGAACAAGTGGGTTAAATCAATAATTAGACAAGTTTAGGGCACCCGAGGCCGAGGGAGATCAGAACGAAGGAGGGTCTGTTTCTCTAGCAGGGAATGAGGTCACAGAGCGTGTGACTATCCGACTCGCCGCACAGTTGACAAGAAGGTGTTGGAGGAGCCACTGAGTCAAAGGTAGCGGCAGGTGCTTGAGAAACTGCCGTGCGGTGGACGAGGTAGTGGAGTAGGTCCTTCAGCATATGGTGAGTAGAGTCACCAAGCAGTACTACCACCACCACCCTTAGACAGTTCACCTCGATCTCTGGGAGAAGGTGGACAGGATTGGAACTAGCTCCAGGCATAGAGGCCTTTGTTCATGAGTCTTGTAGCATTATTGTTTTCATTCTTTGTGGTTGTTGTGTGTCTTTGTTCTGTGATCCGTAGTAATAAAAGACACTTGACCATGTGATGTTTTCTTTCCTACAATTTGGAATGGTTGATACTGAGAGGTTCCGGTTAAAACTGTTGACTTGACCCTCACATTCAAGATTCCTACTGGAGGAGACCCAGTGACCACACACTAATGCCGAAAGTGTGACTCAACCCGTAGAGGCGAGAGTAATGGTTGGATCTTCGGGTAGTGGCGTTGAGTCCTTATGACGTCATCCATGGAATGAATTAGTACCGTTCATGTCAGGATTGACTGTATTTGGAAAAGAATGTGGTTCATCAAGGGGAGGAGACCATATTTCTCTTTTCATCAATGGAGAAATCTTAGAAGCTTCTGTAGGACGTAAGCGAAAAGGGTGTAGTCGTGTTCTTTATAAATGGATAGTCAAACCAATAGTTCATTGAATGAATGGTTTTGGTTTACTCTAAACACAATTTCATAGGTGTGTCTTCTCATAGAAGGACATATACCTGAGATAGAGGCGACGACATGAGTTCCTCCAAGACACTGACATTGAGATACTCTGTACTCTTGGAAAGGGGAACGTTGTAGTAGATTATCTAAGCAGGATATTGGGCATTCAGCTACTATGAGAGGCGACAGAGTAGCTAGCCACATTGCAGATATGCTTTGTTGATAATGATGGAGCAGCCTTTCTTCAGTCTCTCACAGTCACTCCCCCACTACTTCAGCGAGTCAGGGAGGCACAACATGGGGATGTTGACTGTGAGATGCGATGTGCTCAGATATCCACAGGGCAAGTGCCTGATGGATTTTCTGAAGGAGGGGAGCATGTCATCCACTTCAAGGGACGTACTATGGTACCAGTTTCACTGCAGGCGGAAGTGTTGACGGAGTTTCTCACTTCCACTCTAGCTGTACATCCAGGAGTGGCGAGGATATACCAGGACCTCAGACGATAGTACTGGTGACCGAGTATGAATAAGGTTTTAGCATTGTACATTTCATGATGCCTCACTTGTTAGCAAATGAAGGCGGAGCACTAGGTACCAACAGGCTTGGTATAGACCTTAGAGGTCCCAGAGTGGATGTGGGATGGGATATCTATGGATTTCATGATGGGGCTTCCATTTACATCCAGAGGGCACGACTCTGTCTTGGTGATCATCGACCGACTCACCAAGTTGGACCACTTCCTACCGATCAGAGATCAGGGCTCAGTTTAGAGCATGGGATGCCTATAAATTTGGAAGATCTTACGACTTTATGGTGTTCCATCAACTATCATCTTCGATCGAGATTCTCGTTTCACTTCCCGGCTATGGAAGGGGTTACAGGAGGCTTTAGGGATGCAGTTACATCTGAGCACCGCCTTCTATCCTCATACAGACGGTCAGACTGAGAGGACCATTCAGACTCTCTAGGACATGATCCGTGCATGTGTCCTTGACTTTGGTCGCAGTTGGGAGGATCACCTACCCTTTGTGGTGTTTGCGTACAACAACATCTACCACTCCACCATCGAGATGGCACCTTACGAGGCATTGTACGACCGACCTTTCAGATCACCTCTATGCTAGACTGGCCCTTAGGAGTCAGTACATGTAAAACCATAGATGGATCGGGCTACAATGGAGAAGGTGGAGATCATCAAGGAGTGGATGAGGACTACACAGAGCAGACATAAGTCCTATGCTAATAGGAGACAGAGACCACTGGAGTTCAAAGATAGAGACCACATTTTCTTATGGGTCTCACCTCTATGTGGATTACGGAGATTTGGCAGGGGTGGAAAGTTATCTCCACACTTCATCGGACCATTCATGGTCCTCAGCAGGGTTGGTGAGGTGGCTAACTGACTGACCCTTCTACCTCTATTGCATCGGGTGCATGTCGTCTTCCATGTATCTTAGCTGATGAGATACGTGCACGACCCATCACACACGATCGATCACGGGAAGCTGGACATCGTTGATTGGGCGACATTCATGGAGGTCCCGGTGGAAATCGGGGATCGACAGGAGCATGTCCTATGTGAACGATTGATTCCTGTGGTGCACATTTTTTGGCAGCACGGGATCCTCCAGGGGAGCACATGGGAGCGGGAGGCTCATATGTGTGCTCAGTACCCTCATTTGTATATGTTGTAGCTTTATAGGGACATAAATCCCTATGGTGGGTGTAATGTAAAGACCCATAAATTTCAAGGAACATTTTTTCTTAAATTCTTCTAAATTTTACGAGTACACAGTTTCTGACGGCACCTGATTCCGAAGCCCGATATGCCTCGAATAATTTTATGAAGTTTAGCAGGGGTACGTTCAGTGAACGAATGAATGGGTTTTTCTATCTTTTGAACCGGTGCTCGGAATTGAAATCTGTGGGCACCGATGAACTCGCAGTGCCGGTATTCACTTAAGGGGATCTTTACCGTAGTTGGGTTTTATGCGGGTTGAAATTTAATAATTGGTAATATAGAATAAAATAAATAAAATTGGTAGTACAAAATTTTATTTATATCTATGATAGTTATATCCTACAAAGGGGAGTTAAGGGTGGGACCCACAACCACCTAACTTCCCATGTGTGGATATTTGTGAGGTGGGGCCCACATGATCCTCATCCTTTAATCTTCCTTAAACTCTCATAAAACTCCTTTAATTAATTCTTTGATAACTCCCCTTATTGAATGAGAACTCTTCATCTCCCTCTCTCTCTCTCTATATTGTTTTTTGATACACCTTAATTAATGAATTCATCATCTTTAATTAATTAATTAATTGATTTGAATTTTGAATTTCAAGTGTTAACAAAATAACAGCCACATGTATTATTTTATTTTTTCACACGTTGTGTTGGGAGGATATTTGAGAGATCTCTTATGTAAAAGAAGAATAGAGTTCCTTTTTCATTGAAGAACACCATCCTTACACGAATAACGACTCCTCTTAGACGAAGAACATTGACTCCACGAAGAGCGATGATGTACCTTCCTTCCTCTTCTCCGCAACTAGTTTGGAGATGCTACTTCATCATCGGATGCACTCTGGAATCGTCTACGAATCCTATCCCCACGGCGCCATTTTCTGTGATACCCGACGTGCGACGTCACTTATTGAGGTAGGGGGATTATGTTCAATTTTAATGGATTAAAATTGCTCCTCATTCATCGTTGAATATCTTTGTTTGTACTGGATTATGGATATTGCCTAACGCGGTGGGACCGGGCCGAACGAACACGGGCCCGACAACCCTCTGCTGGATCTTGATTTTTTGGAATTAGCGACCAGAGGCAGAATGCGGAAGAGGCCAGCGGCGCAAGGGCCTCTATCGCACACGCAAAGAAAAGTCACGGCCAGGTGGGCCATGGAAGAGGAAGAATGGATCCATCGCGCAATACTGGGGATGTGGAGCCGCGACCAGGGAAAACTATGGTAGAGGAAGCCGGCGCCGTCATGCCGGCCGTACAGATGCAACTGATGCCTTCTTCACAGGCCGCTTTGGCAGAAGAACCGGGCGACCCGTCGGCGACCTGGCTGAAAAGAGCGGCTACGTTCGGAGGGAACCGTGCTGGATGAACCACGGCCCGCACGTGCGGGCCACTTGCACCATGAAGGCTAGCTGGCATTGGCCAGCTGGTTAGGGAGGGCATCCCCGCTTGGCACTGCCAGTTCGAGCAGCCGGGGGTCCGCGTCCCCCACCTCAGACCGCTCGGCCCCATCAGGCCGAGCCTAGGTTCGGTCGCGGCTTTCCAGGCCTGGTCGCACCCCTCGTGCCGAGCCGTGCAATACATCGGGCCGGTCCGACACACCTTCCGGGTCGGACCCGCCAAAACTGGGCTAACCCGACCCGTCGTCCCACTAAGCTTAACGAGTCCGTCCCGTTTTCACTTAAAGGAGAATAACTTGAAGACCGTGCGTCCGATTGACTGGCTGTCTGCGGCACTAGGAACCTTGCGAGGAGGAGGTTGTTTTGAAATACACTATGTGAGTTTTGGACGACTTTTTGGAATGGACTGGTTATAAACGAGCATATTTTTATCCGGTCCCCAGGAATGGAAAATCCAATATCTCTCAGACCGGGCGTCCGATTAACGCACCGACTAACACGTTGAGTTCCTATTGATGAGATAGAACATTAGGATACATCAAATATGGGATTTGTGATAGTTGATGTACTTCCCCCCTTGGATCGTAGAGAAGAACCTCCCAGAATTGAATATGTTGTGTGCGGGAACCCTAGAGCTGGATGCGACTACGACAACTACTGTTCTGGGATCCTCCGTGGGTTCGATGACGATGACAACTGTACATGGATCCTCCGTGGGTTCGGAAGCGACGACTACTATACATGGATCCTCCATGGGTTTGGCAGCAATGACTACTGAACTTGGATCCTATGTGGGTTTGGCTGTGACAACTACTATACCTAGATCCTATGTGGATTCGACAGTGATGACGACTATACTTGGATCCTCCATGGGTTCGGCAGAGATGACTATTATACTTGGATCCTCTGTCGGTTTGGCAGTGGTGAAGACTTTACTTGGATCCACCATGGGTTCGGCAGCAACAACTTCTGTACTAGGATCCCACATGGGTTCAGCAGAGGAGATGATTCAGAGGATACATCTAATCATCTCCACCCCTCTTCGTGAGTAGTATACCTATGTGATCTGAGTCTTGAATTTCATTCATTATCATCTATGTGTTTGACTTCTTTCCTGTATGGACTGGGTTGTTCTTGTGCTCAATATTTGGAGCCGAACTAGGATTGATTACATAGGTATTTGTATGGGAATATATCTAAGTAGAGTTGGTTGATACTTCTTGATTGTATCTTTTCTTTATGGTTTATCCTTTGTGGATTCTGGGAGACCTTTGGGGGTCTCAGGGTCATTAATGAGTATCGTATTCCCACCCCTGCATGGCCTACACCCACACTATGTTGCGTTGGATGAAGATGAAGGACAACACTGATTTTGGTAGAGACTTGTGCAGCTCGACGGTACCTGAAGGTGGACCACTCATTAGGATGTACATGGAGCGGACGGACGGACCTAGGGTGCTGAGGAGACCATCTGTACCCACCCTTTAGGTGGGATTCCAGACGGATGACTCAGTGGATACTGCTTTACTTTACTGCTATTGTACTAGTCTTTCAGTTGTACTATACTTTTAGTTGGGCTTGTATTTCCGACCCCCTTTCTTTTCAGCACTTACTTTGTGTATACAGTTTTACATAGTGCTTACTTCTGTTTTGTACTCTATAGTGTTGTTTACTTATAAAGGAAACTCTATCCCTTTTATAAGGATTTACGCCTTTGGTGCTAGTTTCCAGCCCATGGACTATTGAAGGCGGGCTTCGGGGAGTCACAGAATGGGCCCGAGGACGGGTCAAGACAACATGTCTGGAATATTATGTTTTAGTTAATGATTTGATTAATGTCGGCCCAGAAGTTGTTTATTTAGTATCGTCTAATGGTTTGTTTTTTGGTTTTCTATACTTTTATCATTATGAATGAATTATGAATGGTTATAATGAAGATGATGTGTTATATGGAAAGGTATAATTTGTTATGAATTTCATGTTATATAAATGTAACAATAATAATGATTAAATTTTTTTAAATAGATTATTTTTTCCATGTGAATCCTAGTTTTTGGAAGAAATATTGTATAATGCTCATATTTCCCATTTTTTATTCATCCTTGAAGTATCATGTTTAATACATACCTTCAAGAGTATTGTTGATTGGAAGGAATGTAAGGAGATATTACTAATGTTAGCATTAAATAGTTTACTTTTTTTATATGTTAAATAAGAAGGAATATTACCCATGGTAATGAATCCTCCTTTTGTTATTTCGAAGGGGAAATGTGAAAAAATATCAATATAGTTTGTGGTTTGATTTCATAATCCATCTTGAGGTAATAAATATAATTTGGTTATTATTATTCGACTAACTAAATCAAAACATTTTCTTCCCAGTCAAGATTGTAAGCCTTTAGATCAACAATCATGATATTAACATAAGGGGATAGTTAGGGTACATGGAGTTAAAATATCTAGTATATTTGACTAGGCTCCAAGGTTCACATAATATATTATGAAAGGATATATGAAGCCATTGTGAACTGAATTAAATTTCACTATTACTTTTAATGCTTTATAAGATGAAAAATTAAACTGAAAAATTTAGATATTGAAATCCATTCATCATGTATATTCGAATAATTACCCAAGAAGATGGGATCAACAAATTTCTATACTTGAGTTTTTTTTATGAAACTATCTTTCATTCCTTTATAATGATGGTACCTTTTGAGAAATTATATGATAATTGAAGCTAGACTCCAGTATTTAGGGATGATTTATCCTAAACAAATTTATTGAGACTACTATTGGTAGGGGAAATGATTGACAAGGTGATGGTAATTCAATTATGTATGAGTATTGGTGTTTGTTGATATATTATTATGAGGTACATCTCTCAATAGTAGGAATAGTTTCAAGGAGGGTGTTAACTTGGGGGGAAAATCATAAGAGTGTCTAGGAGGAAGGGATAGTCACACCAGACCTTATTCATATTGTATTTCATTTGTGAAGTAGGCATGGACACAATTGTAGACACTATTTTCATATTCTGGTAGTATACCATTGCTACTATATGATGCGACATATATAGAAGATCTTTAGGTACCCATGACAGATGGGCACTGTTAGAGGATCTAGACAGAACCAAGGTGAATGATGAGGATCTTCTGCACCATATTAGTCAATCAGATATAGTTATACATGATGACGGTGTTAGTGATGTGGAAAATGTGACTTTGGGAGAGGGAAACCGTACCATCAGAGTATAGTCTCTTAGGGGGATTGAAATGCATCATAGGGAAGTGGGGCAATGAAATTTTATCCAATTCATCCTACCATTATGTATTTCAAGGATATATCATTGGCAACAAGAGGTTTTATTCTCATAGCCTTTAAACTAGAAAATTTATTATTTGGTTCTAGTGGCTCTAAATAAATTAATTTTTCATAGTTTATGAATGGTTTGAGTTTAGGGATGGAGTTCATGAGTCAGGTTTTAACAATAGATACATCATGGGGTGTGAGGTCTAGTGAAATCTACTTGTGCCACATATGTTCTCCCATGGATTTAGAGTATTGATTTCTATAGAATTTTTACTTCCTTGACTTGTCAGTATTTGACCAAATTCTAGGTGTGTACTAGTTGGTACCATTCTGAGAACACATACATTGTTACAGAAGGAGACCAACTTTTACATCTCATAAGGATGATATTTATATTCACTATGGATAGTGGGATATCCTAGAAGGCCAAGTAGGGTGAATTAAATTGAAATCGGGATAACTCAAAATCCAGGTTTCTAGACTCTTTCTGGATAATATATGTGTAAATAATGTTTTTTTCCACCTATAGTGGTCCTATTTTTGTATTTTTTTCCTGATGAATTCCCCGGGATTCTGCTTGAGATAGATGGGGAATTTAAAATTTATCCCATGTCATGGGTTGATCTAGATTATATTATGATATGTAGAATCACATTGAATGTGCTTCAAAAGATCAAGACTAAACTGGAGGATCAGGAGGATAAGGGGTTAATCTGACCAATTTTATCCACTAAGGGTTCGCCATTTTTTATTTTTAAGAATGATTATATAACTCAGTGATTTTGTATTGATTTGTGGGTGTTGAACCTGATGAATGTGATGAATAGGTATCCTATTTTTCATATTGATGTTATATTTGACTAGTTGAGAGGATATTGTGTTTTAGAAATTATTTACATGAGATAAGTGTGTCATTACATTATTTGAATAACTTCTAATATAGTGAGGACGGATTTTGAATGTAGGTATTTCCTAGAAATGTTTGATGTACTGTATTTTGGGTATGTGAGTGCACCAATAGTGCCTATTCTCAATTTGAACAAAATCAATCACAAATACCTAGATCATTTTGTGGTGTTTTTTATTAATGACATCTTTTTGTACACCAAAACACATGAATATCATGACCAATATATTGACATTATCCTTAGTGTGTTGAAAGAGCACTGATTATATGCCATGTTATAAAATTTTCAGTCCAGGATTGATTAGATACACATATTTGGCCCCCTAATATCAAATAAAGGTTTTTGGGTAACGATAGAAAAAGATCATGATATGGTTTCATGGGACAATCCTATGAACACATTCAATTTCTATTGATTTAGGGGGTTGGAATGATATTATTAGAGGTTCACCTAGGACTTTACCTATTTGGCCAAACCACATTCATTCATGACTAAGAATTTTGCAATGTTTCAGTAGATATGAGAATGCGATGATTCTTTCCATGAGATGATAAATTATATGAAATCAAAACCAATTTTGATCCTACCTATGCTAGGTGAGGATTATAAGGTGTTTTGTGATGCTTTTGGAATCAAACATGGAGTAGTTTGTTGTAATGAGATCATATGTGGCATATAGGTATCATAATTTGAGCCCAGAAAAATGGAACTTCCCAACTCATGACCTTGTTTTGTCTCTAGTGGGATATTTTATAATGTTCTAGTGGAAATAATTTTTCAGTTCGAAGGTTTCAAAGTATACATGTGATAATAGATTAATTTATATCTTCCCCCCTCGAGATTTGAGTTTCCAGCATTGTTGAGGGGTTGATTATATGTATTCCACCAATTTTGAGATAGCACATAATCTCATAAAAGGGAACAATGTGGGTGATACATTGAGTAGGAAATATCAAACTCCTTCATTTCAAGAGTCTAGAACATAGTGTAATATGATGGCATTCCCGGGTGAGATGCACATTATGTTTTTTTGTAGTTATGAGTATATGAATCTTATTTAAATATTACTATATTCTACACTACTGATATGCGTTAGGAATATAAAATACGAGGATCAAGATTTTTAACAGTGAGTTAAATACTTGAGGGTTTGGATTCACCTTCTAATTGGATCATAGATTATGATGAGATCATCTAGGAAAAGAATCTGGTGGTGGTGCCTACAGTTGTGTGGGTGGGTATGACATGTGAATCTCATGCATCAAAATGGTTGTTAAATTCATATATAAAAAAATTATTGTGACATACGATGATTTTTTGGGTAGTCGGGCATGAAAAAGTTGATAACAGGGTTCTTGAATGAATGATACACCTATCAGAAAGTGAATTCTATGAATCAATGACCTTACTGTTCTTTGTAGTCATTTCCCAATCTAGAATATAAGTGGGGTGTCATGAAAATGGATTTTTTGTTTTTTATTATAAGGATTCTTAAAATGTATTACTCTATATTGGTTATTATGGACATTTTTTTTGTAGGTAGTGGATTTACTACCTATTCATGAGATTTTATAAGTTGAATGATTTGGGGATATAAAATTAAAATAGATATTTTTTCATCAAATGGTGCCATAGAATATTATATTGGACTATGACTTGTGTTTTACTTATCAATTCTAGAATTTTTTACATAAGGTGACTAGTCTGATGGTTTTGTTCTGTATGGATTTTCAACCACACACAAATGGGAAGTCAGGCTTTACTATATTAGTGCTTTAGGATATGATGCAATCATGTGTTATTGAATTTGATCATAAATGGTTTAAGAACAGAACACTAGCGGATTTCACCTATTACAATAGTTTCCAAAAAAACTATCCATATGGTACCATATGTATCTCCATGTGATAGGAATTATAGATCAGCTATATACTATATAGATGTTGGATACTCTAAGCTTCTGGGACTAAGTCTCCAATAGGAGGCATCATAATTGGAACAACTAATTTAGAAATATATGGCTATGGAAGACATTTTAAAGAATTTGTATTATTAAATATGTCAAAAAAAACTAGTGTTTAATTAAATTTATCATGTATTACTTTGAGTGTCACCTAAATTGGGTCACTAGAGGATACCATGACAGGTAATGTTGGCACCCAGGTTTGTAGGACCATTGGTTGTTATGGAGAAAATTAGACCATTGTAATGTCGATTATCTCTTCAACAATGATATAGTGAAATGAAAAATGTTTTACATATATCACAACATTATTATTTCAACCCAATCCATATCATGAGATCAGTATTGATTATTTTTTGATTTATATAAATGTGTCCTTTGAGAAGAATCTGATATCTATGTTGGGTCGTAGTGATAAAATTATTCATGGAATGACCTTGTCAATAGCCTATGTATTAGGGAAACACAACCTTGTTATGGAGGAAACCTAGGACATAGAAGCAGATATGAGGGCTCATTGGACCAATATTTTGGCCCAATTTTTTTTGATATTTATGGGATTATAACTTGAGGATTAGTTGTTATATATTGGGGGATTAAAAATCACAAGCCTTTTATAGAGATTTATTGGTCTCAATTACTCTTAATCTTTTGACTTGTGTTGATTAATTTTCATTTATATTTTACATTGTGGAGATTCTGGTTGATAATTTGGAAAAAATAGGAGAACGATAAATGTTCATGATTGAGGCATGCTTTTCCCAAATCATGCACCCTATCTTGACAAACCGTGCAACCTGGGATATATGGGTTTTTCATGGAGGGTTCACGGTTAATCAAGATGTTTCATCTAAAATTTGATAACATGACCCCACCAATGAGGCACATGTTTATGAGAAACTATGCTCCTCATGTATCAAACCATGTGTATGGGATTTTAATCCCCTAAATTCTATTAAAAAATCATGAATAGATGTCATATTCCCCAGAACATTCTAGACTGATCCATAATCAATTTCTATCATTTCTAGAGCCTCTCATAGGTATTAAAATCCATTCTGAGCATCATCCATTAAGATTTAAATCTGATATTTAAGATCTACACCTATCATGGTAATATGATCTCATCCCATGTGGTTTCCTTTCACTTTTTTATTCATCATCCATCCATTTAATGATGTTCATCCAAATTTTTTGTTATATCTATACAAAGAATATTTTATATAGATATATATGTATACAATCATTATTTTTAGATCTTCGTTTATTAATTAAAATCCATATCTCATTCTACATCATTGTTCCTTTTAATTACATATTTCCATTGGGAGATCAATCATCAATGAATTGAGTTTGGTGGTATTTAATTAAAATACAATATTCTGGATTTAAATTACATGTCTATAATTGTAAAATTGATATTAAAAATTTATAAATTGTGTTCATTAATGAATTAATTAATATTTTGAATTAATTTATTAAGGAAAATATGAATTTGGGGATTATGGGATTATAGATTTTGAATAATTATTTTTTGATAATATTATGTGATATTGAGATATTATATTTTGAATAAATAATTTTTGAATTAATGAGGTCACATTGAGATTATAAATTTGATATAATTAGTTTCTATATTAATTATGTGATTTTAAGATTGTTGATTTGAGGTTAATAAATAGTTGAGTTAATTTTATAAATGTTGAATTTTGAATTGAGAAATACATTTTTGAATGAAATATGGGATATTGGGTTATAGTTGTTTACTAATAAATTCATGAATTAATTTATGAGATTGATTTGATTAATTAATTACAAAATTAATTAATTTTATTTTTGTGATAAACTAATTATTAAGTTAGTAATTTAATTGATGTGACTAGTTAATGATCCAATTATTTTAAAAATAATTTTTCAATCTTCTATATTTTTTTAGGAAAAAATAACTTCATTTTATAAAGTGTAATATCAACTTTATATTAGATTAAATATTTTTTATTTTTTTGAGATGTTTCATTTATTATGAATAGTGAAATGTACTACTTTTTAGTTGAAAGTTTTATTTTTGATTAAATATTTAATAATGATAAATTATATGATAAATTTGTTTTAAATAGAAAATTGATAAAACATATATCTATTAATCTAATTTAGGTAATTGGAATAATTTTTTTGATAATTTTAGACAGAATAACTTAATTAAATTTTGAGAATTTTTTATTAAAAACCATATTTCTTGCCAAACCACAAGATTATATTGAAGAATAATTTTTAAAAATTAGTGAATTAAATTTATAAAAATACAAATACATGGTTTTAATAAGTATTGTATGTATATTAAAATAAGTTCGTCATAAATTTTTCCAAAAATGATTATGGAAGGTGATTAAAATTAAATACTGTAATTAAGATAAAATTAAGTATAACAAGTGACTAGAAAATAATATTAGGTGACATAATGACATAGAAACATTTCCAAAATCCCTATAATTCCCATGTTTCTAACATAAAAACTCATGGTTCTTATTATATGGGTTAATGGGACATATGTTCCTAAAACTAAACCATGTATTATTTTATGTAAGGAAAAACCCAAACATAAACATTCCTTAACATTAAAATATATAAGCCTTTAGAGAATTGAAGAAGCTATATAATATTAGTTGTAAATAATATTAATAATGTTAAATTAGTTTTTTTATCATGGTATTTTACCAAAATTTCTTATAGATAATATAATTACAATAAATTCATAATAAATTATAACACATGGATTAAATAATTTATAATTCAATAAGACAAATGATTCTTAATAAATTAAAATTAATAAATATTCAATCATTTATTGTGTAAAATTATTTAATAGATGAATATATAATTCAAATTATATGTTAAAATATTATATTTTAATTACTATTATTTTATTATAATTTTAAAATAATATTAATAAGATACTATCAAAAATAACATTAATATTATTTTACAATTAATGATATTAAATTAAATGAATTAAAATGAACAACAATCATAAATTATTCCAACTTATTGTTATGTTTTTATTAATACCACATATGTTCTATGAATAGAACTATTTTTATTTTATAATTAATATATTAACACATAATTAGTAAAATCATTATTAGGCTGGTTAGGTTAAACGCAATGTTATTTGCCGTTACATGCGTTTTTTAATTTAAATTAAACAGATGTTGATTTTTGTTTATTTTAATAATGATAAAATATTTATAATTCTTTTTTTATATATTGTATAATAATTATATCTTTAACATAATCATAATGTTTTATTACATGGCTTATAAAACTATTTACTTACATCAAAAACCCAAATGAAAAATATTTGGATACTTAAATCCTACGAAAAAAATATAGAAAAGTGCAGCAAATTTAGTTTTTTGGTGTTTTTTATCAAACATAAATTCAATTTATTCCATTATTTTTACCTTTTTTATGAATATTAGTAATTCATACCTCGCAATAGTGTATTCCAATTTCTATTTACAAGAATTCAACTCCACCTTCATTATAAAAATCCATTCAATATTCCCCTTCCAAACACCTCTAATTTAACTTTTCATCAAAAATAAACTACTAAAATAGTCTAAAAACATTACTAATATATCCCTAGAGTCTTCACATTGGTCACAAATCCATCCAAGATGTCCATTGATGTAATCCAAAAGGATTTACCCAATGAAGTTTAACCTTTCGTATCTATGCATTTTTACATTGATCTCGTGTCCACTCACATAATTTAATATTATTACCAAAAAATATAATAAATTATTTATCCTAAATATAATGAGGTGTTTTTAAAATAATTTTTATACCTAAACCTACACATACTCCCATCTGATGGCTAATTAATTCTACCCTTCATATATGACACACTACAACCTCATGTAATGATTTTGTTTGTTTTTTCTTTTACCACCTCTCATGGTTGGGAATTATGAGTAAAAAATATTTTTTAAATATATATTTGTGATATTAATTTTTTATTCATACTTATTTAATTTTTATATTACCCGTATCTTTATTCATTCCATTTTATAAAAATATGATAACATCGTTTGAGAACGTGTGGACTACTGCCTCCTCAAAGAGATGTGATACATTCACACATTTCATGGAATGTATTAATGATGGATATAATTAAATATATGTGAAATAAATGACATAAATATTGTATTTATTACATATTTATCTTTCTGTAAATATAATATATAATATTCATTAATAACCATTCACACACTACAAATGTGATAACGCCTTTCGTTGATGTGTGGACTACCACATCCTTGACACATTGTTATTCATTTAACATAAAACAAATTATATATATAAGTATGTATGAATAAATAATATGGTACTTATTATATAATTATAATTATGTAATGATAAATGTTACCTAACTTCTTTCAATATTGACCATTTATGAATGGGAACGTTACACATGCATATATACATCCTACCATCTCCCTGATTGAATCATTGGCTCATTTTTCACAGATATCATTAATGATTTGTTTAAAAAGTATAATTGATGAAAAAATATTAAAACAATGTCATTAATATTATTCTATAGCTGTTAATATAATGACACAAATAACCATATATGACCTAAAAACCCCGGTTTTGAGACATAAAATGAATATGGGCATAACATCAAATGTAAAAATTATTCAATAAGTAGAGGTAAATTTATTTATATTAATGGAAATTAAAGTCATAATAAACATGGAAAAGTTATTTATGAAATTAGATAATTATAATTACTTTGTTATTATGGTATATAAATGACAGTCAATGAAAATCGGATTTGTGGTATGGGATTTCATCAAATTTTTATTTCATTAAGGCATATTGTATTATCATGAACCTAGTTAAATTTTATATTATGTATATAAATACACTTTGATTTAATATACCATGAATAATTTTATATTCTTTGTGTTTAAATCAATAATTTAATGGTTATTCATTCATGGGGTTTATGGTTTCAAATTTACCAAAGTGGTAATATAATTTGGTCACAATTTTCATGTTTACATTCATTTTATATATTAAGAACATATATTATTTTATGATGTATGAATACTTCTCCTTTAAAATTATATATCATGAAATTAATTATTCTAATAATATTTTATGTTTTATATATTTTCTATTCAATTCAAGAGGTTAATGGTTCAAATGTTTCCAAGGGGTATGAGAATCTTTGGAATGTTTAAATGTTATTTTCTAAACAAAAATTAATGAAATTTTGTAGTTATTTAAATTCAACATCTTAAAAAACTTTTATATTTGCTTATCCACCAGAGGGAATATTTTGTTTTTATACCATCCTTATGTATTTTTGTAGATTATGTTTTTCTCAATGATATTTTTATTTAACACATTTATTTACCATGGGAAAATCATATTTAATAAAATTTATTATTTATCCAATTTATTTGAAATGTATTAATCTTGCATAGATTGTTATTGAACCAATTAACTATCCATGGGTTAATCATTTATCAATGAGATTTTTATTGAACCCATTTCCTTTCCAAAGATTAATAAAGAGGTTATTGGTTTCCCTAATTAGTCTATGAAAGCTTTTTAGGTGTCATGATTTTTCAATGCTACGTTGAAAATTTATTGGTTGTTACATCATAAACCAATGATTGTTGGATCTATAAAAGATCAAGGATTAGTGGGTCCATGATATCCAACCAACACATTTGGTATGATGGTCAGTAGTATGGCTATTCCAATTTTATGTGATATTTGTATAGAAGTCAGCCACATGGTTAATCCATTTATAATAGTGGAATGTATAATGGTGTCCCAATATACAATTTTTTCTTTAATTATTCTTGGAATAGGTTCATAAAAATTATAATTATCAAGATTTATGTTTCATGAATCATTGTTATTATTTCTGATAACTCTTTCATTTTCCATGTTTTTATATTTTATGTTCCATGTATTGATGGGTATAGGTTTTTTTTATGATTCATTCATAAATTTTGATCAATCCATCATTCCCTTAATCACTCTTATACATATTGATGGTTTTTATTTTTAATTATTTGGTATATCCATAATAGTAA
This sequence comes from Viscum album, assembly GCA_963277665.1. NCBI lineage: Eukaryota > Viridiplantae > Streptophyta > Magnoliopsida > Santalales > Viscaceae > Viscum > Viscum album. Next base: position 2,084,692,969 of record OY728119.1, read on the forward strand.
TTTGATCACACCATTCTTATGTTGTATTTTCACTAGGTATTAAATTTTTTTTTCTGAATGATTTTTTTGTAATAAGGATATCATATGAATTATTTTGATGGCCTATTGGAGAAATAATGAAATATGGGTTAAATTGGAGAAATTATCTCTTAAAGACCTAGGATTCTAAATGGATATGACTTGTTTATGAAAGATTTTTTCATAATTCCCTAAATCGTTAATCCTAAAAGGTTATCTAGTATATAAGCGATCCATGTTTTACAATTGATTTATATTTTTTTGAAGGATACATTTGGGTAACAGTTATTAGAATCATAACAGTAAACATAATGATAATTAGTTTAGCCCAAAGATCTGGGAGTGTGGGTTCTTGAATGTTATATATTGAGTTAATTTATATTAATACTAATGAGAAAAGACATTAAGATATACCTAACACATGATTTTTTCTTAGATAATTCTTAAAATTCTTCCAAACTCATCAAGATTTTAAATTTATATCTATATGGCTACTTTTTTTTGTAAAATGAGCTTCATAATATTGTGTTTTTATAATCAAATTATTTGAACAGTTACTAAAATGAAATTAATTGAATATTATGTTAAATAATAATTCATTAATTTAAATAAATATCATAATTTGTTTTCGTAATTGGTCAAATATATTGATAAATAAAATTAAATCACATACCTTGGAAATTTATAAGGTAATTTTTAACCTATTAGTATAATTATACAACTTTAATGATGAAAGTTTCATTATCGTGTTTAAGGTTGAATTTTTTTAACGTTGGTTTAAATAAAAATATATGGTTAAAATCCAAAATAAACCCATGGAAATTATATCAAATTATGTTTTTAAGACCTTGAGACTCGAAACATGATAGTGGTTCTTTACTTTGTTACTTTGTCATGCTAATAATGAATCAAATTCCAAAGGACCGAATAGTTTTGCAGTTTCGGAAAACCATATGATATACATGATATAAATATTACAATGGGGAAATAAAATAAATCCCAATAAAACTAAAATATTAACATCCTTGAAACTCATTCCAAGAATCCATGTTAATATTTAATTGAAAGTAAAATCAATTCGGGTCACCTTAAATTCTCAATAAGGGTTATGCAATGCACAATAAATAATTAATCAATGAGAATAATTCATAATAAAATTTAAATAAATAAGAAAGTATTCCATTTTTATAACTATTAATGGAAAAAATCTATTTGATTTTATGTAAACGAAATTCATTCTGTTTTATCCATAAATTGAGAATTAACGACATCAATAGGTAGTTCGAAATACAAAATATCAGGGATAAATAATAACTAAATCTGATTAAAGGTAATTATTGATTATTATATTCCATGTTTCATTTTAAAATAATTTATTTACATTTTAAATTATTAAAAATATGACATATAACTTCGAGGGAAAAACCCATATGATTGGCTGAATAATCTATCTCACGAGACAAACAATGCATTGTCGGGCTTACATTAAATAGTCCTATAAACATGTCCCACCAATCAAAATCATTCCTCATATATCAAATAATTTTTTTATGTCATAAATAGTTTTCCTTGTCATCAAGTATCACTATTGAATAAAAGATTCAGATTTACCAATATATCCCTATATAAACAAATACCATTCAAATAGAAAAATGTATGTAAAAATGATAATAAATTTAAGAAATAATTAAACACATCATATAAGAGTAAGGATATAGAAATTTGATATAAATTTTTATGTAAAATTTTCATAAGAAATGATTGTTTCTAGAGAACATTAACAATCATTAAATAATGTACGACTACAAAGAGAAATTTTACCACATGGTAAATTACAATTCAAAACAATTGGAAGAGAAAAATCAAAGTGACAAAAAAAATAACAATATGTATGACTAAATATTGATATTAAATGATAATGTGTTTTTATATTTATCAAATTAAACTATCAAGTGATGTATATGGAATCAATATCAATGAAATAAAAGTGACACCAGAAAATCTTTTACCTTATGCACCCTTTTGGTGAAAAATCATTTAAACTCATATATAATGTTTTCGATAATATTATTATATTGTACCATTATCATTTTAATATTTATAATATCTTAAATTATCTTTTTATAAGATCATATATATTATTTTTTAATAATCAATAATTATTTTCACTATTTTATCTATTAATTACATTGTTTTTAGAGTATGTTATTACTTTTTATATTTTCTTCCACTTACAAAGATCATGAATTAATAATATTAAGAATGAATATAATTATTTCAATATATTTTATATTCATTATATATGTATTTTGAGTAATCCATGATTTTTAGTTATTGGATATTAAATACTTTATTCTTGGTGACGTTTTTTCAAATGTACGTATGAACACTACTTTCATTTTTCATTCATTTTAAAAATAATGAAAATTAAATGAAATATATTTATATTATTATTAAAGTATCATTTTCCTATAATATATATCTTATATGTTTATTTAACCCATTTGTAATAAATTCCATGTAAAGCATTAATGAATCACATAACTAAGAGAAGCTGTGAGTGCGCACGACCACAAATTATGTAATCATATTCCCAAAAAATAGAATGAATGAAGCGCTGTTTAAGATAAAAATTTTATAATAATTATAAAAAAATATATATCATAAAAAAATATGAATCCACTATTATTATCCACCCTTATAGGGGGTAATTGGTTAATGAATGGCACTAGTTTATGAGGTTGTACTCTTCTATACACATAAACGATGATTGCATGTCCCATTTAATGGAAGTGTGTGAATCTGTATGATTAATCATTCAAATAAAGATATATCAGAATATTTTGTTCTATGATTTTATCATATTATCAATATAAAATTATAATTTAAGGATTATAGAATGAAATAAAACAAATATACATGTTGATGAATGTTTCCACTTCTACAGGTATCTCTTATGGTTTCCGCAAAAAGGAATGTATTTTTTTCTACCTAGAACAATTTATTCCCATATTATGAGGGTAGGGATAGTTTTATTTTATTTATCATGGGATTGGATTGAAAAAATGTATTGATATGAGTTAAAAATTTATGATTGAGTCACTTATAATACATGAGGTTGGGTGTCATTCTTTTATTTTCCAAAAGGCAATAACTATTAGGAGGTTTCCCTTACATAATATTCCTCAAATAATGAATCAATATTCGATATAATTTGATATATAGTCAACCTATTTCTAAAAAATATGTTTTTTACATGATTTTAGTTCATTTTTTCTCTTACATTGATTCTTAAATAGTATCTAAACTCATTTTACCATAATCATTATATTTTGTTTTAATTTCATTCACTCATAATTTAGGTAAAAAAATTAGCTGACCTCTACCAAAAATATAAATTATTATGATTCCAAATAATGAATCCATTTTTATAAATTCCAAATAGAGGTGTGGTAAATTTTAATATAAATTTAATCTAACACATTGGATGATCATGTGATTTTTAATGAAAAAAAGGTTTAAAAAATATAATTTAAATATAAAAATTATTGAAATGATAATATTTATAATAATTTAAAAATTTATTTTTTAATTATGTGCACCATCAAAAGGAATATCAATTTTTTTTGAAAAAACACCTCTTTTTATACATACAATTAGACATATAAATATATTATACATATAATATCTATTCAGTAAACATCATCAATATTTTATTTAGTATATAATATATATATATATCATTAATATATATCATTAATTTTTATGTATTTTAGTTTATTAAGATAAAATTCATTTTATAGTATAAAAATAGTTTTTTGATAAAAAAATTTCATTTATATTCAAATTGTTTTCATTTTCAATTATAATTAAATGGAAACCAATGAATTCATTTTATGTTTATGTAAACAAAACATTTTCCTATTTTTTTATTCATACTCATAAACACTAATTCATTTTATAGAATATAATTTTCATATTAAATAATAATATTAATCGTATTCATTAAAAATAAGACATTCGTGTAACGCTACACATGCAGGACGGTCATTGTTGCATATAATGAAAGAAAACACATGATTTTTTTTCACATCAAGATATTGAATAGATATAATTTAATTAATATATTAAATATATAATAATGTATTGAGATGTTATTTTTATTCCCATTCTTGGTATTGTGTATCATATACTACATCAGATATAATGTTCATATTTTAGTCTTTCTGGGTATTACACTCTCCACAACTTAAATAAATGTTGTCTCTATTATTTAATCCTGATCATGGAAAATAAGAGTTTTATATTTTGGAATAAAATTGTTTAAAAACCCATATAGTAAAAAATTTAATAGAATATCTTCTTAATAAGAGTATAAAATAAGTACAGAAGTTATATAAAATAATCATATAACTAGGATTCCAAATAGGAGGAAATAAGTTATAAATGGAAACATGGACTTGCATGAGAAAATTTCACTCAAATACTGAGGGATATAAATAGAGAAATGTTTAGGAGAATGTTAATGAATATAATTACATAAACCAGAAGTGTGGAAATGAACATTGGCATCTTAAAAAACAATGATAAAATGACAAAATTTATCATTTAAGTCCTTTTTCATGGAGTTTATAAATTCATTCACTCCCATGGAACATATGGAATTTTTTTAACCATATGAAGCATTCAAATATAAAGATAAAAAAATTATAAGGACATAAAAAATTAAAAATTATATAATAATTTTTCAAAATAACATGAAGCAGATCTAAATCCTTACACACCCAACAAATAAATTCTTATATTATATATTCTCATAAAATTTGGAAATATCTATAATAAAAATTACACATTGTTGAAAACATTTATTCTTCTTTATTATGTATAGATAACATATATTTTGGGTATTTTATTCAAATACATAGATGTTGTAAACACCATCAATGATAGCATAATGAATTTTTTAACAAATCATTAATCAGATACGAGGTTATTAGTAATCTCCAATGTAATTTATCCAAATAATTTATCTATTTATTACAAAATAATAAGACATGTATGAGAAAAATATTATTTGTTATCTTTCCCAAAACAATTTATATCCCAAAAAAACATTCAAACCACTAATTAGTTTTCCTTGGTCAAAAGTACCGTTCAACACACACATTTAAACCCATAATTAAATGTATTGTAGTATAGTTGATATATATTTCATAATTATTATATCCTAATTTCTAGAATAAAAAACTTATAAAACATATTACATGTATCCAAATAAATTATAAAATTAATAATTACACTTCACCTATATCAATAACATAAGCCTGACCTTGATCCCTTTATTTCTTCTCAGTAACTTTCCCATGACTCTTGTGGAATTTATTGGCATAACATCCCATCTCCTTATAATCGAAACAAAAAATAATATTATTTTACTTCTTCCCATTGCATTCATTTTCCTTGTGAAACTTTTCTCTTCACATATAAGATAATACCAATAACTTCAATAAATTACCGGGATGATTCTTTAAAAAAATATCACATGTCAGAAAATACTTCATTCCCAACCCCTTTATATATTTATTTCACGGTCTAATTTTTATAATCCTTCATCTCTTTTAACCCATAATTCTATGAGAATTATTTATCTATCATTAAATAATATTAATTTGGATCATAATATGATGATTTGTTTGAAACTATCACCCTGTAAATACATAGATAAATCTCTTTAAGGAAATGGTCAATCTAACACTCTATATTGAATAAGTAGTCCATATAATACATTGAAAAACAGGTGAATATAGCTTCAAAATCTATTAAACATTCTTCTTCACATTTCATTAAACTAAGGATTTTATCTTCATTTAATTTATTTCCTCCTGAGGGAAATATTTTTTGAAAATATATCCTTGAAATATTTCCCTTCTATGAGATCAATTTCTTCTTTCTCCCTAGTCTTTTGGATCAATGACTAATATTGGTCTACCTTGATTTTGAGGCAATATTCTACATTTGTAAAATTTAACATTTTAATACATCCCAAGGACATAAATATATCATTAAATTACTAAATACATTTCTCAGATAATATTGTATTAGTAGTCCCACTAATATTTAGGGGATTATGTCCCAAAATGTGATCCATCATAGGATAATCTCATGGAAGTACATGTTCTTCCATTCCCGAAATGTAATTTTTCCTAAACTGATTACACTTCATTAATATAACTATTATATTTTTAGTTCCAAAAAGAGCTATATTGGGTTCCATGGTAGGTAAACATCTACATTAGTCGTGGGTATTACTACCCTTATTCATTCCATATTCCATTTCTAAACAATCTCATACACTATATTAGATCATAACATTACGAAAAATAATGTATAATCCCAAAAATAGTGAACAACCCAACATAAATATAATATTTTTTGGAATATCAAAAGTCATAATAATAAAAATGGAATATTTTTTATGTTATTTTATTATTATATTTAAATTATATCTTATGTTTATGTTCCCTGTTATTCATTTTCAAAAATCATGCTTCCAAGGATTATACTAATCTTCCTTTGATAACAACTATAATGATCCCAAACCAAGTAGTAACAATTGTGGTATTAATATAATAATAAATTTTCATATAAATTAATATTTGTGAGTAAGATATTAATTTTCTATTAAATGGGATTATTTTTGCAACGGCATACTTGAAATGCATCAATGGGTTTCTCCAAAATCTTACATTGCGCACAACATTTAATTATATTGAAATACAGTATAATAATATTATTATTATTTTAAATGTTGGTTAATGCTTAACTATTGGAATAACAGAATTAATATTATAAATTGAATTTTTAAAAATGGTTTACACATATTTCAAAAATTATTCATTGGTTACCAAATTTATTATAAATGGAAAAAAACCAATTGAATATAAAGGATTTGTTTTTGTGAAAACATATTTAAAATATAATAACTATGTTTATCAAAACATATCACTCTTTATGGATTTTTATTTAATGAAAAATATATGTTATATATTCAATGGTATTTTTTAAATTCATATTATATGTTTTCAATATATTATATAAGAAAAAATTCAATTTTTTTTAAAAAAAGAAGTATATTTCTTAAAGTACAGTTTTATGGCCTTTTGATAGAGATCCCCTTTTAAATATAGTTTTTTTTAACTTTCATATATTATATTTGAAAAAATATAATTTTTATATATAAGTGGGAAATCTAAATTTACTTTTTATATATATTTATTAGTTTTCCGATAATGTTCATTTTTTTATGAATACAAAATAATACTGCAAAATAAGTCAAGACAACCTTTTGAACTAATTAATTTAAATAGGGAGTTTACATTTTTTATTAGATTCAATGTTTAATATTATTATGTTTTCATAATTTAAGAACATTATGATATTTTGATAAAATTTCAATCTTAAATTGGACATAAACACATGTCTTTCTTTTGATAGTTTTTTCTTTTCTAAAAACTCGACTTCTAGTTTTGAAAGTGGGAATTAATTTTAAATTAATTTCATAAAATTATGTGTTTTGAATTTGTAAAAAGGAATTTCATATTTTTAACCATATGTTACAAATTTTATAAATAAATAACATTTTATTTTTTGATTTTATAAATTGTAACTTTAGTAATTAATTTTATTTACCTTGGTTACAGGGTAAATCTATTAAATAAGTGTAAAAAATATGATTTTAAAAATAAAAACTACCCTATAACACATCTTAATCATATTTTATGATCTATTTATGAAAATGGTAATAGTTGGATAGATATTGAGACCCCACTGAGCAACTTGGGTGTGAAAATTAAATTTTATAAAATTAATTTAACGTAAGGATAAATATAACGTAATCATGTATCTTTTACAAACACAATTCTAATACAGGGTTATATAACTGATATCTCAGTCTATAAATATTGATTAGAAACATAAACTGCATTCATATATTATTTTGTTTTATTTATAATTTTTGGGCATTATATAAATAAATTTAATCATGACACAATGATGATGTAATGATTGATATATTAATAATGGATTAAAATAAATGATATTATAATTATTAAAATAAATGTAATTTATTTAATTGGATGACATACATTAATTTTCTGGAAGATATTGACATATTATATTATATTTAATTCATTGTTTTCTATATAATTAGGCCTTTATGAATTTTTTTAAAAATCCATGTATGAATAATGTCCAATATTGAAATAATAAATAATTTAAAATATAAAATAGCTTATTAAATGATATTAAATTCCTAAAAATATATTATTTATAAAGTAGTTTAAGATATTTCCATTTATGTCATAAAATAATTTTTAGGTCCTTTGACATGATGTGGAAATTATATAACCCATAATGTGTAAATAACATGATATCACCGTAATATTAAAATGTGTAAAATATAGGTGAAACAAAAAACATAAAAATTTAAAAATATTCAAATCCGATATAAAAATTATTAGACGATGAGTAATAAAAAATAAATATCTTATATTATAATTAAAATATTTTTGGAAAAAAACTTTCGAAATTTAATTTATAATAAATTAATATATTTCAAGAATTTCCTAAAGTGCCCATCCTCCGTCTTTTAAAAGGCAACCAACTATACAAATTTACTCACACCTATTAAGAAACTTGGCTCATATAAATTCTAATTAAATAAGCTCTAACATTCCTACCTTCCACTTAGAAGCCTTACCTTGGGAAAAGGGAAATTCAATAATGCCTTTTAGATCTTGTCCAAAGAAGTTACATGATTTATAGGTAACGTATTCTCTCAAGTTCCATTCCTATACATTCCATCATCAATATGTAACATCTTATTATTCATTGATTACATAAAAACACTAGTATAATCATTATTATAAGATTTTTTTATGTTTATTATTTGAACTACAATTACAAAGACATCCATCTAATGGATATGAACGTAGTGTTTCAGTGCATGAGGAAGAGTTTCCTAACAAAACATGTATTGTTAAATTTTATTCTTCCACCTTTAATGGTGGCCATTATGATAGAAAAAAATTTATATATTATCTATTTTAAATTTCTATTCTCTCTATAATTTGGTAATTTATATTTTCAACATTCCTTTATTCTTTCCATAATGTGAAAATACGATAATTTCATTTAGGGAAATACGGACTACCACCCCATCAATGTGTTATGAATACTTCAATACAGACATTGAACGTACAAAGGATGGATTTAATTAACATATTTAACATATATAAAATATATAATTTAATTTAATTATATAATATCTAGGTATCATTTAGTTTCTATTCCATTAATAAGACAATGAAATGAATGTAGCATTCATGCATACGTGTGGTCCACCGTCTCCATGAATTGTGTGATTAATTTATTATCTAAAAAATTTTAGACTATTATAAATACATATATTGAGGATATATATGTTATTTAAATAATGAATAATATTCTAAACAAGATATATGTTTTACCAAATGAGCATTTTATATTAAACAAGTTCATTTTTGACTCGAGTACCGAATATCGACGAAACAACCGATATGAAAATAAATAATTTTGTGACTTTTATAATAGGATAAAAAGTAATATAAAAGGAATAATAAAATTTTAAAGGGTTATGAATCATGTTGAAAACAACCTAGGACTAATGTTATTGAGTATAAATAACGAACGAGTGATTTCAGGATCGATGTAAGGGAACATTTCACCCTCATATTTTCGTCAAAGACTTATTTTATGTTGTGTAAGTTAATTTCCATTTTCACATGTTGGAGTATAAGATTATATATCATTATTTATATACATTTTATGTCCAAATTATAAGAGACCCTTTTTTCTTTCATCAACTCATTTTATAAATTTTTAAGGGGTGTTGTTAGGCTGTCAAATTTTCGTAAGAGATATTCGTAACCCAATTTTAATTCTCTAGTTTGATCTTATACTTATTGACTATGTCCTGCTATGATTAAGTGAGAATTGAATTTTGATATACACTCTTCTATTTATTCTTTTATTATTGGGATTTATATGTAATACACATAATCTATCTTATTGATTGACACAAAGATCTTTTATGTTAAATGTAACGCCCCGACCCTAGTTACCCAGAGTCGGTGCATTATTACATAACATTGGGATGATCATGAGAAAGATCAAGTCTCGAAAGACCGATTAGTTTAGTAGCCTTGGAATAACTAGATACATCCATAAATTTTTACATTACATCATAAAAAAAACATCTTGTCTTCATATCCCCTCATACTATCCCTGCAGGTCATTCATAAATTACTTCTTCATAATCCAGGAAAAAAAAAAATAAAACATTGAAAGGGGTGAGCTCGGATGCTCAGTAAGGATAACATTATAGCAGAAGCTTTCATAAATAAGCATAAACACTTAAGGCAATTTATAACTAAAACAAAAGCCTTTGAAACTTGAACTTCAGCATAAAATGGCAAAGGTAAAATGAAATAATGCCATTTACTTACTCACATGGATATTCTACTAGTCGAATGATCACATGCAATATCAATAACCACTTTCATAATGATGGAATGCATAATGCCAGACTATCATAACAACATAGCCAAGGCCTCGTGCCAAGACTACAAATAAGATTTTGCCAAGGCCTTGTGCCAAGACACTAGTTTGTCTCATGAGACCTACCGATGCATCGAGGAGCTATAGCGGGCTCCACCCGTCACTTAATAAGTCCAATGCATTCCTCATATGAATAGGTTTAAGCATAAAATAAACATTCGTATTAAAACTAGCATACGAAATGTCAATACTTTAACCACAAACCATGAATGGTATAAAAATAGAACATCCACAGTCAAATATAACTCATTTGATACAATATGAAAGATTGTATTGTATCACATTAACCTCAATCATGAATAATGAAGGATGTTGACATAGATGAAAATAATCATCAAAACTATTTGAGAGAAATATCCCCCTTTTCTTGAAAACATTTAAAAGTCACACTATATGTTAAGAAGCCATTTAAAAATAGATTTTTGAATCAAAGTGTCCCATACCACTTTGAAACCTTTTAAACGGATTTTTAATTTCTAAACTTTAATGTCCATATAAATAAATCCTTAAAACCATTTTTAAAACATGGACATTAATGAGAAAGATTTAGATGAATAAGTCTTTAAAACATTTAAAAATGGTATTTTAGTTAGAGATTCTAACCAAAAGAGAGACACTTGAATGAAAATAATTGAGGTAATCAAAACTTTGTAATATCATGAGAATAAAGGGAATTCATGATATACTATGTCAAAGTACATTATATACACCACATAAAAGTGATTTGGTGTATATCAACAATGAAGTCTCAATGGAATGTAAGTTGAGATGAAATCTCTCACAAAGGCCATATCCTTAGGTTAAGGATAAATCAACAACATAATTATGTGTGAAAAATATAAATACACTAAATATGATTGGATATTCAGTGTAAAACAATCAAAGTATATTCACACATATTCCTGTAAAAACAACAACAACAAATTGGATGTTTAACTCAACAAATGGTGAAAGAGTTAAAATTACTCTTATCAAATTCATATCAATGACTTGAGAATTTTCAATGGATTGATTATGTGTATCAAAAGTATATCCACAGGAAGGGGAGTGGAAATTATGACATAATCAAATGAATAGTGATTCCACACATAATCTTGGGGTAATATAATCAATGAAATATGCGTAAAGCCAAATGAGTGGAAATTGAAATCTCAAATTCCCTTATTGATTAGGTAACTTAAGAAACAAACACCCATGAAAGAAAGATCATACCATGATGATGTAAATACCCATAAAATAAAGTATATTAAAAAATGAATACAATCATGGGTAGTACACATACACCACATGTAATAATTAAGTGGTGATCAATGGAATTCTCACGGAATTAAAAGTGAGACAAGAAACCCCTTACCACGTTAATCAACTGAGTCGCATGGCCAAAAGTTAATAACCACCAAATGATTTACAGAATAACATGAATATAATGTGAATCATGATAATATATATCAAATGTAAGTACAAAATACACCACTTTCAATAATTTAGTAGCGAACAATGGAAATCTCACAGAATTGAAAGTGAGATAAGAGAATCCCTTACTTTGTACTTTTTCCTTGGTCGATGGTAGGTTTACCTCCTGTATAATGGTGAAATAATTGTTATTGAATAATACAAGAATCATTTACTTTAATATGATATCATATATGATCTTTTAACATTGATTTGTTAATAATATCTTAGAATTATCGTCATTTCAGGTGTTAACGGGTTCATTTTACTTTACATTCTTTGTTATGTGAGCCATATTCGTTATTAATGGGATGTATATTATTCATATCCAGAATGGTATCAAGTCCTTAAACATCATTTTTAAATCATAAAATGATAATTATACTTGAATGGATACGATGGAGAATGAATCTCATCGCGTTCGTGGAGACGGTAGTCCGTACGTACGCACGAATACTACTTCCATTTAATTTTTATTTTAAAAGAATCGAATACAAATGATACATAGGTATATTACTATATAATATTTTATATATGTTACTTAAGTTCATTAACAACATCCTTTATACGTTCCATGTGTGGTATGAACGAGTCATATCATTTTAAGGGGGCGGTAGTCCGCACTTCCTCAAATGAAATTATCGTATGTATATATGTTTCGCGCGGAATCCGGGGATGACCTCCTGGACGGGAGATTCAAACGTTCCGATCAGTTTCTAACGGGTTTGTTCGTAGAACCGGAAACATCCAATGATTCCACATCCGTTTGGACCTACTTTCCAAAGGCAGGCGCTCATTAGCTTGTGGGCTAATGAGGCTTAGGAATTTGCATTGGTCGAGAGGATGGGAGGTCGGACTCATCACACCTTTTTGAGGGGAATTATTGTCTACTCCGGGACTCTCTTTATAGATTTAAGTTAAGTTCGTGAATCCTTATTACATTACCAAGTATAAAATGAGCATTCCTTTAGTTTTAACAATCAATGATTAAATATGCAAGAAATTTAGAGAATCTTTTATATGTATTCGAGGTTCTTCATCAATATAGAATCATCTATATTTGTTTAGAGATTCTTGGTCAATGGTATCCTTCAAAACATTTATATAAAAGTCTCTTGGTCATTTTGATGACCAGGCTGGTTTTAAAGCCACTCAGTGGGGCACTTGAAGTTTATCGTCATTCCGAAGGACAGAGATTATTTCAATGTTGGGATCGAACCCATAAATGGGCTACCTACGTATCCTTTGTTTTGAAAAAAGAATCAGAACCCACGTAGTTCGAGGAATGGGATATGATGTTTTATGATTGATGGCTCAAAGATGAATGTCATAATTACTTTTACACACTAAGCTCACGTGAGTCATGCTCGGTGTGAGAAACAAGAGGTATTGGTAAAATTTAGACAATTGTGCCATAAAAGATGCAATCATAAGAATTTGTTTTGGGGCTTATGTATAGATGACTGCCCAGATAGACGAATGTTTAGGATTTACTTTTAGGGAGAAAATCCAAGAACAGGGTCCACAAAGTTATATGTGGTTCATGGAGATTTGAATACTCTAATCTTGGGACTTACTCCTAAGGAGGATGCCCAAGTTAGGAGGGGACTTATGATTGGGTTTTATTCCTGAAAAGGAAACCCAAATCAAAGGTAATTTATGACTGGTTAAGAGAAATTTTAAGAAACTTGGGGCTTACTCCTAAGAAGGATGCCCAAGATTTATGACTAGGACTTATTCCTGAGAAGGAAGCCTAGGTTAGGGGACTTGGGGCTTACTCCTGAAAAGGAAGCCCAAGGTTATGACTGAGTCTTATTCCTGAAAAGGAGACCCAGGTTAGGGATTAAGGTTTGGGGCTTACTCCTGAGGAGGATGCCCAAGATTAAAGGACTTGATTGGGGCTTATTCTTAAGAAAGATGCCCAAGTTAGGTTTTTATAACTGGGGATTTATTCCTAAAAAGGAGACCCAGGTTAGGATTCTCTCATCTTAAAGGATGAGGTTGAAATGAATGAACTCTCAATCTTTGGTGATATAAAGATGTTTAAATCACTAGGTTTTGAGAGATATTTCCCAAAATTCCTATCAGATAAGGATGTCAAATCAAGAAATCATGCCATAAATGGCTTTGAAGAGTATCTTGAAGACTGAATCTTGAATAGGAAGGGTGAAATGGCTTAAGAGGGGTAAAAATGGGCAAGATGGGCACCCAAAAAGCTAGGGGCGCGCAAGTCTTGAAAGGCGCGCAAGTCCTGCGGTGGCGCGCAAGTATTGGTCGCGCAAGTATACTTGCGCGACATTAGGGATACTTGCGCGATTTTCAACCAGTATTGAAATGCTTGAGCGACTCTTTATTAAACCCTTTACCATCCTCTTGAGGTTCTTCCAGAAGAGGGACGCGCAAGCTATATTGAAGGAATTAAGTAGGCGCGCAAGTGTTTGATAAGTTTCAACACTTAGGCCTTCCTTTTTCTCTTTAGATCTTCCGTTCTAGGTAAGAAATTACCTTAGAAGTGTTCTGGAAGCTTTGAGAAGAGACTTGGGCGTCGGGAGCTTCGATCCGAGTTTCTGGAAAAAAGATCCTCCCTGAATGGGGGGCCCATAGGGTCTATTTATAGGCAAAAGAAGACCCCTGGCGGTTACTGGGCGGTTACCAGGCGGTTACCACATATGTCGCGCAAGTCCCTTGCACGAACATGAGGAGTCGCGCAAGTATTGAGGCGGCGCGCAAGTGTACTTGCGCGACCAAGAGGGAACTTGCGCGATATATGGGCAATGTTCTCCTTTTTTATCCCTTTGTCGATTTTTGATGTTTTCTTCAAAGGATGAATCACTTTCAGCTGAGATATTCCCTTTTCCGATCTTTAGATTCTGTGACGAAAGGAGCGTCAACAAAAGTCCCCCCTCAGAGTTGGATCCAGAGAGAAAATGAGGATTTGACTCTGAGGAAATTGAATTCCTCAAAAGGAAAAGGGAGGGCGCGCAAGTCTTTCAGCGTCAGTGGGTGGCGCGCAAGTCTGCGTCGCGCAGGCTTTGAGCGCTCTGGGTGCGGCGCGCAGATAGGCCCCCTGGCCTATAAATATACCGCTTCCGGCCGTAGATGGCATCTGAAGTTCCGGATTTCTCGAGCTCTCGCCGCGCAAGTCTTCCTCTCCGCGCAAGTCTCTTGTTTTCACTGTTTCTTCGCTGCCGCGCTACTCTCAAGGTAAGAGGGCTTGCGCGGTAATACTTGCGCGACCAAAACATGCGCGGCACATGTATCACTTGCGCGACATCTCCATACTTGCGCGCCTTAATGCCTTAGCCATTTTTTTCAAATTCTTTCACAAATTTTATGAAAAATAAAACCCATATAAGAGTTTAATTTATTCAACTACTGTGCAGAATCAATGGCTCTTAGACCTGGATTAATTGATGAACTGGCTAGCAAGCGGATAGATGATATGATGAATATCATTGGCCCTGATTACTATACTGTCAAAAACAGCACTCTTCCAGATTTGGCTAAGTATCTGAAGAAATATCATCACGACTTTCCTCACTGCGCTTACCTACCTTTTTATGGTCATGGTCATCTGCAAGAAGTCATTATTCCAGACGTAAAGAATTATCTTCCATTTTCATGGTTTCAGAATTATACCAATTTTGCTTCAGAAAATATCTCAGGCGGAGGATCATTTCAAACTGCTGGAACAGTGGAGAAGGCTTATGTGATGCATCATAGCCCTTGCACAACAGATCTGAAAATACATACACCTGAGCTTCAACCACATTGTCATCCTTCAATCTTCCGAAATGCTCAGATGGATCAATCCAAAGGCTGGAAGAAAAGTTGGGATTTCCGTCCTGGGGGAGGTGTGAAACCAACTTGGATGTGGGTATACTGGGTGCGACAGACTTGCGCAGAGTTTATTGAGGATCTGAAGAGAGCTGCAATATATGAGGCTGTTTGGGTTGGGCAAACATATATTTACAGACATGATATCTTCGTGCCAGAGATACTCAGCCATTGGAGTCCAGCGACTAATTCTTTCCACTTGACTCATGGAGAAGTAGGTATCAGTTTGTGGGATGTCCACAAGATTTCAGGAGCTCCAATCTTGGGTGATATGTATGATGAATTCATTCCTCCCAAGGTGACTTGGAATGATCCAGAGAAGACTCCTGCTTTGGCTCGAGAATTATTCAAAATCTTTCACAAGCTCAAGAGTTCAGATACCTCATTAACTCATTTCAGAAAAGATATCCATCCGGAAGAATGGATTAATGTGTTTCTTACTGAGAAGAAAGGGATGGAGCCAAAGGAAAAAGGATCCAAGAAAAAGAAATCCAAGGATACCCGGCCCAGACGTCCTACCACTTGTCCAAAACCTGAGAAGAGAGGAGCTCCTGGCACATTCTGGCCAACTCTAGAAGCAGGAGAGTTTGAAAAATGGGGCTATGAAGTGAATCAATGAATTCCAAAGAAAACTCGTCTGGCGGGTTTCTTGGCAATGTGGCTCAGTATTTATCTCTTGCCGGTCAGGGATTCGAAGGGAGGCGTTAGGCCAGGGACCTTCGTCATTGCGGCCAAGTTGGCTGAGGGAAAAATGGTTGGGTTAGCTACCCCCATTTTAGCAAAGATTCACAGGAGTTTACTTCACGTCTTCCAGGGTAAATCTCCTTTAAGAATAGTGGGACCATTCCAGGTTTTGTGGGGATGGATCGCCACTCACTTCAGGACTTACAATGTACAGAATGGATTACAAATTCCTGGAAGCTCTTTCAGACCGTCAGTGCAAGCATTCTCTGGAATTGCTCCATTAGATGTCAATGGTTATGACATAAAAGTAAGACTAAGCATGTATAAGGAATTCAACTTCTTTCCTTATGGAAGTCCGCCATCTGGGAGGTTTGTTGATGATGGGAAATCCCCTTTGGATTTGAGGGCATACATGCTAGCTTGCAGGGATGGCGTGTTAGTAGACAGGATTGATGGAGAAATCATATGCGAGGCCTATGCTCCATATAGATTTGCACGCCAATTCAAATGTTTGCAACAGATTGTTGTATCCCCTCCAGTACACGTCAGGTTAGAGCAACATCCGATGGTTGCTCGAAAACTATGGTTGCTGACATCAAGAGAGAAGACTGGGGCAGTATTTGATCTACCAGTTGAAAAAGCGGCACATTATCTGACTACATTTTATGCCGAACACTGGATAGCATCATACCCTAAAGGGATATTGAATCACCCTGTATATCAAGTGGGAAAGAGGAAGAGGACTGTAGATAAAGAAACTCTTCCTCATGAAGGTGATGCTTCTCCTCCTGAAATAGGTTCAACAGACTCCTCCTCTAGAACTGATTCCTCGGATTATCATGATGGGGATGATGAGGCACAACCGGCAGCAAAGAGGTTTCGTGCCCGATATAATCCTCCGGCCAGAGTTAAAAGACCCACTCCATCAGCTCCTGGTGAGTTATTTGATTGTAATAACTTCAATCACTGCTACTTTATAAAGTAATAAGTCTCAATTTCTTATTCTCTATCTGTAGTTGCAGGAGTCGGGAAGAAATTAAAATCAAAAATTGTAGGACCTTCCTCACATCCTTTATATCTAAGACCAGAGGCTGTTCAGCTATGGCAGAGCTTATACTGTGATACTGAGACCGCCTGGCTGGATTTGTGTGAGGGCCTAAAACTTCCTGGGATAAGATATCTTCTAGCTTCTAAAGACCTTCAATACGGAGATAACCCCAATGAAGTGCGAGCTTACATCAGAGAGCTGGAAATGCTCATATATGCCACTGATAATTCGGTTCCTATCACCAGGCGGGTGAAGGAAATGATTGATCATGGCACCACTAAGGGGGCTGGTGGTTCTGGAGATGAGGAGTGGCAAGAGTACGTGGCTCCTGAAGATGTAAGTTTTCTTTCCTTATTTTCTTTGCAACTTGATTTCAGTTGAATCTTTGTTACTTAAGGAAGTTATTTTCTTCATCTTGCAGCTTGCAAAGAAAGGGACCGGGGTTCCTTCACCACAATATAGCCCTGGTGGTACCGCTGTTGGGGCTGCTGCTGATTCTCCTCGCGAACCAGGCGAGATATCTCCAGGCCAGCAGGCCATGAATGAGGCACTGGACATAGCCTTTCATTCTCCAATCCAAGTGCCAATAAAGGAGACAACTGAAACTCCAAAAAAACAAAAGAAGCCAAGGCAACGAAGGAGGAAATCCTTAGCTAAACGTTTCATTAGCAGTGGTAAGTCCTTCGAACAATCATGAGTTTATACCCATAATCATATGGTTACTCATATTTCTGAGGATTGCAGGGGCTTCTTCAATTTCCCCCTTGAGGGAAGGGACTGGTCCTTCTTCAAAGGTCGTGGAGGGTGTTATAGAACAACCACAGACTCAAGCTAACTTGGTTGCTCCTAGAGAAGAGCTACCATCCATTCCCAGTATCCCTCCCACTACTGAAGAGGTTGTCCAGGGTCAGGGGTTGCAGGACATAAGTCAGCAAGAAGACGTAGCAAATGCTCCCACTGGTGAGACTAACCAAGATTCTGAAGTATCATTAGATGAAATGATGAATCAAGGAATGACTTTTGAAGAATTTTATGATCATGCTAGATTGTCATGTGATTTAGAAGACCTTGGGCGTGAGTGTTACCCTTCGCCCAAATTTTTCTTTTAAAAACAAAACATATTTCTAATCATGATGTAAAATAATATGCAGTTTCTTCCGTAGAAGCTGCTGAAATGCCAATGCCCGAAGAGGGTGTGGACACTGATGTCAACCCTATCATTGCAGAAACATTAGCTCAAGTAGAGCTAAATCCAATAAACTCTCCTGATACCCATCTTGAAAATCCTGTTGAAACCGGGAAAGATGGGGAGAAGTCTTCTCATGTTGCTGAACCACCATTGGGTAAGGGATAACAATATTTGTGATTGTACTTTATTTGCAAGACAATCCATTCTTTTTGTTATCTTTTAAGATTCAACTAAAATCTTTCAATTGATCATGTAGGGCCATCAACTGTAATGGCTAGATCCGGAGATGAGGCTTCAGCCTCTGCCCCAACGGGAATTGAAAGTGAAGAAGCCCAAGTCAGAGGGGAAAGAGCAGGACGAGGTACTTCCTTAAGCATGTTAATTCCAGATTACATACCCCCTTCTGACGAAGATGTTGAATCAGATCCAGAGATGCTCAAAGAGTTCATCTTTTCACGACGTAAGGCATGGAACAACATATGGAACATCATATCGGGGGTACCTTTAGAAGAGCTACCATCAAAAATTTCCCGATTGTCATCCCAATTTGTTATAATGGGACTCGGTGGTTTTGGGTATGAAAAGATCCATGCTGCGGTGAAACAGATTATTTTCAGGAGGGAGCAAATGCAGACAAGTCGCGAAGATTTGACCAGAGTGAAATTGTCAGTCAACATAGGTGAATTTGAGGCTGCGATATCCCAGGCTGAAGCTGATTATGCTTTCAAGATGAAGGATCTTAAGCAAAAAAATCAAAGAAAAGGTCGTCCAGCAGGTGCAACTCCAGCAACAGTTAGATGCTGTTACTAGGGAACTTGATCAGCTTAATAAATCTTTGGATGAAACTCATATGAATGGCATGAAAGCCAATGCAGATGCTAAGAAGGCACTTCAGCAAGCTGAAAAGAGTGAAGCTGGTCAAGTGCACGAGCTTCAAGTAACTGTTGATAAGGCTCAGGATGCTATACATCAAATGAAGACTTATGTTGACAATCTTCTGTAATTCTTGAAAAGGAGAAGAGATTCCAGTCTGTGGATGTCCTTCTAACTCTTGTGTATCAATGAAAAAACACTTTTGTCTTCAATCATTTGTACTTGCATTCTTCCATTACCTGCTTCAAATTTACTTAAGCCAATGGGCTTAGTAAGCATAGTTTGATTTTTACTAGGATTATTACAAATAACCCTACAAACTTTGAACCTTTTAACTGCTCAATATTACCTAAATCATACAAAAAAATGTATATTTAGTGAGCTGGAACTTGACTTTTATTCAGAGTTCCTTTGCCTTTTGTGTGGGCAGTTTAAAGTCATGCACGCCGGACATAAAGGGGCTAATGTTCAAGGTCGAAATAGCTTTGACCGAAAAATGGATTAAAATGGATTCAATTCCTTGACAATTTATCTGAAAACATATTTACCATACTCAAGTATGAGGGAAAAAAATGTAAACTATGGCTTGAGAATATTTGAATCTGAGGAATGATATGAAAAAGAGCTAAATAGCATTAGAAGAGGTAGTTTCCAAGAATGAAGTTACTATTATTTAACAAAACCCGTTAGGGGGTTGAAATATGCAGGGCCACCTATGGGCATTGGCTGCATAGTCAAATAAAATAGCATCTTTTGGCTGACAAGTCTGTTATGTGGACTGTTTATGCAAGGCCACCTATGGGCACGTGCTGCATAGTCAGGCAAAAGAACTCCCAGAAATTTACTTTCCTAGTGCTAAAAGTCAGTGAAAGTTTATGGAGATTCAAATTTTCTAAAGCATAGAGTTTGTTGTATGGAAAGAGGTACTTGAATATGGAGAAGATATTTCCAAACAAGAATATCAAAGAACTGGATGAATATAACTCCTACGAAGGTCTGACCCAAACGTAGGGAAGAAGAATAAACCATAGACTTGAATACTTTTAGATCATGAAAAAGGATATGGGACAAATACGTTAAGGATGGCTATTTTTGCGGATCCCTACATACTGTCGTTTAAGAAAAATAAGGACAAAAGAGGCATTCTTCCCAAGAATGAAGTTAATATTATTTAACAAACCCGTTAGGGGGTTGAAAACATGCAGGGCCACCTATGGGCATTGGCTGCGTGGTCAAATAAATAGCATCTCTTGGCTGACATGTCTGTTATGTGGACTGTTTATGCAAGGCCACCTATGGGCACGTGCTGCATAATCAGGCAAAAGAATTCTCAGAAGTTTGACATTTTTGTGACTATAAGTCATGAAAAGGGTTATGAAGATCTGAAAATATTTAAGGTTAGGATTATAATACATAAAGATGGGTATTTTCCAATGTATATAGAGATACATAGGTCAATGAAAACCATAATCATGTTGTGGCTAGGTCCTGAATTGAAACTTGGACTTCACTACGTATCTCATAAGAATGAGAATCAAGCCATACGTAGTTCTTGAAATGCAGTTTACCGTCGTGCAGGACGAAAGTATGAGTGATCTTAGTTTAGGGTCATAGAATTCGGACCATAATAATGAATACACAGTGTGTGTTTTCATGAAGACTTTTCAGCCAAGGGACTGAAAGTGAAATTTGGGGTTAGGCCCAAAAGACTTGGGACTGGATTCGAGGGACACTCGAATGTTCCTACGTATCCCATAAGGATGGGAATCAAGTCCACGTAGTTCTAGATCTACCCTTTGTACAAATTTGGTTCGTACATGTGAAGGGTGAAAAGGGGACTTTAGTGCAATGATGGTTTTAACCTAAGATAAAAAGTTTAGGCATTACCATGTATGTACGTAGTCTTTTGAAAAAATGAAAACCATGATTGAAAAAAGAATCAATGTTAATAATGGTTCCTTCTCAAATGAGGAAATCAAAGAATATTGTAGTTTATTGTCGTACCGGACAAAAAGTGTTGTATAGTTTAACGTCATATAACAAGGACGAATCAATGATCAAGTTGTTCTTGTGGACAATGATCTAATAAAATAAAAAAAAATATTGTTGGGATTTACACATGGTTAGTGGCCCAAAGGGAGTGTTATGGTTGATGTTCGCTCTAAGCTCACGTGAGTCATACTCGGTGTGAGAAACAAGAGGTAATAACAACCTTAACGATGCACAGTTTAATGTCATGTAGGACATATCAAGGACTTTCTGTACAGTTTAGCGTCATGTAGTTAGGACGATGGGGACAATACAGTTTAACGTCATATTGGACGAAAGGGGGATTGTGCAGTTTTAATGTCATGCTGGAATTTTGATGATTATATAGTTTAACGTCTTTCCGGACGTGAGGGACTTTTATACAGTTTAGCGTCATGTAGATAGGACGTCACAGTTTAACGTCTTGCTGGACATATTTGAAAATAGTTTATGGTCATATACATGGACCAGGGATGATGCAGTTTAAAGTCATACGGGACCATTGTTGTATAGTTTAACGTCATATAGCAAGGACGAACTGGTGATGTACAGTTTAAAGTCATGTAGCTAGGACTAAGGTGAACCAATATGAGGATATCAGTTCTGGGGATTTTTTACAGTTTAATGTCATGCTGGACGATGAAAGTGCCACACAGTTTAATGTCATGTTGCTAGGACACAATATAGTTTAATGTCATCTTGGACAAAATATAGTTTAATGTCATCTCGGACATATACAGTTTAGTGTCATGTAGGACATATTAGTAACCAATGTGACAGTTTAACGTCATGTTTGACGATAAGGGAACTGACACAGTTTAACGTCATGTTGGACGATGAAAGTGCCACACAGTTTAATGTCATGTTGCTAGGACACAATATGGTTTAATGTCATCTCAGACAAAATATAGGAACTTCTATACAGTTTATTGTCATGTAGGACAAAATCAGGGACTATGCAGTTTAAAGTCTTGCAGTTAGGACTATTGGTGCTGCACAGTTTAGTGTCATGTTGCAGGGACATAAGTGCGAATAGTTTAAGGTCATATGCATGGACCGTACAGTTTATCGTCATGCTGGACGTATTATAGTTTAATGTCATCTCAGACAGAATATGTGACACAGTTTAATGTCATGTTGGACGAAGTTGTAGTTTAAGGTCATACTGGACCATTGCTGTATGAACCAAATGTAAGAGTCTTGGTTCTGGGAACAATATTTTGTGTTTATACAAAATACTTCTTCAGAAATCTGGCATTAGTTGGAGTTGTGATGTGTTCTCCATCCATTGAAATCAGAGAATATGCTCCATTGGAGTAGACCTTATTTACTGAATAAGGTCCTTCCCATTTTGGTTCAAGCTTGGGAGGCTTCTTTCCTGGTATCATTGGTGTTCTGAGAACCAATACCAATTCTCCCTGAATGAATGAACGAAGACGAACTTTTTTGTTAAAAGCTCGTGCTATTCGATTCTGATAGATTTCCAAGTGGTGCAAAGTGAACAATATTTTCTCATCTAACTGTTCCAATTCATTCAACCGCTTTTGGGATTGCTCATCTGTTGATAACTGATCACAAATGGTTATTCTTAGTGAGGGCAATTGAACTTCAATTGGCAAGACTGCTTCTGTTCCATATACCAATGAATATGGAGTAGACCGCGTTGCATTTCGAGTGGTAGTCCGATAAGCCCATAAAGCATGATAGAGTTTATCAGGCCATGACCTCTTATCTTTATCTACCATCTTTTGCAGTATATTTGAAAGAGTCTTGTTGAAGGCCTCTATCTGGCCATTAGCCGCTACATGATATCGAGATGAATGGTTGGACTTAATGTTGTATTCTTGATACAATTTCTTTACCTCAGAAGAACAGAAGTTGGTGCCGTTGTCTGTCAATATGGTATGAGGGACACCAAATCTAGTAATGATGTTAGACTTGATGAAGCTAACAATGCATTTAGAACTGACTTCTTTGAGAGGTACTGCCTCTGCCCATTTGGAAAAGAAATCAGTAGCAGTAAGAATGTACTTAAACTGCTTGGCCGTAGCTGAAGGGTAAGGTCCCACCACATCCATTCCCCATGTGGAAAATGGCCATGAGTATTTAGCTGTATGAAGCAACTCTGGAGGTTGATGAATGAAATTGGCATATACTTGGCATGAATGACACTTCTTTGTGAAATTAACACAATCTTGTATCATTGAAGGCCAGAAGTATCCAAGCCTTCAAATTTGATCAGACAATCTATGTCCAGACTGGTGGGCACCACAGACTCCTGCATGCACTTCTTTTATGACAGCCATTGTCTCTTCACCATCAATACATCTGAAGAGAACTCCATCAAAACCACGTTTGTAGAGAATTTTCTCGAGGTGGTTTGGACCATCATAAAGAGTAAAATTGACCACACGTCGCCGAATTTGTTCTCTCTCGGCGCTATCAGGTGGAAGTGTTCCATTTTGAAGGTATTCCCTGATAGGTGACATCCATCCTGCAGTATGACCATATGGTTCAGGAATGGGACTAATTTCCTTAATTTCCTCTGTTCTGACTTGAACATAAGGTGAAATTGCAAGACGGTGGGCAATACCGATGGTTGTCTCGTCCCGATTTGGATCTGCTAAAGCTGTGGCTATATTAGCCAGTGCATCAGCTTGAGCATTTTGTGATATTTGGACATAAGATAATGTCGGTTCTGAAGGGAATTCCGACATTAACTCTCGGACGTAATCATACAAAGGGATTTATTATTCTTTTCTGATGGCATAATCCCCATTGACTTGTTTGATTACCAGGTCTGAATCACCTTTCACCTTTAAGTGATTCACTTGTGCTTGAAGTGCTAACTCCAAGCCTGCAATGAGAGCTTGGTATTCAGCTTCATTATTGGTACCACCTTCCCACAGCAAAAAGGAATAAGGTAACACTGCCTTATCTGGATAAATGAGCACAATTCCTAAACCAACTTTGTTGAATTTAGGATTTTCCATTTTCTTCCCCGTTGGACTTCTAGAAGCACCATCAAAATACATTTCCCATGTTTGAGGACTCTCTTGAATAGAAAAAACTTCCTCATCAAGGAGTTCGATATCTGAATACGTGTCTTCCACTGAAGGGTGTTCAGCCAGGAAATCAGCCAGAGCATGGCCCTTAATTGCCTTTTGAGACACATACTGGATGTCGAACTGCTGTAGAATAACCGCCCACCTTGCCAGACGTCCTGTAAGCATTGGACGACTAAGGATGAATTTGAGTGGATTATTACGAGATACCAATTGGACCTCGTGATGTTGAAGGTAGTGTCTCAGTTTCTGAACTGCAAAGATTAATGCTAGGTAGCATTTTTCAATACTCGAATACCGGGTTTCTGCTTCAAGCATAGTTCTACTATGATAGTAGAGACTATTTTCATTCCCAGCATCATTCTTTTGAGCGATAAAGGCACCCAATGATCGCTCTAAAGCTGTCACATAGAGGATAAGAGGCCTACCCTCAACAGGTGGCATGAGTACTGGTGGACTTAAGAGGTATTTCTTGAGAACATCAAATGCTTCTTGACATTCTTCAGTCCACTGGTAAGTGACTCCTTTCTTCAATAATTTGGTAAAAGGTAAACTTTTGCCTGCCAAATTGGCGATGAAACGCCGAATATAGGCTATGTGTCCTTGAAGTCCTCTTAATTCTTTCAAATTCTGAGGAGGTGGCATACCAAGGATTGATTTGGTCTTCTCAGGATCGACTTCAATACCACGATGGCGTACAACAAAGCCGAGGAATTTTCCTGAGGTTACCCCAAAAGCACATTTTAAGGGGTTCATCTTCAAATTATGTTGTCGAAGCTTGTGGAATATGATTTCCAAATCAGCCAAGTGATCAAAACGTTGTTTGGATTTAACCACCAAATCATCTACATAGCATTCAACAAATTTCCCTAGAAAAGGTTTGAAGATACGATGCATGGCGCGTTGATATGTTGCACCTGCATTCTTTAAACCAAAGGGAATCACCCGGTAACAAAACACACCTTGAGGAGCTCTGAAGGCTGTATATTCCTCATCTTCTGGGGCCATTCAGATCTGATTATATCCAGAATATCCATCCATGAAAGAAAGTACTTCATAGCCAGCCGTCGCATCAATTAAGAGTTCTGTAATCGGAACTGGAAAATCATCTTTGGGACAATACCGATTAAGATCTCTGAAATCGATGCAAACCCTAATTTGTCCGTTCTTTTTCTTTACTGGGACAATATTAGCCAACCACTTGGGATATTGAACTTCTCTGACGAAGTTAGCTTTGATAAGCTTATCCACTTCATCCTCGATTTTGGAAGCATAGGTTGGGTGTGTTCTTCTCGCGGTTTGCTTGAATCCTCAATGTTCTTTTGGCAAACCCAAATGATGGGTGGCAACATTAGGATCAAGGCCAGGCATCTCTGTATAATTCCAAGAAAAAATATCTTTATTTTGCTTTAGAAAAGAAATATACATCTCTTGTTCTTCAAGGGTCATGGCCGCACTAATTAAAGTGGGGCGTGGATCTTTCTCTGTACCCAGATTTACTTCTCTGAGTTCATCCACAGTGGTAGAGATACCCTCTTCAAATGCTGGAGGAGCATCTCTAAGATCTTCCTCTTCCTCTTCATCATGTGTTATTTCTTCCGTTTCTACTTGCAAAGTAGATGAAAAAACGAAATTCTCATGATCATAAGAGATGTCAAAATTTTCACATTTTGAAGAAGAAGCTTCCATTTCCGACCCTATTGATGAAAAAGGGTCTTCTTTGGGAAATAAAGAGGAGATGATGGATTGAGAATCGACATCAACATTCACCTCTGGTGTTGCTATAACTTCTTCTGGCCTGATTAGCGAAGTATAGACTTGATGGATTTCAGCAGACGAAATGAAAACGTCACCACTTATGCTTTCATCACTGCTTGGTAAGTTACCAATTTCTCCCATGTTGTCTGGCTCGATTGCCGTAATTGACATTATGGATCTTTCCATAAGAGTATTTTGATTTGGGCCTATTTTTTCAATTTGACTGATAGGTAACACATAATCTGTACTCACATGTGAAAATGGATTTATTGGAATTTTTTCCAAACCATATGGAGCATTAACTTTGGTAATTTCCTTCATTGTAGATTTTTCTCTTCCCTTCATGTGATAAAATTCCGCCTCAATGTATTGAGACTCACATGTTTTGAATGGGGCCTTATCACCATACAATGTTCCAACTTGACCATCGAAACAGTATTTGAGACATTGATGGTATGATGACGGAATAGCTGCATGCTGATGTAACCAGGGTCTTCCAAGCAAGATATTGAAAGCTGAGTCTTGATCAACAATCATGAAATCTGAATTGGAAACAAGATCTCCAAACTGAGTTCTGAGCGTAACTTCTCCCAGTGGTTCTTGTTCATTTTTATCATATCCTTGCAACATCATGGTAGAAGGAGATAAATCAGATTCCGTGAGGCCCAATCGACGAAGTGTGCGAATGGGCTTGAGGTTGACTCCTGAACCATTGTCAATAAAAGCTCTTCGAACATCTATACCATTGACTTTTCCAGATAGGTACAAAGGTTTTATGTGCCCATGCACAACATCATCTTCATCTTTATCAGTAAAAGATATCACTGCATGGCATTCTGCAGGATTATTCTCTATGTGATAAATTTCAGCTGCAGCAATTTCAGCTTCAAACTCCTGAGGACTTGACAAAGCTTCGATGAGTGCTTCCTGAAGATCTTTTGATAGATTCAAAGAATCCAAAATTGATAATTTGGCTGGTACTTGGGCCAAGTGTTTCAATATATCATACTTTTGATCTAGAGGCCTGCGTTTCCCAATAGGAATATGCGGTTTAGCAGGTACCTTGGAAGCAGATGCTTTGGAAGCTGATGCATCTTGTATTGAAGTTGGAAACATCTTTGGTTTTGGAAAATTAGACTGATTAGATCCATTTACTTGCTGAGATAAAGAAGATGGAACCTTTAATCGGTCTTCCAAAATAACTGTGCCGAAGCTGAGTTGACCATTGGCAGAAGAACTTGCTTGTTCATTTTGAGCTCGCTGAAGGGCTCTACCACGAGTTTCTGCTGCATATACAGTGCTAGCAGGGGTAGAATTAGAGTAGTGGCTTCGGAAAGATCCACGTATTCCCCTATATCCTGAACCTCTAGAACTTCCTCGGGTTCCCTTATTTGATACAGGGAATTCAGGCTCATCAAGACTGGAATATGAATCTGTTAATTGAATCATATTAACAGAACCAAAGATTAACTCTTCGTCTGATAAAGACTCTGCCAAGTTAGCCTGTTTAGGCTGTGCCGTTTGGTGGGATGGTGCCCGTGGCATTGAAGTAGATGGCATGAAACTTGCCAGAGTCAAAGACAATTTAGGCTTTGATACATACTCATCTTCTCCTGATTCCTCTTTCTTCTTTGAATTGCGCTGCCCTTTTGAGGATTTGTCCTTTGATGGAGGATTTACTGCAGCTTTTGTAGGAGACACAATTGGCTTCTTCAATTGTGTTCGCAAAATGGAATGGGTCCGATTGATTGTCTTTCTGACCTTCCAATCATCATATTTTTTCGTAGTTTTGCTTTTGACTTCCTGCCACTCGCCTCCTTCTTCTGGATCTGTAGCGGTAATACACGCTACATGAGCTGAAGAACCCTTCAATTTGACTTGTCCCAAGTCGACCATCTTTTGTAGGAGGTCTTTAAAGACAAAACACTCCTGGATGGGATGTCCCAACATTTGATGAAAGGGACAATAATTGGGACGGTCTTCATCTCCTTCCTTGTTTGGTCTCTTCGGCACTGGTAATTGAACCAAATTATTTTCCAGAGCTAAAATGAAGTAACCAGGAACTTGCTCACTTCGGAAAGAGTATGTTTTACTCTTCATATCCTCAAATTGTTTTCGTCGTTGATCTTTTTGATCATTTGGATGAAACAGCCTTTGTTGTTGGCGTTCAGGAGGTGGAGCCCTTCGAGAAGATGAAGGTTTTGAAGTAGAAATAGGTACAGGTGCCTGTTTAAGCATAACTGTAGCAGTTTCTGCTTTACCCATTCTTCTTCCTGGAGCTGATGGAATTACACGAGATTTAACCTTAGCCTGCATAAGGGAATCTTCAATCTGTTGAGCGATTGAAGTAAGGTCTCGAAACCCTCCTATGTATTTCACAGGGATCAATGGCGTGCGTAATTCGTCACGCAAATTTGACACACAGATTGGCAACAATTCCTCCTGAGGGAGTGATAAACTCAAGGAATACGTTAATCCCTTCCAACGAGAAATGAAATCAGAGACTCTTTCATTCTCCCTTTGCTTGCAGTTTGTAAGATCGAAAACTGTCGTTTTTGGCAAAGTTGAGCTGAACTGAAGAAGGAATTTTTGACGAAGATCCTCCCATCCGATGATTGACCGGGATTTCAAGCTTCTATACCAGACAAAAGCTGGTCCTTGCAAGGTTCGCACGAAGCATCTGAGTTTCACTGCTTCTTGCTGCTCTGGAGTTCCCATCATAGGATCACAACAAGACACGTAATGCGTCAAATGTTGTTCAGGGTCGCCTGATCCATTGAAAGTAGGAAAAATAGGGTTTCCAAAACTGGATGGAGGAGAAATTGAATCTACCCATTCAGGGTAAACTTTCTTTTCAGGTTGAACTTGCGCCCGTTTCCCTTCCATAGTTTCTAACCGAGCTGTTAATGACTCAATAGTAGTTATTAACTTTTAAGAAACGTCAGGTTGAACTTGGTTTTGGGTAGGTGCAATGAATGGAGCTTGGACAGCCGTGGAGGTTGGTGCTGCAACTAATGGTAGTGCTGCCAACCGTTGTTGCGTTTGACCCGTAGGATTAGACCTCTGTGGGTGTACTGATAAAGGAGGATATTCTTGATCCATCTCAGTAGTTACAACAAATTCCTTCGGCTGTCGGACTTCAGCATTCTTAAGAAGAAGACTACTCTGAAGTAGTTCTGCATTCAACCTTCTTAATTCTTTCATTTCTTCCTCCTGTTGTGCAAATCTTTGCTCTAATGAGAGAGATTGACCTCCTTCAGAGGAAGGGTGATAAGTAACCTGATTCTTTCCTTTCCCCTTATTGGATCCTTTTCGGAGAGGGGGAAGTGGGTTACTTGAAGGAATACCCAGACTTTGGGTAAGCCTTTGATTACGTGTGCGCACACCTTCTTCATTTAGGTCTGTGTGCGCAACTTCTTGAGCAGGAACCTCTTCGTCTGATCCCTCTGATTGAGCCTCATCTGGTGAATCAGCAGCAACGGCATTGATGACATTAATGGATGCATATTGCATGGAATCCTTTCTATCAGCATTTCTGTGATATTGTCTCCTTCTATGTCCATGATAAGACATGGCATTCCGTTGACTTGATCCCTCAGGAATTTCTTGGAGAACCGTCACTTGGAGAGAATCTCCTGACATCTTGGCTCTTCATTCCTCTTGAGGCTTATTCCCTAATCGAGAGAATACTGACTTTCTCTGAGGGAGGGATTGAAGATTTGAAAAAGTCCCCAGTCCGGTGGACTGGGGGTGTTCCTGTTGCTTCCGCTCAACTCCTCGAATCCCATTCGTTGATTCTGAGGGTTGGGTTAGAGAAGTCCCCAGTCTGGCAAGCTGGGGTGTCTCTTGACATGCTATGTCTGAGATCTTTTTAAAATCTCTCTTGATCTTGCGAATCTTAGTTCGGAAATTAGATGGATGCATTAACCTGTATCCACTTTTATCACCTGGTTCAACAGACCGTTGGATGATTTCCGAAACTTCTGTCATTTGATGACGTGTTTGCTCCAGACGAGAGGCTTGCGCAATATTCTCGCCTGCTTGATGTAGGAGCAATTCAACAACCTGTTCTCTATATACTTGACATTGAGAGGAACTAGTTGAAGCTTGATCTCGAGCAAGCTTTTGATTATGAACAAAGCCCATTGACTGTGGCCGGCCATGGGCAATAACATTGCATGAGACCATTTTCGGCGGGCTCTGCTGACCGGAAAGCACTGTGAAATGTAGTGCTCCGTGAACACCCCATCCTCTGATATGAACATTAGATGGAGCATTGGAAATTAACTGACGCAATCTTCTTAGTGCGCCAAGGCATGAACGTTGAAGGGTTCTCTATTGCTTTTCAGCCTTCGGATACCGAGAGACTGATAGAGATGCCAAATCAATCTGGCGTTGTAACCCTTCTATTATCTTAAGATGATTTTCATATTCATCGTAAGATAATACCTTCTTCTTTAATTGACAAAGAGTTTTCCATATGTTGAGACGAATATCATGGATTCCATCATCCGTCAACATCTTTGGAATGTCATACTGTGAATCAGCCAAAGGCCAAAACATGACTGGTACTTCACCTTTTGCCAGTTTTTTCCTCATGTTCAGCATTTCCTCTTTATCATTAAATGAAGATTCTTCTACCTGTTTGGACCAGAGTTGGTGTTTCCTTGTTGCTTCATCGGATTCAACAAGATTGGTAGAGGAATCACTATTCATGCTGGAAGATGAATGACCCAGGGAAGGTTCGGAGAATAACCTGAACCCCAAGCTATCTTCTGATGGAGAAAGAGTTTCACCCGCCGATAGTAAAACTTCAGACATGACTGGTTTTACCTTTGCAAGTGCCTCGAGATAGGAGGGCTTTCTCGCCACTACATTGCCTTCTGAAGAATTTTCGAGACAATGTGAATCACTACTGCGGAGAGGACTTTCGCAGCGAAGTTCATCACCATGAGGAGGACCTTCATGATGGGTTACAGCAAAAGATGAGATCTCTTTCTCCTTGGTCTTCTGACCACACAGAGGGTTCCTGTAACTCTCATCTGAAGAAGAAACTTCAAGATTGACCGAATTTTCATGAAGCAAGTCTTCATGAGGAAGTGTCTGTTGAAGACCTTCGGGATTAATGTTCCTGTTATTGGGAACTGAGGGAGTAGAATCTTAAATTCTGACAGATAAATGTCTGAGGGCTTCAAGAACTCCAGCATCGAGCAAGGCCTTGTTGCAGATTTGCCTTTGATCTCCTGACTGTGCTGGGCGGATCTTTTTCTTAGATGCCTTCTTACTCGCTTTAGAAACCACTTGATGACGAAAGTGATTGCTCTGAGCAGGTGTATGTGCCTGATCAGGAAAGATGGTCAGGTTAGGCTGACGATCATCGCTCAAATCAGGTGTATGTGCCTGACTTGGTTGTCCATATGATATGGGGGAGTAGGCCCCACAACCCTCTTGGACTGGAACAGATGTGTGTGTCTGTTCCGGAGTGAATTGTTGATGTGTCACTCCACTGCTAGGGATAGATTTATGTGTCTGTCCCTGAGATGATGCTGAAGCTGTTATGATATCCTGGCAAGCATCCAGAATATGAGCAGGAATTTGCTTCTGCTCTTTCACCATTGACAAAATATGTTTGGTGACTTCAGCCGCCAGAACAGGGATATACGTCCATTCCGGGCTTGGAGTAGGTGTATGTGCCTGCTCATGTCCTCCTTTTCCTGTCAGTGAATCCTGACAGTACTCAAGTGTGGAGGCAGAGAGTTTAGTCTGCCTCCTGTTTGTCGTCGGGGCTTTCCGACTGACTTCTCCATGCGCTACCAAGCGAGACTGTTGGTAGGCTTGATTAGTATTAGCAGGTGTATGTGCCTGCTAATTACATTTCGCCAAACGCGGTTGACGAGATCCATCATATGTAGTCAGACGAGCCTGCTGACTAACTGCTGATGTATAAGCAGGTGTATGTTCCTGCCTATGGTACTCCGCCGGAATTGCCTGGCGGGATCGGGTTGATGCTTCCAGACGAGTCTGCTGGACAGTGGGATTAAAATGAACAGGTGTGTATGCCTGCTCGTTATTTGCCACCAAGTTAGGTTGGTGGACTTCTCCGGAGATGGCAGGGATGACAACCTGCCTATTGTTAACCGGGTTCCGTCTCTGGCGGTTCATCTTGCCTGCTCGGGTTCGAGGAACCTGAGCTGAATGCCTGGAGTCGGTACCCTCATCATGTTGAGGGCGCACTACCGCACGAGTCTGGCGGCGATTGTTGAAGGGAGCCCTTGAGAAGGACTCCTGTATTTTTGAATTAAGGTCATGCGGGACCTGCTCATTCACTTCCTCGGAGTAAGGGAGTGAATGGAAATTGCGTTCCGGGGATAACGACCCGAAACAGTTGGAGACGGTAGTCAGCACCGTCTGCTTCTTGATTGCTGGTCGCCGTTGTCTGGACGACCAGGTAGAATTGTTAACTTGGAGGGCTTGACGAGCGGCCTCCAGAGTTGGGATAGTACCGTTGCGACGGTACTCCTTAACCAGTGCATTAGAAACACAGCGTTGAAGACGCTGAGTTGGTGATGTCATCCTCAGAGCGGATGACGTTCCAGCAGGAGTAGCAGCATTGGTTTTCACAGCAGCAGACCTCACAGTAGAGGTGTTCCCAGCAGCAGTATTCACAGGGGTGAATTTAAGGAAAGCCATTTTTTGTAGAAGATCTTGAAAAAAGAGTGCCTGTTCCATGTAACAGACATAATCAAGATGAATCCGGCTACTGCATCTTTTGGATGATCATATGTCAATGATTGCCTTGTTGGCCCAAAGGGCCTAACAGATAAGAAGAACATCACTTTAACTTGGTTAAGGATTCACGTCGGGTTCACCATTTTTGTTTCGCGCGGAATCCGGGGATGACCTCCTGGACGGGAGATTCAAACGTTCCGATCGGTTTCTAACGGGTTTGTTCGTAGAACTGGAAACATCCAATGATTCCACATCCGTTTGGACCTACTTTCCAAAGGCAGGCGCTCATTAGCTTGTGGGCTAATGAGGCTTAGGAATTTGCATTGGTCGAGAGGATGGGAGGTCGGACTCATCACACCTTTTTGAGGGGAATTATTGTCTACTCTGGGACTCTCTTTATAGATTTAAGTTAAGTTCGTGAATCCTTATTACATTACCAAGTATAAAATGAGCTTTCCTTTAGTTTTAACAATCAATGATTAAATATGCAAGAAATTTAGAGAATCTTTTATATGTATTCGAGGTTCTTCATCAATATAGAATCATCTATATTTGTTTAGAGATTCTTGGTCAACGGTATCCTTCAAAACATTTATATAAAAGTCTCTTGGTCATTTTGATGACCAGGCTGGTTTTAAAGCCACTCAGTGGGGCACTTGAAGTTTATCGTCATTCAGAAGGACATAGATTATTTCAATGTTGGGATCGAACCCATAAATGGGCTACCTACGTATCCTTTGTTTTGAAAAAGGAATTAGAACCCACGTAGTTCGAGGAATGGGATATGATGTTTTATGATTGATGGCTCAAAGATGAATGTCATAATTACTTTTACACTCTAAGCTCACGTGAGTCATGCTCGGTGTGAGAAACAAGAGGTATTGGTAAAATTTAGACAATTGTGCCATAAAAGATGCAATCATAAGAATTTGTTTTGGGGCTTATGTATAGATGACTGCCCAGATAGAAGAAAGTTTAGGATTTACTTTTAGGGAGAAAATCCAAGAACAGGGTCCATAAAGTTATATGTGCTTCA
Organism: Viscum album; assembly: GCA_963277665.1. NCBI lineage: Eukaryota > Viridiplantae > Streptophyta > Magnoliopsida > Santalales > Viscaceae > Viscum > Viscum album. The sequence continues at coordinate 2,084,727,342 of OY728119.1, forward strand.
TGGAGATTTGAATACTCTAATCTTGGGGCTTACTCCTAAGGAGGATGCCCAAGTTAGGAGGGGACTTATGATTGGGTTTTATTCCTGAAAAGGAAACCCAAATCAAAGGTAATTTATGACTGGTTAAGAGAAATTTTAAGAGACTTGGGGCTTACTCCTAAGAAGGATGCCCAAGATTTATGACTAGGACTTATTCCTGAGAAGGAAGCCTAGGTTAGGGGACTTGGGTCTTACTCCTGAAAAGGAAGCCCAAGGTTATGACTGAGTCTTATTCCTGAAAAGGAGACCCAGGTTAGGGATTAAGGTTTGGGGCTTACTCCTGAGGAGGATGCCCAAGATTAAAGGACTTGATTGGGGCTTATTCTTAAGAAAGATGCCCAAGTTAGGTTTTTATAACTGGGGATTTATTCCTGAAAAGGAGACCCAGGTTAAGATTCTCTCATCTTAAAGGATGAGGTTGAAATGAATGAACTCTCAATCTTTGGTGATATAAAGATGTTTAAATCACTAGGTTTTGAGAGATATTTCACAGAATTTCTTTCAGATAAGGATGTCAAATCAAGAAATCATGCCATAAATGGCTTTGAAGAGTATCTTGAAGACTGAATCTTGAATAGGAAGGGTGAAATGGCTTAAGAGGGGTAAAAATGGGCAAGATGGGCACCTAAAAAGCTAGGGGCGCGCAAGTCTTGAAAGGCGCGCAAGTCCTGCGGCGGCGCGCAAGTATTGGTCGCGCAAGTATACTTGCGCGACATTAGGGATACTTGCGCGATTTTCAACCAGTATTGAAATGCTTGAGCGACTCTTTATTAAACCCTTTACTATCCTCTTGAGGTTCTTCCAGAAGAGGGACGCACAATTTATATTGAAGGAATTATGTAGGCGCGCAAGTGTTTGATAAGTTTCAACACTTAGGCCTTCCTTTTTCTCTTTAGATCTTCCGTTCTAGGTAAGAAATTACCTTAGAAGTGTTCTGGAAGCTTTGAGAAGAGACTTGGGCGTCGGGAGCTTCGATCCGAGTTTCTGGAGAAAAGATCCTCCCTGAATGGGGGGCCCACAGGGTCTATTTATAGGCAAAAGAAGACCCCGGGCGGTTACTGGGCGGTTACCAGGCGGTTACCACATATGTCGCGCAAGTCCCTTGCACGAACATGAGGAGTCGCGCATGTATTGAGGCGGCGCGCAAGTGTACTTGCGCGACCAAGAGGGAACTTGCGCGATATATGGGCAATGTTCTCCTTTTTTATCCCTTTGTCGATTTTTGATGTTTTCTTCAAAGGATGAATCACTTTCAGCTGAGATATTCCCTTTTACGATCTTTAGATTCTGTGACGAAAGGAGCGTCAACAATATACAACATGAAACGAATAATTGTATGAAATAAAATGGAATTACAGAAGCTTATATATAAAATATATATCATTAATATCATATTTAATTACAGTGCTATCCTAATGGCCACCATGAGAGGCGGTAAGATGTATTTGAACAATCATCGTTTCGTGAGGCGTTAGTTTGCCATCCACAGAAACATTATGTTCATCATCCATTAGATGGAGTTGTGTGAATGTGTAGTTTGAATCCTTCTTATAACAACATCCTAGTATATTGTGGATACTGGTGTTGTTACAAAAGAAAGGAAATAAAAATAGTTTGGGGGTTGGAGAAGCGAAATAATTGAATATAATTTAAGAGAAAATGTTACCTTTAATTTAGGTAACTCACTTTGGTTGGAACCAAAGGTCTTCTTGAAATGCTTTCTTCCTAAGGGGAAGCTTCAAGGAGGAGGAGAGGGATGTGGGGAGCTTAGTTGGGCAGAGTTTGGACGAGCCAAGTGGCTTGAGAGGTGTGAGGAATGAGTAGAAGTGGTCTCCTTTTATAAGGGAGAGGAGGGGCTCTTTAGGAAAGAGTGAAAGTATTACTTTATAATATAATTATATTAGGTTTCTAATGGTCCAAAAATCATTGAGGTCTAAGATAAGATGACTCACATTCTAAATAACATCAACCAATATGAATTGTACAGGTTTTAGATAATATTTTAATCATTATAATCTTATTTATTTAAATGATTTATTAATGAGGTAAACATTGCATCACTATTGTGTCATTAATAATTTAATTTATTTGATGTCTAAAAATTATAAATAAAATATAATTATGTATGAAATCTTTTTAGCTTTCTAATGAATATTTATAATAGAAAATCCAACATGTATAACCCTATGTAAAAATTGTTCTTTTAAAAGATGTAAGCTTATGCCATTTTTGTATTCATTTTAACTTAATTAAAATAAAGTGTCATTATCACTTTAAAGTGGATCAATGGGGTCCCAAAATTGACCCAAAGATGCCCATGGTCGACCATGTATCAATAAATAGGGTTAAGACACGTTTTAAGGTAATTTAGTATTATTATAATATTATTTTTTAACCCTTATTTACCGGATTTACCCTTAACCGTGGTAAATAAAATATTTACCGCAGTAATTATTCAAAATGTCTAAAAATAAAAGTTACCTATTTAAACAATTTGAACATCCTGATTCCAAATATGGAATCCATTTTTCTAAATTCAAAACACAGAAGTGGCAGAAATTAATTTAAAATTAATTCCCGCTGTCAAAACAAAAAGCGTGTTTTTAAGAGATAATAACTATCAAAAGATTGACACTTGTTTATGTTCGGTTTAATTGTAAAATTATGTCCAATGACCAAAATTATATTAAATGGTAAAAATATATTCTAAATATACTTTAAAACCACTCAAATTCATAATTTATCCCTATTAATTATTTTGATTAAAAAAGTTGTTTTTAATTAAAATTTAGTAATTTTTACTATTCATCAAAATATGAAAGTTATCCGAAAAGTACCAAAATTTCACCTTAGGCTAAATTTGATATTCCGAATCCAAAAATGAAGTCCATTTTGAAATATAAAATATATATAATTTCAAAAAATTAAGTATTACTATTCATAACGGCTAGTTTGATCGGTTGTGGTGTGTGTTAAAACTCGAAGTTGCGTACAACACACGCTACTGTTTTATTCAAAGGAAAGCGTACCGTGGAAGCTTGGGATGTTTTATTTTAAATTTTTTGATGTCCCCATTTAGTCAAAAAGTTTAAAATATTTTATTTAAAAAGGGTTCACTATTAAAAGTTGGTAAAACTACAATACTGAAGATGAATTTGTTCTTACATTATGTCTAAGAAACTCATAATATGGATTCTAAAATTATAAGGATTATATAAAGTTTAAAATTTAGTTAATACTATTCATAACCTTTTTTGAACGGCTTGTTTGGTAAGTCATGGTGCGCTTGAACTCGGTGTTGCGTGTAGTGCAAGTTATTGAATTATTTTGAAGAAATAACACACTATGAAATCTTGGGGTGTTACATTCTCCCCTCCTTCAATAAATTGCGTCCTCGCAATTTGAAATTGTTCTTCGAAAATAAAAGGTTGAAAATAGAAAATATATTTGTGGGAAAACCCACATCGGAAATTGGTTTACTAAAATTTAGTCTTAATATGAGGAAAATAGAAATGAAAGGGTCACCACCAAATTATGATCTCGATTAGGAGAACATTGGTTGCAATTAGAGACATATAATTGGAGGAAAAACGTAAATATTTATAGGTAGTGGTTTAGGTCATCAATCACAAACAAGTATAAAATTGAGGTCCTTAAACTCATCAATCAATGATGATTTGAAGTACCATCGGTTCAACAAAATATAGGGTATTGGGATCACACATTTTTGACATTTCAAAATATCTTAGTTGAAATCCCACATCGAAAAATGAATTAATGAGGCCTCTATTTAAAATATAGAGTGGAAAGTATGAAGATTACCGAAAATAACACATACTAGGGTTCCATGTAGGAAAATATGGATATGGAGGAGAAATCTAAACATCAATTATCTGATAGAGAGTGGTAGAGAACCTGGCTATGAAAAGGCCAACAATCCCAAAGCCATAAATTAGTGATGATTTAAGGTACCATCTAGGACAACATTTTTTTTAAAGTTACATTACATAAGGAAGAGGAATTCATTTATGATATTGACTAAGAACATTATGAGATATACTTAAATTTTAAGTAGATTTTCATTCTTTAATAAATTTCCACCACTAACTCAATTTTTTTAAACGATGAGTATTCAAGAAGACTTGGTCACACTGGAAGAGCTAGAATAAACTTCTATAGAATCACATGATCCATGCAGGATAAACCATATATTTACATTGTCATTGAAGATTAATCAAAACCAAAATGGTTAGTGAATGATCTAATGATCCCCCAAAAGGATATTCATTGAGATAAATATGCACTAATCTTAATTTCTAAAATTAAACCAACAATACCCCAAAGTTAAATAGATACCATTCAATAACAAATTGTCCTTAAAATCCTTTAACATAATCCATACTAATATTGAAACCCAAAACATAGAAGAATTTGATTATGTAGTCTCCCATGTTACATTGTATCTCCAAATGACATCAAATACTCTTAATGTCACATACTTAAATGTAATTAACATCATCACATATTCTCTGTTATAGGTTAATCATTTCCATAAATAACCCAAATCACTATAAATCAACAATAAAAATGTAGATAAAAATCCACCATTACTCTACAAATGAAACCTCATTGTATTCTATTTTCCTTGGGCATATAGTGTTCCTAACAAAACGAACATCTTCCAAAATAACATTTATCACTTAATCCCCAAATCATTTTCCTATACCAAGGGTATTCATTTGATAAGACATAAGAACCCAAATCATCTTATTATTGATCAATAAAATCATTTAACAAAAAAAATAGTCATACTAACCAGGGACTTCACGTAGTCCAGTGGTAGGCGATAAATCCCAATCGCACTTTGGTTGTGGGTTCGATTCCCACAGCTTTGTCCGACGCGACGGGTTGTCACACGGTCTACGTGTTGTCCTTTTTCAAAAACTATATTCTATAATATTACCAAAATGAGATAAATTTTTCAAAATAACATAATTTAACCACAAATGTTATATCATACTTTGCATTTTCATCCCAAATTATAATAACTTATCATTTTCTCAAACCCCAATGATCATATAAAACCAAATGGTTATTTATACCTATATCCACAAGAGAAGAGACAATTATTCCTCAATTATCATTCTCACATGGCAAAATGAGGGGTTACAAATACAAGAGAAAATTTTTCCAAAGTAAACCCATCAACAAGGAGTGCTAATACTTTTTAAATTTTTCTCCAACCATTTATTTCCGCATAGCTTCTTCTTTGAGCAAGAAAATATCCTATAAAATAGGACATTCACTCGGGTAATGGCCAGGTCCCCTACATTTACGGAAAATGACTGTAAATGGACTCTTGGGACCATTTTTATCTTCTTCCATAGTACTCTTCATTTTTCTTCGGCAATTCTTCACTTTATGTCCTTCCTTCCCGCACGTAAAACATTTCGTTGTCCCATTGAGACACTTTCCTGGGTGTCTCTTTCCACAATTCCTGCATGATGGAAATTGAGGTTTCTTTTCTCCATGGTCTCCATTGCTGGAGATCTTATCATTTATCACCTTTCTCTTCCTTGTTGAGTCTGGGAGTTGGTTAATATATATGTTGTTGATCATATTTTTGGAAAACTGATTTGGCATAAAGACGATATCTTTTACGCCTATCAACATTCCATTTTGTTGATCATTTCCACCACCGTTCCCACCTTGTACATCATTCTCAAAGTCACTATGACTTCCTTGGAATCCAGCCATTGACTAAAACCAGAAAGCATTGTGTGAGTAATAGTAGTCGTAAAATCATTTAGAGATTAAAATGTCACCATATTCTCAATTTGAAACATATTAGGATTAACCAAGGTCATTTACTCTCATCTTATGTATATATTACTTAAATCGGTTTGTAAAGAAAATGTAAATTATCCTAAGCATATCCCCCGGGAGTGTCGTAACCAAGAGTGCAGCAAGGCCCGTTGTCGTGCACCAGTTCCCATTCGAGTCTAGCTCAAAGCGGTGTTTTCGGGTTTTAACCCTAGGTACATCTGTGCTAGAGCCGCCTCTACCTGCTCGTATCCAGACAGGGATGTATTGCTCGGAAAACTCACAAAATCTCTACAATACCAAAATTCTAGGAAGTTCTTTTATACTAATCCTCAAAGTTCATCTTAGGTCTACGTGCTCTAAACAGAGTTTATCTAAATCTAGCTACCAAGGTTTGTACTAAACTTCCTCTGATACCAACTGTAACGCCCCGACCCTAGTTACCTAGAGTCGGTGCATTATTACATAACATTGGCATGATCATGAGAAAGATCAATTCTCGAAAGACCGATTAGTTTAGTAGCCTTGGAATAACTAGATACATCCATAAATTTTTACATTACATCATAAAAAAACATCTTGTCTTCATATCCCCTCATACTATCCCTGCAGGTCATTCATAAATTACTTCTTCATAATCCTGGAAAAAAAAATAAAACATTGAAAGGGGTGAGCTCGGATGCTCAGTAAGGATAACATTATAGCAGAAGCTTTCATAAATAAGCATAAACACTTAAGGCAATTTATAACTAAAACAAAAGCCTTTGAAACTTGAACTTCAGCATAAAATGGCAAAGGTAAAATGAAATAATTCCATTTACTTACTCACATGGATATTCTACTAGTCGAATGATCACATGAAATATCAATAACCACTTTCATAATGATGGAATGCATAATGCCAGGCTATCATAACCACATTGCCAAGGCCTCGTGCCAAGACTACAAATAAGATTTTCCCAAGGCCTTGTGCCAAGACACTAGTTTGTCTCATGAGACCTACCGATGCATCGAGGAGCTATAGCGGGCTCCACCCTTCACTTATTAAGTCCAATGCATTCCTCATATGAATAGGTTTAAGCATAAAATAAACATTCGTATTAAAACTAGCATACGAAATGTCAATACTTTAACCACAAACCATGAATGGTATAAAAATAGAACATCTACAGTCAAATATAACTCATTTGATACAATATGGAAGATTGTATTGTATCACATTAACCTCAATCATGAATAATGAAGGATGTTGACATAGATGAAAATAATCATCAATACTATTTGAGAGAAATATCCCCCTTTTCTTGAAAACATTTAAAAGTCACACTATTTGTCAAGAAGCCATTTAAAAATAGATTTTTTAATCAAAGTGTCCCATACCACTTTGAAACCTTTTAAAAGGATTTTTAATTTCTAAACTTTAATGTCCATATAAATAAATCCTTAAAACCATTTTTAAAACATGGACATTAATGAGAAAGATTTAGATGAATAAGTCTTTAAAACATTTAAAAATGGTATTTTAGTTAGAGATTCTAACCAAAAGAGAGACACTTGAATGAAAATAATTGAGGTAATCAAAACTTAGTAATATCATGAGAATAAAGGGAATTCATGATATACTATGTCAAAGTACATTATATACACCACATAAAAGTGATTTGGTGTATATCAACAAAGAAGTCTCAATGGAATGTAAGTTGAGATGAAATCTCTCATAAAGGCCATATCCTTAGGTTAAGGATAAATCAACAACATAATTATGTGTGAAAAATATAAATACACTAAATATGATTGGATATTCAGTGTAAAACAATCAAAGTATATTCACACATATTCCTGTAAAAACAACACCAACGAATTGGATGTTTAACTCAACAAATGGTGAAAGAGTTAAAATTACTCTTATCAAATTCATATCAATGACTTGAGAATTTTCAATGGAGTGATTATGTGTATCAAAAGTATATCCACAGGAAGGGGAGTGGAAATTATGACATAATCAAATGAATAGTGATTCCACACATAATCTTGGGGTAATATAATCAATGAAATATCCGTAAAGCCAAATGAGTGGAAATTGAAATCTCAAAATCCCTTATTGATTAGGTAACTTAAGAAACAAACACCCATGAAAGAAATATCATACCATGATGATGTAAATACCCATAAAATAAAGTATATTACACAATGAATACAATCATGGTAGTACACATACACCACATGCAATAATTAAGTGGTGATCAATGGAATTCTCACGGAATTAAAAGTGAGACAAGAAACCCCTTACCACGTTAATCAACTGAGTCGCATGGACAAAAGTTAATAACCACCAAATGATTTACAGAATAACATGAATATATAGTGAATCATGATAATATATATCAAATGGAAGTACACAATACACCACTTTCAATAATTTAGTAGCGAACAATGGAAATCTCACGGAATTGAAAGTGAGATAAGAGAATCCCTTACTTTGTACTTTTTCCTTGGTCGATGGTAGGTTTACCTCCTGTATAATGGTGAAATAATTGTTATTTAATAATACAAGAATCAGTTACTTTAATATGATATCATATATGATCTTTTAACATTGATTTGTTAATAATATCTTAGAATTATCGTCATTTCAGGTGTTAACGGGTTCATTTTACTTTACATTATTTGTTATGTGAGCCATATTCGTTATTAATGGGATGTATATTATTCATATCCAGAATGGTATCAAGTCCTTAAAAATCATTTTTAAATCATAAAATGATAATTATACTTGAATGGATACGATGGAGAATGAATCTCATCGCGTTCGTGGAGACGGTAGTCCGTACGTACGCACGAATACTACTTCCATTTAATTTTTATTTTAAAAGAATCTAATCCAAATGAAACATAGGTATATTACTATATAATATTTTATATATGTTACTTAAGTTCATTAACACCATCCTTTATACGTTCCATGTGTGGTATGAACGAGTCATATCATTTTAAGGGGGCGGTAGTCCGCACTTCCTCAAATGAAATTATCGTATGTATATACAACATGAAACGAATAATTTTATGAAATAAAATGGAATTACATAAGCTTATATATAAACTATATATCATTAATATCATATTTAATTACAGTGCCATCCTAATGGCCACCATGAGAGGCGGTAAGATGTATTTGAACAATCATCGTTTCGTGAGGCGTTAGTTTGCCATCCACAGAAACATTATGTTCATCATCCATTAGATGGAGTTGTGTGAATGTGTAGTTTGAATCCTATTTATAACAAAATCCTAGTATATTGTGGATACTGGTGTTGTTACAAAAGAAAGGAAATAAAAAGATTTTGGGGGTTGGAGAAGCAAAATAATTTAAAATAATTTAAGAGAAAATGTTACCTTTAATTTAGGTAACTCACTTTGGTTGGAACCAAAGGTCTTCTTGAAATTCTTTCTGCCTAAGGGGAAGCTTCAAGGAGGAGGAGAGGGATGTGGGTAGCTTAGTTGGGCAGAGTTTGGACGAGCTAAGTGGCTTGAGAGGTGTGAGGAATGAGTAGAAGTGGTCTCCTTTTATAAGGGAGAGGAGGGGCTCTTTAGGAAAGAGTGAAAGTATTATTTTATAATATAATTATATTCGGTTTCTAATGGTCCAAAAATCATTGAGGTCAAAGATAAGATGACTAATATTCTAAATAACATCATCCAATAAGAATTGGACAGGTTTTAGATAATATTTTAATCATTATAATCTTATTTATTTAAATGATTTATTAATGAGGTAAACATTGCATCACTATTGTGTCATTAATAATTTAAATTATTTGATGTCTAAAAATTATAAATAAAATATCATTATGTAGGAAATCTTTTTATCTTTCTAATGAATATTTATAATCGAAAATCCAACATGTATAACCCTAAGTAAAAATTGTTCTTTTAAAAGATGTAAGCTTATGCCATTTTTGTATTCATTTTAACTTAATTAAAATAAAGTGTCATTATCACCTTCAAGTGGATCAATGGGGTCCCAAAATTGACCCTAAGATGCCCATGGTCGACCATGTATCAATAAATAGGGTTACGACACGTTTTATGGTAATTTAGTGTTATTATAATATTATTTTTTAACCCTTATTTACCGGATTTACCCTTAACCATGGTAAATAAAATATTTACCGCAGTAATTATTCAAAATGTCTAAAAATAAAAGTTACCTATTTACACAATTTGAACATCCTGATTCCAAATATGGAATCCATTTTTCTAAATTCAAAACACAGAAGTGGCAGAAATTAATTTAAAATTAATTCCCGCTGTCAAAACAAAAAGCGTGTTTTTAAGAGATAATAACTATCAAAAGATTGACACTTGTTTATGTTCGGTTTAATTGTAAAATTATGTCCAATGACCAAAATTATATTAAATGGTAAAAATATATTCTAAATATACTTTAAAACCACTCAAATTCATAATTTATCACTATTAATTATTTTGATTAAAAAAGTTGTTTTTAATTAAAATTTAGTAATTTTTACTATTCATCAAAATATGAAAGTTATCCGAAAAGTACCAAAATTTCACCTTAGGCTAAATTTGATATTCCGAATCCAAAAATGAAGTCCATTTTGAAATATAAAATATATATAATTTCAAAAAATTAAGTATTACTATTCATAACGGCTAGTTTGATCGGTTGTGGTGTGTGTTAAAACTCGAAGTTGCGTACAACACACACTACTGTTTTATTCAAAGGAAAGCGTACCGTGGAAGCTTGGGATGTTTTATTTTAAATTTTTTGATGTCCCCATTTAGTCAAAAAGTTTAAAATATTTTATTTAAAAAGGGTTCACTATTAAAAGTTGGTAAAACTACAATACTGAAGATGAATTTGTTCTTACATTATGTCTAAGAAACTCATAATATGGATTCTAAAATTATAAGGATTATATAAAGTTTAAAATATAGTTAATACTATTCATAACCTTTTTTGAACGGCTTGTTTGGTAAGTCATGGTGCACTTGAACTCGGTGTTGCGTGTAGTGCAAGTTATTGAATTATTTTGAAGAAATAACACACTATGAAATCTTGGGGTGTTACATTAAATCTTATCTCAATCACAATTCATTGAATTAAATATCAATGACATGGGTTTTTATTCTCTGAGAGTATATGTGAATTAAATATGATTATCTTACACAGAAAAAAAAATTTATTTCAGGAGTTTTTATATTTTTCACACTTAATTATGTCATTAATATAACTTTAATATAATGATACAATCCTTTTAAGGGACTACATATCAATCTCCTTCTATTGAGGAATATCTTAATACAGTGTACCTTTAATATTGTATACGGTCTATAAAAAAACCTTTTTACATTTTATATCATTAAGTTCTATATTATCATGATTTTTAAATTTTCATTTATTGTTATTCATTAATTATTTTTATTCATGTTTTTCTCAAGTGTTACGAAACTCTATATCATATACATCATTTCAAATGTTTTAATGATATATTGTTCAAAAAATTTCTCTTTAATGTCTATGTCTTAAAAATATGTTTAAGGATTTATTTATAAGGAAATTAAAGTTTAAAAATGTTAATTACATTTAAAATTATCAATTTGGTATGGGACAATTTGATTCAAAAATATCTTTATTAAATGTTATAAATTATTTTGGAAATGGATTTAATATCTCAATATCATCATTTTATTTCTTGTGGTTGATGAGTGAAATTCTAATAATATAAATATTTTATGGGTTATGATTATGTAATGGTACTTTGTCATTTTATATCTAGTAATGTGATAATCCAAATACGTGTGGTTCCATGATCAACCTAGGGGGTGAGCCCGTGATAGCTATCCAATGAATTGGTTAACATGATAAAGGTAAACATTAATATTTATCATAAGATATTTAGAGAATATATTGTTATGGGTATTCCAAATGTAACAATGCAAGTTACTCCTATATAGATGTTAAATCTACAATGTATTCATGATTTTAATTCTACAAGTTTCCTTTATGTTTTATGTTTTCAATGATGTTTTGTTGGTATATTATGATTTCTTAATATAATCAATGTTGTTAATGTTTTATTGGTTAAAATTATGATTTTGTGAAAAAAATTTCACTGGTTTGAAATATTCATAGTCTAATGGTTTTATTCAATATTTTATATTTCTTAATGGGATATTTATGTTAATCCCATGTTTATAATTTTTTTCACAAGGCATAATGATTAATAGAGTCAAAGATGGGATCAAGGGAATGTTTTGATGTTAAAACATGATAAGATACAAGGTTTCTTTTTAAATAGTTTTTGTTTTATGAAAAAATCGATAGTGGGTAGAAGAGTCTACTTTCAATATTTATGTTGTTATGTATGAGTTGTGGCCTATTTCTCTAATACAATAAACTTGAAAAGATAATTAAAATTAATTTTAGAATTATCTAGAGATTATGTAACGTTTATGCATGGGTCCCTATAATTGATATCAGAAGAAAGGATTAGAAATTGTTTTATATTAGTATGTTTTCACAAAGGGTTAAGTATATGATCATGGGTTTATAATTTAAAGGAATATTATAAGTTCAATGACTTAATGACCCCATAGGAAGATTATGTTATTTCAATTTTATTAATGGTATTTTATAGACATTCAACTTTGAGGAATTTATGGGTTGTTAGTTTTTGAGATGAAAAATGTGAGGTATGAAATAATCATTAAGGTTAAAACACATTATGTTTATTTTTTAGTATTTTATCACATTTTGTTAATTTTATTATAATTATACAGTTTTTGAAAAAGGACAACATGTAGACTTTGTGAAAACCCATCGATACAGACAAAGACGCAGGAATCGAACCCATAACCAATGTGTGACTGGAATTTATCACATAACCCCAGACTACATGAAGTACCTGGTAAGTATGAATTGTTAATTTTAGTCAAATGATTTATCGATAAATAATCCGTTAATTTTGGAAAATTATTTTTTATCAAATGGCTATACATTTTATAGGAAAATGATTTGTTGAATAAGTGATAAATGTTATTATTTAAGACGTTCACATTGGTAAAAATAAATGATAATGGTATGCATAATACTATGGGATTTAAATGATGAGTTATGGCTAAATTATATTTTTGGAATAATCTATGATTTTATCTAGGGACTTATGGGGATTTAGATTATTTAGGGAGATGATTAACATTATAAAAAAAATTGGATTATGTTAATTACTTTGGATATGAGACATTTTGAGTGGTTTATTTTATTTGTAGGGAAATGTTAAATTTTTTCTTTGAAAACTATGTGGTAAAATACTACTATGTTTCTGGTTTCAATATTAGTTGGATTATTTTTTGGAATTTTAGGGGAATTGTTTTGCTGAATGGTCTATGTAGAACATGAGTATTAGTGTTTAATTTTGGATAATGAAATATTACTTATACTTATAAAGGATTATTATTTTTGTTGGAATAGAAAATCATGTACTAATAGTTATTGTTCTGGTTAATGACTAAACATGGGGGGGATATATAGTTCAACTTTTAAGGATTATTTGAATCCCTTTAGAAAAGATGAGTCTCTGATTGAAATTTATTAATGGATGAATCTCTACTTTTAATGAAAATATATTTCTATAATGTCCCAGTTCCTGATGCCACCTAGAGGCACCCCGTACCCAGTTGGTCACATGGCCTCAAGCGCATTTCCCCGAACGCCATAGGATGCCGACTAGCAGCAGGGGCCTTGGGTGTGTTAGTGGGGAAACTATGCCCTCATTGGCAGAGTACAGAATTGAAAAGTGAAACAATAGAAAACACATACACTAGCGTAAATAGTAAATATCCAACAACAGTAAACAGTGGAAGACTAAAACAATAAACAACTGGAGGACACATAGATATATGAAATGATACATCATACATTTGTCTAGGAAATCATCCAAAGAATTCACAATGCTAGCAATACAGTAGATAAACCAAAGTAAAAAAATTACGGTAAATAGATACACGCCTCAGCATCGCAATCCTCGGCTGGGTCCCATGCTCTCCTGCTCCAATGCAAGCCAAGTACCTGAAGTAGAAGAGCGCTTTCCCTTCTCTATACCTGCAACAATATAATCTGTTTTGTCCCAAACGCATGACCCAAACAGGGTGTGAGACTAAATCCCAGTAGGCCACCACCTAAAGATCTATTCAAAAAATTCCGTGAGCATATGGCAAGAAATAGTATAGTAAGAAGTAAGCAGTAAACATTAAACATGATGATACACACGATAAACAATCCACAGATCAAAAAGAAGCAGTGAAGCAAACAGCTTACCACAAATAGGAAATCCCTCTAGGATGTACTCATAGCCATCCCCTATGGTCTTATCCAAGACATACCAATAACCCTTTGGGCAATACACTTAGCCTAACCCCTCTAGATTGGTCATATGAAAATTATAAGACTCTCTAAGGAAACAAGCTCAGTTAATTTCACTTATAGTCTAAGGTAGTTAGGGAAACTCTGAGGAAGACCATGTGGTCTAGTCCCCTTATAGGCCCACGGTCTAGAGAATCTATGAGGAATATCACTCGATCAATTCCTCTAATATCCAGGAGTGCTTTAACGAAAATCCAACAAGCAATGACTCTTTGAGGAAGCTCACTCGGTCTACCCTCCGGTATTCTATAATATCCAAGACACTATGGGAAGCTCACTTGGTCTATACCATATAGTCTATGAAGTCCAAGACTCTCTGAGGAAGTGCACTCAGTCTACCCCCATATAGTCTATAGCACCAGGTTCTCTCGGCACCGTTCCAGTCAGTGCACAATAATTCTATAAGACCAAAGTAAACCAACAGAGCTACTTGGCTAACCAGTCTACAACATAACAAACATGTCAGGGAGAAATACTCCATCCTACGATCATAATGTATGGAAAACAGGTATAACAGCCAATAGGCTAAATAAGACCAAAAGGTTGTAAATATAACAAGGCATGGGAAAAAAATCCAATCATATCAATTTATCCATATACACAGCCAGATTACCTCTACACAAGCATACAATCAAGGAAGGAATACAACAGGGGAAAAATGGTAAACACGCAATACCCTGTTCATGGGTATTGGTGAAAGTTGCCCATAAAACTCAAAGGTTTCAAATGGAAAGTCACAAACCACCTACCTTGATACTTGGATAATGATATACTTGAACCACTTGGCTTTAATCTAATTAAAACATCATAGATCTATGAAAACACAAAAAACATTCAACCCATGATAACATGAAAAAGAGGAGGAATTGGAAATTGATGCCCTAGGAGAGGGAAGAGTATACCGCTACGGTTCCGACGCAATTGATGGCAGTCAATTCACATAAAGGACGGAGGCTCGGGGGCTCAGAGAGGATTCGCGGCCGTACGGATTGTTCTCAGTCAATGAAACTGGAGAAGAAGACGGTTCTGGGGTTAAGACACCACCCCAGTCCGTTTAATAAGAAAATAAAGTACACGTCTTGTACTTTAAGAGTACACGTCGTGTACTAGGATTTTCTATAATACTCTTTAAGCGGTCTCCATCTCAGCCCTACATGGCCACGTGTGAGGCCTGAACATGTCCAGTACATAGATTCACACGACAAGGGAGTACACGATGTGTACTCATAAAGTTCAAGGCATGTACTATAAAAAATTTCCAAAAACTCAACTTTTCTATAAAACTCCAAAAAAGGAAAAACATACCTAAAAAGAAGGTCCATGTTCATAAAAACTTCCACCCTTGAAGAAATTCGTCCCCGAATTTCCCTAGCAAGGTGTAGAA
Source organism: Viscum album (assembly GCA_963277665.1). Classification (NCBI taxonomy): domain Eukaryota; kingdom Viridiplantae; phylum Streptophyta; class Magnoliopsida; order Santalales; family Viscaceae; genus Viscum; species Viscum album. The sequence continues at coordinate 2,084,743,034 of OY728119.1, forward strand.
GAAGAAACTATGAACAACTCCAACCACGATGAACGTATATCAGCCTCCCTCTTTCAAGTCTCGTCCTACACTCGCCCATGCTGCCATAGCACCTATACTAGAGGAATAGACCAGCCATGAAGAACCCTAGTACAGAGATCGACAATCTGGATAGGATGCTCCTCAAATGATGCATCCACTTCAAGATCAACCTCCTCATGTTTAAAGACATGATACGAGTCTGAAAAGTAATGCCAGAGCTGATAAACGTGGAAGACATCATACATATCCCGATACCTCTAAGGTAACTAGAACCGATAGGAAACCGGCCCAAATCTTTCAAAAACCTCAAACAGCCCGACGTACTGTGGTGAAAGATTACCCTATCTCCGAATCCTCTTGTGTTCTAACCTTGGTGCCACAAGCAGGAAAACCTAATCCCTGACCTCGAACTCTAGAGATCATCTTCGTTGATCAACATTAGACTTCTATTGAGACTGTAGTGTAGCCATCCTCTTATGAATGAACTCTATCTTCTATGAGGTCTCTTGAATAGGACGATGTCCTAGAAAAGCTACCTCTTCTGCCTATATCCAGCATAAAGGTGATCGGCATGGCCTACCATAAAAACTCTAGAAAGGTTCCATCTAGCTAGTATCTTAAAAACTATTGTTGTAGGAGAACTCTACAAGTGGTATATGCTCTCCCAAGAACCTCCAAAGTCTAGAATTAAAGATCTGAGAATATCCTCAAATACCTAAATCGTATGCTTGGACTGACCATCTGTCTAGGGATGATATGCTGTACTCAAAAGTACCTTTCTACCCAAAGCCTTCTGAAACCCATGCTAGAATCTAGAAGTAAAACGCGCATCCCTGTCAGAAACAATGGACTGCCGAAATCCATGTTGATGTACAATATCGCGGATGTAAAACTGTCCTAGCTCATCAACACTGAAGGTCTCCGTGATCAGAAATAATGGAGAAACATTCATAAGACTATCGATGACAACCCAAACAACATCATTCCCTTGAGGTGACCTCGGAAAACTGGTCACAAAGACCATCACGACATCATTCCACTTCCACTATGGAATGGATAACTACTGTCGAAGGGCCGCTAGTCACTGATGCTCTGCTTTCACCTGCTGAAAAGTGGAAGACATCCTGAAAAACTAGAAACATCTCTCTTCATACATGGCCAGAAATAAAGACGGTGTAAATCATGATACATCTTGCTGACGCTAGGATGAACTGCCCAAACTGAGGATTGAAAATTCTACATCAGCTCCTCGCATATGACTACCGGAATCCATGCATGTCCTTGGAAACCCAAGATCTCATCCTCACCCACTTTTAATCCAGGAAGAGGGTCCTCTCCTGACAGACTCTCCAGCAAGACTATGCCTTCTGAGTCTGATAGATTCCTCATCCATACCCGATCGAGAATAGGAGAGGTAATAGCTATAGAAGATAGAAAATTCTACCTCTGTCTGTCGTGCACCTCCAAATGCATCTCAGAGAATAGATTCATAATATTCCACTCACTACTGGCCTCCTGAACTTCCTAATTATGATTTATCCTACTTAATTCATCATCCATTGCATTTCCATTCCCATGTGTATTGGCAAGATCAATGTTGATGGACTGAAGATACTCAACCCACCTGTGATGTATCATATTCAGTTAACGCTGAGTGAAGATGTACTTGAGACTCTTGTGGTTGGTGAATGCCACAAAGTGAACTCCCATAAGATAGTGTCTCCAACCGTGTAAATAATGAACAATCGCTGCCAACACCAGATTGTGCGTCAGGTGATTCTTCAAATTTTTCCTCAACTGTCGAGACCCGAACACAACAACTCCATCTCCCTGCATAAGCATTGCTTGTAGGTTCATACCTAAAGCATCACAGTAGACCGTATAGCTCTTTCCCGGCACTGAAAAGACTAGTATCGGTGCTGAAGTCAACCTCCCTTTCAACTCATGATAGGCTGACTCATAAGAGTCTGACTATAATTAATTCTCACCTTTCATGTTCAAACCAGTCAGTGGTGCTGCTAGGTGGGAAAAGTCCTTTATGAAACACCTGTAGTATCCATACAGCCCTATAAAACTCCACACATCAAAGACGTTCATCAGCTTCTCCAAGGAAACAACAACTCTTACTTTTCTGGGTCTACTGATACTCCTGCCTCTGAGATAACATGACCCAAGAACTGAATTTGATCCATCCAAAAGTGGCATTTCGACATCTTAGCATATAATTTATGCTCATTCAGTATGCTCATAATGATATCAATATGGGTAGCATGGTCGTGTCGAGTGTGAGAGTACACCAAGATGTCGTCCATGAAAATGGCCCGATGTTCCTCAGCAAAAGCATCCCCTGTCTCCTTACCCTCTTATGTCCCAACCTCAGTGTGACATGAATATAAAACTGATCCCAGACTTTGAACTCTAGAGGTCGTCTCCATTGATCAGCATAAGACTTCAATCGAGACTTTACAATAGCCATCATCTTCCATATCAACTCAATCTTCTCTAAGATCTCATTAACAAGATGAGGTCCCAACATAGCTACCTCTCCTGCCTCCATCCAACATAAGGGTGATCAGCTTGGACTTCCATACAGAGCCTTATAAGGTTCCATCTATATAGTTGTTTTAAAAATATTTTCATATGAAAACACCAAAAGATGTATGTGATTCTCCAAAGAACCTCCAAAATCCAAAATACATGCTCGAAGCATGTGCTCGAGCACCTGAATCATACGCTCTGGTTGGCCATCTATCTTGTGATGGTAAGTTGTACTCAAATGTACCTCTATACCCAAAGCCTTCTAAAGCCCCTCCTAGACTCGAGAAGTAAAATTTGTATCTTTGTTTGAAAAAATGGAGTGCGGAACCCCTTGTAGACGTAAAATCTCTCATATGTACAACTGTCGCACATCATCAACACTAAATGTATCCTTGATCAGCAAGAAGTGTGAAACCTTCATGAGTCTGTGAATGAAAACCCAAACATCATCCTTCCTTCAAGGAGACCTTGGTAATCCTGTCACAAAATCCAGTGTGACATCATTCCACTTCCACATGAGAATGGGTAACTATTGTAAAAGCCTTTCTGGTCACTGATGCTCTGCCTTTACCTGCTGATAGATGGAACACCTCATGAAAAAACCAGCAACATCTATCTTCATACTTGGCCACCAATACTGATGGTGTAGATCACAATACATCTTGTTGACACCCAGATGAACTGTGAAAACTATGGAATGAAAGTCCTGAATCATATCCTCGCTTATGTCTACTGGCACCCATACGCACCCCTAGAAACGCAAGATCTCATCCTTGCCTATGGTCCATCCTGAAATAGGATCCACTCATGACACCCTTTCCTATATTAATATGCCTTCAAAATATGATAGCTACCTCATTTTCACTCAATCAAGAAGAGTAGAGGTAACAAACACATAAGAAAGAAACGTTTTCCCCTCCCTATCAGGCCCCTCAAAATGCATCTTAGAGAACTGAGCCATAAGCTGCCACTAACTGCTGGCCTCCTAAACATCCTGTATTTGATTCATCATAATCAACACATTAGCCACTGATTTTCCTTTCCCAGGAATATAGGCATGATCAAAATCAACAGAATGAAGGTACTCAACCCACCTTCAAAGTCTCAAATTCATATCACGCTATGTGACGATGTAATTGAGACTCTTCTGGTCGGTGAAAACCAAAAAATGGTACCCCATAAGATAATGACTCCAAAAGTGCAAGGAATGAACAAAAACAGCCAACTTGAGATCATCTGTCAGGTAATTCTTCTCATGTGGTCTCAACCGCCGAGACTCGTATGCAACGACTCCTTCTCCCTTCATATATACAGCTCCCAGCCAGATACTTGAAGAATAACAACACACAATATAGATCTTGCCTGGCTCTAGAGAGACTAGTATCGGGGCTGAAGTCAACCTCCCTTTCATCTCCTAAAAGGAAGACTCACACGAATTTGACCACAATAACTTCTCACCCTCCAAAGTCAGACCATTCTGTGGTGCTACTAGGCGTGAAAAGTCCTGAATAAAGCATCTGTAGTATCTAGCCATCCATAGAAAACTTTTTACATCAAAGACATTTTTCGACTGCTCCCACAAAACTACTTCTCTCACTTTTTCTGTGTCTACTCATACTTCTATCTCTGAGATAACATGACCCATGATATGAATTTGGTCCATCCAAAAGTGGTATTTTGAGAGCATAGAATTTACCTAATTCTCTCTATGTATACTCAAAATTATCTCAAATGGGTAGCATGGTTGTGTCAAGTGTGATAGTACACCATGATATCTTCATCAAAAACTACCACGAAGGAATCCAAGTATAGATGGAAAACTCAGTTCATCAGTTCCATGAAAACTGCATGCGCGTTCATGAGACTGAATGACATAAAATTATACCTGTATAGACCATACATGCTCCGGAAGGCTGTGCGAGGTATATCTAATGGTATCCTAGTCCTCAATCCAATCTTCGAGAACACCTGGGCTTCTCAAAGATGAGCAAAGAGATCATCAATCCTAGGAAAGGGATAACAGTTCTTGACCATCAACCGGTTCAGCTTCCGATAATCCACACAAATCCTATGGGTATCGTCAGCCTTCTTCGCAAAAAGGACAATAGAATCCCTAGGAGAAGTACTGCGTCAATTGAATGACTTTTCCTACAACTCCTCCAACTACTTCTTGAGCTACTATAGTCCTAGTGTAGCCATATTGTAAGGGGGAATAGAAACTGGTGGCACTCCTGGAACAATCTCAATAGAAAATTATACCTCTCACTCTAGAGGAAAACCTGAGAAGTCTTCTGGAAATATGTCCCTAAAAAGATCCACCACTATAGGAAAGTCCATATGAGAGGTCTCATGATAATCTAGATATAAACTACCAATATGGTCTGTAATTCCTCCAATCACATGATGCTCTGGTCCTGCACTACTCGACTGGACATCCCACTTGCACTTACGAAGAAAAGATCCACCATCTGGGGTTTTGAAACTCACCCTGCGATGATAGCAATTGAAAAAAACCTGGATGTTAACTAACTGGTCCATTCCAAGAATGACATCATAGCCTGTCATCACGAGAAATAAAGGTCACATAAGAAGTGACACCCATTATCCTCAAGAGGGAACTCCGTGCACTAACGTTCACTAGCCGTTCTAGTCCGCAATGTTGTGTCTAGAGTCATGATATCAGCAAAATAAATGAATTATAGCCCATGGTTCTCCACTAATACAATAAATATAAAGATATAAGAAGATCATGTTTCGAAAAAATAAGAATATAAAACCGAGGCAATATGGATCGTACCTCGAATTATAGATGGTCTGAGATCCTGCTCTTGTTGGGTCTTCTCCACTACAAATTGCTCACCTACACCGCGGCCCTGTGACCCTGACTGACCACCCTAAGGTGATCCACCCTCTTGTCACTAAATTCATGGCGACTGGATACCATGACCACGACCTCTACCTCGACATGAATGGTTGGAAGAACTCCTATTACCAGACTGGTGAGAAACTGGTGGTGCTTCTCTTGAATGAGTAGTCATATAAGAACCACTATCACCAACATTTGGTGAGATGATCTGAAAGAAGCACTGAAGATGACCCATATTTCCACAATATCGACACTCCACTCGGTCTCTCGGGCAATGTGGACTCATATGCCCGCTCATCTCACACTGGTAGCACAACCCATAGATACCAGAAGAAGAGTATCACCTCCTCGTATCACCATGAAAAGAATTCCTATGCCACTTCCTACTATCAGTATGATGGATAATAACTACGGATGCCAATGTGCCCTAGCTCACAACTCCAAAATCTCTTAGATTGCACTCAATGATCAATTCCTGTTTAACGATAGAGGTGATAGAGGTCAACCATTAGATGTTCAACTGTAATAAGATGTCGTTCCTCAGACCATCCTCGATCTTCCTTGACAGGAATAACTGATCACCTATTGAAATAGGCATGAAACACTACAGCTCGATAAAACAAGAAGAATACACCATAACTGAAAGAGTACCCTACTCCCAAATTGTAAAATCTTAGGCTCAATCAGCCCTCAAGTTCTCTGGATAGAAGTAATCATAGAAGACATGATGGAACTTATGTGAAGCCTTAACCTATTGATGTCCCTTCTGTGAGATCACATCCCACTATATGATGGAAGAATATCGAAGAATATAGGCAGTGAGATTCACCCCCATCTATGGAGGTATCTCTAGATGATAGAAGATCATCAGAATGGCTTCTATCCAGGACTCTGTAGCCTGGGGTCCCCCATCCTCTGAGAAAGTGGGAGGATGCTGCTGCTAAAAGACCCGTGTCAATTCTGCCATCGAAGGGGCAGGAGGAAGTGCTCCCTGAAAGGTCTAAATTATCCTTATAATGCCTTCCCAAAACTGTGCATCAGCACCTGCGTCCAATATAACGGTCTGTGCCGAGACTGGCACAATATGAGGATCTGTAAGTAGTCCTTGATTAGCTATATCTGTTGTCTGATCATTGCCCAGTAACTAGAGTTCCAACGGAGGATGTCTCATTTTCATAACTCTGCAAGGTCAAGCACACATCTTAGATCAAGATAAACATAGACTAAAACATAGAATTATAAAAAGGGAAATGGGAAATAAATCATTCACGGTTTACAAAATAATACTACATGGTGTGTATAATTACTAAACACCATGTTCCCTTAAGCCTATCACATGGGAGTCTACTTCTGCAAGAACTGGTCGTGTAACACCCCAAACACACAGTGTGATGACCTTACACATGGATTCTAATTTAATTTTCATCCACTTCCCGAGTCCTTCTATAGTGATAAGACACACGATTCTCTATAGAACGGGATGACACGATGTGTTTGTGAAATAAATGATTTGTACTAGACGAGCTTCACCGACTCGTGTTGTTCGTGACACAATGGGATACTCAGCTAACACTAGACGGCATGTTCCATACAGATACAGCGTGTACGAGAAATGTTAAAATCAACCCATGTTTTTAGTTATACAGTTGGATTCCAAGATTACACTACACAGCATGTTTATAACTGACATGATGTGTATAACCTATGATTTCTTCATTCGTGTTGTTAGTTATATGGGCGGACACATGGCCAAGACGACACAACCTGTACAACCGGTACACGGCGTGTTCCCACATGAATTTCCCTATCCTGTGTCTCTGCCCACATGGCCTATGACACATATAGAGACTAAATAGTGTGTACATAAGGTACATGGAATGTAATTAAGAAAAACACAAAATTTCTAAACCAATGAATACATGGATTGTATTCAAAACTACATGGCATGTATTCTAGGGTTTTCTGTATAGCAAGCCTTGAAATCCACTCTAGAGCCTTAAAAAACACTAAAACGAACATTAATGTGCCAAACTCCGATCCGTGAGGGCCCATACTCCATTATAATTCAATGCTTGGAATCTTATAGATGTTATGACAAGTAAAACAAATCAATGATCCGCAAAATTCTGGTCCATGAGGGACCACAACCCTCAAAAAACAATGTTTGGTGTACATTAAAAAAAAACCTTACACGAAAAATACCCTACCAAACATCGGTATTTTTTATAAAGGTATCTACCACAACAGCATGTGTATCTATCACAACACCTATCACAACATCATGAAATCTCTAATTCACCCTATATGGCATGGAAATAATGCATGACATGTGATCCCTAGAAAGTTCCTATATGACTCATGAGATGGAATACCCTCATCTCATCAGATTGAAATAAAAATAGAACCTGAATAACATCAAAAAAATAGCACAAAAAATGTGAATCACTCAAGGTGAAATCAAATCAACAGTAATAATTTCAAAACTAGAAACAATTGTAATAAACAAGGTAGATTGGATTTTCCATGTACATGGGTTAGCTACTCTCAGGAACAACTTATTACCAAGTACCAATTCATTCCTATCGTTGTCCATAGGATTCAAACAGTAAGTCAAGAGAAAATATTTTCGATAATACCACTTTATATTTTCCCGGTTCTGGAATCCACCCAGAGGCGCCCCGTACCCAGTTGGTCACATCGCCTCAAGAACCACTCATCGAATGCCAGAGGCTGTTGACAAGAAGTGAGGTACTTGGGTGTGATAGTGGGGAAACTATACCCTCGTTGGAAGAGTAACATAGTGGAAAAAGAAATAGCAAAAGAAGAAGCATGAATAATCCATACAAAAGTAAACAGGAGAAGGATATAAAATAATAAACTGGAGCACAAATATTTATATGAATGATGCATGATACATATATCTTGGAAATCATCCAAACAAATCACAATTCTAGAGTACAATAGTACCACACCCAAGTACAAAAGAAATAATGTAAACAAATTTTCAGCATCGCAAGCCATATCTTGGTCCCATTCTCTTTTACTCCACAACAAATCAAGTACCTAAAGTATAAGGGTGCTATCCCTTATCTATACCCACAACAATATAATTTTTTTGGGCCCAAAAACATGGCCCAAATAGGGTGTGAGTCTAAATCCATGTAGGAAATCACCATGAGATCTATTCTTAACAGTCAATAAATATATAGTAGGCAGAAAGAAAATAAATGTAGTAAATAAGGAAGTACCAAAGGTAAACAATTCACAGATCCAATGCATTCAATATCATATATCAAGCAGTATCTAACAAGGAAGATAATCAAAAATAAGAAACCCTCTAGGAAGTACTCATAGCCTATCCCCTATGGACCTATCGAGCAACACAAGAAACCCTATGGGCAGTACACTCTGTCTAACCCCTCTGGTTCTGCTTAAGCATAGAATCTCTAAGGAAGAACTCACTGTTAATTCCTCTTGCAGTCTCGTATCGATAACTAAAGGTGCTCTAGGGAAGTACTCAATGTATATTCCCATTGTGGCCTGCATCGAGGATCTACATACACTCTGAGGAAGTGCATACATCAATTCACCCTATGGTCCCTCATCGTAAGTAAAACATACACTCTGGAGAAGCCCTTACGTCCATTCTCTCTCTGGTTTATACACCAGTTTCTCATGGGCCTATGTATGTCAAGAAAGTATAGCAATGCATATCGGCCAAATTAAACCTCAAGAACTACTTTGATAAACAATCTACAAAATAGAAGCATGTCAAAACAAAAGTCACACCATCCTACAATACTAGGAATGGGAAAATAAATAGTAACCTACCTGGAAAACTATACCAATCATTCAAAAAAAGCAATCATGCATGGGAAAGAACTTCTGAAACCTAGAAATTAACCCCATTCACATCATTTATCATCAACTCAAGCATACAAACATAGATGGAAAAAATGTTCTAAAACAGTAAATGTGGAATACACCATTCATGGTTATTGGAGATTCTTCACATATAACTCAAAGACTCTTCATTGAAAGGCACAAACGACCTACCTCAACGTTGGGAGATCGATAGACTTGAGTCTCAGGACATGAATCACCTTATAATACCAATGATCTAAAAAATGACTAAAAAATTCAACTGAGGATAACTTGAGAAGGAGGAGGAATTGGGAAACTAAGCTCAGGATAAGAGGGATCATACCAAGGTGATCATAATAAAATCAACGACGTTCGAATCAGAGTTCAGATGCTCTATCGGGGGCTTAGAGGAAGATCGTGGTTGTATTTGAGATCTCGGCCAAACAAAACCTTGACGAAGATGTTTCTGGAAATTAGCGGTGACCCCATCACGTTTAATGAAAAAAAATACACTGCATATACATTGGAAGTACACATAGTGTACTTTCCATATCCATACACTGCTTTAGGTGGCCTCTAGGACACCCCCCACATGGCCGTGTGCATGGTCGCTACACTGCCAGCACATGGCTACCTGCGGTAACCGAGTAGACGACATGTACTCTGAAAGGACAAGGCATGAACATCGAAAATTTCCTTAAATTACCCCTTTTCTCAAAAATGACTAGAAGAATATAGATATACCTGAAATGAAGATCAGTGTTCTTACATTGAATGCCTTTCTTCATGACTAGGGTAAATGAAACATATGAAATGGTGAACTAAGATACTTAGTAAAGGTAAACTTGAGGTATATAAACCTAAAATGTGCACAATGTTATGAGAACAAGCGAATAACATTTGAAAATCAGACCATGTATATCATATACCAAAAACTATTGTTATGTTATAAATTGTTGTAGATTATAAGACACAAATCATAATTGAATAAAGTAACATGATCCATTAGAATATAACAACAACAAAAGATATTGATTTATAGAATAGATATATGCATAAAAAATCATACGATAAGTATTACCTCTAATAAAATCATAACACGTTAGGCTTGGTCTAACTACTTGTGTACCTGATTTGGGAATGAGATAAACTCTCATGTACCATATTTTATGGGTTTGTAATAGTATCCCTTATACCATCTTTTTTTCTAGTAATATCATCTAATGTACGGTCATTAAGGTCTAGGATAACCTATCATGTAGCTTCTGATCACATAGAACAATAATCATTACCCAATTCATTAAAGCGAGATATAGGTCACACCAATAACATAATAGACACATTTTCATTCCAAAATACGATCCAAAATTAATAATATATTAAACCATAGAATATAAATGGTTGTTATAATTATTTTATCATATCATAACCCATAGAAATAATAAATATTATAAAAATATACTATATACCTATAAAAAAATAATTAACACCAATGGTTTTCATAATTAAAGAGATAAAATCCCACAAAAAGATAACTAAAATTGTGTAATGAAAAATAACCATTCTATTTTGAAAAAAATATTTACAATTAAAAATTAACGTAATTTAAAATAAATAAAATTATTTGAAAATAAAATTGGATCATTTTAAATGAATATTTAAATAATTTATTACTAATGATAGTGTAATATACCATTCGTGTTTTACATGTTAAGATAAATATTCTGTTTACTTTTAAGGAAACAAAATCAAGAAGGACATATTCATATAATGAAAAAAATATTCCATTTATTTTTTTATTAAAAGTGAAAAGATGTGTTTAAATATTTTAAGGAAATCCATAGAGAATATTTAAATATTTCTTTAAAATATTTAAAACACTTATACTTTGATGGAAAATGGGTTTTTACTGAAGATATAAATAAATTCTGGTTTTCCATGTAAACAATCATTTATACTCATGAATACATAAATAGATTATAATTAATTGAAAACAAGTAATTTAAAAATATAACAATATTTGAATAAAATTATTTAGATTCTTGTGAGGTATATTAAAATATCTCACAATTTAATCATTATTATAAACAACCAAAATAAACATAGATATTATAACTTCAATACATTACTTGTTTTTTAACATTTCAGACATAATGTAAATGAAATAATTAACCCCATATTAACATGTAAATAAAAATAAAAATAAAATGAAGTATTATAAAAATCATTAATTGGATCTATTTACACCATAGAAAATAAATAATATGTGAATATGACATGTGTCTCATAGAAATAAATATAAGAGAAAAATTTGTATCAACTTTGGAATGCTATGAATGTTATGACCAATTAACGAATAAAATCAAATGAAAATTTAAATATCGATTGAATATGTAGATTAATGATATAAAATTTCAAATGGGTCAAATTTACACTCCACAAAATAAACGAGTGATGAATAAAGAATATGTTAACCAAAAATGAAAGGGAGACCGAAAACCCCAATCCTAAAGTCTCAAATTGTTTCAAAAACATTTGAAAATATTATATAATAAATATAGGTATATTATAAATCTATTATAGGACCAATAGTGTATATATCATACCATATAAAATTTTTGTATTACCTTATAATACATTTTTATTAATGAATTCCATTTTTGAAATCATGTTTTTGGTAATAACGAGTTCATTTTTCATGTATTTTTTGTTTTGGAAATTTTAGTGCCTTTATTTTGATCATGGTTTATAATATCTATAATTTTAACCATGATATAAATATCAGATATATATATATATATTAATTATATATATATTTATATCAATCCATTAATCTTAATGTGAAAAAATGAATTGTCTCATTCATAGAGATAGTAGGCCGTCAACACGCATGAACATTGTATCCATTGCCTCGGTGTATAGAATAAATGAAAGGTAAATTTTAATTATGCTTTAAATAACTCTAATAATTTAATATATAACATTTATATTAATAAAATATATCCTTATTACTGTCTATATAAAAATAAAATGAAAATGTTTTGCATCGCTTTGTGGAGTGAGTAGTCCACACGTATGTGTGAGCAATGTTATCCTTTTCCCAAGGGATGGAAGGTAATATGTTTGATGTTATATTATAATTTAATAACTATAAAAATTTCATAAATATCATATATATACATTAAATACATCATTATTTCCATTATAATAACTTTATGATGGTAAAAGAATTAAATCAGTTCGTCAGTTGGAAGTCTTTCGTACATTTGATTGATGGGTCTGTTTCCAACATGATGGAAGAGACAAATGATTCAGGTCATTAAAGTTAAATTATACCATATTTTGTTTATATAATTATTAAAATACTATAATAAATCATTAAAATGATTTTACAGAGTTAGAGAAAGAAACAAAACAGATATTCATTGTGAATGATTGTACCACTTCTTAAGAAAAGACCTTTAGGTTTAATCCTAAGGAATTATTATGATGGTTCAATAATAAAAATAGAGCACTTAATATATGTTAAGGGAGTTAATGAAATACTTTAGGTAATTATTTTCAGAAATAATGGGTTTTGTGGGTATGTAGATGAGAGGAGAGTGGGTTCCCTTTTATAAGGAGGGGAAAGGACAAACTACAAATTTTCCAAAAGAAAAAGGTGTACCCACATTTTAAACCCAAAACGGATTTAAAATGGATCATTACAGATTATTGGATTATATAAAGTGTAAATATTTCCATTAAATTGTATTTGGATATTTTTTTATGTTATTTTACCACTATCTTTTTTGTTTAACCCCAAAGAAAACATGTTTATCCTTATCACCATGTTAATTATTTTTTACTATTTGTAATATTAACTTTTTCCAATTGTTTAGTTGACCATATTATATAATATTAATTAAATTATTATAAAAAATATTATATATTTAAATTTTTTTCACATATGTTGACACTTTTAATTTAAAATTAGACTCACATACGTGATGGAAAAGTGGTTTTCAAAGTGAAAATTATTATATGTATTGAGAGTTTTAATATCCAAATTCCTTATGAAATTGATAAATAATAAACCAAATAGATTAATGAATATATTATTAATATAACATCATTTTTATAAAAATATTAAAAAAAAGTATATTATAAATTTTATGACAGGGATTTCAGTTTTTAATTGAAATTAGTTATTAATTAATATTCATTGAAAAATTAATCATTACAAAAAATTCTCAAAAAATACATCAAAGATAATTTGGACTGGTAGATTTTAAAAATAATGTAAATTTTTTCAAAACAATTTTAAAATAGTTTCAAAAATAACTTTATTATTTTTCACAGAAAAAAACTATAAAAGAATTTTTTTGATAAAACTATATTTTCAAAACATATAAAGACTTTAAAAAAATTAAGGCCTTTTATTGGCATGTTTTACTTATAAAAAACCAGAAGTTCATATTGTTTAAAAAATTTCATTATTCCTATTAATACTATGGATTTATTGTCAAGAAAATAATGGTCATATTTAAATTATAATTTAATAGTATATTATTGTTCATTAAAACATAGTGTTGCATGGAACAAAAGCTTCCAATGAAATTTAGTTTATTAAAAAAATTATTTTATAATGACTGCGGGTGTTTCATCAAACTATATAATTTGTATTCGTCCAATATTTCCTATAAATCTCATATGTTCTTCACAAAGCAATAGATTCATAATCCTCCATTTAATTAAATGTTAATATGATTTTGAAACCACATTAATTAAAAATCATTTCCCTCAAATGGGAAGTGAATGTATCACTCATGCATACGTACATATCATCACTCCACAAAGTGATAAGATTAATTTTTCAGAAACATAATTAATTGATGGGTATTATTATGGTTATAACGTTTATAAATGATATTTATGTCACTATTATGATTCAAGAATGATAATATCACATCTACCTTCATATCATCAAATACATTACAAAATGATATTTTCAGTCATGCGTACATGTGGACTTCCACCACCACGAAGAGGTGATATTTTATTTATTTATTTTTTAAATGGATATTAGTAATAATATATTTATTTAATATATATGATATCATTATGATTCTAAAAATGTGAATTAATATTAAAATTTCATTCATTATATCCATCTAAATGTGAAAATAATCATTATATGTATATATAACCTACCATCTTCATAGAAGATGAAATTAATTTATCTATTTCTATAATTTATGGATTACTCTTAATATAACAAAATTTATAATATTTTTTTTATTTATATAATTTTTAATCTTATAGATATGATGTAATGATGGTTAATGGTCAGGGTGCATGACTTCCAAGTCAAATTATCCATATAAAACAAAGAAGTTTTCACCAAGAAGTGTGGTTTTCAATAACAAATTTATTATAAAAGTGAGATAAAATGTATTAAGTAAATCATACATGGTATGACAGATATGACTATGGTTATGAAATATATTTATAATAATTATATATTTATTATACTATAGGTACATAAATGTTTGAAGAAGGATAAAACATTTAGAAAGATAATTAAGTTTCATTCTTATTTTTAATTGGGATTGATTATGCTATATTTTCTATTATAAAATTATATGATGCATATCTAATAAATCCATTTCATTTTTTTTCTAATTCTATAATTTCATTAAATTTGTTTTTTCCATACATTTTCCTCGGTTTAAGTATTCAATATTTTTATAGAGTATTTTTAATTAAAATGAATTTATTTTTTATATGGTCTAAAGTCTTTTTCATTCCATATAAATATTTTTTAAAATTATGATCAATAATTTTTTTAATATTCTCTTATTATTATTTAAATGTATTTTAGTAGTTATTTATTTTAAAAACTTTTTTTCTTAATATGAAACTTCTTGTCATATTCCAAATGAGATATCTTTTCAATTTTTTTACAAAATCATAAAACAAATGTTTTCATTGATCTAATACATTATGATAATGATTTCATTATACCATGAAATATAATTTTTGTAATATTGATTTCTAATTTTGTTTGGATATTATAAAAAATATTTTTTTCCATAATCTTTTAGAAATTATTTTTATTTTTAAATATTATTTTCAAATTAGAAGGGGTATTTTCCTCAAGAAATGTTTTTGTAATCATTGAAAAAGATTGTCATATATTATAATATACTTTGAATTCAATCATGATTTATTGGGGAAATTATCCAATTATAATATCCTTTTTAATTCCCAATATTTTTTATGATTATGATGGTGAAAAGTTAATGAAAGCCATTTATTCTCATGGATGACGCTATATTTAATTGATGAAATCTATATTAAACCCATTTATTTTTTATGAGTTATTATATCATTATATGTTGAATGTTTTATGATATAATAGAGCACATATTCATGATTTTTATTATGTAATGGGTTGTATTAGAATTATATATACATCAAATTTATTAGGTAATGTATTATATCTCATCAGATAATCATGTGAAATAATTCGATGTGATGGATCCACTATGGGAAATAAATCGATGTACATGATTTGATTTGGGAGACAAGTCGATGTGCCTGATCCAATATATGTAATAGTCTGCATGAAATAGGATTGGATTCTTGATCTATTATGATATGATTGTGTTAGATGTTATCATTGAAATATGATATTGTTTGTATACTTACTATAATGTGAGACATTTATGACATGAAATTTAGGTTAATGATTTACTTATAAAGGCTTATACATCTTATGATCAATGAATTTTGAAATTATAAAGTCTTATTCCATGTTAATGTTTTTAATCTTCGATATATGGGGCATGAAATTGTTAATTTATTGTTATTATATCACACCCAAAATCATATCTTATTCATTTATATGATAATTTTTTTTATCTCCCATGTTTTCCTTTATTGGGTATCTAATAACTCCATTGATTATGTTTTTTTCCTTATATTGGGAAGAATGGTTTATATAGGGTATAAAAAGAATGTTGGTATCTGGGATTTAAATTATGTGATATGATTAATAATGTATCTACATAATATGTTTATGAATCTAATATCCTAAGATGCTAATATTTTTGTTATATTGTGGATCATTATATTATAAATGGAATATTCATAAAAAATGATATAATATTTTTTATAATAATCTCAGGTTGTTATAATATTCATTATTATTCTAATGGTATGTAGGGTTATGTTATTACAATTATATTGAAGGATGTATTTCCTTGTTTTTCTAGGATTTTTGGTAGTTTAGAGGAAGGAATTTCAGATTTCATGTAGTTGGTTATGATATTGTGCTTTATCAGTACCCATCCATGATGATTGATGGGTTACAAGGGATGTCTAAGATGAGAATATCTTGAGTTCATGTTCATTATTTAAATGTTTTGACACCTTTTTTATTTATTGGGAGTAATTTTTTGTGGAATTTTGATTTTATTAATTGCATGAGAAGCTCAGTATTTTTTGTATTCTACGACATGTTTTTGAAAACTGTCCATAGACTGTGTAGCCAGATCTGGTTGAATTGATAAGGAATTAACTATATTGACCCATAGTCTTTCAAACCTTATATAGTTGATTTTTTTATAATTTTTTTAATTTCTCTCTTTCTATGGTTGGTCTGTTTTTACCATTCTTTATTTTGAGTTTATTCTAATTTTAGAAAATTCCGATTGAAGATTTGTTTTGAATTTTGGTTGTTTAAGTGATACCTTAAAATTAGAAATCGTTTATTTTTTTAAAATAGTTATGAATTGTTTGGTGTTTTAAAAATTATTTATATTCAATGTGATGTGGGGTTTTTAGTGTTTTTAAGATATTTCAAATTTAATAAAATAGAAAAAAAATTAAAAACTAGTTAGAGTTATTTTTGATTTAATTGTTCTTATTTGATGTTAAAAAAGATAAAATAGAATATTTTAAATGTTAATGTTTAAAATCTCTTAAAATCATGATTTATGAAAATTTTAATGTTATAGATATTGTATTTAAAAATTTTATCATGAATTTAATTGTTTCATTAATGAAATATCTTTTTAGAAAGAATTTATTTAAAACCCTTTACTGTCAAACTGGTTTTTTTATTTCATAATGAATTGAAGAATTTTTTTTGATCCTTTGAATTTTGTTTGGTGCAGTATTTTTTATTGTTTATAATGACATGTTAAAACATTTTTTTGTTAAGTGTTTTGAATCATAAGACATGAATGATGACATTGGTTTCATGGGTGTGTTCTTCTGGTATTTTTATTACTCCCCCATTATGATACAATGAACACTTTTTATGATCTTGATTATATTAGAATGATTTTTTGGTAAACTCTCGAAATAGGTCCATAAGTCCTCCCTCTCATAACCCAATGAATGTATTTCTTCCATGAGTTGATAATCCTGAATCGCCATTAATTATTATATAAAAAACATTCTAGATGTAATAATGTAGATGATATGGAATGAAGATTTATTCTCTTATCAATAACTTCCACAATCCCTCATATGGATAATGAAGAAACCATATTACCCTATAGTATCCAGGAAGGCCATTGTTTAGATATCACATTCATTTTTCCCATAATCCTCTAATCATATAGTACATTATTTATATTCACATCGAATGTTGAATCATACTTGACAGTATCTCTAGAGGAATTAACAATTTGTGGAATTTTTTGTTATATTGGAGGAAGCATCATTTTGGAAAAAAATTAAGTGTTTCAAGTCATCTACCATGATTAGTGTCATGGAAATTAATTTATGTATCTTCATTCCATATTCCTCTATATATAAGAATTTTTTTTCTTCCAATGATTAAAATTGGGTTATATTAAGAAAATAATTAAGTAGTCTAGGAAATTCATTAGTGAATATGGTCATTGAGGTCATCTAAAGAGGTTATACATGGTTTTATCTAAACCAAATCATGGTCAAGGATCACCAACAACTAAGGAATCTATCGTGAAATAATATCATCAAGAAATATTGGATCTAACCATAGGACTCTGAGTGAAGCATGATCACGTGGTAGAGAAACTATTGATAAGAGTTTTTTATCATTTATATTGAGTTGTTCCAAATGTTAGAATGAAGATCAATTTAGTTTTCCATGATGAAATTATTTTCATTTACGGGGGATTGTGAAATATATTTTTTCATTATTGTTACCCAGGTTTCTCTATGCTAATGCATTTTATGTTCTAGTTGGAATTTTGGATTATATCTTAGTTATTCAAGAAATCAGTTTTATGTAATTGCATGTTAACTCATAATTTTTTGGATCCACTATTTTGAATAGTCACGTTAAGGAATATTGGGTCTGTGTAAAAAAAATATAGTCTGGATATCCCCAATATTTAATATCTCATACTGAAAGTTTGTATTAAATATTCTTTGAGAATTATTTTTAGAAGATTTAGTGAATGCAGATTGGGGATTTGTGGGTTTTCATGTTCTAATATTTAAAATACTATGTAGAAGGTTGTATTCTTATGAAATAATGTTGTGTGTCTATCATTACGTCGTCTTGGGTCCCTTGGAGATGATTTATATGAATTCTTTTTCTTGTGATACCGTTTTGAAAATTCCATGTGGGATGGTGGTTTATTTAGAAATTATGATACCTTAGTGATTTTTTCATATGTATTTGGTACTTTTTACGGGTTGTATATTGTGGATATAGGATAAATGTTTCTGTAACTAGGTCACAATGTTATTGATTAGGTGAGGTTTTGATTGTGATTATCATAAGTAGATGTTATTAGAATTCATTACTAGGATACCTTCACTTGACCCTCTCAACAAGGCAGGTCTCTACTAGAAGCATTACAAATTTTTATCTTTTTTCATCTTGTGTGACAGTAGAGTTGGGGTTTCATTATATGAAAATAATTTTTGTTTTCTTGGTGGAACAAAATGTTTCCAGATTTTGTGTGTTGTAATTTTCAGGTTATATTGGTTTTTGTTCTTTAGTTCATTATTATTTTGATTCTTTAGTTATTAAGGGTATCTTTTTTTTGTTTTTTGTGGAGAATGTAATTTGAAATGTCATATTGTAATATTGGCCTCTTCCCTGGATTAATATATGTCCTCCTCAATATTTTTTATGTGATTCATCCATTTAGAGCTGATAGATGTCTAATGATTGATAATGTTTCTTGGGGGTTCCTTCCTCTTTGTTCTTGATCATTCAATGTTGATTAATTTTTTTAGGGAAAAAATCAATATCATGGTGAGTGATAAAACATCATTATTTTTGATTTTTCATTGATATATTGTTTTTCCATTTTTCATTGGGTTTCTAGTTATTTTTTATAACTCAAGTTGAGGTTATGGATTTATAAGTGATATAATTTTAGACCATAGATAACGTCTATAAAAGCTATAAAAAGTCCATTGGCTGGCTGGTGAGGGACATCGACTAACCAATGGAATTACTAGACATGATTATGTGTGAGGGAGTAGACATACTTCTACATAAAATCTCTATTTTTATTTTAGAATCTCCCCCTCATCCCCTTATAAACCTCCATCAATTTTGGAGTAACTCAATTTTTATTTCAACTTGTCAAACCGTGGTTCAGGGTGGATTTAATCATCATTCACTAATGTTGTTCATTATTAAGAATTCTCTCTTCTTTTTGGTCATATATTTCATTCTTCTTCATTTCCATATTTCCTTTGCGCTATGGAATCCATGTGAATCCACTAAATAACATTTCCCTAATTGGAATTTTTTTATTTAATGGAGTTCCTTCTTTCTTCATTGAGGTATTTCGCACTTCATCTTGTGGTTTATTAAATGTTATTGATATTACATGGTTGGAGTCTCAATAATCTATATTTAGAATAAAATCTATGATTTATTTTGTTACCATGTTTAGGTTTTGATATTATTAATTTATTCCACTAATATCTTGTAGCTATATATATGAGTGATGAATTCCTAATATTTTGATAAAAGTGTGGAATATGGTATTTGATATGAAATGATATGATTTTTTTAAAAGAACATGATCTTGTTTTGGAAATTGATATTCCCATTTGTATATTTATAATATTATTTTAGATTTTTATGATGATGATGAATTCCAAAATTTTGAGAATAATGTGTTTTTATAAATTTTTGGTGTAATTAACTATATTCGAAATGATACTCAAAAACATGAATTTTATTAATGTTAAATGAATTATAAATGATTTCTAAATGTAATTTAATTTATTTGGAATTATCAGTAATTTGAGTGAAATGTTAATAGATTATTTAGAAAATTCAAAGATTTATTGGAAAATGGAATAACCATAGGACATGCCCGTTTTTTAAGCATAAATTATGAATTAAATTGTACAATTTTAATGAGATTTAACTTTCATAGTTGATGAATTGGGTTGTATTTACAATCAATATAAATTGGAATCATCATATTTTGTGTTCACCGATGTGAGAATGATTTATAATTCATTTTAACAATGTTATGATATGATATTATTTATGGAATTATATTACATTTGAAATGTTCACCTTCACATGTATGTCATGAGAATATTGGGTTCTCTAGGAGGGTTTTCAAGGTATATATATTCACTAGAATAGTATTATTCTCTGGATAGTGAGGTTTCAAGGAACTTTTGTAAACCATAGTATTTTCCCCTTGATTATGAGAGGATAGTGTAAGACTGGGTGTTTGGGTGAGGTCAATTGATGTGTTGATTGATTTTTCTAACATGACGATATTATTTCTTTAATGATTATGATTAATCTCTTTTATAATGTTTCTCTTTAGAACCCTTGGTTTCTTGGATAAAGTTTTATGAGTATTTTACATGGTATGACTGTATATAAAATTATAACATGTTATCAAATTTTATTCATTATTCCCTAAAAAATTGATTTAAATTAATAATTTTAAATTTTTTGACATAAGGAAAATGAATTTTTGTTTTTTTGAAAAAAAAATTGTTTGATTTTTTGAAAGGGGCAATTTATTAAAGAAAATGATTAAATTTTTTTATAGAATATAAACATGAAAACCCATTTTTATATCATTACATTAATACAATGATATAATTATTTAACTTTTAATGTGTTGGGATTTGGTTCGGTTGGTGGAAACCTACTAGTATTTTTTCAATATATATATATATATTACAGTTTTAGTAGGGTTCTCAGTGCATTGGATATGCATATATCTTGCAGTTTGAGCTTCGATGGTGGTCTTTGTGATGTTTATTCACTTGAAAATGGTGATGTTGGTGGGTTTGTAGTTTTTTTCTTGTTAGTTATGATAGTTATTGACCTTTTAATTCTTTCAGGTTATCTTCTACTATTGGTTATCTCACATTATTATTTATTGTCATTTTATTTCCTCTATTTTTATATTGTTGTTTTGTTTTTAGTGAAATTATTCCAATATAATTATTTTTTATAGTAGGGTTATTTTGAGCCATACATTGGGATTCATAACACCCATTGGAAAATTAGTGGATTGATTCAGGATCTAGTTCAGATGGTATCCTAGGTTAGTTCATTACACTATTTTCCCATGTAGAGAACCAGCTTAAGACTACAATTTTGTTGATAATGGTATTTTGGAAATAAAAACTATTCTTGTAAATTATCTTGTTATTAGTGTCCCATATAAAAATATGGAAATCAATTAGAGATAATTCTGTTTGTATGATGGTCAGAAGATTGGCCTCAATGAGTACTTACCCTGATAGTAAATGGATTATTCTATTAAATCTTCCCATATAAACATATCCATATAGTGAATTTTATTCTATAAATGTATAATAATTATCAATTATTAGTTAAAACTATTTTGTCACATTTACTAAGTGGATAGGAATTCTATGGGAATAAGAATGGTTTCAGATTTAGGAAACTTTTCCCCATCCATGTGATATCAGTCACACAATCCAAATACATTCACGCAGATGGGCTAAGTGGTATTGAAAACGATGGAAATTATTGACAATTTTAATAGCCCATTGATATATCTCAAATCTAAATATATAGAAACATTGTTTTCCCTATATAATATGGGGTAAGAATAGAAAATATCCAGTACTCTATTGATAATGATGACTCTTCCTTAAAAATATTGGATTCTGATATTACTCCTCGACATTCCAAGAAGACAAAAATTACTCAATATTATTTTTAAGATCCAAAAAGTCCCTTTGTCTCCCACATTTATTAATTTTAAAGTGGATTAAGGAGAGTAATATGTTCTCATAAATTTGACTCTTACATTTAAGGAATGCATATCTATTACTATTGATGAGCTTAGAGAAGTGAATTTTGGTTCTAAGATCCATTCACCACATTGATCCAGGCCACACTGTCTCTAAGGGAATAAGATATATACATATATATATCCTCAAGAATAAACAAGATATTTTTTCTTAAAACTACATAGATATTTCTAAAGGTGACACTGATGTGGATACTAATCATTTTTTCATATTTAAATATCACCATGGTTATAAATAAGAATCCAATAGGATGCGGCTGACCCATGCTTCCATGGATGAATCCAAAGTTTACAATATTTTCTAGTCCAGAATAATTAGATAAGTTTAATAGATAATTGGCTTATGAATATTTTCCCCATTAATAATAAGTAAGAACAAAATACTTTTGTTTTAACTTATAGGACCTTATATGAAATTTATGAAATGAATAAATTCCTACACTAATCAAGAAATTACTGATCAATTAGAGAGTTGATTCCTATCTCCTCACATTTATGTACAAGTATCCATGGTATATCATAATATATATTGATCATGATAATTAAAAAGACACCACATTTAGGGATAATTAAGGGGTATACTTATATCAAATGGTAGCATTATCAAGAGGAATTATAGTTCTATATATCATTTCACCATATACAATGTCTTATGGACTCTTCTATGAATATTTTTAAAGTCTTGTTTTGGAGATATGATGGTTAAGTCTCAATAGCTTAGTTTTTGTCATACATAGCATGTGATAATTGTCCAAAATCTCTATAAATATGAAAAAAATGAAATCTTTGAAATTTACATTTTAGTTAACACGAGGATTATTTAATAGATTTATTGAATATCATCATGGTATCAAAGTTGATCCCCACAAGAAGAGGGAATTTATTGGCATTACTATACCTCAGAATCACAAATAGCTGAGGAGACTTTAAATGAATATTTTCTAATTCAAATTATTATTTTAAAATATTCCATGTAAATTACTAAACTTAATAATGTTGTGGATGAAAATCAGCACATATATTTTTGAAAAAAAATAAAAAAAATAATTTAATTTTCTCATGTAGTACCACATGTTCCTGCAAATGTCGATTTCGACTATATAAGGGATGTCTCATATCATTTATATGTTGAACCAATAGACATTTCATGAAATTCTCAAAAATAATTAAATAATAAATTATAAAAATATCTTTTTGATGCATTCCCTACAGTATCATGTGGTCTACATGGTCTCTTGTATTAACCTTACCAATTATATTCAATATTTACAAATTAAAACTATAAATCTGATATGTTGATTGGTTATTTTTAGTAGTTAGATATCTTAATTAATTCCCATAAGGTGACCAAAGTATAAGAACTGGTAGATTTACTCACATCACACCCCATCCCTGAGAAGTCACTATTGATTACATATTTTCTCATTGATGATGTATTAACTACCATTGAGACTCCATATATTTAGTGTTGTCAATTTGATGGGTTTTATAGATTCCCAACATATTATAGGATATAAAACCTAAAGAAAAATGGGGTTGGTTTAGTGATTTTTCTCGTCTTCCAAGAAAGAAAATTTCTTCACCAATTTTATCATCTATTAAATGTATTTACTAATAACAAGGTATAATGACTAAATCTCTTTATAGACTCAGAATGGGACCTATAAAAACTAATGGTGGGCTCAAAATTCATGGGTTACTTGAAATTAGAGATTAAATATATCAGTAGTTATTAAGTCATGAATGTGAAATAATTATCCACTAGATGATTATTTATAGGGGTTTAGGAAGAATTATTATACATACTGATATTTCTTCACATCATATGCTCATAGAATAACTATGTTCATGAATTATTAATAGGGAAAACCACCCAATAATATTCTAAAAAGTTTTGTTTGTTATTGGGATCATGAATTGAAGGAATTTTTCACTATTTTATAGCATTTGTATGGAGGAAATCAATGACAATAACCCCACTTCGATGTAAGGTGAACAATCATACACACACACAATTCCACAATAGGATAGATTTACCCTCTAGTGGACTATCTTTAAATTTGCATTATTTCTTTGGAATGACCAAAAATAAACAAATACAACAATAAGATGTTAATTATATTCTTTTGGATTTTTTAATTCCCAAAAACATCTATAAATGCAACTTAATGGGAATAATCATTAGGTTCATTGATGGAGGATAAACCCTAACAATTTTTCAATATTTTCATGAAGGAATACATGACACTCATTATAAATGAACCACAATCTCTAATAAAATAAAGATACTTGGATACTTCTAGCCATCGATGAAATAAGTCATTAGATCATTCACTAGGAGGTTACAATCCTTCCAAAAACATGAAAATTTCATTAATAAACAATAATAGATGTTTTACAATACCAGACACTCTTTGGTGTTTTCCATATGTAGAAAATATGTTATTGTGTCATAACCCCCATTAATTATTGGGAAATTGTTCTATATCATTTTTATTTACTTATTCTCAAAATGTGTTGAGGATATATCCTTCATGTAATTTGGATCAAATGCTATCATACATTTTTCAATTTTTCCATCATTAAATGAATTAGTTTCCCTCTAGTAATATTGGTAGGAAATGAATCCAATTTGTATCGACCCCAACCCTATTATCCCAGAGTTGATTATTTATTTATTATATTGGCATAAGATATAATGAATCACATCCTGAGGGAGATAATATTATAGTTATCTTGTTAAACTATAATCATACACTAGTACAACATTACATTTGATTACAAAAATTACAACATAATTGTTTTTAAGAGTAATATTATTTCCTATACAATATAATTTTGTTTAAATAATTTAACACTTCCTAAATAATCTAGAAATAACACAAAATAAGGGTCAGATCAAAGGATCAGTATGGGTTATGCACAATAAAATATATCTGGGATCAATAAAGAATAATCAATATGGAAAGGTAAATAACTAAACTTTAATTCATTTTAATCAATTACATGGATATGATAATAAGATAAGGTATAAGAAATGTTGAAAGATAAATAACTAAAACAACACGCAATTTAATCAATAATATAATAATGAATTTCATCTAGAGATAATATCATTTTAAAAATTTCATGGTTAATAATAACTTAACTCTTGAAAAGAGAATTCTAAATCATTGGATGTCATGAACTCAAGATCATGATACCTGTACCTTCAATACCATTCACAAGATAGATTAAAACTACCAGGTAAAAATTAATTTGGTTTGGACAATATATTTCATTATAGCATAATGATTTTCCACATTAAATTAAAAAATAATTGATGGGATATCTTTAACCATGCACCACCCCTGTATATATGTCTGAAGTAGTCATCTTATATTGAATAATTGATTTAAATCATGAACAATGTGCCTTTTCATAAAGTATCTATATTGAATCCAGAATATATATTTATTAATATTTCCCCAATCAATCATATAATACCATATTTATAAATGATAGACAGTTTATGAAATAATCATATCCATGAGAAATGATATCAATAAATATTGAATATTTAATGTTCAATGATCATAAGACAGAGAATATTTCAATGATATGTTAATAAATATTGAATTTAAGCAATGAATTCAATGCCAATATTATCATTGGTAAAAATAATGATAAACCCTATACAAGTAAAATAAATAAGGTTTCAATAGAACATATACATATTTTAGTATGAATAAATGGTAGTAGTCATTGAAGAATATAAATAAGATAAAAAGATATCTAAAAACATACTTGGGGAAAACATCATTTTCATTTAATAAAATAAATGTTCAAAGATAATTTTGGAAAAAAATATTTGAATAAAATATTGGAAACATATAATGTTTTATTCAAAATATTAGAGTTTCTATGATGATTATAAATTCTATTCATGTCGTACACGTTAAAACAATGATTCATTATACATTTTCAGTAAAAGAAAAATGAGAATTTTTATAAAATTATTTGAAGATTCCTTAATTAAATTAAATAAAAAAGGGTAAAAATGTATCTAATATATATTTGGTAATTGATAAAAAACAATTATCAATACAATATTTTGAAAACAAAAAATTTAGAATAAAATAGATATTCGACCAAAGAGATAAATGAAGTCGGATTTTAGGAAAACAAATTTCACATTAATTTTAGGTAAATAAGATTGTGTAAATTGTGATATTAATATAACATGATATTTAATAACCATATTATAAAATAATTAAATTTCTTTAAGAAATTATCAAATAATTTCATTCAATGGAATTTACAATACAAATAATCCCGCTTAAAATTAGAATCTGATTTACACCCATCCAATGATCATAACATTATGAGGATAATTATGTAATTAATATATTTTGTGTATCAAATTTAAATAAAAATTAATTATGTTAAAATAAAAAATTAGATATTAAAAATCCAACACAAACATAATCTTATAATATTAAGGAAAATAAAAATGTAATATAATTGAACGAAAATAAATTGAGTTATGAAATTTATTACCACTTGGTAATTTTGATGTCAAATACCTTTAGAGAATATATTTGAAATATAAACTCAAAATACCATTAATTATTAATTAATCATGATATTACTTGTGAAATATGATGTATATATGCCATATAATATAAATTATGTTATAAGATGTCCTAATGAGGATAAATTGGGATGAAGTCCCTTCCCACTTGAACATATTCCAGACAAAAACACTAGGATGAAATCATTAATATTAAAAAATAAAATACCATGAATTATTAATTATTTATGTTGGTAAATTTTAAATAGAAAGTGTATACACCAAAAAAATAATTTTTTTCATAATACACAAATGTAAATCAATTAAATAAAATTAATACAGAATCCCATAATATGTTATTCCTTTTGGTGGAATGAGATTCAAAATCTCATATAATAGATTGAATCATTTTATGAATTTATAATAGTACCACAATAAAAATTATAATATCATATATTATAAACTTATAATAATATATATTATAAACTTATAATATCCTATCATTCATTTTATTTTAATCATTTAATATTTTCATTATTTTAGGTGTTATTTTCCTTATTTTTTCATTATAGTTTTCTAATAAAAGTTATGTTTATTTTAAATATAATATTAATAAAACATATCCTAGATTATAATAATGTGATAAATAAAATATTTAATCAATATATACATTATTAGGATCATTCGTAAATTTCTTTGATGGAAAATGACACACAACGATTAATAGCGATGGTAGGTTGTATGTATGCACAAGCGATGAAATCTATTTATTAATGAGTGGAAGGGTAAAAATTGTGGTGATATATTAATTTTATAAAATAAATATCATATCATATATACCGAATATATTCATTAAATTTATCCACATTACATTCTATGTAATGTTTATCTGAAAAACGATTCACATCGCTTAGAAAGGGGGTACATCACTGTAAAGATGTGTTTGTTATCTTATTTAAAACAGAATGGATCTTAAAAAGGCCTATGTGATATTAAAATTATATAAGTATAATTATATCATAAATATCATATAAATTTGGTAAGTCCAACATTTTTTCCGTCCTTTAATGGTGGTCATGAAAAAAGAACTACATCGGTTCACGAGGTGGTATTCCACCGTACACATGATCAATGATTTCATTTCCCATTTGATGGATGTGGAGAAAGATAATTATTTTTCCATCAAAATGATAACAAGGAACTATATTTTATATTATTGTGTTGTTATATTATATTTTTTAATAAAATATTTATGGTTTTAAAAAATAGAAATAAAATTAAAGAGATATCGCAAGATAATTACCTTCTCCAAGAGAAACCTCCTTTGTATCTCATCTTGAGGACCCCATGGAAGTCCTTTTTTCAGAAAAAGAAGTAGTATAATTTGGATAATGTCTTTGCGGAGAGGATATGGTATTATTTTTTAGGCAAAATATATTTGTATGTTTGGATATGTGAGGGGATAGAGTTCAATTTTAAAATTAAGGAAAGAGAACCCTCTTGGAAATTACATGGAAATTTTCCAAAAGAATCCAAATTGATTAATTTGTTCTCATGAAAAAAAGAATCTAAATGAACATATACTATAAATTTATAATATTAATTTATAAATATTTATATAAAATAATACTTTTACATGTTTTAATTCATTTAAAAACCTTATCTTTTTAGTTTATCCCCTGTTAATTCCTTTTTTACTTAAACTGGTACGATAGTTTTTTACAGTTTTTAACTACTGATTTAGTTAAAAAATGATTTTAACTTATTTAAAAACATAAAATATTCTGATTCCAAATACTGAATCAATTTTCATAAATTTCATTGACAGAACTGGATAATGTTAATTTAAAATTAATCTTGTATACGTGATGAGAATGCTGGTCTTCAAAGAAAAAATGATCAAAAAATAATAAAATTTATTATAACATAATTAAATATGAAAAAGATTAAAATTACCTAATTATATTCATATATATATATATATATAATTATTCTACCATTATTTTAAAATTAATTAAAAATTTAATTTATCTGTATCAATAATTTAAATAAAAAGGCAGTTTTTAATTAATATTCTGTATTTTCAAAATCCGTCAATAATGAAAAATTCGAAAAAAAATATCAAAAAAAATCACCCTAAGAAAATTTTTATATTAATATTTTAAAAATAAATTTTATTTTATAGATTTTATTTAATAAATTTTATTTATATAAATGTTAAAAAATAATTTTAAATTATGTTTGAATAGTGTAACTAAACCACGTTTTAGAAAAATATTGTTTTTCAAAAAAGTTGTATTTTTATAAGGAGTATTATTTCACTTATAATCAATATATAAAAATGTATTTTTATAATTTAGTGTTTAATGTTAATACCTACTAATTTAATATATAGGTTTACTTTATAAAATTTCATTTTGAATTGGATTTGTGTGTTTTGTAAGCTATCGATGTGACTAAATATAAAGAAATACATTACATGGTTTGTTTAAGATCGGGGTTGTGGGCCAAATTGACTATTAAATAAAATATTCATATTTAATATTTTTGGGGTGTTTCATAATTTCTGTTATTTTTAATAAAAAGGGTTGTTTTAGGAATACAAAATTCTTTTCAACTAATCATCTAACAACTATTGTGCGTCAAGTAGATAAATATAGGCTTCTGTTAAGACTCGCTTTAATAACATTAAAAAATGGTAGCCCCAAAATAGATGTTTGTACCTCCATAAATATTTTACAATTTTTTGGGAAATCACACTATAACTCAAAATACTATGGAAAACACCCTTTATTGGATAATACCTGGAATAGACATAGCCTTTTCAATATAGGTTTAACTACAACCTCTTATCATCTATATTTGTAATAAATTATATAAGGATGAGATTTCTTTATATGAAAAGATGAGTTTGAGTATGTTGATGAAAAAAGGTTATTTACACTACAAAACTTATTAATCTCTCAGAACTGAGTCACATGAGCATTCTATAATAAGGTTGTCTCTGCTTATTCATTGATGAAGAACTAATGCCACCTATGTGCACATAATTGATAACTATTATGAAGCCTCAAAATCATGAGAAGATATGGGATGAATCTAATACTATACATAGGTAAAATTATCAAAGGTTTGATGTATAAATTTTTTTATTAATAATAATATCACAATATCTATGTGATGTTAATGGTCATGAAGTGAGTATCCACTCTTTGAAGACCAAGAAGAAGATAATCATATAGTTTCAGGGTATATCCATTTGATGATGAAACTATAATAGATCGAAAAAGGTATTTTTTTCCTGAGTATACCTTAACTATTATAATTATATTGACTTTTTTATGGGTATATGAAATGTATGGATTGGGTATTAAAGAAAAAAATCTGAAGAATAATGAAATTTAAGTGATAAATACTTCATTTTTATGAAAGAACATGTATATTATATAATAAAATATAATTAAAAATATTCAGACTGTTAATAGAATCTATATTAGTTTTTAGGAATCCGTCCATATTGAATCAATCTTCATTGTTTTTCAAATCAGTGAGATGAAAATTCTATAGTCGACGAAGGAGGTTAAAATGAATTCAGAACATTGAGGTGGTGTGGATATATTTAAATACTATAACATTAGTATTTTTGAAGATGTAATACCTTGTGAATTAGAAAAATTAGTTTGGGATGATACTCCTTATTCTCATATATTATATAAATATATTCTCAGTTGATATTTTTTTAAGAAGGCCTTGTAATGAATTGATGAGATTCAGAATTTATTTAATTAATTTTGGAATTTATGTTCCACTGTTGTGATGAAACTTATCCTATGTCTTGAAATATATGTAAGTGTATATTTAGGAGAAAATTACAAGATCCTGAAAGTAATGTAATTTTTCCACTATTCACCATAAAGATCATCTTGGACAATGAAACTATCAAGTCCAGTTTATAAATATTACTTTATTCCGCACAAGGATCTTTTGAAAATGTGTAAGAATCATTGACCACTTTAAAAGAATTATTCTTAATGTGAATAATTATTAATTAAAATTGTAATGATTAATTAAATTATATGTATGATTTATATTTCATATATATAATCCTAATCCAATCTACATAAACACCATTCAGTCTACAGGAGGATCAACACACATAGAAAATTTTCAAAACGCTTTAGATTAAGAATCAGATTTTCCAAAATTATATTCACTAGAGTGAAAAATTATCTTTGATGATGAAAATATATTATTCAATGTTACAAACATCTGAAACATATATATGGGTGTATCATTAAAGTCAAATATTTATGAGAATTTAATATTCATGTATATGAAATAAGATCAAAGAAATAGGATGTTCGGGATAATTTTTCGCATTTAGAAATAGTATTTATATAATTATTATTTATTTTAATGAAAATATATTTAAATATGAGACATATTTTTATTCCAGATAAAATAATTAATATTTATAGTTTTATAAGATTTTATCTTCAAAATAAGTAGAAGATATGGGATATTGGGTGATGTATGCTGGCCCAGGCTCGATGATAGACTATTTTTATTGAATATCACATTCCATATGATGGAAGCTTCCAATTAAAAACCATCCATTAGTTTGTTTTTAATAAAACTATGAATTTAGTTAATATGATCCAAAAAAGGAATGATTTTTAGAATAATAAAATTTCTTCAGTCTAATAAATAAAATATAATAGATACTTTCTGTTGAGAATGAAATTAAAGGAAAGAAAAATAAAAAGTACTCCATATATTTTACTTGAGGCATCTATTTGTTAAAATATACTCCATGAAGATCATGGGATTCATGATAATTTTAATTTTTAAAAATCACCAAGTATATTTCCATTTTTATAGATTTGGAAAATTATCCACAAAAATTGAGTTGATGATTATATTGAAATTATATCTAAAGGGAGAAAATGGTAACTACATAAGGAATAAGTTGATAGTGAAATAAAGGGAGTCAGTTGGGAGAAATTAAATATATTGAGTAAGAAGAATAGATTAATCCATTATTTTATATAGATGAAAACCATCTGGGTATCAAATATGAAAAAACTAAGAAAGTACATAAGGATGTTCATAAACTAGTTTCCATTGAACACATAATTCTATAATTTTAAGAATAAGAAGAGTGAAGAAATAGACCTACTAGGTACTGCATACCATGACCAAGAGAAGACCCATGTTTCTAATGTATACATATCTTTGAAAAAATAGGTATCATTTAAATTCATTTAGAAATATCATTGAGAAAATCTATATGCTATGATTCATAATGTATAATTTGGAAGGGAAAATAATATATGTTTCTATAATATATCTACAATTATTTGAGTTCCATGGAGTTCTGAGTTTAGTTTCAAGAAAAACATTTCTAAAAAATAAACCATAATGTTGTCAGTTAATAGAGATATAATTAAAATATTTTTTATTTATGACCAAAAGGAATACAAATAATCAAAGTTGAGGAAGTAGATCAGGTTACTAGATGTAGTGGAGTCCTTGGATTTATTATTTGTAAATATAAAAAGATATATGGAAGTTGAGAACTACTAGTGATATTATAGTATAAAAAATCATTATTGAATGTTTAATTAGTTCTGTTGTGTGATATATTGAACACAAGTTCCTGTGTAATTTGGTTATTAACGCATATGTTATTAATTAAATAGTTTATATTATATAATTCATGACTCAGTTAAACATAATCAAATTAATGGAAAGTTTCTAGTAGTTGAGAAAATCCTTATAAAGACACATATACCATAATTTAAAATGTCTCTTGTATTATATATAGATGTGTGTGTTTGTTATATGTTAAGTATGAAATATCAATTTTTCATAACCTTCAATTGTGATTCAATGAACAAATGTGATAATGGTTAGTAGAATATTTTGAATTTTGTGAATTTTTTACAACCCCAATTCACCCTGTTATTAGGTGTGTCAACTCTAATCAACTAGGACTATATATTATTGGAAAATCATAGGTTCCATCTAATTGGATATATTATCATGGACTATTTACTGTTTCATTATTGTTTTTATTTAAAATTTAAGAAGATGTTCCTTAGAGGGAAAAATCGTATCCGATCCCTATTAATACATATTTCGAGGTTTCAAAAAATTATTTAAAAAAAATAAAAATAAAATGGATAAAAACGAATAGTTTTTTTAATATATAAGAATCACCATTATCTAATAATATTCATAATTGAATTTTATGTGTCCAATATATTACGGATCATTTCATTGAATTATCATTTAACTCATGTTTTGAATTATATTTTTTATTGAATTAATAATTGATTTATACATTGAAATAAAATATTAAATGAAAAATATATACATTGATATTATGACATACATATATCCATATATGATGGAAAATCATTATAGGATGAAAAGACTATAAAAATAAATAGATGTAGCAAATGATATAATGGTTACTAAGTTACGCACCTAAATGATCTAAAAAAATTTGAAGCAAAAAATAAAAATCTATTACACATTATAATGATTTGTATGGATGATAATGAATTGAAAATAGTTTTTTATGAGAATTGTGGGATGTATTAATCTTTTAGAGAAGTTATCCATGTATTTAAAGTATATATAGATGTTACAAGTCAAAAAGTGGAAGTCTAATCTAGGAGAGCCTTAGAGTTAGATTATTCCATAGTTGAGAAATGTAAGATTCATATTGATTAAAATATAATTTTTAAGAAGGAATGGAATGGTAGGTTCATATTAGTTTACGATGAGAATAAAATTCTCAACATTATGGGTCTTCAACATATTTTGAAATTTAAAATCCTAAATATACATATTACAAGTCCTTTTAAAATGTTAATAAATTAGTTATTTCCACAAATAAATCATATGTGACTGTTTCTTAAAATAAGTGTCCTTTTTTGGAAAAAATATATTGAGATCCACATTATAATAATACAACCCATGCTATTTAAAAATTTAATCCCTCATTCAGATTAATTTTATTTCTAATAAATCTATTTTGAATAGTCACACAAATTTAGAATAAAAACAGTAAAAAATACCAGAGAAAAATTCAATTAAATTCACAAAATCATAAAGGGTTAATTTATGAATTTACATTAAATATATGTCCCAAATTTGGTCGCAAAATGTTGGTGTTATATCCCAAAAATAGAGAGGATATAAATCCATTAAAATTTCATTAAAATATAAAAGAAGATAATTAATTAGCCCATGTTGCAGTTGTTTGATGTTTGGACGTAAGAACATTATGTTTTGAAAAAATAAATTAGTATATTTAAATTATTAATTACCTGATTAATGGGATATCATAGAACTAAGTTATAGTAAATCTTTTATACCGATGAAGGATTCACATAAAAGATGTAATATTTTCACAAAGAACGTATTTGAATTTGATGATAATTTTTATTATAATTTCATGAAAATTTTCAACTATTATGAAAAGTGTTAGTATTTACCAACCCAACAAAAACCTCATAATTATTTTAAAATAAGGCCACAATATTTTATCTAAAATTTAAAAACTAATGATAATAATTTCTTGAAATGTATAGTAGTGAGGAAATCCACTAAATCGAATACTACCAAGAAGTCTGTGATGAATATTGAAAAGGGAAGTACAACAATTATAATAAGATTATTCAAAAATGGTAACATAAGAATCATCAGGGATTACATTAATATGTCCATGAATTTAATAAATAAGGTACTAATATGAAAATTAATAGTTAATAAGTAAATGAAATAGATAATATGACTGGATTGGTAGTTTACATTCCCAATGAAGAAGCTGATTGGATTACCCTAAATGATGACTCTATGGGAGATAAATATGTACATAGATGGTTAATATATTCCAGATACATGGCTATATAATATAGCACTATTTTAGATAGATAATTTAAAAATAAATTCTAATCACATATAATTCCAATCATATATAATGTTATTCTATCGATTGAGTCTACACATGAAATAATGAATGATCATGCACACATTGTGTGTTAAAAATATATTATAATATATTAGAGGATTACATTTATATGGTGTAATGTGGTATGGGATGATAGTCCTATATATTTCATGGAGTGAATCCAATTACAACTAACATAAATAAAGAAAGAATAAAATACATGCTACTCTGGAAATTAAATGTTTATAAATCATAGATTGAACTAAGAATAATGTTGTCCGTACATTTTAGAGCATTAATGAAATGATTTTTTAGGATGATAAAACATTCTCCATCATTCTCCTCAAAATAAATTGGTAATCGTTACCCAATTTATTAGCATATTCTATTAGATATGTATCATAGAAGACATAATTTATGGTTAATCCATATAAAAGATAAAATGATGAAATATTTCATTTCATTACAACTACATAATATATTCTACCACGATCATTCATAAATTGTATCTTAGTGCATCCTTCCAATACAGTAAATTTATAATATCTATTTTTATCAAACATCTCAACTTATATAAATATATAATGGAAAATATTTTTCTTTTTAAATACATCCATGGAGATGTATGAAGAGAATCCCATGAGCTGGATCTACGAAACAAGACAAAGCTTCCATATATTCATGATTTTTTTAAAATATTATATTATATACACACTTGAAAAAATGATGTTTCAAACATTGTTTACATTCAAACATAATTATGTACAATCATATTTGGTATATGATCATGGGATATGGACTATATAACCATTTAAAATCAACAAATTTTCTTATACTTTTTTATGCATATGTTCATGTGAAGTGAATGTAAAATATATATCATAATAAATTAGTTTTTATAATCCCTATAGATGGATAGAATGATTATTTTCCTAATAATTAGTGTATTTTATATTATTCATTGATTTATATATTTACCACTTATGTTTCATATAAAATTATAGCCATATTAGGCTATGTGTTGGTAAATTGATGGAAAATTAGAAAGATAGATGTGGTATCATCCCTCTCCCATGGAATTAATTGAGCATAGTGTATTTGAAAAAACAAAAGGTGAGAAGATGTTTCACAAATTTAGAAGGGCTGTTTTTTTAAAATAATACAACTATTTTAGGTACTTCATTACCATATTTTTTATGAGGCTTTAGTGGGGGGTTGTGTTAGGTTTTTTGAGAATAAATTTCATAATATAGTAATTTTCTAGGTAGGGCACTATTGGACCAAGGCTTTTCCGAACCATGAACCCACACTGGGATACTATATAAACCTAATTAATAAGGTATTTCACGGTTATTGCATGGTTTTTAAAACTCTAACACACATATTGGTAACATTTCTCCCCAAAGAATCTATGAATTTTAAGGGCGTTGAGTTTGGAAAATTGTGTGGTCCTTCATAGCTTACCATTTTAAAAAAATAATTTTATTCTAAATAACGTTTCATAATTCACCCCCCATTTGACTCCATACACAACATTAACACACCATATCTCTATTTACATGGTTTAGAGGGCTCCCATGGAACCCTTTAGGCACCTCCAAACCCTTTCCGAAGATGATAGAAGCTAATAGAATATCATTTGATCTCTCACAAGTGAGATTTATCCCCCTTTTCTAGCAATACCATTCTCTTATTCTCCCCTCTTTAGTTTTTTAGATATTCATTTTTCTGAGATATATTAAATCATTTTTTATTGAATCTAGGATTTATATTTGGATTTTTTCTTCCAACATTCTTCATTGGAGTTTCCCAATATATGTGTTGTGATATCTGATATTGCAATACATGTTTAGTGGTGACACATATGTTTGGACAATTAATTTTAACTTGAATTGATTGATTATTTTACATGATTTTAATTTCATTATGAAACCCAATTTAATTTGAATAGTTATTTAATTTTAAATTATATGAATTTTTGGGAAAGAATGAATTCCAATGAATTGTGTGTGATTATGAATTTATGGAGATAATGGAATTGGATTTGTGAAATCTAATTGTGAGATTAATTTGGTGAAAATGGATAAAATGGATTTTATAATAACCCATTGGTTTTATCATATAAAAAAAATGAATTGATAAAAAATCAATTGTTTGGGTTTGAAAGATAAATTTGTATATTGGAAAAAAATGGGGAAATTTTATGGTAAATAGTTTTGAAATAATTTTTCCATTACTGATTGTTTTTTGATAACTAGCTAGCCTAAGTAGTTAGTAAATTGTTTGGGACAATCATAGTTGGATGAGAATTCTTTAGAATCATATTGACACTTTAAAACTATAAAAAATACATACCATTGAAGATATTATACCCTATTAGATGTTTATGAGTCCTCTCTGATCAATGTCTGATGGACATGTGTTAACATTTCCAAAATCACAATATGGGCATGTGACAAACCCAAAACCTGGAACTATCATACTTATTGGTAGATTAACATATTCCTTATTTGTGAATTTATGTGAAATATTTATATAACATTTTTCATAAAATTGCTTTATAAATTCCTTTTGAATTTATATAAATTGTAAATTAATAAATTTTTTGAAATATCTCTATCAATTGAACTGAAAATCATGTTTAATTTTAAATATTTTTGTACATTCATACATTTTTTATTTGAAATTGTATGTATTTATTGGTTAATTATTGTGTAATTTTATAATGGAATACATGGTGAGACCCTACTAGTATTTTGAATCATTATCTACCTTTTCCTTTGGGTGTTTATAGATTTCCTTATACCATGCTCGAGAAATGGGAAGATGCCACCTTGATATGGAAGATATTTTTGACTCCTTTGATCTTGAAGATATCATAAACCCATCCCTCTAAAGATATTTCAATGATGGGAGAGGTACAATGAAACTCGAGTCCGACCTCCCGTAGGCCCTGGGATGGCGACTATCACCGAAGGTATAAAAATCTCATGATATGGGACACATTACATTATATAGTAATATAGGATCAAGATATACAACTAACTATACAAAAAAACTCCAATACATAATATAAAAGAAATAAGAAATCCATATAACCTGAATGTATAAAGACAATTTATATAGATAAATTAATCCAATGTAAATACCCAAAAGTAAAGCTAACGTTATGAAACAACAACTATCAATGATACGAGTAAGTAACATCCATCACAGTCCACATACTCCTCCTAGAAAACAAAAAAAATTATATACATAGGGTGAAAATAAAATAATACTCAGAAGGAAAACCATGTTCTCTCATGCACATGTGAAAGAAGCATACTAGTGAACCTATAAGAAGATAGTAGAACCAAAAAACACCTATCAAGGTATACAAACCATCACACCTTCAGTAAGGGATACTCACCAAATAGCCAAAACCAAGTAATATTATATAATATGAATCACTTTAAGACAGATACCCACACCAATTTCCCATTTGTATGACACTCCCAAACCCGACATCACGCATACTATCACTCCCATGTCTTCTGTATACAACACCACCCCATAACCATGGTCAGAACACAACTCACCCACCAAAAAATTGGTTTTCTTCCCCACAAGAATGGAAAAAACAACTTCCAAAACCGGGGTAGTATGGAATAATGAACATATTAGACATCAAAATCATGTCCGTATCCTCCAATGCATGACCCAAACCCACTAAAGGCTGCCCTACAAGCCCAGTCCCATTACATTTGTCCAAAAAAATCCTAGGCCACTACCCCACAGCAGCAGTTGCATATCACCTAAAAACACCTCGTCTATCACAACCACCATCAAATGTACTAGAAGACAACCAAATTTCATATTTCATTAAATACCTAAATTTCATGGAAGATATATTTGGAATGAGTGGGTACCTACCCATCCGTAATACTTAATAGATGTTGGAAAAAACACCCCCACACGACTATGTAGGTGTTAACACATAGTTCTCAAGAAGGGTGGAGTGTGTATAGAAATAGAAAAATTATACTAATATATATATATATAATATAAAACATGGAATCCCAAACTATTAGTTAAAAAACTAACCAACTAACTCTTAGAAACATGACTTTGGTTGGGACAATTAATTACATAATTCCATGCAACAAGACACATAACACATTCCCCATTCCAACCAATTTCATTAAATTATATCATTATTTTCATTATTTAGAATCAAGATAATTGATCCAAAAAACACCCATTTGATTAATCATTTACAACATTTTTCCCAATAACCCAAAAAAATCACTTATTTCAATCATTATTAATAAATTATTATGTAAATACCACAACCTAAGTTTTCCTAGATTCAGTTCCTTACTATATTAAATCGGTATAATAAACACAGATGTAACATCCCAAAGAACCAAATATTTTATTAGTTTTTGACAAAAATAAGATAAAATGTGTTTTACATTACATCATGAAAGGATAACCCACATAGAATCCCCATTATAAACACCCATTCACTCAAATAATATCCCTACAAGTCATTTAAAATATACATCATCGCATCCTCCAAAAAATAAATCCTAAGAAAGGGGTGACGTCAGATACTCAATAAGGTTAATAAATACATTGTAATTTAAAATAAAAAATAATTCATGGTGAATGACTAAAAACACATTCCATTAGAACATAATCTTGAGCATAATATGGAAGGAATAAAAGCTGAATAAATAATGTCATATAAATAAGAACATGAGAATGAATCTTAACAATAGACATTCTAATAGTATAATATTCCAATGTATTATAAATTACTAATATCATAATGAGGGAATGAATAATTCTAAATATCAGAATCATATCATCATGGCCTCTACCGAAACATATGAAAACAAATGGTTAAGACCTCAAGAAAAATCTATTCCTTTTTTCATGTGAAATACCGATGAAATGAGGGGCTATAGAGGGCCCCAAAAAATCACATACTATTCCCAATTAATTTCTTATATACATTGTTTTAAAAATAAAAAACATGTAAATTTGAAATTTAAAATCTCTTTACCTAATTAGTAAACATAATCACTAACTGTTCTGAGTAATTTATTGAATGCTATAAATGTAGCACTTCCATAGTAAAACTGATAATAGACCATTTCATAAAATATGGTATTTGATAATAATACGTGTTAAATATCAATAATTAAAAATATTCCACATTTGTTTTGAAATATATTAAAATATCATAACAAAACCTTAAAATAATTCTAGAGAAAACACATTTTTACTTTACAATTAATAGTTCCTTAGGTGAAAATAATTTTTATTTGTCACAGTTGAATTTATAAAACCATAAATGAAAATTTTTAGTTTCTCATTAATAAATTACTTATTTTATAAAAATAATTATATATCTAAATATAATATTTTTGGCTCTTCATAATTGGTATGTAATCAAGAAGATCCCTTAAATGAGACTTGTGTATCGAAAAGAATTGAAAAGGGAACCTTGTAAAATTTATATTTACCCATATATTAAATAATAAATGATTTGGATATATTATTTTGGAACATATAAATAATATTTTAATGATTAATATAAAAATAATTATTAATTAAATATTGGTAAATAGAGAGAATGTGTAACCCGAAATGAAAATGGTGGTTCCAGAAGAAACCCTTTCTTTATGCCAAAACAATTTCTTCACTTGTGCATAATGTCATTGAAAATAAAATTATATTATTTAAGAAATTAATTCAGAACATATTAAAACTATATTTTATTTATTATAATTATATTAATTTAATTTATGGCCTTTTGGATCAGTTATGATATTCAATTTCGTTTTTTGGGAGTGTTATTTTCCTTTGTTTTTCCGGATTAGTTTTATTTTACACATATATAGAAAATCATTTGAAATTGAAAAAGTTATCTCAAATATAAATTAAATTTTATTAAAGAACATAAATAATATTAAGTGGTGGTATATTTTTTATGATATAAATATGATTGATTAGATTAAAATTTAACTATAATTTTTTAGATTATTTTAGTGGTTTTTTGATCGTCACAAAATTTTTTTTTCTTATTGATTAATATGATGAATAAATACTGGTTCTAGAATAAAAAATCACTGATAATATTTATAAAAATAATTAACCATTATTATGATTTTATAACCATCTTTTAAATAATAATTGAAAAATGAAAACATGCCGTCTATGACGGCTGTAAATCAACACCTCTCTGGTGATGTTTTAATCATTAAAATAAAAGGACTAGAATAAGTGTCGTGATGGTGTAGTTTACATTTAAATAATAACATTATACTCTATAAAATATAATGCAATTATAATGTAACTTTCTACAGTGTAGGTGATGGAAGGATAAGAAAAGAAAATAAGTTGAGCTGTAAATTAAACAAAATAAGGAGGATTTTTACCTGTTTAATTGACCTCCTTTAGAACCTCCTTTTGGTGATGCATTTTTTTATTTTGTTGAGAAACAATGATCCTATAAATTGTAGATATAATTTAGAAAATTATTCAGCAAAAATTGGACATCGATCCAATCATGGATGCTGTGAGGAAAAGGTGTGGTGAGGGGTAGTATTTATAGTGGAGGGGAGTTGTGGGTTGTTGAATATTTTATTCATTTCATTATAATTCTGTCTCATGAATATGAATAGTTAGTTAATTATCACTAAATATATTAAAATAATGAATTTATGTTCTTGATTATGATTCTTATATCATTAATTACTCCATAAATAGTAAATTTATCTTACAATGTATACAGAATGTAAATTACCATATTTCACTATTCACCAAAATCCATATATTTCAGAAAAATCCAAAAATATCACCATTACCGGGATTCTATTTATATAATTAAAAACATGACTCCATTTTAAAAATTAATCATATAAAGATGATAAATTTAGTTTTTAAATTAAATATTCATGTTTTTGAAACATAATAATTTTAAAACTATAACTGATTTTATAAAACATTCAAAAAATAATTAAGGTCTCGTTGAATTA
The DNA here is from genome assembly GCA_963277665.1 of Viscum album. NCBI lineage: Eukaryota > Viridiplantae > Streptophyta > Magnoliopsida > Santalales > Viscaceae > Viscum > Viscum album. Next base: position 2,084,785,140 of record OY728119.1, read on the forward strand.
TATTATAATCATAAGATAAATAATTATAACTTTTTAAATATATTTTATAAAAATAAATTTATTTTAATTCATTATTTTTATTATAAAATTGTAATTAAATATTTTTGACTTGCAAAAATACAGACTCTTTATTTATTATTTTTAAAACATTCAGTAACTTATATCAATATATAAATATATAATATTTTTATTTATAAGATATCAAAATTTTACTTATACCTTCATAGGTTAGGATAATATTCTATTTTCTGGTTTATAATTCATATGGGTAATACTACTACTCCGAAGGACAAGTTACTATTCCGTTGGTATAGGTTCCTTAATTTCTAGAAATTCCTCTTATTTCATTCATTATATGTTTTAAAAAATATTTTTATATTATCTAAGTGATTTTATGGGATTCATTTTATATGAAATATCAATAATATGGGAAATTTTCATTAATAGAAATATGGGCATTGAAATTCTATCCTCCCACAAAAATATCATCACCAAAATTTCCAGAATGTCACCTCATAAAAAAGTTTGGGTAGTTCTTCATCATTACTTCCTATGGTTCCCATGTCACCTCTTCAATTTATTATTTTTAAAAAGTGAATTTAATATATATGTCATATAATTACTCAACACCTATTCTTTAGTGTCCAGAATCTGAATAGGAACTTCACATTAAGATAAATTAGGGTCAATTGAATTACTGCTGTAGTGGGGACATGCAATGGGCTAGAAATGTACTTCCTTAACGAAGAGATGTGGAACACAACAAGATAATTGGAAATGATAGGTTTCATTTAAAAAATAAAAGAAAAAACTATAATTCCATCCAACAGTTCTAAAGGAAAAATTTACCAAGGGTTTAGATTTTTTTTCCTTACAAATCTTACAAGACCCTTTTATAGAGATACCTCTCTGATAACATGACCCCACTTGATATTCCAAATCCTTCATTTGATAATTAGAATATATATTTTTCCTATGTTTATTTGTGTTGATATGTGTTCGAATAAAAATTTTCATTGTTGTTTTATCCTCTACATTCTCAAGTCCTACATGATTCCTTTCTCCAATATCATCCCAATAAGTTGGTGTACAATATATCATTACATAAAATTATTCATAAAGTTCCATTTGATTTATCGAATGGAAAATATTCTTTTCAGAAAACTCTAAAAAAGTAAAACACAAATCACACATACCTTAATAGTCAAGTGATTTTGATCTTAACTTGTCTTCTAATGTTTTAATGGTCCATTCATACTTCCTATCAGTTTTATGTTGATAAGTAGTACTAAAATAATGTCTAGAATCCAATTAATTATGAATTAATTTCTATAATTTTTATATGAATCTAGGATCGTGATTAGACACAATTAAAAGTTTTTCTCCATGATGTTGGAATACTTCATTAATATATAGTCATGTAAGGCTATATAGGGAAAAACCATCCCTTATAGCAAGTAAATGGGAGATTTGGTAAATTGATCAACAATTAAACATATTGAATAATTATTTCTCATTGTATTTGGTAATCCAATAAAAAATATATATCAATGTCATCAAATTTCAATTTAATACTATGAAGAGGTCTCATGACTCCTCTAGGTTGTTGTCTTTTTATCCTTCACTTATAGACAGAATAAACATCTAGATACATAATCAGAAATTTCTTTCCTCATGTTATACAACCAGTAATGTTCCTTAAAATATTTATTCATCCTAATGATACTATAGTGTGTATAGAAATTTTAGTTATGAACATCATCCAATAACTCCATTTTTAGCTTGGGTTTATAATGAACGCATAACACCCTCCAAAATTTCATAATTCCATATTCATACAAGAAGTCACCAACATCCCATGTTTCAAAACAATACTTTTTCACAGAAAATTATCATCATTAGACTTAGAACATTTAATCATTTAAAATAATGACGGTTGGGTACCCAATTGGAAAGAAAATTAGGTTTCACCATCCACAATAATTCCTGTATCCATATTTCCTAGATCCATATACATAGAATCCTTATTTTTCCTCATTTTGATCCAAAATCCATGATCATTCCCGCTCAATGCATCTGCTACCATATTTTCCTTCCCTCTATGGAAGTGTATTGGACAATAACACTGCTTAATTATCTCAAACCATCATTGTTGCCTCATTTTGAGTTATTTATATAATAAGATAAATATAATAATCTTGTGATTTCTATATATCTCACATCTTTCACCAGAGATATAGTGTCTCCATATTTTCATATAAAGGACTATGAATAATTACTTAAGATCATGAGCTTGATAGTTATGTTCAATAATTTTTAACTTCCTTGATTCTTAGGCAATAACTCTATCATTATATATAAGGATACCACTAAGTCCCTTATTTAATGAATCACTATAAATAAAAAATACCACATTTCCTAAAGTTAGAGTCAATATCAATCATTTAATAATCTCTAATTCAATTCAACAATACATCTTTCACATTCTTTTATCTAAAATAACTTCACATCTTTATGATTATTCTTGGAAAATGGGTTATATGACCATCCAAAATTCTGAATAAAACATAGATAGTAACTTCCTAAAGCAATGAAACTACATACCTTAGTTATGTTCATTGGTGTAGGACATTCTTGGACTACCTTTGTCTTCAAAGGATCAAATGATATTATATTCTTACAGATAATATGGCCAATAAAATAAAATTTTTGAAACCAAAATTCACACAAGTCAAATTTCTTATATAACTTATTTAATTTTAGAGTCTCTAGAACAACCCCAAATTTTTTCTCATGTTCCCATAGAAATTTTAATAAATCAATACATCATTAATAAAAACAAAAAAATATTCTCTAATATAGTCATGAACACATTATTCATTAGATCCGTAAAAAAAGAGGTTGCATTAGTTAGTCAAAATGGAATTACAGTAAACTCATAAAGTCCATACCTAGTTCGAAATGTTTCCATTGGAATACATTCCTTCTTCACACACAACTGATGATATCCCGGTTGATGGTCAAAATTGAAAAAATATTTAGATTATGAATTTGATCAAATAAATCATTAATACAAGATAGTGGATAAATTCTATTTATTTTAATTGCATTGATTTCTCTATAATCAATGCATAGCCTCCTGGATCCCTCTTTTTTATTAACACGGATAAAAAATGATCCCCATTGAGAAACACTAGTGGGGATAAAACTATTATCAGTCAATTCCTTTAGTTCAATCTTCATCTCTATTAATTAAATTGTGTTTATTATGTAAGTAGTATTTTTTAAATGTCTTATACAAAAAATTATATCAATGAAGAACTAAACGTCCTACTCTGGAGGATTTCTAGGTAAATCATATAGAAATAAATAAATGTATTCTTGAAAAAAAGGTAAAAATTATATTTGACGATCCAAATTGACATTTTCTATCCATCCCCAAGATTTAAATTTAGAAGACCTGTTAGAGGTGGATTTAGATGAGAACCAGATAATGGTGTTTCCTCTCTAAAGATGAGGTTCTCTATATATTCCTCACAAATTGTAACATCCATTTACTTACAATACATTTTCATTTCATGTTTTTGAAATCATTTCTATTCCAATGATTGTATAAATATTATCCATACATACGATGATAAAGTTTGAAACTAAATCTTGTTTATGTGTTATAAAGGGGACTGAAAGAAACTTCTTTGTTTCCCTAATACTTCTCTTAAATGTATGTAGTGAAATATAACTTATTAAATAAAATGGGAAATGTATAATTTTATTTTAAAACTGGGAACATATAAATGAATGTGATGAACAAGAATAAAATAAATCATTTTCTATGTTTGAGGAAATGATTAAAGTTCCTACCTGTATATCATTAGTAATGTCAACCTCTACTATTTTATCACAAAATCCTACACTTGGTATCTGGTTTTTTTGGGGCATGTTTCCTTGATGCTTAAGAAAGTAATTTTACTAGTTTCCCATCTCCCTATAATTATAGCAGTTATCATTAGTATCTTCTTTCTTTCCCTTATAATCATGGGCTTGGTGGAATTTTTCTCCTAACTTGTTACATACTCCTTTTCTTTTAAGTAGGAACTATGGTGTTTCATTTTAAAAGTATGGCACATTAGAAAATTAGTTTTCTATTCTTCCCTTTATCCATTATTTCTCTCCTCCACCATCCTCTTCTCATGTTTTCCTTTAAATTCACAATACATAGAGAATTCATTTTTAGTGTTTATAGAAAATGATACTATATATTCATGTGAGGAGAAATGTTGGGAGTCCAATTTCGATTTGATAATGCTTTCCAGTCTTTAGTGAATTGATAAATCGTTCAACTTAGATTAGATTTGTAGTCTGTTTCAAGCCTTTATTTCCCTGTAAAGTTGGATTCATAATTAAAATTTTTTCATCTTCTTTTGGTTTTAGACTCAATAATTTAACCTCAAAATCCAATCACTATTCAAAAGGGAAATATTTTTCTTGGAAAATATCATTAAAATTTTTCCATTGCATATTTTCATTTTCTTCCTCCTCTTTTGTGTTTATAATCAATAACCACTATCTATCAATATATTTTGTGAGTAAATAAACATCCATGATAACTTTATCATGTTTATTACATCAAAATGTGAGGAATATCTTCTCTATGGAACTTCACCCATACTCTACTATAAATGGGTTTTCCACCGCATTAAATGATGGAAGTTGTTGTCTCATAAAGTGGTCTAGAATTTCTCCTCCATGTTTTGGATCTAGATTCTCTATACTGGTAAGGTTATTGTTCATAAACTTATTCAACTATCCTAGTATAGTTATAAGTTTCTCATTACTAGTCACAACTCTAGTACCAACATAAAAATCTTCTTAATGAGGTAAATACCTATATGAGATATATGCATTAATACAATTTATATTCCTTTTACTATAATCTATTTCATAATAATAGAATACACTATATTTGGTTATGAACCATAATGCATAAATTCAAACTATCAAAACACTCGACATAAATTGGAAATTAATGAATTGATAATATCATAATCATAATCATGGTTTCATTGGGAACACATTTACTTTTAAATCCATCGTAATGGTTTGTGGATAAAGTTTGAATTATCCTAATAATATCACTTAGTAGTGTCAAACTAAGTGTGTAGTAAATCACGTCATCATGTACCAAGTTACCCACAGTTTGTCTTGGGACACCTTTGCAGAGTTTTAAACCCAAGGTAAATATGTTCCAGAACAACATCCACTTTATGAATATAGACATGGATGTATTTCTAGGATGATCAATATAATATTTACCTTAAAAAAATCAAGAATTTTCATCTTTGTTTATCCTGAAAGTATATCTTAGGGGTTTATTCCATAATCAATGTTTTCAAAATCCATTTTTCAAATTTTCAACTAAATATCCATTGAGACCAATTTGAATGACTCAGAACCCAGTTTCCCAGAGATGGTGTCTTACATTATTACATTGATATAATAATGAAGGAAGTAACATCCCATAAGGACTGAATATTTTAGTAGTTTTGGAAAACCAGATACACACATATGTTTTTCATGACAACTTTAATGGAAAAACAATATTGAAACTCCCCCTTTAATCAACCATAAACTCTTAGATTATCCCTACAAGTCAATTATAATATACATATCCACATTTAAGGAAATGTAAAAAATAATAATGGGACAAGATGAAATAATATGAATGGATATGTTATATATTTTGAAATAATATAAGAAATAATTAAATGAAAATTTCTAAAAACACAACCCATTAAAACATAATATTGAGCATAATATGGTAAGAATAAAAGCTTAATAAATAATTCCATATAAATAATCACGTGACAATATAGTTTAAACATGGATATTATACTATTATAATAATTACTTGGATGATCAATTACTATTATAATAATGAGGCTATTCATAATTCTATATATCATAATCATATTATAGAGGACTCGACCAAGACATCCGAAAATAAATTGTTAAGGCCTCCACCAAAATCCATTCTTGTTTTGTCTCATTATACATACCGATGCATCGAGGGGCTGTAGTATCCCCCATCACATAATAAGAATAATTAATTCCTCATATGAATGTGGTTAAACATAATCAAAACATACATATTAAATATAAATTACTCTCCCTAATTAGTAAAAATAATAACAAACCATTCTCAGTAATTTGTTGCATAATATTTGTGTATCCCATCAACAATCAAACTGATCATAAACCTCTTAGTAAAATATGTTATATGATAATCATAAGTGATAAATCTCAATAAATAATAATATTCCACATCTTTTTATGAATATATGTAAATACTCTAATATAATCATCGATGGAATCTTCAGAGAAATACACTTTTAACTTTGGAAATAAGAGTTATTTTGGAAAAAATAATTTTTATTTTCAATAATTTTTTGTATAAAACTAGAAATTATAAAATATAGTGTTTTCAAAAATAATTAGTTATTTTATATGAAAATGGTGTCTAAAAATATATTATTTATGGTACATGAAAATGGAGAAGAAATTGATTAGTTATCTTTAATCAAGCTTATATATCGGGAATAATTGAGAAGTGAACCGTGGAAAACATGTACTACCAAAAAAAATATTTATTGATTGGGATAAATTATTTATAAACATATACACATAATTTATAAGAAATTTATTACAATTATTTAGAATTAAATTTGGGAAAATGGAGATAAAGCGTAACTACAATTGAATCTCGAGGTTCGGTAAGAAACCTTTACCTTATGTTTTAATGTGTTCTACACATTCACTTAATGTCATAGATATTGAAATTTTATTCATTAATATATAAATTGAGAATATATTGATCATATATTTTATTTTTTATTTTTTTACATTGTGCATTTATGCCTTTTTGATGAGTTCAGAGATTCAATATCACCATCAGGGAGTGTTCATTTCCCAGTTCTCACGATCAGTTTACATTTACATGTTTGTTGAAGATCATATAAAATGGAAATAAATATAAATAATTTACATTATATGATATAAATGAACATATATAATATAAAATTTTCTTATAATTTTTTTTATTATGAAGATGATTCATTACATAGAACATTAATGATAAGCGTTTATATTATATTTGTGGTTTTTCAATCAGCACGATTTAATTTTATCTTATTAATTAGAATCGTGTATATATAATTGTTATAGAACTATAAATAAAATATAACATGTATAATTAAATAATTTTTTACCATAATTATGGTTTTATAACCAGCCATAAAGGTGTAATTGAAAAATAGAAACACATCATCCACAAAGGAAGTAAATCAACACCTCTAAGAAGCTATTATTATCTTTAAAATAAAAGGAATAGGGGAAAATACTTGGTGGTGGATTTTACATTGACAGAATGAAATTACATTATATTAAATATACAAGACTTATAGTGTAAATTTTAAAAGGCTATGTGAGTTAAGGATTTGAAAGTAAAATAAATTGGTAGGAAAATAATATAAAATAATGATGATTTTTTACATCTTGAATTCCCCTCGATTAAAAATTCATTAAGGGGATTGGTTTTGGTATTTTGTTAGAAAAAATATTAATGGAAGTGGGGTAGAGTCTTGGAAATAATATTTTGTAGAATTTTTAAAATTTTCAAATCTTGTAAGGTGCGAGGAGAAGGGGTGCTGAGAGGTGGTATTTATAGTGGAGGTTATGGGTGTTTTTTAAATTTTTTATTCATCTGTTTATTATTTTGGCTCAATAATATGAATAGTATGAGAATTATCACTATATATTTTAAAATAAAAAGGGGATGTTTGAAATTATGGTTCATAAAAAATTCATGACTCAATAAATAGTGTATTTATTTTATAATGTATATTCTGTGTAAATTACCATATTTCACTATTCAACCAAAATCCATTTATTTCAAAAAAATATCAAAATTCACAATATACATTTTTTGATGTGTATAATTAAATAATGGACTCCATTTTAAAAAAATAATTTTTTAAATTTGATAAATTTAATATTTCAATAAAATGATCATTTATTTGAATAATAACAATTTTAAAGCTATAAATAATTTTATAACACATTGGGAATATAATTAAGGTCATATATAATTATATTTGAATCATAAGACAAAAAATTATTAATTTATGAATATATTTTATGATATTAAATTTCATTTAAATTATTCTATTAATTATAATATTGTAATTAAATATTTACGACTTATAAAAAATGAACTCTTTATTTATTACTTTTAAAACATTTAGTGTCTTATATCAAAATAAAAATATGACATATTTTTATTTATAATTTACCCAAATTATATTTATAATTTAATTAATGTGGTAACTATTCTATTGGATATTTTACTATTCCTAAGGGTAACATTACTATTCCAATGGTCATGTTACTATTCCATTAGTATAGGTTCTTTAACTTCATGAAATATATCTTATTTCATTCACTTATAATTTATACATTTTGTATTGTATTATATAAGTGATTTTTGGTGATTTGTACTTTATAAAATAACTATAAGAAGTGAAATTTTCACTATTAGAATTTTGGCCCATTACATTTTCCATCACTACTCAAGCATCTAGCATAAAAAACCACCACTTCACTATCCCAATGGAAAAAACAACAAACCACCTTTCCGACCAAGAAGAACATCAATACAAACCACATCCCCATTCCAAAAACACATCCAAACAATCCATCACCCTATATTCCCCAGTCACACATTGTCTCCCCAAAAACATGGTAAAACATCACCAAACTTCATGATAATTTTACATATTTACAAATGTGATGTTAGAAACTTATACATTATTTTAGGTGTATTATCACAGAATCCACTATAACGGTGAAACTATTTTATTAAACAAATATACATGTTTAATAAATTTGAATTTTATGGTGATATCCCAACAATCATAATGGGGACAACAGTTAAAGCACATATCATCCAGCATAAAAAATCCCCCAAATGGTAACACTTTTTTGTGGGTTTACAAGATCATACAATAAAAAATATCAAAAATAATATCAACCATATAAAAGCATGTGAATCTAACCCCATTTACCGCTTTTAAATTTAAATTTTACCAATTCATTATATTTAATTAGCCCTATGTAACCATAACCCTTAGAAAAAAATTAAAAATATATCCACCATGATACCCATTAAAGATAAATGAGGGAGTACCTATCTCAAAGATGCTTTTATGACACATTTCACACTACTGGGTGAAGAAGAACACCCGCAAACCAAAATTGCATCGTGATAAAATAGGGATCAACCAAGAATTAAAAACGAAAAAAATGGGAGAAAAAATTAAAGTGGGTTGAATAGGGCATGAAGAACTCTTCAGGTAATAATGTTTTTTCCCAAAATGAGAGGTTGCAGAATCCACAACTAAATGAATGAAAATTCCCCAGGAAAGATCAACCAAAACATCACTTAATGGGAGATTTACACAACATGTAATCCCCATTCATTTTGGGTAATCTGTAGTGTCTTGTTTCACAAAAAAAATATGTCACGTTTTTGTGGTTTAACCATGAAAATATACTCATTTTTAATCATCCAAAAAGAACTTGTAAACCACTATGAGGAATGTGTAATAAATTTACACGATGTGTATTTGCAGCAGTAGTTCTGCTTCACCTCTAGCTTAATTTGAAAACTCCTATAACCTCCCTGGAACACCTCCAAAAACAAAAACTAACAATGTAACAGACTAATAAGAAACATAACATTACACAAAATACCTATAAAAAAATTCACACCCATGATAATCCACAACCAATCCCAAAAGAAAATGGGTATTAACAACCACCCCACAATATACATGTCAAGGGGATCTTCATTATTTAGATGCTACCACCATCCAAACTCACTAACACAAACAAAAAAATCACCATAACCAAAATATACATCCAATACCCAACCATTATACCACAAACCACTATATAACCCTCCTAATCCTCTATGAAACCCAAAACAAAAACTACAATAGTCAACAAACCATACCTTCCCAAAAAAATTAATCAGGTAATTCAATCCTCAATGTTAATATGTTTTCTGATCTCAAAATAACTATCTAGCCTCTATGGGTTTAATCGCAATGAAGCTAATTATTCTAAATTCTGAATCTAGTCATACTAATTTGAGGTTTCATAAATTTTTCACACATCACTCCACACACATCAAAACCCGAGGAAAAAATTAATTCAGTTAATAAAATATGATCTCAAAAATCACATCATAAAGAATGACAACTAAAAGAAAAACTCAAAACAGCTCTGTGTTCTGGGCGCACCTCTACTTCTTTTTATCCAATGTAATTTCCTCCAGGGTACCATGCCTCCAAAAAAAATTAACTAAATAAATGTTCCATTCACACAATGCCTTCTCATGGTGATCCTGGATCTCCATTGGTCATTTCAAAAACATCACATAATCCCTGATTTACACCTCTCCTTTGTAAATGAAACATTATTCATTGTGTAAATACAAAAGGATGATAAATGTGGAAGATTTTATGGATCCTATCCAACTATAATTGAAATTACAACCAATACACCACCTCACAAACTCTCCCCAACAACTCGGGGGGAACCAACCAACAAGTGGTAAATCTCACTCCCTCTTCCAATACTCTGAATCCCATGTACATGGGAATTATTCAAGAACTCAAGGCAAAAAAAATTGGAACTCAAAGGGACCCATTATGTGATTGAAATAATACTTCTTCTTGTCTTGTGCTACCTTCATCCTCTCATGAACAAGAAAAAATCTATTTATCATGCTCTCCACCACATAGGTACCATGAATGACTCTCTCTACAACCTATTTTTAGAACAATTAAAAACAACATAGTCTCTCAAACAATTCATCCACAAGGCCATGAAAATTTAAGAGTAATATCCATTAGTATATGTAAAATCCACCAATGTTTGGTGTCGTATCCAAGATCCACCAAATTCTAAGATGTATTCCCACACTATATCCTCCATTTTCTGAATAATATTTTATTTCAACCCATCTATCTAAGGGTGGAAAGAAGTGATGAGGTGTAACTATGTTCCAAATCATGTTGTAATCTCCAAAAGACTCATGAGGTAAAACATGCATCCAAAAATAAGAATATGGACCTCATAACTCCTTGAAACTGCACCACCTCATCTACTTACCTTTTAGCTAACTTATCCACTATGTCAGACTCCATGATCTCTATGAAGTTAGATAATTTCATCAACATATCCATGAACACACATATAACATCAAAACCTTCCTCAAATCTAGGTAACCATGTGATAAAATCCATAAATATTTCATACCATTTACACTTGGTAACAACCCAGGGTTGTAACAAACCACCAGGAATACGATGGACATCAATTAGTTGCTGCAAAACCAAACACTTTTCCAGAAATTCTACCACTCCACATTTCATATCAGGAAACCAAAACAACATATTAATGAAAAATCACATCTTGTAAAATACTAGGCATATAACCAAAGGTGATTTAGGAGACTCTAGAAAAATTCCATTTCAAATATCTATTAGAACAAACAAGATCCCACAAATCAACATCTAATTCTTACCATCCTCTAGCCAACCATATAGTGAATCACCATGCCCAAAAAAATTGCACATCACCACTTCCTCTGAGTCTCTCCACTGAGACTCCTCTTCCTGTTGCATCAGGGAATACTATATCATCATCTAAAACAAAACAACTCTACCACCATCCACTTATGCATCTAAATGCAAGGCTACCAACTCTTACATTGTTCTCCATGCATCCCTAGACTCCCAGACAACACCCTTCCATGACTTCCTTCTCAAAAATTTAGCCACAACATTACACTTTCATGTGGTGTAAGAGATCCCAAAATCATAATCCTAATGAAACCCTATCCACATCTATTTCTAAAAATTCAAATCTCACTGGGAAAAGATATACCTCAAACTCTTATGATATGTGAATTCCAAAAATAACCCCCCATTGAGGTATGTTATCCATAAATATTTCATAAAAAATAACTTGTAGTCCAAAATCATGTATGGAATAGTTATGATCATGGGCATGTAACTACCTAGACCCATAATAGATCACCACTAGCTATTGTATCATCACACATCCCATTCCCAAATGGGAAGTGACCCAAAACTCATCAAATAACCCCACTACCTCATGTAGTTGAAAAACTAGTGATCTAACCAAAATCCACTTCAGGTAACCAAATGCTTAATGGCATTGATCACTCCACACAAAAGATTGGTCTTTCCTAGTAAAATTCTCCTATGAGGCTGCAACATCAAATATATTTGTTTCAAACATCCTATAAAAGCCTACATGACCAAAAAAATTATGAAACTCTTCCACATTATTTGGTTCTTCCTATTATACAAATTCTCCAAATATTTGATGTTTATATTGCCACACCTAGGTGGCACACTAAAAGCCCAAGGAAATGTACCTATCATGTACAGAACATACACATGGAAAACATTCCATAGTTCTGGTAGTGTCAAAAAAACATGACATACCGTTCTAACATGCTTAGCATGATCCTCCTTAGACATCAAGTAGATTAATATTTAATCGATAAATACGTCAATAGACCGATCCATGAACTCACAGAACACAATGTTCAAAATTCACATGAACATGGATGGTGTGTTCATAAAATCTAATTGCATGAATACAAACTTGAAGTTCCCATACCTTTATCTAAAGGCATTCTTTGAGATATTTATCTCTTTCACCCTCAACCAGTGATATTCGAGCCACCGATCGATCTAGGAAAACCAAATATACCCAATTATCTATCCTAAATGATTAGGTATTCATAGAACACCATCCTCCTTCATAGAGAAAGATACCATAAAACCTCTTGGTGACACATTTTTCTAGATAAAATTCATCTGTCTTATATCATCTATCATAATCCTCAAATCTCACAGCTCAGAAGGTTCCATTAAATAATGATCCATCGAAATCAGAGAAGCACCATGTTGAAAGATTATTGACCTAAAATTATACCAATGAAATTTAATTTCTTATGTTTATTTTATGAATAATATAAAATTACATAGATAACACCATAAAATATTTATAACAATGGATTGAAATAAATAAGATATATTTCTAGATATAAAGGAACCTATACTGATGAAGTAGTAACTTTCTCTTATTAATAGTAATATGACCCATATGAATATTAAATCGAACTAATGAATAGTAAACTCACCCATTAAATTATAATTAAAATGTATACATCTCTCTAGTGAAAGTATGATATTGTTATATCACAATAAAAGTAAGTGAATATTATTGATATTAATATATACGTGTTGGTATTTTTATAGGTCCTAATTATTTAATAAAGATTTTTTAATTAATAAATTATTTAAAATAAATTTTAATTTCTTGAAATGTATTCATAAATTAATATTTTTTGTCTTATAATTTTAGTATTTTTTGAGAACTTATTTAATGTTCTAAAGTTTTGTAAAATCTCTATTAAATTTGAAATATGTATTTTTCAAGTAAATGATGACTTTATTTATAAATTATATTTCACATTTATAAAATAATTTTTGATAAAATGGATTCCATTTTTTAATTCCACATGTAGAAAATGAGTAGGGTTAAATTTTTGGATATTTCTGAAATACATGAATTGTTAGTGAATAATAAATTAATGTAATTTACAATATAGATACATTATTAGCTAAATACACTACTCCTTGAAGCATTGATGATGTAGGAACCCTTGGTTTTAACTAAAATGCAGTAATTACTATTTTTAGTCACAAAACTAAACAATTTTTCTTTTCATTAAAAAATAATAAATTAATGTACAGAATAATGTGTAACTACACCTCTCCACTATAAAAACCACCCTCACCCCCTCTTCTCTTCACTCTTCAAAGCATTAAAAATTGTGAATCTTCTACTGAAATTGGATTCAATAGTATCTCCCCATGTACAAGAGCTCTTGTAATTTCCAAATGATGAAAACCCCTTCCCATAGGGAGGTTCTGAAGGAGATTAATAGTAGAGATAAATCTTCTTCCTATTTCATTCAATTTCATTTAAATTTATTTTCAATTATTATTCACCCCTTACCTCCTCTATCCAAATGGTTATTATAAATATAATATCATCAATATACTATAATTATATCATGTTATTGTATGATCCACTATAAATCTCTTTACTCTCTCTCTATTTTATTTAAAAAAGGAAATCGTCATTCGAGAGGTGCCGATTCACGACCTTCATGGATGACGAACTTTCATTCCAAAATTTCTCCTTAATGGATGGTTTAGATAACATATTTAGGGTTAAAATAGATTATAATATATGTATTATATCTTATTTAAGGGGTTTTAACCATTTTAATTACCTAATATTAAATAATAGAACAAAAGTAGTTCACTGTGATAAAAAAAACTGTTAAAATAAAGATAAACGATTATCTTTAATATGTTATCTAATGACTAATCCTATATTTTGAAAACCATAATAAATAACCACTATTAAAATTATTTATTTAATTAATAACATGAAATTCTAGTTCTGTAGAATTATACCAACATTACAAGAACACCATTACTTATAATCAAGCGAAACAATCATGAAATCAAGGAAAAAGAACACTTTATAATGACAGGATACGATATTAATAAATATCAATAGGGACATAAATGAACATAATAATTCTATAGTGTAAAATATATATGAAGATATGGTTCTTAAATACTTAATTAATTAATTTAATTTGATTATCCAATATGATTAGGTTATGTGCGGAACACATACGAACATAATTTAAGGTTTTCTCCGTGAACCTCCATTTTCCATTCAGGATTAATCTTTCTATCCCTTTACCCAAATTAAATTATTAATTAATAATATATACTCCAAAATTTTGTTTGGGGTTCTATATATATGTACATAAAATATTTATTATTTATTTTTATGGGGCGTTAAATTTTCTAAGAGGATCTTTCTCAACTTCATCCCGATAAACAAGCATGATTCAAGGGAACTTCTTAAATTCCTACATATTTTCATGGGAAATATATTAACCATATTAAGGCACAATTATTTGTATAAAATCTCTACATTCATTAAAAAATCTATATTAGTGCACTTTTTCTCTTATACATGGATATTTCCCAATGAACTCTTCATTTCAAATTAAAATAGAATTTCTCTAAAGAATTATTCGATGATTTTATAAGAGCATCTCCATAAATTTCAATAAACATGTTTTCATTATGTATAATTGGGATTAATATTTTATAGTATCATCTACCATATTTTATTGAATTGTTTATTATTAGTTTCACTAGGGATGTGCAATCTTGATCATATTCCTCATATTACTCTAAATGGTTATTGTTATTATTTATTGATTGTGTAATGTAATTTACATTTCATATGTTAGTATCAATAATAATGTATATGTTGATTATTTTTCTACCCTTTAATATGAGGCATAAAATTTATTGGAATTTGAATGTGACTGGTGGGGTCCTCTATAGCACCTCAATGCATCAGTAGGTCTTATGAGACAAACTAGGTTGGGGTTTTACCCATTTTGTATGGTGACATGGTCAAGGGATTGAAGGTATGTTTATGATGGACGAAATTATGCATTCCCTAATTTAATGGCCAATGTGATTATTCGAATAGTCATGTATCCATGGATATGTTTTATTATGGAATTATTTACTCATATTTTAATCCTACCATATTATGCTCATTTTTATGTTGTAATGGAATATATAATTTTATTAATTCATCATTACTTATTAATTATGCTTCCATTGTGTTACATACCCTTATTGAATATCTGATACCACCCCATTATTATGTTTTATTTTCCCTAAAATGTGAAGAACAATATCAGGAATTACAAATAGGGTTAATCTAAAAGTTTATGTGAAGATGATATGTCGTATTTCATTTTATATTGTAACGTAACAATTATTTTTGTTGCTGGATTTTCAATGATAAAAATTTATTTGTTCGTTCAGGATATGAATTCCATGTTTAAATTTAAATGTAATATAATAAGGAGATGAATATGGGAAACTTAGGTTAGGGTATTTATAGAAAGTCCTTCCCGAACACAATATCAAATCAAGGGGTATTGTGAAATACTCCTTGAAAAAACATACAGGAAAACTAAAATTATATTGGGAACCTCTAACAACTTAGTATAAAAAATGTCCAGTCACAATACAATCATCAATGAATAAAAGGGACCCACACACGTAATTCCCACATTAAAATCCTTGTCCGCAAGGAAAACCACACATTGGCCATCCACATCTAGAAACATGACCCTCCTCCAGATGTAGTCAATAAAAGAATTTATGGAATACAACCATTTGATGCTGAGTATGACATCATATGGTGGAATTTTTAGTAAGTTAAGATCCACATGGGACCGATGCGTCCCCGTCATCTATTTACACCCCCATCACATATCAAACAAGATGGTCTATCCTCCCACTAGCATAGCCAACGCTAGGGGAATAAGAATCTTTTATGCGTTTTGTCCCAGAGCATGGGATAAAGGTGGAGCAATAAAGAAGTGTGGATCTCTTAATTCAACCAAGCTAAAAAAGTGTACTAACTAAAATTATCAAACCCATGATGATCTCTACACCCTCTAGTATTTTGACTTCATTGCATGAAACTAAACACACATAGCTCATCTACATCTCTCTTGATGACCACCATCACAACCATGATCGGGTGGCAAAACCTGAACATGAGGAACATCCTATTTATGGAATCTACCTACTCTAGATCCCCATGGTTTATAAAAATCCTTATTCACCTGTTGGTTAAATGGTTTCACTGGTAACTGCTGCTGAGGATAGTGCTGAACATATCCACCTACACCAAACTGATCTTAGGGGGCCACATGGCATGATTTCTAGTGATGGCCTCAAACTCCACAACAGAAACACACATGCCTAATGAAACAAGGAATATAATGGAAAAAACATGACCCAAAATGATGAAAAAGAAGTTTCTGAATTCAAATTTCTACTAGTTGTATCCTCGAAGGTCCTGGTGCATGAGACCTACCACTGATAACTATGATCTTCAAGGAACCCTGCTGATTCCCTTCCCATAGAAAACCTCCTCACATGTTCATCCTCTTGATCACATTTTCTTCTTCTAATCCTTTAGATACATTGACTACATAAAAGGATTAGCGTCAAAAATGATAAAGGATGGTGTTCCACCTCAATATGTCTTTCATAAGAAAATTCATGTGGAAAATTATGGGAAAAACACCGAACATATTTTAACTTGATTCCCACCTCCCACACTGACATGCTCCCATACCGAAGAGAAAAAATCTCATTCCTCTTTATTTCCTACAAGGTCGATGAATGGAACTCTCCCCGAAACACCTAGATGTACACTCAAAAAAACATCTTCATCCTTCCACTCTCCCAGATATGGCATCCCCTACTAATGCACAACTCCCAGCATCAGACTGACTTCCAAGGGGAATGATTACACTATTGGGGCCCCGATCAAATAGAATGTGATCTCATGCTCCTCCAAATAGCTCTTCCTGCAAATCCGAGACACTTAACTCATTCTTCCCTAAATACTTCTATTGGAAAACACACAATGTACTCTACCACTAATTATTCTAATTAACCAGATCATCCCTATGATGATCAACTAGATCATTGTTTTAAACCTCAATTTCTTGATCCACACATGATTGATTAATATGATCCATATATTAAAGGAGTGAAATAACATCCTAATCCCAGTAGTGTGGAATTTTATTAATATTAATTTGAAGACATTAAATTAAATTTTAATAAATTTTAGTCATCCCAAAACAACCCAATTAAAAAAACAACACAAGTTATAATGAGGCATATATCTCTACTATCTATCTTGGCTACAAATAGCTCCACCTCACCTGGCTGTTCAATAATCTCAGGGCCTGTGAACTGGATCACTAGGGCCCTTAATTTTCATCTCATATCCAATCTCCCAAAATTATGTCACATATCAATGTAAATTCACACTATTTTCATACCACCCCATGAAATTATCAATGTTCCTAACTAAAAAATCTATCATATCTCTTATCCAATCCTCTGATACTACTATGTCATGATTCCCTCCCTCTAAAGATACCACAATGATGGGAGAGAGATAATGAACCCAAAGTCTTTCCACTAGTACGACCCAGTTGGTGACTAGCAGCAATGGATTATACATCTCATAATATGAGAGGTATTATCATATGTGATAATATTTGATTGGAGAGATAAGATTAATCATCCAAAAAATACTATATATAACATAAATAAAAGTGAAAGTCGATCCCCCATGCATGTACAATTATAAATGAAATTGATAATTTTCATTAAATTAAATACCCAAAAGTAAAGTTAAACCTGGGACATAATGACTGTTAAGTATTTGAGCAATTAATGTCCACCATGGTCTACTTTGTTTTCCTAGAAACCAGATAATAGTTTTATATAGGTAGGGTGGGAATACTAGTTTTCTCAATAGGAAAAATAGGGTCTCTCGTACACATGTCAATGAAGCATACTAATGAACCTTTAAGAAAATATTAGAACTAAAATTCACTAGTCATGGTATATTATCCATCAAAACCACACTAAGGCATCTTCACTAAAAAATAAACCATATAATATAATATAAATGTAATCACATAGATAATTGTAACGACCCGAAATTTTGAATAAATCTTGTTTCCTAATTTTGTGTGTTATTCTATTTTTTATACTCAACAAAACTATTTCATTTGATAACATGAGTATAATTAAAATGAGACTGTTGGGTTTTGACTGTAATATGACTATTGGCCAATATGACCACTGGAAACTAAACGTTTCGATTAATATCTCTAAATACAAGTAATATTGAATAATTATTATAGAAAGAAGATTCGATGGCCTCACCCAGTAGTCCTGGACTAATCGAAGCCCATCTAACAGCACTTGGGAAGGAGGTAGCACCACTGGGCTTTTCTCTAGACCAAACCCAAGCCGAACATCATCGTGTGAAGCTAGAACAGAATCGGCTTCGCGAGATGTTCAAACTAATAGAAATTACTACTCGTGCGATGTTGGCCGAGCCTCCCTCAGATTCTGTCACCTTAGCACACCTTACACTTAGGTCCTATGCTGGTGTGATAAGGGGCTATGTAAGGAGACCGTAACTTCCATGTCAAATCCTTTGTTTTAAATAAAAATTGGGATTTCTTCTTATGATGATGTTTATGACTTTTCAAATGTTCGGATAAATACAGTATGCATATTTTTGGTGAATTTTAGAAAAAGGATATTTTAAAAATGTTTAGGTAAACCTTAAATAATTAAAAATGTGTAATGATTTTCAAGAAATGGTCTTCTACAATTATATTCAGTATGAAATTTAGAGTCTAATAAGATCAACTTAATTTTTGATGAATTGTAAATTATGAATAGTGATTTTATGCTTAGGATTAGTTATGTGACCAAATGGATTAGTAATCTCACTTAAAGAAAGTATTAATATAATCTAGGCACCATGATTAAGTAATGTGATTCAATAAAATGGTTAAATAACGGTTTCATAAATTATTATTCAAGTATTAGTTTTTTAAGGTGAATAGTGTTTTTTAATTAAAAATTAAATTAAAAATATATATATAATTATTTTTATAAAATGGATTTCATTTTTGAACTCAGAAAATCGATATTATGTGAAGGCAATTTTTGGGGATTTTTCTGAAAAAAATGAATTTTCAGTGAATAGTGTATTTATTTAAAAAAATAAATTAACATTATTTAGAAAATTATTTTTATAAAATGTTGTTCATTTTTGATATCAGAGCATTGATATTTTGTTAAGGTGAAATTTTGGAATTTTTATGAGAAAGTTGAAATTTCAGTGAATAGTAAAAATACCATTTTAGGGTTTCGGTATGTTTAATGATATCATATCTTTGTCATGATGATGTCATGAGATATTTTATGGGTTGGCCGTCCAAAGGTGATGAATTATTGTATTGTGGGCCCCATGTGTCTTAACTCCATGGGAAATACCCTGGGAGAGCACATGGTTTTGAGAAAACCACTTTTGAGGTGTCCCTTGGCCATTAATGCCTTGTCTCCTCACTTTCCCTATAAATACCAAGCCATCAACTCATCTATTTCGACTCCCCACTCTCCCCCAATGATGTTCCAGTCTCATTACCTCCCAAGGAGTCCTCCCACGGTGCCCCCAAGCCCTCAAGGTCCCAACCATTGAGTTTTAAGAGTTACGTTTTAAGGTAAGGGATCTGACCTCTCTCTTTCTTTTCACGAAATCTCTTTTATGTAATTTGTCTTATGATACATGTTCTTATGTTAAATGATGTTATTTTATACTCCTATTACTTCCCTTTTCATGTTCAAATATTTATATATAACCTCTTACTCTCATTATTTCGTTTTATGAAGTTTTAAGTGGCGCCGTTAGGCTGCCGAAATTTTTGTAACAGATTCTTTCTCCCTTCTCATTTTTCAAGATCTATTTTCATGTAAATTATTTCAAGTTCCTTTTTATTATTTTGGGATATGATATAAAAATTTATCATACTGATCTTTTATGATCATTTGATGAGAGACCCCATTTGATCTCTTTAATTCAGTATTTTGAAGTTTTAAGTGGTGTCGTTAGGCTGCCGAATTTTTAAGTGGTTCTTTCACCTTTCTCCTTTTTCAACGTTCTAATTCCATGTCAAGTCTTGAAAGTTCCTTTTTATTATGTTGGGATATGATATTTATATCTATCATACTGATCTTTTATGTTCATATGATGAGATACCCTATTTTATCTCATCAATTCATTTTTTTTGAAGTTTAAGTGGCACCGTTAGGCTGCCGAATTTCTAAGGGGTTCTTTCACCCTTCTCGTTTTCAAGATCTACTTTCATGTCAATTATTAAAAGTACCTTTTTATTATGTTGGGGTATTATCTCTATATCTATCATACTGATATTTTATGTCCATATGATGAGAGACCCTATTTTATCTCATCAATTCATTTTTGTTGAAGTTTATGTGGCGCTGTTAGGCTGCCGAATTTCTAAGGGGTTCTTTCACCCTTCTCGTTTTAAAGATCTACTTTCATGTCAAGTCTTTCAAGTTACTTTTTATTATGTTGGGGTATGATCTATATATCTATCATACTGATCTATTCTGTTCATATGATGAGAGACCCTATTTGATCTAATCAATTCATTTTTTTGATGTTTAAGTGGCGCCGTTAGGCTGCCGAATTTCTAAGGGGATCTTTCACCCTTCTCGTTTTCAAGATCTACATTCATGTCAAGTCTTTCAAGTTACTTTTTATCATTTTGGGGTATGATCTCTATATTTATCACACTGATCATTTATGTTCATATGACGAGAGACCCTATTTGATCTCGTCAATCCATTTTTGGATGTTTTAAGTGACGTCGTTAGGCTACCGAATTCTCATAAGAGAAAATCATATTTTTGTCTTCCTTTCATGTTCTTCGTTTCATATGGTATATCATTAAAATTTCATTACCATGTTCTTAAATACTATATATTCTGTTCCCCTACTATTTTATGTATCATTTTTGAGTGGGTGACCCATGTCCCCTCTCATTTAAATGTTTTCTAAAACCATGTATCATAGACGTTATGCTGCATAGTTTTCGTCTCAAAATGCCTCCCTCATTATCTCAAAATTATTTTATGTTATTCAGTGAATTATCAAAGCTGTTATTTCCACATGGGTACCCACATATATATCAAAATAATCTATTTTAAATTCTGGGATTTACATACATGAAACCCGCTTTCCCTTTTCTGTGGGTTTAAAGTGACATAAAGATCATGTCTTTAAAGCAGTTATTAAAACATTATGATTATGAAATGAAACCCATTTCTTTTATGATATATGGGTTGTTTATGAAATGATTGATGATGATATATGTGTCTCACATGATAATAAATAAATGTCAAGGGTGCACCCAAATAGCGCTCCAATGCATTGGGTAAAGACTTAATCTCTAGAGATGACCATCTAGACTGATACCTTGGTGAACAACCTTGGTAATTTTTAATGAAACCTTGGGGGTGGACCTTGGTGAAACGAAATGATTGTCAATATTAAATTTTCTAGCCACATTTGAAAGTTATGAAATTTTTTTAAATTTATTATGATATATCTCATGATTTCTTTCTCATGCCTTAAAGTTCATTTCATGACCTTATTGAAGTATCTCAAGTTCACTTGTAAAATGTTTCACTTGTTTCCCGTACTGGGCCTTCTGGTCACCGTTTATTTTGATGTATGTCCCCAGGTTATGAGGTGCAGTAATGAACCTAGGATGAACATGAGGAGAAGCCTTTCAAGTGTTTATGAATAATGTTTTATGTTTTTATGTTTTATGTTCCTGGTTTCCAAGACACGAAACCATAAAGATCTTTGGTTTTGTAAAATGTAATGAATGTTTATGTGATAAAAAGGCAGGATTATATAGTAGGTATCAAAGGATGGTTTAGTTATTTGTGGAAATTTGGATATGAAAACTTTAGGAATAATCCTATAGAAAAGATTATATATAGGAAATCTTCCTGGTATTTTGGTGAGTATTGAGTAATGGGTTGCCAAGGAAATACATCCCCGTCTGGATACGAGTAGGTAGAGGTGGCTCTGGTACAGATGTACATACGGGTAAAACCCGAAAACACCGATTTGAGCTAGACTCAAATGAGAACTGTTACACGACAACGGGCCTTGCTGCACTCTTGGTTACGACACTCCTGGGGGATATTCTTTGGTAATGTCATATGCTTAGTATGAACCATTGTTAAAGGAATAAAGATAAAATAAAATAAAGATTCACATAATAAAAAATGATCATGGATAACCTAGATGGGAACCTAGTTGATCACTGGTTAGGGTATACTTTTCTTCTACACGTTATCCTTTTATGCTTTAAGTCCCTTTTCATGATTATTGGCTAAGTATTTAAGCCCCTAAATTATACTTTCTCTTCATAGTTAATGGTGGGAAATGGAAGAACATGTCCCAACAACCAATGTGATAGGAAATGCGATGATTTCCGTATTAATATGACATAGAGGATTTGGGAATTAAATGATTATTATTATTTTGGAAGACGTTCACTATTTTGGAGACCCTATATGATCGAAGTAAATAGATTACTATGGTATTTTCATTGTGGAGTAAGGTTGAATTATATTTTGATGAATAGATGAATTTATGGTGGACTTATAGAAATTTAGGTTACTTATGGAAATTATTAACCTATCTTGGGTAAAATATGTTTAGGTCAGCTACTTTTTTCATAAGAAGTTAGGAGTGGTTCATGTGATTTGGAGATGAACAATGAAGTTTATTTTGGAAGACTATGTTATCAAATTATTCTTGTATTTGGGTTTCAATCTTAGTTTGGTGTATTTTGAGGAATTTTAAGATCAATTATTTATGGAATGGTCTATAATGAACATTGGGTAGTACCATGGATCATTAAAGATTTAAAAGTAGTTTCCCTTCCGATGGTATTCTTTCTTTTTTGAAGAGTTGTTTTATCTTACCCTTTCTGATTTTGGGATAATGTTTAAAGGTATAAGAAATTGATAGTTAATCTTTTGTGTATTAAGTGACTCTCAAGAAGATGATTCTTGTGTTTTGATGAGACCAAGTGTTTTTTAATTCTCATCATTTGCAGAAAAGATTAGTTTTGGGTAGAAACTTATTAAAGGATGAAAATATACATGAAGGTAGGTATATTTTCTTATGTTTTTGTTCTATATAGTAAATGAATTCCTCAAAATTATGAAAAGGAATGTAAAACAAAAACGTTTTTGGTTTATGTTTCCTACTAGGTAATAAAATACCGTTTACACACATTATAAGTTTGGGATTTTATTATGGTTAACATTCTCCTAATCATGATCTCTATCAATCTCCCTCAGAACATGACCCTTTGTTTTTCTTCCATGTCCAAGTTTTCCTACATGGAATCCTAGTGTGCATTAACTCAGGTGACCTTTGTACTTCCCTTTCTTTGTTTTAAAGTAATAGTTTTACTGACTCCTTTTACGATGTGGGACGTTCAATGAAATTTCAAAAACCAATTTTAAAAATTGTGAGGACGCAATTTCTTAAGGGGGGAAGATTATAACGACCCGAAATTTTGAATAAATCTTGTTTCCTAATTTTGTGTGTTATTCTATTTTTTACACTCAACAAAGTCGTTTCATTTGATAACATAAGTATAATTAAAATGAGACCATTGGGTTTTGACTATTATATGACCATTGGTCACTATGACCACTAGAAACTAAACGTTTCGATTATTGTCTCTAAATACAGGTAATATTGGTTAATTATTATAGAAATAAGATTTTATGGCTTCACCCATTAGTCTTGGACCGATCAAAGCCCATCTAATAGAACTTGGGAAGGAGGTAGCACCACTACGCTTTGCTCTGGACCAAACCCAAGACGAACTTCATCGTGTGAAGCGAGAACCCAATCGCCTTCGCGAGAAGTTCAAACTAATACAAATTACTACTCGTGCGATGTTGGCCGAGCCTCCCTCAGATTCTCTCACGTTAGCACACCTTACACTTAGGTCTTATGCTGGTGTGATAAGGGGATATGTAAGGAGACCGTAACTACCATGTGTAATCCTTTGTTTTAAATCAAAATTGGGATTTCTTCTTATGATGATGCTTATGTCTTTTCAAATGTTTGGATAAATATAGAATCCATATTTTTCGTGAATTTTAGAAAAAGGATATTTTAAAAATGTTTATGTAAACCTTAAATAATTAAAAACGTGTAATGATTTTCAAAAAATGGTCTTCTACAATTATGTTCAGTATGAAATTTACAGTCTAATAAGATCAACATAATTTTTGATGAATAGTAATTTATGAATAGTGATTTTATTGTTAGGATTAGTAATGTGACCAAATTGATTAGTAATCTCACTTAAAGAAAGTATTAATATAATCTAGGCACCATGATTAAGTAATTTGATTCAATAAAATGGTTAAATAATGGTTTCATAAATTATTATTCAAGTATTAGTTTTTTCAGGTGAATAGTGTTTTTTAATTAAAAATTAAATTAAAAATATTTAGAAAATTATTTTTATAAACTGGATTTTATTTTTAAACTCAGAGCATCGATATTATGTTAAGGTAATTTTTGGGGATTTTTCTGAAAAAATGAATTTTCGGTGAATAGTGTATTTATTTAAAAAATAAATGAAAATTATTTAGAAAATTATTTTTATAAAATGGAGTTCATTTTTGAAATCAGAGCATTGATATTTGGTTAAGCTGAAATTTTTGAATTTTTCTGAGAAAGTTGAAATTTCAGTGAATAGTAAAAATACCGTTTTAGGGTTTCAGTATGTTTAATGACATCATAACTGTGTCATGATGATGTCATGCGATATTTTATGGGTTGTCCAAACAAATGTTATGAATTATTGTATTGGGGGCCCCATGTGGCTTAACTCTATGAGAAATACCATGGGAGAGCACATGGTTTTGAGAAAACCACTTTTAAGGTGTCCCGTGGCCATTAATGCCTTATCCCCTCACTTTCCCTATAAATACCAAGCCATCCCCTCATCCATTTAGACTCCCCGATTTCCCCCAACGAAGTTCTGGTCTCATTACCTCCCAAGGAGTCATCCCAAGGTGCCCCCAAGCCCTCAAGGTCCCAACCATTGAGTTTTAAGAGTTACGTTTTAAGGTAAGGGATCCGACCTCTCTCTTTCTTTTTAAGAAATATCTTTTATGTAATTTATTTTATGCACCATGTTATTATGTTAAAGGATGTTCTTTTATACTCCTCTTACTTCCCTTTTCATGTTCATATAATGAGATATCCCCTCTAACTCTCATTATTTCGTTTTATGATGTTTTAAGTGGCGTCGTTAGGCTGCCAAATTTTTTGTAACATATTCTTTCTCCCTTCTCATTTTTCAAGATCTATTTTCATGTAAAGTATTTAAAGTTCCTTTTTATTATGTTTGGGTATGATATCTAAATATATCATACTGATCCATTATGATCATATGATGAGAGACCCCATTTTATCTCTTTAATTCAGTATTTTGATGTTTTAAGTGGCGCCATTAGGCTGCCGAATTTTTAAGTGGTTCTTTCACCTTTATCCTTTTTCAATGTTCTAATTCCATGTCATGTCTTGAAAGTTCATTTTTATTATGTTGGGGTATTATAACTATATCTATAATACTTATCTTTTATGTTCATATGATGAGAGACCCTATTTGATCTCATCAATTCATTTTTGTTGAAGTTTAAGTGGCGCCGTTAGGCTGCCGAATTTCTAAGGGGTTCTTTCACCTTTCTCATTTTCAAGATCTACTTTCATGTAAAGTCATTCAATTTCCTTTTTATTATGTTGGGGGATGATCTCTATATCTATCATACTGATCTTTTATGTTCATATGATGAGAGACCCTATTTTATCTCATCAATTCATTTTTGTTGATGTTTAAGTGGCGTCGTTAGGCTGGCGAATTGCTAAGGGGTTCTTTCACCCTTATCGTATTCAAGATCTACTTTCATGTCTAGTCTTTCAAGTTCCTTTTTATTTTGTTAGGGTATTATCTCTATATCTATAATACTGATATTTTATGTTCATATGATGAGATACCCTATTTGATCTCATCAATTCATTTTTGTTGAAGTTTAAGTGGCGGTGTTAGGCTGCCGAATTTCTAAGGGGTTCTTTCACCCTTCTCGTTTTCAAGATCTACTTTCATGTCAAGTATTTCAAGTTCCTTTTTTTCATGTTGGGGTATGATCACTATATATATCATACTGATCATTTATGTTCATATTATGAGAGACCCTATTTGATGTCGTCAATCCATTTTTGGAAGTTTTAAGTGACGTCGTTAGGCTGCCGAATTCTCATAAGAGAAATCTTATTTTTGTCTTCCTTTCAAGTTCTTTGTTTCATATGGTATATCATTAAAATTTCATTTCCATGTTCTTAAATACTATATATTCAGTTCCCCTACTATTTTATGTATCATTTTTGAGTGGGTTCCCCATGTCCCCTCTCTTTTCAATGTTTTCTAAAACCATGTATCGTAGAAGTTATGCTGCATAGGTTTCGTCTGAAAATGCCTCCCTCTTTATCTCAAAATTATTTTATGTTATTAAGTGAATACTCAAAGCTCATATTTCTACAGGGGTATTCACATATATATCAAAATTTTATATTATAAATTATGGGATATACATACATGAAACCCGCTTTCCCTTTTCCGTGGGTTTAAAGTTACATAAAGATCTAGTCTTTAAAGTAGTTTTTATAACGTTATGATTATGAAATGAAACCCATTTATTTTATGCTATATGGGTTGTTTATGTAATAATTTATGATGATATATGTGGATCACATGATAATAAATGCATGTCAAGGGTGCGTCTAAATAGTTCTCCAATGCATTGGGTAAAGACTTAATCTCTAGACATGACCTTTTAGACAGATACCTTAGTGAATAACCTTGGTAATTTTTAATGAAACCTTGGGGATGGACCTTGGCGAAATGAAATGATTGTCAACATTAAATGTTGTAGCCACATCTTCAAGTTATGAAATTTTTTATTTTTATTATGTTATATATAAGGATTTCTTTCTCATGCCTTAATGTTCTTTTGAGGACTTTATTGAAGTATCTCAAGTTCACTTGTAAAATGTTTCCCTTGTTTCCCTTACAGGGCCTTCTACTCACCCTTTCTTTTTATGTATGTCCCTAGGTTATGACATGCTGTAATGAACCAAGGATGAACATGAGGAGAAGCCTTTAAAGTGTTTAATAAGGATGTTTTATGTTTTCATGTTTTATGTTCATGGTTTCCAAGACACTAAACCTTAAAGATCCTCGGTTTTGTAAAATGTAATGAAAGTTTATGTGATAAAAAGGCGGGATGCTATAATAATGGTACCCCTCACCACTTTACCATTTGTATGCCGCTATCACATCCAATTTTGTACATCCTCGAACTCCCATCTCTTCTATAAAACACAAATCCCCCACAAGAACAGTCCGAAAATACATTTCCCACTTACACCTGGGCTCGTCGCACCACAACCATGGCCGCATCACATCTCCTCTGTAGACACATGGGATCATCGACCCAGAAGCACAACAAAAACAAAACCACTTACAAAACTAGAGTAGTAGAGTAAATAAACATGTAGGAAATCAACATCATACCCTACTACCACTATGAAATACCCCCACTAGAAGCCACCTCACATGAATGTCCATATCACATCTCAATAGAAAAAACCATGGCCACCACCCCATGAGAACGATCACATCTCATCCAAAAAATGTAAGGATATTACAAACACCATCTAATGAAATAGTAGCCCTAAAAATATCATAGCAGGTGAAATACCAAATCTCCTAGGAGATAGAGATGGGAACAGTGGGTACCCAACCATCTGTACTACTAACCAAATGTTGGGAAAACACTCACCGTAAGACTATGCGGGTGTGGGAGGATTGTCCTCAATGTGGGAGGGGTGTGTATAGAAATCCATAGAATATAAAAGTATATATATATATATATATAATATAAAACAGTCGATCTCAACATATGTGTTCCTAAAAAACCAACCAGCTCACAACACTATGATTTTTTCCTCCTCTAAATGAAGAAAAACACACTACAATCCATGATGCACATTAATGTTTTCAACCAATTTCATTTAATCTTCTCATTAATTTCATTATTTTAGATAGAAAACATTTAAACACACAACCCACCATTTAATTATTCATTAACCATTTTAATCCCATTAAACAATCCAAACCATGTTATTAAAATCATTATTAATCATTTATTCCATCACTACATTGGAATCTAGCACAAAACTTCCACAACCTCACCACACCCAAGGCATTAATGACGAACCACCACAATTCCTTCAAATCATGGAAAAACAGAACCACCCCACCACCCAAATAGAATATCTAAACAAACCCTCATCCCCACATTCCCTAACCACACATCATTCTCACAAAATCATAGTCAAACCATACAATACATCATGATTATATAATAGGTTTACAAATTGACTTTTAGAACATTACTCATTATTTTAGGGGTGTTTTAACAGACAACATAATCCTAGGGATCCCATTTCATTATTCCAATATAAATGGTCAATAAATTTAATTTTTATGATTATATCACAACAATCACAAAAATTAGAACATTCACAACACATATCATCCAGCAAAAACAAATCCCCTAATGACCACAATTTTCAATATCACAACAACCTAACACAATACAAAAAATCAAAAATAATATCAAGGCTATAAAATAATTCAAATAAAAACCAATTTAACCCTTTCAATTTGAATTTAACTAATTATTTCTCTTTGGTTAAACCTAAAATAACATAATCCATATCTAAAAAAAGAAAACCCCTATTACACGATACAATATATTGTGAAACAACAGAGTAATGACCACAATGAAGCTTTTTAGACTCACAAGTCCGGGCAGGGTGAAAACGAATGACCGAAAAATAAAAATGCACTATGATAAAACACCTCTCAACCATAGATGGAACACAAAAACACTACCTGGACCAATGGAGCAAATTAGGTGGAATAGTGCTTGAAGAACTTCTTGGGGTTCCCTGGGTTCACTCAAAATGAGAGGAATAAGAATCCACAACTGAATGAATGAAAATTATCTAGGATGGAACTTTTAAAACAACACTACATCAGGGATTTAAATGACATGTAATCCCCTTTCACGTCAAGTAATCTTTATGGTTTTATTTCTCTAAAAAATTCACCCCCTTTTTCTTTTTAACCCAAAAAATCTATACATAATAAACAAGCCTCACCCAAGCCATAAACCACCATAATGCATCATGTAATAAACTTACAAGTTGTTTATTTCATGTAGTTGTTATGTTACACCTCCATATTCCACTGAAAACTCCCAGAACCTCCACTAATCACCTCTGATAACCAAAACTATGAATGTAATAAACCAGGAGGGTGCAAAATGTTTTTCGTTCTTTTTCACTATTGGGAGTTTGGGTGTTTATTTTATATTCTCTTTCTGGTAATTTGTTGATGTAATTAGGGATATTAATACAAGTTTGACTACAGGTGTTATCTCATTTCGGGGTTATCTTTGATCATAATGATATGTATCTATTTCTTCTACGATGTTTTTGTGGAAAAGATATTCACAATCTACCTTGTGTGATGACATGTGCTAGTGTCCAATCCATTATGATCTGAAATACCATTCAATCATTGTCCGGATAGGATTAGGAATATTAGAAATAGGGTACTTAGACCAATTTCTAATAATAAAATGCATTAGAGATATAGGATAAAAATATTTCCTTGATTTCAGCATAAGTATTTCAGATATTTTTGGGAATTAAGAGGTAGTAAGGAGAGGATACCTATCCAACTATCTTCCCAATGATCCTTAAGACCCTAAGTGTATTTTTTTTTGGAAATTATGACTTGGGGATTAGTTATATTATTTCCATACATTTTATTTTGATGGGATGAAATCCAATATTTTGTATTTATCTAATGGGTTCAATTTTATTATATATCTTGTATAAGTGTAGATATGAGTACCCTTTCTAATTTATTAAGGTTGACTACTCGGGTTTTATAGCATCATGCCTCTGATAAGACATGATAATTGGATATAGGAGGAATATGATGATGAACCACAATTTGAAAATAATGATATGGACTATAATCTGGTTGAGGTTGTCATTTTTGTGGTCCACTCTCTATGATAGGATCATACACCCATTCCTGTAAAACATCTATTTGTAGATCCTAAGAGGGATAAATTTTGGATTTATTTTATGGAATTTCATTACTATAATCCATCATTATTACAAGGATAAAATGACCCTCAAGAGACTAAGGATTCATTGAGATGGATTGAGATTTTATATAAATTCCTGGAAACACTTGGTTCTATTAAAGTGAACATTTCCACCTTCAAGCAAAAGGGGCATAGTAAAAAATTGAGGGAAAAGATGGTGATAGAAAGGAATCAGAGTGCTTATAGTGGATAAAAATTATTTATATTTTAAATAACTTATTCTATCCAATGTATATGGTTTATATAAGGATATATATTTTTTCAAACTGAAGTAGGTGGATATGATAATAATAGAATATGAAAATCACTTTTTTTTATCGTATTTAGTTTTCACTAGAGAATATATCAAATGAGAATTTGAATATCGATGGATTGAGATTCAAAATTGTAATGATATTAATTATTAGGTTTTATTGATAAAGCTCTTTTCTTAGACTGTTTTGTTGGATACAAAATTGATGGTTGAGTTGAAGTTCATAGGAAAGGTAGGGTTGATGGGAGTTCCATTTTCTCCCAGTGGTAGTTCTATAATCTACATTATATAAAGGGGGTAGTGTTTCAATTCTCATGGTGGCTCACAAATATGGGGTTCTTCTAGATCTCTTAAAATCCATGGCAGAGGCACTTTTATTTTTTAACAGTCTAGAATTACAGGAACACTAAATGGGTTTTCATTGAAGAACCTGAGGTAGGTGATTCCTCCTGTTGACCAGGTCCCTTGATGAAGTCTTTTAATGTTTATTCTCCTCCACGTAGTGTTATTAGATCATAAGCACAACAAAATTAATACATTACAATCATATGTTTCCTGATAGAAGATGTTGTGGCCACAAAAATAAAAAATTAATCTTCTTCACATAGTAGATGACTCTCTAGAGGAATTAGATACATGTGTAGTAACCATGATAAGTACTATCACTATAACATCATTTTTAGTGACTTCTATATACGATATTGTTTCATCTAATTCATTTATTTCAACATGTATGTTGAGTATAATAAATATTCCTCCAATTAATTTATCTTATGTTATATATGTTTCTACCCCCTTAAAATGAAAAGAGAGAAAGGTCTGTGCTGTTCTACAGGTTTCCTCTCTTTATCAAATATTTATTATACTTGGGTATTTCTAGTTTTCAACATGAAAACTCTTGACATCATTATTTAGATGGATTGGATTATTTATAATAATTCTGGAATTGAATTCTATCTCTAGTGGGTCACCTTTACAACCCTCGATGGGGTGTGCCATATCATTCATGTAGAATAGGACCTGAGGTCAAGTAGATATGGGTAATATTATATAGATTTTTTGAAAGTGATATCTTCATTTTCTTCTCACTTTGAGTGATAATATTTGGGTGGTGATATACAACCAGTATTTATCGTGCTTCCCAAATTTTTTCATTTTGACTTATATGGTTTTCCACCTATAAGGGAGGTATATTCTTATTAATTTAGAACATGGTACTAAGACAATATAGTTTTCTTCTTACTCTACAAAAATAGAAAAAATTAATGAGTTGAAGACTCATTTGGTTGATTTGATAAAGAAATTCATTATGTGACTGAGTTTATCACTTTGGGTGTATCATATTCTCTTTATTAAGGAAGTCGATTGGTCACTTCACTTTTTTTACAACTAAAAACACCATTGAGTTACGGAAATTAACAAATTTATGTTTCCACGTATTAATGATCTTCTTGGCCAGTTAAAAGGGGTGATGTGTTTTTTTTGAAGATGGGTCCTTGATATGGTTTTTATCAATTTATAATAAAAGGATCTAACATTAATAAAACTACCTTTCGAGGAAAGAATTTCGATTACGAGTTCCTTATAATTCTATTTGGTCTAAGAAATTATATTCCTGTATTTATGGATTTAATGAAACTCATTTTATATTGATACCTTGATACCTTAATGGTAGTCATTATTGATGAAATCATTATGTAATATAAGTACGAGGAGGATCTTGCGTGTCATCTAAGAGATGTTCTTGAATTTCTAATAAATCGTTGAAGTTCTTCCAAGTTATAGAAATGTAACTTATTGATTCAGGAAGTGACATTCTGAGGACATGTGTGGCCATAAGATAGTATCAAAGCTGATCCTAAGAAGGTGAAAGATGTTATGAAATGGGAATAGTTGCATAATTTTTTAGATGTTTGTATATTATTGGGTTTAGATGGATGTTATCACTACTTCATAAACTATTTCTCAAATTTTTATTCATCGATGAATTCCCTACCTCAGAAGAGAATAAATATTTATCAAGATGTTAAATTATTGAGTCTATTAATTGATGTGAAACATATTTTGAAAACTATACTAGTGTTGAATCTTCAAGAGGTTGGGCATGGTTATGTGGTATGTTTTGGTGAATCAAGTTCATGTTTGAGTTATGTTATAAGGTAGGGTGATTTTGTGGTGGCCTATGGATCTCAGTAGGTTAGGCCACATGAAAATAATTATCTGACCCATGACCTTGAACTCCAAAATGTGATCCATGCACATATGATTTAGTAGAATTAACATTTTAGAGAAAGTATTACTATGTATTACAAACCCAAGTATTCGAGTTATATATTCTCTAAAAAATATTTAAAAGTATTCCAGTTGTGTTCGGTGGAATACATGTAATTTTCTGAAATTGACATCACCTATACCCCTAGGAAAGGGAATGTCATCAAAGATGCTTTGATAAAGACACTTCTAACCCATCCAAGAAATAATCAGTGGAAGAGTGGACCATTAGGGATTTTTTGATAGTTTCATATTGGTGTCTAGGTGTTAGGGGATGAGGTTGTTTTAAAAATTATTTAGTTAAAATCCACACTTCTAGAAATTATTCTTTATGAACATGAACATGATCATGAATTATATAGCATTATAGACTCTCTTTTGGTGGAGAGACTGTTGTTCAGTGGCCATTATCCACGAGGGTTATTAAATGTTTTCAAATTCATTTTTTTTATTAGGGGTGCGGAATGTTGTGAGATTGGAAATGATAACTCTGAATGGTATGTGAACCCAGATACTAGAAATATGTTCTATAAAAAGTTGCGATGGTTCGCGAGGCTTGGTATGGGACAAGTCATTGATGATGATTTTTACTCTTGTTGTCATATGTTCCAACAGGTCAAGACCAAGAATAAGGGACCTTTAAGATATATTTATCCACTTCCTATGCTGACTTGGACGTGGGATGAGATCCCAATTTACAATTTGGATTGGTCTCTGTATACCTATAAAAATAATAATTTGAGATGGTTTGTGATTAATAAGTTTAAAAAATCAGCTCACTTCTTACACGTTTGAGATTCAACCAATTTCAAGGGGTTGATAAATATCTATGGGAAAGAGATTTTTTTATATAGTTTATTATGTTATTATATTTGATAAATATCTCTATTTAACTTATTCTTATTAGAGAGTACTTTGGGAGGCATTGGGATTTATAATTACTCTGACTACGGTATACCATGCATAGTAGGATGAACATACAAAGACGGATATATAGATTCTTGAGGATATTCTTCATGATATAGTCTCCAATTTCAGTGGGGTATATGGTAAATATTTGGGACTAGTTGAGTTTTTTTATAACAGTAGATAACCAATTGCGATAAAAATGGATAATTTTGAGGCATCATATGGATACCCTTGAAAATATCCATTTTGTTGGTCATAGATTAGTGAAACCCCCATGGTTGGACCGATCATGGTTTAGGAGATGAAAGTAAAAATTTAATTGATACAACAATGGATGATGATATAAGAGATCAAGTATAAGTCTTATTTTGATCTTCTTCATGGAACAATGAAATATTTAGTTGGTGATCCAGTGTTCTTAAAATTATAGCCTCATTTGAGTCATCAATGGCTTGGGATGAAATGAATGATCTCTTAAATTTGTTTGGACCATTTAAGGTTGTTGATAAGGCAGGGAATGTGGTTTACAATTCTAATCATCATAAATAGTTGACATTGATACATTACATGTTCCATGTACCATAGTTACGAAATTATAATTCGGGATCCATCTCATGTCCTGAGTTAGATTGATATTTATGTTGATCCCGACTTATTAGTACTTTAACATGAGGTATGGATAGTTGATTCTAAAACTATGTTACATTTTGGAATTGTGATATATTGGAAAAAATGGATAATGTAGAACAGTTTTGATACATAGGAGGCATGTGAGGGAATTAAAATGATTAGAGAGTGGAGTGATTATCTTTTTAAAATGTATAATTCTTGATAGGATTTCTAGGGATAGAGTGTGTCTATGGTGAGATGGTTGAAACATCCACCTACTATTTTCAGGTACTCATCACCCCTAATTTTATATCATTAATTATTTAGATATTTTCATAGATTATTTTGGGAAGATATTTGAATATTTTGGAATTTTCTAGGTAATGTATGTTTGGAGCATGGTTTTCCAAAACCGTGAACCCATAAATAGAAAACCATAAAAAACAAAATAGTGTGGGTTTCTAGGTTTAGTGCATGGTTTGAAAATTTGTGGTCCACCTAATATAAACTATGCACCGCAAATTAGGGTAATACAATTTGGAAAACCATTTATCCATTCCTAGAAAACAATGTGCAAGTAATTATTTTATTTTGAAAAGTGATTTAAATTTACCAACCCCCCCCCCCATTTCACCCACCCTCTTAACAAAAACACTTAAAATATTGATTTCTTAATTTTATAATTATCAAAAATACTCATTTCCCCCTACATACCATTTTTAAATCAGATTAATGCTAGGTGAATTTTGTTATATCTCTACCCATTTTGAGTTCTTCCCCCATTCCTTCTCTCCCACTCTCTTCTTCTCTACTTCCTAAGGTTTGTCAGATATAATTTTTATTGAGATATCTAATATTCTTCATTTAGATCTCAAATATAGGTTTTATAATTAAACCACTACTGCTTACATTTTTCATTGGAGTTTCCCACTGTGGTTGTTGTGTTATGTGATATTGTGATCTATGGTATGTAGTTCTACATCAGTTTTTCCAATTTATTTGACCAAAAAATGATTGAATTTTTTAATTGAATTAAATTATATTTTAATTCCCCATTTTGATTCAAATTATAATTTATATTGAAATGGAATGGTTTTGGGCGGGTACTTACAATTCTATTGAATTTGGGTGTGATTTGGATTTGATGGAAATTGTGGAATTTTATTTGTAAATTGATTTAGAGAAAGTGAATTAATTTTTTTAACAATAACCTATTTGTTTTATCCTAGGAAAAAGAATAAATTTATTTAAAACCCATGTTTATGATTTAAAGGAAAACAGATATATTAAAATAGAAAATGAGACAATTGTATTTTGACTGTTTTGATATAATTTCCCATTATTTTTGTTATTGGATCACATGAAAGTCTAATTATTTAGTGTCTTATTTGTGAAATATGTGACTTGATAGTAATTAATTAGAAATATATTTGCACTATGATACTCTAAAAAATAAATAACTCAATAGATCATATCTCCATTAGGATTTTAAGGAGTCATATCTGACTAGTTTTTGAGGAAAATGTTTTCAAATTTCCACAATCACTATATGTGTGTCCGATTATCCCAAAAAATAGAGATATTATACCTCTTGGAATATGAACATGTTTCTCATTTTGGAATTTCTAATATATATTTATTTTATGTTATTTTTGAAACTAAATTACACATTCTTTGTGAATTTATATAATTTTTTTATATAAAAGTTTTATGAAGTAATTTTTTTGAAATGTTTCCATCAATTAACATGAAATGATTATTTTTTAATAAATATATTTTGGTGTTTTACTTGCCATTTTTATTTAAGATTGATATAATTATCTGGTTAATTATTGATGAATCATATTATAAAACTCTTTTTGGGACCCGAATGATATTTTATCATACACCCTTCCTTTTACATTTAGTGTTTGTATATTTCCTTCTTCCAGGTTCAAGTAAGTTGAAAGTGCCCTTGGATTTGGTGATTGTTGTTAAATATAGTGATATTGGATTATTGTGTCAATTAGAACACAACATGTCTCCTTAATCTTTCATTTTTGTACAGTGTCAATGTACATTTGTTTTTTATACATGTTTGACACCTTGTATAGTCTCTTTTGGGGGTTTACATTGAGCATGTTGAAATATGTATATTTCTCCCACTTTTTTATGTGAATAAATAGTTTCCACTCAATAATGTAATATGATAGGTTCTATTCTCCAAATTTCAAGGATTTTGAATTCTCAATGGTCTATGTTAGGACCAACTCGGTCATTTGGGTACCATTGTAATTAGGTGAGTCTGTGACATGTTTGGGGATAATGAAGGACTTCACATTTAGTCTTTTATATTGTTACTTGGGATGAATTTTTTTTTATTAATACCT
The DNA here is from genome assembly GCA_963277665.1 of Viscum album. NCBI lineage: Eukaryota > Viridiplantae > Streptophyta > Magnoliopsida > Santalales > Viscaceae > Viscum > Viscum album. Next base: position 2,084,822,621 of record OY728119.1, read on the forward strand.
TGTAGTGTCAATTAGGGGGATAATAACAATTATATATTTACATATATTGTAATTTAGGTGGAGATGAAAATTGAACTACTTTTGACAAGAGTTCTTATGAAGTTGTCAAAAGAATTATTAACAAAATAAATGAGTTATATTGAATTCCCACATTTTATGGTAGTTGTTTTTATTATAGATAATAATTTTAATATATCAATGGGATCTAATAGGTGATAGATTTATTATCCACACACTCAAAAAAACTAATGGCTTACTATATAGTTTATGGGTCAATCAATGTCAATTTTCTTCCATGATAAATGGAAAAGGGAAAAAAATAAACATCTATCAATACCTTATTTTTAATGATTGAAGAGGTGGATAGTATAGGGATATTATTAGTATTTATTTGTTTTAAAAAATCTACATATTTAATTTTTTTCAAAAGGTAAATCAATATACTGGGAAATGTGTGCAAGATAACATATATAATATGTTGTTAAATAATATTAAAATGGGTAGAATTATTGTGGGAAGTTATCTTAGTTAGGATGAATCATTCCACATGGAATAGATATAAAAAAATATTGAAATTATTATTAAAATTATATTTTATGATGGATAGAGACTCTGATATTGATGTTGGAAGATTGATATAGTGATGAAATATTTAAATACTATAATATAAGTATTTTTTAATTTTTTATACCATATAAATAATGTGTAAGATTTTTTAAATATCATTAAAAAGCACGTAAGAATTAATATCCACTAGGTAATAATGATTCTTGTGGCACATAAAGAGGATTTTGGATTTTAAGGATGATTTAAGTGTTGTTTAAGGAATAATTATATTCAGTATAAGGATTATTCAATATGTTTAAGAAAATATCCAAAATATATAGTGATCAACACTTATAAAAATTCTATAGATTTTTATAGATTTAAATTTAGAATTTTAGGATTGTTTATACTGATTATTAAATAAATTTACGATGATGAAAATGAATTCATTCAATTTTATGATAATAACAAACACCTAAAATCATTATTTATTCTAGGTATATATTAATACAATAATTATCATAATGTATCATGAATAATATAAAATAAATAGGATATTTGAGTGGTATTTCAGTTTTTAAAATTTATTTTTAATGTAATAATCATATTGATGAAATACTAATTTAATGGTAAAATAGATTTTTATTCAAATTTAATTAATCATGATGATTGGTTAACCATGATTGTAGATTTAGAATACTTGTAAAATTTGACAATGTAGTTGATGTATAGAGTTCCAAGATGGATGTTATTATATTTTTTTCAAGATCTGGTTCCACTAGAAAGAAACAGCAAAGAAAAAATTTTCAACTTCTATTATATTTTTATATAGATATTATTATTTTTAATTTTTTGATACTAAGGATTTATTTGGGAAGGGAAAAAATATCTTCTCTCTACTCTATAAAATCAACGAGTTTAGTTTTATAGAGTTTAAAATGATATGAATGGAAATGAAAATGTCATTCTGTAATTTTATTATATATTTTTATTTAAGAAAATAGTATCCAAGCAGTTCATGATATGCATGTAAAGCTGATTTTATTGGATTTCATGTTATCTCTTTCTATATTTCTATTTTTTGATGTTTATAAAATACCTAAAAAAATTGAGTGGACACTAATTAGAGAATATTATATGATGTGAGAAAATATAAATTTTCCAACAAAGAAGAAGGATTTAGTGAAAAAAATAGTGTGGGTTGAGAAAAAATTAATCTCTAGAAGAAGAAAATGATGAGTATTTATCTTACGAAGATGTGGTAAAACAAAAAGGTATTGAAGAATAAATTAAGATTAAAAAGTAGAAGTCGGTTCAAAATTTAGTTCATACGAAACCAAAATTTCCAGAATTTTGAGAAAATGATGATATAAGTAGTGTAACTATAAGGTGATTCATTTTAATAGAATGAGAATACACAAGTGTTCGATATCTTTATCACCCAGAATAGTTAAAATTATTTATATTTAGTATATACTCCCCAAATAGGATTTTTTTATGATAATTGATAACGTAGTAAGAATGGAAAATTGCATTATTTTATACTAAATATTTAAAGAGATAATACTTCATATAGTTTTTATTTCAGTTTCCCACTAACCATTTTCCATGGACAACTGGAAATATTGATAGAGAATATTCCTTGAGTTCGAAATAGTATTTATTTATGATAAAAAGACATTCAGACACTTTGAGTTGAAGAAGATGATATAGTTACTAGATACAGTGGCATCCATATATTTATTACTTGTAATTACCCATGAATTATATATTTATATATTCAATATCCTTTTAAATTAATATTATATAAATTAATATTAGAGGTTTGAAAGCCAATCATCTTATTTCATGAAATATCCTCCCAATATAAAGTAATGAAATACCCATTTTCTATTATTTATAGACATTACAAATGTAAAACCATTCGTTTATACCTAGGGAAAGGAATAATTATAATACATGATCTCATGTTATCAGCAAATGTAAACAAGGGTAATATTAATAAAACATGGGCATAAGGGAATGTGAATATAAGAATAACTTTTTAAGACTATAACCTTGATATCATATATCATAAATTAGGGTCTTGGAATAAATCTCTGTAGTTTATAAAATATGAATCTGAAATTAATCACCTAAAAAGAGGCATGAGGACAAAAAATTAACATAAGACTAAGATTTATGGAATATACATATGTATAGAAAACCTTATATCAAGGATACCCACCAAGACATTCGTAACATGTTAGTCTTGGAATTACAACCTTATACCAAATTTGTGATTTAGACAACCTCTCAAATCTCATACATTTTGTGCTTGGGATAACCTCATGTGTACCATATTGTTTGGGCTTGGGGTATCCTCTCATGTACCATCTTTCTGAATTGGGATAAACACGGATAAAACCGTTAATCTCATAGAACATTTATCGATATCTAATGAATTAAAGGGAGATAAAGGTCCCAACAATCACACAATCAATACATTTTGATCCAACAATATCATAAAGCATTCATACTTTCAAACCACATATAATGGAAATGGTATTCATGAGAATTTCATTATTTTATAACTCATAGAAAGGGTAAGAGTTTTTGAATAATATTATTAATTAATTATAACATAACCAATGGAGCAGGAAAGGGTTTCATAAAAATATTTTACTTATAATTATAAACCATACATATAAAGTTAAATTATGGTACAATTGGATCATATACACTGTAAAACATAACCAACACCAAATGTTGATATCATTGATGATAAAAAATTCCATAAATATATCATTGAAACATTATTGAGGAAAATAAAAATTCTATTTTGAAATAAAATATATTAAAACATGGAAATTTATAAAATATTAATGAAATGATTTTATTTTAATTTAATAAGGGATAATTTTAATGTAACAATTAAATCATTGAGTGGTCATGATAGAAGAAATACCATTCATGTCATACATGATAAAATGAATATTACGTTCACATTGTAAATAAACTTTCACATGTTTATTATTTTAAAAATGTCAAGTATATTTATTTTAAAACTCATTAAAAAAATTTAAAAATTTGTAAAAATTTATTTAAAGTGAACTAACACCAGAAGCCAATAGATGGTGTGTACTGATAATTGATTTAATATGATTACAATGAATCAAGTCCTGAAATACCGAAGATTTTAGTAGTCTTGGTAATCTATATACAAACAGGATTATTTTTAAAAAAACATTAAATTATTTATAACATAATTTTTTTCTTCTTCCTAAATAAATACCTTGAAGGGTAACTTTTTTCCATGTAGTAATTCCTTGCACATTTTTCATAGTACGCTTCTTGGATTATTGGTCAATGAATAATAATAATGGCGAGATCAATTGATCAATAATGGAAAGAGATAGCAGAAACAATAAATAATCTATGATAAGAGTAAATATGGAATGAAAAATAACTAAACACCCATTCATTGTAATCAATAAAAATAATGCATGTCCGCAAACTATATGGAAAGGTAATAAATGAAAACACATTCCATTTTAATAACTAGTTAACAAAAAATTAATATTTAATGCTATGAAACTAAAACACCTTCCCTTAAATAATTTAATTTCAAATGAAATGTTTCCAAAGATATGTTGAAAAAGATTTATGGGTGAATAATAAATGAAACTAAATGAGTAAAATGATTAATTATTAGACTCCATGTTTCCTAAGAACATGGTACCTTTATCATTAAGACCTTTCACAAGATTTTTTAAAAATAACAAGTATGAAACAAACTAAGGTGGGTATCTAAATGACTCATCACATGAGACTACAGATGCATTGAGGGGTTATATATAACTGGGCCCCACCCAGGTCATACCATTCCAAAACATTCCTCATATATCAAATTATCTGTTTAAAAATGTTCTTTATCAAATATCGTTATGGAGTATGAGATAAAAATTAATCAATATTTACCCACATAATAAAATATAATTCAAATTAAACACTACTAAATAATTCTATATGACTTAAGAAACGAATATATCAATGATTAATGATATAGTGAAATAGGGGAAATTTAGTGTTCAATGATCAACGCAATATGAATATTTCAAGGGGAAAAAGGAATGAAGGACCTGAATATGAATACTATCCATTGAAAAATAAATTATAAAATATATTGGAGAAGATTAAGGATGGTATCAATAAGACATAACCCAATTAGATTAAAATAAATGGTTTTTTGTCATTTATGAATAAAAATATAATAAAAAGAACTTTTAAAAACTCTCTTGATGAAAATATCATTTTATTTTGATAAAACTTTTCAAATTTCATTTCTCAAAAAATCAATTTAAACAAAATATTTCAAAAATTATATTTTTTAAAATTCAAAATAATCCTTAAAGGAAGGATTTTTTATAAATTTTTATAATCTATATGAGGTAAAAACATTCCTTTATAATGGTTAGAGGTAAAATAAACGCCTTGTTTATAAATTGATAAGTGGATTCCTTTGAAAACATTAGTAAACAAAAAAGTGGAAAAAATTATTTTATGAAATAATTTTAAAAAAATTAATTGTTTTTTATTAAAACATGGTTTTTAGATGAAAATAGGTTTTCTGGCTTAAGTATGAAAAAAACTAATGTTTTTTGAAAAAAAATTCTATAACATTTAGATTACAAAAAACTGAAAAATTGTAATAATATTTTAAAATGTAATGAATTAATAGATGTGTGTAAAATTAATGGGTTTATTTATCCATTATAATAAAATATCCTTCAAGGGAAATACTATTTAAATTTCATTGAAGTAATTATTGAGAAAAATAATGTTTATACAACCTAAAGTGACCAATAACATTTTAAAAAATTTTAAATGATAATCTTGATAAAGGAATAAAATTATGTGAAAGTGATAATATCATGAATATAATGTAATTAATTATATAATATATAAATATGGTCATTATATCCACCACAGAAAATATTTAATTGGTGATCATGACATTTATATAACGGATTTAAATATTGATATGGGTGTCCTTTACCTTGAGTTTCCATTGAGGTGAATGTCATTTAACATCCTGTATAAAAATATAATTTTATTTTAATATTATACTGAATTTAATTTATGTATCCTTTTATTTATTTCACTTATTACTATATAGTACAAAACTACTTAATTAATTATGTTTATGTAGGGTGTTTTTACCAAATTCAGATTATGTGTAAAAAACTACTTTGGTAGCTCAACTATGATCAACGTGTTCATAAAATAACGTATTAATAATAATAATAGAGAATTAATTATCATATTAATACTCAAATTATACATTTGTGATCAATCATGAAATATTTTTATGAAAAATGAACCAGTTTTATAGTCATAGAGAAGGATGGGCAGACGTACACATGAGTAACATTATCGTTTTTCATTCATCATTATGAAAAGAATGTAAGTGACAAGATATGTTTCATAAATTATCTTTATATCATAAATACCATTTTATTGAATCATATATACTTATATATATAATTCTTGTTTCGTAAAAGGAATTACATTATGTCGAGAATGCGGTAGACCACATTTCCACGAACGACGTTATCACTTTTTATGTGTGAGAAAGTGTTATAAAGAAAATGATATATATATATATAGTAAATTTATAGAAATATAATAATTTAATTAATATCATATATGGTTTGTTTATGTCATATATTTCTAATTAAAATGATACATTATAAGATCCATTTTTAGTCTGAATGAATCATATCGCTTTGAGGGGGTGTTAGTCCACACATCCCCAAACTATGTTATCGTATTAAAATAAAATGGAAAGTATTAAAGATATGTTAATTAAAATTATTAATTATTTAAAAATAAATAATAAATATCACATATATATATTATATAAGTAGAGTGTTCATCATAATGTCCACTATGAGAGGTGTTAAGGGAAAAATAAACAGTCATCGTTTCATGAGGCAATAGTTCGTCGTAAAGAGAAAAAATTTGTTAATTACCCATTATATGGAAATGTGTTTAACATTAGGTAAAAATCTTAAAAAATCCTATAATATTTAGGATTCTGGTGTTGTTATAAAATCATATATTATGAATATTTTATGGGTTATATAATGGCATAAAAACTAAAAATCATAAGAATGTTTGTTACCTCTTAAGCAGGTAATTAATTTTAATTTGAACCATAAGCTTCCTTGGATTGACTTATACCGATGTAAAGTATTATAATATTAGGGAAGATATTTTTAGGATATATTTTGGAATATATCGGTCAATAAAATGTGTTTTTAAAGGTTTTTGGAAGTGGCGGGAGAGGAGGTCCATTTATAGTGGAGGTGGAGTGTCACTCTTGTAATATTTTTAAGAGGGAATTACATGAAAATTATTCATGTTTATAGTTTATAAAATAATGGAATAAATTAAATATATAGTTATAGAGGTCTTTACATTGAAATACAATGGATGTTGTAACATTTTCTAGGTCATTTGGGCACTTAAGATAAAGGTTTAGTCCATTATTAATCTTAATTTTACCTTATTAATTGTAATTAAGTTCAATTACATTGAAAAATATTCCAGCGGGAAACAACATGACCATATTAAAAATTATAAATTATTTTGATTCTAAATATGAAAACCATTTTCCAAAATTCAAATCATAGATGTGGTAAAATTAATTTAAAATTCATCCAACATGTGAATCAACAATGTATGTTTTTAAATTAAAAATGTCCCAAAGATCTCTTAGTTTTTATAATAGTTTTGAAAGATAATTTGATCCCAAGGACCTAAATTGCATTAATTGATAAAATTATTATCAAATTAAAATTAGAAAAAATTAAATATAATGTATCTTAATAAATAAATTATATAAAAATGAAATTTTAATCTAAAATTCAGTATTTTTTTACTATTCATTAAAAAAAGAATAAGTTTCTCCAAAAATTTAAAAATTCAACCTAACATAATTTTTATGTCTCTGTTTCCAATATGTTGTTTATTTTGACAAATTAAAATAGTTAATCTTTCATAATTTATATTTAGAACGGGTTCTTCATTAAAAGGTTTAAAATTTTTCTTTACAAAAAATATTGGTTTTTATATGTGAAAAAATGGTTGTTCTTATATTATGCATATTAAAACCAACTGGATAAATATAAAAAATAGTTTATTTAATATATTACTTATATATTTCATTGAAATCATTCAATAATTTTAATGAGATTTTTAATTTAAGATAAAACTCATTTGGAAGCATAAGAAAATAATATTTTTGTAGATACAATGGAATCTTATTTTCATTTCTCAATAATTGGTAACAAATTAATTCCTTTCAAATTTATATAAAGAGTATATATTCCTAATTATTTAATCTTATTCATATCCAAAAACATAACGAATGAGTTATATCATATTATATTAAATAAGAATATATTAATAATACATTGTTATTTGGTGAAACATGGTATTGTGTGTAACACATTCTATTATAAAAGGTCACTCTTTCATGTAACACAAGTTATCAAGGAAGGTTACTCTTAAATGTAATGAAATATAACTTTTTTTAATGTATTTAAATATATATAATCAATTTTAAATATTTTATATAAACTAGAGTCTCAGGATTTTATATTCCCTTACATGCTTGTTGTCACGTGTCATATGTAATCTCAAATAAAAGGTTCTTAATTTATATTTTTGGGATTCCACATTCTACCCACATTATTTAAATTTCATCCTCGCAATTTAAACTCTATCTTGGTAATATATTGTTTGATATTTCCTACATTGAAATAACATTCCATGAGAGGAGTTCATAAATCATCCTATATATAAAAGAGAATGGAAAGTAAAAAAGGTTACACAGACTACCACGTAACTTGGTATCTAAGTAGGAGATCATCAGTAGAAAGTGAAAATACATACTATAATAAAAATCATAAAAACATTTAGAGAGTCAATATGTTAATCATTCAAAAATTATTGAATGATCAATTGATAGTTTGTGGCCTCAAAGCCATAATTCTATGATGATTAAGGTGACCGTAAGTTAAATGAAATTAAGGTATTATGAAAATATTTCATTTCAAAGTCATTTTTCAAATGATTGGTAATTGTTTCACTAACCATGAATTTATGTATATATACATACTAGAAATGTTACAATTTTATTTGAACAATCCAATCTTTTCTTTCTGTTTTGATGAAATTCGAATTCATTCATTTATTACCACAAATTAATTACTAATAATGGATTTATTTTTATTCCTAATGCACTAGAAGAACCATTAACGGGTCTTCATGCATACAAAAGAGTGAAATGTCTAACTAGTGGTATTTAACAATCTTCCAAAATAAATATGGTCCATATATTAATCTTGGATCCTCAAAAGTTATATTTATGGTCCATTATTAAAATTTATTCATAAAATTGTTCAACAAAAAACAATGAAAAATTTACTATGATATTATGTTGATAGTGGTTTGTGTGAATCCCTTATCGTCTTTGAGTAATATTTTCAAGACCCATTCCCTTGGTATATTTGATTGGTAGTCACACATCTCATAGGTTCTCCTTTTCTATACCCAAATTAATATAATTTAAAAAAATATATATGATGTAAATCCTTGAAATATGGTTAATCACTAAGTATTTTTTTACTTAGGTATTCAGTACAACCCTAATACATAAATACTCCATCCATTTTATTCCACATTGGTCCATCGTTGGTCTAGGATTGATCCAAAATATCATTTCCATGATTTATTAATCATGAAACATTGTTTTTAATCTAAAACACCTTATGTTTATCCAAGGTTTCTTATTATGTATCCAATTCCTTTAGAATATTTTGAAAAGAAAATTTCAATTATCCTACGTTTATCCCTCAGGGGTTTCAAACCATGTGTGCAGTTAGTCCCTTTATTGTGTACCAGGTTACTCTGAGTCAGGCTCATAACACCTTGTCAAATTTGTTACTCCTAGTTACATTTGTGTGAGAACCATGACTAATTTTAGTATCCAAAGAGGGATTTTTTCAAGGGATATCCACATTATATCTACCTTTAAAAAATTATACTATTTTATTATATACTTGTCTTCAAATTATACCCTAGGTATATGTTCTCTAACATATGTATTCTTTAATCAAGTTACAAAGGTTTCTTCTATACTTCCATTGATGACAATTATAATGATCCAACCCCCGAAGGCTAGAGTTGGCGTCTCTTACTAATTAAATTGGCATGATTATGAGGAATCACAGCTCGAAGGATTGAAGAGCTTATTAGTCTGGGTAAACCAGTTACATAAATGATTCTTTGATTACAGAAGAATAATTTAATTAAAACATATTTTTTATAAATAAATCACATCAAGGGTATCTTTATTATGTCTAGTAAATACTGTGATATCATTCATAGTAATCTTTTAGGTTTTTAAGTGAATGAAACGTAATAAGGATGAGATGAAATTCTCAGTTATGGGAAAATATTGTAGATATAACAATTAATTTATTATAATAGTCAATATGTAAATGTGAATAATTAGACATACATTCCATGTAATCAATAAACTAATTGGAAGTGTGTAAACTATATGGAAAGGATGCAAATATAATGTCTTTCCATTCAAATAACTAGATAAAGAAAAGTCATCATTTGAAAGTTTTTAAACATAAAAAGATTCCATTTAATTAAAAAACTAAAAATGAAATTTATCCATATATATTTTGACATAAAATTTCATTGATGAATAATATCCAAAACTAAATGAAGGAAATAATTACTAATTATATTCTATAATCACTTGGTACGTTGTACCATTAACCTCATGAAATTTAATATGATGGTTTACAAAATAATGTATAAACCCCTATCTAAGGTGGCTAGCCAAATGAATCATCCCATAAGACTATCGATGTATTATGGGGATATAAATAACAAATCCCCAACTATGTTTTACCAGTCCCAAACCATTGTCATATATCGAATAATCAATTTTAAAAATTCCCTTATCAAATATCCATATCAAGTAAGTGAAAAACATTAATTAATATTAACCAAAATAAGTAAATAACATTTAAATTGAACACATTATAATAATTATAAAAAAGGTATGCAATGAAAATATACTTGATAAATGATACGGTGAAATAGGAGAAATAAAATGTTCAAATATCATAGGAAATTGAAAATTTCAAAGGGAAAAAGGAATCAAGGAAGTAAATTAAAATACCATCCTTTATAAAATAAATAATAAACCATTAAAATGAATATCAAGGATGGTATAAATACTACATACACAAATTATAGTAAAATAATGGGTTTCTATCATTGATGAATGGAAATATTTAAAAATGATCTTTAAAAAAAATGTTGAGGAAAATATCTTTTTGTTTTTGAAACCCATTTGAAAATATTTTTCTCTAAAAATAAATTATAAAATCATATTCCATAAAAAATTATCCTTTAAAAAAACAATGGAATATTAGATGGAATGACGATGGGTAATTCCATACAAGCCATATGAGGTGAAAAGGATCATTCCTTTTGCACGGTTAGTGGTTAGAAAAAATTACATCTTAAAAAATATATAAGAGAATTCCTCTGAAAAATATGGTAAAAAAGTTGGGTAAATTTTTTATTACTAGATGATTTTAAAAAAATTGAATTTTTTTAATAGAACATGTTTTTTAAAAGAAACTAGGTTCTCCGACTAAAGATAGATAATAAGTACATTTTTTGGAAAAACATTTTCTATAACATTTTGATTACCAATGAGTTAAAAAATGGTACTAATACATGAAAAAGGTAATGAACTAGCATAAAATAAAAACATTAAAGGGTTTATTAAACAATTCTAATATAAATTCCACTAATGGTTATACCATATAAATATCATTAATGTAATTTTTGTGGACAATAGACTTTAAACATCACAAAGTATCCCTTAGAACTTTGAATCATTATAAATCCTACGCCTCCCGACGAATAAATTTTTTGAAAAAAAAGATACAATATAAATAAGCTAATAGAATTCATTATATCTTTAATCCATTTTTTTAATAAGTCATTTTTGGGTATGTGGGAACCATACAATTGCACATATCACCCGCAAATGATCAACAAACACCTGCCCACAATCTATATACATTATTCAAAATAAAATCATAAAAAACCACTATAGGAATACCCTATATCACTAACTCTTTCATAAATACCAAAAATTGATATTTCAAAATTTAATATATCACCATCCATCTCGATTCTTACGTCACCTTGATTCTTACATCACCTCGAGTCTCGCACAATTCCCTGAGACACACACTTAACGCAACTGATACCATGTCCACATCAAACCAGATAAAAAATTATCTCCACTAGAGTCCACCATCACTAGATAACGCTTCATTATCATTTCTATACTCGAGTTATGAAACATCACAATAAAATACACTGATTTAGCTTATTCCCATCACCATATATAAGCCACCAAGGGAAAACATTTCATCTTAACACCGAGTCATCATCTTCGTCTGAACACCGCACCATCATCAAACCATGATTAATACTGAACAAAAGCTTTCTATATGCATAAATATTAATCATCACTGAACACACCTCATATAATTCAACCACCATAGATTTAACAAAGAAAACATCATTAAAACCTAGAGAAACATGTCACCCTAGAAGCAACAACCACCCCAAGATCTCACCTCCCAAAACTTGTGAGGAACCACATCTCCAGCTCAAACTCATAGAAGAGGAGTTGTACTTGGGTTCAGGTTAGGGATAAGAGTAGCTTGGTCCCCCAAGCAACAAGATCTCACATGAAATGAAATTAGACTCCAAAACCAGAAATATATCAACATAGGAGCACCTATAAATCTCGAGACCACCATTCCTCTTATCTCATAGCAATTGATTAACCATATATCCAGATCTATCCTGGATAGGTGCGATGGAACACAAGGTTAGAGAGGGGGGGAGTTTTTGTGGTATGCCGCAACCACCATCTTCAAGATCGACAACCTATATGTGAGAGGGAAAAACACCAAAAACAATACCTCAAGAGAGAATCAGCGGCATGATAGGAGAAAAATAGGAATCGATAGGATGTGAAATGAAGAATTAGAGGACATAATAGAGTAAGTTAAGGAATGTAAATGATGCTTAGAAACACCGCCAACCCTACAGGGAAGGGTTTCATGAGAAACCCATGACGAGACTGATAGAGGGATGGCGAGATCCAGTTGAGAAGGGATACATTTCACTCTAATAAAATTAATTATAAAATATATAAGAATGGGTTGTTGGTACCCCACAAAAATATGTAAGTGTTGAACATGAAATTTTTCCCTTATATGTAAAAAAGTGGGATGAGAATCCCTGACCTTGAGTTCCATTTCGGGAGAAGATCCATTAACCTCCTATATAACAAACTTATCAAAAATTTATACATTATTGATATATTTTTTAATATTTATAATTACTTTTATTTCACTTATTACAATATCTAATTCAACTACTTCAACAATTAATATTATTTTAGTTGTTTTGACCAAGTTTAGATTATGAGTTAAAAAAGTTTTCGGTAAGTAAAATATGGTCAATTGGTTCATTATAGAACATTTCAAGAATAATAATCACGATATAATTATCGTATTTATACATAAATTGTACATTTATGTTCAATAATTAAATATTCTAATGAAAAAACTAACGTTACAATCATGGAGATAGTAGGCCATAAGTATTCATGAGTAACAATATCATTTTTCAGTGATCATTATGGAAGAAGGTATGTAACACCATATACTTCAATAATGATCATTATATCATAAATAAAATGTCATTTCATCATATATTCTCATCCTTATAATTCGTTTTTTGTTAAATTAATCACATCATTTCCATGAGGTGTTAATCCACACATCCACGAACGATGTTATCACATTTTAAGTGTGTGAAATGATAATAATGACAATGGAATATATATATATATATAATTCTTCTAAAATTGTTATAATGTAATTGATATCTTATATTATTTTTTTACTCCACATATTTTAAATTAAAACTGTCATTTATATGTTCAATGTTTAGTGTGAATGAATCACATCGCCCCGAGGGGGAGGTAGTGCACACTTCGTCAAACAATGACATCGTATTAACGTAAAAAGGAATGTATTGAAGGTATTTTAAATAAATGTATTAAAATAGTTCAAAGAAGAAATAAAATATCAAATATATAATATATAAACACGTGTTTCACAATAATTGTCACTATGATACATGGTAAGGTAAAAATGAACCATCATAGTTTCGTAATGTAGTAGTTCACCGTAGATATAAATACTATGATCCTTACAAATTAGATGGATTTTTTTTTAAAGTGTAGGTATAAAAAATTGCATAAAAACATCCCTATATATTTAAAAATATTTTTTATAATATAATATAAATATAATATTTTATGTGTTGGATAATGGAAATAAAACGAAAAGACATAAGAATGTTTGTTACCTCTTAATCATGTTACTACTTTTGGTTTGAGCCAAAAGATTCCTTGAAATGATTTATACTATAAGTGAGAATTCTAGGATTCGGGTATGTATTTTTAAGAGTTATTTGGGCATATATGGTTTGATTTAATGTGAATTAGTAGGTTTGAGGAATTGGGAGGAGAGGAGGTCCTCTTATAGTAGAGGAGAAGTGGCACTCTTGTAATTTTTAGAAAAGGGAATTCCATGACAATTTTCATATTGAAATAATGTAAAATAACAGAATCAATTAGATCTAATAGATAATATGGTCTATATATGGATATCCAATGGGTTTTGGATACGTTTCTAGGACATTTGGGACCATAAGATAGATGTTTAGTCTTCTTATATGCTTAATTTTACAGTAATAATTTTAATTAATTTTCATTACTTTCACTAATAATTTTTGGTAAAAAACAATGTTTTTAATATTATAAATTATAATTTATTATGATAAAAATAATTGAATCCCATTTTCTGAACACCATTCATATAATTGGAATAAATTAATTTATTTTTAATATTGTAGGAAGGACGACAATGTGAGTTTTTAAAGAAAAAATGTCTAAAATATTTCTATGCATTTATACTCATTTTCAAGTGTAATCGATTCCAATGACCTAAATTGGATTAATTAATAATATTAATAAAAAATCAAAATTTTTAACCAATTTTTAAAAAGAATATGTCATTATAAATAAATTATATGAAATATATGTTTTGATTCTAATTCAGTATATTTAATTGTCCATTAAAAAAAGATATGTTTCTGAAAAAAAATCCCTCTAACCTAATTTTTATTTCTCAATTTCAATGAGGAATTTTATTTTGGAATATTAAATCAATAATGTGACAAAATTAATATTTAAAATTATTTTTCCATTAAAAGGTTGTAAAATTTCCTTTATAGAAATACATGGTTTTATAAGTGAAATATGGCTTATTCTTATCTTAAGCATATCAATCCTATTGGGTGAATATAAAAAATAGATTATTTAATGAATAACATATATATTTCATTAAAATCATTCAATTATTTTAATTATGTTTACTAATACAAAACTCCCTTGGATGCACAAAAATAATAATATTTATTTTAATATTCAATTGGTTAGTAGTTTTCTTTAACATTAATTGGTAACCCATTAATTGGGTTTAAATTTTTATAAAATAATGATTTTCATAAGATATTTAATACTAATCATAACCACTAGCATAAAAACTAGGTTATATCATATTATATTAAAAAATAATATTATAATAATACATTGACATTTTTTGAAACTCTGTCTTTCGAGTCGTGCAAGATACCCGGAAATATCTCTCTTTCATGTAACACAAGATAATGAAGAAGGTCAATCTTGCATGAAATTAAAGATAACTTAGTGTAATTTGGATTTAAATATATAAAATCTATTTTAAATATTAAATATTTAGTAGTATCTCAAGATATTATAATCCTGTCTACACTTGCTGATGAATGTCGAAGATGTTATCGAGTAAATTATTCTTACATTTGATTTTCAGTGAATCAAATCCTTTAAAAGAAATTTTATAATAGTGTAAAATAACATTAAAACATTTTTAGAAAATATATACATAAATTAAAAATGGTTTTCGATAGAATGGTGAAATATATTCTAATTTTTCTTTAAATAATTCGTTTGGAATATTGATTACATAGTGGAAACTGAAATTAAAAAGGAAATTTAAAGAAATACAAAGTCTATGATAATTATTATTTGTATTATAAGATATAAATAACATTATATCTTCATTATAATCATAATCATTAACTAAACGAATAAAAATGATATTGAAACATCAAACCCTTACCAATTTGGTATCCTTTAAATCGTAATCACCATTAAATAAAGATCCCTATAGGAAAAATATAAATACCCATGAAATTGATAATAATTATTATTTAATTTATTCATGTGGATAATATATAGTAAATAAATCAAAAACAATGTTGAATATTTGATGTGTCACATTGAAATTAAAGTGAGAATAAAATCCATTATCACATTGGAATTTTTAGAATCCTAATCCCCTTTAACAAATATAATCAAATTTAAAATTAAATATTATTAAAACAGGTACATTAATGATAAAAAATGAAAAAGTTTATGTATATAAATCAAAAAAATAAATTAGTGGGTAATATAATATATGTCTCAAGGAAATGAAATTGAGACTAGAAATCCATTACATAATGTTTTAAAATAATTCAAACATATTCAATGATACAATATAGTAAATAATTTTTTTAAATATATTTCAAAAACAGAATCACACAGAGATATATATAATACCATATATTATATATTGATGACCTTTTTTTACAAAGTTATTAATAATTCCTTGTTAAAATCTTTTTTTCGTTTAATAACAAATTAGTTTTTAATGTCGGATTTAGTTTTGATTTTTCAAAATCGATAATTTTATCATGGTTAAATATTTTTATATAATGTTATCAATGATATAAATATAATATTTATTAATTTTAAACATATTTATATTGAAACAATAATGATATATATATAAAATTAATTACACATTCCATGGAAACAGTTATTCGTTAGTATGCGTGAAATTTATTTCCATTTTCTCATTAGATGGAAAGATATAAAGGATAATATTAATTCACATAAATAGTGTAATTATTATTTCAAATATATATTTTATATTAACTAAATCTATATTTATTACCATCAATGAAAAAATAAAATGAAAAACATTTCCCTCTGATACATGGAGGTGGTAGTCGACAAATACACAAGAGAGATGTTAATATTTTCCAGTAGGTTGTAATGTAAGATTGTAGATATGATATTATGAATAAATAAGTATAATAATTTCATAAATATCACATATAAAAATTGAATACATTATTATTTTCATCCAAAATAGGTTGTGATGGAAAACTAATTACATTGATTTCCGAGGCAGTACTTCTCCATACACATGAATGAAAGTTTCATTTCCCTGTTGACGAAATATGAGATTGATTTTGTTAATTACATTAAAATAATAAGTCTATGTATATGGGAAAATTTTATTTTATGATATAATCATAATTTAATATGTTTGTATGTTGTTAGTGGAAGAAATAAATTGAAAATGCATGGTTATGGACTATACCTCTAATCCAGAGAATCCCTTGAGGTTTACACCTAAAGAATTATTAGGAGGGTTTTATAACTAAAATATGTCCCTTGTTATGTGAGTTTGGAATTAATAATGGATTTGTGTCTGTATTGGCTGTGTCAATGGGGTTTTTATGTGTGTAGAGTAGTGGACATGGGATTGTTTTCTATAAGCTAGGGAAAGGTTAAACATGTAATTTTGGAAAATAATAATGCGTACCCACATTTTAATATTTCCACAAGGATCCAAAATGGATAATTATTTAATTTTGTTTGATATAAGGATTAAATATGACCCAAAAATGGGATTTGGAAACGTTTCTTGTTCATGTTATACTTTATCATTTTAGTTAAACCCCTAACATACTCATTTTAACTATAAATGTGATAATTATTTTTCATGGTTTTTAATATTTATTATTAACCAAATTTATGTTTAACCCATTATGTAATATTAATAATTATTATTAAATATATTTGATCCATTTTTTAAAATTATATTAATATAGGTGTCCAAATTTAATTTAAAATTAAACCCACAAACATGTTGTAAAAGCGATTTTCCAAAAAGATAATGTTCAAAAGTATTGAAAATTTCAATATTAATATTTAAAATTAAATTGATGAATATCACATAAATTGGATTAATAATTATATAATTGTACTAAATTCATATTTAAAACTATTATAAAATAAAATTGTTCTTGAAAATTTCTTAAATGAGTAGGCATCTTTTAAAAAAATATGTATTTTTTTCATCAAAAAAATTATATTCGTATAAAATTATAAAAAATAACACAAAAATAATTTGGACATGTCAATTTACAAAAGTAATAATATTTTTTAAAGTAACTATTTTAAATTTTTTAAAAAATAATTTGTAATATTTTCACCAAAACCAATGAAAACATTTTATAACAAAAAAATATTTTGGAAACATATAATGAATTTAATAAAAATTAAGTACTTTATAATCCATATTTTTACTTAAAAAAATATATTTTTTAATTTTTTCATTAACATTAATAGTATCATGTTTAATGGTTAAGTAATAATGGACATTTTTAGATAATAATTTTAATAGAATATTGTGGTTTGTAAAAACCCAATGTTTCATCTAACACAAGCTATCTAAGAAGTTAATTTTATTCAAAAAAATATTGCCTAAAAAGTAAAGGATTTAAATTTACCCCCTTTAAATTTGATTCATCATAAAAATTCATCACACTGATAAAAATTATTATGATACTTATTCCTCATTATATCCTCATGTTCCCACACTACTTCTTTAAATTTGTGGGGTTCCCACAAAACATTGACCATTTCAGTGGTCTAGATTTTTAGAAACTTTTCTCTATGATCCACAATCTAAACTAGTTTTTTTCAAATTTAAGAACTTTCACTAGTGGTATAAACTCTACGTTCATTACATGTGAAGGTTATGTATGTAACTTCTCATGAGTGATACAAGCAACACATCATAAACATGAGATACATTCGATGAATGTTTTAGAAGATATGAAACAAACCCTATATGATCAAATATCTCGAATAAGGAAATATACCTATGGATCGTATTTCCTTTCAACCCAAATTTTATAAGCTTATTTGATAGAGAATTTCATAAAAAAACCCTCTCAATAATATGAAACTCTAGATCCCAATGGCAATTATTAGAGTAACCTTTTTATCATGTTTTTTATGCAATTATGTTTTGGTGAATATTACTCACCATCTCTAACATTTTTAGTGATATCTTGTCACAATATATATCTTTCAAAAAATTAATTCCAAATAATTAGAGTTATATACTTATATATAAAGAGGGAATCAAAGGGGGCTATCTAAATGCTTGAGTAAAATGGTTCGTTGTATTAAAAAATGACTATAGGATGGTTTTGATACCAAATAAATTTAAAATACATAGAAAAATATCATAGTATTAATATCTGGATTGAAATTTTACTTCATAATAAAAGTATTACTAAGGAAGATATGCGGGGAAAAACACAAATGCATATTAGGATTTTGATGAGGTTTCTCTAGAACATTGATTTAAACATGATACCCCAATCTGATAGAATGGAATGATCCATTTCGAAATATTATATGAGTGTGGATGATCCATTGAAAAATATTATATGACAGTGATGAAGTGTGATAATTTTTTAAGGAGTTCAAATAAATCCCATACATTATTATTCATTGTATATATTTTGAGGAGTCCAACAACAAAATACATGGTGATATTTTCCCATTTCTATTCTAGTATTATTAATAGTCATTTTATCCCATTATATTTTTATCTCTTAGTATTTTCTTACAGAAGTACGAATCATTGAGAAACATTTTCTCTATTGTCTCTCTTTATGTTTTCCCACTAGAAATATAATTTCATGTAGGTTTGTTTTGGGTGATATAAGCTTGTCACCCTTTGACTGTGGGTTCATGATTAGTATTATTTATGGATTTTAGATGATTTTGCTAGAAATTCTATTTATATTGTTCAAAAACAATATTAATTTAATTTCATTCATGTTCCTATATTTAAACAACCCATAATTACCTCAACCTAAAATATAATATAAACACTAATAATTACCAATACCCCTAATATTATGACTAAAAATTTTAAAGACATTCCTCCTCAAATAACATTTCACTAAAACATATACAAAAATAAATAGTTAGATATCCAAGAAAGTCTCCCAAAATATCCTTAATATTGTTAAATTAATGTTATATAAAACCAAACAAGGGGAATATAATAAATTGAATGTATGTTCAAACATAAATTCAAAAACTACTGACGATATAGATAACTCATAAGAAAATATTTTAAAGAGTCACACAATCTTAAAAAATATAATTCACCCATTAGTACATAAATAAGATTCTATCATAGAAAAAGGAATTCCAATATGATATTGAGTTCATCCTTTCTCCTATAAAATATCAAATGTGATTTCATTATTCATAAATCCATGTAGAGGGAGATAATCAATACTCAGAATGACATAAAATTTCACTAAATGGTTCATAATATGATTTTCATATAGACCATTCATACAAAATACAATATGAAATATCTAACAATAGAGTGAAATATAATTGTTCCCAAATAATCATAATTCTCTTCAACATCACTGATAGTAATAGTTTTCAATTTTTATCTTTTATTTTTTAGGATATAATGGTTTATTATTTTCATTATCCCCTGGATTTTGGATTTTTTTCAAATAATTCCTAAACACATTTCATCTATAGTACTAATGTGTAGATGGTGTATTTTGTATAGAATTATCTCTATTCACCTAAATAACTATATTATTCACTTCATGTCAATATTCAGTCACTCAATGGCCTTCCAATACACACATAAATAATTTAGTATCCCCCTTAATAAAATTTACCCCACTTTTCCTTCTACACATCAATCTAGGAGGAATGATCACCTTCTTCAATATATTGTTTTTAGAGTTTAAATTTAGTAAACTATTTATTGTCATATCAAAACCATGATATTAATAAGGAATTATAATATATATTTGAAGCTTTGTATCACATAGACTAATTTCATCAATAATTATAATGTCCCCTTGTGAATAACATCCTTTAGAGCCTTAGTTTTAAGCCATTGATGAATATATCAATGTTTCATTCAGGTTTAATGATAATACCTAATACATAATTTTAAAATAATATAAAAATTTCATCATATTCAATAATAGATTCATCATCCATATATTTTTTCTTAAGTAATTCCTTCTCCATTTTAATTAGAATCATACACGGAATTGACTTATTTTAAAAATAATATCGTAAACTCATCCCATTCTAAAAAGTTGATTTATTCAAGTTCCCATATATTATTGATAATATTACATCATTGATATGATTTTTATTCTAAATTAAAGATTTGAAAATTTATGTTTTCATCCTTCAAGCACTAGAGAATGGAAAATATGCATTAAATGGCACCAATCCATTTCTCGGTAACTATGGGATCAATAAAAACACTAATAGAAGGTGTATGATTTCCCATAAAGGTCTCAAGATAATATTTTCCCTTGTTTTTTTCATGTCAATTTTATCATTATTCGAATATTGATAATGTTTTGTGATCTTAACAACGATATTTTTCATTCCATCTCCCATAAGATTTGGTTCAATAGGAGTAAAATAATTTCATTTTCTATTTCATTCAGTATTTCCACTTTTAATTGGGTTCCATCAAATTAAAAAAACCACATATCATAGTTTGAGAAATAGTAATCATTCATTGATACCACATAACTATAAGAAATCCCTTATTGGATTTCTAAATCACAAAACCTTCATTTCAATCTTTGAAACCTTCATATTAACCCCAGTTATTCATGATCATTATTAAAATCCTTCATGTTGTTTCATAAATAGTTTTTTAATTTCCATGGAATATCCTCTTAGAGTGTCAAACGAGACATGTAACAAGGAAATATTCAGTAACAAGGTGTTGATCAAATACTTCCCAATGCACCCTTTTCAATGTTATTAAACCAAAATTCAAATTTACTAGTGCCACATCAACTCTTAGTATAAATACATGCATGTATGATCTTGGAAACCAATCTCTCTATCCTACAAAAAATTCCATGAAATTTTACTATTACCTAAATTATCCCTATACTTTTCCATAGGATTATCCCTATTGTTTTATTATCCAATTTGAAAATTACTACAAAACATTTTCTCTAATATAAACTATTATGGTCTAAAATTATTACCATTGGGATATAATTTATACCTATCAAACAATTCCATGGGTAGTTATACATCCTAGGTGAGGTTATTACCACTATCCATAGTGAAATCCATTTCCCTTGAAGCCCTTGGGAGGAGAGATATACATATCCCAACACTCAAACATGAGAGTTCCAAACGACATTCATCCTTTATTTTATGTAATACTAATGATAATTTCAAATAATTTTATAGCCATTCCCAATATATCAGAGATCGTAATCACGAGTCATGGCATAAATTATAGAAATTTATAAAACATTAATCATTAAAGAATCACAGTAAATAATCCATTAGAACATAAAATTTGTATAGGTTATTGAATTATGGTATACACATATGAATAGAAAACCGTATATCAAAGATACCCACAAAGATATTCATAACATGTTAGGATCGGGCTATCAACCCATGCACTTACTTCAGTATTGGAATAATATGTTGTATACCCTATTTTAATGGGCTTCAGATAACCTCCAATGTACCCTGTTTCAGGCTTGGGATAACCTCTTATATACCTTATAGTATAATATAATATTAATAATCACCCAATGCATTGATGGGATATATAGGTACCTATCATCACAAAATCCATATTTTTTTGGTGCAATAGGATCATAAAACTTTTATCATATCATATCTCATAGAAATAAAATAATTTTTATAAACACCTCATTATAGAATAACACATTTAAACTAAATGCTTTCAGAACTATTTCGTTAATTTATCATAGAATAACATGTGGAAGAGAAACATGATTCATAAAAATTACTTCTTTGAAATCAATAAATATCGAGATAATGAATATGGTTGATATAATTGGATTATATCCCTACTAAAGAGATAGAACCACCAATAATTTTTTTTAGAATATAAATATCATTATAACATTATTGAGGAAAATATCATTTCTATTTTGATTACAATTCTTTAAAATATAATAATATATCAAATTGTAATGGAAGAAAATTCATCAAAATAACATTTTAAAAACTAAATGTAATATTTTTTTTTGCAAATATGTTTAAAATTTTGGAAAATATATTTCATTTCATACAAAATAATATGAAAATTATTTTCATATATTTTGAAAAAATTTGAGAAGGCCTTATTTGAAGAATGACAAGAAGGTTACATTTGAATATTTTTTCTAAATGGAAAACATGAGTAAAAATTTCATTCAATAATAATTTGTGAGAAATACGATGTTTCATTAATGTATTTTTTAAAAATAAGGGCTTGGAAGAAAGTGGGTTTTGATCGAAAAATGAAATAAATTCTATTTTTTAAAATTAATTATTTTAGAATATTTAGTCCATAAGGATAGTAAAATAAAAGAAAAAAATATTAATTCAAGAAATGTCCATAGTAGAATAAAATTACTGAGTTTCTTATTAGGTGTATTATAATATATCATCATTGGAATTATAATAACAGAAAACCCCAATAAACAATGAGATTGTAAAATAAAACCATCAACAGTTTGGTAACCTTTGAATAATATTCCACATGAAATAAATAATCATTTATAGAAAACTAAATTTCAATAAATTTAATAATAGGAATCATAAAAACAATTATGGGTAATTATACACACCACACAAAAGAAATAAGTGTTTAATATGGAATTTTTATTATAGAAATAATTGTGATACGAATCTCCCTTACCACTTTGGAATGTTTTGAATAAAATGCCCCATCGAATAATGAAATAAAACAAACCATTAAATATCATTAAAATATGTAAATTAATGATATATCATGTTAAAGGATTAGTAAATACTTAACAAAAAATAAATGAGTGCTGAATATGGTATATGTCTCCCAAAAAATGAAAGAGATAAGAAATCCCTTACCATATATCTAAATATCCTTATGAAACATTAGAGATATAAGTATAATAAATATAGGTGTATTATAAATATATAAAAGAAAACTACTTATATATTTTTTATAATATATGATTTACATAAAACTTTTTATTTCCCTTTTATTTACAGTTTCTTGCTAAAATCATTTTTCATGCAATTACTACTTTGATTTTAATATATGGTTTGGTTTGGTATTTTTGAGATTTTATTTTATTTATCGGGGTTATATATTATACAAAATATAAAAAATTATATATATCATATATATATTAATTATATATTTATATATGGTATTCTATTTTTGTTAATGATATAAAATGAATTTCATTATTCAAGGAGATGGTAGATTGAACGTACACAAGAAATTTATTTAAATTCTGACTAATAATGGTATAAAATAAATTTAAATATTTATTTTCCATTATATAATCATTATTATTTCATTTATATAGTATAAATTAATCAAAACCATCATTTTTACTATCCATGTAAAAATAAAATGAAAAACAGTTTTCATCGCTCCGTGGAGGGGGTAGTCTACACGAATACCTAAGAAATGGTATCTTGTTCAAGAATGTTGGAATTTAAGATGGTAAATGTGATATTATAATTAAATAATTATATTAAATTCCAAAAAAAATAATATATAAACATAAAATCTAAAATTATTACTAGTTGTTGTGGGTCGTGATGGAAAACGAATTATATCAGTTTGACAGGTAGTAGTCCTCATTTCACCTGATCAAAGGATTCCATTCCCTATTAATAGAAGAGGATATAGTTATAGGTAATTAATGAAATATAATTACATATAATTATAAGATTTATAATTTAAATAAGTAATCGATGAAGTGGGGAGTAATGTGAGGAATGAATTTGGGTAGGTAAATTCTAAACCAAATTGTCATGGAAGTGTGTAGGGAAGATGATAGTGGACTCCCATTTATCAGCGGTGAAAAAGAGACACCTAAAAATTCTTAAAAAAGGGTGTACCAAAATTTTAAAAATGTATTAGAGCTCAAAAATGGATTATTTATGAATATAATATGAGATAACATTAAAATATTTCCATGTAATGTTACTATAACATAATTTTAGTTTATTTTAACCCTTATCTTTCTATTCTGGCAGCAAACATACTGGTTTTATCCATTACCATGGAAACTAATTTTTACAATTTTTACAATCAATTTAAAAAAACAATTAAGTTACAATTATTATATAATGATAATTAGTATTATTAATAATATTTAATATGTTTTTTCCAAATTTCGTGTGCATTTTTTTGAAAATTGAATTTAAAATTATGCCCTTAAATGTGATGAAAAAACAATTTTCCAAAGAGAACATTTTTATATTTATAAAAAGTATTAATTTCAATATTAACTATGTAATTTATTAAAATAACTTAAACTGGAATAATAAATTTAAAATTTAAATATTTTTATTATTAAAACCAAATTAAAATTAAATATACGTTTTAAATGCTTCAAACAGAAAAGAGGGTTTTAATAAAAATCAACAAATTTTACTTTTCATTGAAAACTTAATCTTTGCTCAAATTATAACAAATTCAACCAGGATAATTTTTGAATGTATATTATAAAAAAAATTATTTTTGAAAGTAAATATTCAAAAATAGGAAATAATTTCTTTTCTCATTGGATCACAAATAATAATTATTCTTTCATAAAAAATAATAATTTTTTTTAATAATTACTAAAATTTACCTATTTTTATTGATATATTTTTTACAATAATCCATTTTAATTAATTTTGAAAATGTGGTTATTCCTATTCATATCACCATGTTTAAGGTCTCTATAAATATTTTCATTTACAAAAAAAATTAATATTAGTATATTGTGATTCGTTAAAATTTTGTGTTGCGTGTAATGAAAACATTTATTTATTTTTAATAATTTGAAAAATAACATATCCTAAAAAATAAGAGTTTTAAATTATTGATATTCATAAAAGATAAGGAAGGAGGTGAAGAACAACTGAGGATAACAGTATAAAGATGATTTGTGGGAGGTTTTATTAATTTACATATAAAATATAGGGAACACGCCCACTAGTATTATATTTTGAGAGGTTAAAAGATGATCCCTTCCATAAAAAATTCAAATTAGTGATAAGATTTATATTTTATGACCTTTTATTAGGCGAAAACAAATTAAAATAATAAATACTTTTCCCACATTGGTTTCTAACCCTATAAAAACATGTGTTCAAAACATTACATTTTCAAATGAATTCAATAATGGTGTGTGTTGCAAGTTAAAAAGTGAAGGTCTATTTATTTTAATTAATGATAATATTTGAATGACCAAATGGGTTGAAGTTTAAAATTATAGTTTTTATTTTATGAACTTTTGATTACACTGAATTTAATTTCCTCTAAGGTGTGTCTACACAATTACACTTGGAATATCAAATATGTTCTACTACAATAGAGATTTCATCTTTATAACAATGGATAGAGAGTGTTTAATGATTTGAAATTTTTTATTTATTTTTGATGAAATACATTAAATAAAGTCACATTGGGTTCATAATTCATCATGTCCTGAATATAAAAATCATAATGAGAAGTTCATCCCATATAAAATTAAACTAATTCTATGATATATTAGTATCATGATATTGTACAATAAATTTGATTTCTCATTCTTTGATAATAACTATTTTGACATATGGTCCATCATACATGACCATACAATGCCTTATACCATCCCATTTTGTGGTACATGGATTCCTTATGTATAATCTTTAACAATGTAATATTCCTCAACATGTGATTCATAATATTGGAATATGTGCTTAAGAATAATGACTATATCCCTAGAGATACACAATTGATATTTTTGTACACTATCAATTTTTAATGATCTAAGACTACTTGGATGGAACTATTCAATGGGAATCAGAAACAATTAATTCATCTCTCATATGTAAGTCCCTAATCAAGGTAGGGAGCCTTTATTAGATTAGTGGGTATATTGATTATTTTTGTTTCATGATACATAGTGAGGACTATATTTATAATCTTGGGCCTAACTATTAATTCTATGAAAACAATCCACATATTCCATGTTTTCTTTGATTAATGATATTCTACCATTAGGTTTCCCACTACAATGTTTATCACTTTGATGAATTTATTTTAAAACATTTATTTTGGGCATGTAGTTTCATATGAAATGAGCATTCTTATAATTACCTCTTCTCTATCACACTAATTATGACTAAAGTATGTTTAGAGGTCTGTTTTGACTTCACCATTTAGATTAATTTATAATTTTCATGTTTTATGGTAGGTAATACAATCTTAAATGCATGATATAAAATTAAAAATGTACTATGAACAATAAACAGTCACTCATAATGTTTTGGCATGTATTTGATACATATTCTCCAATCACAAGATCTAGATCTGTGTAAGAGTACTTATTGTGCATTTCCTTTTTCCATTTTCTGTATGACATAATGATACATGACCCATTTAAGAATTACATGGTAAATTATTCATTCATTAGTATAATATATAGTGAAATTTGATCTTCCATATTTTTACACAACCTGAATCATGAAAAAATATCCCTCAATTTGTCTTGATTCTAGATTCCAAATTTAATTAATATTGAGTCCCACCTTTATTGATAATAAGAGTTTATATTATTTTTACCCATATTAATAATTAATTAATATCGAATTATTCACACTACCATATGATACATATTGATTCATGTATTTCTAATATATGGTCCATCTGTAAATTTAAACTAAAATTCACATATTCACCAAATAGATTTTATTTTTTCAATTACATCTATCATACTTTTATGAATTTGGTATCGACAGAATGTATTTTTTATATAGTGGAGTAAAAAGGATATATAAAACCATGAACAAGAAGGTTCCTATTTAATGAAAGTATATTAAATACAATATGTGTCACTATTATATGACATCAAATTGCACAACACATGATCCATCCAGCAAGGCATGAATCATCTAAGAGTGGTCCACCCTATAATACCTATTATCATTTATTTATGTTCCTAATATATGTATGGATATTTAGTATGTGGTTATTTATCTATAAACATATGATGGGATATGAAATCTCCACCTTAATATAATATCCAAATATGACTAATTTATTTTATAATAAATATAGGTTACATGATTCCCTTATTATAGTATATATGCTGATGCTATTACATAAAACCTTAGGGCCATCACAAAATTTAAATACACCTATTGAGACTTGGTAGTGAGACCTTTAAAATTTAACATTAGTTTTAGTCCATCCTACTCACATCAAGTCTCACATGTATTTTATTCATCAAATCATATAAACGAGAAAGATCTACGCATAGAAACCCATATTATATGAACTATGTAGGTCTTGATTCAATATATATCTAGATATATGGTAAATCCTAGAATCCAAACCCTTGAGCCACCCATAGATTTCCATCACTTTCAATTGCCCTACATGAGATCTTGATCCATGTAGGAGTTACCATCTCATGATCAATATTAATTATTTATTTTTTAATGAGAATAAAATGTACCATATCATACTCAACCACATGGAAGGATTCTTATCAAAATCTAAAAATACCTTATCATATGAACATAAATTATGGGTCACATTTTTCTTCACTATTTTTATGATATAAACATCAACAATAGATGACCAATCATGTTTTTTTAGAATAATTTGTTTCTAGAATACACTCTATATAGTTGGGATCGAAACCTGTTTACGAATCCATCCGGAATTTTCTGTTTCATGGTTGGATGTAATGCCGAATTTATAAGAAAACTACATATAACTTTTTATTTTCTATATTAATGAATACCATTTGATTCCGTGAATTATTATTATAGTTGTAGCCAAAAAAACCATAGTGTTCGAACAACTCTAAGTGTATGGACCCCTCATTTACGTCAGGACATGTTGCAATAGATTCTACATTAAGATAGTGTATCATTAATATACAACAAATAAATATGGATTGATTATCATTACCTTAAGATAGTGATTAATATATCCAACGTCGTAGTCTCAACGAAAAATCTCAATCAAATCAACAATTCAACATGAAATATAGATCCTATCTATTTATGTTAGACTTTTGAGGAACATGTCTAGTATTTTGATGATCCTGTATTATTTTATACATGATTTAGATTAGTTTAATACCTATCCAATATGTGGTCTTCCTTCTGTGAGCTTATTCATTGGTTGAGAATATACCCAATTCATTTGTCCCAATACATTTATGTCTTATCTTCATGAATATAAACCATGTAGATTATAATCTTGGTCAGATAAGAATAAACTACATGATGTGTGGTCCATGTTTCCTGGAAAAAAACTATTAATATTGATCTATACCAAATTTATTTTATACCAAACATAAAATCTAGGTCAATGAAAAAAACATGGTATGAAAAAACATACATTATTATAAAATTTCCCTTTATTCACTAAAACCATTATGTTAGGGATCCCTATATATGAACTTGAATACACACTAAAAATATTCCGTAGGCATGTTCACATGGCTTATAATATAACACATCCCAGGCTTGGATATGAGAATAACTATCCCCTATATCTGAGCTAGATCGATAGTGAGGTTATACATTATAAGAACGATACATTTATTTATTATTATCATTTTAGGATATGTAGTGATCTTGAAACCAAATATTCTAGGTCTATCCAAAAATCATCACCCATCCCTTTTCTCCTTTCATTATCAATATAGGAAATTTCCATGGATATCTCTAGAATCAGAAATTTAAATCACATATTAAATGATACAGTTGAAATTTCATACATCAAAATTTTAATGATTTGATTTAAAATCAAACTTTTATAGATTTGGATAACATCATCACATAAAATATTTTAAAAATGTATTTTTAAAATATTGTATTTATAAATATAATTATAATTTTTTTATTTTTTTTATTTTATGTCTGTTAATTATTGTCTAATGTAAAAACATATGTCTTTTATATTAGTTATAACATTTTTATTTAAAAGACATATTTTTATTGTCGATTATTTAAATATTTGATATTTCAAATCATAAAAAAATATTTGTGTTGTCAAGGGAGAAACTTTATTTCATTTCACACACTCGATCTCTCTTGACATACTCAATTTAACAGATACCTATTTCAACGTTCCAGATCTTCATAGCCATTTCCTCTATATATTTTGATGTTGTTGACCTCTACCTCCCATTACACTACTATGTATTTATGTTTCTTATTTTTTGACTTCCACCATTTATCTTTTATCTTATCCATTTCATCTCAATTATGATAAATTATATTCATTTTTTTATTTGTTTATTTTTTTCAATTTCTTTAGTAATAATGTTTTTAGTTGGGAATTTTTAATAATTACTTTCTTTTATTTTAGTAATTAACTAGCTTGTACATCATTGACATATGATACTTATTTTCCTTTATTTTATCTTAAGTCATCAACATTGATTTTTCCTCTTTTATTTTTATTTCATTATGTTCTTTTTAGTTGAATGATTATGATGTAAAAGATAATTTAATAGATTTTTAAATATTTTCATTCAAGTAATTGGCATGTTTTTAGTATTATATTACATTGATCACTAGCTATCTATTATAAATTTATCATCTTCTTATTATGAGTTATGGTATAATCATCTTGCATGATACATTAATTTTGTTTTTATTACGTAAATAATATCTATATGAAAATTTATGCTCCTTAATTTTCTATTACACATGATAATTTTTATGAAGAAAACATTTTATTATTTAATGTTTTATAGTATCTATAATTAATATTAATTAATAAGGAATATATATTCTACATGGATTGGTTTTTTTTATTTTAGTATATTTTTTTAAATTTATATCTTTATTAAATAACCATAATTGTTTTTTAAAATATAATTTTTATATAATTTTTTTATTATATTGAGATTTATTTTTTAATAATTCGTAAAAAAATTTAAAAACAGATATTATTTGTCATTGTTAAATGTAAAAGTAAATATAAATTTGTATATAAAATTAGAGTGCCTTATATTTAATATATTAATTTTTTTTATATGAAATGAAAAATAAAAATTGGATTATTAACGGATGAACAAGTGATGGATATAAGGATGAGGTTGATGGGTGTTTGGAATTATATAAGTAATGTTCTCTAAAAATGTCTCATTTTTTCTATCCTTGAAATGTTTAAATATGATAAAGATTAGGAGAATAGAAATTAGTTATCATTTATTTTATAGTGGTTTTAATTCAACTTACAGTCCAAGTACTTTCAAGGTTAAATTGAGATGAATTGACTATTTAATTAGGATAAATAATTTAATAATGAATGTTTTAGTCAAATTGTGGAAATGATTTATGATATTTTGGGGGATTGAGTAAACACCAGTGATTGTGTAATTATATATAGATTAAGAAAAACCACTTTATTAGATTGTTAAAAATTTTATTCTTACCTACAATGTAAATTATTGTGAATAGTGTATCCTATCATTGATTAAGTGATAAGAGTTTTAAAAACATTATGTAGTTGTTCAATGATATAATTCTTCAACATAATGATATTCTATATTCAAATTATAATTAGAAAAAAAAATATGTCTTGAGGGATTCTAGTACAATAATTTCCATTTCAACCTAAATTACTATATGTTATATTGGAAGGAATACACTGAACTTTTAGAGTGTAAAAAATGAGGGACATCATGTTATAACTTGAAATAAAACATTTAAGTGGATTCATTTATTATTAAATGTATCAAGAATCTTATAAAGGAAATTTGGTATCATCATATAATTAATCATATTAAATTTTTATATAAAAATTAATATATTATTTAAATGTTATGATAGAATTAATGTTTGTTAATATATGATATAATATATTGTAATATAACAGAATGTCTATAAATAAAAAAATGATCAACAATTTACCAAATTTTGAAACTGATTTAAAATTATAAACTTGTGTTATACACATATAAAATGAATCTATATCTTAGAATTGGTAGAAAAATTTGTTTATGAACTATTTTTAAGAAATTTATCCCTTATCTTTTGAATTTTGAATTTTCTAAATAATATATCATGTTGAGTTTCATGATTTCAAGAAGAAATAGTATCATAATGATATTTATGATTAATTATAGCCATTAATTAATTATTTAAAACTTTTATTTGTTGATGGTATTTTAATTTATGATACTTTAAAAAAATCTTAATTTCATTCAATGATTATTATTACCATTAAAATGTATCCACATAAGGAACTTTTTATAAAAATTCTCATAAGGGGCACATAGATTGTGCAATTTTTTATAATGGGACTTAATATTTGTCAAATAAAACATGGTAGAAAAATACATTACCTGGGTTATTGAAATGATTCTTCTATGGATCACTCTTATCAAAGACTATAAATGTAATTCAACTAATAACAATAATTTTATATTTATCCAAATATTTAATCAACTGATAAGTATTTATAGAGTGTGAAAAATATTGAAGTAATATTTTGAAATAATAAAAAAATTTGTACTGATAGAAACATAATAAGGATAATATATAAATATTTGTTGATATAATATGTTCGGGATATTATGATATTAAACATATCATTTATGTGATGCATGTTGGGAAAAACAAATGTGACAATTTTAGTGGAAGAATATTTGATTTTAAATTAAATAATTTGGATGTTTTTAAAGAGAGAATATATTTACTATGAATTGTAATGAATTTAAAATTATCACCCACTTATAAAAGAAAATTAAAATATTTTCCTCCATCTTTTCATACATCATCGATGCAGGGGGAAATTTGTTTTTTATGTGACCATTTTATCAATGTACCTTTGTTTATTCTTTAAATGTAACAATTTTAATGTCACATAAATATTTTATGTGAATATCTATGTAATCACATGATTTTCATTTCTGGATTGTACAAATTCTAAAAATTTCATCACATGTAATTTTAACCATTCATGTTAGATTGACTATCACGTGGGTGAGTTATTTTTTATATTAAATTTATAAGAAATTTATTGATCTAAATATATTTAAATATTTGGATAAATGAGTATTTTATATACCTTTTGAACTAAAATGAACATCCTAGAATCTTTTTTTTATAATGGTGTATTTAAAGGTTAATTTGTTGTGAAAATACCTAATTTTGATATAGTATATCTATATTTTATGTACCATATTAAGAGTAAAATGATTATACATATTTGGAATGTTAATAATCAATATCAACCAGAAGCATCCAATGTTGACAAGTTTATTTCTAAGGAGGATGTATTGTTTTTTATTGAATAATTATTTTTAATGGATCACATTACTTTTCAATTATGTTTCCATGAAGAAATCATTTTTTTGGGAATTTTGATTTGTTACATGAAAATAAAATAATTGATCACTGAGAAAAAGAGATCATTTATACATCTCAAATAAGATTGATTATGTCGAAACATTTATAACACCTCATATTAATCTGTTAAAATCGATTTATTTGAAGAATAATGTTATGTGGGTATTGAATTAAAATAAATAAAACTATCATTGAAAGAGGCGATGCATAGTAGATCCAATGAGTTAGAAACAATGAGATGGTTAGTAGGTGGACCAATCATAAATGCGGAAAAATGGTTTGGTTATGACATTAATGACTATATTTCTTCACTAAAGATCGCAAAAAAAAGAATACAATTTAGACTAGTAGTGTATTGGGGTCTGATGAAGAATCATATTTTTCCAACACAAAGGGAAAAATTCCAAACATTGTTTTATCTGATGATCAAAAAGTTTTTAATGAAAAATGGTAGATTGATTACATAAATTTCAAGTTTCTATATTCAAAATAAAATGGGTAATGATTAAAAAATTATTAAACATAATTAATTTGTATTGAAATTGGAAATCAAAATATATTATAATATACAAATTATAATTTTATAATGGTGACAAAAAAAGTTATTTGTATTCTTGATTCCTTAATGTGAAGTGGTCACTAATTTTCTGAGTAAAAATAGTATTTTCTTGATACAAAAATGGAAAATATGTTGAATTATTTTATATCCCTACTTATATAAAACAATTATCAGTAGACATTGATTGGAACCTTCTAGAATTTGAATTCAATAAGAAATTATAATGGGGGGAAAATATGGGAATTTTTTTAGTTATCTCAAAATTTTAGTGGTAACATTTATTTATTTATTTTTAAATATATCAATTTTTAGTTAGTAATAGATATATTACTTATAAATAATTCTTTTACATAAAGTTATTTTTATTATATATGAAATAAAATATCATTTATTTTTCGTAGATATTATATCAATATCATTTCATGTTTCATAAATTATTCAACTATTTTTTTTATGTTTTTTTGTTATTTACACTAATGAATATGATACGATTTGTTTTGTTTTGTTTTGTTTTTTCAATATCTTGCAATTATGTTGATATTTAATATGTCACAGTTGAATTATTATTATATTTTTCTTTTGTTTTTTTTTGTTTTTCGAACATTTCATATCTCATAAACATTGAAATAATTATATTATCATTTTAGGTTATTACTTTAACAAATATAAACAAAATTATATTTTTTAGATCATATTTCAATTAATATTATTTTTTATATATAACAGTTGGAGTTTTAGAATGTTTTATAAATTATTATTTAATTGTAATGTTTTATGATATTAGATCAAATATTTGATACATATCTATATTTTTTGGAGGAAACTATATATATAGATATTGAGGAGCCTTACCGTCTATATAAACTAGATACTTCTACTTCAATGATGAAAAAAGAATTACAATATTGGTAAATATTGTATAACACATTTACATAAATTATTTTTTATTATTTTCAATGAATATGGGAAGATGGTAATCCCAAGTGGTTGAAATTTGAAATATTTTATGAGTTATATTGGTAGTAAATCATCATATGATTTAATAATTTCTATTTCTTATAAGTGAAGTGTTGATAAAATGACACAAGTTAAGCAATGGGTGATAATTTTTCAAATATTGTTTATTATATTTTAATTTTTTTTAATTTTTTATTAATTTATGTTACTTTTTTTATTTTAATAAGATAATATCCGATATACCTAATGGAAAATTTTCTAATAATAAATGTTTTAGTTCTTATACAGAGATAAATATGTATTTTAAATACACCATCACTTTTTATTTCATTTTTTCCGGAATAAAAAATCATATTCCATGGGATAAATAGCAATTTCTAGATGAAAATATATAGAACATTTTTATTAAAAGTGAACGAAAATAATAATTTTTTGAAAGAGAATTTTAAACATCCTAATGATTCATTAATTCTTAAATATCTTCATTTTAATTATTTTTTATTTTTTAATTTAATATGAATTATGAGGATCTCATCAGGAGATCCAAACTAAGAATATATACCTTCATACAACATCCTCTAGAAGGTATCTATTATGAGAAGAGAAAATAATGGTAATTTGTTTTTTAAAATTGAGATTTTAGTCATTAGGCCCAATAGATATTGATCCCACTAGCAAGTTATTAAAAATTGGTGATGGTTTAGATGACTAAAAAAAGAATATATCTTAATGAAGAGTCAAGCATTGTATCATAAAAGATTCTATGGAATTATTTTGGTTATTTAATTTTTTTGAATTCTAACATTTTCCAATTCATTAATAATTTCTTCTAATATTAAATATAATAAGTCTTTGAGGTGCATAGAAAATTGAGGTAATTCATAAATGAGGTGTAGCATAGATATTTTAGATGTTTTTATTAGGTATGGTTGAATTGCAGGGTCATGTATTGGGATAAAAGGTGGGTGTATCAATTGAATACTTTTCAATACGTGAACGTCTTCAAGGGAAGATGTATTTAAGGAAAAAATAGTTTCTTTAAAAGTTATATTTATAGATATGTGTCAGACAATGACTAATACAACTAGAAATTCAGTGTAGTGAATGGTTTTTAACATGATGATTTTGTTTCAATATGTATTTCCCACTCCTATGCCTCTATTTTAATATCTCACTCCTACTCATCCACCTCCAAATCCAACTAATTCTCCTTCAACTCCATATGTTTCAATATACTGGGAGTTATATGTTGAAGATCCCCAATATCGTATTGTACAATATGGGACTATCTATTTTATTTTGGATACATGAAGTCATCTTCTTCTAAATATTTATTAAAATTTATAAATTATAAAAGATATTAAAGGTGAATAAACTACAGTATCACTCCCTAAATATGATATTTCTATAATATAAAAAACAACCGGGCATTTTTTACATTTTCCATCAATAATTTTCAAACAATTTACCACTATGTTGTGTATATATTAAAAAATTTAATTTTCAAATTGGATTTAAAATGATTTTTATAGATAACACATGTATTTATATATATAAGAATACCATAATGGTAAATAAATGTTTTATGGAAAATAAAACCATATTGATTCATGTTTTAATTTAGGTACTAATTTTCCAGAGGGATTTTCAAATTATTAATATTTGAATATATGTTGTTGGATGTTTATGAGCTTCCAAAGAATGTTGAAATTTAATGGGATAATATTATTGTGATGATTTATAATAGAGATATCACATATCTTGTAAACCCATAAATCTTAGTCCTCTCTATGATACGAATCATTTCCATGTATGGAAATTATCATATTTCATTCAATTGAATCTTTTTGATTGATAAAAATAAACATGTGTACTTATTTTTTTATTTTTAATTATAAAAATTTTATTCAGTATGAAACTACATCACGGAATGGATTCCGGGAAAAAAATTATTTTCCGAATAACGAAATATAAAAAATAATGAGAAAATATATTATAGTAGGATTTATTCACAAGTCAATTTAGGGTCATATAATTCATTATCAAGATTTGTATGACAAATATAACTCCAAATGTGTATATTATATTAATTAAAAAACTAGTGAAATTGAATTTTTATATATTAGCAGCCATTGGATGTTTTTTTATAAAACAATAAATTCTTATAGTACGTGTTCCATATAGAGTGATGGGAAAGGGAAAAAATAAATTAGTGTTAAATATTTATGTTTAATTATTTGAAAAACTATATGATATAACGAATTTCCAATTTATTTCAAAAATATCAGTTTCAGTATGAGTAATGTATTATATAAATTTTAAACTATGAAGATGAACGAAATACTATGTTATAAGATTTTTGTTTTAAATAATTTCAACATGGAATGTAACATTGATATATAATGATAAATGTTATTATAACAATTAATTTTTTCATCTTATATTTATGTTGAAAATAGATGTTGAATAAATTCCATTGAATTTTTATCCTTTGACGTCTCTTTACCTTATATTAGAAATTATTTAATTCTTATATGTGGTGAATGAGAGGATTATTATAAAAGTACAATTAAAATTTAGTTTATCACTATTTTGAATAATTAATTTGATGTTTAATTTATAAATTGATATATTTATGTAACATGAACGTTGTTTTTTGCAAATATTTGTTTTTGTATTTACATTTATACTTATAAATATATGGTTTTTTTGTTATATCACAAGTTGTTTAAATTAATTTTCATTTTTTTTAATTTTTTTACAAAAGATATCAATTTACTAACCTAAAATATTATTTTTTGTTCGTTGTGATAAAGAAACATAATTAACCTTGTTGTAAATCAATTTTTTATGAATAGTGTAAAATAATTAACTATTTTTATGTTTTCTTTATTTTTTAAATGATATTTATATTAACAATTGAAATATATATATCTCAATATCCGTTAAAATAAGTAGTTTAAAAAGAATATTTTTTACATCCCTAATAAGTCTTCTCAAATAAATCAATGTTAATAATTGAAAAAATACATTGTAGAATCCCATTTATATACCTGTGTATTGAAAATACTGAACCCCAATAAACCCTATCATTAGTAATTATTATTCAACCATATTTGGAACTTCCAATAAGAGGAATCATTGTTATTGGGAGAATGACCTATAATATCTACATTCCATTAATCACATTGTTGTGGAAATATTCAATTAATAGTTGTCCAATAGTCTTCCTTGATATACTCATCTAATATCATATTCCAAATTTAAATACCATAGGTCATGATTTATGCTACTAAAATTTCACATTCAGGGGTTTTTAGAAGATCCTAGCTCTTGGGTCCCTAGTAACCTATCATATTTCACATCTCATGCCAATTGTATTATCATTATGAGCCTATATTGTGATCAATATCTTATGATATGGTATAATCATGTATTTACAAATTTCATTCTAGGTTTTTATTTACAATTTTCATGTAGAAAATCACACCCATTTAGGAAAATTTGTGAGACCATATATAACATCCATGTGTGGTCCAAGAATCATGAACATAGACTACATGAACCTATCCCGGAGATGTTATATAGTAGTAATTATCTCTCCATTCATGTTGGATTTAATTTTTAAATTCTTGCATAGGTTTTATCAGTTTTTATCAGTTTCATCACCATCATATTTAATGACATACATCACCATTCAGTAAAGTTAATACAAGAATGATCCCCTAATGCATATATGCTTTCATAGTAACCTAATTTATGTATTTTATCTCTCCATTTATTTCAAATTTTTATGTACTTAACACTCAATAACATTTGTTTGATATTTTATGTCCATAAAACAAACAACATTTGGATAAATTAATGTGTAATTTAACTTAATCCCCCAGTGGTGTAAGTTTAGTTCCACTTAAAATATAGAAGAACAATATTTAAAATTTAATAGGTAGTTCATCATTTTCATGATCCAAGAAAATGTTATATTACAAAAAAAAATTAATTTATAAATCTCTTATGGATCACCATATAGTGATATAAAAAGTAAAGATTTTCTCACTTGATCAACTAATCTAGGAGAATGATTTAATATATTCATATCATTTTTCATCACCACTAATTTTTATTCAAAAAATTATTGATCTACGTTTAGTTTTATTGAATACTTCTTGAATTCCATTTCTCTATAAACTTATTTTTTTTATTAGAGGATTTGACAATAATAAACCATCCATGGATTTAGGGAACAATTGAATTCAACTCCATGAGACACCTTTGTTTGGTAATGATCATCAGTGCTTCTAAATATGTCATTTCCAACAAGATGAATATTTATCCGACGGAGAAGTTCCTCTAATGTGTACACTTACTACAATCATCAGAATGGAACCAGTAATTATTATTTTGTTTTTGGTCATCCCTAACACAGCAGTTCCATTTCATTATTTCTAAATTCAAATAACTTGTGTTCTGATTTACACATTTCATAATACAACTATTCACATATATTCAATAACATTAATGTTATATTTCATTGAAATGTAATCATTTTTAATTAAATAATGTGAAATATTATTCTAAAGCATTTCATCATCCTCATAATATCACCCTAAATCCCATGACCATGTGGTCGAGACATCATGATATTAAATTGGGTTCCCATTTTCATGGGTGGATAGTAATGGTGTTGGATCCCCCATTCAGAATGAGTTGTCACCTCAACCTTACCATACATACTATTCAAACATTTTTAAATGTTTTAAATCATTAATTATATGCTATATGGTCAAAAAACATAATCCTAAATTACATTGACATATCCCCAAGTCCTTTTATATTAGTGATAATGGAACTTTATTCATG
Organism: Viscum album; assembly: GCA_963277665.1. Taxonomy (NCBI): domain Eukaryota; kingdom Viridiplantae; phylum Streptophyta; class Magnoliopsida; order Santalales; family Viscaceae; genus Viscum; species Viscum album. The sequence continues at coordinate 2,084,862,364 of OY728119.1, forward strand.
TTTACTTTGCATCACCCACATTTATTTAATGATTTACCTATTATTTTTGAAGGTTTTGGAATTCCATAAAAACTATATTATATTGGATTTAATGACCTTAATCATTCTAAGGTAATAGGATAACCCCTCACCATGTTGAAAAATCAGAAAGGGTAGATTGTTAAAATGACGAGTCTCTATTTTACAGGCATACCCCACATTTGACTTTGGAATAATTGATCACATTAAATTTAATAACTTATAAAACATTTTATGATTAAATGTAACAATGTTTATCCTGATAAAAGTCCTACCTCTAGTCCACTAATTATCCCAAATTTTAGGCTTCTGAAATATTCTGCATGAATATTAAAAAAATAGATTATAGAATAGAAAAAGAAATTAAAACCACGAAGTTGGTGGTGTCAACCAAATGATCCCAAAAAAATCAAGATATACTACATAGGTCCCTTAACAATTGAAAATAATTTATATCATCTCAAAAATCCTCCCAAACATTGTATCAACTTATCTATGAAGCATATATAATTATTTTATTTTACATTTTTATCACTTTTGATCTTTAGAGTCCACTTTCTAAATTCCATTCATTATGGTCCTCACTATATATCATAATATATACCCATATTATAAAGGAAAAACTAATGTTTTACAACAATTGAACTTATCATTATAGATGACTATGAGAACATGTTTCTTCAGAAATATTTCGTATATAAATGGATAAACTCTTTAGAAATAGTGATGTTACGCATGTACATACCCTTCTATGATAACACATCTTGGATATGTACCAAATTTGTATCTGAATAGAATAACTCAAGTGTTATAGTGATGGTAAAAAATAATATACCTCTCTGTGATCACAAATATATAATGAATTCCTCTTGAACCAAGTAATTAAATAGCATGATTAACTTAATCCATTGTTGTTCATTATTCATAGGGGTTCAATTATATAATGGTTTTCCCTTTGAGGGATTCATTGATCATCATGAATTGATGATGAAGGTGAAAAAAATTCAAAAATTTGAATATATTGGAAAATAATTTTAATCCAATGATCTGAAAAGAGTGAGAAGGACCACTGTTGGTCCGAGTCTCTCTAGAATATGATTAATGGAATATTACCTATAAAAAAATAATGGATTTCATAAGTTAATTTACTAAACTCATCAACATCATGTTGAATTATATCCAATTTTTCCTCATTTACGTCCTTATCATATCAAGTAACCCACAATGATTGTATATATATTAATTTGAAATAAATTTTACATATTCAATAGATTTCTCTACATGAAATATTGAGTCTAAATTAGAAATGATATATTTTGGTATTTATAAACTAGGTTTTGGATTTGTGGGTATTATCAGAATTTAAAATATTATTATATATATATATATATATATATATAATTTTTTCCATAAATCAAATGTATGTGTAAATGCCTAAAAAATTATAAATAAATTTAAATGCAATAATATAAAAACTAATAGTATTTTTTTTTGTAGAAATGTATTTCTCTAGTTGTTATTAATTTTTATATGAAAAATATATTGAAAACTATTAAAAATGTTGTTTGGAGTGGATACTCAAGAGGAGGGTGAATTGAGTTCCAATTAAAAATTCCTGTTTAAAATTTTTATATTGAAATCCTCCAATTTAAATATCAAGATAAACTGTAGTGAATCTTCAATACAGTAAATGTTCAGTTAGGTTCTCAAAAGATTGATTAGTTCTCAGTTAATCTAATATGAAGATTAAATTAACTTTTGAAACAAACCAACTGGTTTACAGAAAAAACAAAAACTTTCTCGTTTAACTATTAGAGTAACTTTGAAATAGATATATATTTAAAGTACTTATCTGTGGAATATTCAAAATAGTTTTAGCTAAAATAAACATGCACAACAGTTTTAACCAATAGGTTCAGTCTCAAGCTGAGACCTAGTCCACACAAACAGTTTATATGAAACTTTGATCCATACCATGGATCGGGGTTTAAAACACTACTCAGATTGTCTAGGTGCTCAGACCTCCACCACAGTTCTTTGTGGGAAATAAAAAATAACAATAGCTCACAGGCTATCCAGGTCACACTTGACCTCTACCACTATCCAGAGTGGGATACAAGAGTGCAAGGGAATGATTGATTAGGATATATAAATCATCTAGTTCAGCACATGAGATTGGGTGTGTTAATAGAATAGAACACACACTACTCAAAATGTAAATAAATGGAAACACAATAGAGCTAAACAAATAGGGGTGATATTAGAATTCTCTATGTGTTTTGAGTGAAGCTATGGACTCCTTGAATTGATTGAGATGATGTTTTGAGTCCTTCTCTGGTTTTTAGTCAAGTAAAACATAGTGTTGTTTTTGTATTTGACTTCTAGGTCCAAGTTGATCAGTCCGATCCACATGATTATTAGTGAAACCGTTGGAGCTCTTTACTTCTTGAATGATTAGGTTTTACATATTCTAAATGTATTATTCCATATTCTTTGGTGCATGTAATTCCTTGTGTATCTCCAGAAGGTTGTTTTGTATGTGCATGGAAAAATTGATCGATCTCATATTTGTAGTTGGAGGTTCCCTTTTATATATATTTTTTTGATTTTACAATGGGAATGATTACCTTTTTACAGGTACGAAGTACAGTTTCTTGACATTCAACATACATTAATTAATTAATAGTAGTTGCATTAAAAGCACGAAATTTGACTGTTGTTAATAAACAAATATAAGTAAGGTTTAGAGATACAGTGATTAGTTTCCATCAGTCGCTCCTAGTATCAGTGAGAAAGTATTGGTGTACATGAGTCAGTTAGTCTGTAAGGGTAGCTATTACTCATTATAACAGTAGACTGTGTATCAGTGGAAAAAAATCTGTATCGGTATCTCCTCTTATCGATAGCTCTTCTGTATATGTAGCATTCTTGTATCAGTGGATCTCTCTATTGGTAATTCACCTATATCAGTAGCATCTTATATTGACGGATCTCTCTGTGTCGATAGACGCCATATCAATAGTTGTCTAATTGTATCGTTAGATTTTTATCGGTATGTCTATCTGTCTGTATTGGTAGCTCTTGATATAATAATAAACATTGCCTATTGGGGATCTTTGCTTATTGGTAGACTATGTCTGTATCGGTGACTATGTATTAGTAGGTCTGTATCAGTGACTCAAAAACATAATACGTATTTGTTCTATGAAAATCATATCCAGATGGAGTTAGTATTATTTTAATAGTTTTATAAACATAGAGAAACATTGATTAACATATTCCAATGATTATTTTGATATATTTGTCAACATAATTTAACATATAGATCGGATTCTCAAAACATATTAACATAATTGAGATTATCAAAACTGGTGAGGTCAAAAATCTCCCCCTTTTTGATAATCACAAATTATGGTATTATAATCCAAAATAATCATTAATATATGAGTATGAAATACATTGTGTCTCAATTCTCAGTATGAGTAATTATATTCTCAAATGTATCAGAGAATAGAGTATTACATGAAAATGTATCAGAGGTATGAAAAAACACTATCAAAGGTCGAATTATAGAACAAATGTACCAGAGTTATATGTACCAGAGGTAGAATATATTATGCTCATATTTCTCCCACATTGTGATTAGAAAAAAGTAGTAAACAAAGGATGAGAGAAGTAACAGAATGTAAAAGAGAATAAGATCTTATATATTTCTTGGTGAAAAAATACATAGAAATACAAAATTGAGGTAAAATGAGTACATGTGATTCTTGTCAAATGTCCTAGCCACTATTCAATCCACATTCTTAGTATGTGATTTAGATTTTCCCTTGGAATAAGAAAAGGATTCAGGCTAGGTAGATGCAGGTGGAGGCTTGGGAACACCAGCAATTATTATAGGAGGCTGAGCTACTGATACATTTCCTGACCTATAATGTGGAGCTCTCTGGGTGATCATAGGAAAGGGACTTCTGATTTCTTAAGTTGGAGGCATCATAGGAATGGAGGAAAATGGAGTAGAGGTAGGCAGAGCTAGAGGTACAATGATGGGAGTAATGTCTACATATAAAAATGGAAGCTATAGATTCCTAATATCCATAATGATTCCTCATCCTCTTTCCCTAGTAGAGATAAAGTCATCCTTGTTCTCCATAAACTTTTCTACGGCAAGAGTAAACCATCTGAGCCTTTGTACTTGTTCACTAAAATCATGAGTTACTGGATGTAGTTTCATGTTCTCTAACAGAAGATTGAAATGACTGTTCAACTGATGTTTAGTGTAGATCCTTTTCAAATAGAAATCCACTTTTTCATTTAACTTTTTCTTAGACGAAGTAGCCTCTATCATAAAATTCTGAACAATTTTCCCAATATCCCTAGTGATAGTCACCACTTGGGTCAAGCCAGTAGAGTCTACAGTGCCATTGGTGGAATACTGTCCAATATCTTCTCTCTTCACAGCTCGAATCTGATCAATATCCAAAGAAGTCATGGTAGTACTCAGAGGTGCAATAGTAAAAGCTATCATTTCCTTAAAATATCTAGTCTACCCACTAATGAGCTTTTTCACAATAGAGTCCTGGGTGATCACATGCTGCTTCATTGAAATCAAAAACTTCTCAAAAACTAATACCATCAAGATAACTACACTTTATACACATGCCAAATCCTTGTCTGCTTCGAATTTAGAGATCAAATAAGATTCTAGAGAGACAACAGATTTCTTGAGAGATTCAACTTCCTCTTCCAATATTGAAACATGATTCTAGTAGGTCTTGACTTCATCCAAAGCACCAGATACTGATTCAGTCATCACAGATTGAATAGATAATATTAATGAGGTTTCTATTATTCTCATTTATTCTATAAAAAAGATCATAAGATCAGATTTCAACTTGTATAGATCATATTTTCTTGATATATCCTTAGGTAAAGTTTCATAATGTAGATTATAAGAGATAGGAGGTCTACTGATGGGTGTCTCAACTTCTAAATCCAGATAGTCCAACCCAAAAACTATAAAACCTGGGTCTTCAGCCCAGTCTTCAATCTCTTGATATAATGAAATGGTACCAAGTCTAGTGGGATTCTCCCCCTCAATCTATGCATTTTATTGTACATGAAAATAAACAGAATCTTGAGAAGGCAGGTCATCCTCATAAGAGTTTTCCACAACTCTATCCACTTTAAGTGTCCCATCCTCAGGTGATAGAGGACTAGATGCAGGTCTGTCTACATAAAAAATTTCCTCAGTAGGCATTGAGGAGTTCCGAATTAGTGGACTAAGACATAATCATGTAGAAATAGATGCTTCATTTTCAGAATCTTGTTCATCCTCATTCTCTAGAGCAGGTTGGTCTTCCTCATCAATAGGGGCTTTTTTATTGCATACTACCAGCACAGTTTCCTTTCCAGATGATACAACTTCAGCAACTGGACTTGGATGCAAGTCAAGATCCCCCTATCAGCTATAGAGGTATCCTTCTCATCAGTATCATCAATATACTATGGTTATTCTTCATCAGGTCCTAGACCTGGATCTCTTCTATCTCTATGCCTATTGGAATGGTCAACAAGGTTGAGATTATCATACACCTTCTCATAATTAACAAACCAGTGCCTTATCCATTGGTTCCAACCAATCATCATATATATATACAGATTGCGATTTTGATGCAAAAATTGTTCCTCACAACTACTATCTCATCCTGAGACTCAGCTACTCATTTCTCCTTGGACAATACCGAAATCAACTTTGTAAAGAATAAAGCATTGGATTTTGACTTAGGCCTGGTCATATCCGCAATTTGGATCATCAACAGCATACACATATTTACCTTGACACCAAGACACAAACAATGAAACAAATAAATATCTTGGTATCTCAGATATTCAATGTCTCCTCTCCTTGGACTAAGCACATGTTGGATAAATTTGAATAACAGCCTATTTTCTCCATCCATCTCAGAATCGACTATATTTTTTTGTTTCACACTACTGGTTAACTCTTCCAAATCAACCTCATTATAAAAAATTTAACTCGTAAGATGTATTTTCATTGAGTTATACCCAAATACAACCTCATAAGAGACATTAAGAGATTCATCCCAGTCAACAGAAGAAAAATAAATTTCCATTCCATTTATTAATGAAACCATTCGGTTTTCTTCTTCAGACTTCTCAAAACGAACAAAACCATAAAACTACTTTACAATCGTCGGATAGTGAGGTCCATAGTTGTTTGAGAAACATTCAATCCATCCATGATCCTCCAATACTCTTAGAACCAATGACTTTCAAGGCAAGATCCATTCCTCACTAAGTTCATTTTCAATTACTATTTCTCTATTCTACAAATGCGGGTTCACTGCATGCTTCACTGACCTTGTTCTACATTCACTGCCACAACCATCATGTCATGTTTTCTTCTTATTCTCACTTGAAGCATCACTATCATCCCAGACTGTCAAGATTTTTTTTCTTTCCATCTCTAATCGATGAACATAGGGTTACACATAATTCGGGGGGTCGAGAAGTGAGGATTAAAGAGAGGAGAGTTTTCAGTGGATTGAAATGTCACTAACCTTGGTTTTTATCATTTAGGGATCAAAATGTAATAAAAATAATTATAGTTAAAACAATAATAATTTGGGCCAAAGAAAATGAAAATCACACAATGCATGATATATCGATGACAATTACAGGTGAGAAACCTGATAGTGAGGTTTATCTATCAGTGAGGTCACTAGCGATGAGGTGTCTCTAGTGGTTAGTTTTTCTAGCGGTGAGGTTTTCTATCGGTGAGGTTTTCTAGTGGTGAGGTTTTCTAGCTGTGAGGTTTTCTAACGGTGACGTTTTCTTAAAAGTGAGGATTTCTTGCGGTGATAATTTTCATAATAGTGAGGATTTGGCAAACTGTTATAATTTTCATCTACAAAGTCTATCATTACTAACTCATGTCTAATGTAACTTAACCTATCTGAATGTAAAGGCTTGGTGAAAATGTCATCTAATTGATGTTAAGTGCCTATTAATTCATGATTAATATCACCCTTTTGGTAATGATCACCCAAAAAGTGGTGCCTTACAACAATGTGTTTGGTCCTAGAGTGAGATATAGGATTATTAGAGATATTGATCGCAGTAGTGTTATCACAGTTTATAGATACATGTCTAAAATGTTATCAGTAGTCCAGTAATGTATGTTTCATCCATAAGAATTTGTGCACAACAACTACTAGCAGTAATATATTCTTCTTCAGCAGTAGACAATGCAACCGAGTTCTTCTTTTTACTACACCAAAATATCATGGAATTACCTTGAATATGACATGTTCCAGAAGGGCTATTTATATCTAACATGAAACTAGTAAATCCATCATCTGAATAACTTATTCAATTGAATGACTGTCATTTTGGATAAAATAATACTATATTAGTTGTATGTTTATGATATTTGAAAATTCTATTAGCAGCAAGAAAGTGTGACTCTTTTGGATTAGCTTCAAATCTTGTTCAAATATGCACACTAAACATATTATTTGGTAGACTAGAAGTTAGATAGAGAAGACTCTCTATCATACCTATGTAGTTGGTTTTATCCACTAGTTTTCCAGTTTCATCAGAATCCAACTTACAAGTGATACTCATGGGTGTGTCATTACCCATATTACGATACAAATCAATTTTTTTTAAAAGATCCTTTCTATATTTAACTTGATTTAAGATAATACCATTTTCATTTTGAAAAGCATGAATTCCAAGAAAATATTTGAGTTCTCCCATTAAACTCATTTCAAATTCATTTTGTATACTATTTAAAAAATCAATACAGAATGCATTTTTAGAAGATCCAAAAATAATATCATCAACATAGATTTGTACAATCAAAAAATCTTTGGAAATTATTTTAATAAAATGAGTTGGATCAGCAATCCTTTTAGAAAAGCCATTTGAAATAAAAAAACTGGTATGTCTATCATACCAAGCTCCTGGGGCATGATTCCAACCATATAGAGCTTTATGATGCTTAAAAAATTTATTTGGAAAATGAGGATTTGTTAATCCAGGTGTTTGTTCAAAAAAAACATCTTCAATTATAAATCCATTTAGAAAAGCACTTTTAACATCCATTTGATATAACTTGAAATTCAGATGAGCAGCATAGGCAAGTAGAATCCTAATGGCTTCTCATATAGCTAAAGGTTCAAAGGTTTCCTCATATTCTATTCCTTCCTCTGGACTATATCCTTGTGAAACTAGTCTTTCCTTTTTTCTAATGATATTTCTTGACTCATCAAATTTATTTCTAAAAACCCATTTAGTTCCTATAGTCAATGTTTCCTTAGGTCTATCATGAAATTCCCAAACATTGTTTCATTGAAATTGATTTAATTCTTCTTGCATAGACATTACCCAAAATTCTTCATTGGTTTCATCAATGATATTTTTAGGATTTAACTGTGAAATTAAGACTTGATGTTCAACCTGAATTCTTAGAGAAGCTCTAGTCTGTATCCCTCTATCAAGATTACCTAAAACAATATCTAAAGGATGATTCTTTAGAATCCTAGTTGGTCTAGTAAATGTAGCACTAGAAATTTTAGGTTTTTCTCTAGGTTCGGGTCCACTAGCAGCAGAGTCCAAAACATTTCTAGAACTGTTTGTCTTTACAACTGGTTCACTAATTTAATCATTAAGGTTCAGAATAGAAAAATCTTCTTCAAGATTTTAAAGAGAAGGTTTAGGTTCATGTGGATCAGATTCATCTTGTTTGATGTGAATAGATTCTTCCACACATTTGGCTCATTTATTAAAATCTATATAGTATTTTTTATTAAAAGAATAACCAAGAAAAATTCCTTCATCACTTTTAGATGAAAATTTATCTAGATTATATTTATTATTCAGAATAAAGATTTTGAAACCAAAAACTCCGAAGTAACTAACTTTAGGGTTCCTATTATTCCAAAATTCATAAGGGGAATTCTTAAGAGAAGGTCTCATCAAGACTATATTTAAAATATAACAAGCTGTATTTACAGCATCAACCCAAAAATAAAATGGTAAATCATATTCATTTGTCGTTGTTATGGAAATTTCTTGAAGGTTCCTATTTCTTCTTTCAACCACACCATTTTGTTGAGGTGTCTAAGGGGCAGAGAAGTTGTGATCGTATCCATTGTGTGAGCAGTATGATTCAAATTCATGATTTTCAAATTCATGACCATGATCACTTATCATGGTCTTCATTCTTAGTCAACTAATATTTTCTACAGACATGGAATATTTTCGAAAATAGTAAATAGCTTCACTTTTGTGAGCTAGACAATATACCGAAGTATATCTAGAAAATTCATCTACTAAGACATAAACATAGTGCTTCCCATTTAATCTAGAAACTCTAGATGGTCCAAAAAAATCCATGTGAACCAAATCCATAGTTTGATAAGTTGAAAATTCTTTCATAGATTTAAAAGAAACTTTATGTTGCTTTCCCTTTTGATAGGGAGTACAAACATTGTCTGATAGGAATTTTAGTTGAGGTGGTCATCTAACTAAATATTTCTTAGTCAGTTTCTTAAGTGAATGAACATTGTTGTGTCCTAATCTTATGTTCAATATCCAAGTCCCTTTATGAAAAAAATTTAAACTAGAATCCTTTTGTTTGGCTAAATAATTTAAATCTACAGAATATACATTTTCATTTCTCAAGGCAGTAGATACCAAAGCATTTTTAGAATCAAATAAATTGTAAGAATCATTTTCAAATTTAACATTGAAACTATAATCACAAAATTGTGAAATTATTAACAGGTTGTATTTTAATCCATCAACAAATAATACTTTAGAAATTAAAATTGAATCAATGTTTACAATTCGGCCTAAGCCGATGATGTTTCCTTTTGAATTATCACCAATGGTGACATGTCCTCCATCAAAATTGATTAAAATTTTTAATCATGAGTAATATCTAGTCATATTCCTTGATCACCTACAATCCCAGTACAATATTGTTTTATAGGAACTCGTCAAGCAAGTGTTCTAAAAAACAGGTTTTAACAGAAAATGATTTTGGTACCCAGATCTTATTGGGTCCAGACTGGTTAGTAAGAAAAACTTTTGGTAACCAGATTTTTCTAATGGGTTTCAAAAAATCAATAAATTCAATATATTTTGAAAGATAAAATTTGTTTGATCTATAACTATATCAATATCTGGTTGAGACATAAGAATTTTCAAAACTACAAATAGAATTATACTGTCCAGATTTTAGGAATAAATCTATTCTTTTTAATATATCTTTCTACACGCTGATAGCATAAACTAGTAATATATTTTGGTGCTACTTGTTTTACTAGAATTTTTGTAAGAGTGTTCTATCCATTATTAAAATTTTCTAAATCATACCTGAGTTTCTCATTAGACAATTTCAATTCAATATTCTCTTTGAGCAGTTGATAATTCTTTTAATTTTTTACTTCAAGTGTAGAATTAATAGTTCTAGTTAAAGCATGTTGTTTCTTTAAGGTTTTATACTTATCATTAATATCATTGCAAGTATCCTCTAGATTGTGGTAGTATTCAAATAACTCTTCACTATACTTGTTTTTAGAATCAGAATCATCTATAGAATATTAATAATTTAAAGAAAGAGTATCCAATGTTACCTTAAATGTATTTTTCATAAAACACATTTTAGCTTTTTGTGAATTTTCTTCCTGAGTGGAATCAGAATCACTTGAACTGTCTTCTGAAGCACTCCAGGTTTATTTCATAGACTTCTTATATTTTTTTTCCTTGTACTCATATTTCTTCATGTATTTTAACTTTGGACAGTCACCTTTTTTATGTCCATTCCTCTTGCATTCATAGCAGACTATGTCATCACTTTTATCAGTCCATTTCCAATACTTCTTCCAATGACCATTATTGTCATACTATCCCTTGTAATTGGATTTTCTGAAAAACTAATTCTTTCTATAAAACAAATTGAATCGTCTAGCTATCTGATCCATTTCATAATCCCTATAAGATGCACTCTCTTCCCTGCTTGAACTATTACTTTCACTTTGAATTATCCCTTTTCCCTCATGTTTTGATGTAGAAGTCCTGAAAGCTAATGACTTCGTCCTTGGTTCATCATCTTATTAATTATTTACTTCCAGATATTATTCATACATAGTTAATTTACCAATGGGTTCCCTGATAGTCAAAGCACTAATTTTACAAGAATCGTTAAATGAAACTGATGTTCCTCTACATCTGTCTGGAAGACATCTTAGTATCCTCATAATGTTCTCTTTTGCAGTAACAAATTTTCCATGTTATCTCATTGTATATACATTTTCATTGAACCTGAGATACATGTCAGAAATATGTTCATCAGGCCTCATTTTAAAATTGTCATATTTAATAGTGTAGCTATTCAATCTCATTTCCTTTTCATTGGTTGTTCCCTCATGGGAAATAAACAAAGTATCCTAGGTTTCATAAATTGTCTTTCAAGAAGATATTAAATTAAAATCATCATCTCCAAAAGCACGATACAGAGCATTCATTGCTTTACAATTTTTATTGTAGGTAACGTTAGTAGGTTCATCCCACATAGAACTTTCAGTTTCTAGTATCTTATAATGAGTCTCTATAGCAGTCTAGATATCAAATCCCATAATTTCTAAATGAATTTTAATTTTTAGTTTCCATTGGGCATAATTAACACCGTTAAATAAATGTGGTATGTTGGTAGCTGCACCTTCTAGTCTATTATCCATAATTAAATTTTAGCACATATATTTAATTAAATAAAACTTATAACTACAAAAAATTTAAGATACGTAAGATACAACGAAAATAAATATTGAAAAACAGTGTGTTTGGATATCCTTTATTAATAATAAACATCTGATACCAAATATTGGTCGATGTGGATACTCAATAGGGGTGAATTGAGTTCTAATTAAAAATTTCTGTTTAAAATATTTATATTGAAATACCCCAATTTAAATAACAAGCTAAACTGTAGTCAGTTTTCAATATAGTAAAGATTCAGTTAGGTCCTCAAGATATTGATCAGTTCTCTATTAATCTAATCAGAAGATTAAATTAGTTTTTGAAAATGACATCCTAGTTTACAATAAATAAAAACACCTGATAGTTTAACTATCAGAGTAACTTTGAAATAGATTTATATTTAAAGTACTATGCAGTTGAATATCCAAAATAGTTTTAGATGAAATAAACATGCACAGAAGACTTAACCCAGAGGATTAGTATCAAGACATGACTTAGTCCTCTCAAACATTTAATATAAAACTTTGATCCACCCCCTGGATCAGGGTTTACCATAGTACTCGAATTGTCTAGGACCAAAGACCTCTACCATAGTTCTACGTGGGAAATAAAAAATAACAACAGATCACAGGCTGTCCCAGTCACACTTGACCTCTACCACTATCCAAAGTAGGATACAAGAGTGTAAGGGAATGATTGAGTGAGGATTTATAAATCCTCTAGTTCAACATATGAGACTGGGTGTGTTTAAAGTACAGAACAGAAACTGCTTAAAATGTAAATAAATAAAAACACAAGAGAGATAAACATATAGAGATGATTTTAGAATCCTCTATGTGATTTGAGTGAAGCTCTAGACTCATTTAATTGATGCATATGAATCTTTGAGTCCTTCTCTGGTTATTTGTCAAGGATAACAGAGTGTCGTTTTTTCATTTGACTTCCAGGTCCAGGTTGATCAGTCTGATCAGCTAGAGTATAGGTGAAATCGTTGGAGGCCTTTACTTCTTGAATGATCATTATTTATAGATTCAGAATGTATTCTTCCTTCTTCTTCTATTCATGTAAGTCCTTGTGTATCTCTATATGGTTGTTTCATATGTTCATGGAAATGCTGATCGATCTACCTTTTGTATTTCGAGGTTCCCTTTTTTATATATCTTTTTGCTCTGGCAATGGGAATGATTTCGTTTTTACAGGTAAGAGGTACTGTTTCCTGACATCCAAAAGACATTAATTAATTAATAGCAGTTGCATTAAAAGAACCAAATATGATTGTTGTTAATAAAAAAATATGTGTAGGGTTTAGAGATACAGTGAATGGTTTCCATTGGTAGCTCCAAGTATCAGTGACCTTGTATCGGTAGACTTGAGTCAATAACTATGTATTGGTAGCTATTACTCTTTATAACAGTAGACTATCTATCAGTGACAGTGACTCTGTATCGGTAGCTCCTCTTAGCTATAGCTCTTCTGTATAAGTAGAATTTTTGTATCGGTGGCTCTCTCTATCTGTAATTCGCCTATATCTATAGCTGCTTGTATCAGTGGCTCTATCTATATCGGTAGACTTCATATCAGTAGGTTTTTTTGTATCAGTAGAATTGTATCATTAGGTCTGTCTATATGTATCAGTAGCTCTAAATATAACAGTACACTCTGTCAATTGGTGATCTTTGCTTATCAGTAGACTATGTCTGTATCGGTGACTATGTATCGGCAGGTCTGTATTAGTGACTCAAAAACATAATACTTATCTATTCTATGTAAATCATATTGAAAGAGAGTTAGTATTATTTCAAAACATTCATAAACGTAGATAAACATTTATTAACCTATTCCAATGATTATTTTGATATTTTTTTCAACAAAATTCAACATATAGATAGGATTATCAAAACATATTAACATAGTTGAGATTATCAAAATAGGTGACATCAACAAAATATTTTAATTAAAGTTATTATTAATATATGATTTATAATTCACAAAGTAGTTATAAAATTATTAAGAGTGAAGATAAAATTATTAGAGGTAATGTGAGTTATTTTTCAGATTAGACTTTTAATGCGCACAATGTGTTTTTCTATCAATAAATTAATTTTTTTTATCAATCATGTTTATAATGTTTTAGGATTATATATTCAATTAAATATTATGACATTAAAATAATAGTTTTTATAGGGAAATGAATTAATATAAACTCATTTTTATTCTTGAAAATGTTTTATGAAAACATTTTTTATTGTGTTGTTCCCTATTATGATAAAATTAATTCCTGACACTGAAAAAATGGAATTTATAAAAAAAATTCTATTCAAAATCAAAATTATTATTTTTTTAAATAAGGGAAACACATTAAATTTTTCAAAATTTATAATAATAATATTAAAATTGTGATTTGTAGATTTGGATTAAAATGGGTTATGAAGGGGGTTAAACTTAGAGATAAGGGTAAAATCCTACTTAAAAATGTATAAATACTATTTTTTAAGGAACATTTTCAATTTATATTATCATAATGTTTATTTAATTCAATTTTTAATCCATGTTGAAATAAATGTGACTTTATAATATTTAAATCTTTTAAGTAATTCCATGTGTGTCCCCCCCACATGATATAAAGGGAAACTACTTATACCCTATAATGAAATATATTATAACCCTATATATCAGTCAACACTGACCCAAAAATAGTCATTTATATATTTCATTATTTCATTATCTTATTGTATAACTCTAATACCATCTTATGTGGTATTAAGTTATAAGCGAGAATTGGTCTCTCAATAAATATTTAATATTCTTTACCAAATATTTTAGATTTTATTTATCCTATTACATCATTGAAATGTATTTTATCTATACTATGCTAATTAATAACCAATAATAAAAACCCTATTATTTTATTAAAAATATTTTCATTATTATTTACCTTATTATTTATATTAAATGTTAATTCAATGTATCACTCATTAACAATTGTGGACTACTACGTCAATGTAGTGATATTATTCATTTTCCATCACCGACACACATATAATTATATAAGGTTTTATTTTACAAATAAATGATATATTTAGGAAATAATAATGAATTTTTCACAATAATATATATTTTTTAACTTTATTCCCCAATGTTTATTAGAAAATGAATTTAACATTCATGTTTACGTATAGACCACCTTCTCTTTGAATGATGTAATTAATTTCCTCAATATATAACTTTTGACGATGGTTATAAATATGTATATAAATAATATGAAAATTATTTAATAATTAAAATTATTTAGAATCTTTAACCATGTTATACTTGAGTAGATCAAAACTTCTAAATGAAAATATAATATATATCAAATATAAGAGGTTATAGTTCAAACATTGTAATTCAAACTAGAGGTTTCAGTTTTATGTTAAAACCTCTATATTTTTTGATACTGGTTATAATTTAATTTACAAGGACAAAATTTTATATTATATATAATATATATCATTATTTTATTAAAAGATATTTATTTCGAGAGAGTTAAATTCTTTTCATTACGTTTCACTCTCTATGTAATCAAATGTACGAAAGAATATTTTTGTGGATTCTAACATTTTATTTATTCAGACATGAATATTTTATTTCTTGTCAATATTTTCATTATAATTATTTAAAAAATATTATTAACGTTAATATTTAATTTAATATTTTAATTTTTTAACAGTTTTTTGATTTGTATAATTTTTTAAATGAATATTCATTGCATTATCTATATGTGTTAAATTTTACAAATGGTGTGAATAGAATAATTATTTTTAAAATTCTCCCAAAAATATATTTTCCTAGAATCATTAATATTATATTCATTGAGTCTTGATTTAAAATATAAAATTTTATTTCTTTAATAAAAATTTCTTATAATATTCTAGATATATATATTTTTTAAGGAGGTGATTTCAAAAATAAAAATGTCATTTTTCACATTTATTTTTCTAATAATATTTTTAAGGTATTGTGATCTATGAGCACATACATTGATATTACATTTACATAAAGGGTGATATAATCAAATGATATAACATATTTTCATTCTTGAGATGGTTTATTATTATGATGATGAAATACAAAAGACAATAGTTTTATTTTTCATAGGTTAA
Source organism: Viscum album (assembly GCA_963277665.1). Lineage (NCBI taxonomy): Eukaryota > Viridiplantae > Streptophyta > Magnoliopsida > Santalales > Viscaceae > Viscum > Viscum album. Next base: position 2,084,878,317 of record OY728119.1, read on the forward strand.
AATTTGAATAAATGATAAATTCATTCATGATGCTACGACATACATATGATTGGATTTAAATTATTTGTAATGTGGGTCTATTATAGTGCTAAAAAAATGGGTAATTATAATTGTTCATTAGATTAAATGATTCAAAATAGGTCATAACGAGCCTAATAGAGGGAAGAAGTGATATTATCCCATGCCTATTGTGGCTACATGGGTGGTTATCCCAAGCCCAAAGTGTGATGAATTCCATGATTATTATCCTTTTAATAAGATTTCAAATATTATTATTTTTCCAAAAGTTTTATGCCATTATATATGATATGATTTTATGCATAATATATGATCTCATGGATCATGACATTTTATTCTTTTATGATTCAAGTCATAGGATCTACTAAAGAATTATGTCATGATTGGGATTTTTTGAATTGTGGGGTACATTTTTCAACTGGTAAGCTCGTATTCTCATACCCATATTCTCAGGATTTGATTATATGAAATAATTGATTGATATATAACAATTTTACCATTAATGAGAATTTAAGAAAACCATTTATTATGTTTTCTATCCCAAGGTTCTGAATAATTGTTTATCTTGGTTATGATTGTTATGTTTACCATGCGAGAGGATAATTGTTGGTAATCTTGAACTTCATTCAGGAAATAATTTAATTATATATATTTTCATCAAAGAAACTAATACTTTACTTTTTATAGGAGTTTAGTTTTATTGGTTATATTTAACATTCTTCTCAATTTATGAAATATTTATGTCTGTAATATTTGAGTCACCTCACTTGGTATTCGCATAGAGTTTATTTATTATTAGAGATTATGATTTGATAAATTTTATAAAAAACAAGGGGAAAGTCTATGTATAGTACAAAATCCTAAATCTTTGTTAAAGTAGATATTATGTGGTTTTCACCAATATTATTAACCTATATGGTCAATAAAAATTGTATTCAACTATGGAATATATATAACTAAGGGTAAACATTTTGTACATCGAAGATTGAGTATTAACATTTCCTATACCCATTCATGATGAGTGGGTCAAGGGATGTAATCCTAGATAATAAATACTGAGGTACATGATTTTGTTAATTTATATTCACATTACGAACCATTATGAATTATTTTAATAGGTAATGTCTATGGATGACCATGAACAAACCTAAAGAGTCAAAGATTGAAAATATGGTACCATTATTTCAAATAATATGATTTTTCATGATAATACAATTACTAACTATGATTATTATTTCCCAAATTATATTTTTTTTGTTTTAGTTAATTTCAGGATCCATTATCACTAAATTTGATTTACATTTCATTGTTTTTTATCATGATAAACCAAATTTTATGGGATCTAGAAAGATAATTTTGAATATTTTCTAATATAAACATTTTAATCCACTAATCATGATGAAATTTCAAGTGAGAAAAAGAATGAGCAATGTACTATTTATTCCATCAATAGGAAACACCCAAATTATCTTAGTGAGTCCATTGAACCATGAATTTCTTATAAATAGATTGGTAACATTGAAATGATATTTTCCATTCTTTTATGGTTAGAGAAGAAATACGTTTTTATGTATTTAATGTTTAGAAGGTGAAGTAGATCAACAGTGGAATCATGTAAAAACATGATTCAATTGGAAAAAGTTGAATCTCTAGAGTGTGTTGAGTTTAGAAGGTTATTTTTCATTAAGTTCATTCTCCATATTGTTCACATTTATAGAGATATTTAATTCATTGATCTAAAGTGTATGGATATTAATCCATCTATATCTATTTTTAGAATTTTACAAGTCTTCCAAGGTATTCCTACATTATTATTATTAAACCTGAAATTAGGAATGATCTATTATTCAGAGGATTAAATCGATTCATCTGATGGGGGTTATCCATAATAGAATATAGTAACTGTGAATAAGTCATTAAATGTGCTCTCATAGTATAATTGGTGATTGGAGTGACGCATCAATATCCTGATTTTGATAATAAAAAATGGTAGAATTGAATTTACGTTCTAATAAAATAATATATAGAGGGAAAGAGATGAGTATTAATTTATTTTAGAAGCATGGAAAGATACATGGAAGAAATTATATTAAGGGGAATAATTAATAATTTAGTTAGTGAATGTAAGTTCATCATTAAATGAATATTTATGTGATCGGAATAATTTGACTAATGTTTTAAATTGAGTGAAAGGTCCAAAAAATACTCCACCCATACTCTAATATTTAAAATTTTTGGAGTACGGTAATTTGGAAATATTATTACCAAATTTGATGGTTCATGAAAATGATAGACATCAATAAGAAATTAATGTCAGAGACATAGTGAAATATCATGCAATCCATATTGCCGATGTGGGTTATGACAATAAGGTGGTGAATAGTACTCTTACCATCCACTCTGGAGATACTATTATATTATTTTATTTTTTTCATCCAATATTTTAAATCATATAAATTTTATAAGGGTATAAAATTACTAAATTAATGGTTATATGTGATATTATCAGTGAAAAATTATTTTGGAATGATGGATTCATATCACAACTATGATTATTCTCTGATTAATTCTTTTGGGAGTGCACTCCCAAAATATTTTTTTCCTCCCCCTCTAGTATTATTTGATATTATTAGTGAATTTTATTTTATATATTTGTATAGAGATATTATAAATTTCCATGTGAGGGAAGTTAATTTTAATATCCCAAATTAAATAGTGATTATTTATTATTTTCATGATGAACATGAAAATTTAGTGGAAATTACTTCCTTTTTACTGGTCTTGATTCCTATATTTTAGGGTTATTCACTTTATATGGTTGTGGAGAAACTCAATATAAAATATAATCTTTTTTCCGAAGAGTTTGTTAATTTAAATAAAAATGAGTCTAATTCTATTAATATAAATCTTGATGTTGAATTTTCTATAAAATCATAAATAGTGATAAAAATACGTTCAAGAATCTATATATAATGCCCTCGATTGAGTTACAAAAATTTATGAAGTAACTCTGTAACACCCCGAGATTTAATGAGAAATATTATTTTTTAAATATCATTTATGTCTGGTGATTTATGCTACACAAAGATCATCTTGAGCTATACGCAACACCGTATTATATTATAGTATACACAACACTATTCTTGGCTTGTGTTGCACGCAAGAGCGACCTTCCTCGATACCGTGTGTTGTACCCAATACTGAGTTTCACTAAACAATGATATATTGTTATAATATTATTATGAACTATACGTTATGAATAGTAGTAACTAAATTTTGAATTTTATAACATTATAATTCATCTTACACATATTGTATAACATGGTATTAGAACAAAATAAATTTTTCACGTAAAATAAGTATTTTTCAAAAAATACAGTTTTACCGCCTTTTGATGGTGCACCCACATTAAATCTAGTTTTTGACATGTTTATAAGTTTAATTTGGCATATAAAAATTCTTCCTTGGAATCAGTATATAAAAATTTACTTTTGATAAAATATAAGGAATATTCTAATAACATTCTTATTTTTATGAATAGTAAAAATACGCTAAATTTTAATTAAAAACAACTTTTTTCATCAAGATAATTTATATAGTTAAATTATTTTATTTAATGGTTTTAAATTATAAATATAATATATTTATACCCTTTAATATAATTTATGTCACTATCATTAATTTTACAATGAATTCATCTGTAAAACAATTTCAATCTTTGGCAACGTTTTAACTTTTAAAATCTGTTTCCTCAACAGCGAGATTAATTTTAAATTAATTAATGCAACTCCTATGTTTTGAGTTTCGAAAAATGGATTTCATATTTTCATTCACTGGGTCTAAATTATGTTAATAGGTTAATTTTTTTTTGATATTATGAATAGTAACAACGGTAATTTTTATTTACAATAGTTAAAGGTAAATTAGGTAATTAAGGGTGAAAATAAGATTATACAATTACCCTAACACCTGCCAAAATTCTATTGGATGAATAAAATTAGACCCATATCACCTAAGGGTAGGAATGGATTCATTTCATGGACTTTTTACAATGAAATTTATATAATTGTTATTAAAACCATAGAAAGTAACAACATGTCACTCTCATATATCTTATAAGTATAATAATTTTCATTTTGTAATAAACATCATAAAAAATTGAACATGAATAGTTTCCAGAAATCTAATAAATCTATCAACATAATTAGAATTAAATTATAATTTTTAGGGATTAAATAATTTTCATTAATGATGACACAATAGAGATATATAAATTATTTTATTGATTGAAATATCAAGTAAATGGTTTTAAAAATATTCAAATAAATATTATATGAACTCATTAAAAATCTCCAAAAATTTTCTAGATGAATAAGACGTGTTAGGATTATATTAAAATTTCCGTTCTAATATATCCTCTGTGTGAAATTTATTTAAATTCAAATGAATGAATAGTGTCAAATTTGACACTATTGTTGTATTATAAAGATAACATATTATAAAAATGTTTGAAAATAAAAAAAATATTTTAAAATTATAAATTGAAATTTATATGGTCTAAAATTTTATAAAGTATAGGATTATAGACAAATTACAACACAAATGTAATTATTTATAACAATTTAAAATTTAGAATTTTATTACCACGAAAAATAAAATAGAATAAATAAGGATAAATCAAGTTGATAAAGTTTAAAATAAATTTCCAACATGCCTAATTTGTATTGGTTGATGATATTATAACCATATCTCATATATGCTTTGGATTTGAGTCATTTTGAATGTTTTTAAGTGGGGGTTGAATTTATATTAAATTAATTTTTTTAGGTTTCTCAAGGTGCCCCTCACCCCCCTTATAAAAGGGAACCTCATCCCTCTCCTCTTCACACAAATTTGAGCCTCCATGCTCAGTCAACCTCTCCCAATTTCACTTCTCCAATTCTATAGAAACCTACTAGTGGTTATCGTCTTCTTCAAAGACCAAATTTAGTGCCCTGATAGGAGGTTAAGAGGAGGCACGTCAAAGAAGAGGAGTTTCAGACATGTATGGAAGAAATTGGTCCGAAGGTAAGGGATAATTTGGTAATATCATTTATATCCGAGATTTCTTATATGTAATTATTTACTGGGTTTATATTTTTCATCTATTTCTATAATAATTTTTTTCATAAAGTGTTTAATATTCTTCTTATGTATATTTAAAGTCATGTTTACCACTCTTTGACTTTTATATTTTGTTATGGAAGGAATTATTCTTTTGTTTACCATACGAGGAACTTTTTTACTTTTCTGGCAAAAGTACGAGGAGATTTTTTTTAACTTATACGGTATAAACACATTTTTACGGTTTCATAATGCTTAATTTTCATGAATCAATATCTATAGCATTTCATGAATATTTTCAACAAAATCCTTTTCTTTTAAAATTTCATGGCATATTTTGAAGAGAAAATTATTTTGAAATGAAAGGAAATTTTCCTCAAGAATTCATTTCAAGTGTTTTGTCAAAACGATTTTCCATATAAGATGAAATTATTTAGTATGATTATGATTCAAGAAGAATTTATCTATTATTAACATGTTTTGAATCTTCTTATGATGAAATGATATCCACTTGTTTTATATGGATTATGTTATGATGGGAAGATGATTATGAAACACATTTTATTCATTGGGTTATGATAAATTATTTATGTTTATTTTATGGCAGAACTAATAATTAATTCATTATGAGATGTGTGAGACCTATATCTCCCTCCAATGCATTGGGTAAAGATGTATATCTCTTGATATAGACATGGATAAAACGACATGTTAATCATGTTCAGTGATACAAAACTGGAACGATGAGTAAAATCGATTCTGTAAGGGACTTTGTCCACAATGATGGTCTTGGCAGTAATGCCTTGGCTACTATGGAAATCATAACATGTTCTTAATGGTTGCCACAATTACATGTTTTATTCCCATTCTATTTTATCATGACTAATGTTCCTTTATTACCTATGACTTATATACTTCCATGAGTTATGTCATTGCTCATGATTTTGATGTTTTAGGTTCATGTTCTTATGTTCAAATGTTTATGGATTGTTTTTAAGTTATCCATGTTTACCCTTACTGAGAATTTGAGCTCACCCTTTTTATGTTTTCTTATCCCCAGGATATAAATAAAGGTTTTTAGGTAAGAAAACCGAAGGGGAAGATATTTATGGTAGGTGTTGAATATCTTTCACCATGATTAGATGATTATGTTTCGAGTTTCAAAAGACACTAAACTAATATTCTCTTTGGGAATATATTTTTTTCATGTAGTAATTATTCCACAAAAATAATGTAATATTCATGTACGTCAAGCTTGGGTCTCTATAGTTGGTGTCAGAGAAAAGGATTAGTTAACCTTTGGAAACTATGATGTGAAAACTTTAGTGAAATCCCTAAAGATATTTCTATGGTATGTATAGGGATGTATCTAAGGTTTATTATATGTATAGGTTATAATTCTATAATTACGTTAACTATAATAGAATTAAACCTAAGATGTTATATATTGAAGGTACTCCCCCTTTATTTTTTTTTCCTAGAATGATTTTCCCCTCTCACACTATTCATTTCGGGTTTTAAACGATGGCTGGAACCCGAAGGAACCGTGTTGATCAATGTAATGGGAAATGCAATGATTGTACTCATGAACAAACCAATTATAATGGATATAGAGTGAAAAATCTTATTTTTATACTTACACAAGTTATGAATAATCCTGGACATCCAAATGAGCAGAGAATTGAACAATATTCTATTGAGTCCTTCATGAGGCAACATCCACCTTCTTTCAGTGGGTCTTCTGATCCACTTGTTGCTGAACAATGGATTAGTACCATTGAAATGATATTATTGATACTTCAATGTTCAGAGTGTGAAAAAGTATTTTTGGCTCTATACCGGTTAGAAGGTGAAGCAGACCAGTGGTGGACTCTAGTTAAAAATACAAGGACCCAGGATGAAATTGAATCCAAGGAATGGGATGAGTTCAAGAACTTGTTTTTCAATAAGTAATTCCCTCGTATTCTTAGAACAAAGATGGAAAAGGAGTTCCTTGAGCATAAGAAAAGGGATGAGGAATCTGTTGGTATATATGAAGCGAATTTTACAAGGCTTTCAAGGTATGCATATGGATTTATGATCCAATGTGAATGTAAAGTTGATCGATTCTTCAGTTGCTTAAAACAATGTCTTCTAAAGGAATTAGCTATATGATACATCAGTAGCTATGAAGAAATAGTGTGTTGTGATATCATGGTAGAAATATAATTTGGTATTACATATCCATCTCATGGTTTTGGCAAGAAAAGAAATATGATGTTCAAGGAAAAATCTCTAAACAATGGTGAAAAGACGATGAATGTTTTGTTATGATCAAAGTGGGGAAAGAAGCATGGTGAAGATTGTCTTAAAGGGACTACAAAATGTTATAAGTGTGTAAATGAAGGTCATCGAGTAGCTGAGTGTTGAAGTAATGGGAAAAAGGTATCTAATGATGAGAATAGAGAAAATACTATAGATAATGCACCAGAAACACTTCAATGCTTCATGTGCAAGAAAATGGGGGAATTATGCTAACCAATACCTTAATCCAAGGTTTAATGATTATTGAACTCAACAACCTCTTAGGGAAAAGGAAAAGTGAAGTCACATGTTATCACTATTGGTGGTATTGAGTATGAAAATGATATAGTGGAATGATTATGTGTTTGTGTAACAGGATTCAGAAATAATGTTGTGGAATCTCATTTATAGTATTGTCGACTATTGAAATATCTATGTATTAGTTTATTGTGGTTTTCAATAATTATATTGTACCGGTAACCATGAAAAATGATTGAAATATTTTTGGAAAGCAGGTGATATGGGCATAATGAAGGGACAAGGAAAAATAATATGTTTGATAGTATTCATGATCTCATGACTCATATGAGGACAATGTGATATCATGGTTTGAGTATATAGAAATTTTGGGATTTTGGTATGTTGAAAGAGTTAACTTTTAATAGTATACATGTTTTCACTAAGGTTCAATGGGTATTAATTTTTCCAGAGAATACATGATTAAGGTATTCACATGTTTGGAATGTGGCCAACATGATATATCGTATTATAGATCATGGTATTCACATGCTCGGTAGATGATATTTCTAGTAATAATTTACTTTACACTATGAGATTGGATAGAAGTATTTTGGATAAGCCTAAATATTGAACATCAGATAGTGTTATTTAGGGATAGAACATTTTTTCGATATTATTTCTAAAATGTTATAACAGTATATTTTTAGAAAAAGGACAACATATAGGATGGGCGACAACCCATCGCGTCGGACATGGATGCGGGAATCAAACCCACAACCGCAGTGAGACAAACCATTATCGCCTACGATTTTCCTACAGGAAGTCCCTAGTTTGTAGAAATTTATTTTATTTTATTAAGATGTATGATAGAATAAGTATAAGTCCATTTTTGTAACCATATACTATTAATCTCACCATAAGATGGAATTATGTACATAACATTTGGTAACATCAGGTTTGAGACAGATGGAATGACATATCATTCTATCGCATGATCTGCTAGCACATCACGAAAGACAAATTCAACATCATTTCATTAAGAGATGTAGTGGAAATATTTCAAGGCACAAGCCACAGCGAGATTGTACAAATAAATCAAGTATGTATTTCTTTTAATTCTTCAACATTAGGGAAATGATCTTGAAAACCAAAAATGTTGTCCTAGTTCCTTCATATCTGATGAATTAGATGGTACCATAGATCACGGATATGATATTGTTGGATGTTTCATATCCATGTTCTCTTCCACTCTCCATCAAAACTTTATGGTAAGATTTCTCTTCTATATCCATATTTTCACCTATGTTCTCCTATGTGGAAACCCAGTGATGAGTTAATTTAGGTTACCATTACATTTCATACTTCAATATCTAAAATTATGTTTTTTAATTACTTTTTATAATGTGGGATTCAATGAATGAAACTTTCATGTAGTAAACCATTTATAACCCCGACAAATTTTGAGGGAAATTTTTTTAGGGAGGGTATAATGTAACACCCCGAGATTTTATGAGAAATATTATTTTTTTTAATTTCATTGATGTCATTTGTTTTACAGTACACCAAGATAATATTGAGCTAAACGCAACACCATATTAGCTTTTAGAATACACAACACTATTCTTGGCTTGTGTTGCATGCAAGATCGACCTTTCTCGATAGCGTGTGTTGTACGCAATACTGAGTTTCACTAAACAATGATATATTGTTATAATATTTTTATGAACTAGCCTTTATGAATATTAGTAACTAAATTTTTAATTTTATAACATTATAATTCATCTTACATATATTATAGAACATTTTTTGTGAACAAAATAATATTTTTAGGTAAAATAAGTATTTTTTAAAAAATACTGTTTTACCGCCTTTTGATGGCGCAACCACATTAAAATCTAGTTTTTGACATGTTTATGTGTTCAATTTGACAAATAAAACATATTCCTTAGAATCAAGATATAAAAATTTACTTTGGTTAAATTTTTAAGAATATTATGATAACCTTCATATTTTGATGAATAGTAAAAATACGCTAAATTTAAATTATGAAATACTTTTTTCATCGAGATAATTTATATGGTTAAATTATAATATTTAATGGTTTTAAATTATAAATAGAATATATTTTTTCCATTTAATTTAATATATTTACTTGTCATTAATTTTACATTGAATTCATTGGTAAAAACATTACAATCTTTTGCAGCGTTTCAACATTTAAAACCATTTTCCTCAACAGCATGATTAATTTTAAATTAATTACTGAAACTTATGTGTTTTGAATTTTGAAAAATGGATTCCATATTTGGATTCACTGGGTCCAAATTATGTTAATAAGTTACTTTTATTTACTTGATATTATGAATAGTAACTACCGTAATTTTTATTTACTACAGTTAAAGGAAAATAGGGAAATTAAAGGTAAAAATAAGATTATAAAATTACCCTAACACCTGAAAAATTTCTACTAGATAAATAAAAGTCGACCCATATCACCTAAGTGTCAGAATATATGTATTTAATTGTTATTTTAACATGAAAATTATATAATTATTATTAAAACCAAAGAAAGTGACAACATGACACTCTCTTATATCTTATAAGTGTATTAATTTTAATTTAGTGACAAAATTCATAAAATATCAAACATAAATAGTATCCAAAAATCTAATAAAAGTATCTACATCATTAGAATTTATTTATAATTTTTAATAATTAGATAATTATCATTAAATATAATGCAATAGTGATATATAAAGTATTCTATTGATTGAAATATAAAATAAATGGTATGAAAAATATTAAAATAAATATTATATGAACTAAATGATGTTCTACACAACTTTTTCAAGATGAATATGACATGATAGGATTATATTTTTTTCTAATATATCACCCATGTGAAATTTATTTAAATTCATATAAATTAATAGTGTCAAAATTGACACTATTGTAGTTTTATAAAAATAAAATTTTATAAATTTGTTTACAAATCACAAAAATATTAAAAAATTATAATTTGAAATTTATATGGTCGAAAATGTCATAAAGTATACAATTATGGATGATTTACAACAAAAAAGTAAATATATATAGCAATTTAAAATTTAGAATATTATTACAACAAAAAAAATAAATAGATTAAATAATGATAAATCAAGTTGATAAGGTTTAAAATACATTTCCAACATGTCTAAATTTTATTGGTTGATGAGATTAAAACACTATCTCCTCTAAGATTTATATTTGAGTCATTTTGGAAGTTTTTAGGTGGGGTTTGAATTTATATTAAATTACGTTTTTTGAGGTTTTCAAATGTTCCCCTCACCCCTTATAAAAGGGAACCTCCTTCTTATCCTCTTCACACAAATTTTATCCTTCATGATCGGCCAATCTCTTCCCATTTCACTTATCCACTTCCATAGAAACCTTCTAGAGGTTCTAATATTGTTCAAAAACCAAATTTAGTGCCCTAAGATAAGGTTAAGAGTAGGTGCATCGAATAATAGGAGTTTCAGACATGTACGGAAGAAATTGGACCTAAGGTAAGGGTTAATTTTGTAATCTCATTTTTATCTGAGATTGCTTATACGTAAGTATTTACAGGGGTTATATTTTTCATCCATGTCCATAACAATGTTTTTCATAAATTGTTTAATATTATTCCATGTATGTTTAAAGTCATTTTTACCCCTATTTGAATTTTACAATGTGTTGTGGAAATAATATTTCTTTTTTCTACCATACGAGGATCTTTTTGACTTTTCTGGAAAAAGTACAAGGATATTGTTTTTTAACTTATACGGAATGAACAAATTTGTACGGTTTTATAACTCCTAATTTTCATGATTCTTCCTCTACAATATTTCATGTATATTTTCAACAAAATACATTTCTTTTAAAATTGAATTGAATATTGTGAAAAGTAAATGATTTTGAAAAGAAAGGATATTTTCCTTAATTATTCATTTCAAGTGTTTATTCAAAAATATTTTCCATCTAAGAAGACATTATTTAGTATGATGATGTTTCAAGTATAATTTCCTTATTATTTACATGGTTTGATTCTTCTTCTGGTGAAATGATATCCATTTGTTTTATACGTATTATGTAATGATGGGATGATGTTTATGAAACCCACATAATTCTTTGGGTTATGATGAATGATTTATATTTTTTTTCTGGGACAATTAAGAATGATATCATTATGAGATGGGTGGGAACTATATCTCAATTAAATTCGTTGGGTAAAGATTTATATCTCATGAGATAGACATGGATGGAATGACAAGTTAATCCGGTTCAGTGTTACAGGACTGGAATGAGGAGTGAACTCGATTCAGTAAGGGACTTTGTCCACAATGATGGTCTTGGCAGCAATACCTTGGAAACTATGGAAATCATAACATGTGCTTAATGGTTTCCACAATTACATGTTTTATTACCATTCTATTTTGTCATGATTAATGTTCATTTATGATCTATGACTTATGTACTGCCAAGATTTATGTCATTGCTAAAGATTTTGATTTTTTATGTTCATGTTTTTATGTTTAAATGTTTATGGATTGTTTTTAAGATCTTCATGTTTACCCATACTGATCATTTGAGCTCACCCTTTTTATGTTTTCTTTTCCCTAGGATATAAATAACGGTTTTAGGTATTAAAACCAAAGGGGAATGTCTTTATGGGAGATGTTGAAGATCATTCACCATGATTAGAAGATTATTTTCCGTGTTTAAAATACACTAAACTAATACAGTCATTGGGTGTCTATTTTTGTCATGTATTAAGTATTCTTCAAAATTTATGAAATGTACACGTACTTCAAGATTGGGTCTCTACAAACTCTATGATAATATTGATACGGTATTCATTCAGAAAAGTGTGGACCTATTATTTTTATTAAGAGGAAATACTGATCATTTCAAATTTGGAATGACAATTAGCTACATGAGAATATAATGGTAACGAATTAGTATCTCCTAGTTCATATTGATGATTTTTTCATCAATTATTAGGGAATGAAATATTTCAAACATTTAGTATCCTTTAGGAAACAATAAATTGAGGAATAAAAGTGAATGAATATATTATACATCCTTATTAATGGGGAATTAACACTATAAATTTTTTTTATTACATTTGGAATTTATAATACCCTCTATATACAAGGATTTAATGAATATGGTCTTTAGTTATTACCTTGATCAATTAGATGGTGACTTTATAGATTATATTATTATTTACATCAACAATTACAAGGAGGAAAAATATCACTTAATAATTGTTTTTAAGACCCCAAAGAAGGAGAAACAATATACCTAATTTATTAAGTGTAAATTTTGGTAACAATAAGTATCATTCATGGGATGTTAAATCATAATAAAGGGTAAATAAGTAAATCCTTATATGAGTATAGTCCATAAACACTGGAACTGACCAACCATTCTTCCATAGATACACAGTTTTCCAGGATTGGATGGATATTTTTAAAACATTATGATAAATTTATCTAGGAATTGTCATCTAGTCAAAATTATAAAAACTAATGAATTAATGATTCATGAAACTGATGAATGTGAATAAAATTTCCATGATAGTAATTAAATGTAGTTAAATTAAAATGTAATCATATTAACCTATATTGGATAAGGGTTTACGATTTTCATTAGTGTATTAAATAAATGACTAGGTTATGTTCTTAGGTACAATAATAAGGTCATTGATAATAACTATCATCAATTGAAGGATCATTAGTATAATTACCAGACCTATAACCTGGAGTTTGAAGTGGTAATAATTTCCTTAATGATATGGAGGAATTATCTTTACAAACAAAGGTGTAACATATATTCTGATCATAAATTTTGAAAGTATATTTTCCCCTAGAAAGAGTTGAATATGCACTAGAGAAGACGGTTGAATTTTATTAATGATTATTAGTAACCAATACCCTACCACCATGTGAAGGTGGGAAGGTCAGCCATTGATTTGAGTCAAGAACACCATCTACGAATATTTATGTTGAAGAGAAAAAATCCAATATTTATGGATTTCTAATGGACATGACATAAAAAATTGATGTAAGTGTAGAAATATTATCTTTCTCAAATAAGGAATCAACTATCCCTCAATGGGAATTTTATAGAGTTAGAGAAGGAAGATGTTGTGCCATAAAATAAGGTGATGAATTTCCATAAGTTTACTATTAATTATTATATATTTATAAGGTTTTGAATCATCTTATGTGTCTATGTTATATTACAATTGATGAAGTCTATTTTGGAAGAATCACATAGATCATTATTCTCTATTAATACTAGAAATAATAAGATACATCGGTAGAATAAAAGTATTTATGAAGGGATAACATGATGTGATATATTGTAGAGTAGAAAATAGATGCTCAGTATTCCAAAATTCTATGTCTGAGAGATATAATTATAAGCATATGTTATAAAAATTACACACATATATATAGATATTGGAAAACATGACCATGTATTTCATCATAAGACTCCTCAACATATATAAAGGGTGTAGAAATTGTTGAGTTATATAAAATATATGTATAAAATAATCTCATTTCATTAATATTAGATAATATTTATCCTTTGGTCATATTTTTGTAATATAAATTAATTAATTTTAAATGTTTCATGGATTACTACATTGTATTTTATCTAATTAAGATCTAATGTTTACCTCAATGTTCTAGAGAACTCATATGAAATCTATATATAAAATTTTCTTTTTATTAATTCCTATCATCCAAAAATAGCTGTGAATTCTAAGATAACCATTCAAACCCTTGAGAATATTAAATGATCATGTTCCCTATATTTTAAATTTTTGGGGAAAAACAACTTCATATAATGAAATTCGATTATAATAATAGCTTTTTACTTCAAAATTTAGATGGATCCTTTTTAATTCCTACCAGAGAAGGAAATGTAAAACAATGACATGAAAGTATAATGTTGGAATTTAAAAGATATTGGGACATATGATAACTATGAAAATTATTGATAATTTTGGATGCATTCAGTATCACATCAAGGTAGCTCCTAGTTATAGTTGATTTTTTCTTCAGAAAAATATTGAATTCAATATTAGTGAGGAGGTATTTATATCAATTTATATATGGAATAAGGAGATGATATTATAAATTAATGGAATTATAGTACCAATGTAAATTTTACTCTTTTACATTCTTGGTCGATTAGAGACAATTGTTTATTGTCTGGAACTTCCACCATACCTCCCTTGAGTTTATTATGTTTTCATGGTATCTCTTTTGATAAATTACATAAATGATCTGTAACATGTAATGAACTAAATGTTTTTAAACATGGATCAATATATTTCCAATGGATAATAGATAATAAAAATAATGAATCATAGAAAAAAATTTAATGTAAAAGCGAAAAAAATGGAAAACATTATTTTGAGGAATGAAAAAAATTTGGAAGCTATGTGGGAATTTTATAATGTTATGAAGTTGAAGAACCCTCATGTATTTGAATTATAGTGATAGAAAATATATGTATAAATTAATTTTAAGGGGGTATAATGTGACACCCTGAGATATTATATATCTTCCATTGGAATAAAAAAGAACAATTCGATATATAACCTTATAAGAATCCCCTAGTGTAAAAGAATAATGATATATTATAGCCTTAATAAACTAGTGGTTTTTAGATGTTATGAATATGATAAAAAAATTTAGAAATATATAAAGAAATATTTACCAAAATTCAAATTTATCAAGTAAGTTTAAACAAACTGTTATTTAATTTTAAAAAAATTTCTAATGAATAAAAGACCTATTTTCTGGAGAAATTTAATTGTCTATTAGTTATGATTTTTTATAAAAAGTATATTTATCACAGTTAATAAAATATTTAGATTAATTACTTTTATTTAGTATGAATAATCATTCCAAAATTTGATACATAAGGGAAATGAATTATTATAAAACCATTTGAATGTTAATAACATTATTTTTTTGGAAAACTGATTTTATAGGTGCATTGTATTTTTAACATAGTAAATTTAATAAATAATTTTTGATTAATTATTTTAAAATATGTGTAGATTAAATGTGTAATAAATAATTTTTAATATTCATATAATATGTTTTTATAATTCCATGGACGTATTTAAACTCATTTGTTTTTCTTAAAAATGTGTTTTTTATTAAAAAGCGATTTCTAGTGAGTTGTGCACATTTATTTTAAAATTAATTTTTACGACTTATGGAAATTAGATTTAATTTTTTATTATTTATTTTTAATTAAAATTTAAATTTATAATGTGGAATCAATGTTTTTTATAATGGATAATAAAAATAGTAAAACATTATAACCAAGGATTTGGATAAAATGGGTTAATGGAGGGGTTAAACTAAGAGAAAATATTAAAAATGACTTTTAAACATGTCTAAATATTATTGGATGAATATATATAGACATTATAATATCTTAAAATTAACTGTTTCATCATTTGGATACACATTCACTTATAAATGAATTTATATTATATAAAATTCATTAGTAATTCATTGGGTGTCCCTCCCCTCACTTATAAATGTGAACCTCTTCTACTCCCTTATTTACTAACATTGAGCACACTATATCATCCAATACCTATAAAAAACCATCAAATAATCACTCACTGTATTTTATATCTAATTTTCATACCCTCAGTCCATTATAATAATACTTATGGTATAATAAAATGGAGTTCTCTCAATTAATAGGTAATCTTGTTTACTGACTCTTTCAATGTTTATTTTAGCTTCAAATTCATATATATTTATTTTACCCTAAAAACATCTAATAAATTATAATAAATATACATTTATGTTTTTATTATTATTGGAAATCAATTTTCAACGTCATCTATTTAAAATTGGAAATGAAAATATTGCCCGTGCATACATTTGGACTACTAACTCTATGTAGTGATATGATTCATTTTCCAAAACTATCTCAGATTTTAGGATATGATGATGAATATAATAAATATATATTATATTTATGAAATATTTATTAATAGAGTGTGACAAAATATTATTTATGTCTCTTTTTTTCTTTTTGTTATAAATTTAACACAACGTCCATGTGTATGTACAGACAACTGTCTCCATGAATGGTGTTAATAAGTTTTTTATATTTAAAAATTTTATAGATGATGATAAATATTTATATAATTAATATATATAATATTTATTTTAATATTAAAATGATGAATTTTATGGAACCCTAATTAATATTCAAGGATCATAACTTTATAATCGAACAATAAATGAAAAGTCAGTCACTTAACACTTAAAATGATTATTAATATGAAATACCACTAATAAATATGTGGTAATATATTATATGAAAAACCATATATTGTATTATAATTAGGAATATAGTTTTTTATATAATTATTAAAATTTTATATTATTTATACATGAGGTTAGAGTTGTTGTGATGAATGGATAACATGAGCTAAGGGTTTTATGTTACAATATCACGATTTACTAGGATTGTCAATGAATAAATTTATAATAATCAAATTATATAATATATATTTAATATACATAATGTCTTTTATTTTAGTCTGGTTATTACTAATAATTATAATTCTGCCTTTCTTTTTCTTCACTCTATAAACATAAAATCAGGAGTAATGTTTTTACTAGAAAATGACTTTGTTTTTCTTTGACGTCATGCATATTTTTCGTCATGTCCATATTTTATTAAAAAGGTTTTCATGAAATTTTTTATATACATTAGTTATTATTTAAACTAATTCTTACAGATTTTTTTATATATATCATATTTTTTAAGAGGAATAATCTTGTCATTTTTTAGTTAGGTATTTTTTACTGAAGGTGTGAACAGACAATTTGTTTTATCTTACACCACATGAATGAATTTTCCAACCAACATAAATACCAATTATTAGGAATATGCCATTAAATGTTTCCATGTCTATATTAATATATGTTTTTGACAATATTCCTTAAAAAATTATAATTTTGAATATGTGATTTAAAATTTCAAATGTTGATTTTCTAAAAAAAGTTCTTATGATCTTTTGAATGTATTTTTATCTATAACAAAATCCATTGATGTTACATAGGATTAACTTGGTATATGATCCAATGAAATCCTATTTATTTATTCTCAATATGTTTTATTACCATTATGATGAAATATAAATGAAATGCATTTTTTATGGTTTAACCTATTACAAAATTATTAATGTTTTCAAAATAATTTAGCATACATATCAATGGATTCTGGCCGGGTGATGGGTGGGATCATTATATTCTTCATGTTTATTGTTTGATTTTTAATGTTTATAATTTTAATGGGTACACAATAGGTTATAGACAACCCAAGAGTGTACAAATGTTGTTATACGAATCCTAGAAAAGTTAAAATGGTGGTTAACCTAAGCCATACATTTTATGAATGTCTTAGTTCGTAGCCATGGTGTATGATTTCTATTATCATATTATGCCATAGATTTTATACAACACTATATAACATGTTATTTTTATTATTATATATAATCCCAAGTGTCTCAACCCTACCTAGGGGTTCCCCTTCTGTGACTACCCTATGTCTGCCTCTAATATGTCTGGGGCTAGAGACTAGTGTCGAGTAGGCATATCCCAAAAATGGGAGGAATTTTCCTTATGTACCTGTACACACACACACACACATATCTATTACTTAAAAATTCATAAATATAAAATAACTGAATTAATTAATTTATACATCTAAGATCACAAAACCTAGTATAAACATAAAGTACCAGAAAAAAGAAAAGGGGCCAAAAATAAGCACAACAAAAACAATAAAGAGTACAACCTTTTGTAAGGGTGAGGTCAATGTTAAGAGTATGGTCATTGTAGACACCATGATTTTTCAAGATCTATGTACTCTACACATAGTCCCTGTCCTCCCAGGACACTGTCAAAAGGGTTGTCATCTACACATGGCACGACACATATACAAAAAAGTCGTGCAGGGGCGTGTATAACAATACTCAGTAGGACACCCCAAAACACTAAACATTAATCACTATGTATATTCCACTAAAAATAAGTTATAATAATTAATTTATAATGGATAAAACTAGATAAACTCCTAAAATACACCATGTTAAAAAGAATTCATAACCATTTTTATGAAATATGATTCTTCTCGAAGAAACAATCATTCCTAGAGAACTCATTACTCAAGTTATGATATCATTAACAAATTTTGAAGAAGAGGTCCAAATCAATAGAACCCAAAGAAATGTTCACCAGATGAATAATACTCTAATACACAGATGGGGGGTCACAACTAGAACCTCTAGTGGACACCAGGAACCCAATTAGGAACAAAAAACTATGTCCATTATCATACATCAATGATTCCACAAACCCAAAAAATGTAGAATTCTAGATAGAGGATCAATGATCTTCTCATGGATTTCATACTGAAACCATAAACTTAAACTATGGAACTAAGAATGATAGAGGATCACACTCTAGTCTCATGGAGGGATTCCTAAACTCTATCTGAGGCTCATTTTCTAGAGGGGATCACAATCTAGATATGTGGATTTAATTTCTCACTAGAACCTCATGGTAAAGGACCAATGTAACACAAAAAACCTCAAATATTCCCGACTATAAAAACACATATCCTCATTCAATTTTAAAGGGAGTACTCATCATGTCACAATAGGTACACGATGAGTCCCTCTATCATATGTTCTACCCAAGTGGAAGAGCCTTACACGTCATGTAGTATCCAAATTCATGGTGTGTAGAAGGATATAAATGGCGTATAATGACACAGGGTATCCTTCCCATGTAATATAGTTGTGTCCCGTTACCAAATCTATGTTTGTGCACTGATCTGTGTATACCAATCCATGGTCGTATGGGTGTACATGGTGTTTCTATGCCTGTGTACTCCAATTAGTGTTCGTGTACTCTATGGAGTACACGCCGAGACAAATGCGTAGTGTGAAACATCATGTGATAGATGTCACATGTTGTGTGACCCTTATCATCATCATGAATCTTTGGCCACCCGTGAAGGGTGTCCTATATACCATGTTGTCCTGTATTACACACCCTGTTCTGCAGAATTTTCTAGATTCCTCGATTGTCCTCCAGACACCTTAGCCGAAGATAATTCCTTCTATCCAAAAATATGTGTTCCATGAATATGATGATCCATGGTGGTAATTCCTTTACATGAAGGAATAAATTTGTTTCATCATCTTATCTGCGCACAAAATGAAACACATCATCTTTCTTCATTTCTCACCAAATAACATAAAATTAGAAATCATCCATCATTGGAATTGTTCTGTCTCCATCATAACACCTCCTTTTTTTCGTTCCAATCCCAGATCTATGATTTTGGATTTTTTTTATCAAGAAATGGTTTTGGAATGATTTATAGATCGGGAATAGTCAAACTGTGGGACAAATGAATAATTCCTTCAATGAATGATGAATTAAGGGATAAAAGAACAATAAAAAATGAGAGAAAAAACCTTGATCAATGTTTTTGTCAATGTTTATTCCATTATATAAGATAAAAAATAATGTGATTTAAAGAAATTCTGCCAAATCGCCCAAAAATTATACCCATCCTCTAATATGATCATACAAGAGATCAATTTGTTCGTTGATTGGCCGATGTTCATTATAGGAATAAATATTGATAATGAATCCAAAAAAATAAAAAACATTATACATATATTCAGTTTGATTGTAGATAAAGAACAATTCATCATCATCATTGGCATAATTCTTGATATCCGAGGTCCATTGATAATCGATCCACAATCCCATCATCATTCTCCTAAGAGGGTTCTCATGAGGCTCCCTCCAATAACTCTCCAGAGGTTCCTGGGTTATATGGATAACTCTGGATTTCCAAAATATTTACATATTTAAATATCCTTTAATAACTACATCAGTGAATCAAATTAAAGTATTTTTACATGATTATTTTATTCATTTCCATTCTCACGATTAATTTTCTACAAATTACTCCCATTGAAAAATGTTAAGTCATGACTAGGGTAAAATACCCAATCTAAACGCAAAATTTCTCTTCGATTTCTAATTTTAAAAAATATTTATATGTTATTAAAACATTTCATGAAACTAAGTGGGCGTGGTATTTAATATATTTCATATATTTTTTATCATATATTTCGAGAACACCGGGGGAGTTTAATTCCAAAACTAGATCCTCTCCTACCAATTCTCGACCAAAACTAGGTAATATGCAATGGAAGCTTCATCCCCAATATCTAGCTCCCTTAGTCAATATTGTGTGATGGGTCATATGCGTACATCCTCAGCTATGACACATGGATGACATCATGTGACTGGTCCAATTGCAAAGGTAGATAAAAGAGGTATACCACCTCTCCATCTTGACAAATAATCTAAAAATTACTGATGAGTCTCATAGATAAATTTCCGCCAAGGAAAAACCTCCTTAATCCATGTCAAGGTGAGACCCTTAGAAAAATATAGTCTGCCTTCTCGAACTTGATAGGTCTCCATCACCTTTCATTATAAGACAACAGATGGCTTTGGGTAGTCTTTATCTGCTCTTGTATGATCTAAACCTTCCCTGTAGTATTTTACACCAACTCTAGGACCAAGAGTGTCGAATCACCTGGATCAGTCCAATAAAGAGGTGACCTATAGGGTCACCCAAAAAATCCTTGAATGGTTCCATACCAATGGTGGAATGGTATCTTTTGTTTTATGAAAACTCAATAAATGGTAGGTGGTCCTCCCAACTCTACCCAAAAGCCACGTAGAAATACAATTTATTCTCCATGAAGATCTGAATAGTCTTCTCCATCTAACCATCCGTTTTTGTGTGGAATGATGTGCTAAAGAGTAATTGGATTCCAAAGTCTTCATGTAATCCTCTCCATAATAGAGAAATGAACCACAAATCATGGTTAGATACGATAATCGAGGGGACTTCCTAAAGTCTGAATGAATTATACATGTTTAAGTACCAAGTTATCAACTAAAACCTTTTCCTGAATTGATAAGAATTCTGCTAACTAGGTGAATCATTTTATGATCACCGGGATGAGATCATTTTTTCTGAATGTAAATGGTAATCCCATCATAAATTCCATGGAGATATCTTCCCATATTCAATATGACACCTCAAGGTGTTTGGTTACACCTATTGAAACTTGGTTCTTAACCTTCAGTTTCAAAATAGTAAGGCATCGAGAGGTAATTTCTATAAATCATTTCTTCATTCATGACTGTAACAGCCCGAGATTTTATGAAAAATATTCTTTTTAATTTTATTAATGTCTTGTGTTGTATGCTACACCAAAAAGATCTTGCAAAACACGCATCCTTGACTTGCCTTGCATTACACGCAATCACAACCTTCCTCGATAGCGTGTGTAGTACGCAATATTGAGTTTCACGAAACAACGATATGCTATTAAAATATTATTAAAACTAACCATTATGAATAGTAATAACCACTTTTTAAATTTTAGAAATTTTAGCACTCAAAATGGACTTCATTTTTGGATTCGGAGTATCAAATTTAGCCTAAGGTGAAATTTTGGTACTTTTCGGATAACTTTCATATTCTGATGAATAGTGAAAATTACTAAAATATAATTAAAAACAACTTTTTTAATCAAAATAATTAATAGTGATAAATTATTAATTTGAGTGGTTTTAAAGTATATTTAGAATATATTTTTACAATTTAATACAATTTTGGTCATTGGATGTAATTTCACATTTAAACCAGACATAATCAAATGTCAATCTTTTGATAGATATTGTTTCTTAAAAACACGCTATCTGTTTTAATAGTAGGATTTAATTATAAAATTAATTAATGAAACTTCTATGTTATTAATTTGGTAAAATAGACATCATTTTTGAATTCGGAATATGAAATATAGCTTAGGATGAAATTTTGGCATTGTTCTGAAAAACATCAATTTTTGATGAATAGTGAAACTACTAAGTGGTAGTTAAAAAAACTGAATTTTTCATAAAACTTAATTTTACCGCTTCTGTGAATGGAATTTCAAAAATCTGAGAGACACGGTTGATGTCAGTAAGTAAAATTTGGTTCAATGAGATGAAAATAATTTTTGGTGAATAGTAACTTTTTTACTTTTATTTACCACGGTTAAAAGTAAATCGGGTAATTAAGGGTAATAATGATATTAATATTACCCTAACACATGCCCTAATTCTATTGGACAAGTGTAGCTCGACCAAAAACAACCTTAAGTGTAAAATATTATCATTTAGGCCCACTTGGATTAGATTAGGACATTTATTATTATTTAATTCAAAGAAGAGTTAAAAGAGTTAAAATCAAAGTTTATTTACTAAATCATTTTTAATATAGGGTTTTACATAAGATAAATTCGATTGTAAATATTCATTAGAAATCTAAAAAGATTTCCTACATAATGGTATTTTATTTGTAATTTTTAGACATTAAATAATTTAATTTATTTATGACACAAAGATGATGCAGTAATTATCTTATTAATGAAATATTGACATAATTGATATTATAAATACCAAAATAAATGTAATTTAAGACTTTTTTTGAATTAAACTAATTTTCTAGGTTACTATGATATATTATTGTTTATTTAATCAACTTGGTTCGAACATATAATTCTTTTATGACTTTCACAAAAATCATATATCAAATAGTGTCAAAATTGACACAAAATAGTTTTTAAATCTCATATTATATTATTAATTGTTATTTTATTCCTAAAAATCTAAGGTTCGGCCAAATGACTTAGATAAGGATATATATATTAATAATAAACAAATTTGGGTTCTTTTGTCATGTTATATTAAGTGTATTAACCATATAGTGTAAGAAAACAAAAAGACACGGTAAAAGTTAAATTATTTAACTTAAAGTTAAATCTAATTGATAAGGTTAAAATAAGAACCTAAACTTGTCTAAATCCTATTGGATGGTAGTATTTCGACCAATACCCACTTTATCTTCGAAATAAGACCCTTTGAAACCATTATAAACCGATTTTGACTTTAATATAAAATAATATTTTGAGATATTCCTAAGGTGCCCCTGTCCTCCCTTATAAAAGGGAACCTCTTCCCCCTCCTCCTCACACCAATTTGAGCACTGAAACTCGCCCAAACCCTGCCAAAATCCCTTCTACACTTCCCTAGAATAAATCTAGAGGTCCTGGTCTTCTTCAAAGACCAATCTTAGTTCCCTAAGTGGAGGATTCAAAGAGGTGTTCCAAAGAAGAGGTAATATCCATTACCGATCTTTTCAATTTCTTACTTCTTCAACTTTTTCTTATTTATTTGTTTCATGATAAAGTAATAACATAAGTATTACTTACATACTGATATGTTATTATAAATATGAAACAACCCTAATTCACCTTATATCCTTCCTACGGAAAAATGAAATCACCGTGCGTGCGTACGTACGGAATACCATCTCCACGCCGTGGTGTAATCTATTTTCCACCATCACCTTACAAGGATGGGTACAATGGTGTAATGAGTAACTATTTGTGATTATTATAAAGTAATATTGATACTAAAATAATATATATATACTCCAATACAATTCCACGATCATCGGAACGATATCATCACTTGTGCGTACGTACAGAATACCGTCTCCACGATGTGATCCGACTCGTTCTACATGATCATCATTGCATAGTAATTATATAAATAAATTGAATGAATAAATATGATATATGTTACACTAATACCAATCTTGATTTAAGGTATCTATAACCTTAAAATAATAATAAGAATTTATTCGGCAAAACACGCATAAGAACAAAAGGCAATAAAGACCCGAGTAAAAAGTAACAATTAAATATTACTAACAAGAAGCTAAGAATATGACCATATATGATATAATATCAATATTTATGATTCTGGAATAAGTCAATAACATTATTTAGACCATTATACAGGAGCTTCGGACATGTACAAAGCAAATCGGACCTAAGGTAAGGGAAATATCACAATCTCATTTTTATCCGAGATTGTTTATTCGTAAGTATTTACTGGGGTGTATTTTATCATCCACATCCATGTTTCATCAATATGTAATATTATTTCCATCCACCTACAATTGTTTAAATCCATTTTTACCCTTCGGTGAGTTTTTAGTAATATGTATGAAAGGAATCTTTTTTCGTTTTTCGTACGATGTACTTTTTGACTTTTCCGACAAAAGTACGAAGAATGTTTTTTTTAACTTATACGGAATGAATGGATTTTTAAAAAATTCTTTCCAAGAAACTTCCTTTACAAGTTTTCAAGTTTATTTTTAATCAACTTCTTTTATTTTAAAGTCGTATGACATGTTATGAAAGGAAAAATGTTTTTGAAGTAGAAAGGATATTTTCCTCATGAATGGAGTTCAAGTATTTTATCAAAATTATTTTCCATCTAAGATAATAAAAGGGTTCTGTTTTTATCCCTATTATTACATTAGTTTGATTATGTTGTGATGGAAATATTTTTATGAATTCCTTTATCTTATATGAATTTTTTTATGATGTCATGTTGTTTAAGAATCCCATTTATATTTCATGGTTTATACTATGATGTATGGTTTATGATTATGTGGCACACATAAGAAAGGATTCATTATAAGAATGGTGGGACCTATATCTCCCTCCAATGCATTGGGTAAAGATTTTATATCTCATGAGATAGACATGGATGGAATGGTAGGTTATACCGGTTCAGTGAAACAGGACTGAAACGAGGGTGACTCGGTTCAGAAAGGGACTATGTCCACTAAGATAGTCTTGGCAATGAGTCTTGACTAACAAGATATTATTCTCTATGATTATGCGTGTATGCCACAAAGTTTCATGTTTTATGTTATGATTATTGGGATTTCATTTCACTACTATGATTTATCCCATGTTATGAAATTATGCTCTCTTTTTCAGGTTATGATTTCCAAAATGTTATGTTCTTATGAATATGATGTGATTGATATTTCTTTTGTTTACCCTTACTGAGCATTTGAGCTGACCCTTTTATGTTTTCTTTTCCCCAGGATATAAAGAAAGGTTTTAGGTAAAAAAAGGGATGATCTTTATGGGAGATGTTGAAGATCTTTCACCACGATTAGAAGATTACGTTCCGAGTTTCCAAAGACACTAAACTATTACGATCCTTGTGTGTGTGTTTTTGTTATGTACTAAGTATTCCGCAAAAGTAATGTAATGTCCATGTACGTCAAGCTTCGGGTCTCTACAGTTGGTATCAGAGGAAAGGTTTAGTCAACCTTTGGAAACTAGGATGCGAGAACTTTAGTGAGATCCCTAGAGATATTTCTAAGGTATGTCTAGGGATGTCCCTAAGGTTAAGTATACGTATAGGTTATAGTACTAGAATTACGCTAACGATCATAGAATTAAACCTATGATGTTAGATATTGAAGGTACTCCCCCTTTATTATGTTGTTTTCCCTAGCATGATTTTTGCCTCTCACACTATTCTTTTTGGGTTTTAGACGATGGTTGGAACCCGAAGGAACGGTGTTGATCAATGCAATGGACAATGCAATGATTTCCCTCCTGAACAAAAAAATGTTATGGGAGATGGAGTTCAAAATTTTATTGCTATACTTACACAAGCTATGAATCATTCCGGACTTCCAAATGAGAAGATAAGGGAACAATATTCTTTTGAGTCCTTCATGAGGCAACGTCCACCTTCTTTCAGTGGGTCTTCTGATCCACTTGTTGCTGAACAATGGATCAGTACCACTGAAAAGATATTGTTAGTTCTTCAATGTTCTGAGCATGATAAAGTCATCTTATCAGTATATAGTTTGGAAGGTGAAGCAGATCAATGGTGGAATCTTATCAAGAATACGAGGCAAAGAGATGAAATTGAGTCCATGGAATGGGATGAGTTCAAGAACTTGTTTTTCAGTAAGTACTTCCCTCCTATTCTTCGAACAAAGATGGAAAAAGAGTTTCTTGAGCTGAAGTAGAAGGATGATGAATCTGTTGGTATATACGAAGAAAATTTTACAAGACTTGGAAGGTATGCATCTGGCATTATCATCCAACCTGAAAGTAATGTTGATCGATTTTTCAGTGGCTTAAAACCAAGACTTCGAAGGGAATTAGCTATAAGAGACTTTAGTAGCTATGAAGAAATTGTGCGTTGTGCTATCAAGGTAGAAATGGAATTTGGTGTTACATATCCATCTCATGGTTTTGACAAAAAACGAAAGATGGAGTTCAAGGAGAAATCTTAGAATAATGGTGAAAAGAAGATGAATGTTTCCTTATGCACAATGTGTGGAAAGAAGCATGGTGGAGATTGTCTTAAAGGGACTAGAAAATGTTTTAAGTTTGGAAAAGAAGGTCATCGAGAAGCTGAGTGTCAAAGTAATGAAAAAGAGATTCTAATGATGTGAATAAAGCAAACACTGCAGAGAACGCACCACCAACACTTCAATGCTTCAAGTGCAAGGAAATGGGGCATTATGCTAATAAATGCTCTAATCCAAGGGTTAGTGATGATCGACATGAGCAACCGCTTAAGGAAAAGGACAAAGGGAATTCACATGCGATCACCATTGGCGATGTTGAATATGATAACGATGTGATGGAATGATTTAGTGTTTATGTAATGGGATTCCAAAATAATGTTGTATCATAAAGTATTGGAATATTTATGTATTGGTCTAATGTGGTATTCAAAGTGATTGAGATATTTTTTGAAATAAGATGATATGCGCATAATGAAGGGAAAACGAGAAAATGAAATGTTTAACAGTATTCATGAGCTCATGATTGATATAAGGACTAAGTGATATTATTGTTTGAGTATATAGAATTTTGAGGATTTTGGAATGTGGAAAGTGTTCAATTTTAACTGCATTCATGTGTTCACTAATCTATTCAAGAGAATACATGATTAAGGACTTTGAATGTTTGGAATTTGACCCAAAAAACATATCTTATGATATATGGGGATCGACGATGGTGTTAAATCTCTGATAATTTTTTTCACTATGTTATGAGAGTGGACTGCAGTATTATGGATAAGCCTAAAGATTGTAATGGATTATGTTGGAAATAAGTTAGTATTGTTTAAGGATACAAGTTTTCTTGATATTATTGATTGGATGTTATAGTAATATAGTTTTAGAAAAAAGACAACCTGCAGGACGGGCGACAACCCATCGCGTCGGACAAGGCTGTGGAAATCGAACCCACAACCGAAGTGCGGCTGGCCTTTATCTCCTACCACTGGCCTACAGGAAGTCCCTGTTTAGTAGAAACTAGTTTTATTATATTAAGCTGTATGACATATGATGTATAAGTCCATTTTAGGAACCATATATGATTAATCTCACTATAGATCGGCTTATATAATTTTATGCTAACCTTTTGTTTGAGACAGATGGAATGACCCGTCATTCTATCACATGATCTTCTAACACTTCACGAATAACAAATTCAACTTCATTTATTTAAGAGATGAAGTGGAAATTGTTAAAGGC
This sequence comes from Viscum album, assembly GCA_963277665.1. NCBI lineage: Eukaryota > Viridiplantae > Streptophyta > Magnoliopsida > Santalales > Viscaceae > Viscum > Viscum album. The sequence continues at coordinate 2,084,906,571 of OY728119.1, forward strand.
ACAAACAACAGTGAGATTGTACAAAAATAAAGTAAGTATTTATTCTAATTCAAATTCTTTAACTTTAGGGAAACGATCTTGAAAACCAAAAATGTTGTCCTAGTGATCTTATATCTGATGAATCAGATGGTACCTTAGATCATCACAAATTTATGGATTTGTGATTGCTGGATTTTCCATAGCCATGTTCTCTACCACTCTCCATCAGAACATGATGGTTAGATTTCTCTTCCATATCCATATTTTCACCTGTGTGGAAACCCAGTGATTAGTTTATTTGGGTAACCGTTACATTTCATACTTTTGTTTTTAATGATTGGTTTTGATATTCCTTTTTACGATGTGGGTTTCTATTAAAGAAACTTTTGAATAGTAAACCATTTATAACCCAGACGAATTTCGAGGGCGAAATTCATTTTAAGGGGGGTAGAATGTAACAACCCGAGATTTTATGAAAAATATTCTTTTTTATTTTATTAATGTCTTGTGTTGTACACTACACCAAAAGGAGCTTGCACAACACGCATCCTTGACTTTCCTTTCATTACATGCAATCGCAACCTTCCTCGATAGCGTGTGTAGTACGCAATACTGAGTTTCACGAAACAACGATATGCTATTAAAATATTATTAAAACTAGCCGTTATGAATAGTAATAACCACTTTTTAAACTTTAGAAATTTTAGCTCTCAAAATGGACTTCATTTTTGGATTCGGAGTATCGAATTTAGCCTAAGGTGAAATTTTGGTACTTTTCGGATAACTTTCATATTCTGATGAATAGTAAAAATTACTAAAATATAATTAAAAACAACTTTTTAAATAGAAATAATTAATAGTGATAAATTATTAATTTGAGTGGTTTTAAATTATATTTATAATATATTTTTACAATTTAAAACAATTTTGGTCATTGGATGTAATTTCACATTTAAACCAGACATAATCAAGTGTCAATCTTTTGATAGATATCGTTTCTTAAAAACACGCTATTTGTTTTAACAGCGGGATTTAATTATAAAATTAATTAATGCAACTTCTATGTTATGAATTTGGTAAAATAGACTTCATTTTTGAATTCGGAATATGAAATATAGCTTTGGATGAAATTTTGGCATTGTTCTGAAAAACATCAATTTTTGATGAATAGTGAAACTACTAAGTGGTAGTTAAAAAAACTGAATTTTTCATAAAACTTAATTTTACCACTTCTGTGAATGGAATTTCAAAAATCCGAGAGACACGGTTGATGTCAGTAAGTAAAATGTAGTTCAATGAGATGAAAATAATTTTTGGTGAATAGTAACTTTTTACTTTTATTTACCACGGTTAAAAGTAAATAGGGTAATTAAGGGTAAGAATGATATTAATATTACCCTAACACATGTCCTAATTCTATTGGACAAGTTTAGCTCGACCAAAAAAAACCTTAAGTGTAAAATATTATCATTTAGGCCCACTTGGATTAGATTAGGACATTTATTAATATTTAATTCAAAGAAGAGTTAAAAGAGTTAAAATCAAACTTTATTTACTAAAACATTTTTAATATAGGGTTTTACATAAGATAAATTCGATTGTAAATATTAATTAGAAAGAAAAAAAGATTTCCTACATAATGGTATTTTATTTGTAATTTTTAGACATCATATAATTTAATTTATTTATGACATAAAGATGATGCAGTAAGTATCTTATTAATGAAATATTGACATAATAGATATTATAAATACCAAAATAAATGTAATTTAAGACTTTTTATAAATTACACTAATTTTCTAGGTTACTATGATATATTAGTGTTGATTTAATCAACTTGGTTCTAACATATAATTCTGTTATGACTTTCACAAAAATCATATATCAAATAGTGTCAAAATTGACACAAAATAGTTTTTAAATATAATATTATATTATTAACTGTTATTTTATTCCTAAAAATATAAGGTTCGACCAAATGACTTATCTAAGGATATATATATTAATAATAAACAATTTGGTGTTCTTTTGGCATGTTATAGTAAGTGTATTAACCATATAATATAAGAAAACAAAAAGACACGGTAAAAGTTAAATTATTTAACTTACAATTAAATCTAATTGATAAGGTTAAAATAATAACCTAAACTTATCTAAATCCTATTGGTTGGTAGGATTTCGACCCATACCCACTTTATCTTCGAAATAAGACCCTTTGGAACCATTATAAACAGATTTTGACTTTAATATAAAATAATATTTTGAGATATTCCTAAGGTGCCCCTCTCCTCCCTTATAAAAGGGCACCTCTTCCCCCTCCTCCTCACACCAATTTGAGCACTCAAGCTCGGCCAACCCCTGCCAAAATCCCTTCTCCACTTCCCTAGAATAATCCTAGAGGTCCTGGTCTTCTTCAAAGACCAATCTAAGTTCCCTAAGTGGAGGATTCAAAGAGGCCATCCAAAGAAGAGGTAATATCCATTACTGAACTTTTCAATTTCTTTCTTCTTAAACATCTTCTTATTTAGTTGTTTAATGATAAAGTAATTACATAAGTATTACTTACATACTGATATTTTTTTATAAATATGAAACAACCCTAATTCACCTTCTATCCATCGTACGGAAAAATGAAATCACCGCGCGTGCGTACGTACGGAATACCGTCTCCACGCCGTGGGTAATCTATTTTCCACCATCACCTTACAAGGACGAGTATAATGGTGTAATGAGTAAATATTTATGATTATTATAAAGTAATATTGATACTGAAATAATATATATATACTCCAATAGAATTCCACGATCATAGGAACGATATCATCACTCGTGCGTACGTACGGAATACCGTCTCCATGATATGATGCGACTCGTTCTACATGATCATCATTACATAGTAATTATATAAATGAATTGAATGAATAAATATGATATATGTTACAATAATACCATTCTGGATTTAAGGTATCTATAACCTTAAAATAAGAATAATAATTTATTCGGCAAAACACGCATAAGAACAAAAGGCAATAAAGACCCGAGTAACAAGTAACAATGAAATATTACTAACAAGAAGCTAAGAATATGACCATATATGATATCATATCAATATGTATGATTCTGGAATAAGTCAATAACATTATTTAAACCATTATACAGGATCTTCGGACATGTACAAAGCAAATCGGACCTAAGGTACTGGAAATATCACAATCTCATTTCTATCCGAGATTGTTTATTCGTAAGTATTTACTGGGGTGTATTTTATCATCCACATCCATGTTTCATCAATATGAAATATTATTTCCATCCACATAAAATTTTTTAAATCCATTTTTAGCCTTCGGTGAGTTTTTAGTAATATGTATGAAAGGAATCTTTTGTCGTTTTTCTTACGAGGTACTTTTTGACTTTTCCGACAAAAGTACGAAGAATGTTTTTTTTAACTTATACGGCATGAATGGATTTTTAAAAAATTATTTCCAAGAAACATCCTTTACAAGTTTTCAAGTTTATTTTTAATCAACTTCTTTTATTTTAAAGTCATATGACATGTTATGAAAGGAAAAATGTTTTTGAAGTAGAAAGGATATTTTCCTCAAGAATGGAGTTCAAGTATTTTATCAAAATTATTTTCCATCTAAGATAATAAAAGGGTTTTTTTATCCCTATTATTAAATTGGTCTGATTATATTGTGATGGAAATATTTTTATGAATTCTTTTATATTATATGAACTGTTTTATGATGTCATGTTGTTTAAGAATCCCATTTTTATTTCATGGGTTACGCTATGATGTATGGTTTATGATTATGTGGCACACATAAGAAAGGATTCATTATAAGATGGGTGGGACCTATATCTCCCTCCAATGCATTGGGTAAAGATTTTATATCTCATGAGATAGACATGGATGGAATGGTAGGTTATACCAGTTCAGTGAAACAGGACTGAAATGAGGGTGACTCGGTTCAGAAAGGGACTTTGTCCACTAAGATAGTCTTGGCAATGAGTCTTGACTAACAAGAAATGATTCTCTATGATTATGTGTGTATTCCAGAAAGTTTCATGTTTTATGTTATGATTATTGGGATTTCATTTAACTACTATGATTTATCCCATGTTATGAAATTATGCACTCTTTTGCAGGTTAAGATTTCCAAAATGTTATGTTCTTATGAATATGATGTGATTGATATTTCTTTTGTTTACCCTTACTGAGCATTTGAGATCACCCTTTTATGTTTTCTTTTCCCCAGGCTATAAAGAAATGTTTTATGTAAAAAAAGGGAAGATCATTATGGGAGATGTTGAATATGTTTCACCACGATTAGAAGATTACGTTTCGAGTTTCCAAAGACACTAAACTATTACGATCCTTGTGTGTGTGTTTTTGTTATGTACTAAGTATTCCGCAAAAGTAATGTAATGTCCATGTACGTCAAGCTTCAGGTCTCTACAGTTGGTATCAGAGGAAAGGTTTAGTCAACCTTTGAAAACTAGGATGCGAGAACTTTAGTGAGATCCCTAGAGATATTTCTAAGGTATGTCTAGGGATGTCCCTAATGTTAAGTATACGTATAGGTTATAGTACTAGAATTACGCTAACGATCATAGAATTAAACCTAAGATGTTAGATATTGAAGGTACTCCCCCTTTATTATGTTGTTTTCCCTAGCATGATTTTTTCCTCTCACACTATTATTTTTGGGTTTTAGACGATGGTTTGAACCCGAAGGAATGGTGTTGATCAATGCAATGGAAAATGCAATGATTGCCCTCCTGAAAAAACAAATGTTATGGGAGATGGAGTGAAAAATCTTATTGCTATACTTACACAAGCTATGAATCATTCTAGACTTCCAAATGAGCAGAGAAGGGAACAATATTCTATTGAGTCCTTCATGAGGCAACGTCCACCTTCTTTCAGTGGGTCTTCTGATCCACTTGTTGCTGAACAATGGATAAGTACCACTGAAAAGATATTTTCAGTTCTTCAATGTTCTGAGCATGATAAAGTCATCTTAGCAGTATATCGTTTGGAAGGTGAAGCTGATCAATGGTGGAATCTTATCAAGAATACGAGGCAAAGAGATGAAATTGAGTCCATGGAATGGGACGAGTTCAAGAAATTGTTTTTCAGTAAGTACTTCCCTTGTATTCTTCGAAAAATGATGGAAAAGGAGTTTCTTGAGCTGAAGAAGAAGGATGATGAATCTGTTGGTATATACGAAGCAAATTTTACAATACTTGCAAGGTATGCATCTGGAATTATCATCCAACCTAAAAGTAAAGTTGATCGATTTTTCAGTGGCTTAAAACCAAGTCTTCGAAGGGAATTAGCTATAAGAGACTTTAGTAGCTATGAAGAAATTGTGCGTTGTGCTATCAAGGTAGAAATGGAAGTTGGTGTTACATATCCATCTCATGGTTTTGACAAAAAACGAAAGATGGAGTTCAAGGAGAAATCTCAGAATAATGGTGAAATGAAGATGAATGTTTCCTTATGCACAAAGTGTGGAAAGAAGCATGGTGGAGATTGTCTTAAAGGGACTAGAAAATGTTTTAAGTGTGAAAAAGAAGGTCATCGAGCAGCTGAGTGTCAAAGTAATGGAAAAAGTGATTCTAATGATGTGAATAAAGCAAACACTGCAGAGAACGCACCACCAACACTTCAATGCTTCAAGTGCAAGGAAATGGGGCATTATGCTAATAAATGCTATAATCCAAGGGTTAGGGATGATCGACATGAGCAACCGCTTAAGGAAAAGGACAAAGGGAATTCACATGCGATCACCATTGGTGATGTTGAATATGATAACGATGTGATGGAATGATTAAGTGTTTATGTAATGGGATTCCAAAATAATGTTGTATCATAAAGTATTGGAATATTTATTTATTGGTCTAATGTGGTATTCAAAGTGATTGAGATATTTTTGGAAATAAGATGATATGCGCATAATTAAGGGAAAACGAGAAAACGAAATGTTTAACAGTATTCATGAGCTCATGATTGATATAAGGACTAAGTGATATCATTGTTTGAGTATATAGAATTTTGAGGATTTTGGTACGTGGAAAGTGTTAAATTTTAACTGCATTCATGTTTTCACTAAGGTATTCAAGAGAATACATGATTAAGGAATTTGAATGTTTGGAATGTGACCAACAAAACATATCTTATGATATATGGGGAACGACGATGGTGTTAAATCTCTGATAATTGTTTTCACTATGTTATGAGAGTGGACTGCAGTATTATGGATAAGCCTAAAGATTGTAATGGATTATGTTGGACATAAGTTAGTATTGTTTAAGGATAGAAGTTTTCTCGATACTATTGATGGGATGTTATAAAAATATAGTTTTAGAAAAAGGACAACCTGCAGGACGGGCGACAGCCCATCGCGTTGGACAAGGCTGTGGAAATCGAACCCACAACCGAAGTGCGACTGGCCTTTATCGCCTACCACTGGCCTACAGGAAGTCCCTGTTTAGTAGAAACTAGTTTTCTTATATTAAGCTGTATGACATATGATGTATAAGTCCATTTTAGGAATCATATATGATTAATCTCACTATAGATCAACTTATATAATTTTTTGCTAATGTTTTGTTTGAGACAGATGGAATGACCCGTCATTCTATCACATGATCTGCTAACACTTCACGAATAACAAATTCAACTTCATTTATTTAAGAGATGAAGTGGAAATTGTTAAAGGCATGAACAACAGTGAGATTGTACCAAAATAAATTAAGTATTTATTCTAATTCAAATTCTTTAACTTTAGGGAAACGATCTTGAAAACCAAAAATGTTGTCCTAGTGATCTTATATCTGATGAATCAGACGGTACCTTAGATCGTCACAAATTTATGGCTTTGTGATTGCTGGCTTTTCCATAGCCATGTTCTCTACCACTCTCCATCAGAACATGATGGTTAGATTTCTCTTCCATATCCATATTTTCACCTATGTGGAAACCCAATGATTAGTTTATTTGGGTAACCGTTACATTTCATAATTTTGTTTTTAAAGATTGGTTTGGATATTCCTTTTTAGGATGTGGGTTTCTATTAAAGAAACTTTCAAATAGTAAACCATTTATAACCCAGACGAATTTCGAGGGTGAAATTCATTTTAAGGGGGGTAGAATGTAACAGCCCGAGATTTTATGAAAAATATTCTTTTTAATTTTATTAATGTCTTGTGTTGTACGCTACACCAAAAGGAGCTTGCACAACACGCATCCTTGACTTGCCTTGAATTACACGCAATCACAACCTTCCTCGATAGCGTGTGTAGTATGAAATACTGAGTTTCACGAAACAACGATATGTTATTAAAATATTATTGAAACTATCCGTTATGAATAGTTATAACCACTTTTTAAATTTTAGAAATTTTATCTCTCAAAATGGACTTCATTTTTGGATTCGGAGTATCGAATTTAGCCTAAGGTGAAATTTTGGTACTTTTAGGATAACTTTCACATTCTGATGAATAGTGAAAATTACTAAAATATAATTAAAAACAACTTTTTTAATCGAAATAATTAATAGGGACAAATTATTAATTTGAGTGGTTTTAATGTATATTTAGAATATATTTTTACAATTTAATACAATTTTGGTCATTGGATGTAATTTCACATTTAAACCAGACATAATCAAGTGTCAATCTTTTGATAGATATTGTTTCTTAAAAACACGCTATTTGTTTTAACATCAGGATTTAATTATAAAATTAATTAATGCAACTTCTATGTTATGAATTTGGTAAAATAGACTTCATTTTTGAATTAAGAATATGAAATATAGCTTAGGATGAAATTTTGGCATTGTTCTAAAAAACATCAATTTTTTATGAATAGTGAAACTACTAAGTGGTAGTTAAAAAAACTGAATTTTTCATAAAACATAATTTTACCGCTTCTGTGAATGGAATTTCAAAAATCCGAGAGACACGGTTGATGTCAGTAAGTAAAATGTGGTTCAATGAGATGAAAATAATTTTTGGTGAATAGTAACTTTTTACTTTTATTTACCACGGTTAAAAGTAAATAGGGTAATTAAGGGTAAGAATGATATTAATATTACCCTAACACATTTCCTAATTCTATTGGACAAGTGTATCTCAACCAAAAACAACCTTAAGTGTAAAAGATTATCATTTAGGCCCACTTGGATTAGATTAGGACATTTATTATTATTCAATTCAAAGAAGAGTTAAACGAGTTAAAATAAAAGTTTATTTACGAAAACATTTTTAATATAGGGTTTTACATAAGATATATTCGCTTTTAAATATTCATTCGAAATCTAAAAAGATTTCATACATAATGGTATTTTATTTGTAATTTTTAGACATAAAATAATTTAATTTATTTATGACACAAAGATGATGCAGTAATTATCTTATTAATGAAATATTGACATAATTGATATTATAAATACCAAAATAAATGTAATTTAAGACTTTTTATGAATTAAACTAATTTTTTAGGTTACTATGATATATTAGTGTGGATTTAATCAACTTGGTTCGAACATATAATTCTGTTATGACTTTCACAAAAATCATATATCAAATAGTGTCAAAATTGACAAAAAATAGTTTTGAAATATAATATTATATTATTAATTGTTATTTTATTCCTAAAAATCTAAGGTTAGGCCAAATGACTTAGATAAGGATATATATATTAATAATAAACAATTTGGGGTTCTTTTGTCATGTTATAGTAAGTGTATTAACCATATAGTGTAAGAAAACAAAGAGACACGGTAAAAGTTAAATTATTTAACTTAGAGTTAAATCTAATTGACAAGGTTAAAATAATAACCTAAACTTGTCTAAATCCTATTGGATGGTAGGATTTCGACCCATCCCCACTTTAGCTTCGAAATAAGACCCTTTGGAACCATTATAAACCGATTTTGACTTTAATATAAAATAATATTTTGAGATATTCCTAAGGTGCCCCTCTCCTCCCTTATAAAAGGGCACCTCTTCCCCCTCCTCCTCACACCAATTTGAGCACTCAAGCTCGGCCAACCCCTGAAAAAATCCCTTCTCCACTTCCCTAGAATAATCCTAGAGGTCCTGGTCATCTTTAAAGACCAATCTTAGTTCCCTATGTGGAGGATTCTAAGAGGTGTTCCAAAGAAGAGGTAATATCCATTACCGATCTTTTCAATTTCTTTCTTCTTCAACTTCTTCTTCATTACTTGTTTATTGGTAAAGTAATAACATAAGTATTACTTACATACTGATATGTTATTATAAATATTAAACAACCCTAATCCACCTTCTATCCATCCTTCGGAAAAATGAAATCACCGCGCGTGCGTACGTACGGAATACCGTCTTCATGCCGTGGTGTAATCTATTTTCCACCATCACCTTACAAGGATGGTTATAATGGTGTAATGAGTAACTATTTATGATTATTATAACGTAATATTGATACTGAAATAATATATATATACTCCAATAAAATTCCACGATCATAGGAACGATATCATCACTCGTGCGTACGTACGGAATACCGTCTCCACGATGTGATGCGACTCGTTCTACATGATCATCATTACATAGTAATTATATAAATGAATTGAATGAATAAATATGATATATGTTACACTAATACCATTCTGGATTTAAGGTATCTATAACCTTAAAAGAAGAATAAGAATTTATTCGGCAAAACACGCATAAGAACAAAAGGCAATAAAGACCCGAGTAACAAGTAACAATGAAATATTACTAACAAGAAGCTAAGAATATGAACATATATGATATCATATCAATATGTATGATTCTGGAATAAGTCAATAACATTATTTAAACCATTATACAGGAGCTTCGGACATGTACATAGCAAATCGGACCTAAGGTAAGGGAAATATCACAATCTCATTTTTATCCGAGATTGTTTATTCGTAAGTATTTATTGGGGTTTATTTTATCATCCACATCCATGTTTCATCAATATGTAATATTATTTCCATCCACATAAAATTGTTTAAATCCATTTTTACCCTTCGGTGAGTTTTTAGTAATATGTATGAAAGGAATCTTTTATCGTTTTTCGTACGAGGTACTTTTTGACTTTTCCGACAAAAGTACGAAGAATGTTTTTTTAACTTATACGGCATGAATGGATTTTTAAAAAATTATTTCCAAGAAACATCCTTTACAAGTTTTCAAGTTTATTTTTAATCAAATTCTTTTATTTTAAAGTCGTATGACATGTTATGAAAGGAAAAATGTTTTTGAAGTAGAAAGGATATTTTCCTCAAGAATGGAGTTCAAGTATTTTATCAAAATTATTTTCCATCTAAGATAATAAAAGGGTTCTGTTTTTATCCCTATTATTACATTGGATTGATTATGTTGTGATGGAAATATTTTTACGAATTCCTTTATCTTATATGAATTGTTTTATGATGTCATGTTGTTTAAGAATCCCATTTTTATTTCATGGGTTACGCTATGATGTATGCTTTATGATTATGTGGGACACATAAGAAAGGATTCATTATAAGATGGATGGGACCTATATCTCCCTCCAATGCATTGGGTAAAGATTTTATATCTCATGAGATAGACATGGCTGGAATGGTATGTTATACCGGTTCAATGAAATGGGACTGAAACGAGGGTGACTCGGTTCAGAAAGGGACTTTGTCCACTAAGATAGTCTTGGCAATGAGTCTTGACTAACAAGAAATGATTGTCTATGATTATGTGTGTATGCCACAAAGTTTCATGTTTTATGTTATGATTATTGGGATTTCATTTCACTACTATGATTTATCCCATGTTATGAAATTATGCACTCTTTTGCAGGTTATGATTTCCAAAATGTTATGTTCTTATGAATATGATGTGATTGATATTTCTTTTGTTTACCCTTACTGAGCATTTTAGCTCACCCTTTTAGGTTTTCTTTTCCCCAGGATATAAAGAATTGTTTTAGGTAAAAAAATGGGAAGATCTTTATGGGAGATGTTGAAAATCTTTCACCACGATTAGAAGATTACGTTCCGAGTTTCCAAAGACACTAAACTATTACGATCCTTGTGTGTGTGTTTTTGTTATGTACTAAGTATTCCGCAAAAGTAATGTAATGTCCATGTACGTCAAGCTTCGGGTCTCTATAGTTGGTATCAGAGGAAAGGTTTAGTCAACCTTTGGAAACTAGGATGCGAGAACTTTAGTGAGATCCCTAGAGATATTTCTAAGGTATGTCTAGGGATGTCCCTAAGGTTAAGTATACATATAGGTTATAGAACTAGAATTATGCTAACGATCATAGAATTAAACCTAAGATGTTAGATATTGAAGGTACTCCCCCTTTATTATGTTGTTTTCCCTAGCATGATTTTTGCCTCTCACACTATTCTTTTTGGGTTTTAGACAATGGTTGGAACCCGAAGGAATGGTGTTGATCAATGCAATGGACAATGCAATGATTTCCCTCCTGAACAAACAAATGTTATGGGAGATGGAGTGCAAAATCATATTTCTATACTTACACAAGCTATGAATCATTCTGGACTTCCAAATAAGCATAGAAGGGAACAATATTCTTTTGAGTCCTTCATGAGGCAACGTCCACCTTCTTTCAGTGGGTCTTCTGATCCACTTGTTGCTGAACAATGGATCAGTACCACTGAAAAGATATTTTTAGTTCTTCAATGTTCTGAGCATGATAAAGTCATCTTAGCAGTATATCGTTTGGAAGGTGAAGCTGATCAATGGTGGAATCTTATCAAGAATATGAGGCAAAGAGATGAAATTGAGTCCATGGAATGGGACGAGTTCAAGAACTTGTTTTTCAGTAAGTACTTCCCTCGTATTCTTCGAACAAATATGGAAAAGGAGTTTCTTGAGCTGAAGTAGAAGGATGATGAATCTGTTGGTATATACGAAGCAAATTTTACAAGACTTCCAAGGTATGCATCTGGCATTATCATCCAACCTGAAAGTAAAGTTGATCGATTTTTTAGTGGCTTAAAACCAAGTCTTCGAAGGGCATTAGCTATAAGAGACTTTAGTAGCTATGATGAAATTGTGCGTTGTGCTATCAAGGTAGAAATGGATGTTGGTGTTACATATCCATCTCATGGTTTTGACAAAAAACGAAAGATGAAGTTGAAGGAGAAATCTCAGAATAATGGTGAAAAGAAGATGAATGTTTCCTTATGCACAAAGTGTGGAAAGAAGCATGGTGTTGATTGTCTTAAAGGGACTAGAAAATGTTTTAAGAGTGGAAAAGAAGGTCATCGAGCATCTGAGTGTCAAATTAATGGAAAAAGAGATTCTAATGATGTGAATAAAGCAAACACTGCAGAGAATGCACTACCAACACTTCAATGCTTCAAGTGCAAGGAAATGGGGCATTATGCTAATAAATGCTCTAATCCAAGGGTTAGTCATGATCGACATGAGCAACCGCTTAAGGAAAAGGACAAAGGGAATTCACATGCGATCACCATTGGCGATGTTGAATATGATAACGATGTGATGGAATGATTAAGTGTTTATGTAATGGGATTCCAAAATAATGTTGTATCATAAAGTATTGGAATATTTATGTATTGGTCTAATGTGGTATTCAAAGTGATTGAGATATTTTTGGAAATAAGATGATATGCGCATAATGAAGGGAAACGGGAAAACGAAATGTTTAATAGTATTCATGAGCTCATGATTTATATAAGGACTAAGTGATATCATTGTTTGAGTATATAGAATTTTGAGGATTTTGGTATGTGGAAAGTGTTAAATTTTAACTGCATTCATGTTTTCACTAAGGTATTCAAGAGAATACATGATTAAGGACTTTGAATGTTTGGAATGTGACCAACAAAACATATCTTATCATATATGGGGATTGAAGATGGTGTTAAATCTCTGATAATTGTTTTGACTATGTTATGAGAGTGGACTGCAGTATTATGGATAAGCCTAAAGATTGTAATGGATTATGTTGGACATAAGTTAGTATTGTTTAAGGATAGAAGTTTTCTCGATATTATTGATGGGATGTTATAGTAATATAGTTTTAGAAAAATGACAACCTGCAGGACGGGCGACAGCCCATCGCGTCGGACAAGGCTGTGGAAATCGAACCCACAACCGAAGTGCGACTGGCCTTTATCTCCTACCACTGGCCTACAGGAAGTCCCTGTTTAGTAGAAACTAGTTTTATTATATTAAGATGTATGACATATGATGTATAAGTCCATTTTATGAAACAAATATGATTAATCTCACTATAGATCGACTTATATAATGTTTTGCTAACATTTTGTTTGAGACAGATGGAATGACCCGTCATTCTATCACATGATCTGCTAACACTTCACGAATAACAAATTCAACTTCATGTATTTAAGAGATTAAGTGGAAATTGTTAAAGGCACGAAAAACAGTGAGATTGTACCAAAATAAAGTAAGTATTTATTCTAATTCAAATTCATTAACTTTAGGGAAACGATCTTGAAAAAAAAAATGTTGTCCTAGTGATCTTATATCTGATGAATCAGATGGTACCTTAGATCGTCACAAATTTATGGCTTTGTGATTGCTGGCTTTTCCATAGCCATGTTCTCTACCACTCTCCATCAGAACATGATGGGTAGATTTCTCTTCCATATCCATATTTTCACCTCTGTGGAAACCCAGTGATTAGTTTTTTTGGGTAACCGTTACGTTTCATACATTTTTTTTAAAGATTGGTTTTGATATTCCTTTTTACGATGTGGGTTTCTGTTAAAGAAACTTTCGAATAGTAAACCATTTATAACCCAGACGAATTTCGGGGGCGAAATTCATTTTAAGGGGGGTAGAATGTAACAGCCCGAGATTTTATGAAAAATATTCTTTTTAATTTTATTAATGTCTTGTGTTGTACGCTACACCAAACGGAGCTTTCACAACAGGCATCCTTGACTTGCCATGCATTACACGCAATCACAACCTTCCTCGATAGCGTGTGTAATACGCAATACTGAGTTTCACGAAACAACGATATGCTATTAAAATATTATTAAAACTAGCCGTTATGAATAGTAATAACCACTTTTTAAATTTTAGAAATTTTAGCTCTAAAAATGGACTTCATTTTTGGTTTCAGGGTATCGAATTTAGCCTAAGGTGAAATTTTGGTACTTTTCGGATAACTTTCATATTCTGATGAATAGTAAAATTACTAAATTATAATTAAAAACAACTTTTTTAATCGAAATAATTAATAGTGATAAATTATTAATTTGAGTGGTTTTAAAGTATATTTAGATTATATTTTTACAATTTAATACAATTTTGGTCATTGGATGTAATTTCACATTTAAACCAGACATAATCAAGTGTCAATCTTTTGATAGATATTGTTTCTTAAGAACACGCTATTTGTTTTTACAGCGGGATTTAATTATAAAATTAATTAATGCAACCTCTATGTTATGAATTTGGTAAAATAGACTTCATTTTTGAATTCGGAATATGAAATATATCTTAGGATGAAATTTTGGCATTTTTCTGAAAAACATCAATTTTTGATGAATAGTGAAACTACTAAGTGGTAGTTAAAAAAACTGAATTTTTCATAAAACTTAATTTTACCGCTTTTGTGAATGGAATTTCAAAAATTCGAGAGACACGGTTGATGTCAGTAAGTAAAATGTGGTTCAATGAGATGAAAATAATTTTTTGTGAATAGTATCTTTTTACTTTTATTTACCACGGTTAAAAGTAAATAGGGTAAATAAGGGTAAGAATGATATTAATATTACCCTAACACATGTCCTAATTCTATTGGACAAGTGTATCTCGACCAAAAACAACCTTAAGTGTAAAATATTATCATTTAGGCCCACTTGGATTAGAATAGGACATTTATTATTATTTAATTCAAAGAAGAGTTAAAAGAGTTAAAATCAAAGTTTATTTAATGAAACCTTTTTAATATAGGGTTTTACATAAGATAAATTCGATTGTAAATATTCAATAGAATGATAAAAACATTTCATATATAATGGTATTTTATTTTTAATTTTTAGACATCAAATAATTTAATTTATTTATGACACAAAGATGATGCAGTAATTATCTTATTAATGAAATATTGACATAATTGATATTATAAATACCAAAATAAATGTAATTTAAGACTTTTTATGAATTCCACAAATTTACTAGGTTACTATGATATAGTAGTGTTGATGTAATCAACTTGGTTCTAACATATAATTCTGTTATGACTATCACAAAAATCATATATCAAATACTGTCAAAATTGACACAAAATAGTTTTTAAATCTAATATTATATTATTAGTTGTTATTTTATTCCTAAAAATCTAAGGAT
Source organism: Viscum album (assembly GCA_963277665.1). Classification (NCBI taxonomy): domain Eukaryota; kingdom Viridiplantae; phylum Streptophyta; class Magnoliopsida; order Santalales; family Viscaceae; genus Viscum; species Viscum album. Next base: position 2,084,921,937 of record OY728119.1, read on the forward strand.
CGGCCAAATGACTTAGATAAGGATATATATATTAATAATAAACAATTTTGGGTTCTTTTGGCATGTTATAGTAAGTGTATTAACCATATAGTGTAAGAAAACAAAAAGACACGGTAAAATTTAAATTATTTAACTTAGAGTTAAATCTGATTGATAAGGTTAAAATAATAACCTAATCTTGTCTAAATACTATTGGTTGGTAGGATTTCGACCCATCCCCACTTTAGCTTTTATATAAGACCCTTTGGAACCATTATAATCCTATTTTGACTTTAATATAAAATAATATTTTGAGATATTTCTAAGGTTCCCCTCTCCTCCCTTATAAAAGGGCACCTCTTCCCCCTCCTCCTCACACCAATTTGAGCACTCAAGCTCGGCCAACCCCTGCCAAAATCCCTTCTCCACTTCCCTAGAATAATCCTAGAGGTCCTGGTCTTCTTCAAAGGCCAATCTTTGTTCCCTAAGTGGAGGATTCAAAGAGGCGTTCCAAAGAAGAGGTAATATCCATTACCGATCTTTTCAATTTCTTTCTTCTTCAACTTCTTCTTCTTTAGTTTTTTCATGATAAAGTAATAACATCAGTATTACTTACATACTGATATGTTATTATAAATATGAAACAACCCTAATTAACCTTCTATCCATCCTACGGAAAAATGAAATCACCGCGCGTGCATACGTACGGAATACCGTCTCCACGCCGTGGTGTAATCTATTTTCCACCATCACCTTAAAAGGATGGGTATAATGGTGTAATGAGTAACTATTTATGATTATTATAAAGTAATATTGATACTGAAATAATATATATATACTCCAATACAATTCCACGATCATAGGAACGATATCATCACTCGTGCGTACGTACGGAATACCGTCTCCACGATGTGATGCGACTCGTTCTACATGATAATCATTACATAGTAATTATATAAATGAATTGAATGAATAAATATGATATATGTTACACTAATACCATTCTGGATTTAAGGTATCTATAACCTTAAAATAAGAATAAGAATTTATTCGGCAAAACACTCATAAGAACAAAAGGCAATAAAGACCCGAGTAACAAGTAACAATGAAATATTACTAACAAGAAGCTAAGAATATGACCATATATGATATCATATCAATATGTATGATTCTGGAATAATTCAATAACATTATTTAAACCATTATACAGGATCTTCGGACATGTACAAAGAAAATCAGACCTAAGGTAAGGGAAATATCACAATATCATTTTTATCTGAGATTGTTTATTCGTAAGTATTTACTAGGGTGTATTTTATCATCCAAATCCATGTTTCATCAATATGTAATATTATTTCCATCCACCTACAATTGTTTAAATCCATTTTTATCCTTCGGTGAGTTTTTAGTAATATGTATGAAAGAAATCTTTTGTCGTTTTTCGTACGAGGTACTTTTTGACTTTTCTGACAAAAGTACGAAGGATGTTTTTTTAACTTATACGGCATGAATGGATTTTCAAAAAATTATTTCCAAGAAACTTCCTTTACAAGTTTTCAAGTTTATTTTTAATCAACTTTTTTTTAAAGTCGTATGACATGTTATGAAAGGAAAAAGTTTTTTGAAGTAGAAATGATATTTTCTCAAGAATGGAGTTCAAGTATTTTATCAAAATTATTTTCCATCTAAGATAATAAAAGGGTTCTGTTTTTATCCCAATTATTACATTGGTTTGATTATGTTGTGATGGAAATATTTTTTTGAATTCCTTTATCTTATATGAATTGTTTTATGATGTCATGTTGTTTAAGAATCTCATTTTTATATCATGGGTTATGCTATGATGTATGGTTTATGATTATGTGGCACACATAAGAAAGGATTCATTATAAGATGGGTGGGACCTATATCTCCCTCCAATTCATTGGGTAAAGATTTTATATCTCATGATATAAACATGGCTGGAATGGTAGGTTATACCGGTTCAGTGAAATAGGACTGAAACGAGGGTGAATCGGTTCAGAAAGAGACTTTGTCCACTAAGATAGTCTTGGCAATGAGTCTTGACTAACAAGAAATGATTCTCTATGATTATGTGTGTATGACACAAAGTTTCATGTTTTATGTTATGATTATTGGGATTTCATTTAACTACTATGATTTATCCCATGTTATGAAATTATGCTCTCTTTTGCAGGTTAAGATTTCCAAAATGTTATGTTCTTATGAATATGATGTGATTGATATTTCTTTTGTTTACCCTTACTGAGCATTTGAGCTCACCCTTTTATGTTTTCTTTTCCCCAGGATATAAAGAAAGGTTTTAGGTAAAAAAGAGGGAAGATCTTTATGGGAGATGTTAAAGATCTTTCACCACGATTAGAAGATTACATTCTGAGTTTCCAAAGACACTAAACTATTATGATCCTTGTGTGTGTGTTTTTGTTATGTACTAAGTATTCTGCAAAAGTAATGTAATGTCCATGTACGTCAAGCTTCGGGTCTCTACAATGACCACCAAAACTAATGTTAGAGGTCCTAATACCTCTTTTCAACCTCATGATTTATCACCAAAGGAGACTTATGGAACACTCACAATAACTCCTCCTAGAATTTCACTGGAACAATTATCCTTCATCTGAAAAGGATAGCATCCTCCCACATTCAGAATATCCATTAGGTGTAGGTAAAATGAATGTATGATTTTTTTATGTCTTACAATTGGTATCTCCCCATTGATAATCCTGAAATCATTGTTGCAGTAATGGGGTAAAAAACATTAACAAAATAGATGAAGAAGTATCCCCATCCATATAGGAAAATGATAATGAGGATAACTACTCTAACTCCATGGACAACAACTGAGAACATGACATTATTTTGAGCATGTAATCCTCCATGTTACACTTCCAATGAGTATAGAAAACATAAAAATCATATTCATGGATGATCTTTGTCCATCTCCTATGTCTCACATTGATATCCTTTTGAGAGAAGATGTAATTTAGACTAATTTGATCATATTATATGATAAATTTCTCATTGATCACATAGTGTTTCCACATTTTCAATGTGAAAACATCTAGTTCTAACTCAAGGTCATCGGACATGTTGTTATTCAAATTTGGTCTCAACTAGGTTGAACCATATCGAATAACTTCTAGCCTCTACATCATAACCTGACCAAGTATGGTCCCTGATGGATCGATGAAATCTATATACATAACAACCTCCTCTGGTAACCTCAACATAGAAATTCACATCAACCTCTACCTCAACACTTGAAATCATTGTACGAACTTTTCTATCCTTGCAATATTTTTACCGTTCCTAGTCAAGGATATCAAGGGTGCTTCCACTATTTAGAAGTCGAGTAAAAAGCTCCAATAGTACTCATCCAATCCTAGGAAACCTCACATATGTTTAAAACTCTTCAATGGATCTAAATAAATCATATATTAAAAAATCATTGGATCCACTTCAACTCTAGCTTCTATGAAGAAATTTCCCAGAAGGTGGACCTCATGAATCTAGAACAGAATCTTTGAGAGCATTAAGTAAATCTGGTGCACTCAGAGTGTGTACAGGACCCTCCTCAAGTGTCTCGTGTGATCCTCCTCTAATGCCAAATGCACTAGCATGACATCACGGAATAACACCATGAAACAGTATATAAAGGGATGAAAGATATGATTTTTGAGTCCCATGAACACTTCTGGTGAATTTGTTACACCAATGAGAATCACCAAGTACTCAGATTAACTGTAACAACAATTTAAGGCCATTTTGGTATATCCTTAACTCATACATGCCGCTAGTGATATCCCTTTCTTAGGTAAATATTTGAGATCTCTTTCACCCATAAAAACTAAGTTAAAAGATCGTCGATTCTTGATAATGGATACATATTCATCTTGTTCACCTGGTTTAGGCAATAGTAATCAATATAGAACATCATTTTCCCAGTTGTGTTTTGGTTATAAAATAATGGGGATGCCGTAGGGGAAACACTAAGGTCTCACGAAGACCTTCTCCAACAAGACCTCTAACTACATTATCATCTCTTGAAAATCTATGGGATTTGTTCAATATGATAGTGTGGATATCTGTGTCACACTCAGATGCATGTATATTCATAAAGCTACCTCTACGTGGGGAGTTAAACCATGTACATTATCAGGAATGATGTCATCATACTCCTCCACAACACCAGGAAACTGATATCATGGTGTATCAAATTCCCCAAGAGTCATGAAGTATATGTAGTGAGTAATAAGATATTCCCTCATACACCTGAGATCATCCTAGTCCCCTATGGTCTCCTTTTCACTCGCAATGGAAAACCTCATTCTGTTACAACAATCACATTGCATCCTTCACATAAAACCATTAATCATTGAATGAACTACAAATAAACATTTAATACCTAAGATTATGTTGTAAGGACTTATTGATGAAACAAAGATACTCCTTAAAACTCTCACCTCCATGTGTTAGGTCACACTGTTGCCATGTGTGGGAAATCATTGATTCGCTTCCCGTCGAAGTCTCTAATAGCTGGAGTTGGGTCAAATGATCAACCGTAATCTACACGTTTTGAACCATAGAAGTAGAATGGAAGGAACTGATACCACCTATTTGTATCAATATTATAGACAAAGTATAAATGACACAATTCATGCCTCTTATCATCCCTAGATACTTGGAGTCATAATCCTTCGTAGCTTGTTGTTGGCCTCATCCATGTTCACTATCTCCCTGAGCATAGTGTGGACCGTCTTGGGGTAGTGGTGCAAATATGTCAAACCTCTTACCACCTCCTACTCCCCTGCCTACCCATTGAACACATCTGCCTCCCAATGAACCACCATGTTCAAGCCTTTTCCCCTATATCGGTTGTCCCTCGACCATCTTTTGATTATCTATGCACAATACTCGGCAATATCATGTCAGATATCCTAAACCATCCCAATAGAAACACATCCTATCCTTTTCCTATGTTGGGATACCCTCAGTGCATTTATCCGTTGACCCTATGTCCCTAGATCTCCTCCTGAAGCATCTGACCTGCTTGAATCACTATGTCTTCTTTTGGAAACCAATTTCTGAGGTCTCAGCTATCAAATACCCACTGTTATCTTCCACTACTAGTATCTTATCTTTAAAAACATTTTACCAAAAACTATTTCTCAAGAAATCCATTATAGGTGGAAATGAAAAGGGAAACCTCTACCTCCAAAATGTCATAGTGAAATCCCTGATCAAAGGACCAATCCCTAAAAACCGGTCACATAATATATACAAGGAGTAATATGTCAGATTAGTAAACCATGCAGAATTATCCACTGTGGTCATACAACTCTACAATAGATACTTGATCTCCTGAATGCGTACTGATCTCAATGTTCCTAGATAGAACTCTTTTATGAATAGATGATCAAAATATTTCTAGGAGGGATTTATCTTGTCTTGTGACTAAGTCACCAAGCTCCACTATCACCCAACGAAATTGTAAATAAGACATTCTACAAGGTCATCCATCTGATGGTGTGGCTTCCTAACATGGAAGTAAATGTTATTGACAGGATATAGCCAGTCCTCAACCATATGAGGATTTGGATAACCCCAAAAACTTGTAGATCACTGCCTTTAAAAATCATGAAATTCACTTATCATGCTTGAATCCATAGCTAGTTGTGGTGGTGATAGATAATACTCAATGGGTGGTGGTATATATGGTAAAACACCTGAATGTGATACCTCCTATACAAGACCATATTTGGATGCCTCACTACTAAGTAGGTCATCCCCTTGATAACATGGTGGAATCCTAGATAGCTCTCTACATGGAGGTATCCTTAAAGAAAACAATATGTACCACAAAAAAAGATTATATTCGGGGAGCTAACTCAAGATGGACATGAAAAACACAACCCATTCCTATATTATTCATTTACCAAAAACATTTTCCGCAACCACATGTTTAAATGTAACAATTAGAATGGAAAGTGATTAATGTAGTGTTGTATGGATATGGCGGCTAATGTACCAACACTGGAATAACTAGCGTAAAATCCAAACTCAAAATAGTAAAAAAATTTGTCGCAATCCAATATCATTGACTCCTGGTCCAAATGAATAATTTACCTTCCCAAATACCACTCTTTCATGACCCATCCCAGAGGGATATTGCCATGACTACCCCAAACACACCTCTAACAGACTTAGGGCTAGCGACTAGTGCATAGTAGGCATATCCAAAAAATGGGAGGAATTAGCCTAAAGTACCTATACACATTCATATATTTCCAAGCCCAAAAAATGACGAATTGTTTTTAAAAAAAATATGATAATGGATGCATATATCTAAGATCACACAAAAAACTATCACAATAATGTCTTAAAAAATAAAAGGTTCAAAAAACAAGCCCAACCAAAATTATATAGAGTCCAACCCGTTTCATGGGTTAGGACTCTGCCAAAAGTACTCTCTCAGTAAACACCTCAGATTGTCAAGCTCTATCTAGGCTACACCCACACCCTATACTAGTAGCATATTGTCAAAAGGGTCATCGTTTGCATAATACCAGATATGTGTGAGAAAATCCCAGGAAAGGGTGAGTATAACAATACATAGTAGGACTACCTGACAACACTAATCACGAAACACTAGGTATATTCAAATTAATACAAAATATAATAATAAATGTATAAAAGAAACAACTAGATATACTAAGGAATGAAACAACACCATCATGAAATCATAACTAATGGTGCACCACATGATTATTCTTGAATCAGGGACCATTCGAGGAGAACTCACTATGCGATCCATTCTATCTTTGAAGACTCTAAATGAAGTGGTCTTGCTAATTGGTCACCACAAAAAGAAAGAGCAATAGTTTATGAAGACTCAGATATAGAGATTGGGGTCACGGATAGAACTACTAGGGGACACCACGAACCCAATATGAATCATCCTGCTTTATAGGGGGTCATACATAAACAATTCAAAAAACCCTAGTGATGAAACATACTAGATGTAGCATCAATTTTATCTCATGGAGGTCACGATGATTCCACAAACTGAAATTATGGAACAAAAAATGATTGGGTATTGCATTATAATATATAGGTGGGACACCACAACTCTATTTGAGACTCAACCTCTAGAGGGGATCACAATCAAGTGATGGAAATGTAATACCACATCGTACCCTAGAGGGAAAGGAAAAAAGGGAATTAACATAACCTATTTTTGTCTAAACTAAGTAAAAATAGATCCTCAGACACCCTTTAAGGGTGTACATGGTGTGTCTAGATATCCCCTCTTCTTCCCATGCCGAAGATCCCACATGTCATGCAGTCTTAATATACACCATGTAAAGAAGGATATACCTGGTATGTAGAGAAACAATGTATCCTACCAATGTCACCCAACCATGTCCTTGTACTGAAGCATTGTTGACATACCAATCTGTGTACGTAATAACATGCCCTTGTGGAAGTATAAATCATGTGTGAGCATGTGTAATCCAATATGTGTCACTATACTCTCTGGAGTACACTCAGAGTAAACTGTGGAGGGTCACATTCATGTGACCACGGTCACATTCCTTGTGATCATGATCTTTATCCCAAACCAAATCCACCATTGAAGGGGCGTTACACGTCATGAAATCTTAGATTATAAGCTAAGTTCTATGTGATTTTCCAGAATCCCATATACTCCTCCACACACATCAAATGAGTATTTATCCTTCAATATAGTGGTATCCCTGCCACAAAACTGAATATACATGATTTTCCCATATATAATCGAATAACCATGTTTCATCATCATATCTTCTTTCCAAACTAATTAAATCACCATTATTCGTTCATTGTAGAAGAACACCAAAGAAAACATAATCAGGAATCATATATCATCCAAATAACTATGTATCTATCTTCTCCCCGTTGTTGTGCCATTTCGATCCTAGATCTACATTTATAGATCATTTCTCTACGAAATAAGGGTTCAACGATCAATTGGTTACGAATAGTCGACCATCAGGCAAAATGAAGAATACTCAGGAGAATTCTGAATTAGGGGAGAAAATCACATGAAAAAATGAGTGGAAAGATGTTCAACAAATGTTCATGTATATATTTATTTGTTTCCAAATGATAAAAAATGAAGGAATTTTGAGTAATTCTCCCAAATCACCCCACAATTATACCCATCCCCCAAGAAGATCGAACCAAGGATTGATCTATTCATTGATTGGTCTATATTCATCATAGAAATCACGAACGATGATAAAATTATACATGCATGCTATTAAAAACGACCCACACCATCAAATATTAAGTCAAACAATGGATATAACTGCCATTCTGAACCCAATGGTGCCCTTAAATTTATATTCTAAGAACCCATTATATGTCTCTCCACTTTTTTGAGAATTCATCACATGCATGCTATTAAATATATTCAATATATTTGAAACATTTGTTCTAGGCATACCAGGCCTCAGAATGGCACATAATCTCATCCCCATGTCTCAAAAATAATGCATATGATATCCAAAAAATAATACACATAAAATCCTAGACGTTACACAATGTCTCATGACCTCTAATTCTTATATGATTCATGTATTATGATCTTCCATAGTCTTATTCAATGTTATGATCTAGTTTTTTTAGGATTTTTTTATTTTATGATCATGTTCACATAATCATATACTCATAATATGAAAACATATGATGATTTATTGATATATTCCTTGATTACCCATACTATGTACGACATCTCACACTTTATTTTGTTTCCTTTAAGCAGGTTATAAATAATAGTTTTATGTAGGATACTACTAATAAATGTTCAATGTGATAGGAATTGTGTGGGTTTTGTTGAATAAAATTCAGGAAATAAGATTCGTATATATATTTTCATCTACAAAACCAAAGCATTAATATTTTAAAAAATTTATTGTTATGATATTTATTACGAATTCATCTAAATTATTTTTTAATTTATATATATAACGTTTGGAAATCCTCATAGATTAGATTCTTTATATTAGTAGTAGTGATCTTCTAATTAGTATTAGCTTCTTCATAGAGACTTTGGTGCTCCACCATCATCACCTTAGATGTGTCTAGATCATGGTAATGGTTTTTTTACTAAATGGATTCTTTTCATATTAAATAATTTTATTCCACTACCTACCACATGTAATAAGCCTCATATTGGTTCTATTTACCCTCTATTTCTAAATATTGTGATGCTAATTGAACAATAATGATGGGTTTATATGATAACATCTCTCAATGCCATATCTTATGTGTCACATTAATAATATAATGGATAATGTGTAATTAAACATCCTAATTAAAAATATCCTTAACATATGATAATGATTATAAATATTTGGAGTTTAATCCACCAAAAGTGTCCATGATACAAACATACATAGGTGTCACAAAATATATAAAGTGGAGTCAAGTATTATATTTAGGGAATCATGGAAGGATTCAGAGGTTATCTCATTATGTGATATACACTCAAGGACAATTTATCTAAAAGGTGTCACTTATAAAGCATTATTTTAAATTTGGGGGACATAGAATGATTCTGGTCTCAATATATTCTAGTTTTTATGTATGGGGGAAAAGATTCATAAAAGGAATCCACTACTTGAGTTGGTGATATAGTGAATGATGAATAAATTGGCATAAATCATCATTGAAAACCAAAGGAAAATCAATTATTCAATAAGCACACACACAATTATAAATCATCAAATTCAACAAAAGTATCTATATAAAATAGAGGGACACCATGAATGTCATTCCTAGTGATAAATTAATTTATGATGGTAGGGTTATTGTCATTAAATATTGGGTACTCTTTTATCTTTGTTGGACCATTTCAGTATCCTATCATGTTTTTATCAATTGGGAGATTTTAATCTTCTCACTTTATAATAGACTCTCTATCATGAGAGGAAGATACATATTTATTAGAAAATATATATGATGTGCCTTTAGGGTTCCTATATGATTTTCTAGAAAGATATACCATTTATATCTCCCTAAAAGGTGATACCTCCACTTTAATGGAATGGGTAGTCCGAGTTTTCAATTAATTGAGTAGTTTATATAAATTTTATAAATATTCAGCTATATGATTTTGGTTACTAAATCAACACACTTTGTGGGGGTAGTTATATCATGTACAAATAATTAAAACTTATCCTCTTCATGTTCCCATTTGATGTTTGAAAACTCATCCAAGGATTTTGGGTGATTAGTGTGTTAGAAATGATATTTCAATATCAAAGTAACCCCCAAAATTATGGAAATCCTTATTATAATGGGGGATGTTATAGGGTTTTTCATAACATGAAAGTAAATTGTTTTCATTATACATAATCCATAACCCACTATATGAGTGAGGGATGTTAGAAGAACATTTTTGGTGCTCCATCAACCACATATATGATAGTCCATGTAGTAGGAGATTGAGATTTACCCAAGATTCCCCATTAAACATCATCTATATTTTCCTCAGTACATTTAATAGAGGTATAATATATGGTTAAATAATGTTTATGTTAATATATATAAAAAGGTTTATGGAACCAAGGATGATCCTATAAACTGACCCCTTTCCTAAAGTAATATATTTTGGGCCATTGTATTCATCCACACCCAATATGTTATCTCATATAGTTATTAGTCCAACCTCCCCATCAAACAATTCATCATCATTTAAGGGATAATTTAAGTATAAAACCAATATTATTTCTTATACATAATCTACAAATTTCTTTATTTCACCCCTTCCTCCAAACAGAAGACACCCCCTGAATTTTTCCACTGGATTACAACCAACAATTTTCTCAAGATAATCATCCATCACTGCAAACACTCATATTCATTAAATTTAAAACCTAATACTATGAATTAGAAGGATTTTAGAATAATTAATTTAAAGGATAGGAAGTTAAAACATATATATTTTCATAAGCTAAATGTATATAAATCTAAAAATAAAGACTAGTAGATCAATCTATCAAGTTATCCTATATCTCTAACTTATTACACTCACCTGGTGATATGAAGTATCTCATTGGTGTCAGGGATCAACATATTAATCATTTGAATGTGATTCACATCCATTATACCATTGGTTTTGATATCCATATATTGGGGAACAGTCCCATTATTATGTTGAGGAATGTGAATACATCCATAAATGAGTTTGGATATTTTAGGAATGTGAGAAACACATGGAATAGTTTTATAAAATATATAGTCTTAGGATACACATCCTTACAGAAGTAAACTTCTTCCCTCTCCCTTTTCCCTAGGTAAGACTCATGGTATTTTAACAATATGGGTTTTCTAGGAAACTCGTGATTGAGGAAGGACCAACACATTATCCACTGTCATGGCAACAATAGTTCTAGTTCTTGATTAGACAGTTCTTGAAGATGTTACTTATGGAAGTATATATTTGGTATTTATCATTTTTCATATATGTTATACAATCATTTATTAACTAGTGAGACATTCTGGTCACTATTACGATTTTTCATAAGCCACAAAATCATCCTTAATGGGAAAATAACTCACTAATATAATAATTTGATACAAAAATGTACAAACACATGTGTAACCAATAGTCATCTTTGGGAAATCATCTAATGGAGGTGTCTTGATGTTTTCTGGAGTGTTTTATAGGGTTATAATCACCCATATATGTTGTTCTTATATCAGATGTTATTGTGTCCCAACATCCTTTATAAAAACCACTATCCTATTTGGATTGTAATAAAAATGGATTATTTTTTAGGGTGTATTAGAATAATACATGAGGATACCATTTATATGAGACACTAGGATGCAATCCCTTATGCAATATTGTATTCTTTGTTGTTAAATTGACTATTTCCATCTATTATAATCATACCAGTTGGAAGGTATCCTTAAATAAATGTTTTTAAACTATGAGTGTTAGATTAATTTTTATAGACCTTTATAGTGGTTTATGGATAGTTTTCAAATATAATATATAATTTGGGTGAATGTCTTGAATATACACCATCATATTCAAACATTCTTAATCTGATTATATTTTTTTGAAGTGAACTGATATCCAACCACATAACACTATTTCATTAAATTGAACTTCTATAAAACTCCAACAAACAAATTAGTGTTTAGAGATAAAAATTGGTCCTTCCCTTTGTATATTTATAATAAAAATTGATATATCTTCAAAAATACGGACACCACAAGACACAAATTAAATTTTTCTTCTATTTTGGATACTCTCACAAATGAACTCATCCTAGCACTGCTATGGGATCCACAAGCCAAAAGAAGATATCTTTTGAACCGAATCACCAAAAGTCCTTGAAGTTAACTCTGGGGAGTTATGTTGGGATTGATATTATAACCCCTTTATTTATAATATATTTATTATATTTATGGTAAAAAATATTCCTGGCCTCTTAGGTTTTTTATCGAAGGACATTGAGTTCGTAATTGGAAAATGGGTCCATTTTTATGAGATATTTGTAAAATATTTATCCATGAATCAATGTTAATATATTTCCAAGGAAAATGATCCTTACATATGGGAATAATAGCCTCTTTTAGTAACTCTCTTTCATAGTAAAAAATCATCTAGAGTTCCCCTCACATATATTCATGAGGAAATTACTCATTGTATAATGCTCTAGGGATTCGTACCCCAAAAATAATGTATATGTCCAATATTATGACACCAACATCACTATTCCTTATGTGGAAAGAAATGGTTTGAGGACTCAAGTGTCTCAAAAGATTTTAGATCATGGCTAGATTTTTTTAGATGTAAATTTTGGATATCTATATGTACACTAACCTTGAAACCTCTATATATTGTTTCTCAAACTCTATGAATCATTGAAACCCACAACAGGATCATATAAATTTTATTTGTGTGCCACCTCTAAGATAAAAGATATATTCAATCCATACATTGGGTTAATATATTGATGAATTATGGAAAATTGATGTGTAATAGTGTGGCATAGGATATAATGCATAGGATTGTAAAACTAGGGAAAATATAATATGGTGGATAACATAAGAAATTGTGCCATCCCCATTGTTATACATCCACTTAGATGATAAATCAACACTCACAATTTCAATAAACCTATTAAATTTGAGGATGAATGGGTGGATTATGGATTTATATTATCAATATATTTCTAAGGGCCATTAAAATAATATAGAATAAAGTCTTTTATTGGTATATCATTATGATACATCCATATATTAATTTCTAGAGAAGGATTAAAACATATTTTTTGACTAACACACCATTGATCATAAACCAAGTCAATGTAATTGATGCAAGTAACGTATTTTTTGTCTAAGAAAATATTGAATTCACATGGAGTATTTTGTCCTCGAAAATGAAGAAATTTTTTTTTTAGTTCGACCAATGATGAACATTGGGGTTGGGTAAGTTACATAAATGTTAATTCAACACATATTCAAGAATCCTGAGATTTTTTTTGATAAATTAAAAAATTTTACAGAGTCATGGGATTCTCAGAGGTCTTTTCAACCTACCTCAAATGGTCAGGTCTCTTCACCCAGGTCCCTTCATCTAGGTCCAATTTCTATGACGTATTCACCTATGGTTCCTTTAGCTGGGTCACATTTATTTTGGACTGATTCTTAGGACCCTTTAAATAAGGTCATTCAATTAGGTACATTCACTCATGGCCCTTCAATATGGATGATTTTATATAGATAACCTCTCTTGTATCACTTTGAGTAATTCCTTTCACAAAGGGTCTTTCCCTAAGAATAGTTTTCATATGAATCCATATCAAAATATTCATTTTTCAATATCCTTCATTAAGTCTCTTTTCTCAACTGTGGTAAGTTGTGACTATGGAAAATTATATTTCCATTATATAGCATGATGTATTAATAAAAACATGAATGAAATAATATCTACGAATTATATATTTCACTTAGGTCATATTATTTACACACAATTGGTGGGGGAAGGAGGTCCACCATGATTTATAGAGATTTTATCACCTAACCCAGATTTATCAATGTCCATTACTCCAGCCTCATCGGTGCATTTTCATCCTAGGATTCCAGAATAAATTAATGTTTTTTCACCCTATCCATTAGAGAGTCACGTATACCTTAGAATACAACCATCTTTATTCTAATAATATATCACTATGGGGCTTGTTATAAATTATCATTCCTCCTATGGGAAAAAGTAGAATAATTGAAAATGTGAAGGATCCCCACTAATGATGTTATTATTTCTCCTAAGTATTTGGGTGTATGAAAAAATTGTGTCTCCCATGTCCCTATTTGCATTCCCAGGGATATTAAACTTATCCCACTAATTTAAAGGAAAAACAATGCATACTTATTTAACTCTAAATCACTTTTGTAAACATAACCATAAAATTAATTACCATTCAACATGTACTATATTTTTTATCTAAATAGACCCTTTAAGATCCCACATTGACACATGTTTTTAAAAAAATTGAGATATGGAGAAACACTTGTGGAATCCTTTTATTTTTCCTAAAATAACAAATTTAGGGTAATTTTTAAGATTAAAACCAATGATATCTAACCAAAAAGAAGGTTAATTGTGTGATAGGAAGGAAAACATTTCTCTAATTATACTTGAACCAAATTTATCATGGTCTATAGTGAAGGACTCTTAAACTAAACAACACTAGAGTACCATTTAAAAATTACCCTTTGGGAGTGTTGTTCCATGGAGACCAATTTCCAAATACCATGAGGGAGATCCAATCATTGAAAATCCAATTTTCCCCTCCCTAAAATGGAGTAATTTTTTTCATTGCCATGACAGGGGTAAAACATTCACTTATCCCTTCAATAGAGTTGTGAATCACACATTACATAGCTCTATACTATATAAAATGATCACTTTCCACATAGGTCTCCACAAGGGTGAAGCATCTCCCTTTTCATAGCACTAAATTGGAAAAATTACCCTTAGGATAACACTCCAATAGGGAGAAACATCAATTTTTTTTTGTTTTTACCCTCCTTTAGGGTATTGTATAACCATTTTCATATCTATCAACTAGTTAAAATATGAACACATTGTTTGACCATCCAAATGGAGGAATTATCACATTCACTTATCCCTATACTATGAAAAAACATTATGTTTACATATCCCTCCACAAATAAAATACTCCTCCCTTTTACATATCCCTCAATTTGAGAAAATAACATCTTATTCCCTAATTGTGGGTAAATATTTTTAAAAAGGACCTCCACTGTGAAGAATCACTTACTCTATTATCATACATGTGTATCATGTCCCCACTAAATTTAATGGTAGGTATTCCCTTCATCATGGTCTCCGACATGGGAACCCAATTATCAAGACTTATCTAAAACTAATTGAATCAAATTATCATGCTATGAATACCAGTCTTCAGCCTTTTAGGATGTATTACCTTGAAAAATTAATATCTTAGGTTTTCCTCTAAGATTGATAGGTTAGTCATTGTAATAATGAACATTTAATTTTTTTGATATCAATGACTCATATTATGGATACCACTAAGACCCCCATGGATCAAAATATCTATCTTTACTATTCATGTAGTGAATTTAACAAATTATTCCCCAAAATTAGCTATTATAAATTGTTCCTCCTTTTATGTAATTCCAAGGTATGATCCAATTGATGAATTCTTTATCACGAATCATTAATTATATTTTGATAGGGAAATGTTGGGGGAATAACCCATAGTCATTGATCCATTGTATAGAACAGTAGTCTCATGTGTAAGTTCCAAAACCCCTTCCTCATAGAACCATATCCCCAATGAGTCTAATTTCACTTCCCTATTTAAATACTAATCCATTAGTAGTTGTTTATGTGAGCCTGTGAATTATCACAATCTCTAACTTATCATCCAATGTAAGGCCGTTCTTAATCACCAACCAATCCTCATGGGGAAAAATCCACTGTGAAATTCATCTAAAATTTACATATCCACCTAAATTAGTTTTAAAATAAATGAATCATAGACAATACCTACACAATCCTCTATTACGACCCCATTTATAAAATTAATGCATCAATAACATGATGTAATACTACACAAGAACTTCAAAGTCACACAATGTAGAAATACAAGATGACATCCTTACCACATAGTGTCAAATTTTGTGGTATAATCCTATCACTCAACAATAAACTATTTTTTTTAAAATACATGAAGTTTGATACATTTTTACCATGTTGAATTGGACAACTCCATGAGATAGAAACTATGTAACATACATAACCTCATTTAAACAACTCCATATTCCCCATTATTTTTTTCATTAACATAGACATATTCCATGTGAATATAATATTCTAAAAGGGAAATATCCCCTATGATCAATGAAGTTTGAAAACTCCAATTTCCTAGTGTGACAACCATAGAGGGATACCAATGCATAAGTCCCTAAATAACCCTTATTAGGAACCTTCCACCCAGTAGTCCATTATAAATGATTATAAAATACATTAAAGTATTCAATGAACCACAACCATAAATAGAAAAAATATGGTCCCTGTCAAATGACCCTAAAAGTAACAATGTGACCCACTAAGACACACAAAACTATTTTTGTTCTTAATGGCCCGATCATAACAAAACAAACACCTACAATATTTCTTGATGTTGAAATATTCCAGTGTAAAAATTGTGTTTCCTTAAACCATAGTATCAATAATTAATATTAGAAATATTGGGAACAAATGAAACATATAAATTATTAATTCGATTCATAATTTTTTTGAATCACTAGAATTTTGGTAAACCTTATAATATTTGGACATGAGAATGGTTTATGATAATATCTTAAATTATATGATTATCTTGAAGTTGTAAATACTTTCTTCTTATTGGATGTAATTGGAAAAACCTATCATCCCCCCAACCAATTCACATTCCATGAAATTTTTGGTAAAGTTCCTGAAATCATCTCACTTTTTATATAAATTCCAGGTAGAGTGAAAATGAATGAAAATATTTGCACAAGTTTTTACATCTTAAATAATGATATCAAGGTTATTATGGAACATTTCCTTCCCTAGTAGAGGATAAATTTCAAAAACCCCTGACTAGGTAGGTCACATAAATTCCACCTCGATTTGTTGGTCTTTTTAAGATTATAAAGTAAACCAAGAATGTATCCTGCATTTTGACTCTTCTATTATGACATCTTGGTTTGTATTATGTGTTTCACATGTCACTAAACATAATGCATGTTTCTGAATAAACACATAGGATTGAATAATATGACATATAGTTAGAAGGATGGAATTACATTTAAGGAATTGCTGATGAATATTATAAAGGGTGGTGAGAAGGTACTAAATTGGAAGATATTTCATATATTTTGAGGGTTTTGGAAACATTAGTGTCACTAGGAGGATAAAAATGAGAGGGATTTTGTTTTTTTGTGTCGATACCAAGAATATTGATGGTATTTTTTAATTATAAGATTGTTTTCATAGTGAAGGATTGATTAATATATCAAATTATTTTGATAAACATATTTATAATTTCATTTTTGGGATTTATTTATAATGGTTCCAAAATGGAGTACAATGAATTGACACCAAAAAGATTAGCCCAGAAGATTAAATCCATTAGATTGAAGTGATTGTAGAGAGTGTGAAAATTATTGATTATGAAATTTTGTTGATAGTTATATCAGATAGAGATCTTAAATAATGATAAATTTGGCATTGATTTTTGGATCTAAAAATATACAAACATCATAATTATATAAATATATTCATGATGCTAAATAAGATTAATTAAATTATGAATTTGGGGTTACAATTTTACCATGTACAAAATATATAATAAAACATTCATATAGACATTTATAATGATAAATCAAATTATTGGGGATGTTTTAGTGTATGGATGATGAAATTTTATTTGAAAGAGGTTTCATAATAGATCCATCAGAGAGAGGGAACTTGTAATGTTATCAGATCATGTTAATTATTTGAACATTTATAGATTCATCAAATGGAGATCCATGATAAAATATGAAAAAAGGATCACTGTTGAACTCTGAGGGTACATCATACGAACAAAACATAGACATGTAACTGGGAACCCATCAGATGATGGAAGATTTTATTTGAATGAATTCTGAGGGTGGATCAAGAAGATTCTTCACTGATTGTTATTCTTGATAAATTAGATCATTGTGAAGGATAACTAGAAGAAGCATCAATAGATGGAGATATTTAAATAAAGTTGTAATATGTTACGAACAAACTCGGGTACCCTAGTAAACCGATAACTAACATGGTCTCAACAATTCCTGAAGGGAATTCCCAATCCCAATGGTTCAAAAACTAGCACTACGCGTCATACAAACTGAATGTGGGAATTATTTGGAAACAAAAAATGTAGATAAAAAATAAGAAAATACAATATAAATATCAATGTAAAACTCCACTGGGAGTAGTGTACCATATGTTAAACATGCATGACTACCAATAAACTACAACTGAATCTGAAAAAGAGGAAAAACAGGTCAAAGTCCAAAAGGAAGTAACTCACCAAGACCGATGTTCAGTAGTAGGATCCCCATCCAAAAGATCCATTTCCATTTCTCAAAACTAGAAGGATAAAATACACAAAAACCCGAAGGAACAAGTGGGTTGTGAGCCAAAGCCCAGTAGGATTCACCCCATGATTCTATAATTGATGATTATATCAATTTAACCAAAATGTGTTTTAAATTTAAAAAAAATGTAGTTTGGATTTAACCAAGCATATTTAAACAAATAATTATCTACAACTAAAAAGATTTAAATACATTTACTAAATCATGAAATATATTTGAATGATGGAAAACATTTCAAAAGATGGAATTTTCCTTTAATCGAAGAAAACATTTCATCAAAATAACATCTCACAAATGGATTAAATTACAAATTTATTTAATTAGTTTATATAAATCCTTAATGAATATAAAATAGATTATAAAAAAGGCATTTACCTGAATTTAAAAATGAAAACAAATGAGCAACATGGTCAGGTTCCAAATATTTATGATAGTTCTCGACTATAGGGATCTAACCATTTGAATATAGAATTGTATGTGAAAAATAATTTTTAGGCCTAAGGTAAAGGGATCCCATCACCATCACCTCTAGAATGGGATGTTATGGAATGATTTTTAGAGTGTTGTATAATGATCAAGTGACACCAAAAATAACACACTAACTACATAAGTCTTGCATGTGCTCAAGTAAAATATGAATGATGGGGAATTCCTTTTATAATAGATAATGAAATTCATTCCATTAACCATTTCAAATATTCCCATTTTCACAGAAAACCTATAGTGGGTTTTAAATAAAAAACATGCATGTAAGCAATACGAGACCCTATGGTTTCCATCAAAAAAATTTAATCCACTTTTCAAAAAATATGGATTTGAAACCAATTCATAAAATTTCACAATACAGATTACATTTTAATTCAATAATTCAATTTAAAAAACAATTCTGTCACATTCAAGAGAAAACCTAATTTTTTTCTCAAACCCCTAATTAATCCAAATTTAATTTTTTTCCAAAAATTCAATTGAAATAATTTTCATTCAAAAACTGAATAAATTCAATTTATTCATAAAATTGTAATTTAAAAAACTAAATTAGGTTCAAAAAAAATTGGGCATCATAATTAATCAACCCACCAAAAAAATGGAAATCACAATGCCAAAACCTAATTCGGATTTGTTCAAAAAAAATGAAGATCATATAAATGGGGATTAAACATATGATTAGAATAACATAAACCAATGTTATTACCTCCAAAAGTAAATTACAAGATCCATGAAACACTAAGGAGAATGAGATATAATATGCGAGGAAGAGAATAGGAGAAGGAAATAAATAGGGTTGAGATCGAAGGTTGTTCCTCATGCTTCATATCAATTATGGAAGGGGATAGATGCACCAGAAAATGCCTTCGGAGCTCTAATGAAGAGAGAAATAGATTAGGGACAAAGGATTTCCATTAGGGTCTATAATGGGGGGATCAAGAAATTTTAATGCAAAATTTGTATATGCAAAACACTGTCTGCATTGTTCCATGGGAAGCTTCCCATGGTTTGGTCAAACCGTACATAGGATCTGTGGAGCCTACTCTCCAACCATGGACTTGGTGTACAATTTCACTTAATTATGTTTGGGCTGTACGTAAACTGTTCCACTTCCCCAAAGCCTCTAGATTTACCATAAATTCTCCTTGAATGACCCCAAAACCCCAACCAATGCTCAAACAATATTGGGGGTTTAAGAATACCTAAAAATAGGAATAATAGGTTACAACCTCAATATAATATATACATTCTATCCCAAAAAATACTATGAAACTACATCCCCACAAAATATATGATTACACTTCCTTATCATCAGTTCCTCACTCTTTTATATATACTGAGAATCAGAACTGTGATGCTGTAGAATATGAACCAATGGTGTTGTTCTCCCACAACGTACCTTGGTCTCAAAAATCAACTATCCTGATGAGCCATTTTATAATGGATAGAGCAAGTTCCACTTCAAGAACATTCCAAACCAGAACATGATATGGGTCAGATAGATACCTTCGAAGTTGAGATACATGAATGATCTTGTGTATCTATGTTAGCGGATTTGGTAGTGCTAAATGGTATTCACCTTTCTCCACCTTCTCAAAAATCATAAAAGGTCCATAAAAATATGGAGGAAGCTTCCCATACCTCCATAGTCATAGATGATCATGAAGGGGTGAAACATTCAAGAACACCTGGTCACCTACTCAAAACTCCAAAGTTCTATCATGATGATGTGCATAAAATTTGTATCATCTCTGAGCTATCAAAATTCTCTATGAAATCAATATAATCATTTCTATTGTATTTTGGACAACATTTGGTTCATCCAAGGAACTCCCACCAATCTCTAACATACATAATATATATTTACTAGGAGGTCCATTTACGGCCTCAAAAGGAGACATTATGGTCACATACTAGTAAATCTATTTTTTATAATAAAAATCACCAAGTCTCAAATGATCACCCAATGCTCCACTAATGTCTAGAAAGCACAGAAGGAGCATATCCTAGAGAATCTTTATACCTCTTTCTATCTATTCATCCAATTGTGGATGGAATGTCATGCTAAAATGGCAGTGAGTTCCCAGTTCCTCATGAAGGCCTATCCAAAAGAAATAAGTAATCTAAGGATCTCAGTCATATATTATATTGTATGGAATGTCGTGAAACCCAAAATTCTCTTCTACTTAGAGACTTTTCCAACTCCTCATCTTTGGTCATATCACGAATGGATATAAAGTGGGGTGATTTCTTTTTCCAATCGACTACCACCCAATTTTATTTTTCTTTTGGATATATGTCAATCCAGCAACAATGCCCAGAGATATCTCATCCCAATTCCATGTAGGGGCTGGATGGTTTTTATGGAACCCAAAAGGTTTTTGGTACTCAACCTTCATCTGTTGACATGTATAGAATTTTGAGATAGATTCGGAAATTCCTCGCCTCATTCCTGGACAACAGAATTGATGCCTCATGTCATATAACAGAGTTGTGGTTCCTTGTTTCAAAACCCATTGGGACTTATAGATATCCATCATCACAACTTTCCTTACTAAAGACAATATTAATAAATGAATATGATAGAATAGAATTACCACTTTATATAACAACCCAGGGGAAACCATATCCCCTACATTAAGAGAGTCTCTAATTATCCAAAATTCAACCTCAAGATTCAAGTCCAGAAGAATCATTTACTGAAGAGTGGATGTCAACTGACCACTGGCCACTGAATCCTCATCCACAATCTCTTGAACTCCAATATGTAACTACACAAAGAGATCCCTGCAGTTCAAATCCTCTAAGTATTATTCTACTTCTATGTTCAGAATCATCATGCTCAAAGTATCTGAAATAAAATTACCATATACCCAGGATTTAGGGGATGTCAATGTCAAAATACTATATGTATTTCATCCTATTCCTTTGGCGTAGATTCAAATCTTTTTTAAGGAAGATATAACTCAGGAAATTTTTTTCAGAGAATACAATTAACCTTTCTCAATAATGAAAATGTATCCAAATCATGAGAGTGTCAATTAAAGTTTCCCATTCAATGTAATTGTTTGGATTATTATTCTCAGGGATCCTAAGCTGACATGATCCATAGGCATCAACATGATCACCCTGCATAACGATGCCACCGAATCCTGACCCTGATGCATTGCAAAAGACCACATAGCCCTACCCTACCTTTAGAAGAGTCAAAACAGGTGTAGTAGTCAAAATACATTTCATCTCACTAAAATAACTCTTTAATTTTTCAACCCACACAAAAATAACACTTTTCATGGTAAATTTAGTCATCAAAGAAGAAAACTTTGGGAAGTCCTTCACAAACCAACGATAGTATCTAGAAAAACCCAAGAAGCTATGAATCTCAAATATATTCCATGTTTGTACCAATTTCATAAATGATTTCACCTTTTTTAGGATTAACTAATATCCCATGTTCTCATGCCACATGACCCAAGAAAATCACTTACTAAATCCAGAATTAATTATTCGAAAGTATGGCATAGAGTCAGTGATTTCTCGGTAAACTCTACACTGTTCTTCGATGATGCACATGATCCTAATCAAATTTCTACTACATAAGGATATATTCCTCTAAGACCTATACAATTCTATTGAGATTCTCATGGTATAAACTATTCATTAAATCTATGAAAACTTATAGAGAATTTTTTTTACCAAAGGGCCTGCCAAGGTACTCATAATGTCCATAACTTCCCTAAAATGTAGTTTTCATAATGTCAAATTCTTTTATAGTCAACTGATTATTACCTGATAATAGTTCAATCTTTTAGAACCACTACACTCCATTCAACTAATCTAGAAAATCATCAATCATCCGCAATAGATACTTGTTCGTTACCATTACTCGATTGAGATTTTTGTAATCAATGAATATGTGGAGTGAACCAGCATCCTTCATGGAAAATAGAAACAATTTCATCTAGTGTGACACACATGGAAATATAAATCCTTTCTCAAAATGATCTTCTAGCTATGATTTCATCTCTTTCAATTCATCCAGTTCCCTTCGAAAAGATGGAATAGATACTGGTTGAGTACCAAGAAATAGGTCAATATAAAACTAAACCTCTATTATTGGTGGAAAACAAGAGAAGTTTGAAGAAAACATGTATTTGAACTCAAAAACTATTGGAGGGAGTTCCCCACTCAAATATTCTTTATCCATGTACAAGGAAAATAATTATATTACGTTCCCCAATATTGGATAAGAAGGTCTAGCCCTACTCGACCTCGGGTCCCATTCTCTTTGAAACACAAGAGATAAAACACCACTTGTACGGAAGGAGACCCTTCGAATATAGGAATAAACCTGGGATTTTTTAAAAATGTGCCAATCTGTATTGAAGATCATTTCAAAAAATTTCATATCGAGAACAAAAATTGTCCAAGAAAACTCAACATCTGTTAGAGAGAAAACACAAGATGAACTATGAAGGCCCGACAATGTCTGAGAATCAAGGGGTGTAGTAATATCTATTAGAAATGAAAAAACCTCCATAGATAGGTTCTGATGATTAAAAACACGGGTGGAAATAAACAAATGATATGCAAGAGTATCAAATAAAGTATTCACTAATGATGAAGCTATAGTGAGGGTACCTCAAATGATCATTTGACCTATTTCTCTTTTCTACTAGAGACTCATCCAATGCATGGAGAATAATTTTTTCAGATACCCATGGATGGAATCCTTTTACACATGATGAATTTCATTTTCCCATATTTTTAGGAGGAGTGGAGGACCCTATCCCACTACCCCATGCGGAATAAATAAGGAAGAACGTTTACAAGTATGATGAGCACCTGTAGGAGCCACAGTTCTTGGGAGCCACAATGAAAACCTTCTTATAATTATCTATCTTTCCACACTGGTAACAAAAAAGGGCCTCTACCTCGTACTATTGGAGGTCTCAAAAACCCTGTAATCATGAACTTCCATGAAATTCATCATGAATCCATTTTCCCATGGAGGAACTCACACTCCCACTAGGAGTATTTGAAAACCCTATCTTACCATCTAGGTCCATCATAACCATTATTTTTTATCCATTAAATCGGCATAAGACAACCACATTATAAAAAAAACATACTTTTGGATATCCTAATGAAGTCCCAACTCAATCCTTAAAGACTTCATCCTATCATTGGATACAATAGATGGTGTGATGTACACAAGCTATGAAAAATGGTATTCATACTCTACCACAAACATGTTTACCATCTGAAGTAGTAAAAACTCAATATAAAAGGCTAGGAGTGTCGAATCTGTTTAGAATTAGTTAGTTAAAAGGACGTTAATGTTTTTCCACACTATGTCGTCATGTTTTTTCACCATCATCATAGTGTCCCATTATCTTCTTATCAGTTATTCCAAAACGATGGTGGCACACTTTACCTTTATCACTAAGGGTGTGTCCAAAAACCCAAATAATCATTACAAACTAATCAACCACTCATCTGCCTCTTGAGGGACATTTGAGCCCGAGATTGGTACTAGTTTATAGAGAATTAACTCCTAAGAACTAATGTTGATAATGTCCCAATGAGGATCCCCAATAGGAGCCAAAATGGGAATAGGAGGTGATGACTATTTGATAGCTTGGACAGTGTGCATGATGACCTCAATCAGATTGGGATCCCCAATAGGATTTCCTCACTATGTTTTAGTAGAAACATTCTTCTTGGTCTGATCCACATGTACTCTAAAAGAAATAATGCTAAAATCTTCAGTAGATAATAAGTAAGGCATTAGAAAATTCTCAAATTGAGAAATAAGGGATATTAATCCTAAAAGAAAGGATAACCATTATTTTTTTTTCAATCTATCCAAATGAAAATTGGGAAAAGAATAAACTAAACAATAAAAATTATTTCCCTGAATACACTTGGTGACTTAAGGTTCATTATGGTGAGAACATTCCAGGAAATCAATTTCATGTATGTCCTAAGACCCGAAAAGATTTCACAATAAATACTGACTTCAAGACAAAGGCTAAACTTCACCTTTGATATCACATTTTCACAAACTAACCAGGGTACCTGAGTGACTAGATAATTGAGTCTATCCTGAAATATCACAAAGGGTGTTTCCAATCCCCATGGGTTTGTGATAGGAACCTAACATCATAGAAAATGAACATGGGAATGATTTTGCCTCCAATAATTCAGAAATCAAATAATACAAGAGAGTACACAAATTAAATGTGAACTCCACTGAGGGTAATGTACCATAAGATAAATTAGAATAACTAATACAATACTACAACTGAATCACAAAAAGGGGAAAATAGAGCAACGTCCCTATATACATAACTCACCAAGACCGATGTACCGTTATAGGTTCCTCCTTTGATAGATCCCTTCCCTTTTAATCAGAGATCATTTTTTATTCTAAAAACAATGTTTTATTAAAAATTTTTCACTAATATTTTTATAATTGAATTGTCAACATCATTTTTACCCTTTTTTCTATTACCAAAGTTTAATATGGAATATTCCTCTCTCATTATATAACAAGGAATTTTTCTATCAATTTACCATGAAAAAGGAATGTTCTTTTTACATTATACAACATGTATGAATTTAATCGTTTTCATTACTTATATCCATTATTTTCATTTTTTAAATTTTAATTTTTCGATAATTTTTTTAAAATTTGTTTTCAACGAAGATGTTTTTCAAAAATATTTTCAAAACCAAAGAATATTTTCCAAATTTTCTTTTG
This sequence comes from Viscum album, assembly GCA_963277665.1. NCBI lineage: Eukaryota > Viridiplantae > Streptophyta > Magnoliopsida > Santalales > Viscaceae > Viscum > Viscum album. Next base: position 2,084,947,900 of record OY728119.1, read on the forward strand.
TTTATTATTTATATTCATCACTAGAAAAAACCTTATTTTACTCCACCTAGGGTCCATTGTATTGATACATGTTTTAGATTATCCTATAGATATTTTATGTTTGATTTTCCAAAGGATACAATTCACATTCACTTCCTTGATTCCTTTTCCCCTTGAAATATTCAATTTCTTGTGACCATTATATATTGAATTTCCCATATTTTACCATATCTTTCGTCCGGGATATGTTAATTTAGAAAACCTTATATCATTTTAAATATATTATCTATATGGAATGATTTTTGAGTATTTTTTAAAATATTGGAAAATCTATATCTTATAATCCGTATAGATATTTGATTAGGCACATTGTTAAATTGATTATTCAATATATGAGGAATTTTATGGATTGGTATGATATTGGTGGGGCCTGATTATAGATATCCCCACGATGCGTGAATAATCTCATGGGATCAGGTATTTGGCTAGCTGCCTTAGATGGGGTTTTATGTAAAATTTTGTAAATCATATTTGGAAAGATCTTGACGGTAAATATATCATATACCTTGGAAACATGGTTTCCAATAATCAATAATTTCCCTAATATTATTTTCAATAATTAATAATCCATGTGATTTTTTGTTAACTTATCTATCTATACATTTCAATTTACAGTTTACTAATTAAATTTCATGTTTTCTAGTTTCATACATATCCATATTTATATTTTCTAATCTAGTTGTTTTCATGGAATGTGCTACCAGTTATTTCAAATTCATATTTTTTAGGTACATCCAATAAGTTGATTGATTACATGAAAGGATTATTTAATTATTTAGCATTCCACATTGACTATTCTCAATAATTATTTATTACTTTTACTATATTTTTCCCTTACTAATCATTTGATCTCACACTTATTATGAATCCATCCCCATGAATCCAATAAACCTATTGTGAATGATATGTTGGGATTAATTTTTTAGAATAGAGTTATCCATCTAGTTATTTATTTTGAAATAATAATAAAAATATTGTAATTAGTGTATTTATTTTAAATAGAATACTCATGTATATATCTGGTTTACTAATACTACTAAAATATCCATTTTTCATGATTTGATTAATTTTAGTAATGAAAATGTAATTTATTGTAGAAACCAACATTGGTAATTCGGGGGTTATTTAAATACTATAACATTGACTTATGTACAATATTTAATTTATCTAACAACACTATAAGGATTTAATTGGTGTTGAAAATTCTTCATGTTATTCGGAACACATAGTTGAACATTATAATTTTTTAGAATATTATTTGAAAAAATTCCTTAGAAAACATTTTATTGATGACTAAATTTGGTTTTCCCTATTTCTCTGGGATATCTATCCCACTAGTCTCCATCTAATTCTTCTCAAATTGAATAATTAAATCAATAAATCGTTTTATTTTTCTTCATATTATGAATCAATTTGATTCTTCTTTATCTGGTGAATAATTTTTGGGTTCGGTGTATTTCCTACTTCATCAACCATGATGGAACCCACTTAGTTGTTGTCACTATGTTTCCTCGTCAGATAACAAATAACAGTCCCTATACTGATTTTATCTATCCAATTAAACGTTATTTTATAAAATTATTTAATCACGTATAAGCATCATAAAATATCTCACACATAATTCTTCCAATAATTCCACTTCTCATCATGTGAACTATGATTTCATGTACCCTATGTAACCACCATTACGTACATTCATACTCAAGAATATCATGGGAACCGAAACATATCTCCCAGAAAAGATAAATTTATTATTTTGAATTTCACTTTAATTTTTATTTTACTAAACACTTATTTAGTCTTATGGATCATTCTAGAACATATATAATGTGTCTTGAAATGTCTATTTCATCAATCTAATTTAAAATAAATGTTAAAGAAATTCAATGAATATCCATAACCATGGACAATAAGAATTATTGATTGACTAGTTCCATGATAGAAATCGTTATGAAAATTACATTGATTATGTAAAGATCCAAACAACACCTTTGCCTAGTGTATTTTTTTCCTTTCCTTCACTATGACTTTTTTGTCTGATGGTACACCATCAACATTCTCTACCCAATTTATTACATATTATTTCATCATAACATAAAAAATTTTCTACTTCCATAGATATATAGTGATGATTATGAAAATCAGGGATTGAGGTAGCCTATAGCCACAGTTTTGAAAAAACCATGAGCATTTCCTTTTTTTCATAGAATTTTTCCATGGTTCTATAGAACCAAGGATATAGGCCTTCGACACTTCAAATCGAGAAAAACTTTCCTTCCATAAAAATGGAGGGAACCTCTATTTTCATGGTTTCTAGGTAATTAAGAAATCTTTTAATAAATCATATAACATAATATATATATATACACCAAAATTTCTCACTTGTTTAGTGGTTAGGAGGATGAATAGTAAAGGTAAGGTGCAATGATGAAATCTGGAAACAAATACATTTTTTAGGCTATACCCACATTTTACTGTGGTTATAGCCACCGTTTACCGAGGCTATAGCCCCAGTTTTCCACTATAGAAATAACACCTATAGAAACAGTTTAAAATATGGATATAGGTCAACATCCATGGTTGGAAATTCAAGACCAATTTCTATTACAATAACATTGACATATGGGAAAAACCATAGTCATTGGGTATGAACTCAGTTTTTGGGACCTTTTCTCATAGTTTTAAATCATGGAAATATAGAATATTACTTTTTATGCATCATCAGATGCAAAACCAATTGTTTTAACTTTGTTATGAAACCATTTTTTATTTAATAAATATATTCCTGTCCAATTACATCTAATATCTCAATATTGCGGTTCTTTGTAGATATATCTAAATGCTGATCTTCATATGAAATCTATCACCAATGACTTTTTAACCATATTTAAGATTATTATGCCTCCAAAACAAAGATTTATACTCATTCATAGAATCACTCAATCGATGAAATGATGTATCTATGCCCAATGTTCATTTTTCTGTTACCTCTATCCAATATCACCAAAACTTTACACCCTTCCCTCATGGAGTGTCTTCATAGTTCTACATGTGATTCAATCACAAATCAACATCTGCTAAATATTTTCAGTGTCTATCTGATAGAACTTTATCCATTGAAAATAGAGTTACAACTTCATAAAGTGTGGTACATGAATATACCCATATATATTTCTCCAACTTTTTGTAAAAAATTCTATAATTCTAAACCAATATCCTTATATCTACTCCTTCAACTCCCTACAAGTTAGTATAAATAAGAATGTAAATTGGGAATATAGCGTGACCATTGTTTTTACTAATAGTAATGTTTAGAGTACTAGAATGAACTAATTCTTGAATTCTTATTATTTTTCCAAGATTTAAAAAGGGTTATTACTTCTTCATTATGAATATCCATCCCTGGTTTTGTAAAAGTTTTATTCTCATTTATAGAATATTTAGATAAAGATATAATCTTTTTCTATAGGTTCTATAATAACTTTATTTCTTATTATTTGTTACATATTCATTATATTTTGTTATTTGGATAGTAAAAAAGTTATATAAATTTATTTAATATGACCATATTTCTCATATTTTTGGTACAATTTCTAATTTATCAAAAAAATGGTTTGAAGGAAATGTGTTCGTGTTTTCTAAAACATGCTTCATCTATTTTTCTGAAGCAGACTTATGTTTTTCCTATATATTTTTATACATTTGTATTTGATATTTTTGTGGTGAAATAGATGTTATAGGTGACTCGACGTAGGATATGAGGGTTGATTAGGTGAATATTAGTTTTTAGTGGTACACATTTTCCACAAGTACCCTAATGAATAACCACACAAATTCTAGTGGTTTAGGTAGGGAAAGATTGATTTTCTATTAGGTTTCTTATGTCAGTTCAATGGATACCATGTTTCCCGCAATAACTCTAATTGATTCCCACCAGAGATCAAGTGGGATTCTTAACCCCGTCTAGCTAATGTGTTTTTAATAGTTTCAAGGTTATTTTATTAAAAAACATTCTCAATACTACTATAAAATTTTCAACCATCCCCATTTCACCAACCATATCATGTCCTCCTCTCTCCATATCCCCTTATAAAATACATCAAATGTTATTATCTTAAAGAATTAATATATCTTTTAATGATAGATCTTTCACTTCATGATTATAAGGTAGGCCCTACAATATCAGTTAATGTTTTATGTTATTCATCATGGATTTGATTAATAACCATTTAATGGACTAGTTTTTTGATTCCTTTTTAGATGTATGTTTTAGTTCAATCTATGTTATTTGAAAAGTTTACTTTTATATCATTGAGGAATCTGGTTCCTTTCATATTTAACCATATGTCCCATGTTTGTATGTGATGTATATATGGGATTCTTGGTTTTTGGGTTGAGTAATTTTTTGAGGGGTGATAGAGATTCTGAAAATATGGGTAACATGCATTGGTAAATCAACATGGGATTGAATTTAGAATGTTTCCCTTTGTAATATGGTTTCATAGTTGTATGGTGGCATGGATTCTAGGGGGAATAACTAGTTTTTTGGATACACAAAGAACTATAATGAATTTTGTTTTCAATTAATTATTAATGGAACATATTAAGACTATATAAAGGGTTTTTGATCAAACATATATTATGGGCCATGGTTAGTGGTTTTATTGATTCATGAGTAAAGGATATTGTTTGGGATGGTTCCCATTATGGATTTTGTAACTTGAAAACAATATTTTAGGCTTAGATTGACGGTGATATGAAATATATTTTTGGATTCCATTATTTTAAAAGATATTGTTCATTTTATGTCTTGGGACATTGTGGGTCTCTTGAAGGTTGTGGTTGTTTTATCTATTAGTTGTTACATGCTGTTTTATGACTTGATTAAATGTTAATGTATGGGATGTTTTTGGGACATTTTTGTGATCCGAGAAGTTGATTACTTGGTTATCCTTACTAAAAAACTCCTACTAATTTATATATTTTCTGTTGTCTATATGAACCCTTATAATCATTGATCATGGAATTATTAAAAGAGGTTTGATTGATTAGTTTCACCTTGGAGTTTTATTGTGCCAGTCAGGGATATATGTAGGAAATGATGAACTCGATTTTTTGTGGCCTAATGGGTATAATGATACCTAATTAGGGTTTTTATTGTATTTATGTGGTTATTTTTTATTAGGGAATGAGGAATTATGGATGGTGTACACCCTATGGTCCTTGAGAAATTGGTGAGGTTTGTTTATCCACATGATATTCTGGAAATTTATGGGTAGACAGTGGCTGGTGAAACTTAGTTATATATTAATAAGTTATTTGTTATCCTCTTAACATCACATGATATAGATATATGTATTGATAAAAAAAGGTTGAGGTTTGTGTTGGAATGATATTTATAGTTGTGATAACCTCGACCAGTTTGATTTATTTTTTATGAGGTTGTATCTTGGTTGCATCAGGATCAAGGTATGGGGTCTATGTGTGTGTAAATAACTTAGGGAGGGATATGTATTAGAATTGGTATTTGGTGCCATTTTTCAATGAAATGTTACCTTTACTGATATGAAATTGGAATTTGATATGGTTATGATACCATATCCAAAGTGATAAGGTTTAATATTTGATGTTATCATGAGACCTCTCACTAAAAGAGAAATTTCAATATGATAAGTGATTATTAGAGGACTTCCTAAATGATATAATAATGGAACAGGAATTATAAGTCATAAATCAACCATAGTGATTGTATGTTTTCCTGAGACATCATTTTGAGATCATACGATGATTTAAAGGGTCTTGATTAAGAATCAACTATGAGATATTACCAAAAGTGACGGGGTATTATTCAAAATATTGTTGTGGATATATAACATGAGTGGTCTAGTAAATGTTTAGATCTTTTATATACAACTTATCAGACTGGAATTGGCGGATGTAGGTTGAGTCAAGTGTTGGAGTGTACTAGTAAGCACATGATGACTTGACGAGCATGTTTGTTTACTATCAATTTACTTATCTGGTATATCATTATTGTATGTCAGTTTATATTAGAGAAACCCCATTTTTATTTCCCCGCTATGATATATTTTTCACACCCTCTATATACATCTTGGTGTACATGGAAACCCTATATCTATATTTTGGGTAGTATGTTGAACATGATTTTCAGTATGAGTATCTTGATGGAGTTTTGGGAGACTTGTCTAAGGATGAAATCAAGATAGCATAGTTATATATCTGCTGGTGTTTTTTAATGTTTTCATTTTTTTCATGACTATCCCAGTAGTCTATTCATATCTTATACATCTATATACTAAGGATGGATTATATTTTGGATATAAATTGTTGATATTATTTTTAACTAATAGTTAGAACATAAATAAAATTTACATTCCATTACAATGATGTTATTATTAATTTTGAGATTTTTATTTTATTATATGTGATTATACAAAGAGTTTATTCTCTCTAAAATAGTTATAGAATCTTATAGGTATTTTATTTCTCTTGAATATGGGGAGTTATACTAGAGTTCTTGTAGAACCATTGGATATGGTATCATTTAAATAATTTCCATAGTGGCATCACACTATCTATTCCAAATGAATTTTTATTTTCGAGACTCCACTTCCTCAGCAATATATTGTTCAATCAAAATTATTCGTTTTTAATCCCTCATCACATGCTAAATATTTCATTATATAAATCTCATCAACAGTTTTCCCCAAATAATTTGCCATCAATTAGTCTTTATTATTGTAGTATAAATAAGACACATGAACTATCAAGATTAAATTTTTATTACTTTTTTAATAATAATGTCTTCTATAATGGTTATCTAACTCCCCATGATTATTCAGTAACATAAAAAAATCACACATAAATCCAAATTTAATGACATTGAAGCCTGTCACCAAGAACATCAACTAGAATACTACATTATCAAGAATTAAGAATTAAATTAACATGCCCCTTAATCATTTCACCCTTATTAGTCACCTCTCATAAAGATAAACATATCAATATCGTTAATTACATATATGGGGATAACACCAAACTTCCCATTTAGCCTTCCTCCAAACATGAGAATGGAAAACACATATGAAAACATCCATAGTCATAATACCATTTATTTTCATAGGTTTATTAGTCTATTCATTATTACTAACATACTAAATTTATTGATGGGTTCATCCGAGAACATATATGAAATTCTCAATATACAATGTGTCTTGAACATAGATTTTTTGTAACCATTCTACAGCAATCCAAAGTGGATAGTACCAAACAATTAAGTTTAATTCCTTGTGATTTGTCTATATATGAGTATAACATCTGCAATAAATTTACATACCATGAACCTAACTTTGATACTAAAAACATAAAAAAATTCATAACAATTGGTAGTTTAATTATAAAGGAATATGATACGTTTTATCACCCAATACATGGGTTATACATTGTCATACAATTCAATATTCCATAAAAAATCTACTATCAAAACTCTCACTATGTTTTTTACGGTCACCACATAATGGAGGTGAATAACTACTCGATCGATAAAGTATTCACATAGGACCATGATACACATGGAAACCCACAAAATGAATTAAAAAGGTATATAACTATCCACTTCAACATTCTCCCAATTTTCATTCACTGATTTCTCCCCAAATTATCATCCCACCATCAATAATAAGAACAAAATCATCCATATTTATCAACAGGTGGCTACCAAAAATGATCGAGTTTATAACACAAGAATAATAATTTCAAAATTTGATATATCATTTTAGCAAGTTGTTTAGTGCTACATAGAATAATTTAGTAAAATTATATGAAAGTAATATTATATTAATTGATTAGTTGACCCTTGAAACATCATGTGTAATATAAATAATTAATTATGATCATGGTAAAAATATAAAACATGGAAAACAAATAAATCCTATATATCAATATTAATAGCTATAATAATCATCAAAAATGATATTCCTTCCAAATATTGAAAAAGATCATAAATGAAAAAAATTTCTTAAATAATTAGGTGAATCTATTAGATTTGTCAAATATGGCCAATACTCTACATCCTAGAATCAATCTTATTGCAATAATCACTTCCAAAATGAAGATCCTAATGGGTTATATATATGAGATCATTAGAACTCCTAAAATAATTACCTTAGACATAATATAACAATAATTATTATAAGATATATAAGCTCCCACAAATCACTAAACTATAGTGGATGTTCATCACCACACTAAGGGAAAATATTACAACAAAAAATGCAATAAATTTATTTTTGAAAAAATTGCATGTGATAGAAATGAATAAATAACATTATAATAGGCAGAAGCAATGGACGAAAATTAAAAAATAAACCCACATATAAAAGTGATAAGAAGTAGAAACTATCAATAAAGACTCATCTAAGTCATAGAAATTCCCAACTAAAGCTCAAAAAATATATGTCACCACCAAGAATCAATTAATACATGCTTTTCCAACTATTAAGACCCATACTTTTAGAGTCTTTAAATTAATATGACCATTAATAAATTATGTTGGATGAAATATAAAACAAAGAAAAACCTAAAAAAAGAACAAAAAATATTAAAATTACATGAATAATAAAATAATTTTTATCTGAGAAGACAATAATTAATTAATATAATTACTTGTTATTAATTTTCTATGCTTTATATTTTAAAATAAGTTATTTTCAATAAAAACTTTTTTAAGAAAGGTATTTAATTTTCCATTAATAAATTGAATTGAAAAAAAATAAAAAATTAATTATAACCTATAATATTTAGATTTAGACACTAATATAAGAACACTAAATTATTATGAAATTTTAATGAAATATGATTATTAAAACAAGAACTATAAAATATTAAATTATATAGAAGTATTTTTTATTTATTTTTTATTTATTAATTTAATATATAAAATTAAATATGTTGTTATTTTAATTTTAAACAATTAAATTCATTTTTTATTAATTATTTTGAGGGTATCTTATGTAGAATTTTTTCTATTTTTATAAATAAATGACTTATTAATAAAATTATTTTTTTACCAGAAATATATCTTTTATAATTTTATCATCATATGAGAATGAAATCAATAATTATAAAATATTTTAATTGATCAAATATTTTTTCATTGTGTAAAAATATATATTTTTAAATACTAGTCTAATTTTATAAAACCAATGTTTAAAATTATATGAGATTAAGTAATATTTTCTAATAAAATAAATTCTTTATATTCTTTTCTTTAATTTTATATTGATTTGGTAAAATTATAAATAGATTGTTTCTGAATTGAAATAAAAATTATTTATTCTTTAGTAATTATATTATTACAAAATTAACCACATTCATGATCTTAATCATATGTTAGTTATGGTTTGTTATTATTTGGGTCTGTCTAACCACCCACTTTAACATTACCATAAAATAATATCATGGATGACTATGAGAGAATAATTAATTATAATATATAATATAAATAAGTAAATAAATATTTCATTTTGGTTATGGAATGGTTAAATTAATATCAAACTCAATAATAGTTATACCAATGTTTATTCAGGAAGAATCACAGAAGCATACTCCTTATTAACTTCCTATTTAAGGATCGTAAACAATACTCTAGTGGAATAAAATTATAACATTTTTTATAAATATAAATAATAAATTTATGTCCTTTTTGTTCTTATGGGATGATGTAAATTGATAAAATATGGCAGAACAACACTGATATTTAGAAACTACATATAACGATTAAGAATAGTCAGACTGGATAATGAAAATTTATAAGAACAAATTATAATACAAGTATAAGTATATAATAAATTATGTTTATAAATAGTTATGTTTTTTAAAATGGTTTTAAAACATGTGATTAGTGTGTTTATGTCTATTATAATGGAGGATAGAGTTTGACCAACGAATTATGAGTTCATGGTAAGGGTTTCATTGTATTATTTTCAATTTCATGAGATATGTTTTATATTGTGGACTATAATTTCATTTATATGAGGTTTTATTAAATAAAAAATATTATTTCAATATTCTGGAAATTACTTGGGTCTTAAAATCCATATCATATTCATTATATACTTGTCCTTTTATTAAATAGATAATTTTTTTTGAGTTTTCGTCTAATTTTTCTTCCCTTGAGTAAAATTTATTATTAAAAAATAAATTCATTGGATTTGTGTATCAAAATACAAATATATTTATTTATCAAGATCCTTTTTTTAATAATGAAATTAGAATTTTCATTTGACATAACATTTTTTGGGGGGTCTTATTTGAATGTTTCTAAGGTTGTAAGGGGTTATTTACCTCATATTTACATTTTTAGATTCTTTTTTGACATTTCACCACATAATTTATATTTATGGTGTACTCATTACCATATATCTTTCAATTAAAATATATATCATTAAAATAATTATATTTTAACGTCCAATTAATGGAAAGTAACTGTTAGTTTTTTTTATTATGTTCTCATTACCATAAGGGATTATTATTTAATAAACTCCATTCATTATGATAATATGCTTCCTCTTGAATATACATATTCTAATATTGGTTTCATCCTCCATAAAATTTTAGTTAAGGGAACATTCTCTTCCACTATGGTTTAATATTACCTTTTAATATAGATATTTTACATTAATAAGAATTATTTCAGAAAATTATTTCATTATTGAGAATAATTATCAACCTTTTTAATGTTGGTTCCCCTTCTTGTTTAAATTTAATATTCTCTTCAATATTTTAGTTTTAACAAGAAAACAAATTATTTATTATCACATGTGACCACTATATTTTTATTCACATATTTTTTTTAAAAAATTAAATATATATTTATAAGGCGGTCATTCAAAAAATATATTTCTAAAATTAAATATGTTTTTCCATCCACTGAAATAAAATCTTGTGTGTTACACCCCACATTTATTTGGATTTACCATATTAATTTTGTTGGATCTATTTCTATTTTTTTCTGAATGCAAATCCTTTAATTTCTATCACTTCATATTTTTTAAAATAACTTTTGAAATTTACCCTTAACATTATATTTTTATGAATATCATAAAAAATATTTTTTTTTCGTGTGAGAAATTCATTCTGATATCTTTTTAATTTTATATAATGATATATTTTCACATTTTATAAAATAAGTAACATTTCTCCTGAATTTATAAATGTTTTTTTTATGATTATTTCAAATGGTCATGGATGTTACTTATTTCTAGAATTATTTTTCTAAAATTAAAAAATTTATTTTTTATCTTTGTCATAATCTTTTGACATATCTTTTGATTGAATTAGAATATACATCAAATATACTAGCAACATTTTTTTTATTTTGATGGATTGTATAATTTTATTTTATATCAAATATAGGATCCATAACTATATTTTTCTTTCTTAACCATCCACTATGAATATGAATAATTTTTATTTCAATACCATTGTTTTGTGAAAACTATATATTTCTTTTGATAGATGATTGTTCAACTAGATGCCATTCACCGATTAATTAGAGAATTTATAGACCTAACCATATACCATTTATCTATATGGTGAAAATAATATATACATTACAATCATGATTTAAAGGTATTCAACAAAAATTTTAATAAATATATTTGGATAAATATTTATTTTCCATGGGTTTATCATTTTAGGATTATTTATGGAATTATGAATGACTACCTTATAATAATCTATTGGAGAATGATATAAAAACAATTTTATTTCCTTGTTTTATTTATGATGTGGTGAATGAAATACATTTTCCTTCGATTAGTTTTGGATTTTGTGTTGAATGAAACACATCTTATTTCCATGATTTCTTTATTATATAATGAATGATTGATTTTTTATGGAACATGTGTATGAATGAATGAAGGTTTGGGTCCAATATCTAAATCCAATGCATTGATTAATGTTTTATTTATTATGAGATAACATAGAGAGGTATTTCAAGGATATTCTCTAAAACTAACATGGACCCATCTTGCAATTGATCACAAAACCAAAGGGGAACATTCTTAAATGTACTCGAAAAATTAATGGTGATACTTCTTATAAATGTTCACAAAAAAACCATGGGTATTATTGGATATTCTCATAATATAATGACACCATATGCTTATGTGTTCACAAATGAATCATTATTATGCTACATATCAATGGAATGTTAATTTTAAATTATAAATTAATAAATTTATTGTTAATTGATGATTTTTATTATCTCATGGCCCTAAACATTTTTTCTTCAAAATAAATTTTATCATTCATATTCCTATATTAGAAATTGATAACAACTCCCATGGCTCCCCACATCCATTAATAATAAATATATTTGCATATATTTATTTGTTACTCTTATTATTTAACCATTGGGAGCTTGACTATATTACACCATCAAGGATAATTTTTATTATATCTTGTTTTGACACTCTTTTGATTGAAGTATTATTTTATAGATAGATTTATTCAGTTATTTTTATAGTATTATTTACTTGGAATAACATTATTATGTATCTTTATTATACTCATATTATCATATTATTCTCAAGTATGATGTTTTATTTTTATATTTTGGTTTTAAATATACTAATAATTTTATCTCACCCCTTTCTTATGATTTCATTTCCCTTGGTTATGATGGAATGCAATATATATTATGTGATATGGAGATAATATTGAGAAGATCATTTCTGGGATATGTTGAAGACTTTTTTGGAAGAATTTGTTTCTTATATAGTTGTAAAGTCTTCGATTTTTTTATAAAAAACTATTGTTAATCTAGTTACATCTTTTTAATAATTCTCTAAATATATAAAACTGAAAAGTCCCACAAAACGTAAATGTTAAATTATGTGTAAAATGATATTTTAATTAAGGATGGTTATAAATTAAAATTTGTAAATTATGTTTTTTTATCATAGGATTTGTGATTGTGGGCATGGGTTCCTCAGTTGGTATCAAATGAGGGATTATATAATTCTAGACATTATGGCGTTTTCAATCGAAGATACATTATTAATAAGGTCATTAAGGGTTGATAGGTTATGCTTTATTATGTTTTTTAATTTATATTTAATATTTATGTTTTTATATATAATATTTTATGGTTTGTGTAAATATAACATTAGTTAAAACCATATGGTTCAATCTAAAGGATAATTCCAAGTATAGGATCACTTCTCAAAATTTAGGTAATGTTGCTATTACTTGTTTTCCATAGAAATAAAATACATATACACACAATATATTTTGATGTAGGATTTGTAATAGATTCCCTGAGTGTAAATAACCTAGAATATAGAGAATAGACTATTATCTTGATCATCACATGGTGCACAATGAAAAGGAATAACAACCCACCTAGTTTTAGACTACCAATTGATATGCTATGTTCAATTCGAATTCTATCTTATAACCACAATGAATTATTTGATTATGATGTTAACTAATTAGGGTAGAGAAAAAAATAGTAAAATGATTGCGGATAATCTAGTAATGGACTAAGAGAGTCAAAAGTTGAACAAAATGCACCATATGTTAAAAATGAAATTTTTATACTGTAACTCATATTCAAATTTTTAATTTTGGATTCATGTTTATGATATTATGAAAATGATTTTAGTTTTTATAATATTATTATAATATAATGACAAAAAAGTATCATATATAGAAAAAACTATGTCTTTAAACCAAATAACTGTGTATACAAAAATTTAGGAGAATAATATTATATTAATGTTATTTTGAAAAGGGTGAGTCTTCAAGTAATACACAACTTAGTGAGGTTGATATTATAATATAAATTAAATTATAAAAATATTTTCTATTTTTTGTAGTGTTTAATATTTATTGATGGAATTTTGGTACTTTTAAAAAGTTATGAGTATTATTGGAAACATCTATGGACTCCTCTTTTCATTAATTTCATTAATGATTTACAAATATATGTTAATGTTTATTAATAATCATAAAAATTGATTTTATGATTATATTAAATTTTGGTGATAGCTAATCAAGAACAAATGATTAATGGGAAGATAAATCATTGGTTTAATATAGATGTGAATTTCAAAAAATAAATGCTTGATTGAATTTGAAAATGACGGAAAATATTGGTAACCTTGTGATTGATAATTTATTCATGATTTTTTTGTGAATTTCATCACATTTTTGGGATTATGTTATATATTGGATAGTTTTTGATTTTATAACCTATTAATTATTAATGAGTATTGGTTAATGAAAGTGTTAATTTATTAAAGAGAATATGTTTGAGGTGTGGTTTTATTTCTCGGAAATTTAGATGATTATATGAAAGGTTAATTTAAGAAAATTCATGATTAATTTATTAAAATAGTTGGTTATATATTAGTATGAATGTTTAATTTTACTTCAGGGGATATATATAACTTTATATAGACCAAGATAGTAAAATATATGTCATATTATATTTTATTCCCTAGTTATAATCCTGTTAATAATACCCTCCCCTAAATTCATTGGTGCTTAATAATTATAATTTCCCAAACCTAATTTATTTAATGTGATTGAATATGAGGAACTGATATTTTAGGCCCCTAAAATAAATAAGATCTTCAATCAATTGTCTCTCACAAAACACAAAACTAACAAAAAAAAACTAGCTAAAAACCAATGAAATACTAAAATTACTTAATTAATACAATCATTAATATATAAGAATAATGTAATCAATTAATATAAACAATTATTATTTTTAAATGGTTAATATTTTTAAAATATTCCATTTGAAGAATAAATAAAAAATGATGTTTTTATTTTATATTAACAATTTAAATTGATCTTAATTAAATTTTTTATTATATTTAATATTTATAACAATAAACTAATATATTTATATCTAATAATTCTAAAATTTATATGAAATAAGACTAAATAAAAATAAGGTTTAAAATGTTTTTTAATCAGTTTTCTTTTATGTATTTTATTATTTATAATAGGATACATTTTGAAATCATATAATTTTAGTTTGAAAAAATTAACATATTTTTTGTTTCAATTTTTAATATTAGGTTTGTTATATTTTTTATATATGTCTGAAATATTTTTTTAGTGAAAACAATTTTTTTATAATACTGATATTTTTATAATGATATCATTAAATGAGAAACATCAATAAATATAATAAACTAAATAATAAGGAAAATATGTGTTTAAATTATAAAAGTATATGGTTTAAATACTAATAAGATTTTATATAACCTATTTTTATCAATTTTATAAACTTATGTACAAATTTCCCCAAAAAGAAACTATTTTTCGTCTTTTCATTTCATTAAATACTATTTTGTTAAACTATTATTTGGATTTTATTAAAATCCAAAAATAATTATAATTTTTTATAATAAACCAATTTCTATAATTGAAATAATATTCATTTGTAATTTTATACTACACATAATTTTTATACATAAAAACAGTTTTTTGAAAAAAGAGGTTTTATGTTTTACATGAGTAAATGATAAATTAATTTATCATATAAAAATAATTTTATTATGATAAAATATATTTTATATTTAGAATAGAATTACACAAATTATTAAATAAGGGATATTTTTATTTTATACATTAATTTTAAATCACATAGGTATTAACTAATTACTGAGAGAAAATCTAAAGTAGAAAACATAACAAATAAAGGGTAATAGATTTGATGAATTTTAAAATAAGTTTTCTAATTGAATGGCTGGGATATTATCAACCTTATCTGCTACATCATTCAATTACTTTCCATTTTGGATCCACTTGAAATGCGAACATGAAAAATATTTATATAATGTGAAAATATTTATAAATCTTTTATTATGAGCACATGTAAAAGGGGAATCTCTCAACCCCTTAAATACTACTCGAAGAAGTCCATCTCCATATGGAAATCCAAACAATATACATCCATTATAATTAACTTAAATAACTTTGTGCCACTAGTCCCATGATATTTTCTTATGATATGAAACCCTACATATGTGACCCTCATATTACCAAATGAAAAGAAAATAATGATTTACAATATATTTAAATAACCATTTATGATTGTTATTTTTTTTGAATTAGGATAAATTAATGACTGTTTTTTTATTTTTACAAAATGGATATTTCTACCACTATATAAGTTCCTACATAACACATAAAAAATCTTTAACATCTCCAAATAATTTGAAAATAGGAAACTATTCTTAATATTTCATAATTTTATTTTGTTTATAAGATATGGATATAGAAATATTTGGAAAGTGTGAGTTCAAATAGTTAGATAGGAAAAATTTTCATTGAATCATAATGGATATATTATAATCATGTGAGGAAACATAGATAAAGAGATTAATGTCTGTTTAAAAGATCATAAGAGAATAATACCATGGTAAGTTCATCTTAAAAGAATTAAAATCATATCCATGATTTTTTCCTATAATAAGTATAATAATGAATAATGAAACCAAAATTGAATTTTGATGATCTTGGAAAATGGTATAGACATTAGAATATGAATATATACTCACATAGTGGAATAAATATCATATACTAATTCCAATATCAATGTGGGTTTGAGCTAACAACATGTTTACCATATTTTATATATGGATATAGACTATGTAACTCTTTAGGATAATGATAAGACTTATGTACCACTTTATTGATAGATTAAGAACATATGTACCTCTTTAGTCATAGAAAATATCACATGTACCTCTTACGTCTTGGTCTTCCACATGTATACCACTTTAGTATTGGGTTATAATCAATTTTCCTTCTTGAGACAATGATATATTTAACATATAACAATTATTTAAAGTGTGATATAAGAATACTCAAATCATCGTCATTAAATATAAATTCAATAAAATATAAATCAATCATTATATAAAAAATCTCAAGAAAATAAAATCGGTTTCATAACCTTTCAAACAATACAATGTAAGACGACATCAAGAATAAAATTAGTTTATACCAAAAAATGAATCACTAAAATGAATAATATTACAGACTAATTGAGAGGTGGATTATTCCAACATAATTATTTCTATGAAATATAATTTTATTTTATATATAAAAATTGAATCAAAAAATATAAATAGTCTTTTATAAAATATTTTTTACCTCTCATTCACATATGATGTTAGAGGTCATATTAAAAAAGCATTTCTAAAAGTATTGTGTGAAATTTGTTGAAACTTTTACATTAGAAATATTTTCAAAAAATTTATCATTAAAAAATTTAAAAAGTGTATCTGTTTAAATTATGTACTAAAGAAAAAAAATTTATCATGTAATGTAAAAACATTATCATATTTTGAATGTAACATTATTGAATACCAAAATCCTAAAATGGATAATTATTTTTTTTATTGAAAATTTGTAATGGTAAATACACTATAAACATTATTAAACATATTTTAGGTATTTTAAATACTATAGTATTTCCTTTTTTGGAATTTTAAACATGAATATGGAAGATAAACCACCACTTATATAGGATGAGAATAATTCCAAGCATATTATAATTTTACTAAAAGGGAATTTATTAATGGAATATGATTTCTATAAAAACTCATTTTCCACCATGATATCAAGAGATAATATTATATGATTTGGTATTTGGATGTAAATATATAATTTAAAAGGAAATATTTCACCAATAATCCTTATAACACAATGAAAGATGATTGAGTTGCCAAAAATCCATTACTAGAATTACATTTCATGATATAATAAAATTTTGAAGATGGGTTGATGTGGTACCAAAATAAATATCAATAATTAAAGAGAAAATAAAATTTAATTCATTAATTGGGTAGAATTTATGATTATTATATGAAATAATTTCAATAAAAACATTGATAACTCAATGGATGAAAATCTAGTTAAAAACACTTTCAAATTTAGTAGTATTTAAATCAAATCCTCATGAATGAGAGTGAATGAAATTAAAATTAAATTTACATGAATAAATGGTAATTCATTATATCAAAACACATATTTTTTTATAAAACCCAAATAAATTGAAATAGACTTACACTAAAAACAAGTCTCGAAAAGGATAATTTTAGATGCAAACAATTACCTCAGTAATTATCCATTATAAACATCAATATAATTGCAAGAATAATTAATAAGAGTTATTAAATAATTACACAAAATCTTTATTAAAAACAATATCAATTTATTATTCTCATTTATAATAATTCTATAAATATGTATATAAGTTTTTATTCACCAATTTTCTATATCGAGTGTCATTACTATTGATTGTTGTGAAGATGTTTCATAATAACATTATTGGTATCCATTAAACTCCCAAATTTAAGCATTACATATTATTTCAATATTATAGAATTGATTCTATAATATCATTTATATTTTTATAATTTCATAACATGAGAGTTTAATTTTGGCCCTTGAAGAATATGTTAGTAATGAGTAATTTTCAACGTTTTTTAATAAATCATTTGTCGTTTGTTAAATAATTATTTTTATATTAAGGATACCAATAAATAACCAAAATAATTATAATTATAATATTGTTGTCATATTGTAACACTAATTATGTTCCTATATTCATCCATGTTATAACATCATATCATTGGTGACGTAGGTGATTAAACATAACCAAAAGATAACACACCATGATTAATGGATGCTTATAAGGTGGTATAGTTGTACTAAAATTATAAAAATGAAAAATGAAAAATGAAAATATTTAGTTTTACTTATGGTCTTACGTCATAATTTTAATGAGTTATAAGATTAATATTATTCATATAAAGTTTCTATTTAGAATTAATAGACTATTTTCTATATAGTTTTATTTTTTCTGAATGATTATTTTAAATTGATTTTTTGGTGATCATATTAGAAATAGGTTAACCAATTTGACTCAACTGAAATTTTAAAAATTTAGCAAACTAATATTTATAATTTCAATCTACTATTTTTATAGGATATTTGATAATAAAAAATTGAATACATCGATATATGGAGGCGGTCATCTGCACATATGCACAAATGAATATTTTGTTTCGATATAAAAAGAGAGATTTTTTTATTTTATAATATTAATTAAGTTATAAATATAATAGTTATCTTATTTCTACTATATTATAGTTATAATAATTTTACTATGTTCATCTGTAATATAAATCTATAGCACTATTCTAGAAGGTGGTAAATTTAAGCCATACATGAACACACCATGGTTATTTCTAACATCCCTTTACCCTCATCTAGTTATATATCATATCTATTTTCCCTTATTTTTGGTGAATTTTGGGGTTTCCGAGGAAGGCGAGACACTGTTTGTGGAAATCTTCAGATGATTGGGGATGTTGATTGTTTGAATTAATAAATTCTAGGTGTAAACATAAAAAATATTTATAGGATGTAAGTTAGTGTCTAGGGTGACCCTAAATATTTTTCTATGTGTTTAAAAAAATCAACCTACTATATGATTCACATAGTGTAATGGTTGCACAAAATGAATTTTTTGTTAGCATGATGTCATGAAATGGTTTTGAGGATGAAATTTTTAATCATTTTGAAACATGTTTGTATCATGTAAAGGAGGACCAACGTATATTTTAATATTAAGAGATGCATTTTCGGTGTATAGTAACAATTCAGGAATTCCTGTTGTGAATTGGTGTCACATCATAGATGTTTAGGTATTTTTGTTTTTAACTATTCTGTATATCTAAAATTATTATCATTCATCCACATTTATCCCTATTGGAATATGTGAGATCTCATATGTGATTTTTGGGATATATTCTCTTTATGGGTCATTTCATTTGGTGACTTTTCAGTTTTGTGGTTACACTATGTCTATGTAGGTATGTTATCTTTTTTTTCTTTATTTCCACTGGTCACTATAGAAACATTTACATATGTTTGAATATTTATTGGTATTATGGTTCTAATTATCCTTAGATTTTTTAGATTTTTTATGTGATATTCCTTAAAAAGTTATACTTTGTGTTGGTTGTGATGTGACATGTGATTTTCTTGAGGTACATGTATTGTTATCTTCTCCACTGAACGTTATTATTTTTGAATTTATTATGAGATGTAAAGAATGATTATAGGTCCACAATTATTGACTTAGTGTTATTTGGTTTTTTTGTATCCCATTACAGTCTACATGACCTAATTTTGTTGAAGGTGGATTTATTTATATCCTTTTTGGGATGAACTTTATTCCTCTAGTTATAATAACTTGTTGTTAAATAACCTGACTTGATTGATTGATTGATTTGATTTTGTGGAAATGGTTTTTTTGTTGAGAAAATGTGTTTTTCATGTTATCTTGGTGAAATAAATGATCTTTTCAAAGTATTGTGAAATAGATTTATGAAATAAATTTAAATAATAGTTCTTATGAAATGATTTGAAAATGTTCCAAAGAGAAATCATCGGTAACATAGGTGGATGGTTGAGTAATCGGTATCATCTATTGATACTGTCATGGGGGTAACACATGAGGTGTTCCTCTACTCACTAGTCTTATTTTTCTATAGACTTATTATACCTATTGGAATTTTCCCAGGATTGGGTGTTCCTCAACTCTCTATATTCGATGGATATTTATAAGTGTTTGATGCACGCGATTATATTTGTTTCGAACAATTTATCTAAGTATCTTGTTCTTTGTGATACATGGAATGATATTACTTTTGCACTGGTTTGGACTACATTGGATATAAAATTGTATGTGATATATTATTTAATTTTATTGCATTGATATATGTGATAGGAATTGAAATTTTTTTACCTCGATCTTTTAGAAATATAGAAAATAGGGAAATGTTTTACCATGATATTGTATTAAAAACAATTTAACATATTAGCATGCTTTGTTTTATTTAAATTTGATCTTGTTTGTATTGTTGATTAGAGACTTTATATGGAATACCTAGGTGATATACTACACTGATTTTTCACCTCACGCCCTGCTCACCCCTTTAATGGTGTGGTTACCGTGCTTTGTCTTTCGATGCATGGAATTTCATGGTGTTGCAATGAGGTGTCAGGGGTTCATTAAAATATGTCTTGGTTACACATAGTGAGATGGTTGGAATCTTCACATGTTATAACATGGATTAATTGTTTCAGTTTTAATTTTAATTTGTTGTTGGAGTTGTCCAATGGATGTTTTTTAGATACCTTTGAGTCATATCACCTTTTACCCTTTTATATGGAATATTATTTTCCTTCTATATTTTCACATATTCTCCCTAATTCATAGATATATGACATGTGTTTGATCCAGTTTGGGAATGTTTGTTCCCTCTGGTTATCATTTATTCATGGGGTCTAGTTTCCAATATGTGGGGATCTAGAATTACCTCCGGGGATGTGATAGTTCAGTTCAGGTATGGGGTTGAGATGGTATCTGGGTTGGGTTCATTGTAGTTTGGTATTAGAGGAGGTTGTTTTATGTTTGAGAATGTTGGTAGACTATAGATAAGATTTTCAAGACCTGATAGGTAGTTTGTAGTGAGTTCCTATCTAGAAATTTTTGTCATGAGACTCAAGTTACTATTTGATAATGGGATGTTTTCCTCCAATTATATGTTCATGGTCTTAATAAAAGTTTTTTCTTATGTCTTTTTAAAATAATATTTGTTTTTATGGTTGTAAAATCATTTCCTACATATCATTGTAAATCAGTATTTCTCTATGTCGTCATCAATTGGTTCCATAGTAGGCTGAATCTGATGCTCCTCAAATGAATCAACCTACAGATCATAATCTTATCAAGGATATCATATATGCAGTTCTTGTTTTATACCAAAATCTATTTTATGTTCAGAACACAATTTTTTGAGGTACAACCAAGAGTTACTAGATAAAGGTATTTCTTGTTGGAGTTCCTTTTATAAAAATACAATCCTTTTTGTGTATGAATGATCCTCAAGAGGTAGGGGACAAGTGGGACTTGATTGATAAAATATTCTACATCTAGGATATATATAAGAATATTATCTTGATGTGCATAGTGTTCATACTTGATGGTCCCAGCAAGCAGTGGTGGTATAACACGGTATTGTTAGTTAAACATATCCCCTTAGATTGGTAGGGTTAAAAATAAAACTTCTTTGTAGAGTTTTTCAAATTCACTAATGATAGACAACTATCTGCAGTTCCTCTCCTTACAACAAAGAGATCATTTGGGGTCAATATTCACCAATCAGTTCATGAATCTGGTTTATTTATCTTCAAAATTTGTAATGAATAATCAGTTGATGTCTTATAATTACATACAGGTTTTTTCACAAGATATCATATCATTGATATTTATATTGATACTATTTACCTATGAATAAAAACATTGACATGGAAATAATGGTAGATAGGGATATGTTAGGTCAGGGTGGTTATTCTCCCCAAATCATCCACCTAGTGGAAGGTTTAGTGGTGTGCGTGGGAGGAAGTGGAAGTAGTCTGATCATCGCCATAGTGGGGGTTGTGTTTCTTAGTAGTATTCCTCCTATGATACATTAGTTATAACTATAAGGGTTCAATATACTTTTTCTCAACATGGAAAGGTTGATCACAAATAGAATTCTTGTTCCGTACCTACGATGATGTATAATAGTTATAGGCATTACGAAAATTTGCAACATTTCTTTCATGATATATCTACAATTTGTTATTATTAAGTTCATTTATATAAAAAAGTCATTACAATGTAGTAATATTCTTAAAAGTGTACTGGGCTCTAGCTATATTCCTAATTTTTGAATCATCTTCACATACTAGATGTGTTTCCAGATGAGGTTGATGGAGGTCCAGTGATAGTGAGAAGTACTATATTTATTTCATCTATAGTAGAGATTTTTTTATTTTATATCTGTGCCACATAATCATTTATATCCTACAATTTTATTATTATGACTAAAAATATAATGGATATCATTTCGTCTGTTATGGAGTTAGAGACACTCCATGGAAAGTTGAAAGGGAGGGATTTTTTTATTCCTTATAGGTCACTATGGAAGGATGATGTAGATTTATATTTGGATTTTTTCATTCTAGATCTAGATCTATTTAAAATCATCATTAGGATAGATTTCTTTATCACTCAATATTCTGAGATTGATTGTCATCATCTTTATTTTTTGTTCTTTCGTGCCAATGAGATCTCTCAAGTGTTTTATGGAGAGTAGGATATGAGGTCATGTCATACATGACCTTCCTAGCCAAATATCAAGAGATTGTTTTCTGCTATTTTTTTAGCATGATAAAGTTTCCTCTATGGGTAATTATAAATTTGTTGTTAGTGATTTTCATAATGTTTTCCTAGATGAATTCTGTCGTCTTCCCTCATTATGGAAGGTATATTTTTCAATTGATATAGAATCATCTACATAGCTGATTTTGATACCCTCATATCATATCACCCCAGCAAAGCTAAAATAAATCACGATTTAGTTTTATGATGTAATGGTGAATGGTTTTGTTCACCCAGGTGTTTCACCTTTGGTATCCCCAATTATCTTTTCCAATAAAGATGATGGTTAACTCAAATAGTGTGTGTATTATCATAAGTTTAACCAGGTAATGGTTATGATAATTATCCTTTTCTATATAAGGATGATTTGTTTTACCTGTTTACTGGGGGAATGTGGTTTTAGAGGATCAATCTCTTATTTATTTTTCATTAACTAACTATTCAAGAGTATGATATATTGAAGGGTGATTCCAATTTTGGAAATGTCCATTATGAATTTCTTGAAGCAATTTTGGTAGTGTTTAGGGTTGATATTTTTGATTATTTGATATCCAAGTGTGAGCATGAGCACAATTTGAGTTTGGTTTTGGAAATCTTGATGCATCACCATTTTTATAGAAATATTTTGAAATAAAATTTCTAGATCAATGAAGTGATTCTATTGGGTCACGTGATTTAGTATCATGCCTTATCAGTTGATCTCGAGAAGGTGAAAGGTAACTTATAATAGGAGGAGCCACAAATATTATTTGAGATTCAGTGCTCCATGGGTATTTTAGGGTACTACTGATGGTTCATCAAGTATTTCTCAGAGTTATCATCACTATTGACTACTCTGACAGTGAATGAGTGAAATTTATATGGGATGCAATGCTTCAGTCTTCTTTTAATGAAATAAAATTACGTAATACATCAGCTCGAATTTCAATCATACATGTTTCTGGTAAAGGGTATGTGGTTTTTTTGTGATTCATCTGGTAATGTTACTGGATGTGTGCTTATTTTTGATGATCATGTGGTTTATTACAGCTCTAATCATCTTCAACCACAATATAATAATGACCCCAATCATGATATATATCATTTCGTGGTTATTCATGCCCTTGAATAATGGTTGTGCTATATTTTTTTGGGAGAAGTTGACCATATTTTTTGACCATAAGAGTATGAGATATATATTTTATAAAAAATATATGGATATCAATAATTTAATTTTGATATAATACCTTTATATGTTTGACTTTGAAATTTCCTACATCTATGGGTATGGGAATGTTTTAACAAATTTTCTCAGAATGAAATTACCATCACCCGATGTTCTGGAATCAAAGGATGACTGCAACCTTTTGGAAATCCTCACTTAGTTTTTATTTCATGTTGATGATAATGTTTCAAAAATTAATCTAAATACTATTAAATTGTAATTATCTATCATTGACACTTTTCTGTTGGATAATTAGTGGGATGATAAATTAAAATGAATTCATGAAACCCTATACGGTGGGGGAAAACATTTCTCATTGGTCTCTCCCTTCATGGTGTATTCCCCATTTTGGGGATCAATTTTTAATGAGAAAATCTGTTAAGAATTATGTTTTCATTGGATACCATAGTTATTTGAGGGAAATTTATCTATGAACTAAGAAGATGTATTATTTCATGGGATAGAGATTATAGTATCCAGGTATGAAGAGTAACATTAAAGATTATATTTTTTTCTTTTACACCAGCCAAAAGATAATGGTAGATCATCTGAAACCTTGTGGGTTTATCCACCCTCTTCTGATTTTCGTTTGGAAATGAGAAAAAGAGTTTTTTTACCTTTTTATTAGATTACCATGGACCCCTAGGAGATAATTTCTCTCTTGTTAGTGATTGATCAATTGAAAAAAGTCTTATCACTTCATTCTGATGAGGGACACCAATAAAATTGAATAATTAACCAAGCTATATGTGTAATAGGTTCTGTGGTTACTTGAGGTTTTCTCAATAATTTTTTGTAAGGAATCCTAGATTTAAATCATGATTGTGTAAGAGTTTTTAAGATGCAATGGGGACTCAGATCATGTTGAGTACCAACTATCATCCACAAATAGAAGACAAGATAAAACATGATATTTAGACCCTAGTGGATATGCTCTATGACTTCATATTGGATTTTAGTATATCATAGGATAACCATATTGTACTAGTTGAGTTTACTTATAATAATATTTATTAGACATAGTTCATAAAGGAACCCTATGAGTAATTTTTTGGTCTCCCATGTTGTTCACCAATTTTTCCGGAATAAGAGGGTGTGGACTCTCCAATAGGGCCGATTATCATTTGTGAGACATAATTGGGGATTCAAGATATAAATTATTATCTAGTTATAGCCCAATGTTAGTAGAAATAATTTATAAATCATCAATTTCATCGATATGTTTTTTCAATAGGTGATTAGGTTATCTTGAATGTTTCTCCTCGGCTGGGTAACTACTCTCATGGACAACGACGAAATCTATCTACAAGATATAATCTACCATTTTGAGGATTATGAGTAGATTGGGAATGATTATTATCTATTATAATTTTTATTTTAGTTGGAATAAAATCATTATATTTTCCACATATCCTAGATTAGGAAGTATCATCCTAATCCCTCTCACATTCTATGTTTGGAAGAGGTAAATTTGGAACCCGATGATTCTATTGTAGAGTATCATGTGAAGATATATGACTACTAGGTAATATTCTTTCAGGAAATTTTGTATTGTTTTTCAATGTATTAAGGATACATAGAACCAATTCTAATGAGATTTGTGATAATTAGAAATTGATGAAGATGTAGTTGCCTTACCGCTTTTGAGACACAATTATTCCATATGAATTATTTGGGATAAAAATTCATATGTTGTGGATTTTGTAACATTATATTACCCAATTTTATGAAATTATCAGCTTTATTTTCATTTACCACTTTTATTATATATGTTTTGGGGATTCTGAGGTTACAGATCCATTTCTTTGTAAAATGATCTAAATTTTTGGAATGAATATTTTTGGATTCAATAAAGATCAAGTATAAATTGGAAAAAGTATTTAGGGGAAATCTCTTGTGGTCCAGGTCAAACTAGGGGATTTTAATGTGTTATTATGTTGAATATACATGTCAGATAGTTTTATATTATTAAACAGTTTCGAAATGTTCTTTTTTGGTGTTGTTTTGAGCTATTTTAGAACATAAAATATTTATAAATCATGAGACCAGTTTTCTTTATGTATGTTTGGATCAATTTTTTTAGTCTGAGGTGAAAACCAATTCATCATATATTAAGAATCATTTATTTAATATCAGGACAGTTTTTCGGAAAATTAATGTTTAAATATTTTTGTTTTTAACCATGATTTACATATGATTTTATTTTCATTTGACCAAAACTTTTTCTCTCAAAACCTATGATCTATCCTACATGATTTTGTTGACATTCACTTCTTTTTAATAATTTATTTTTTTCATTGATCACCGTTGTGGTTATGGAATGTCTCTCTTGGAATGTGATATTTCATATTTTTATTTCCATTATTCATATCAGTGGTGTTACACATTGTTTTCATATTTTTTGGTCTTGTGGTGTCGATTCCCTTGATCATTTCTGGATCTATTGTGGAATATTTATCTGATGGATGAAATTTGGGTTTTTATGGTGTATATTATATGTTTATTAAGGTACATGTTTTGTTAACTTCTACTTAAACTATTTTTCATGTTGAATGTATTCTGAGATGTATGTATTGATTATAGTGAATCTATTTTTTTGTTTCATTATTCCGTGTTGGTGGATCTCGTTACAGGTTTGTGTGACTTTATTTTAAGGTAGGTTGTTTTGTCCCAAGATTATGTTGGATAT
This sequence comes from Viscum album, assembly GCA_963277665.1. Lineage (NCBI taxonomy): Eukaryota > Viridiplantae > Streptophyta > Magnoliopsida > Santalales > Viscaceae > Viscum > Viscum album. The sequence goes on from OY728119.1 coordinate 2,084,975,167, forward strand.
ATTTTACTTCTCCATTATTGATAAAATGGTTTATAAATAAAATGGAATGATTGATTTATTGATTCGTGTCTATGGTAATAGGTTTTTGAGAAAGGTGGTTTCCCTTTTGTTTGGGTAAAAGAAAATGTAACAATCAAGAATTCTATTAATGGTAATTCACATATTATAATTATTAAATATAGTTTATATCACATAAAATCTTATAAAAACCTAATAAATTTTTTATAAATGAATAATTAATGAAATAGAGATACGTTACAGAACTTATACCAGGGGATTAGTAATATGTCCTTTGGAATGGTAATAGAACCCTTATAAATAGGAAAATGTCCCATAGCATTGTTGAATCACCTATGATGGTACATATAAAAATCATCCATTATATAAATGAAAATACGATATAATTATATCATATTATAAGAAAATAAATGTTTTAAAATTTATTAATTAAGTGTTGATATTTTTATAAAATTTTAGTTTTTCTATTTTAAACGTTAATATAAAATTTTAAAAGAAGTTTATTTTCAATAAAATATATTCTTAAATTTATATTTTTTATCTTGAAATTATAATATATTTTTCTAAGACCTTAATTAATTTTTCAATGTTTAACAAAATTAGTTATAAAATTAAGAATTGTATTTTCCATGTAAATGGTGATTTTAAATAAAATTGTAATTTATAATATTTAGATGATTATTATCATAAAATAGAGTTAATTTTTAAATTATACATGTCAAAAAAATTTTACAATTAATTTTTGGGATTTTTCTATAATACTCTAATTTATTTTGGAATAGTAAAATATGATAATTTACGATAAAACCTAGATACCTAAATTATGGAGTTAGAGAAAAATTATGGCTAATGTAAGCCCATAATATCAAATTATCCTTCATTAATTTTAATTTTTTGGTTATAATTATCAATCTATTCATTTTCTTGTAAAATAATAATATATAAATAAATAAAATTATGAGAAAACACCCATATCCTCCCCTATAAATACCACCCCTCCCCACCTCTTATCCTCACCCCACATATGATTTGACATATCCAAATTCTAATGAAATCTATTCTAGATCCCATCCCCATTGTCCAAGATCCATTGGTGTCAAAAAAATCCCAAAATAATCCCTATGTGTATCTTTTTAAGAAGAATGATTCAAGAGGTAAAATCCTCTATTCTTTATTATTAATTTATTTTCTTTTGCATTTCTTTTCTTATTTTATCCTCAACTCCCAACAACCAAACGGTATGATAACTTCAGTACATTAAATATAATATAATATTATTATGATAATGTAATAATCAATTTTATTTTCATTCCCCTCGACTTTTTTACCAAAAATAAAAACATCAAGTGTGATGTGTTAATTTATCACATTCATGGATGTAAATTTTTTAAATTTACATCACCTTATTACAAACTACTCATAAATCCATTTTTACGGTTAATATAGAATATAATAAGGTAAAAAATGTTTTTTAGGCTATGTAAAAATTTAATATACATGGTATTAATGAAAAAAATATATTTTTTTGATTGCTGAGAAAACCTCTTTAATAATCTAAACAATTATCACTAATGTCTAATCAAATGATTCATCCTCACCCAAAACTACAAAATAGAATATATTACGATTTAATATTATGGATGCTAATTTATTACATATAAAATCAATTATAGAAAAATATTCTCATTTTAAATGATTTTCCAAACATGTATACTAGTAATCCGATCATGGAATCCAAGTAAACAAACTTTTCAGAATGATTAAATAGTATCTCATAACTCATCCAAAAGTATATAAATGAACCAAAAAAATTATTAATAAATAAAATACATGTATAAATGGTTCTAAATAAATTAATTAATAATTTTAATATTGTTATGTAGGAAATTAACAGTGAAGTGATTAACAATTTCAGACATAAGGTATGAGATTCTCTCCGAACCTCTATTATTTCCTTCGGTTTATGGTTTCTCTATCTTTTATCCAAAGTAAATGTTATATATTTTTACATAATTATTTTATATTATGAGTTTATGATGCAAAAACATGTGTCTATGTTATTAAATCCTTCATTTATGGGGAAATACGTGTTTTTAAAAGGATCCATTCTCAATTCTTCTTTATTAGCATGCTCGAAAAAGGGAAATTCTTGAATTTTTACCCATTTTCAAGTTCACTCCATAATATGGTTTAAGCCAAAATAATATTTATTAAATAAATAATTTCATCATTAAAAAGTACCTTGGTTAATTTTTGGTTTTAAGAAATCAAATATGTCTTTTCTTATTTAGACGCTATATAATATTTTCCTTAACCTACACTAAAATTATTTATTTCCAATGTCTGTTAAACAATATTTTTACTTGTTTTCATTATAGTTTGACAACATTTAACATGATATATTCCTATTGAACCATATTAATTTTCATTTATGATTGAAATTCAATATTTAATAACAACCATTATGATATTCACTTATGTTATTCCTTATGACATGATTACAAAACTCATTTAATTTCATGGGTAAACCTTAGGTTTTTTTATTCTTCATATGTCACACATATGCCTGAAGATGTTACGATGGGTGTTCCCATATATAAATACAATGTATTGGGTAATTGTTTGTCTCATGTGACATCAAATTGGGACACATAGTGAACCTAATTCCTTTGCGGACTTTGTCCATGATAATATATAGTCCTAGTAGTTACAACATGGCATCCCCCTTTTTTACATCATTTTTTAGATTTTTAACGTCGGTTTTCAAGAGATGTTATTTAGGGTGACATTAAAAATATTATTTTTTTACTTATTTTATTTAATAACCTTTATTAAAATGGGATATTATGGTTTTTAATGTTATTTTTTAAAAAACCGGTGATAGATAACATCTAGAAACGAAGATAAAAATCTATTTTATAAGTCGGTTTTTAAAAAAACGATGTTAAAAGAGATATCAAACATTGGATTTTAAATACCCAAAGTAAAAAATGGTTACCATATTATAGAAAATATCATATGACTTTATTTTAGAGGTAGTAGATATCATACTCAGTTACATATCAAATGTTATCACCACCAAGAGCTTGATATGCTTTTTTTGAGGAAAGATCGAATGAGAAAACTATAGCTCCATCATAGAAGAAATTTTAGAATACAAAGGAGGATTTTTCTTTTTACCATAATATAAAAAAGTATTCATCATTATAAAAAAATAATATTAATTAAATTGTATATCAATTAAGAAAAATAATCATAAAAATATAAATCATTGAAAAATAATTGCAAATACTTTGTCGAGATCACGGAAAGAAGAAACAGATTCACATGGAAGATCAAAATTTTTTAGTCGGTAGAATTAAGTTGATTGAAATAAATGATAATTAAATTAAATATCAATAAAAAAATATATAATAAAAACCATAAATCAATGAAAAATAATTAAAAACACCATAACGTGATCACAAAAAGAAGAAATAATTGATTCTCATTGAAGATCAAACGAGTCGAGTTGGAGGAAAAATTATGGTTGAAAGAAAAAATCATTAAATTAAGATATGTGTATTTTTAAATCATATAATCATGGTGATAAATGAAAATGTGGTGTTAAATATTTTATGCGAAAATCAAAGGTTTTGATCCCATAATGTATAAAAATGTAAATTTCAAGTTGGTGGAATATTAAAACAATCATTCTCATTGGTTTTATGAAATCCATCATGGAATGATCTTAATCTTTTCAATTATTTGTCATGTTGGTTATTATATAACCAACGTGAAAAATTAATTTTCATAACTTTTTAACATTGGTAATTTAATAACAGACGTTAAAAATTTAATTTTATGACTGTTCACGTCAGTTATTTAATATACAACCTTAAAATAATTTTTTCACTTTGGTTATTTATTTAAAAATGTGAAAAATGTTTATAAACATGTATTTAATTTCTCAATCATCAATATGATAGGCCAGGGAGCTCAAATAGAGTAACGGATTAAATGTTATGGCCTTCTGAAATTGGCCTTCCTTAAGACTTCATTTAGAGATAATCGACTACCAATGACAATAAATTTTGAACAGTAACTCTGTTTGAGCTCCATGACCTATCAAATAGAAGCCTAGGAAATGAACTACATGTTTTTTAACATTTTCACGTCTTTTATCTAAGAAATGTTTCGAATAATATATTTTAACATCGATTATAAAATAACCAACTTGAACATGTCATGAAATTTTATTTTTTATATCTTTTACTTAGAACTGACGTGAAAAAGTATGGAAAATGAATTTTTCATGTCGGTTATTATATAATAATTATAAAAAAATCAGAGAAAAAGTATTTTCCATGTTATTTATTATATAACCATCATGAATAGAAAAAAATAAAGTATTTTCAGGCCGGTTATATAATAACAGACCAAAAAATTTAATTTCAATGACTTTCACATCGGTTCTAAAAAACTGATGTGACAATTGGAGGCATTAAAAATACTTTTTGTACTAGTGTAAGTCATGATTCACATTTATGTCGTGATATATTTTGTTTCCAAATTCCTGTTTTTCTATGATTATATAATCCCATGTTACACATGTTATTTTACCATATGTTCAATCATGTTCCATTCCTTTTGTATCACCATGTTATGACATCTATCACGTTTTTTATGTTATATTCATATGATTATTACCATAAATGTATTTTTTCCTCATACCTTTTCTTTTTGTATTCCCCCAGTTTCCCTATGTAGATATAAGGCCTAAAATGGAGACATGCGATCATTATGAAGATTAAATAAATATGTTTTTATTTTGGTTTCCTGATGTTTAATTATGTACCTAATTATCCCAGACACCAGAATTTATGATCCTTGGCATATAGTATGATTTTTAGTTATGTTGAAAATCATGTAACAATATGTGTACTTGGCTAAGTTTGATACAGCTGGTATCAGTGAAAGGGATCATTATTTTAAGTTAATATGAAAAGAGAACATTAATAAAAACCCTAAGGGAAATTGTATCACAATGTGTAACCAATATTAAAACATAAAGAATCACATGTTAGGATATAATTTCTATTTACAAGTTAACCCATTCATATTCATTTTTACTATTTATATTCCTATTATCATATCATTTAATCCCCCTAATTTTACTTTATTTCTCTTAGTTAATTGTTATAAATATAAGAACATGTTCCTATAATTAATGTGATAGGAAATGTGATGAATTACATATTTATATTTTTAATATGTTGGGAATGTGTGCTCAAAACATTATGATTGTACTCGCTTAGTGGGATCAAGTTATTAACATTATCATGAATCATGTGGAACACCCACCTTCTCCTAAAAAAGAGAATGTTTTCATTGAACGATTAATTTGGAAAATTCCAACCATATTTATGGATATTGAATCCCCTTGTCATATAATAATTCATTAACTCCATTGAGAATATATTACCTATCCTTTAATTCTTATGAGAAGAGAATGCTTCATTGGCGGTCAATCATTTTGATGGAGAAGCTGATCAGTGGTGGAAAAGGATCCACAACAAAAAGTCTAAAGAACAAATTTATTACAAAAATTTGGAGTAAATAAAGAATTTATTTTTCAAAAAATATTTCTCATGATTCCTTCAAATCAAGATACAATGGGAATTATTAAAACTAAAGTGAAAATAATATGATTTTATCATATCATATGATAAAAACGTCACAAGGCATGGAAGATAATCCTTCAGATTTGTAAGGAACTCCAAAATAATATATATCTCTTCTTTAGTGGACTAATGTCATTTCTACAAAATGAATAGTTTATTTGAGACATTTACTGTTATGAGGAGATTGTATGTTGTACCATTAAGGTTGAAATGATGATTAGAGACAATTAATGGTTTCATAGTACCACTGAAAAAAGAGAGTAAAATAGAGTTTAATATGATTGGATCATTAAATAAATCCCAAAATTTAAAGAAGATGCAACTACCAATATATCAAAAGTGTTGGATGAAACATCCTATAAATTGAATAAAGGGAACTAGGAGATGCAACGAATGTGGGAGAGAGGGGAATATGGATAATAATTTCTGAAGGGATATGAAGAATCCCAATAATGTTGTATAATAAATGAAGGTTTAGATCAATATTCATCCTGTATTGGAGTGTTACAATTCCATGGAACATGGGAATTATGAAAGACATTTCCTTATGCCAATGGTTTTTTGAGGCAATAAACATCAGCAACATCCGAAAGAAATTAACGGCATATGATATCACTAATGGTGAGGTGGAACCTGACTATGATGTAATGAAAGGTATGCTAGTTCCTCATTCAATAATAGTGAACATACTCTATGATTCTAGTTCTATTCATTATTTTAATTTTTTTGAATTTTTCATAGAAGTATTCTGAAACCACCTCAACATGTGGGGGTTAAGTAATCTATGGGAACTGAAAATGGAAATATTTCTGTATCCAAAGTATATAAATCCTCCCCAATTAATGTTTTTAGAATGATCCTTATATAAAATATTGTATTTTATCATTTGGTGGATTTTGATTCTATATTGGGAATTGATTGGCTATTTTTATAAAAATCCAACATCAACTATCAGAAAATAAAGATCACTCTTCACATCCCAAGGTATCCTAAAATTATGTACAAGTGTGAGGAGGAGTATAAATATCTATCAGAATCATAATATCAATTGTAGATATAATTTTATTTTGAGAAACATTTCAAGATCAAATGATTTAGGCAAAGGATAGTATCATGATCAAACACATGCCTATTTTGAGGGACTATACATATGTATTCCTGGAATAATTACCTTGTCTTTCTCTAGACCTAGAGGTTAAGATCTCAAATGAACTTATTCTTGAATCTACTCATATATCAATGACACATTATATAATGGCCACTGTTGATTTTTTATAACAAAATAAATGGTTATATGAGAGTCTAGAAAAGGGTTTTATATGAATAAGTTCTTAACCATGGGGTGATCCATTCCTCTTTATAAAAAATTGGATGGATCAATGTGCCTCTGCATTGACTATTATGATTTAAATAAAATCTTGATAATGTACATGTATCCTCTTCCATGAATAGATTACATATGCGATCAACTACATGAGGCCATTTATTTTTCGAATGTGGGACTTTGGTCAGGATATCACAATTTAATGGAGAGGAAGGAATATATTCAATGAACTAACATTCAAATGTGTTATGGAAACAATGATTTCATAGTGGTTCCCTTAAAACTCCCTAATTCTATAATAATTATCATATACCTAGTGAATTTTTTCTTTAGATATTACATTGAACAATTTGTGGTTGTCTTTATGGAAGAGATATTTATATACTCCAAGAGCAAGGAAGAACTCATGGAGAATTTTAATATTATGCAAAAGACGTTTTTAAGGGATAGAATATATGAAATGTATGGAAAATATGAGTTATGGAAGGATGATGTATCATTCATAGGGCATGTAATCGTGATAAAGTTGTTATCTTTGGACTCTTCCAAGACAAAGGAAATCTAACAGTTGTCAAATTAAACATTTTTAATAGAGATCTATTTTTTCCTAGGTCTATATGAGTATAACCAATAATTTCTGAAGAACATCTCACAATTCTCAAACCCAACAACAATTTGACTCATAAGGGATAAATTCTGTTATGGACCAGTGAATGTGAAGAATACTTCAAAGAGTTGAAAAATAATCCCATCACTACACCATTTCTCTCACTAACTACAAGTGGGGAAATATTTATGGTTTACAGTGATGCATCAATGAATGGATTAGGATATGTATTGATAGAGATGATAAAGTGACATCCTAAAACTCATAGTAGTTGAAAATTATTAAGCAATACAATCCCACTCATGATCATGAGTAGGACGTTGTGATCTTCGTGTTGAATGTTTGGTGGTGTGATCCTTATGGGGATAAGTGTGAAATTTATACTCATCATAAGAGTCTCTAATATATATCCACAAAGAAGATTCTTAATATGAAACCGAGAGAATTATTAGATCTCATCATTGATTATTACTACTCAATCCACTACCATCCGGGTAAGGAATATAAAGTTGTGGATTCCTTATTTAGAATCGATCTAAAAACATTATCTATGATGATAATTTATATGGATCCAATATTTATATACATTCAATGTATGGAAATTGGAATCATTAAGAAAGGAATATCATCAATCCTTTATCAAATGATTTCTCAACAACCCCTTATAGAAAAAATAATGGATTCTCATTGAAATGATGTTGAAATTTAGAAAATGTTGGAAGTTATAAGAAATGGGAAATCCAAATATTTCTAAATGGATGAAGAATGAGTCTTCTGATTTTGATCATGACATTCTATACCTTCCAAGCCAGATACAAAGAAGAATATTATAAATGAAAAAAATATCTCATCTTTATCAATTAACCATGAATGAAAAAATAAATATTTATATATCCTTTAAAATTATTGGTGAGAAAATATGAAAAATCAAATATATAAATATACATAAATGATCAAGTTAAGTCAACAAGTGAAGGCCAGAAGCCAAAAGTCTAATGGGGTGATGCTTTCATTTATCATACCAACATTGAAGTGGGAAAAATCTCCATGGATATTGTCACTGGACTTCTGAAGTCATCCAGTGGAAACACTCCTTTATTTTTGTGTGGATATTCTTAAATGAATATATCACCATATTGTAATTTGAGAGGAATTCCCTGTTTATCAACTTGTATAGATATACATTAGATAAGTGGTAAGGGTATATGGAGTACCACTATAAATTGAATTAAATTGACATCTGATATTCACCATGATATTCTTGAAATGTTTCCAACATGATCTGAATAATGTGACAAAAATCAATACATATTATCATCCTCAAACTAATGGTCAATCTTAGGTGACTATTTGGACTCTGGAAAACATGTTGAGAATAGTTTCTATAGACATCAAATGAAGATGATACCAATATATATCTCTGGTCGAGTTATTATACAATAAAATTTTCCTCTCAAGCATCCAAATGGATCCATCTAGAGAACATTGAGGGAAAATATGTAGAATAAATGATTGAGAGGCTGAATTTGGTGAACAGAAGCTGCTAGGACCTAAAATTCCCAATTTAATGGTTGAGAGGGTGAAAACCATTCAGAAACACATCAAGGAAAATGAAATTTGAGAAAATATATAAATAGAAAATTGATGAGTAGACCTTGAGTTTATGGTTGGAGACATGGTATTCCACTACATATCTCTATGTTAGAGAATAGTGATATTTGTGAGGAAATGAATTTCATTTTCATGTTACATCAACCACTTTGATATTATTGATCATGTTGGAGTTATAGAATATTGACTAGCACTTCCACCCACCATGTCTCAAATACATGATGTATTCCTCACATCCATCTTATGGAAGAACATACTATTTTAATCATATCTATTGAATTCATAGGTTGTATTTTTGGAGAATTAACTCTCAAATGAGGAGTATCTAGTGAATATCATAGATCGTAGAGATAAATTTCGATGTAGCAAGAACACTCACCAGGTAAAACTACAATAGAAGAACCATAAGTATGAAGAGGCAACATGTGAACTATATGAAGTGATGAAGGAGAGGTACCCACGATTGTTTTCACTATAGTATGTAAAATGAAATTTATAGGATGAAATTTCATATGAGGGAATAATCTAATAACCTCTAATTCTATAAATTGAAATTCTCTTCATATAATTGTTCCATATCATTTAAATCACATAAAATCACATATACAACAGAATAAAAACATTATATATGATTAATTAATGAAATAATATGTATTTTTTGAAATTATAGAACCTATACCAATGGAATAGTAACTTGGTCTTTGGAATAGTAATATGACCTTTATGAATTGTAAACCAGCCAATGGAATAATAACCTTAACTATGAATGTATATATTAAATTTATCCATCATATAAATGAAAATATGATAGTATAATATGAAATTATATGTGAATAAATCTTTTAGATATTTTAAGTTAAGTGTTGATATTTTTATAAAACCAAAGAGTATATTTTCAATTATATAATTAATATAATATATTAATATAAAATATATTTCCATAAAATGTATTAAAAAATTAATGTTTTTTACCTTATAATATTAAGACAATTTTATGAGGCATTGATTAAATTATCACTGTGTTTCAAAGCTAGTTAGAATTTTAATAGTGGTATTATCCATGTTAATGATGATTTTAATTAAATATTTATATTTTCATATTTAGATAATTATTTTCATAAATTGGAGTTCATCATTTAATTATACATGTCAAAAATGGTTAGGGTATATTTTGTTTATTTTTCTAAAATATTTCAATTGTTGTTGAATAGAAAAATGTAATAATTTATGATAAAAGATAAATACATTAATTAATCATTAATAGATGATTTATGGTAGATATGAGCCCAAAATGTGAAAATATCCTTCATTATTTAAATATTTTTTGTGATAATTATTAAAATAGTTATAGTATTGAGGTCAAATAATATACAAATTAATAAAATAATAAATAAAAACCCATATCCTCCCCTAAATATACCACGCCCACCACCTGTTCTCTCCACACCTCTCAAAACATTATCATTGACCAGAATCTATGAAAGTATTATCCCAATTCACTCCCCCACATCCATGATCCTTTAATATCAGCAAAATAAAAAAAAAATCCATATGTAGGTTCTCAAGAATATGGATTCATAAGGTAAAATCCTCTATATTTTCATTCAATTTCTTTTGATATTCTTTTATTTTCATATTTTCCCCTCACCTAATAATGAAAATAAATTTACAAAAAAATGAAACCTTTTTAATGATGTGTTAATTTATCGCCTTCACGGATGATAGATTTTTAAATTTATATTATCTCTTTCAGGACTACACATAAAGCATATTTTATGGTTGAAAAGATTATAATATATGTATTAGATCCTATTTAATGTTCTGAACTATTTTAATATACATGATAACAAATAAAATAGAACTTGATTGTGGTGGTCAAAAAATCTTCTGAAATAATATATATTTTAATAAAAAAATGCCTTATTTGACGTTTCGTCCTCACTCTAACATACCAAATTAATTATATAAAAATTTATGGTTATTGAAGTTTGTAAATAATATATAACATTAATCCAAGACAACTATTTTCATTTTACATGATATTCCAAACATATATACAGAAAACTAATTGTGAAAAGGAAGGAAACAAATAATCTTGAACAATAAAATAGTATCTTATAACTCATCAAAAAGGATGTAAATGAACTTAATAAAATTATAAAAAAATATAGGTTTAAATGTTTCTTAATTAATTAATTAATGGATTTAATCAGATTATCTAACACATTATGATCATGTACAGAAACGTGTGAGGAAAAAGGAAAGGGATTCTCTTCAAATGTCCATGTTTTACATCGGCGTACACTTTCTCTCTCTGTTTACCTAATGTAACTCCTCTATTTTGAATTTAATTATTCTATATAATTTTTATATGTTTTAAAATCATGTATCCAAATCAGGAAATCCTTATTTTAAGGGGAAATATAGGTTTTAAAAATGATCCATCCTCAATTTTTGATGATATAAAAGCCCAAATAACACTAAATTCTAGATATTTACCGATTTTAAAATGCACTACATAATCTGTTCGAATCCATTGATAATTTTTTTTTAAAAAATTCTCATTTGAACATAAATAACTATATTAGGTCATTTTAGGATTTATGGAAACAAATATTCATTTTCCACTTTATAAATTAATTAATATTTTTATTAAACTACATTAATGTTTCATTTATATTGCCTCTTAAACATTTTTTTTCAGGTTTTTTCATCCATTGCACATCATTTATCATGATATATTTCAATATCAAGATATCAATGTCCGTGAATTGTGTAAATCCATTATTTTAGATAATCCATTATCACAGTCCCCTTTTCTATATGTCACAATTTGATACCCATTTCATTCTATGGGCAATCCTTATGTTTTTGTTTGGTTCATCATGTTGTAGACATATGAATGAACAAGTTATTATGGGTGAACATAAATAGAACCCAAATTTATTGGGTAATGTTTGGCCTCATGATATGGTATGTTGGGATGGGGAGTAAACTGGATTCCTTTATTGGCCTTTGTTCATCATGTAATATATTCTTGGAAATTAGCCTTAAATCATATTTATGCAATGTTATATATTGATGCCACATTTATATGGTTACAAGATTACATGTTAACATTTCATACATGTTATTATATTGTATGTTTATTCATATTATATTCATTTTATGTCATTAGGTTATGTGCTCTAACCTATGTAATTTGTTTTATTCCCATGCTTTTTCCCTTACTCGGCTTTTTAGATCATCCCTTTTATTCATGTATAAACAAGGAAATATTATAAAGATATAAGGGATATAGTAGTGTTAGGATCTCATTATGAATATAAAATAAAATATCTTTTTATTTTTTAAATGATTTTTTATTATATACCAAATATTATAAGACACCAGTCCTTACTAAACTTGGATTGCAATTTTATGTTTAATGGTGATTAAAATCATGTTATAATATGTGTAAAAGCATTGGGATATTATAGAAAATGAATTTTTGAAATAATTTTGAAATGGTTTTATGAAATAGTTTTCAAATCATTGTTTTGATAAAATGATTTAGAAAATATAAGACATGTGAATTATTTTTTACATAGGTGGATGGTATTATAATAGGCCTCATCCATTGATAATATGGGGGGGGGGTCACTCAAGGGGTGTTCCTATACTGTAGGACCATTTTTATAGTTAAATTTTAGAAAATTTAGAAGGCTAAATTTCAATTTTGTTCCTCTACTCTCAAGATTTGATACATATATTTAAGGACATTATGTGTGCGATTTTTTATGTTTCGGTATAAGTGTTCTAGCTAGCCTGACCTATTTTGATCCTTTTTAGGATGTTAAATATTCATTATATTCGAATACTCATGATGTTTAATGATATGTGATAAATTATTTTCATTTAATACATTGATATATGTGATATTATTTGAAATTATATTAACTATATTATATGGAACTATTGAAAAATGGGAAATTATTTACAATGATTTTGAAATAAAATATATTTAATAGATATTCATATCCTGTTTTCATAATAGATTAGTAGGTGTAGATTATTGTATAGAGACATGATATGGAACACCTATATATAATGCTTCTAATAATGTTTATCTCATACTCTATATACCCAATCAGTAGTGTGAAGACCTTTTTATGACTTTCAATGTAGGGAACGACAAATCTCAACAGTGGGATGACGTGATTTCTATCATTACTCTCTCAGTGGCTGGAGGTGAGAGGGGGGATTTTTCCCATGATATCAGCTAGATTATATATTTTATTTTCATTTTTTATTCTCTTTTAGACATGTTCCAATGATATTTTTTTGCAACTTTTGAGTTATATCACTTCTATAATTCCCTTTGTTTATGGAATATATCGTTCCACTTATATTTCTTCTATTTCCCTATAATTTGAACATTTATTCCATGTTCTATGATTTAGGTAGATTTATATCCTTACCTCTAATATTTTATGTTTCGCAGGAGCTGGTGGCCATCCCACGGGGATTGGGAACGCCCTCTGAACATGTGACAGTTCATGTCAGCTACGAGTTTGAGAGGGTATCTGGGTTAGAATATTCACATTTAAAAATGTTTATGTGGTGTTTAGTTATATTATAATTATAAAAATGCATAATTATATTATATATTATTCCATACTTTGATATATCATAATTGTAAAAAATTAAAAGAAGACAATAATTCAAATTAATATATTACAACGAATGACGAGAATATATTTCTCTTAGTTATCCTATTTTGGATGACTAATTTTATAATGATATTTTTTACTCATTTCATAAATAGGTTGTCAAATATTACACATAAGAACATTAATAATTTCATATAAATAATAATTATCTATTAAAACCTATATTTTAATGGTTAATGAAATCAAGTAATGATAAAAAGAATACATTGATCAATGGTTTTAGTAATCCCCATATATCCATGGATTATGATTTCATTTTCCTAGATTTTGTGATAGCGGAGTAATATTAACTATCATATAATAATATTTATTAATTTATAAATATAATAATTAAATATTTATTTGTCTTTTTAACTATCCATGTTAGGTGGTGAATGAAAATGAACAAGTTACATTGCGGAGCAGTAGTACTCACAATACATGAATGCGGATTTTATATTTCATAAATGAATAGTAAAATCAAGTTAATTCTTTCAACATAATCATAATAAAATATATGCATACTAAGAATACTAATTTTATCACTTTAATATGATGTAATGTAATTTTGAGGAAGAAGAATTTCACAGGGAGGATTAGAAATGAGATTGGTGTGGTTATAGATTGGTATATAACATCTTGGATTATATAATTTGCAAGGGGGGACTAGACATTGATTGATAGTATTATGAGAAGAACAGAAACTATTTATAGTTTATGGTAATGTTGAGGATATGTTTTTTTATTTTTGGCTAAACTATGTGTGTTATGTTGTTAGGGGAATTAAAGAAAGGGGTTCCCCTGTTAAATGTGAAAAGAGATGGTGTGTTATTAAAATAATCAAAACATTTAAATAATGGGAAGATACTATCTTGGAATATTAGTCAAAGAATAATAAATAATTTGGAAGGGGATATGTAAGATCAAAATAGGCCTCAAACACCCATTATGACACACATTTTAATCTCATTACCACACGATTTTTCACATTAAACATTGAAGAATTTTTCAGCACAACTAGTTTTTACCTAAGATAAATTATCCTTTATAAAAAAATGAAACTTATTCCATAATTTGGTCCAAATGATTAAAATATTAAATCCATTTAATATTATTAATATTATATAAGTGTTATAAATTAATTCTAAAATATTAAATCTATAATGTTATCAAACCAATTTTTTTTAAAAGATGAAGCTTATGTTTTAAAATGTAAAATACAGGTTTTTAACATAAATATTACATTTTTAAATTTTTAAATTTTTTGATAAATTCATATTTGGTCTAAAAAAATGGTGTTGTTGACTTAAAATTCATTCATATATATTCTAATAATGTCATAAAATTCATGATATATATAAAATTTGTATTTATCAATATTTTTCAAAATATAAAATGTTTCTTAAAAATCCAAAAATTTCACCATAATATTATATTGGCATTGTATATTAAAAAAATATTTTAATTTTTTCAAATTAAATTTCTAAAAGTTTATATTTTTATTTTTAAATAAAATTATAAAATAAAATTAGAAACTGTTTTATAGGAAAATAGAGTTTAAAAAATAGTAATTATAATTATTTATTTCCATAAAACACTAATAAAGACTAAATTAATAAATTATGATTATATTTTATTAAAACAAAAATTTATAAAAAATATAATTTTTTTTATTTAATGAAAAATACACCCCATAAAAAAGTTTATTCTTGTACACTTTAATGAATTAATTAAATTTTAATAAAATAACATTTATTTATATAAATATATATATTTATCAATTCAGTTACATATACTAATACCCACTAATTTGATGAACTGGTTTTAATAGAATAAAATAATTTAGGTTTTGGTTTAGTTCATTATTTGTTGTTTTATAATTTATCATACATGTACAATGAAATATAAAGTCAATAAAAAAAGACAAAATTTCTAAGGAGACCTCCATGGGAAAGTTTAATTTCTCAATATGAGTTGTTTTGGTGCCTAATCATGATTTAAATTCATTATTACCTTGAAAATTAAATTTTAAAATTATATAAATTTAAATTATAATTTTTTTTGTAAAATTAATTTTATTTTTAGAGGGGAATAAATATTATTATCATTTCCCATTTAATGTTAAAATAAAACGAAACTATAATATGTGAATTGTGGGAACAACTTCCTCCATGAAAAGGTAACATTAATTGATCCTTTCCTATGTAATTATAGAAATGATTTTGAGAAATAATTTTTGGGTTACCTCCTTTTTCCCATATAATTATTTGAGAAATTAAAATAATATCCATGAATTTTGGGGGCTACCTACTTCATATAGTTATATATCATATTTGTCATCTAGTTTATATACTATTTTTATTTTATCTTAAAATATAATTCCCCATTATAAATTTTCCTAAATAATATAATTATTATTTCTTGATGTTGATATTGTATAAAAATAATCCACTTTCATAATCATAATCACTCGTTAATTATGGTATGTTCTTGTTTGGTTAGGTCTAACCACCAACATGATCTATGCTATAAAATATTATCATGGATGACAGTTATATCAAAATTATTGACAATATATCCACCTTTTTTATAAATTATCTTTTTCCCATATCATTATTTGAGAAATTAAAACATTAACTATGCATTTTTCAGACTACTAACTTCATGCAGTAATATATATCATTTATAAACTAGTTTATAAACTATATTTAAATTAACTTAAAATATAATTCACCAACTTAAATTTATCTAAATAACATAATTTTTATTTTTTAATGTTGATATTTTATTTAGATAAATGACTTTTATAATCATAATCACCCTTTAATTATGGCATGTTCATGTTTGGGTCGGCCTAACCACCAACTTGAACTTTTCTATAAAAAAATATCATGTATGAAAGTGATAACTTATTTAACGATAATATATAAACTATACAATTAAAAATATTATGGATTTTTTTGGAATGGGAAAATTATTTTTTACTCAATAATTAATATACCAATGTGAAATTATTAAAAATCCCTGAAACAAGCTCCTCAATGATTTAATAATTAATGATTATAACGAAAATTATAACAGAAATAAATTATCACATTAAAAATAAAAAAAAATATCAATTTAATTAAATTTAAAGGTATATTAATGAGGAAATATGGGAGAATAATGAATAACAATACCATTATTCTGAAACATGTTCAAAATAATCAAGATCACTCACACCTGATAGTCAAAATTGTTAATTAATAACAAATATACATATAGAAAATAATTATAAATATAGTTTATAAATGTTATGAATTTTAATAATTTTACCAAATAGGTTTTTATTATGGGTATTTTATTATATAGAAGTTTTGAGTGTGATCAACTAAATGAGATTTCATTTTAAGGGTTTCATGGACAAATTTTCAAATTCTAGTGATATATTTGAAATTGTACACCAAAATTTATTTTTAAATATGTAATTACTATATATAGAATATATTTTTTAAAATACATAAAATTAATGCGGTTTAAAGTTCTATATCATGTTCATTATTTACATGTAATTCAATTATAATGATACCAATGTTAGAGTGGTTTCTAATTTCAATTTTTCTTCCTCTATTATATATTGTTTATTACACACTAGGATTACATTGGAAGGGTTTACCTTTTTCCCATTTTTATTTTCAATCATTATCTATTCATTATTCATGTTAATGAATGTTTCATTTTATATCATATCATTTAACGTGTTTTGAATCAAAATTTTCTAAAGTTGTAAGGGGTTATTGGTATCTAGTTTAATTTTTTTAGACATGCTTGATATTATTCCCCATGATATATTTTTATATTTTATTTCATACCCAATTGTCTTAAAGTATAATGAATATATTTAATATAATTATATTTTACACTTCCATTTAATGGTAACTCTCTCTCAAGTTATTTTAATTATATGTTACCATTACCATAAAGTTTATATGTTAAATATACTCCCATTATTGAGTTAAAATTGTTCTTTTTTATAACTTCATTCTTCAATGATTATATTTCACCACCATAATATTAATGTTTATGGTAATTTACCATCTTATATGGTGAAAAAGTATTTTCTACTTCTATTAATTTTTACTTGATAAAATATCATTCTCTAAATAATATCATTATTGAGAATAATTCATAACCTCTTTAATTATAGTTTCCCATACATATCCATATAATAATTTCCTACCAATGTCATCCTTTATAATTGAAACCCAAATTTTTTCCATCACATGGAACATCAATAATTTAGTTCTGATATTTTTAAAAATTATGGTTTGATAATATTTTTATGATTTAGTTTTTCAAAAAATGACATATCTTAAATAAAAATGGTTTTCTATACTTTAGAATAAAATGATTTATCAACCACCCAATATTTCATTTCATAACCTTTATGTATTTTCACGTATCTTATTTTGAATATTAATTTTAAAAACTAATTGTCTTCAAATGTTTTCACTTCACCTTTTTAAAAATTACTTTTAAATGTCAGCCATAACATTGTCTGTTTACAAATGTATTGTAAAATATTTTTTCTATTTTTTTCAACTAAATGAGGATCTCAACCATGTTAATCATTTAAAATTAATATTTATCTGATTAATATCATATTTTATAAAAATATTTTTTTTCAGCATGATTTTTAAAATAATTATTATGAAATTAATTGAAATGATCATGGATATTACTTATTTCCTAATTGATTTTTCTAAAACTCATAAAAAGTATTTTTATTTCAACTCATCATCTGTTGGCATATATTATTCTTGAAAAATGATAATATTCTAATTTTACCATCCACCAAATGTTTCTACATTTATTTTTTAATTTTATTTTCTATCGAGTATATGATCTATTATTATAATTTTCTTTTCTAACCATCTATTATGGATATGAATTATCTTTCATCCAACATCTTTTCATTATAAATACACTATATTTACATCTATTTATTTAAGAGTTTTTACCCATATGAAATAAATTTATTGGTTGGTGATTTTTTTCAAACTAAATGTATACCATTTACCTAGACGATTCAAATGCTATATGATGTATTATACTAATTAATTGGTACTTACATAAAATCTTAGTAAATATCTTTTTATACAAATTTATTATATTTGGGTTTATAATTTTATTATTATTGATGTAATTTTGAATTATTTCCTATGTTGAATCCTTATGAAGAAGATATTAAAACCATTTTATTACCAATTATTCTTTGTGATGTGATGAATGCCACTTGTTCACTTTTCATGGGTCATTCATGATGTGTTGATGAAATCAATTTTCTTTCAATGGGATCCTTATGAAATGATGAATGATTTATTTCTTATATCACATTTAATTATGTATGAATGATGGGTGTGGTTATATATCATCCTAAAATTCATTGTTTAATGTTGTGTGCATCATGGGGTAATTTAGTATGGGCCTTTTGGGATATGATCACAAACAGAGGTTGAACCTTCATAGATATTCTCACAAAACTAATTAGTGATCCTTCATAGATATGCTCCGAATCTAAAATGTGAGCCTTCTTAGATATGATTATAATCTAAAGGGTGGTTCTTCTTGAATATTATCAATTTATTATTATTCTATTTTCATATTTATTTTTGTAAATAAACTTTTTTATGCAATCTATAAAAATAATTTTACTCTTCCATGCCAAATTCATTTGATCAATCTCAATGGATCATGTTTAATATATCATGGTTCCACCTAATTATTCATAATTATAAATTTTCTATTACATGTTATTATATCATACTAATTGAAAAAATAATTTAGATTCCATGTTTTTTTAATAATTAATTTCTCTACTTCTCATCTCTTATCATATATTTAAGATCATGCCCATAATGACATCACTATGTTATGATCTCATGGATTAGGTTTATCAACTCAGGTGTCCATACAAAACTCTTTTATAATATATATAATTTCATTACTTATGAAATTACTTAAAGTCTATGATATGTTTTGTATAAATTTATTATGCATCATAAATATTATCATATGATTATCATATGACCACATTTGTTATTTTACTGTTATAACTTATTTTTGTTCTTACTATGAATTTGAGGTCACCCGTTTATTATTTATTCCATTTTCATATGATATTAAGAAATGTAATAAAATATATATCTATTATGGTATCTTGATTATAGGATATGTTATGGCCTTTCTTTGGATTACGTTCTTATTTAAGGGAAAAATATTGTATTTGATAGAAATAAAATGGGCTCATTTAGTTAATTTTTTCAATATTCTATCAAACAATAAAACAATATTGGTCCTCATAATGTAAATTTCTTATTATATTTGATTGATCTTATAATTATAGATGGGTGTCAAATACAATGTGTAATGTTTGTTTTTATTAGAACAATATCTTATAGTGTTGGTACGAGGTACCTATCAAATGTCTTATCCTCTATGATCATACTATAAATACATACTATATACATAGAACACCACACACTTTTGTGGAATGTAAAATCCTGATAAATTATAAGAGTTCATAATAAAATTTCCCAATATTATAGGAAGGTATTAGAGAATGGTTAGTTAAAACAAATAAGACAATGAAAGACTCATGGGCCTTAATAAACCTTAAATATTAAGACAATAAATGAAATAATCAAGTTAAAATACCATATAACATCTCAAAAATGGTTGTACACAATTAAAATCAACCAAAATGATCAATGAAAACCTTAATAGGGGTTGAATTTGTTTTTTTTAAATTTTTTGGAATATTTCTAGTTTGAGTTATTTGTGTAACGACCCAATCATTCATTAATGGAAATACCACTTGATCTAATAAAATGTCTCTTTATGTAAACTGTATATATACAATTTCAACTTCATTGGTACTATGTTATGAATTATGATCATTGCTAATATAGTTGTTTAATAGTGATCACATGATTTTTATAAATATATGGTTTTAACAAATCCAATTTACTCACACAAAGGAAGTGATGGCCTCATCCAGTAGACGTTCCCCATTCAAAGCCCATTTTTAGAGCTCGAAAATGAGGTTGCATCATTGATATTCTCTATTGACCAAGCACAAGAAGAGATTTAAAATGTTATGATTGAGCGGGACTGCCTATTAGAGAAGTGGGAGTCGATAGAGATTATCATCTGAGCAATGTTATCCAAGCCACCCCAAGAGTCTATCACCATCACACTCCATACTCTTCGGCCTTATGTGGTTTTTATAAGGGGTTATGTAACAAGACCCTGGTACTATCATTATGTACACTATTTTTGTATATAATAATGAATATACTTTCATCTTATTATTGTTACCTTGTAAATTGTTTTTAAAACTCAAATAGTATTTTTTGTCAAAGTTAAACTAAGAAATTTATTTTGATAAATTAATGGATTTTTGAACTAAATAATATTTTAATAAAATATTCTTATTAATATTAAATAATCTTTTATTAAATATAAATGATTGTATAATTTTATTAATGAAATTATAATTTTTATTATGGTTTTAAATCTATTGTTGTCAAAAACTGTGTAATTTCGATAAAGGTAGGATTTTATTTCAAAAGTGAAAATTAAAATATTTTGAAAATTATTTAGATATAATAAATATTTTTTCTGGTATCAGGACATCAAAATTATCCAATAGTGAATTTTTTATAATTTTCTGAGACAGTCAAATTTTTTGGTAAAAATTAAAAACCGTTTAAATGTATAATGTGTTTTATGACATCATAATGACCAAATAGTGATGTAATAAAATACAATAAGCTTTATGTTCGGCCAATATATGTTTTACCATTAAAATATCGTGGTTTTGGATTTGATTGACTTATTTTACTAAACATTAATGGACCCTTCAAGACTTATTAAACATCTTGTCTTATTAAATTGGTTCCCTTGGGAGTGTGACTCACCTCCACATAATCAACTCCATTTTTAAGATGTTCGGACTTTTTCCTTATACAATATTTTGTTTTCACTTCCCTTTTCCAAAAAAATATGGTAAAAAAACCATGGGCTGCAATGTGGTTTGGATTAGTTTAATGTGAGGTGTCCCAACCCTAAATAATAATGAATTCCCCCACCTTTCCTACATAAACCCACCCAAGCTCCCACTTCCTACTCACTAAAAGAATTTAGAGTTCATACAGGCTCTTCCCTCCTCTATCTAGAATCCTATCAAGTTTTCCCAATCCCCCACGAATCCTCTCTAAATCCTTTCTCAAGCCTTTGGAAGAACACATCCAATTAAGGGTTTTTTCATCCTTTCTCATTTTTGTCCAATTTTTTTAATTTTGTTATTGCTTTTTAATTTCAATTATAAATGTTGGGGAATGGGTTAAAACCTCCCCCAGGAAGTCGTATTTATGTTTGCGTGATTTGATACCCCTTTCTCTCTAATTAAATGCCTCCAATGTACACCTGTAACTATGTTGAAATTGTGAAATGAATTACTCTCTCCACTTTTACATTCAACGAATTATTTTGTATCATGACACTAAATTCCAATACAATTTTTGGGAAATGTATATATTTCTAATTTATTTTAATATTAAATAATTTTATCTTAATAATTCTCAGTTATCCTTAGTTTCATTTTTTGTCATCAGCATCCACTTCCATTTGGCAGATATCCTAATAATATGCCATTAACCCAACTCTTATCACATTTACAAAAAAATTATCCCTTTAAATTGATAATGCATGGGATTTAAAATAACCTTATGAATTTTAAACATGAGTAACTATTTTTGTATATATGGTTTGGTGACATAAAATTAATTTGTCTATATAAGAATGATTTGGAGTTTGAACAACTACAATTATATCTCCTCTCTCGAAAAATTGAGATGTATCATGTTCTATCACCATCATTTGACTAGTATATAAAAATATTAAATGTTTCAATTCATACAATATATATTGATTTTATATGTATGGTTCTATGCGATCTAATATAATACAATTATTTTGAAGGTAAGCTCCAACTCACCAGAGAGTGTAATCAACAATATTGTTTGTCTCATTCGTCTTCTGGGAGTAACCAACTTAAATTAATAACTAATATAAAAAATATACTACATTTTATGTTATTTTAATTTATTTTTCATAATTATTATACAAGTCAATTGATTATTGTAATTAGTAAAACAAATAAAATACATATAAACATTTTTTTATTAGTTTCCCATGGTCCAAAACTTTTTGAATGGGAAAGCTCTATGTGATGAGTTGTATAAATTTGAATACTTTTTTGGGGAGAATTATAATATTGCCATTATGGAATGTGGTTTGTATCCAATTATTATCACTATTTATCTTAGGTACATCATCAATACTTTCCCATTGAGAAATATTTATAATATTTTTTTATTCAGGATGGAAAATATTTCTATAAAATAGACTATTTTTTACATTAATAGAACATTAATTTTATGTAACTTCCACTTGAATGAAATTACCTGTAGTTTGATGAAATCTTATAAAAACTATTCAGACATCTAGAATAATTATTAAGATAACATATTTCCAAAAAATGAACCCTTTAATTTCAGTATAGTTTTGAGACATGCTTAAAATGTTTTGTTTGAATGCATTGATGCTTTATGTATTCATTGAATTTAGATTTTCCATCCCTGTAGAAATTGATCCAAAACCTTAAATTTTGAGTAACACATCATTCAAAAAGGTCACAAATCCTTATTTTTAATATTCAATACAAATTAATAAGTTTAAAACTATTTTAAACAGTGACGATAATTAACTATATAATATCTAATGGCATTTTACAATTATAGCCATGAATGAAATATCACCAAAAATCACCACTTTTTCCATTTCTCCATATCCTTTTGAGGAATTGTATTGTAAGAGTTCATACTGAGTTGATCTAGTAGAATGGTTGGGAAGTCATAAAAATAGTGACTGAGTTGGTCACATCTCTCACATGGTTTTTCAAGGTCATTAAAACTATTCTATAATTTTTGAATAATTTATTATGTTTTCATTGGATATCTATTAATGAGTTGGTTGAATCACATAAAATATAGATACTATATTATATAAAATTAAATAAATACTAGTAATTTTTTAAAAAATTTATTTTCTTGTTTCAAAATCATTTATAGATCCAATAAAATCTATAAAAAACATTTTACTATAAAAATGAATTCTTGTCATCTAGATGATTGAAACATTTCTTCATTATTTTTCCAATAAATTAATTTCATTTATTTGATATAAAATTTTGGAAGAAATATAAAATTTTCTACACAAAAATTTACTTCATTGTAGTCATTTTTTGAATAATCTATTCAATATATTATTTAATAAATGTTTATATTGTTTGAATTTAAAGATTCTAAGATTCAATTTTTTTTCCAAAAACATATCTCCCATTTACTATATCATTAATTGAGAATTTACACCAAATGTTCCTGGTAAATTTTCTCTCTATGCATGTTTCTTTTATATTTTCATGAGACTAATTTTTTTTAACTTTGTCAAACATTATAAATTTAGGTGTGGATGTTTAATCTAAGCTAGTCCAATTAATTTTATAAACTAAATATTTTCAGTTGAACTAGTTCAATATCATTCCCATTTTCCTTCACTTTTTCAACCATAATAATTTTAAAATTCATCAGAACTTTATTTATCTTTTTTGAATCTTCCACCACTTTTAGTAACCTTGAAATTTCTTCATTATATATAGATTATGTGCTAATAGATGAATGTTTATCCTGTTTTTGATTTTATTATTTTTTTAAAAAATTTTGTTATTTGGAAGACACTACCATTAAAAACTCTTTAGGAGGATTTTTATTTTTGGCTTATTGTTCACTCCCACTATGACTACTTTAATAAAAAGTGTTATTTTATTCATTCACCATAGAAATATGTAAATTTTCATTATAATACTAGATGTATCAACATATTCTTCTTTATCACATTATTATATAAATCAAAAAATATAAAAACTAATTCTTTTTATATTCGGATAAATTATTGAAGTTCCCATTAAAAAGACACTTTTACTGGTTTCTATCTTATTTAAGAATATTTTTGTTTTTTAATCTTCAACTTCATTGTATTATTTCATCAATTAATTTTGGATAGATTTTTATAAACTGTCAAATAGTATTATAGTTGAATAATTTTCGCGGGAGATTAACCTTTCACATTACCATGTCACTTCTTTATTTTTCTAAAATTATTGATAAACCATTTTAAATCTACACATCCATTTTTCTTTTGAGTAAAAATAAAATTCATTATCATTATTTAATCCAATATTTATTAATCCTTCTTGTTTTCATTAATGATAATTTATTTTTTAGAATTTTACATATTATTTATTATCATGTCTTACCCCATCTTACGGTCTGTGAGAATACTATTAGAATCATCATGATGATGTTTACATAGATCTATCACTTAATTGTTTGAGACTTTAGTATCTAGCATATCTATAATGATGTATATTATATTCTAAATAATAGTAATATCAATTAATATTTCACCAAAACTCTTCACTATTATCAATATTTTATTATGTATATTAAATATTTCAACCACATATAAATCATTACATAAGAGCATATCATCATATTTTAATTTCAAAATTTGAATATTTTCTCTATTAAATAATGTATTTACTCCCCTATTTGATGGTATTGTCGGGAAAAACAATTGATAGAATGAATATGAATAATTTTGTAAATAAATAGAGAAAAATGTCCAATATAATAGATAAAAGTTAAGGATACATATGATCATTCCAAATTTTGTAATTAATCTCATAAAACATGGGTTTCCCCTACTTTTTATGTGGATAATGTTATCCATAATATTTCACAAAAAATTACATGGTTGAATTTAAAAATTGAGAGAACCATCTTTTATTCAACCTATAAATTGAAGTGAGATAATGAAGGGAAGCTAGTATATTGATTCATATTGAATAATTTTAAATTGGAATAGATAAATAAATTTTAGTGGGGGAATAAATCAATGATTTATATTTTAATATGATTCCTATTAGAAACCCATGACTACCTATTAGAGTGATTTTGATTCATCATTAAACACACATGTTAACACACATAACAGTGGAAAACGGATTTTAATGAGATTGGTTTATCTATGTACTTATATGTAGGATGTATTTATATACATGTTCCACATTATTATAATGATTTATAAAATGTTTAACTAATATGTTAATTTTCAACATCAATATTTCAATCACATTTTCACTATGTTACTTTTTTCTCCTTAAATTTCCTTTTCACTAATGTATTTTTCTTCCACTTTTGACATGTGAACAACAATAATGAATAATATAATTTTATTATTAATTTATCATTTATTTCTCTTAAAAATAGATATATAATATCATTGGTCTGTATTACTCCACCATTCTTTATTTTTCAAAACACTTCTACATATAATTTTCTTCCATTTAATATTCACAGGATTAGTGATAATATTATTTCCAAAATTATATGTTGAAACTTCCCATAAATTATAGATATATGAAAATTATAGTAAACTGATTCCTAATAATGAGAAGTATTAAAATTTTAAAATAATTTAAAAAAGAAAATAAAAATCACCATAAATAATTACTTAGAACAAAATATGTGCTATTTTCTTAATTTCCATCCACAAAAGTATCACCTAATTTAGTAGAAAAATATCTCATAAAGTGTTTAACAATTCAATAAAAAATATCTATATAGGTCATCACTATGCTATTTTTGAAACACATATGATGTTTTGGACTCTATAATATTTTTATCCGTATAAGGTTTTTCTAAAAAAAATTCATGATCTCTAATGTTTATAAAGTATAGAGATATAAAATTAATCTTACATTAACTCTATAAAATCACTGATGTATATATTACTCTTCAATTAACTATGTGATCTTAAGGGAACCATATTATTACTAGGTAAAATTATGATTAAAAGGGAACTACATGTTCATATTCCATAAACTCTACAATTCATTATATATCAACATATAATATTATTAATAATTTCAAAAAAAATTATTCTTTCATCAAATTTATAAATCTATTATGATTTAATTTTTACAAATGGTTAAACAATATAAATTTTATACTAAACACTATGGACATTATTTATCCAAAAATGATGAAATATATATAATATACATGGTTCATAACATTTTCATTTATCTCATTTTGTTACAATAATGCAAAAAAAATTACCACATAAAAGGAAATTCCAAACAATGTTTATAACAATGAATATCAACCCGAAAAGTATTCAAACATTCTAATTTCCATTACCTTACCCAATAAACATAATATTATACGATTTTCAATATGATTTATATAATAATCAATTAAATTAATTAAAAATAATATATTCAATTCATAATTCTCATTCTAAATACATATATTAAACATTCTATTGGATCCCTTTTTTATTATCAAAAGACAATATATTAAAAAAGGTATCAATGTCCATTTGTCTAAAAATTCTATTGGTAATAATACACCTATAGGAAATCATAATACCCACAATATATAAACTACCATGCTTCTAGAGGACTCCGTACTCTTCCTTGTGGAAGGGGAAAAATGGAATCCCAATATCGACTACCTTGTTGTAGCATGCACCCTATGACAGAACCCCTAAAAATCAATGAAAAATTATAGCTTTATTCATCATGGAAAAACTATGGCTATGAAACATCTTATTCATAGAAAAAAATCATAACCCCGAACATATATTACATTTATTTCAATAATAGATATAACAGTTCCCACATATATGAACATATATATATATCAATATATAATAATATACATCATTCTTTCTTGGACCATATGTAACTCGATAATAAGGTAAATCAACCAAATATTTTGGAATATTGTTACTCCAAAAAAAGTATTATTCTAATAAACCCTATAAAACCCCTTAAATATAGAATCATTCCTCATTAATCTGAATATAGTTGAAGAATGACCGCTCACCAAGAAAAAAATATATCGATCAGAGGATTTATGTACCTCTATTTTGGTCACCCACATGCCATATTATAGTATATTTCCATACAACTATTTTACCAAAAGGGGGAACTACACCTCATTGTTGTATAAATAACAAAACAGTCCAATAAAAAGTCATATATATTTGGAGAATCCAAATCATGATATTTAGTGTTGTACAAACTCAAATTAAATAATGGAAGCTAATACATTGTCGATGAAAGATTAAATAAGGTATTATGTACCCCATATATATATTGATCTTCATATTATTACCACTAAAGATTTAGTGAAATGATAAGACTATGATTGATGCTTTGTATAGACCCTCTCCCTTACCACCACTATAAGCTCTTGCAGATATTCGGTGAGATTAATTTACTAACCATATATATCTCAAGTAAACCTCCAAGGCCGATATATATTAATAGTTGAATATGAATACCCCAATTTGTGTTATAAGGAACATATTTTAAAACCTTAATCATTAATCATTTGTTAATAAATGAATCAATATATGTTATTTTTTGATTTATAAGTCACATAAATGTACTTGTTGTTATGAGGGAACCCAAGAAGAATTAATCTCATGTTTCTGAATATGTAATAATTTCACCAACCATTGATAAAAATAGTATATGAGAATAATTTTCTAAGGAGTATGGAAATCTAAAAAATATTTATGGGGTGGATTCCCTATAATCATTATGGATGAAGTGTAGTTATAACACAATGTGAACATATTGGTCGAACCCCATAATCTTTTATATTGACCTATAATTATATAGATGCTCATAGTCCATCATTAACATCCTTAGGGGGATAAATAATATTTTTCTGTAACTTTCCCTGTGCAAATATTCTCAAAATGGATTAATCACTTGACAAATCCAATAATTGTATTATTTATTTTAATGATGAAAAATGATCATATTGGGCTATAGAATAACCTCGAGGTGCAACACATAAATCTTTAATGCGGTGACAATATTAACCCCAGAAATGTGTACTACTCATGAAGGGTAGGTGAAACATGAGAATGTAACACCATACGTGAAAATCTCACAAGGGGTTGTGGGTGGGGGAGTCTTGGTCCTTTTGGATGATGCCTATAAAATGAAACATGGTCCTTTCCAATGGGGAGGTTCTGAATTTTAAACCAATCATTGGGTTACACCTCTATACTCATCCATATGGTTGTGATGCTAAAGGGTATAATTTGTCTTTGGGACTAGTTCATTTTCCCTTTAAGCCTTCCAAGAGTGGGCCTTCATAACTAGTTATCAATGGTTAGGCAACACGACTCACCCATCATCATTTCTAGGAGAGTTCACATTATAGGATGTATTATTGGAGTCATATCCATATATATACAGTATTTTCTCATTTTATTACTTCTATATATATATATATTCTTTTCACATTACGATTGTGATATGCCGCTAGCTTCAGTTCAATCAAAAAATGTGAGTGGGTGGAGGTAATCACTATGTTTAACATTTTAAATATTTAATGCCTTTCCACTTTTTCATCAACACCAAATATTGTTTATGTGACTGACAAAAAAATATCATCACATCATTCACAAGAAAATATGGATATGTAGGAATGTAAACAACAATGTACATCAAAATATTAATGTGTTTCTCCTACATTATATAGTGGTCATTATTCCACATAAACCAGGATTTTATTTTATAATAAATATGAATCAAAATTGGGGTTACATACCAAATCCAATATTCATAGAACAGACTAGGTTACATCTATGTTCCAACATTCTATTATCATACACTAGAACCAACCGTATATTGATCTTTAAATATTAGATATAGATGGATCCTAGAAATTATGATCAGTTTGAATTATTCATTTTTTTAATACTAGTTTGATATAATATCCATGGCCAATCCTCCATAAATCATCATAGTTTCCTCTTATATGCAACTATCACTTTGGTCCATGTCACTAACTCTCAACTATACGAACCCCAATAAATTATTTCCATTTGTCTTTTTAACTTATGAACATTAAAAGATAATAATTATATTAATCTTTCCTATATGAACTCTTTCATCTTATTCATGGAAGATGATGATATATCTACACAATGTTTGATATCACATATTTTCATTTCACCCGTCGAATTATTAGTGTTGTAGTAAGACAAATATATGTTTTTTTACCAAAATATAGTATCAGATTTTTCAAAACCCCAACCTTATATTTTCATATTTTTATTTTATATATATATCCAATCAATTGGTCATATAAATATTTTATATATTTTTATTATTAGAATCCCATGATATTTAACAACATTATCTTCTCAAAATTCCCAATAGAATCATATGGGTCTGTACCCATTGATCCATATCCTATTTAATTCCATATACATCTCATGATATATGAATACTATTTATTCAATTATAATATCCTTGTTATTTTCCAAAAATTTCCAAACAACCTCTTATAAATAGTGAATATAGATTTATCAAAATAAATCCTCATATTTTGATCCTTATAATTAATTATAAATCATTAAATTTGAAATCCATGATTTTTTAAGCAATGATATTCTCAATTTTAATATCATTTATTTATCTATATAACATAATTTTTTATTATGTTTAAGCTTTAACAAAATGCACACATCATTAGTTCGTGAATTCATGCACACATGTTGTAAACTTTTTCATTGTATGTGTCTTACCCATTATTCAAAAATCAACCTCTCGAAACATTCTCGATAATATCTTAAGATTTAATCATGCATCTATCAAAAATATTTTGATATTAATGAATTAAATAGTATCTCAACATCATCAAATTTATGTTTCCCTAATAATTTTATTTCAATAAATCAAATATATTTTTAAATTTAAAATACTTATATATTATTAAAAGTCTCTTATATTTTATAAGGATTGTCTCAAAAAAATTACTTATAATCAAGAATTAATTATTTATAATACTAAATACCTTCCACATTATCAAGGAAATATTAAATATGATCCATTGAATAATACATATCATCAATAATATCATATATATCATATATGCTTTGATACATATTCAAATTTCACACAACATCTTCTTACATAAAATAGAATAAATATTAAATTTATAATTCTTTTGTATGTTCATAAAAATAATAAATATCATAATATAGTATTTTATTTTCAAAATATCACTATGAAACTCAAAAAACATATTATATATTCATTGATATATGTTAAATTTCCCCAAGAAAAACATATGAACCATCTTGAACATGTTACATATCATTATATAGCACCCAATTTACCTTATTCATAATCCACATAGTGTTATATATTAAAATGTACTCTTATAAAATTCTTATATTATGTTTTATAAAAAAACCTATATATTATTTTTTTCAATTATTCATCTTCATCTCATACCTTCTAAATGTATGCTCCAGAGTATCATAAAATTTTTATTAGGAATCTCCAGCCACTACATTTTATATTGAGAAAACATAAATGGATTTTGTTTAATATTATGTCGTTTATAATTTTATTCAAATTCATTTCAAAATATAAACAATTTGAATTATCTCCCATTGTATTTTTTTAAATTTATACTATATAAGTTTCATTATCTCTTCATAGACCTCATCATCATCTATATAACTTCTCTAGGAGGAATGTTTCCTGAGTAATAATCACATTGATAGTTCCTCACAAACTAAGTACTCAACACCTCATGAATGAGGTTACCTATTCCCATTCCATATGTGAACGTATCTATAATGACATATCTATGTAAATAATATCATATATTCTCATTTAAAACATTTATATGATGAAAAATCACTTTCAAATCCTAAATAACATCATCCAATGTGTTCATAAAACCATATCTCACCTGAAAAACTCATCATGTAATAAAACACTATTTTCATAATTAATCTATAGATTCTAATAATGTATTCATTGACCTTTATAACTCCTTATTAAATAATATCTCAACAACGGTTAACATCCTAAAATTTTTAATACAGATATTACACATTGCTAAATTGTTGAACAATCATTAATTTATATTTGTTATCAATAATCATATACAAAATTCTTTTAAAATTTTATCAATAATTTTATTCTTTATACCACTTTGTGAAAAAAATATAAGGACACAAAAAAATTATATCATTAATTAACCAACTCTATTCGTATATGACCAATGATTTGTATATAAAATAATGGTTACTAATTAGATACCCAAGACCTGTAATTCACAAACATATAATATTAAATATTTTCTAATGTCCTATGCCATTAATCAATCTAATTTTACCCCTTGACATCATTATTTAATCATGAAAATAAATTATGAAATAATATGTGAACATTTATCCTCAATGAAATATTTAGAAATAATATAGAGTTAATAAATTCCCATATATTGATAACTTCTAGAACAATGTTAAAACATTTTCTCTTAAATGGTCATATTTCAAACTCTTATTCATAAAGGTAATTATTTACTCAATATATAAAAACTCTATGATACCAATTAGTAGGCACAATTACAATATATATGTTGACCTCACCTGTTTTGATAATCTCAATCATGTATTCATATGTGTTGAAAATCCAAATTATGTTTTCATTCTCTATGATATTCTTAAGTATCATTGATCTATACTTTAATTCTTTCAAATCTGTGATCAAACCAATAATAATTTTTAAAATAGTCTTTGGAATATGTTAATCCTCTTTTATCCATGTTCATACAAGTTATAAATTGATTATAACTCAATCGGATGTGTTCTGTATAAAACAGATAAGTAATCTGCCTATAGCTACTGATAAAGAGCTACTGGTAACCAGTCTACCGATAGACATAGTCTACCGACAGACAGCTACCGATAGACTCAACACAGAGCTACCGATGTGCTTATAAATGTAAGCTACTGACTTACAGACAGCTACCGATACAAACATAGAGCTACTGGTGTAAGTATAAATAGCTACCGATGGAATAAGAGTCACCGATGGACGAAGCTACTGACAGACTCACAGCTACCGATACCGTTGCATGGAGCTACCGATGCATGGAGCTACCGATGCATGGAGCTACCGATGCATGAAGCTACCGACGCATGGAGCTACTTACGCATGAAGCTACCGATGCATGGAGCTACCGATAAACAAAGTCACTGATACAAGCATGTACCAACCGACGCATAGAGCCACCGATAGAGTCAAAGAAACTAATGAAATTGAGCTACCGATGTTCAAGCTACCGATGTCCAAGCTACCGATGCTGATTACCGACCGATCACTCGACTCACTGTTTGAATTTCTTTATTTATCTTTATTTAATCTATCTAACGGTCATATCATGTACATTTTAATGATTTGTCAAATATCTGATAAAGGTTGTTGGATGTCAGGAACCCATACCTCGTACCTGCTGAAAAGAAATCTTTTCTGTCCCCTGTTGGGAGAAAAATACGAGAAGACTACGCTGCTCAAATAAGAAGTGAACTAGAGTAGTGTGTGGTGGATGATATATATACCAGAAACACAAGAAGAGAAAGACGAGTTCCATCAAGAACACAGAGAAGCTCATAGACAATCAAGCATACTCGAGAAGTGTTCTGTGCATACAAGAAGAGCACTGAATAACTTCAACCACTACATTGTCACTGTCTGTGAACCTGGAGCACACGACACTCTGTTTCTCAAACAGAAACGAGAAGAGGACTCAGACTCACTTCTAGTCGAATCCAAAGGAGTCCAGAGCTACACTGAAATCACCAGAACCACTTCTAAACTCTACATCTCTTGTTCTGTGATTTATTATTACTCTTTTCGAGCAGTGTGTGTTATATGCTGTATCTAACACATACACTGTCTCCTGTACTCAAACTGAAGGATTTGTAAATCCTTACAAAACTATTTCATTCTTTCTTTCCCACGAATAACAGTGGTAGAGGTCGTGTGTGACCTAGATAGCTGGTTGCTGTTGTACTGTTTCCCACAAAGAACAGTGGTAGAGGTCTTGGACCTGGACAGTTGTAAACTGTTGAACCCCGATCCAGGGTGTGGATCATTTTAATATAAACTTTTGAGAGGACTAAGTCTCGGCTTGAGACTGAACCTCTTGGTTACATCTGTTGTGCCCTCTCTTTCAAAGTTTTATTCCACTGCTAATCACTTTAAAACCAATAATGTTTTTAAAGTTACTTTGATAATTAAACTATCATGTGTTTATGTTAAGTGTAGATCAGTAAGTTAGTTTCAAATGATAATCACACACTCCTGTGTTGATTAACTGGGAATTAATCAATCCCTTGATAATCTGACAGAACCTCTACTTTAATATAAATTCACTACAGTTTAATTTATTATTTTATTTGGGGTTCTTTAAGACACTGTTTTTTAAATACAGAAATTTTAATTGGTACTCAATTCACCCCCCTCATGAGTAAACCACTCTGACAAACACTTGGTATCAGAGGATTGAAAATACCTTCTAACCCTACTCTGCTTTTGAACTGTGATTTTAGTTGTATTTTAAAGTTCTTAAAATTTCTGTTATATATAAATTTTTATCTCTTTAAAATTTTCTCATCATAGACAATAAACTTGAGGGTGCTGATACTAACCGGACACCATTCTTCAATGGAACTAATTATGCTCAGTGGAAACTGAAAATGAAAATCCATCTAGAAAGAATAGGTTTTGATATTTGGACTGCTATTGAATCAGAATACAAAATTCCTACTACTGCTAGATCTACTTGGGATGAACCTATAAAGACTGCTTACAATAACAACTGTAAATCTATGAATGCATTGTACTGTGCTCTAGGAGATGAAGAGTTTAATATAATTTCTGCTTGTAAAAATGCTTTTGAAATTTGGGATACCTTAGCTGTTTCTCATGAAGGAACAATGAATGTTAAAGAAATGAGATTGAACACTTATACTATCAAGTATGATAATTTTAAAATGAAGCCTGATGAACCCATTTCTGACATGTATCTCAGGTTCAATGAAATTGTCAATACAATGATCTCGCTGGGAAAAGATGTCTCATCGAAGGAACAAATTATGAGAATTTTGAGATGTCTACCTGATAGATGGAGAGGCACATCTGTCTCAATCAGAGAATCATGTGACATTGCTGCTCTACCTGTCAAAGAACTAATTGGAATGCTGATGATGTATGAAGAAGAGCTTAAAGTGAATAAAGTGGAAGAAAATGAACCTCCAAGAAAGTCTGTCGCTTTCAAATCTTCAACTTCAAAGAATAAGGACAAAGAAAAGCTTCAAGCTGTAGTTGAAAGTTCAAGCTGTGAAGACAGTGAAAGTGATTCTGACAGTGATGCTGAGATGGCTCACATTGCTAGAAGATTTAAGAAATTTTATAGGAAAAAGAAGTTCTTCAGAAAAACAAATTATAAGGGTAAGTATGATCACCAAGGCAAATGGAAAAAGGATTGGAAGAAGAATGACAAATCAGATGATGTTGTCTGCTATGAGTGCAAGAGAAAAGGACACATTAAAGCCGACTGTCCAAAGCTGAAGTATAAAAAGAAATATGAATATAAGGAAAATAAGTTTATGAAAGCCATGAAGGCTACTTTGAGTGCTTCAGAAGACAGCACAAGTGAAGCTGAATCTTCAGACTCTGAAAGGAATCGAGCAAACATGTGCTTTATGACAAACACTTCTCAGGTAACTGGTGAAACTCCTGCTTTAAATTATTACTCTGGAGATAATGCAGAATCTGATTCTGATTCTGGAACAATTTCTAAAAATTAATTGTTTGAGTACTATGATATGCTGGAAGAGACATGTAATGAACTTAAGGATAAATACAAGTCATTAAAAAAACAGCATTCTCTCACCACTACAGTTAACACCGAACTTACTATTGAAAAAGAGAAAAATGCTCAACTGTTAAAAGAAAACACTGAACTGAAACTATCTAATGAGCAACTCAAGAAAGACATAGAGAAGTTCACCAATGGCAAAAATACTCTAACAAAGATGCTAGGAAAGAAAATAGCACCTAAATATACTACTGGTATAGGATACCAACCTGGACAAAGGAAAATTGCCAAAACTAGATTCATTTCTAAATCTGGACAGAATGAAGGTAATTCTGGAACTTCATATGCTTCAACCAGTTATATACATAACTATGGATCTAATAAAGTTTATCTTTCAAAGAATGTCAATTCTACAAATTATATGAGACCCATTAGAAAAATATGGGTACCTAAAGTGTTATTGGCTAACCTGTCTGGGCCCAATAAAATCTGGGTACCAAAATTATCTCCCATCTAAATCTGTTTTGTAGGGAACTTGCCTGAAGAACTCCTGTAAAGAGACCTAGTATTTGGACAGTGGATGTTGAAGACATATGTCAGGAGACTTCTCTTGTTTCAAGAGTTTAATAAAAGTTGATGGAGGCTTTGTCACCTTTGGTGATAATTCAAAAGGAAAAATCATCAGCCTAGGCCAGATTGGTAACACTGATTCAATTTTGATCTCTAAAGTTTTATTTGTTGATGGCCTTAAATACAATTTATTAAGTATTTCTCAGTTATGTGATGATGGTTTTCATGTTAAATTTGAAAATGATTCCTGCAAAGTTTTTAATTCAAAGAATGTTTTGGTATTTTCTGCCTTAAGAAATGAAAATGTTTATGCTGTTAATCTGAATTCTTTTGCTAAGCAGAATATTACATGTTTGAATGATTTTCATAAAGAATCTTGTCTATGGAACAGAAGATTGGGACATTGCAACATTCACTAACTTAGACAACTCTCTAGAAAAAACCTAGTTAGAGACCTACCTAAATTAGAATTCCCAAATGATAGAGTGTGTAACCCCTGTCAAAAGGGAAAACAACACAAAGTTTCTTTTAAATCAAAGAAAGAAGTTTCGACTTCTCAACCACTTGAATTGGTTTACATGTATTTTATTGGACCATCAAGAGTTTCTAGTTTAAATGGGAAGCACTATGTTTATGTTCTTGTAGATGACTTTTCTAGATATACTTGGGTATATTTTCTAGCTCACAAAAGTGAAGCTATTCTTCTTTTGTTAAATTCTCTAAATCTGTAGAGAACCTTAGTGGACTTAAGATTAAAAAATTGAGGAGTGATCATTGTCATGAGTTTGAAAATCAATATTTTGAATCTTATTGCTCACACAATGGCTATACTCATAACTTTTCTGCCCCTAGAACACCCCAACAGAATGGTGTAGTACAAAGAAGAAACTGAACCCTTCAAGAAATTGCTAGAACCATGCTCAATGAATATGATCTGCCTATTTATTTTTGGGCTGAAGCTGTAAATACAGCTTGTTATGTCATTAATAGGGTCTTAATCAGACCTGTTCTTAAGAAAACCCCTTATGAATTGTGGAACAATAGAAATCCTAAGGTTAATTACTTTAATGTTTTTGGTTGCAAAGTATTTATTCTAAATACTAAAGATAATCTGGATATGTTTTCTTCCAAAAGTGATGAAGGAATTTTTCTGGGTTACTCTATTTCAAGTAAAGCCTATAGAGTATTCAATAAGAAAACCAAATGTGTGGAAGAATCTGTTCACATCAAATTCGATGAAACTGATTCACATGAGCCTAAAACCTCTCCTGAGAATCTTGAAGAAGATTTGTCTATTCTGGACCTTAATGATAAATCTAAAGAACCTGTTATAAAAGTATCCAGTTCTGGACTTTTTCCAGAATCTGCTTCTGTCGAACACGAACCTATAGATGAACTTGAAATTTCTAGTCCAACCTTTACCAGATCAATGAGGATTCTAAAGAATCATCCTTTAGAAGCTGTTGTTGGTAATCTTGATAGAGGAACACAAACTAGAGCTTCTCTAAGAAACCAGGTTGAACATCAAGCCTTTCATTCACAGCTAGAACCCAAAAATATCAATGATGCTATCAATGATGAATTCTGGGTAATAGCTATGCAGGAAGAATTAAATCAGTTTGAAAGAAACAAAGTCTAGGAATTAGTTGACAGACCTAAGGACACCTTGACAATAGGCACAAAATGGGTTTTTAGAAATAAAGTAGATGAATCTGGAAATATAGTTAGAAACAAAGCTAGACTAGTTGCACAAGGATATAGTCAAGAAGAAGGTATAGACTATGAGGAAACTTTTTCACCTGTAGCTAGACTAGAAGCCATTAGGATCTTACTTGCATATGCTGCACATCTGGATTTCAAGTTATATCAAATGGATGTGAAAAGTGCATTTCTAAATGGTTTTATAATTGATGATGTTTTTGTAGAACAACCACCTGGATTTACTAACCCCCATTTTCCAAATCAATTTTTTAAACTTTCTAAAGCTTTGTATGGTTTAAAACAAGATCCAAGAGCTTGGTATGATAGACTTAACAATTTCCTTATTTCAAAAGGTTTTACTAAATGGATTGCTGATCCAACTCTTTCCATTAAAAGAATTTCTAAAGATGTTTTAGTTGTACAAATATATGTTGATGATATTAATTTTGGATCTTCTAAACACTCTTTATGTACTGATTTTTCAAAAAGTATGCAAAATGAATTTGAAATGAGCATAATGGGAGAGCATAAGTACTTTCTTGGATTTCAAGTATTTCAAAATGAAAATGGTATTATTTTGAATCAAAGTAAATATACAAAGGATCTTTTAAAACGTTTTGGTCTGGATAGTATCAAGGGAAGTGAATCTCCTATGAGTACTACCTATAAATTGGATGCAGATGAAACTGGGAAACCAGTTGATCAAACAAATTACAGAGGTATGATTGGTAGTTTACTTTATCTTACTGCTAGTCGACGTGATATTATGTTTAGTGCGTGTATGTTTGCTAGATTTCAAGCTAATGCAAAAGAATCTCATTTTCTTGCTGTTAAAAGAATTTTTAAATATCTCAAACACACGGTTAACGTAGGTTTGTTTTACCCAAAAGGACAATCCTTTGAGTTAATGAGTTATTCAGATGCTGACTTTGCTGGTTGTAAGTTAGATTGAAAAATCACATCAGGAACATGTCATTTGCTTGGAAAATCCTTAGTTTCTTGGTGTAGTAAGAAACAGAACTCAGTTGCATTATCTACTGCCGAAGTAGAATATATAGCTGCTGGTAGTTGTTGTGCACAAATTCTGTGGATGAAACACACTCTTTTGGACTATGGATATGTTTTTAAACATGTTTCAATCAAGTGTGATAACACCAGTGCAATAAACATCTCTAAGAATCATGTATCTCACTCTAGAACCAAACACATAGATGTAAGACACCATTTCCTAAGAGATCACTATCAAAAAGGTGATATTTCTGTTGAATTTATTGGCACCGAACATCAATTGGCTGATATTTTCACTAAACCTTTAAGTTCGGATAGGATAAGTTACATAAGACACGAATTGGGAATGTTTAATCACTGATGTAAAATTCTCACCGATGTGAAATTTCTCACCGATGTGAAGTCCTCACCGATGTACAACTGTCACCGATTTGTTTTTCTCACCGATGATTAACTCACACCGATGCAATGTTTTAAAACATCTGTCTGCCGCCAAGAATACGAATCATTTTATTTTATTTTATTACCCTATTTTAGTCGTTTATTTGGAATTACTAAATGATAAAACTCAGTCTAAGCCACTTCTTACCTCACCGAGCTCAAAATCTCTCACCCTCAAACCTTAGCTCCCAAATCGGCCAAGAACCCTAAACTCGCGACGGAAAAAAC
This sequence comes from Viscum album, assembly GCA_963277665.1. Lineage (NCBI taxonomy): Eukaryota > Viridiplantae > Streptophyta > Magnoliopsida > Santalales > Viscaceae > Viscum > Viscum album. The sequence goes on from OY728119.1 coordinate 2,085,014,913, forward strand.
TAAGCTTCATATCGTCAGCGATGAAAGTGCAGAACCAAACGCTAAGAAGCAGAAGACACAGCATAAAGCCAGTGTTAGTGAAGTCAGAACTAGATCGGGAAGGCGACCAGTGAATCCTCACTTGGAGAATAGAGACATAGTAATCGAGAAGGAACTGTACGTGGAATGGCTACTGCCTAGCAAATCGTTAGTACTCGAGATTCTGGAGGACCAGAAATGGGTGGATTGTTTTTCGAATAACAATGGCCCATACTACCCGAAGTTGGTAAGACAGTTCTATGAGTTTGTAACCTTTGAGAAGTCTGAGAATGAGAATCGGGTAAGCTCTTGTTTAAATGGAAAAGAGGTGTCTTTTTATTTAGTAGAGTGGGCTGAGAGTTTGAAAGTACCGCATGAAGGTGTCTCTGGGTATGTATCAAGAGCAATGCCACCTAGCAGTGACATCTTTGATTATGAAACCGCCTTAAAAGAGCTGACCGGTAATGGAAATCAAAGGCAAGTGGTTGCTGCTGAAATGGATGGAGAGAATCCATTGCTCTTCAAGTTTGTTCAGCATGTGTTGATACCGAGGCGAGGAGATTTTGAAAATCTGAGATATCAAGATATCTATCTTCTTCATTTGCTAAGACATTGTGTAAAAATCAATCTGTGCAGATTTTTAATGTTTCAAATGGAAGACATGATTGGACCAAAGTCAAAGACTAATGCTTTGTTCTTTGCCAAGATGATTTCAGTAATGATAAAAGTGAAAGGAATAGCTGAGTCTCAGGATGAGACAGTTGTAGTCAAGAATAATTTCTGCATCACCTCGACTGTTTGCAAGTACATGAAAATTAACTGGAACCCATGGAAGGGAGAATGGGTCAGTGATGATTAGAAGATATATGATAGGTTTAATCCTGTGGATCATCCCTCAAGACCAAAGGATATGAGAGATCCGAGTCTGAGACCTGATGAAGAGGAACCTGTTTATAGTGATGAAATAGAAGAAGAAAAAGAAGAAACTCCCATGGATGTTGGAGGAGATCCAGACTTTCCCCCAAGTCCTGTTGCAGAATTGGTCTATTCTAGGAAAGGAAAGGTAGAGGAAATTGTGTCTACTCATGAGGAAGACCAGTCTATACCTCACCAAGAAGAAGAGGAAAAGGAAAATGTATCTGAATCGCATGCTTCTGGTAGTTTAAGTATGAGTCCTTTGATTGGAAACTCAGCTATGCCTGCTGCTGAAGTAGAAAAAGAAACAGAAGAAGCCGTACCTGTATCAGAAGATCTTCTAGATACTGCACCTGTGGAACTTGTAGTAGAAGACTCTGATGAAGAGAATCCAGCACCGAATGCTGTTGTGATACATGAGAATGCACCCATTGAGGGGGAGCATCAATCTGTTCTTGGAAATGTTACAGTAGCTGTTGAGGTTGGAGACTGGGTAGAAGACCCAGGGTTTATAGTCTGTGGATTGGATTATCCGGATTCTGATAATGAGATGTCTGTGAATAGACCGAAGACCAATTATGATCTTGCTTCTGAGTTGTTGCCAGATGATGTGGTCAGATTTCATGATCTGTATAAGGTGAAAGAGGACCTCAAAACCAGTTTTGTTGAAGAAGTGATGTTAATGGAAACCTCTCTTGCATCCTCAATTAATTCAATAATGACTGATTCTGTAGTTAGATTGGCCTCAGAAAGAGGATCTACTGCAGTTGTCTCAAATGATTTTGTCTCTAAATCTGATCTTGAATCCATGAAGAATGAGCTGAAAGAATCATTCAGTGTATCAGTTGCTGAGATGAAGCAAAGATTTTATGAAGAAATGAAAATGTTGGAGAGATCCTTCGAGCTATCTCTGGCTTGTAATTTATCTTCTTTTATGTCTGAGCTTATGGAATAAGTGGAAGAGTGCCAGACTCAGTCTTCTAGGATAGAAGCAGATCTTGAAGCTCTCAAGACATCAGTTGCTGCTTTGGATTTTATATGAGCTCCAAGTCTCAAGCTGACAAGGACCTAGCTTATGTGAAGAGTGTAGTAAGCCAGTTTGTCTCTGTGTTTGAAAGTTTCAAAACCTCAGTGAAGGATCATGTTCAATTGAAAGACACTCAAGTTCAAAGCCTAATCAGTGGTTTGTCTAAGAGTTTCAAAGAAACCGTTTCCTTCTCTCTTGGCCCTCTCTCATCCAAACTATCAGTTGACCTGAATCAAGTTCGAGCAATGTTAAAGGAGGAGATTGGTTCTATTTCAATCAGTGGCTCTGTGGACTCATCAGAGTTGAGCCGAGTGGTGCTTTCTACAAGTGATTCTGCCAGAGAAATAATGTAGATTGTTCAAGATTATATGAGAGAAGCCTCTGCCTCTCAGGAAGCCATAAAGAGCAAAGTGGACTACTACTTCACCAAAATTTTCACCAAGCATCAACTCGAACACCACTTCAAGCTGATGTTGGAAAACATGAAGCTACCACCAGTCACTCAAGCTTTCAGAGAACAAGTGAGCAAGCTAAGAGAACTGACTCCTGCCTTAGAGAAATTCATGGAGAACAAAGATGATTTCATCTCTGCTATGGAAAGAGGAGGAGGAATTATTATGGATTTTAGAAATCTGTTGCTGCCCTTCTTGCATGTTGATGCCAGACCAGTCATCATACCTCCTGCTTTGCCTGCTTCTGCCTCAGCTGCTTCCACAGTCCAGCTGACTCCTGCTCAAGCTATTAGAAGCCTCACACCTATGATCACCCAAAGATCTTCAACCTACAGGCCTGACTCTGTGTCAGTGGCCCAGCCTCCTTTGATCTTTTCTGGCATTCCAAAACCATCACATGCATCCTCACCACCCGAGCCTTCTTCTGATCCCAATGGGAAATCTCACGTGGAAGATGAGGATTGATCCAGTGGCCAGGATTTTTGATAGGAATTCCTTTGTATTCTATTTTTTTACTTTTTGACTACTCTAATACAGAAGAACTCTTTTTTACTTCTCATGTTTTATTTGTCTCCTATTAATGCTTTCCCACATTTTGATTATCACAAAGGGGGAGAAACATTTTATGAGAGAATAAGGGGGAGAACAAAATGAGAGAATGAGAAATATTTTCAATGGAGAAAAATAAGGAATAAGGGGAGACACATTACCTTTTTTTTCATTCTTACCTTTGATACCTTATGTCTATTTAGTACTTTATGATTGTTACCTCTGAAAACTTATGTCTATATCATACTATTTCTATTATCTCTGATGCTGTTTTCAATGAAAAAATTGAATTCAATATTATACTCTTTACTATTATATTTTCACTATGTTAAATGCCCATATCATAAATTGTGATTATCAAAAAGGGGGAGATTGTTGACCTCACCTGTTTTGATAATCTCAATCATGTATTCATATGTGTTGAAAATCCCAATTATGTTTTCATTCTCTATGATATTCTTAAGTATCATTGATCTATACTTTAAATATTTCAAATCTGTGATCAAAGCAATAATAATATTTAAAATAGTCTTTGGAATATGTTAATCCTCTTTTATCCATGTTCATAAAAGTTATAAATTGATTCTAACTCAATCGGATGTGTTCTGCATAAAACAGATAAGTAATCTGCCTATAGCTACTGATAAAGAGCTACCGGTATCCAGTCTACCGATAGACTTAGTCTACCGACAAACAGCTACCGATCGACTCAACACAGAGCTACCGATGTGCTTATAAATGTAAGCTACTGACTTACAGACAGCTACCGATACAAACATAGAGCTACCAGTGTAAGTATAAATAGCTACCGATGGAATAAGAGTCACCGATGGACGAAGTTACTGACAGACTCACAGCTACCGATACCGATGCATGGAGCTACCGTTGCATGGATCTACCGATGCATGGAGCTACCGATGCATGGAGCTACCGATGCATGAAGCTACCGACGCATGGAGCTACTGACGCATGAATCTACCGATGCATGGAGCTACCGATAAACAAAGACACCGATACAAGCATGTACCAACCGACGCATAGAGCCACCGATAGAGTCAAAGCAACTAATGAAATTGAGCTACTGATGTTCAAGCTACCGATGTCCAAGCTACCGATGCTGATTACCTACCGATCACTCGACTCACTGTTTGAATTTCTTTATTTATCTTTATTTAATCTATCTAACGGTCATATCATGTACATTTTAATGATTTGTCAAATACCTGATAAAGGTTTTCGGATGTCAGGAACCCGTACCTCGTACCTGCTGAAAAGAAATCTTTTCTGTCCCCTGTTGGGAGAAAAATACGAGAAGACTACGCTGCTCAAATAAGAAGCGAACTAGAGAAGTGCATGGTGGATGATATATATACCAGAAACATAAGAATAGAAAGACGAGTTCCATCAAGAACACAGAGAAGCTCATAGAAAATCAAGCATACTCGAGAAGTGTTCTGTGCATACAAGAAGAGCACTGAATAACTTCAACCACTACATTTTCACTGTCTGTGAACCTGGAGCACACGACACTCTGTTTCTCAAATAGAAACGAGAAGAGGACTCAGACTCACTTCTAGTCGAATCCAAAAGAGTCCAGAGCTACACTGAAATCACCAGAACCACTACTAAACTCTACATCACTTGTTCTGTGATTTATTATTACTCTTTTCGAGCAGTGTGTGTTATCTGATGTATCTAACACATACACTGTCTCCTGTACTCAAACTGAAGGATTTGTAAATCCTTACCAAACTCTTTCATTCTTTCTTTCCCACGAATAACCATGGTAGAGGTCGTGTGTGACCTGGATAGCTGGTTGCTGTTGTACTGTTTCCCACGAAGAACAGTGGTAGAGGTCTTGGACCTGGACAGTTGTAAACTGTTGAACCCCGATCCAGGGTGTGGATCATTTTTATATAAACTTTTGAGAGGACTAAGTCTCGGCTTGAGACTGAACCTCTTGGTTACATCTGTTGTGCCATCTCTTTCAAAGTTTTATTCCGCTGCTAATCACTTTAAAACCAATACTGTTTTTAAAGTTACTTTGATAATTAAACTAGCAAGTGTTTATGTTAAGTGTAGATTAGTAAGTTAGTTTCAAAAGATAATCACACACTCCTGTGTTGATTAACTGGGAATTAATCAATCCCTTGAGAATATGACAGAACCTCTACTTTAATATAAATTCACTACAGTTTAATTTATTATTTTATTTGGGGGTCTTGAAGACACTGGTTTTTAAATACAGAAATTTTAATTGGTACTCAATTCACCCCACTCTTGAGTAAACCACTCCGACCAACAATATATACTTCAATTTTTCTATACATATTTCATAGCATTTTTATCTTCATCATTTATCACCTTGAATACATTCATGAACTTCAATTCCCTATATTAAATTAACAAAAACATTATATACGGGAATAATTTGCGACTCTATAGATCATTAGTTAGAGAAACATGGTTATGAGTTTCTTATATACAAAGATAAAATATCCTATATAGATATAATTATTTAGAATCTATCCATTCAAGATCCTTATTTTTCCAAATAAGTAATCTTTTTAGAAGCATAATTCACTTTATTATTTCAATAATTTCTTAATATAGAATACCTTATTTTATTTTAGTTATTAATGGGTATTGATTTTTTTTATGAATCATATAATTCATCCAATATATCATTTTATAATGGAACTATGACTAAAAAATTATTAAAATTGTAACCATCAAACACACACATTCCACACATATCCTTAAGGAATCTTGGGTAACCTTCTTTCATTAACCACTCATGATATTTGATCTCTTCTTCATGTTTAACTTTTTTAAAATTGAAACATAATTATTTTTTGATTTTTTATATATTTCATGATATTTTCAATCAGTAAATCCATATTTGTAACACCCATAGATTACAAATTAACACTATAATGTTAGATATTGTATACAACATGCAACACCAATCTTAAAAGACCCATAGATATATTATTTAAATATGAACATTATAACCTAGTAATTGAATTGGATGGGGTAAAATGATTAATTAAATTTTGATATATAAAATTATTTATATAATGTTTATAATAAATATTAAAAAAAAGCTAAATTCGTAATAAAGAATCACAAAATATTTAGTAAAGTAATTTTATTCTTTAGAAATATGTTTTCATCAAAAATGATTTTTATTGATTTTTATGTGTGGATAATATCATTAGTTTCAAACAAATTTAGTAATAATGTTTTATAAGAAGGTATTATTTTTAAATTCAGCATATAAAAATTATATTATGGTGATATTTTCATATTTCTCTGAAAATATTGGTTATTTAGTGAATAGTGAAAATATATTTTTCGTAAATATTTCATTTAATTTCATTAAACATAGAAATTTGTACGCTACTTTTTTTGGTTTTTTTATTAAAGTTATATATGATTAATATTATTTATAATGATATAATTAAATTCAATTTAATCATCAATTTTCATTATATTGTTGTAGATCTAAATTTATTCTTTAAACATTTGTTTATAGAATCTATTTTATGTGAATATTTTTTTCCTTTTTAATTAATAAAAACAACCCCAATCATGGAATTTTTTAATTTAAAATTATATATTATATTAGTATGTACAATAATTAATAATAATATTACGATTGTTACTATTCATAGAGTAAATTTAAAATCATATTTCCAATGAAAAATAATTTTAAGGAAAAACTGCATTTCATCTTGTTTTCTGAGTCTAATTTTATATTAAATTTATCCTTCTATATTAATATAATCATGAAAAATTGATTCCAAATTTTTTACAAAGAGCATCAAAAAAATTGAAATATTCCTTTTATATTTGATGTGATTATGAATAGTACCTATAGTAAGTAATTATCCCCTTGGTAATGGAAAATCAGGTAATTATGGTAAAAATTTATATGGTAAGGACAAAAAATTGACTATAAAACTTTAATATTACATATTATATGAGTATAATTCATTAATTTAATTCCATTTATTGAATAGGAGTCCACTTGTAGTTATATATATTTTATTTTGACCATTATAATATTTATGTTAAAGATAATGACAAAAATGCCACATTATTATTTTTAATAAATATAGTATTTTGTCGTAGGTATAAAAAATACATATGTTTAGTTATAAATATTAATATGAAATATAATCTAATTTTTATCATGGTATTTTATTTATAAATTTTTTTAATGAAATAATTTCTTTAAATGATTTTATAACACAAACACAAAATTTATTCAATTAATAAAAAATTATATAAGTGATTTTAAATAAAAATAAAGTAATATAAACTGGATGAATTGTTATATTCCATGAATTTTATAAAAAAAAGTATCATATTAAAAATTTTTAAATTTTTAAATTTTAACTCCATTAGTTCAATGTTGTTTTCAAAGTAAAATTAGATGAATATTTAAAAAAATCGCATTAATGATATTTTATATTTAATAATATTTTACTAAACAGTTTTATGTTCATAAAAATATTATCATCTAGCATGTTTTTTGTTTATAGTTGAAAATATAAACCATGGTCCATTTATCATCCAATTTGTCTTTTATATTAACTGTCTCGACCTTTAAAGAGTGAAAACATGTTCATCAAGTTAATTTTAAAAAAGGGTTAATACATGTTGAAATAAAGAGATTAAATTTAAAGCCTAATATAAAACTATAAAAATTTATTTTGATGATAATATTTAGACCCATCGTAAACCTATATAATAATTATATCATTTTTCTCTATTACCCAATGAAATTAATTTTTATTAATTTAATATTTTTTTGTAATTCTGAAAGTGCACCTCCCCTTTATATAAAAGTGAATATCCTCTCCTATTTTATTGACCCTTAAAAATACCATTTCATTATAAAATTACTAAAAACTAAATTACATAATTCCTCGAATACATCCTATGGTACATGGTTTTATTAAAAAACCCTCAGAAGAAGGCATTTGGTGTAATCCTAACGGGTTTTTTCGAAGAAGACGAATCATTATTAACTAAGAGTATTTTTTATTTCACCTTCCACCACATTCAAATATTATTAAACCATGATGGTATAATAATATTAACATTCCTATATAATAATATGTTTTATATTAATGGTATACCTTATATCCATGTCATCTTCCATCAAATAGTAAATGAAATTTGCATTCATGTCTTTGGAGAACTACTACCTCGCAAACCAATTTAACTCATTTTAAATCACCATAGCTCATACCTGGTTTAATGGTTGATTTATTATAAATATATATATGTGATATTAATGACATATTATTCATTTTTAAGGATATTATATCATATAATATCATATATTTATATTCATTTAAAAATGAAAACGTCTTTCTGGAATAAGTGTGGACTGCCAACCCCCGAAGTGATGGGATTTTTATTTTATAACCACATCACATGAACTCTATTTATAAGATTATTTAAAAAATTAATATGATATTTATGGTATAGTTTTAAATCCATATATATGAAATAATTCTTATCTTCTTCCCATCATGATCATTAAAAAATAGAAATATTACTCATGTGTACGTAAGGCTTACCATCTTTAGGATAATAACATAGTTCATTTTTCATATCCATATTTCATGTCAGGTTTTAAAAGTATAATTATTATAAAAAAATTAAAATTATTTCATGAATTGTATTTTTTATATGATTTAACAATTACCACTTAACCATAGTCAAAAAACCCAAATCATTTTTGACATATGAGATGAATATCATCAAAACATCTAATGTGAATATAATGGATTAATTAAATAAATATAACATGGTATTAAATAAAATATAATGAATAATAAAATCTAAAATTGTTTATTATAAAAATATATAATTAATATAATTTATTATTATGGATGATAAATAATTTATGTGGTGATTTGGGCCCCTAGTAATTGGTATCACAACTAAACTTCATTCATTATATTATACTTCTATATCATTGACTGAGTTATTCCATGTGTATGTGAGAAAATATCTATGATTCTGTTTTATTTTATTTTCTCTTATTTTAGTATGATTTAAATTTTTTCACATAGTCACATCAATTATTTATTCTCAGTAAAATTACATGGTATTTCTAATGGAATGTTTTATAATCTCATCCATATTTAATATTGTTTCTTTTTATGTCTCTAATATATTGTAACTCTATGTTAAACATAGTATTATATTTTATCCTAGGGTTATTATTGAAATTAATAATTTCTAAAATCATTTTACTTTTTATGTACTTTATGGATCAAAAGATTTTTCTTACAGAAAAATATATTTTATACATGGTCAGTAATATTTTTCATCTATAAAAATATTTTCCTTAAATTGTTTTAAATAATTTGTTTAATATTATCCAATTATTTTTAAGGCAGCTTTACCCCTTTTTGATTTTTTACAAATTTTTTTAGATATAATCTTCTTCTCATATTATTAACAATGTACATTTTTTAATTTTTACCAATAATGAGAAATAATTATTTTTGAAATTAATAAATATTTCAACATCCCAACCGAAACCACTATGTGTGATCTGGAATGTCACATGACTTCGTTCATGAATTTCTGTATAAAATATCCTTCCAAATAGCTTTGAGGATCTATTCCCATTAAGAGGGAGATAATACCCTCAATCAAATTCAATAAAAGAAACAAATAACCAATATAATAAAAATTAGACTACATGTCGAAATTGAAATATGGAATATATGATATAATAATAAAAACAAAAAAAATCCCATGTTTTGGGGTAATAAAATAAAGAATGTATGTAAAATAATTTTCACTAAAAATCTATCCGGTAACATCCATGGTCTCCTACATGAGACACCATTGGGTACCCAATCATACAATAGGCTTACTGGTGTTGATAATGGTAAGCACCCTTCTACCTATTCTTGGCGATTTCTTGGGAGCATGATCATAGGACTGAGCTAAGCCTTGTGATTCTATCTAGAATGATTTTTTATTTTCTATAAATATCTTACCTTTATTGTATATATATTTTTTACACATAATTTGGAAACATTACTAGAGAAATATAACATAAATCGTCATTTTTTTATATGAGGAGGATTTTGGAATTTTTATATAACAGTATTCCACTCTTTACATATTTTTTGGTTAATATACTACCTCCACTATTTTTATATTATTTATTCTACTATGTTACACTATGGTAAGTAGGAATTGTATCCCCAAAAACTCAACCCATGCCCAAAATTCTAGTCAGTAGCCTTTGGTATTTGGGGGGACATTCTTGAGTCCATGTGGCGAACTTTGTGAACCTTTCAATAGCATCTTGGTCATAGACATTACAAAGTTGTATCATACATATTTTCTGGTTTTCTTTAGTATTTGGAGATAATGGAAAAGTGATATGAAGGAATATTGATTTATTAATGAGTTGTCCCCAAGCATAGATAGCCTCTATGAAAAAAATAAGACAAATTTTGTTGAATAAAATTGTTCATTCTAATATTATACTATTATAGTTGATTTGATTATATCATCGACTGATGCACTTGAATTGTGATATTATTATTGAAATTAATTATGTTCTATTTAGTTGTAACACAATGAGATTATGGTGTCGAATATCATGAATCATATTATAATCGTTATAGAATTTACATGCCATGAATTATGCCATGCCATTTAAGACAAATTACCTATTTCATACTGCTTCGATAGGCGTTGTGATATATACACCAGCAATCCTAAATTGTATTTTGGATTTTTTATGGGGTGAAAGAGGTGGAAGCCATACATTGGTTCCTAAGGAGAATGGGCCCTTGTGGATAGGAATTTTGTGAACTATTTGGTTCAACCATTATAAAGTATATGAGATATAATTGAGAATGATATATGAAATGAATTTTGATAATGTGATGTTGAATAGGAAACAAATGAAATAGAAAATTGAGTTTCTTATGGAAGGATAATTGAACAAAACCAACAATAGTTCCGAGAAATTGGTAGAATGTCTTATGTATACATGATCTTTATAACATCCAAACCTAACTCATCGAGTAGGTGGAGTGGTGTGTTCAAATATAGAAAGGCTTGTTCATATCCTGTTTCTATATTTGATCATTTGATCTATTAACTTTGTTAAAAATATCGATATGAGGACATTGTTTGGAATTTTAGAGGAATTCCATCCCAATGAACTCCAGACATACACTAGGAGTATTGAGATGACCACACTCCTAAGGTTTTGGCCCTTCGGCTAATTGTGAATCCTCTAGTTGTGATAGGTGTGGCACTAGTTATTGCACTAGACCCAGGAACTGATACAATGTTCTTTGATGGGTTCTTACTCTCCGTCAAAAACATTATGGGACAACCACAACCTTCCTTAACTATAGAAGAGTTAGGGAGTGAGTTCCAGTAGTAGCATCCACCAACATTTTTTGGGGATGGGGGACTATAAGAGGCAAAGTAATGGCTAGAGTCCGAGTTATCTATCTCCAATCATCTTCAAACACCTCTTGATAGGAGGGTCAATTTCACTATATATATGCTACATGATTTATCAAATAGATTTTTTGATCTTATAACTTATATGGATCATCATCATGAGATATATTTTGGGGATTTAGAAATGTACTTCTAGGACTACATCAACCTTGAGATGTTAAGGGCTAATAGAGCTCATGGGGTTTTTCATATGGATTAGGGTGTGCTTTCTATTATGGTCTAGTCATCCTTTTCTACTATCCTTAAATTATTTTCCCCAATATTGACGGGTAATGAGTTATCAAAATATATGTGATTTTTGGATGACCTCAGGTATGAAATTTTATCATAGGTTAATATCTTTTAGTTATCTACCATTTCTGGGAAAAAGAATCAAGCGCGTATCACATAGCGTAACCTGAGAGAGGTTAGAGCTGCGAGCCAGGATGGGTTATCATTAGGATCTGGTACTACACTAACTAGTAGTAGGAAGTTTCATTTTCAGCTTTATCAGGGCGATACCATTATCTAGAGCTTTTCCATTGGTATCCTGTGAGAAAGGGACTGTATCGACTCCACATTCAAGATCAGGTTCAAAAGCATCTCATAAGGTAGGGAGATAGAGTGCATCATGTTGATCAATCTAAGGTGGTGTTCATGACCATAGTAGTGAAATAACTACTTTGTTGAGATATTTGAGGATATCTGATTAGGATATCAAAGCAGTATCTTAGGGCTCTCGTTATGGACAGATATACACAGTGAAATAGACCCTTTAGAAGAATTATCCAAGAATTTCTACTGTCATAGGTACTAATATAGCATCTTCTACTATAACTTCTGCACTTTTGATACAGTTGAATCTAAATTATTTTTATATGTGACCACAATGGAGACCCTTGGCCTCAATGTATGGAACATTAAATGTGTTATATTGCCCGACACTCTATTGGGGGTTAGAATTGAGTATGTATGTAAATGCAGGGAGTGCCCCATGAGATTGGTATGTTACACATCATTTTGTACCTCTATTTCCTCGAGATTACTGGTTGTGATATCATTCTAGTGATGAACTAGATTTTTCCATTTCAATCCTTCATTGATTTTTATCACAAGATGGTGACTTTCCAATATAGTTAGTTAATATCAAGATGTTAATGGAACACATCGATATAATTTTCTTCTAGTGGTTGATCATTTCATAGATTCTTTCCTATAAAAAATTTAAGGATTTTGTCTATTAAGATAGGTATATTTCTCTGTTGAGTTGGTGTCAGGAACTACACCTGTATCTATTCCTCCTTAGAGGATAGATACTACTGGTTTTCATGATCTTAAGAGTCTATAACCGAATTTATATGAAATGTGTTTAATCCGACAAATATGTAATCTATGGGGTTCTACAATCCTTTTTGAAAAAAAAATGGATGGAACTCTCAGTCTATGTCTGTATTACGAAAAATTGAACCAGATAAAAGTTATGAATTATTATCATTGTCCATAGATAGATGATCTCTTTTAACAACTCTTATGATATATTGTTTTTCAAATATTTATTTGAGATCCAGTTATCATCCTGATAGTGTTAGAGCATTGGCATGCCTTACATAGCCTTTCATAATAGGTATGTTCTATTTGATTATTTTGTTATGTTGTTTGGTATCACAGACGTGCCGATATTCTTCACGGAAGTAATGAAACGAGTGTTCCAGGAAGATATTGATTTGTTTTTGTTGGTTTTCATGGATGATATATTAACGTCTTATTAGAATATACATGACCATAAACATCATATGATCTTTTTGAATACACTAAGAGCGAATTATTATTAGGTTAAGATCAAAATGTTCCTCTTATAAAAGGATCAAATTCACATCATGTGACACATTATATCATAATAAATAGTATTAGTTTACCCATAGAGGGTGATAGATACAGTTTCATGATAATATCCAAAAAAAGTTTTTGAAGTAAGAAGTTTATTGGGTCTATAAAGATATTATGGGCATTTCATATAGGACTTCTAACCATTATAAGCACCAGTGATGGTCCTGGCTATGAATGGTGTGAAGTTAGTATAGTAATATTCCTATGAGAACGAATATTTAGAGTTGAATGAAAGATTCAATTTAGCACCCATAATGATTCTTCCATATCTGGGTAGGACATAAAATGTTTACAATAATGAATCAGGTATTAGGATTGGTGCAGTTATTATATAGGGAGATAGAGATATGAAATTCATGTATTGGAAGTGGAGGAGACATGTGATGAATTACATGACAAAAAAACTTGAGCTAGCTATGGTTGTTCACAAATTGTGTTTTTAGAGACACTATTTACTCGGTGGGATTTCTATGGTGTATAAAGACAAAAAGAATCCTCATGTGCATATTTACATAGCATGATATGAATATGAGGATTCAAAGATAGGCTGAATACCTACATTAATATGATGTCAATATTGAATACATTCCTAGTAATGGAAACACATTTGAAGATGCACTAATCAGGATGAATCATATATAAGATGTTCAACATACCTCTAGGAAGTGGAAACTCATGGATTTGTTACCTGAGATGCAGCTTGTGATGCAGTACGATCAATGACATGCTCATCTATCATCCTTATCTATTTCCTAGACACATCTGTATAAATTAATTATGAGGAAAAAATCAGATTATGGGGTCCTAGCACTACTGGAGAGTGTGTTAGGTTATGATGCTCCACTATGTTAGAGTATAGGTGAGGATGAAATTTTGTGAGTACATGTTCATGTATTGGTTTTAGCAGACATTCACAAGGAGATGATGTGGGAATTTCATGCTTCATCTAGGGCTATTCATCTCAGTGCCACCAAGATTATTGATATTTACATTTCATCTAATAGTGGTCATATATGAAAAGTTATGTAGTTTTTTTCATGAGATTTTCCTCCTATTAACATTTGAAGACAGAAAACAAGTGAGCAGTTGGAATTTTATAGTATCTACCCATTTTCGAGTACAGATTTTATGATGTTGTGATGGATTTTTTGATATGACTATTGTGGTTTAATTTAGGGAATACTATCATATTGGTCATTATTGATAAGTTCAAAATGGTTTGAAATTTCATACCAATCAAGGAAACATTCAATGTTGATGTGATTTGAAGGTTTTATATCAATTATATAGTAAAACATCATGGGTTCCAACATATTATCTTTTTAGATAGGGATTCTCAGTTACATCATGGTTCTAGAAAGGGATCCGTAGATAATTTTATAAAAATGTTATTTTGAGAACAACATTTTACCTCCATACAAATGGACAGTCACATAACATGATTTAGGTGCTAGAGTACATGTTGAAGGCATAATTTTTGGTTTTAATGGGATCTTGGAAAATGCATATACCCCTTGTTGAATTTTCCTACAAAAATAAATTTTAGGATACAATTAATATGGATCTTTTTTGGATTATTATGGAAGGACATGTCAATCACCCATAAGTTTCTTTGATGGAGGAGAGGAAGAAATTCCTGGACCTCATCTTGTTCCAGAATCCACAAAGATTGTTTATTTGATTTAGAAGTAGATGGATACTGGGCAATCACTTCAGAAATCATATGCTGATCACCGTATACAACCACTAGAGATTGATATATGGGATCAATATTTCTCGCATGTCTCACCTGGGATGGGACATAGGAGGATTAGGATACAGGGTAAGCTTTCACTAAGATATGTTAGGTTGTTGAATATTCTAGAGAGATTTGGGCTGATAGCCTATCAATTTTATTTTCCACAGATGTATCGAGCCATGAAAGACTTATTAAATGTTTCTCATCTATGAAACTTTTATTCAAAACTGTCTCATGTCTTTAATTCTCAGGAGGTTGAGTAACATGTAGGTGGGTCCTTTTTAGGATCATCAAATGAATATTGTGGTTCATGGAATTAAGGATCCATATGGATTATCACTTCCTGTATTATGAGTGCTATGATAAAACAATTTTGTACCTGATGGGACCCTGGAGTGGGAGTCTTATGTATGAGCACACCAGCCATTGTGATTATCATGCATTCTTGACCACCCCATAAAAGTAAAATTAGGGAAAATTGCTTTAAGGGGATGTTTGTAAGAAACCAGTACTTATTTGAGAAATAGTTAATTTTTTCCCATCAATTCTTTTTTTATTTGATTTAATTTGGAATTTTATTAAATCCCTTTGAGGTCATAGTGTAAATGGAGGTTTTCATTGCTAGATCAGAGCTCAGAACCCAGGTTATGGGGTCAATTGACCTTGAAAACCGTTGGTAAAAATTGTGCGAGTTGAGATGCATGGACATGAAACAAGGTCTTCAAATTCAATAGTGGTTTTTGGAATATTTTAGGAAAGGTTAATCAAACCATGTGGGTAAATCATGTGAAGGGTCCTTTCATACAAATAACTATGCATGGTTTATAAAAAATTTGTCAAAAATGTTCCTAAATCATGAAACCCTATATTTTGGGTGAAATTGTGATTTTCCCCTAATGAAATTGTTAATACAAAACTAATTTTTTTTCTTTTCCTCCCAAATAGCAACATGTCCCTTTTGGAAACTCTGTCTAAGGACTATTCTAGTGATTATATTTTACTATCTATTAGAAATTCGATTCAAGTCCAAATCATCTTGTTGGATACACATTTGTGAGTTCTCAATTCAATTTTATTCATTAGTAATTCTTTTGGCTATCAACTTCACTATTTAGGTGCAAGATTGGGTGCCTTAATAATAAGATCTTAATTTGTTATTCAGTTCTCTCCCTATCTAAGCCGAATCAGGAGATGATACTAGATGAGCTAGGAACAAAAGTCATATTGTTGGTGGTTCGGGCCATTTATTTAACATTTATGGGTTTATATATTTGTTGGGTTGTACACCCATGTTTCAGGAATCACCCTGAAATAAAATAAAATTAATGAATTTCTAAGAATTCCCTCTGTAATTAAAGGGATTAATTGATAAATGATAGGTGGTGATGAAATTGGAAACGGAACTACCCCATGAGTGAGTTAATTAGTTGAACTAGACCACTATGGGTGGCTCTTAGGAATGGATTCTTTTAGGACCCCCACTCTATTTTCCATTAGATGTTGAATATTAAATTGATAATTCTAATTGAATTTTTTATTGGTAAATATAATTTTAACTAAATGGATAATCAGAAAGGAATTGATGTCACATCCCTAAATTCTTTCCATTCAATAGGTTTTTAAGCCTTTATTTATTCTTTAAATGAAATTTCATGTGAGTAATTTAGAGGATATACTTCTATGTTAAGCCCTTTCTATGAAATAACGTGATTATGAATGAATATACCTTTGTATTCTATGCCCATGATAGATAAAGAGAGACTATTTCATGTAATTGTTTATTTAAGCTGGAGAATCCTGTTATAAATATTTAACAATGTGAATATTTAGAGTTCAAGACTTATATGCTTCTCTCGTGCCCCTATACACATTTTGAGATAAGGTTTTAATTGGAGTGTTCTTGGTATTGAAATTAACATGTTAAAGTTAATTTGATTAAAAGGTCAGAATAATTAAAAACCTTATATTCCTTGGGATCCAAATGGATTAAAATGATAATTCCCTGATTTTTCTCATAAAATATTGAACCTTGTTATGCCCAAGTGACACATGGACTCCAGATACAGACTACTATGGATGGGATTAATGGGTCTAACCATTATATACCATGTGATACGTGGATTCATATGATAATTCGATGGACCGATTCAAAGGGAATTAATCTTATATGAAAAATGTGATACTTGGCCTCCATTGGTGGACATCCAAGGATGGAATCGAGTGGAATAGATGTTATAAAACACCTAGACAATACATGTTTTATTGATAGGATCACTATAGATATTATTCTGGGTTATTCATTTATATTACACCTAGAGTGACACATAGATTTACAACATAGGGATTCCAAGGATGGGATCCAATTATAAATTGAATAAGGAATCAAATGGTTATTATATCATGCCTTCCAAGCCAATGTATAATATTGGATTTATTCTTACCTTACAATTTATGCATGGTCTGTTTTGTATTTATTGAGCATGTTATCACAGGGGACGTTAGGCTACACATTGTGTCTCGAGACATGATATTTACATGAAAATGAATGGTAAATTGAGAATGATTATAATTGAAATAGGCATAACAATTAAATCAAAGAGTTATTAATTATATGAAAATGATAAAGTGAATTGGTTATGAGAAGGGAACTTGGGATTATAAGATGTTTTAATTTGAGTAATTCCATTAATTGTATATTTTTATTACACACTCTTGTTATATATATTCACTGACTATAGGGAAAAAAATGGGTGGTAGCCTAATGGTATTATATATTACATCCTTTTTGGGACAATTTTGGGTACCTCAACAGACTATATAATTGAATTTATTGATAAGGTAATGTGTCAAACAATATTTTCATGATAATTTATTGGGAGTAGAAGCATGAGCCCAAGCTAAGGCTCATTATTCTATCTCTATAGATTTTTTTCATTTTTATAATTTTGTTACATTAATTTTATGTCTTCCTTTTAAACATATTTTTGATTTTTTAGAGATATATGAAATATATCATCATTTTTTACATGAGTAGGTTTTTAGCATTTCTTATACATTATTCGTCCACTTTTTAATTACTTTCATGTTATTATTATACATTCAGTAATTATATATTATTGATTCCACTATGTTACAATCTAGTAATGTTGAAGAGCTTCCCTACGAACTAACCCCAGACCCTCAGTACTTTTTGGTTGCCTCTAGCATTTGGGGTGATTCTATGGATTCCATGTGGCCAACTACGATCGGTGCACCTTTCATTGGTATCCAGGTCCAGTATTTTACAATCTCATGAGAAATATACCTACATTATCACAATGCCATATGGAACATTAGTAATAAGCCAGAAACATCCTCCATGAGAGAACATCGTGAAGTATTTTCCTCATTATATTAAAAATCAAATCCCAATTACATGTCAACCCATGTCCGACACATCCTTATTGAGCGGATAGCCTAAACATTGATCAAATATCACATGTCGACCCATGTCTAGCACATCCCACTTGTATGAATATCCAAATTCATGTGATAAATCCCACCAACTACACTTTTACATGTACATATTGATACATGTTTGGCATATACCTCTCAAATAATTTTCCAAAAAATGTGTCAAATCTAACATGTCTTCCAACATTTTTCACATCTAATAGTATATCTAATGTCAACCTGAATATGTGTCAAATCTAACATTTATACCATGTTAGACAATGTAAAATAATCAATTATAGTACAAAATAATTTTATTTTTACAATAAATATAATGAAAATGAAGGATCAATATCACATCAACTGAACATGAATCTTCAAAATATTTATGAAAATCCATATTCAAGAAACATAAGCATACGTCAAACCCAACACAAAGAAAAATCATGGGATAAATCATCAATAATAGGTATCAAATCCTATAAACACATGCCATAAAATCATTCCAATAGAACATAAATAATTATTCAATAAGTCAATGGATTCCAACTGCTAAACATGCATGCCAGAAATATTGACAATACCTCCTATAAGAAATGCACACAAGTTATTGAAGTCCCAAAATGGGTATAATAACTATTGAAAAATGAGTTTACATATGAGTTTTTTTACATAGAAAAATCATTACATTCATAAAATTTAAATTCAAGGGAAAATTTCTATTCTAAGATATAAATCTAATGGTACTAACAGTGATTTCATCATATATTTATCAGAGAAGATATTAAAGAGAGAAGTTTGGAATAATAATAAAATAAAAACCAAAAAAGAAGAATGGAAATATGGATGAGAGAGATGATCGAAGCTTGAGAGACATGAGGGAGGGACAAGGGTGATGACCCTTATGCACTATGCACCCCCCTTACCACTCCCCTTTATTTACATTTGTTTATTACATTCAATGATTTTTAATTAATTGAGATATTTATTTATTTCTTCTCTTTTGTATTAAATTCTAGCAGGTCACCATATCCTCTTGCAAATTTTCTATCAAAATTCCATTTTTAAAGTTATTAAATATTTAAATATTTATATTGAAAATTCCATGCATATATATGTACACTATATATAGACACACTTAAATATAAATTACACACCTGCACATGTATATATATATGTAACCAACATATATATCGATGCTATATATATACATTCATATATATATAAATACTCCCATGTATATATATATACATATATATTTGTCCCATATATATTAACACAATCCAAAATTATTTTTAAAAAATAATAATACCAATAAGTTGTATTATTTATTAAATTTCTCTCATTAAAATATCAAAAACATTTCAGTAATAAAACAAAATAAAACTAATAATAGTTAGTCCATTTTAATTAATCACACACAACAATTTATTTAGGACAAATTAATAATATCACCATTATTGATATGAGTTCCAATGAAATTATTTACTAGATACATATTATCATTAGAGCACACTTATTGATTACACATGTAATCTCCATTATTTTTCTTCGACATAAATAATAAAAATAATAAATATAATCATAATCATAATAAAAGTATGATTATTATTACTAAATTAAAAAATCGAATGAAACTTATTATTATAACATAAATTTATAAAATAATGAGATAAATTTCTTCACAAAAAAATTTCTCCATTTTTGATAAATTTCATAAACCGATAGAAGGTAATAATAATTTTATATACATATGATTTAACAAACTCTAAACATGTTCAATGATTATATCATACCCAGGGTAAAATGTGAATTTTGGATTAAAAAATGGTCTCATATTTCTAATTTGATACAATTTTTCGGAGATATTATATTATTTAAAAAGACATTGGCTTCACAAGATATAATATATTTAATAATTTTATTCTTTCAATGTTGAGGCATTACATGCCTGAAAATCATATATTAACTCAGTTCCAAACTACAGTAATATTTCTTAAAATATTACAAAGTGTTAATATTAATTCTAAACTTATGTGACAGTTTTAAATGATTGTATGTCATTTAGAATGTGATTTTTTTTAAAAAGCTACATTGTCATATAAAAACAATCATAATAAATATGAAAAATTGGTTTTTATTATTAATATAAATTTAGGATGTTATATTTATCCTTCAATATTAACATTTTTACCCTAAGATGAATCCCTTATATAATGTTTTGAACATCTTCTACCACTAATATCAAATTTCAGACTCCCACTCCCACATCTTTGAGGCGAAATATCTTAATAAGAGTAAAAATAAGGAACATAAATTGACCTTATCCTTTTTATAGGATCGAAGAAGGTTATCATGCAGGAGTATACCCATCAGCCAATGGTTAACCCTCCTTTCACAAACCATTTTATCCATCCCTTTACATTAGTCACATTCACCATTTATATACGAACACTAAAACATGCTCGGTTCAACTAATTAACGAAAAATTGGATATATAAAAACAACATGTCAACGTCGATATATTATTCAAAAAAAATGTATCCCATGAAAATAGAACAATATAATTAATTTAATTATATAACTAATCTTCACCGCAACTACATGTCTATATTCATGGCATGTGAAGCTATATGCCTAGTCATGATGCTTGAACTCACCCAAAATCCTAGAAGGTACATATCAATATCGTTTTCATCACCCAAGGTAAATTTAATCAATTTTAATAACAAAAAAAATAATTTTTTCACATTATTGAAACACAGAGGTATACTATGAATTATTGACCAAACATAGACCTTGTTCCCCCACATGAGTCCCGACCATACTAACTCATATGTATATGATCCCAAATCATGGAAAATGGAAAATAAATGTTACTGAATCCTGATAATTTGATACCATTTTTCATAATCCCAACCCAAACCACCATGTTTGACTCACAATTTGACTTGACCTCCTACACACCTCCCTAAATTCAAGAAGAATCCACCTAGAAGTGAGGGTTTGACTCCTTCAGTGGGAATATTATACCCTCAATTAGAGTGAAAAAGACATAAATTACTAATATAATAATATATATATATATATAATTAAATATGGTATGTATTGATATAATAAACTAATCAAAAAAAGTTCTAATGTTTAGGATATCCATTAAATAAAATATTTTTAAAACATCATGATTATTCTCTATCCAAAAGAATTAGTATTCTACTGCTCCAACTACTAAAATTACCATCAAAAAAACATTTCCATATATATATCCCTATGTATTCTGTCTGAAAGATCGCAGAAATGATCATGTGGGTTGTGATTACATGACTTTGTAGGACCCCACCAATGACCCTCAGAATTAGTTTATAAAATATACTAAAACATTCCTGGAACATTATCATGGTAAAAACATTGAAATAATATATCGCACCTATACCAAATATATGCCAAGTATATGGGGAACAGATCTACTTGGTCAAGCACCATATTGGGGGAAATATGTCTATTTCAAGACAATTCCAGATGGAGCATCAGTAACCATCTAGAGACATTCGCATTAAGTGGATATCCCCTAACATGTGACACATTCCACAGTCAAGGATACTTTAAGTACAATCGAACCCATGTCTGGAGCATTCATCTCTAGTGGATAGTCCAAACATTGGTCAAATATCACATGCTGACACAATTCTAGAAAATCCATCCTATATGGATATCCCCATAAATGTGACATAAACCAAAGACTGCAATAGTGTAAGTATATGGTGACCCATGTCTGGAACATCCTTCCTGACGGATAGTTCCAAACATGTTTCAAATCTCAAAGTCATCCTACATTTACAACATCTAACATTCCATCTAATGTAGAGCAGAACATGCATCACATCTCACATGGTTACCAATTAATCCATTCTTATATACTCAACAACAATAGATATTAATAATATATATATGATACATATAATGGAAATGGAATATCAATATCATGTCAGGTCAAGAACTACTGTGAACATAGTATTCAAATCCATTTTGAAGAAACACAGACACAGGAAAAAGGTCACACAGGAAAATCATTTGATTAAGCATCAAACAGAAGTCTCACATGATACACTCGAATTCTAAGAAATGATTTTAAAATACCAGAAATAAAATATACAATAATGTTAAGGGATTTATAAAACATATCACATGATAAAATTCATGCCAATAAACCGTATAAGAAATTTGGGAAAGTTATGGACTCTATACATTAGGTATAAAGATGATTGATAGAAATTGTTAACATCCATGTTCAATTAGACCAATCAATCATTAAAAAATAAAAAATAAACTTATATGAAAATTTAACTTTTCTAGACAAACCCAACTGTATTGATGACATGAAAACCTGATCCATATCACAGAAGATATCAAAGAGAGATGTTTGGAATAATAATAATGTAAAATAAGAATGAATTATAGAGGGAGGAATGAGAGAGAAGAAATGAGTGTGGGAGACTTTAGAGAGGTTGTGGGGAATTAGATCCCCTATTCACAATACACTTCCCCTTTTTTATTTCCTTCATTAATTTTTTCGTAATTTATTTATTTATTTTTTCCCTTTGTTTCATATAAATGGAAGTGTATCCCCATAACCTCATTCACATTTTCATTCTAAATTCATTTTTTAATCATATTAAGTCTTCCATTAATTATTTTAAAATTCTATCCATTATATATAGACACACCCTCATATAAATACATAGACCTGTATATATATTTGAATATAATTAACACATATATATACATGTTATATATATATATATATATTTATACAGACAATTGTATATAGATATATACATCCTCACATGTATATATAAACACACCAATGTTATTTTTCAAAAATATTAATAACCATTAATTTTATTATCTTTGAAATTTCTCCCATAAAAATAAGATTAAATATTTCTGAAATAAAAATCCATTAAAAACTAATAATATTTAATATATTTTATTAATCATATAAGACAATTTATTTAAAACAGTTTATTAATTTCACCATTATTACCTTGACAACCATAAAAAATATTCACCGAATAAATATTTTCATAGTAACAAAGATATAAATTATAGATGTTATTTTTATTCATATTCTTTGATACAAACAATAATAAAAATAATAAAATTAATAAAATTATTATTTTTAACTTCCCAAAAAATATTATAATGCCGATTAATTTTAGTCGTTCATTTTATTAATTACTTTTTCAACTTTTTATTTCTAATATATATTCTCCATTTTTAATTATTTTCATAAATTGGTAATATGTAAAATGAATTAATATTACATGCAATTTACCGTAACACATAACGTGTGCATATATTTATTCACACCTAGTGTAAAACTAACACTATCAATTTAGTTTTTTTCTCATATTTTCCATTTGAGACACCATTATGAAGATAATATGTTATTTCAGAAACCATTGGGCATACATTATATAATATAATTTATATTTTTATTCTTTCAATGAAGATGATCTATAGGCCACAAAATCTCGTATTAACTCAACACCTAACATTGAATATATTTCATATAATCTTGCAAATTGTTAAAATATATTATACCATTAAATAAAGTATTTAAATAATTTATATTATTTATAATTGGTTTTTTATTGAAATATTACATTTTCAGCAAAAATATACTAATAACATAAAAATAGGCTTTTATTATCAATTAAAACTGAGGATATTACAGAAATAAATTGATTTTTTTCTAAATCATGACTAAAAATTGCATTGAAGATTTATTTAAAACTTTTCATGATTATTTTTAATGAAATTTTTTTATAATATCAAAAAAAAATATTTTAAATGTTTATTTAAAAAAGAAAATGGTATTTTCTTCAATATTGGTTTGATGATATTTTTGTGGTATTTATATTTATCAACAAAAACCCATATATTCTGTACTAGGGATATTTTATAATAATACCACGCTTATTATTTCTCTAAATGTTTTATGATTAGTTTGAATGGAAAATGTATGGAAATTTTTTATTCTATTTCTTCATAGAAATATGGTTTTCAATAAGGAATATAAATTATGATTAATTGTTTATTTATATGAATTGGAATTATTATATGATTTGTGGGTCCCATAATAACATATCCCTATGATGCATCGGTATTTATATGGAAAATAATAGTTGAAGAATTTGGTTGAGTCCTTACCCATTTATGATAGATGTCATGGAATGGTCTCATAATGGAAACTATTGATTTTCAGAATTATGAATTCCAACATTATTAAATTAGTTATTGAATTCCATGTGATAATATGATTAGTTAATATATCCATGGGTATGATTCAACCACTTGTGATTATTTTTATGACATCATTTGATCCTCATTTACTCTTTCAATATTATTCTCTATGATATATTTATTTATTAAAAATTATGTGTTTTAGTTATATACATTGTCATATTGATTATTCCTTATTTAGTCATTATTTATTTCAAACTACATAACCATTATTGATTATATAAGATCACAATTATTTTGAATAATTTACCCCTGATATGAAGAAAGAATTTTTTAATATGTTTAGGGATTTCTCATACTTACATTGACTATGTTTTTTATTTTATATTTTCAAATTTAATATGAGATTCATGTATGTATGTAGTTTTCCTTAACAGATAAACTATTTATCCCTTTGGGATTTTATCTTTGGTATCTATTACCAATGCAATAATGTAAACATGGGCTCTAGGTTATTTTAGTTAAGGTATTTTTTGTTTGTATAAGATAAAGATTATTTGAAATCTTGGGAACTTGATTTAAGATAACATAGATTATTGAACATAACCCTATTATTTAATTTGGGGAAAATTAAAATTATATATTAATATCATAAAATTTTGTTAAGGTATAGATTATATGTTTTTCTTATAAATACATCCATATCCTGATACTACAATTGGACATGGTTTTATAATATATTCATCATGTTGTAACAAAAATGAAATGAGTTTTCCAAGTATATATTGGCTATCATTATCGTGCACAATGAGTGTTACATTATTGTTAACTGGGGTATACACACTCCTGAGATAGTATTGGGTTAATTAACATTTTCTCTATAGAAAATAAAGATTAATTAATGAATAAAACCTATTGAAACCTATAATATTCTATAATGGAATTTAGATAAACCTAAAGTATCTTGGGATGAGAAGTTTATGTTTAATAATACATTTAACAACATACATACTCCTTTAGAGCTTTATGTGAAAGGATTTTAAGATGATTATTGATATTTTAGGAGATATTTATGTAATAAAACCACTGGATTAATATGTGTTTTAATGAAAAATTCATTTAAGAAATTTTTTTATTTAACTAAAAAAAGTTTAATTGAATTGATAATTTTAGGGTTAACATGATCATTGATGTTAATGTAATAATAAAAAATTAACATTATTTATTTTGTTTATATAATAATATGTATTGAAAACCATAGTAGTTAAGAATTTATTTGATTATTAATATTATTTTTTAAAGATTTCATCATATTATTGGGAACTTTTTTGAATTTAAAATAATTTATTTTAAGAAAAAATACATCCCTAGTTGGTAAACAACCTATCACATCTTACAAGGTTACTGGGATTAAACCCATAGTAGAGGGGAAAGATGGGTGTATCTCCTACCACAGGCCTATGTGACATCCTTGTTAATATGAAATTGTTTTTAATCAAAAAATTTGATTGATAAATTTTATTTTCATATTAGGAAACATATTATCATATAAATTTTTTTTATCATTTATGATTTTAACGTTATTAATGATATTTTAGAAGATGTTTTATTAGGTTTAGTTATATATATATATATAACCATTTGGTTTAATGTAATGTATTATTTTTTAAAACTATTATTACATAATTGGATGGGTAAGAAGAAAAGTATGAGAAGAACATTGAGGTTAAAACATTCTATAATGATGAGGTTATTTTGGTTCATTGGTATTAAGTGTTATTTATTTTTTCAAACAATCTATGTTATGAAAATTTTGTTACTGTGGAAATCATGAAGTAAAATGTATTAATTCATAGTGTAAATAATTATAGATTAGTGATTTCATCTTACCATGTGTTAACCATTTCAATTTTGATTAAAATTCAAAGACCAGAGGAATTAAATTTTATTATGTTGTGGATTATATGATCTAAAAAATAACAATTTTACTGCTTCAGACAAAAAAATTCATTTTGGAAATTTATTTTTTGGATTAATCAATGATGTGGAAATTGATAGAAGCACAACCGAAGATTGAAATTTTTATAATCAAATAAAATAATATAAATTAGTTATATATTGTTATATTACCTATCATCATAGTGATGTTATCCATAAAATTTGGGAAAATTATTTTGAAATAAAAATGTTATTCATTTACCATAATTTTTGATCAATCAGTGTTCTTTTCACCTATTACAGATTTTCAACCATGTGTTCATCAACATTATCCCGACCATTTTCTCTATGACTATATATTAGCCCTTGGGAATTTTTTCCCTCTAATCCTATTTTTTCAACTCCCATTAATTTTCATCTATATTCAAGATAAAGTTTGTGTTATTTAAGAATACCTTCATATTTACATTTCCCACTTTTTAAGAGGAAGTATTATTAACTCTTTTAGAGTATGGGTTTTTCAGAAATTTATTTTTATATGTCAACCCCTTGATTTTTAGCATAATATTAAAGTATGTTGATGAAATTTATTTAATGTGGGTAGAATGTAACAAACATATATTTTGAAACAATAACATTATAATACATACTATGTATGCCACAGAACATTAATATTAAGCCACCCATCAAAAATATTCATTAAATATGTCCATTATAACACATTAATTTAATTTATGGTTATAAATATGACTTTATTCATTATGTTATATTTATAAATGTCTTAGTCTATATAAATATACTGATAAATTCTTATTAAATAATCACTCAATTTATTGTATATTCATTTTATTTATAAAAATTGCATTCTTCAAAATTGATTTTTATTGCCACTTATGCATGGATAATATAATTAAATTATTAAAACATCGATAATGCTAATTTATAATAATGATATATTTTTTATGTATTTTAGTCAAAATTATATTTGGTTGAAATTTTTGTATTTTCAGAAAAGTTTGGGTTTTCAATGAATAGTTAGAAATATCAATTTCTTAAAATTAGAAATTTTATTTCCTATAATCAATTAACTTAAAGTAATATTACATTTTTAATTTATAAATATTGTGATATATGAATCATTTTATTTATAATAAAATAATTAACTTCATTTTAAACATTAATTTATAAGATTTTGGTTTAAATCTTTTTATATGATTAAAAAAATTATTTTCTTAAAACTACAATTAAGTGAATAATTTTTTTAAATTTTCAATAATTAAAATAAACCCTAATGGGGAATTATATATATATATATATAAATAATTTCTATATATATTAATTTAAATTTATATATATAATATAAGTATTCATAAACATAATGGAAAATATTTTTTTCCTTGAAAAATGAATTTTTCTGCAGATATTTTTTCATCACATATTGGGAGTCTACATTTGAATTAAATTCATCCAATTCCATGAATTTTATCTTGAAAAAGGATTCCATATTAGGAATCCGAGGGTAAAAATTTGATAAATTTGACCACTTTATTTTTATTCCTTACAAAATCTTTCTATAGTAAAACTTATCACCATGATTATGGTAAATCTTGAAATTAAAGTTAAAACATTTTTGATAAGAAAAAAATATACACTAAAGCTTGTCTTTATCCAATATTATGAGTTTAATTTTGGAATTTTAATCCATGACTAGAGTATATGCCTACTAGGTACCATATCTGGTTACTTTTTACCTTTTCATATTTAACCACAAGATAAAAATAAGATGTCACTTTATTTCTTTCAATAACTGTAATATATTTTGAAATGGATAAAAATAATTATGTTCATTTTTAAATATTAATTTTTAATGTTATTTTTTTATATTATTAAAATATTAATAATTTTTAGTAATGAAATAATTAAATTAAATTCTTATGCAACATTGATAGATTATTTAATCTTTGAAAAGAGAAAAAAATTAAATATTTTAAAAAATTTAAAAGTAATATAAAATCAATGAATTATTTTGATTTATGAATTTAGTATATAAATATGAAATTTTATTGATTATTAAAGGATAATATTCAGATTACATTTTTTCAATTTGATTTTAATCTCGAATTAATTGATAAGTTCCAAAAATGACAGTAATAATTTTTTATAAAACAAATATATTATTAAGGTACTTAAAATTACTAAAAAATGTTGTCTTTGGAAAATTGGTTGGGATATAATTGAAAACAGTTATCATGGTCCATTTATTAGCCAATTTGTTTTTTATAGTATATATCATGACACTTAAATAGTAAAAAAAATTTCGACACAGTAGTTGTCAAAAAATGTTCACCAAGGGAAAAACAAAGAGATAATGATTAAAACCTAACCTAGATATTTCCAAATATTATTGGATTATATTATTTAGACCCTTATTAATGATATATTATAATTATATAATTTTCAATGATTTTATATGATAATTAATTTATATTAATTTACTTTTATAATAAATTTTGAAAGTGCCTCTCCCATCACTTATAAAAGGCTACCATCTATTACATTTTACTCATACTTTAAAATCATTTTTATATGATAATCCCTACAAAAATAAATTCTATACATTAATTCCCATGTCATATATACATTATTTTGATTATAAGTCCTTATAATGCTTTTACTCTATACCTAAAAAGGTTTTCTGAAGAAGGTGTATCATTCTTAACCAAGTGTTTTTTATTTATTTTTACACCAAATACCAATCTTATTAAAACATTTTGATATAGTAAAGTCATAATATTATATATAATAATTTATTGTATAAATTATGTAAATAAAATCGTTATCTTCATAATTTTAATTGTGAAGTGAAACTATCTTTCATGTGTATGGAGAACTACAGCCTCACGAACTGATGTATTTAATTTTCCATCACCATTATTCACAACTAGTTTTACTGATAGATTTAATCTATATATATATATATATAATATTTTATTCATGTAATATTTATCATTATTTAAATATAATATATCATGTAATTTATTAACCATCCATTTTTTTGAAATTGATAATGATGTTCTTCTATATGTGTGGATTATGACTTCGATGGAGTTAAGTGAATAATTTTTAATAACCACTACACATGACTACTATATAAAAGTTTATTAAAATAAACAATATGATATTTATATTATTATGATATTTATGGAAAGATAAATTAATACTTAATTTCATTCTATAATGATATTTGAAAAATTAAATCTTACCCTTATGTATATATGACTTACGGTCTCTATGATTGTAACATAGTTCATTTTTTCACAACCATATTACAAGGATGGTTTTAAAGTTATAATATATTTATACGAATTATGATTTTACATCATTATTATTTTGGAATAGATTTAAAAATGATCTATTTTATCATATTTGAAATATAAAAGTCATTTATGACATTTAAACTGAATACTATCAAAATGTTCAACATGAAATTAATTAAAAAAATTAACTATGTAAAAGAAAAATAGTATTTACCATGTAAATAATTATATTAAGTTTATTATTAAATATGTAATAAAAATTAATTGATGATTCTAACATGTGATAAAGGGTTTATTATGTCAATTTTTATTCATTAGTTCGTACTTCAACTACATTTATTGTGTTATTCCATGGATATGTGTGAAATTACCTATGATTTTATTATTTTATATTTTTCATTTTTAGGTGGATTTTATTTTTTCACACATAATCACTTAATTTAATTATTACAAACCCAAAGTTATGTTCATTGATAGGGTTTATTATATAATATGACTAATATTAATGATTTCTTATGTTTATGTATCTATTATAAGATCATTATTTATTAAATCCAAAAATATAATCTTCTCATTTGGTTGTATTACAATTTTATAAGTGTTTTCATAAATATTACACTTTAATAAATTATTATAAGTATAACCAAATCTTATTTCCATATTAAGTAATGGAAAAAAGATTACATGAATGTTTATGGGGTCAAAAAAGAGGAAATCCCTTATCTAAAAAACCACCTTAATAATTAATGAAATGAAAGATCATTTCCATATTTAGGGTTTAAATCATTAGAAGATTCCCATTATGATTGTGAGTGAGCATAATTTAGGATACATAGCATTTCATATTTGGAACTTTCTTTCTCTAGAGTGGGATGATATTTGATGATTTTAAAGAAGATCTATTATTGTAATTTCATCAAACATTTGAATAATATTTCATTTTCCTTCATTGTGGAGAATATATTTTATTCATATTCCCCCTACAATTGATTAATACATCTAAAAAGGAACTCATCTACTACTAATATCTCTAGTGTTATTATATAAAATATCCCACTAATCTTTCTCATTTACAACTGATATATTACCAATTTTATCAATTTTTGATCAATAAATATTAACCCAAGAATCAGTATTTCTTTGATAAACACCACTACCATAGGTCCATGTTAAAATTATTCACCCTTTATAAAATTATTTATATTTGAGGAATCACTAAAATACATATAAATATAATAATAAGAACAAATTATATACTCCTGACCACTTCCAATCCCAACCTTATAAACCTCTCCTAAGTTTGTTAGAGAAGTAGTGGAAATTTTCCTTAACTCATCATCATGAATAAGACCGACAGTGCCTTTACTATTTGGGATCCCATCCGGAGAAGCATCAATAGTTGGACCACCAGTTGTATTTATATTTTCAACTAATCCAATAGAAGTAGTATCAAACAAATCATTTGAAGTGACCTCTTTTACAAAATGATTTTTAGAGGGTCAACTATTAGATCTCATCATAGAATCAACCACCATCTTCCCATTGACTTTCAAATTAGTATCCTATGAATCATATTTCATAGAAACCAACACATCACCCCTAGTGGATAGTCACTTTTTATGTATATCTCCATTATGATCAAGAGGATTTGAAAAATATCCATCCTTCATCTTGATATTCCATCAATAAATATTGGATAGATGACCTCTGATCCCACAACCTTCACATGAGACCTTGCTCCACCATAACGCCATAGGCTTCCCAACATCCATATAAATATTGTAGTAATTTTTTTCTTTCACTCTCAATATAAATTTGGATATTATATGTATGAGTGCAAAGATTTACCTTGTCTATCATGATGTATCTGAGATCTATCTGAACGAAAATCCATGAAAAGTGTTCAAACCGAACAACCTCGATTTCCTTATCATGTTGTATAGGAGTGAAAACTATCATGCATATATTTTAAAAAATATATGGATTTAAAAGGTCATAATTGGGTCTATGGAGACAAACCCAAATTCGAGAAATGTAATTCCTTACTTGTGATACATTAATGTATATAGACAATTTAGGTAAATAAATCCATCCGATTTTCAACAATTGGAAACAATTATCCTTTCTCAAAGACAAGAGTCATTAGAATAAAAAGGGTGTGAAAAACTCTGTGACTAGGAATGAAATATCTCTAATTAGAGAAATGCCATCAACGAAAAAATTTATGATCCAAATCTTCTAGCTTCAAAGTTTTTTCACCTCTAGGTAAAACAAGGCATGTAATCTGATATTTTTTGTCAACTTCTTATCTCTCAATGAGTACATTAGGGTTCGATTCAACATGATTTAATGATCCATTATGGAGGATTATTATAGTACTCATGTCCTTGAATATATAAAAATATCATTCCACATCTCATTTTAGACCTGAATGTTTCAGTGAACACAACTGATTATTCACCATAGTAGCATATGATCATTATTGAGATATATGAAAATCACCATCTCCATATGGAAATGAATTTTCTCAAGAAAACATTAATCATATATCTCCAAAACTATTCACCACTACATAATATTTCCAAACAACTGGAAAACTTCAAATATTCCTTGAATCATAATGCTATGAAATAACATTCAAAATCATTATGCGATGAACCTTATCATCATATCGGGGGGGGGGGGGGGGGTCTCGAGGCTTTAAGAGTTGATGTTTGATCTGGATTCGAAGCATGGATCTATGTCTAATCGATTGAAATATAATATTATCATATTATCGCAAACCTTTAATGGGATCACATTAGTGGGATATTAATAGTCACAAGCTAATGGGTACAAAAGGATCGATGCTGACGAAGAAGAGAACATGGATGTATAACCACCAGGATGAAGAAGATATAATCTAATGAAATTTATTATGACTATGAGAAGGATGAAACATAAAACTCCATTCTCAATTGGGGATTCTCCCACTTCTTATGTCGCTATCTTTTTTTACACTTTTATGTACTCAAGGGATTGAAGGAATGTTTTTAAGGAAAACTATATTTATTCTAATAGGCTAGGGATTTTTTGGTCTATATCCATATATTCCATAAAATGTTTTAAAAGATATATTTAATTTTTTTGAATTATATATTTAATAAATTTTTAACTATTATTTAATTTTTTTTAAATAAATTAAAATTAATTTTATTTTCTATCTCTGAATAAGTTACTTCTTGAATTGTTATCAAAATTGTGAAATAAATCAATGTTTAAAAATAATATTTGTTAATTGTATTTTCCCACTATTATGAACAATCATTTATTTGATGATTAATTTATAATTTTCCATGATTTTTTTAAATAAATTTTTCTTGCTAATATTATTGAATATTTTAAATTTTAAATGTTGATTTCAAGATGAAAAGTTTATTATCCTCAAAAATGATTTCTTATAATTTCGTTATTGATTTAATATTCACCAAAAACAGAAAACCATTTATTTTTTTGAGTATATATAT
This sequence comes from Viscum album, assembly GCA_963277665.1. Lineage (NCBI taxonomy): Eukaryota > Viridiplantae > Streptophyta > Magnoliopsida > Santalales > Viscaceae > Viscum > Viscum album. The sequence goes on from OY728119.1 coordinate 2,085,048,449, forward strand.
AATAATGATAAAATCAACATTAATTTTTATATAGTTTATAATCAATTTGAATTGTGAATTTATTGACATTATATACATTGATACATCCTATATGAGTAATTTTGAATTATGCATGTGTGAATATATTGCATTGTTTATTCATAAAATTAAATCATTTGAAATATTATGTAATGGATGAGTCCCAAAATTACATATCCATTTAATATATTAGTATCTCTCACGATACAAACTAGTTGGGGTATTGTGATTATGCCTTACTAATTTATATAAGATGTCTTGTAATGACATCTTGACATTATGACTATGATTTATATAATTAAACACCATATCATTAAGAAATTAGTAATGGATGTACATTTGATTATTTTATTAGTTATGATATATTTGTATATGTTTTAATCTAATGTGATTATTTATATTTTATCATTTTATCCTCATTTACATGTTGTATATTATTCTTAATTCTCATGTTCTTGATGAAATTGTATCTTTTTTATTTGTGTAACATTCAATGTTGATTATGACTTATTTAGTAATGATATATTTTATTTTCATAACTGTTAGTGATAATCTAAACTCAACCTTATTTTTTATCCTTTACCCAGAATATGAATGTTTAATCTTTGAATGAAAAAAAGGATACAATATATTTACTTTTACCATGTTTTAAATTTTATATATTCCAACGTATAGTGAGATTCATGTTTGTATCTAGTTTACCAAGATGTCCAAACTATTCATTCCTTGGGGATAAAATCACTAGTATCTAATACCAATACAATAATTTATGAAATGGATTTAGATTAATGGGGTTAAGGAATTGACAATATTATCCTAAATTCTATAGGAATATACTCATCCTATATGTATCTTTAATATGGTTTATTAAAAATTTATTCCTCCAAACCAATCCCTTAGATAATTATTTGAAATTATATTTTATTTTTTTCAGCATATTTATTCATTAAAAACAAAAATACAAGGATTATTTTCATTTACATGCTTTTAATATTCTTTTTCTAAATTTGGAATCTCTTTTTTACATGTAGTATTCCAATTAGTATTCTTGTGTTTTTTATAAGCATTCTTCTCTAGTTTATTTCCCAATGTAAACTCACCTTAATTATTTTCTTATAACTTTTTAAGAATATTGTGGAATTATTTCTTAAAATAACTTTGTTAAAATATTGGTTGTTTAATTGCTAAATACACCTTCATAATTACTACTTTTATGATAAATACCTCTTAAGTTTCTCAGAATTTAATAAATATTTTTTATCATTGGATTCTTATAATTATTTATTGTGATTTTAATTAACATATATTTTATTCCACATTATATATGATTTTATTTTATTTATGTGATTTATTATCTATTAAATAATTTAGTTTCATTTTTCCCAAAATATAAAAAGAACCTATAAAAGAGAACAATTCTTTTCCATTCCACAATAATCTTTCGAGATTTTTATATATTATATTTTTAGTTCATGTGATCCACTCTGTTGGATTATATTAAGTGGAATCTATTATTTCTCATACTTTATTCAACCTATAATATAATTGTGTGTTTTTCATGAATTTTATCAACCCTTATATTTCATAATATTCATTATAGATGATGATTTTTTTAAAAAACATTATCAAAAAAAGTATTCTTTCTAAATTGGGTAAATTGTTTCTTGAAATTATAGTATGATAATCATCAACTAATCCAACTATATTACTTATAGAATATAATTTAACATTAAAAGATGTTAGTACTTTAATTTAGGTCTGGAAACAGCTCTTGTTTCAACTATTTGTTAATACACCTCTTAAATAACATCTATTTTTATTTTTTCATCTAAATTTAGAGGCATCATATTGATAATATTTTTCACAAATTATAAATAAATAATATTTTCATAACATCATCACTTGATTATTTCAACATTTATTATCTAAATATAATAATTCATATTATTATTTTATTAATGAAAAATCATGAGTTTATTTCATTTCTTTTATTTGATAATTATTTAAATCAATGTGAGAATTTTGATTCCTCTAATGCATTGAACTTACCTTCAATTCTATTCAAGTGTAATTACTTATAATTTATTTATTTATTAAATTGCTTATTATTTTTTGAGTATAAATGTGTTATTATTACATTTTTATTTTTTGGACATTAAAATTTCGGGGGATATTGAAAAATGTAAGATATTTTGATCTAGTGCTTCTAGGGTTAATTTAGTATCTTGATTACATTTTGTGACCGCCTCCATCATATTTATAAAATATACATGGATAAAATTCACTCTATATTGGTAACATTTATATTGTATATTCATAAAATTACAACATATATCTTAATATTATTAATTATATGATTCAATAGTGATATTGTCATACCCATTTTTCTTGGTTCACTAAAAAGAAATCTGGCGATGAAATTGCAATTACTTATTCTTCATTTAAAAACGTTTAATATTATAAGGTGGACCATTTTCCATATTATCTATAGTGTACTTATCCACTCGTATTGTTTCTTTCTATTTCAAAATTATCAAATATAATACTATAACATGAGGAAGCTGATTTTTCTTCTTATTTGTATAAGTGGTATTCCTCCATTGTCTTTTTCATAATATTCATCATATTATATTATTTAAATTATTTAAGGATATACAATTTTGATTAGTAATAGATGTTTTTTCTCCAGGTTTTTCCTTCTTGATTAGACATGGAGAGAATTAAAAAATTGAAATCCTAAAATACTGAGAATCTAAACATATGTGGGACCATAGTACTGATACTAGTTGATTCCCTACTAGGATTTGTGCAACAACATTGGGGGAGAACTAGGAATACATGAATTTATTAAAGATGTTCATCTTTAATGTGGATGAAAATGTTTAATTGTATATTGCTTTTTATAAAACTCACAAATAGTAAACTACTAGTATTAACAAGATAAAGAATATGAAACAGTATAACATTGAACCTGTATTCCTTTAACCTATTAGGTTACAATTTGCGTAGACTTTCTATTTTCAAAATTTGGAATCAACCACGTTTTCCTCTTCAAAAAATAGTTTCAACTATTTCCTTTGAGGTTTGATCAATAAGAATTATCCATACATAACTAGATTGAATTAAACAATTCAAATTAAATAATATTTGAAACACATATATGGACTTACATTCTGTACAAATATCCCTAAGAGTTGTCTCATTACATTTTAAATACAATAATATCAAACATCTAACCATCTTTTTCTTTGGCATAGATGAACATTACAGGATATTATGCATGTTGATCTCTCCACCATTATTATAATTATTACTATTTTTATTCATATTTTTCAATAAATTGATGATATTATTGTTTAAATATATTACTAGGTTTAATTTCATATACAATTAGAAATATGAAGATTAAAAGACACAAATATACAATTTGTATCATAATATTTAAATATGGACATTATAACCTAAATGTTTGATTATGGGTATAAAATTGAGTAACCATAATAATAAGAAATATGTAGATAACGATTAATTAGTATAAATTTTGTTATTAATTTCTTGAAAATAATGACTCATTTTTAAATAAATATCTATAGGTATTGTTCAAAAAAACTTATTAATATCTATTTATAAAAATAAAATATTTATTCACTATTGGCCAATAATTTTAATGAAATTTATAGAAAAAATATTTAAAATATTTAAAATTATTATAACAATGTTTGATAGAAACAAAAATAGTATAATATGATTTTATACTTTAGATATATATTTTCTTCAAAAGTGGAATTTATTGTATTATTAATAAATATAATGATTAATTTATTAATATTTTAATTATATATATTTATAGAATGAAAATCATTTAATAAATAAAAAATTCAAAATAATATTAAAACAATAATTTGGGATTTTTTTGAAAAGGAATATTTATGATTTAATAGTGAAAATACTGATTAAAAAACACTGTTTTTTTAACGTTTACCAAAATAATTTCAAGGATCCATTTGTATTTATATTTGATTTATAGTCATATATGTTTAATTTTATACAAAAAAAACCAAAATATATTATTCTATTCAAAATTACATTTCACATTAGTATAATATCATTTTTATACTTAAAATGAGTATTTACTAAAAAATGGTTTTTCATTTAATTTTAGAAACTTATATTAAAATTAATTTATAATAAGTATATGTTTTAATATTGAATAAATTTTTGGAATCATCTTATTTAAATTATGTAATAATGAACATTTCACTTTTACTCAAAATAAATAGTAACCATGGTCAATATTTATCAATATGGTAAAAATTAAAATATATTAAACAATGTTAAAACATTTTGATATAGACATAAATTCAATAAAACTCCTAACATTTCTTACATGGATGAGTATAAATTGATCAAAATAATAGTATATTTTATGATATGGTATTTTTTTTCAATTTCCTTTTATTATAAATTTTATGTTATTTTATGTTAAGATTAATTAAAAAATATAACTCTCTCTCACATATTTTTTTTATCATAATGTTATAGATGAATATGATATATGAATGAATATAGGTTATAATTTTTCTGATAAAAGCTATATAAAAGTTATTATGTTATTCTTTAGTGATTGAATAATTACCGAGAATGTTAACAGAAGAAAAGTAGGGCCCTTGTGATAAAATTTAAAAAATCAAGTAAATTAGTTTTAAAAAATTAAAATTATTATGATCTGGATGAATTACAGTGTTACATGAATTTAATGGAAAATTATGAACAATTATTGATTGATTAATTATTTATATTCAAAATTAATTATTATCATTATGTCATTCATGTAAAATTTTGTGAATACTCTTAAACATGACTAGAAATGGTAATTAATGTCTGAAAATTATTTTCAATAAGTATGAAGTCCTTAAAATCCTATCATTAATTAATTTAATGGGATACATTCATTCCTAAAATTAATTTTACGTGAATATTAGATTTTATATTTTCTAATAATTACATGAATGAACAATAATGATTGACCAACCATTAGTGTATTATAAAATAGTTATATAATATATAATTAATTTTTATTATGTCTATGTCAAACCCCGTTTCAATCACCATTTCTATCACATAGAAAATTAATACTCTTCTCGTGCATATTTGTGGTCTTCCACCTCTTATAAACTACACATTTAATTTTTCATCACATCCTCGAACTACTTGTTATTAGGATGCTTTTAATGAAAATATAATATATTTATGAAGTAATTATGGTAATATAATGTTATTATATTACTTACCCTCTTACCCTTTCATCCGTTGAATAATGATAATGTTGTTTATTCATAGGTGTGGTCTTACGCCTCTATAAAGTGATTTCATTTTTTTCACTTCAAAAATCCATTTCCTATTACAAATTTTATTTAGTGTATAAATATTATATTTCATTATTAACACTTACATGATGGTGTAACTATGAACCCTTTGACTATGGTCAACCTACCAATGATGTTTTGGGATTATGACTTAAACATCCTCTAACACAACAAATTGAACATAACTGAAATAGTAACAATGTATGACATGATGATAAATGAAATAAAATTCATTATCATAGATTAATAATACTGAAATAAGTTCTTGAGAAATTAAAAAACTTATATTGGTATATTATATATGAGTAAAATAATAAATTTGGTGAGTCAGACTCAATGAATGAGACTTTTAAAAATATTATTTTAATTTTCTTATTTTTATATATTTTTTATCCAGGATATTTTTATCTTAAATATTTCAATATTTTTCATATTTATTCATTAATGGTTTATGTTGTAAAATTTTGTCTATATTTGGAATTTTTCTAAAAACAATTAAAAATGAATGCTTCAAAGAAAACATATATGGGTTGTTTTCATGTTTTTAGAAAAGTACAAAAATATTTAACATATAAGGATTGACCGCAAATTCCCAACACCATAGAATTTATTTCCCTTCAATATTCCCCTACAATATTATGTGGTTTTCATAATATTATTTTCCCACTTTTCAAAATTAATTTAGTTAATATAAATTTTATTGAAAAAACAAAGTCTTCTCATTTTTTGAGATAACTGATTGTAATATTACTAATGGGATTGAAATCAAATTCCAATTATTTTTATATTTAAATTTAAATATATATATATATATATATAAATTATTAATTATATGCATGATGGGCATTTTATAAGAATTATGGGTGATTTTGTAAAATATTTGATGATGAGTGATAATGATATATATTTCCAATTCGTTATGTAAAACAACAAATTTTATTAGTAATATGTTACTCATATTGTAGAGACCCGAAGCCTGACTTACATGGACATTACATTACATTTGCGGAATACTTAGTACATAACAAAAACACACACACAAGGATCGTAATAGTTTAGTGTCTTTGGAAACTTGGAACGTAATCTTCTAATCGTGGTGAAAGATCTTCAATATCTCCTATAAAGATCTCCTTTTTTTTACCTAAAACCTTTCTTTATATCCTGGGGAAAAGAAAACATAAAAGGGTGAGCTCAAATGCTCAGTAAGGGTATACAAAATACAAATCAATCACATCATATTCATAACTTTTGGAAATATTAACCTGCAAAAGAGAGCATAATTTCATAACATGGGATAAATCATAGTAGTGAAATGAAATCCCAATAATCATAACATAAAACATTAATCTTTGTGGCATACACACATAATCATAGAGAATCATTTCTTGTTAGTCAAGACTCATTGCCAAGACTATCTTAGTGGACAAAGTCCCTTTCTGAATCGAGTAACCCTCGTTTCAGTCCTGTTTCACTGAACCGGTATAACCTACCATTCTGGCCATGTCTATCTCATGAGATATAAAATCTTTACCCAATGCATTGGAGGGAGATATAGGTCCCACCCATCTCATAATGAATCCTTTCTTATGTGTGCCACAAAATCATAAATCATACGTCATTGCATAACCCATGTAATAAAAATGGGATTCTTAAACAACATGACATCATAAAACCATTCATATAAGATAAAGGAATTCATAAACATAATTCCATAACAACATAGTCAAATCAATGTAAAAATATGGATAGAAACAGTACCCTTTATTATCTTAGATGAAAAATAATTTTGATAAAACACTTGAATTGAATTCTTGAGGAAAATATCCTTTTTTCTTCAAAATCAATTTCTTTTCAAAAAACATCATGCAATTTTAAAAGAAAAAGATTTTATTGAAAATAGTCATGAAATATTTTGGAGGAAGGTTCATTAAAATAAGGCTTTATAAAACCGTAAAAATCCGTTCGTGCCGTATAAGTTAAAAAAAACATTCTTCGTACTTTTGTCGGAAAAGTCAAAAAGTACCTCGTATAAAAAAAACGACAAAAGATTCCTTTCATATCTTTTACTAAAAACTCATAGAAGTGTAAAATTAGTTTTAAACAATTGTAGGTGGATGGAAATAATATTACATATTGAGAAAACATGGATGTGGATGATAAAATACACCCCAGTAAATACCAACGTATAAACAATCTCGGATAAAAATGAGATTGTGATATTTCCCTTACCTTAGGTCCGACTTGCTTTGTAAGTGTCCGAACCTCCTGTATAATGATTTAAATCATGTTATTGACTTATTCCAGAATCACATTCATTGTTATTATATCATATATGGTCCACTTATGACTTTATATTACCCATTCTTTTGTAAATTCATGTTAAAGAAGCGTTTTGGGTAAAATCGTTTCATTTATCGTAGGTGTTCTGACTTGTTGTTCTTGACATTATTATTACTTATATCATGATTTACTTACTTCCAGAATATAAAATATGATTTATATATCATATATATTCAGTATATATATATAATAGATAGATAAATGAAATGAAAAACACCGTTCATGGAGACGGTAGTCCGTACGTACGCATGAACGTTGTTTTCCTTTCCTTATTGTCTTGAATGGAAGTAAGTAGATGACATACATATATATATATATATACATAAATCCAGTAGCTTTATAATGTCATATATTTCATTATTATTTCTTATATATACTTTATAATCATTCTTAAATGGTTAACATGGAGAATGAATCTCATCGCGTCGTGGAGACGGTAGTCCGTACGTACGCACGAGCGATGATATCATTTCCATAAATATTGAATTGAATTGGAGTGGATTATACAATATATCAGAATCAATATTATGTTTTAATAACTATGTATAGTTATTCTTTACACCATTATACCAATCCATGTAAGGTGGTGGTGGAAAATAGATTACACCACGGCGTGGAGACGGTATTCCGAACGTACGCACGCGCGGTGATTTCTTTTTCCGTAGGATGGATAGATGGTGAAATAGGGTTGTTTCATACTTATAATAACATATCCGTATATGAGTAATACTGATTTTATTACTTCATAATGAAACAACCTAAGAAGAAGAAGTGGAAGAAGAAATAAAGATGAAAGAATTGGTAACGGTAGTTACCTCTTCTTTGAAGCGCCTCTTTGAGACCTCCCCTTAGGACACTAAAATTGGTCTTTGAGGAAGACCAGAACCTCTAGGATGTTTCTAGGGAAGTGGAGAAGAGATTTTGGCAGGGGTTGGCCGAGCTTGAGTGCTCAAATTGGTGTGAGGAGGAGGGGGAGGAGGTGTCCTTTTATAAGGGAGGAGAGGGGCACCTTAGGAATATCTCAAAATATTATTTTATATTAATGTCAAAATCGGTTTATAATGGTTCCAAAGGGTCTTATTTCGAAGCTAAAGTGGGGATGGGTCGAAATCCTATCAACCAATAAGATTCAGACAAGTTTAGGGTATTATTTTAACCTTATCAATTAGATTTAACTCTAAGTTAAATAATTTAACTTTTACCGTGTCTTTTTGTTTTCTTTCACTATATGGTTAATACACTTACTATAACATGCCAAACGAACCCCAAATTTTTTATTATTAATACATATATCCTTATCTATGTCATTTGGCCGAACCTTAGATTTTTAAGAATAAAATAACAATATAATATTTGATTTAAAAACTATTTTGTGTCAATTTTTATACTATTTGATATATGATTTTTGTGAAAGTCATAACAGAATTATATGTTCGAACCAAGTTTATTAAATCAACAAAAATATATCATAGTAACCTATAAAATTAGTGGAATTCATAAAAAGGCTCAAATTATACTTATTTAGGCATTTATAATATCAATTATGTCAATATTTCATTAATAAGATAATTACTGCATCATCTTTGTGTCATAAATAACTTAAACTATTTGATGTCTAAAAATTACAAATAAAATACAATTATGTAGGAAATCTTCTTAGCTTTCTAATTAATATTTACAATCGAATTTATCTTATGTATAACTCTATATTAAAAATGTTTTAGTAAATAAACTTTGTTTTTAACTCTTTTAACTCTTCTTTGAATTAAATAATAATAAATGTCCTAATCTAATCCAAGTGGGCCTAAATGGTCATATATTATTCCTAAGTTTGTTTTTGGTCTAATTAAACTTATCCAATAGAATTAGGACATGTGTTAGGGTAATAGTAATATCATATTTACCCTTAGTTACCCTATTTACTATTAACCGTGGTATAAGAAAGTAAGAAGTTACTATTCACCAAAAATTATTTTCATCTCATTGAACCACATTTTAGTCCTTGATATTAACCGTGTCTGTCGGATTTTCGAAATTCCATTCACAGAAGCGGTAAAATTATGTTTTATGCAAAATTCAGTTTTTAACCTACCACTTAGTGGTTTCACTATTCATCAAAAATTGAAAGTTTTTAGAAAAGTACTAAAATTTCACCCTAGGCTATAATTGATATTCCTAATTCAAAAATGATTTATATTTTACAAAATTCCCAACATATAAGTTGCATTAATTAATTTTATAATTAATTTCCGCTATCACAACAAATAGCGTGTTTTTAAGAGATAATAACTATCAAAAGATTAACACTTGTTTATGTCTGGTGTAAATGTGAAATTACATACAATGACCAACATTGTATTGAATTGTAAAAATATATTCTAAATATACTTTAAAACAACTCAAATTAATGATTTATCACTATTAATTATTTCGATTAAAAAAGTTGTTTTTAATTATAATTTAGTAATTTTCACTATTCATCAGAATATGAAAGTTATCCGAAAAGTACCAAAATTTCACCTTAGGCTAAATTTGATACTCCGAATCCAAAAATGAAGTCCATTTTGAGAGCTAAAATTTCTAAAATTTTAAAAGGTGGTTATTACTATTCATAACGGCTAGTTATAATAATATTTTAATAGCATATCGTTGTTTCGTGAAACTCAATATTGCGTACTACACATGCTATCGAGGAAGGTTGTGATTGCGTGTAATGCATGGAAAGTCAACGATGCGTGTTGTGCAAGCTCCTTTTGGTGTAGCGTACAACAAAATACATTAATAAAATTGAAAAGAATATTTTTCATAAAATCTCGGGCTGTTACATTCTACCCCCCTTAAAATGAATTTCGCCCTCGAAATTCGTCGGGGTTATAAATGGTTTACTATTCGAAAGTTCATTTAATAGAAACCCACATCGTAAAAAGGAATATCAAAACCAATCTTTAAAAACAAAAGTATGAAACGTAACGGTTTCCCAAATAAACTAATCACTGGGTTTCCACATAGGTGAAAATATGGATATGGAAGAGAAATCTAACCATCATGTTCTGATGGAGAGTGGTAGAGAACATGGCTATGGAAAAGCCAGTAATCACAAAGCCATAAATTTGTGACGATCTAAGGTACCATCTGATTCATCAGATATAAGATCACTAGGACAACATTTTTGGTTTTCAAGATCGTTTCCCTAAAGTTAAAGAATTTGAATTAGAATAAATACTTACTTTATGTTGGTACAACCTCACTGTTGTTCGTGCCTTTAACAATTTCCACTTCATCTCTTAAATAAATGAAGTCGAATTTGTTATTCGTGAAGTGTTAGCAGATCATGTGATAGAATGACGGGTCATTCCATCTGTCTCAAAAGGTTAGCAAAATTTATATACATAAGTCGATCTATAGTGAGATTAATCATATATGGTTCCTAAAATGGACTTATACTTTATATATCATACTGCTTAATATAATAAAACTAGTTTCTACTAAACAGGGACTTCCTGCAGGCCAGTGGTAGGCGATAAAGGCCAGTCGCACTTCGGTTGTGTGTTCGATTCCTACGACCTTGTCCGACGCGATGGGCTGTCGCCCGTCCTGCAGGTTGTCCCTTTTTCTAAAACTATATTACTATAACATCTCATCAATAATATCGAAAAAACTTCTATCCTTAAACAATACTAACTTATGTCCAACATAATCCATTCTAATCTTTAGGCTTATCCATAATACTGCAGTCCACTCTCATAATATAGTGAAAACGATTACCAGAGATTTAATACTATCGTTAATCCTCATATATATGTCTTGTTGGTCACATTCCAAACATTCAAAGGCCTTAATCATGTATTCTCTTGAATACCTTAGTGAAAACATGAATGCAGTTTAAAGTTAACACTTTCCACATACCAAAATCCTCAAAATTCTATATACTCAAACCATGATATCACTTAGTCCATATATCAATCATGAGCTCATGAATACTATCAAACATATTAGATTCTCTTTATCCCTTCATTATGCGCATATCATCCACTTTCCAAAAAAATATCTGAATAACCTTTCATTGTTACTCATACCATTAATCATAAACTTTCAAAACATAAGGAAAGACAACAGTGTAACAATCCTTAGATGTCTTTTTATACAACATTACACTTGATAAACATGTAATCATTCCACTACCTTCTTAAACCATTGACCGAGCTTCAATAATTCTTTCATCTCACATATCATTTGTAGTCTCTTCATCGTCATCAACATAAATACTTCCCATACGACTATACTGATTATCTTCATGAGGCTTTCCCTTAGGGCATTGGTTTGCATAATGCCCGTACATTCCACATTTAAAACATTTAACCATTGTTGATGTCGTAGCAATACCATTATCCTCATCCATGGTGTTAACTGAACCTTTTCCTTTGCACTTACTTGCTTTGTGTCCTTCTTTTCCACACCCAAAGCATCTTCCAGTTCCTTTGAAACATTCTCCTTGATGCCTCTTCCCACATGATTTACATAGGGGAAACTGAAATTTCTTTCCTCTATGATCATCATGAAAATCCATCTTTCTCTTATTAGCCGAGTCAGGAAACTTACCAAATTTTACTTTATTGATCATATTATGAGATTTCTGATTCGGCATAATAATGATGCTTGGACTTCCAAATCCCATTTCATTTGGTTGCTCATAAAGAATATCATTCCATTGTCCATCATATCCTCCATTATCGTGAATCATCTTGTTTCCAGCCATTTTCTAAAACCCAAAAAGAATAGTGTGAGAGGCAAAATAATGCTAAGGAAAACAACATAGTAAAGGGGGAGTACCCTTAATATATAACATCTTAGGTTAAATTCTATGATCGTTAGCGTAATTCTAGTACTATAACCTATACGTATACTTAACCTTAGGTACATCCCTAGACATACCGTAGAAATATCTCTAGGGATCTCACTAACGTTTTCGCATCCTAGTTTCCAAAGGTTGACTAAACCTTTCCTCTGATACCAACTGTAGAGACCCGAAGCCTGACTTACATGGACATTACATTACATTTGCGGAATACTTAGTACATAACAAAAACACACACACAAGGATCGTAATAGTTTAGTGTCTTTGGAAACTCGGAACGTAATCTTCTAATCGTGGTGAAAGATCTTCAATATCTCCCATAAAGATCTCCTTTTTTTTACCTAAAACCTTTCTTTATATCCTGGGGAAAAGAAAACATAAAAGGGTGAGCTCAAATGCTCAGTAAGGGTATACAAAAGAAAAATCAATCACATCATATTCATAACTTTTGGAAATATTAACCTGAAAAAGAGAGCATAATTTCATAACATGGGATAAATCATAGTAGTGAAATGAAATCCCAATAATCATAACAAAAAACATTAATCTTTGTGGCATACACACATAATCATAGAGAATCATTTCTTGTTAGTCAAGACTCATTGCCAAGACTATCTTAGTGGACAAAGTCCCTTTCTGAATCGAGTAACCCTCGTTTCAGTCCTGTTTAACTGAACCGGTATAACCTACCATTCCAGCCATGTCTATCTCATGAGATATAAAATCTTTACCCAATGCATTGGAGGGAGATATAGGTCCCACACATCTCATAATGAATCCTTTCTTATGTGTGCCACAAAATCATAAATCATACGTCATTGCATAACCCATGTAATAAAAATGGGATTCTTAAACAACATGACATCATAAAACCATTCATATAAGATAAAGGAATTCATAAACATAATTCCATAACAACATAGTCAAATAAATGTAAAAATATGGATAGAAACAGAACCCTTTATTATCTTAGATGAAAAATAATTTTGATAAAACACTTGAATTGAATTCTTGAGGAAAATATCCTTTTTTCTTCAAAATCAATTTGTTTTCAAAAAACATCATGAAATTTTAAAAGAAAAAGATTTTATTGAAAATAGTCATGAAATATTTTGGAGGAAGGTTCATTAAAATAAGGCTTTATAAAACCGTAAAAATCCGTTCGTGCCGTATAAGTTAAAAAAAACATTCTTCGTACTTTTGTCGGAAAAGTCAAAAAGTACCTCGTATAAAAAAACGACAAAAGATTCCTTTCATATCTTTTACTAAAAACTCATAGAAGGGTAAAATTGGTTTTAAACAATTGTAGGTGGATGGAAATAATATTACATATTGAGAAAACATGGATGTTGATGATAAAATACACCCCAGTAAATACCAACGTATAAACAATCTCAGATAAAAATGAGATTGTGATATTTCCCTTACCTTAGGTCCGACTTGCTTTGTAAGTGTCCGAACCTCCTGTATAATGATTTAAATCATGTTATTGACTTATTCCAGAATCATATTCATTGTTATTATATCATATATGGTCCACTTATGACTTTATATTACCCATTCTTTTGTAAATTCATGTTAATGAAGCGTTTTGGGTAAAATCGTTTCATTTATTGTAGGTGTTCTGACTTGTTGTTCTTGACATTATTATTACTTATATCATGATTTACTTACTTCCATAATATAAAATATGATTTATATATCATATATATTCAGTATATATATATAATAGATAGATAAATGAAATGAAAAACACCGTTCATGGAGACGGTAGTCCGTACGTACGCATGAACACTGTTTTCCTTTCCTTATTGTCTTGAATGGAAGTAAGTAGATGACATACATATATATATATATACATAAATCCATTAGCTTTATAATGTCATATATTTAATTATTATTTCTTATATATACTTTATAATCATTCTTAAATGGTTAACATGGAGAATGAATCTCATCGCGTCGTGGAGACGGTAGTCCGTACGTACGCACGAGCGATGATATCATTTCCATAAATATTGAATTGAATTGGAGTGGATTATACAATATATCAGAATAAATATTATGTTGTAATAACTATGTATAGTTATTCTTTACACCATTATACCAATCCATATAAGGTGGTGGTGGAAAATAGATTACACCACGGCGTGGAGACGGTATTCCGTACGTACACACGCGCGGTGATTTCTTTTTCCGTAGGATGGATAGATGGTGAAATAGGGTTGTTTCATACATATAATAACATATCAGTATATGAGTAATACTGATGTTATTACTTCATAATGAAACAACCTAAGAAGAAGAAGTGGAAAAAGAAATAAAGATGAAAGAATTGGTAACGGTAATTACCTCTTCTTTGAAGCGCCTCTTTGAGACCTCCCCTTAGGACACTAAAATTGGTCTTTGAGGAAGACCAGAACCTCTAGGATGTTGCTAGGGAAGTGGAGAAGAGATTTTGGCAGGGGTTGGCCGAGCTTGAGTGCTCAAATTGGTGTGAGGAGGAGGGGGAAGAGGTGTCCTTTTATAAGGGAGGAGAGGGGCACCTTAGGAATATCTCAAAATATTATTTTATATTAATGTCAAAATCGGTTTATAATGGTTCCAAAGGGTCTTATTTCGAAGCTAAAGTGGGTATGGGTCGAAATCCTATCAACCAATAAGATTCAGACAAGTTTAGGGTATTATTTTAACCTTATCAATTAGATTTAACTCTAAGTTAAATAATTTAACTTTTACCGTGTCTTTTTGTTTTCTATCACTATATGGTTAATACACTTACTATAACATGCCAAACGAACCCCAAATTGTTTATTATTAATACATATATCCTTATCTAAGTCATTTGGCCGAACCTTAGATTTTTAAAAATAAAATAACAATATAATATTTGATTTAAAAACTATTTTGTGTCAATTTTTATACTATTTGATATATGATTTTTGTGAAAGTCATAAAGAATTATATGTTCGAACCAAGTTTATTAAATCAACACAAATATATCATAGTAACCTATAAAATTAGTGGAATTCATAAAAAAGCTCAAATTATACTTATTTAGGCATTTATAATATCAATTATATCAATATTTCATTAATAAGATAATTACTGCATCATCTTTGTGTCATAAATAACTTAAACTATTTGATGTCTAAAAATTACAAATAAAATACAATTATGTAGGAAATCTTCTTATCTTTCTAATTAATATTTACAATCGAATTTATCTTATGTATAACTCTATATTAAAAATGTTTTAGTAAATAAACTTTGTTTTTAACTCTTTTAACTCTTCTTTGAATTAAATAATAATAAATGTCCTAATCTAATCCAAGTGGGCCTAAATGGTCATATATTATTCCTAAGTTTGTTTTTGGTCGAATTAAACTTATCCAATAGAATTAGGACATGTGTTAGGGTAATAGTAATATCATATTTACCCTTAGTTACCCTATTTACTATTAATCGTGGTAAAAGAAAGTAAAAAGTTACTATTCACCAAAAATTATTTTCATCTCATTGAACCACATTTTAGTCCTTGATATTAACCGTGTCTGTCGGATTTTCGAAATTCCATTCACAGAAGCGGTAAAATTAAGTTTTATGCAAAATTCAGTTTTTAACCTACCACTTAGTGGTTTCACTATTCATCAAAAATTGAAAGTTTTTAGAAAAGTACTAAAATTTCACCCTAGGCTATAATTGATATTCCTAATTCAAAAATGATTTATATTTTACAAAATTCCCAACATATAAGTTGTATTAATTAATTTTATAATTAATTTCCGCTATCACAACAAATAGCGTGTTTTTAAGAGATAATAACTATCAAAAGATTAACACTTGTTTATGTCTGGTGTAAATGTGAAATTACATACAATGACCAACATTGTATTGAATTGTAAAAATATATTCTAAATATACTTTAAAACCACTCAAATTAATGATTTATCACTATTAATTATTTCGATTAAAAAAGTTGTTTTTAATTATAATTTAGTAATTTTCACTATTCATCAGAATATGAAAGTTATCCGAAAAGTACCAAAATTTCACCTTAGGATAAATTTGATACTCCGAATCCAAAAATGAAGTCCATTTTGAGAGCTAAAATTTCTAAAATTTTAAAAGGTGGTTATTACTATTCATAACGACTAGTTATAATAATATTTTAATAGCATATCGTTGTTTCGTGAAACTCAGTATTGCGTACTACACATGCTATCGAGGAAGGTTGTGATTGCGTGTAATGCATGGAAAGTCAAAGATGCGTGTTGTGCAAGCTCCTTTTGGTGTAGCGTACAACAAAATACATTAATAAAATTGAAAAGAATATTTTTCATAAAATCTCGGGCTGTTACACATATGGGATATGGTAATTGTCCATTTAGGTGATATCTTTTTAATGTGGAGTGTAAGGGTGAAAGTAAGGATAATTTCCCAAGACAGATATATGTATTTTTTAAGCATAAAAAATAGTTTTTATTAAAATATTTTTATTTCACAACGTAAAAATAAAGGATTATATTTAATGAACATTTATGACTCATTTTGGGGAGTAATATAAGTGTTCAAGGGATGAAAATGGAATATGAGGTCTCTTAGACCCATTCCACTACTGAGAATATGTAGACTGGAGGGAGGGGTTTCTAAAATTAATTGGAAGCTCATATGGTCATTCATAATCTATTTGGAATCCAAGTGGTGATAATCATCCATAAAGGAATCTGAAAATGGGAGGTAAGGTGATATAAATTTCTAACATGGATGTTCCCCCAAAGGTAACTAGAAAAATTGATGCAAAGAAAATATTGGGAAGGTTGAGTATTTTATGTGTCTTCTAAAAATCTTATTTTATAAACTATGATTTGGATTTGGATTATGAAACGGAAAGATATGTTTTTAGGGAATGCATGGTGATCATTATTGGTGATTGCTTTATATTTGTGTCTTTTAACGTCTATAAGAGTTATTTTTTTCTCTCTCACTCAACCATAGAGTGATTTATCAAAAAATATATTAATGGTGTTAAGGGTAAAATTTATTGGGGATTTCCTAGTGTATAAAATTGACTAATCACTTTATTTATATTTTATATCTATTTATGAGATTTTTGTACTCATATAATGTTTTTAAATTCTTTCATAGGGCCTAAGGTTGAGTGAGAACTATATCAGGTTTTATCCTTTTAATATGGTGATTAATATTTATAGAATCAAATGTATTTTGAATAAAAAAGAATTTAAATTTAGGAGTAGTAAGGGTCAAAAGTATTTATAACGTTATTATATATATTAGTTTAACCTAATTATATAAAACTATAATCCTAAAATTTCATTATAATGTTACAAAATTCAATATTTTCTATTAAACCCATAATTACAGGTTGTTAATGTTCTATGTACATTAATTTGGCAACAATGTAAGGGTTTAAATGACTCTAGTGGTTATGATTATTAAGAATATTATATTTTAAGAGTTTTATGTACCATCATGGGTGAATAATTATAAGGATAACCATAAGTCTAAAATAATTAGTGGAATTTTTTTTATGATATGAGAGTACAATGGATTCATTTATTTATTTTTAATAGATATTTATGGTATAATTACAGTTTATGATTAACTTTTCAAATAAAAACTAAGTAAGAATTATTTTATATCTTATAGACATAAGTTGAAATATATTGATAAACATTATGTTTAATATGATCTTTCATATTTGGGTAATTTTGTATTAAATAGTTATTGAATTATTGAAATATTTTATTAATCATATATGTAACCATAATCTTTAAAAAATTAAATAATTAGAATGTGATTAATGTTATTTTTCATGAATTTCTATATTTTGGGAACATTATATTTCAATGTTAAACTGATACTAAAATTTTATTTTAGGAATAATTATTGAAGTATTTTTTGAAATTATATATTTTATTATCATGAAATTTTGATGATTCGTGTTATTTATGGAAAAGACTATCATATTTTAGAGATTAAATGATTAGCTAATATATATTTTTGGTACTTGACTTTATATATTGTTGATAATTTTTGTAGATAGATGTTAATTTTATGTTTGTAGAATATGTGATCAATTATTCCATTTCACTAGGTTTCAATTTTGGGAAATATATTGGAAAATGGTTAAAAAATAATTTCATTTGAACACATAGTGTTATGTATTGGGTATCTGTGGATTTAGGTATTATTTATTCATATGCGATATTATCTTAACTTATGTTAAAAATTTTGGTTTTTGTTATTGTCTAAATATATGTGGAATTACATAATAACATTTCATGGAACTTCTGATTTGTTTAATGTTTCTTATAGGTACCCGTGCATAAAAAAATAATTTTTTATATACATTCTTTGGATTAAAAGATGAGATATATGTGGTACCTGATTGATGAAAAAATAGTGGATGAAATTCAATAGAAGAAATATAAAGAAATATAGTATGAATATTTCCTTAAAATATATATATCATTCGTAAAATACTTTTTGAATTCAAAATAAATACTTATATGGAATATAAAACTTAATTACTAAGGAACACTTTGAGAAAATGAACATCATGTTGGAGTTTTACATCAGTAGAAGAATTTGATGTCTCATGATATTAAAGTCGAAATTAACGTTCATGAAAAAATCAATAACATAATTTTCAAAAAAAAATTGATAAATTATTTTTGAGAGAACAAAATGTAATTTGTGAGGGTGAAATTTTTTTGAGGCTGAGAATGTAACACCCAAATAATTTATTTTTAAAAACATATTATGTATGATTGAGTGAAACACAGACAATACTATGTTGTAAATGAATTTTGATGTAGTAATAAATTATTATTATACAAATATGACTTTTACAATATGGATATTGTATCAGAGGTTATGAAAAAGATTAAATACATCATAAAATATACGATGATAAGTTTCTAATAATAAAAATTAAATGATTAATTCCATGAAAATATGAACATTCATTTTTTAAAATAAAATATTATAGGAGATACATTCCATAAAAATCATTAATGAATTTTTATCCATTTAAATTTACTAAATTATTTTAGATAATTTATTTTAATTAAATTTATACATAAAATATTAAATAAAATTATAATTATTCTAATGGTGGCTCTATGATTATGAATGAGAATAAATTCATTTTATATATAAAAATTTTAATTTCTTTAGAAAATTTTTTTATTCCATTTTCTGAATGGATATTATGATTATCTATTACAACTTTTTGAAATGTTATTTCAAAAAATTTAAATCTTTTATTTATTGTCATGTAAAATTTATAACAATATATTTATTTGGGATTTTTCATAGAAGGTTAATTTTTGGGTAAGTAGAGAAAAATACTGATATTTAAAAAAACTATCATTTATTATATTTTATGATTTTAATTTTAATTCTTTATTTGTTTTTGTGTTTGCATTAAATTATAATAATTTTAATTTTATTAAAAATAAATTTAATAATACTATGGGGATCAATATTACCTAATATATTGGAATAAAATCATCATTATACCTAAAAATGTTATTTTTCTAACAAATGAGGTTTTATCATTTTGAGAACTATATTGAATATAATCTCTACCACATCTATAAATTGAATATCATATAATAGATTACATTATATAGTCATCTAACTCAGATTATGTTAAAAGGTCCATTTCATTTTAATTCATAATGTATAGTAACCATAGTAAATGTTTGTAACCACTATATATGGTAAAATTAGGAAAATGGATTTAGAACAACGGGATATGGTATAAAAGTCTTTATAAAACATTTAATAGTTTAATTTTATGGATGTATGATTAATCAAAGCATCATATCTTAAAAATAATTTCATTTTGTTTCCACTTTACTTCGATTACAACTTTATATTATTTTATGTTAACAGTAAATACAAAATATCCCACTCTCTGAATTAATATGTTTTTATTATAAGGATTTGGATACAAATTATTGGTTAATAAATATAAATTAAAAATTTTATGATTGATAAGCTATAATAATTATTGTATTTCTTTAGGGAATAATAACATTGAATGTTATACATCTTCGAGGAAATGTTGTTGCAAGTAGTAGAAAAATCAGGATAATGATTTCAATAAAATTAAAGATTATATTATTTGGATGAATTATATTGTTACATGAATTTAATATATAGTTATAAACTATTATTGATTATGGGAGTTCTTATATTTTAATTCAATTATTATCTTGATACATTTAAATTCACATTTTTTAATTGTTATGAAAATAATATAAAATGATATTTGATGTTTAAATTTTTTTATTAAATAATTACAATATAATAAAAATAAAAAATAATTCAATTATATGGAAATAATTCATTTTTTGTAATATTGCATTTATTAGCCACTTATAATTTTATAAATTACATTAATGACCATTAAATATTAAAACTTCCACTGATTTTTTCCTCTAATAAGGTACTCACAAAAAAACATTTCATAAAAATATAGATTTTTATTTAAAAAATAATAGAATATAACTATAATGTTTCATTCCCATGTTCCCAATATAATGGATATTTCATTAACCACTTCCCCAAAGACTATTATCTCCATCAAAATGGGGTATCAAAATTGGATGTACGAATCTTATCTTATTTATTTTGATTTTCCTTTTTCTTATAACTCATTAAAAATAATAAAAACCATTAAAATAAAATATAATAAAAATACTATATATAAATATATTTTATTATTTTTATGTTGAAACCGTTTTCAATCCTTTTTCTATCCAATGGAAAATGAGCATTTTCTTTGAGTGTATGTGTGAACTACCACCTCCAAGAACCGATGTGTTTCATTTTTCATCACCTCATCACATGACTGGTAATCATTACAGATTTAGTAAAATATATTAAATATATGTTATAGTTTTGGTTTTTAGAATTAATTATATTATCTACCAATTAACCCTTCAATACATTTTAAAATCATAGTTATACTCATGCGTACATGTGGACAACCAACTCTTGGAAATGATGTTATTCTTTTTTCAGTTTTAACATTAATGGAATATTATGAAATTTTATTTTGTATATAAAAAATATAATTAATTGATATTATTGTTCTGGTGATGATGGTATCATTAACCATTTGAGTAAGGAAAACCAACCAACGTTCTTTTGGGATTATGAAACAAATGTCCTCAAACCGTCCGACATGGAATTAATTGATCTAGTAAATATATAAGAGATTTTAATAAATTATATTAAATGTTTTATGTAAATCTAATAAACCTAAAAAGTTTCTTAATCAAGTAAATGATTTATAAATTTGTTTTACATAGTATTCAAATTGCATGTGTGGTGAGTCAAACTATAAGTAAGATACTTTCATTTAATAATCTTATTTTAATATTTTCTTACCAATTTTTTCTAACATGTAAAAGATATTTTATATATTTAAATAATGTTATTGGAATTTATTTAATGTATTAAAAATTTCATTTGTAACTTTTTTTAAATTCATTCAAAGGATTAATAATTTATATTTTAAATGTCTTTCATATGAGTGATTTTTTACATTCTACAAAATTACAAAAATTATTTTTTTTAGAATTAATGGCCCTAAAAACATTATCATGATCCAATATATATTGCATTATCAACAAAACTATACAATGTAACATGTTATTTAAAATCATTTTATATTCCCTCTTTTATGGGAATTTTAGTTTTTAAAGTTATTTTCTAATGTAAATTAATTTTATTTTTATTTTTATTATATAATTGAATTTATTTTTTAATATATTATTTAATGAAATTTAAAATAATTTCTACATTTAATGTGAAAGTTAGTTTAGTTATATTCATGATATGGTTCTTAGAAAATTTATATGTCAAGCATTCAAACCTATTATAGCTCATATTATCGGTGACCTCGATATAGCATACTAATGCATTGGGTAAAGTGATTTTGTTTATCTATGATATGTTAATAATATGTGATATTTGAATTACCTAATTGGGTGATTCAATTGTAAGGGTACATATAATGGTTAATATAAGGATAATTTTACAAGTCACCTATATAACATTTCATGATATGATAAAGGTTTTTTAGTGAAATCATTTGATTTCACAATCTGAGAAAATAGTGTAATTTTTTAAAAATGTTTATGACCCATTTAATAGTGAATGTTATATTTTTAAAGGAAAATATATTTGTCTGTTATGGTGTTTTATAAAAAAATATCCTGAATATTATGTTTCCATCAATTTTTTCTATAAAATTTGTTATTAAAGTTTTTTGGAAATACTAAAAATTCATAAGAATGTATTTTAATATTTGAGATCAATTTTTATATAGAAAAAGGAAAAAAATTCTTAAAGATTTTGTAGTTTTTAAAATAAAATAATTGAGTTCATTTAAATTTTGTCCCTTATTGATATTTTTTAAACCCCATGTTATAAAAAAAATTAAATATCAAAAGGATGAGTTGGAACTATATTATGGCCTATCATTATGTTATGGGAATTATTATTAAAATAACTAAATATTTTTTTAGAAAGAGATATCATTTCTTAAAATGGATATTTATTTGAAAAAATAAATATTGTTTTGTGATATTTGTATTTTTATATAAGGATATGTTACGTAATAGTATTTCTTAATTCCAAAAACCACTATACATAAATGATCCTAGAAATTTAACAAAACACAATCCATTATATTAAACTCATAATTATGCATTGTTAAAGTGATATGTCCTTATATCTTAAATGTGTTGTATGATATCTTACAACCAATGTTGAATCAATTATTTTTATTCTACCTAAAAGAATTATTAGAGTGGTGTTGGGTTTTTTCTTTCTCTTTCCAGTATAATACAATATCAATTTATTTTCATTACACACAAATTATATTCTATATCTTCTCCTTTCTATTTCATTCCTCTAAATAAATCATCTATATATTTTTCATAATCTATATATGTGAATCATTTGACATCTATGACCACTATATTCTCAAAATTATCAAAAATATCTTGTATGTCGAACCTCTACAATTCAATACACTTTTTATTATACATTATTCTTCATGACCATAGAATATTATTTTCAATATGATCAAATGTATCAAGGTAACTATGTTAAATTATAAACTTTTACTTATATTCTTCTTATATATCACCAGTGAATAATTAAATATTAACATATAAATAATAAAAATGATCTAAAATATATTACATATCATAATGTGGGTTTTCCTTCATTACATTTAATCATTAGCCTTATCGTATATCATTTGAATACATTATAATTTTTTTTGAATCACTAAGAAAAATAAACATACACCTAAAATTATGATACATTTTATATTATGGCTCCTAGATTCCTACATGAAATTTTTATGTAATGATAATTGTCACCATGATCTCTGTTACATTTATAATATTTTTACATATAAAACATATTTATTTCCTTTTTAAATTATTATATTTTATTAAAGAAATATATAAGATTAAAAAATAAACATGAAATCCCTTCAGAAATTCATTGGTAAATTTTATTGCCTCCCATTAATCTCAAAAAACATAAGTTTTATTCAGAGACTAGAAAACTATTCTGAATGATCTTCACCTTCATTTTAAAAGACATGAAACATATAATAGATTTATTTAGAACCATAATGTATCCAAACTTCCTCAAATTTTTTGTTCCCTTCTTTATATACAAAATTATCCCATCGACATCAATATAAAGTGGCCTTTATACATATGAAACACATATATGGGTATACGTCGTTTTATTCCACAAAATGGATCAACAATCTTCAAAATCCAATTTTTTCATAATTGAATTTTTATCCAATGACATATCCAATGATATTAACACATAAATATTCCTTAAAAATATATAAAGGATAAAATGTATCTTCAAAAGCCACACTTCAATAATCCAATGTGTGTATCAATCATTATATAGTATTCATAAATAAACATATATTAAAAACATTTCTTTGGTTTAAACTCTTAAACATCACATCATGTATGTTTGGGTACTCAATATAACATCTATGATTCTATTTAGAACGCATAATGAAATCATTAATTTTTGAGAAATAAACACACTAACAGGGGGTTCAATATATTACTATCTTATTTAACATTAATGTGGTAATGTACATGGAATATGTTTTGTATTAATAGGTATAGTAGTTCCCTACTATAATGGGATCCTAATTATGATTTAAAAATATCTTTAAATATGTAATATTTTTATAATAATTCATTAGTATGGGTTATATATGTTTTCATTTTTTCAATTGTTTTTGTATCATAAGACAATGAGAGTTATCCTCATGAATTTATGAAATAGAGTTGTCTAGGAATAGAGATCATGAGAACATTCCCACTATAAAAATTCCACTTGTTTTATATGTTATTAGATATTCATATATACACATGTGTTTGTTTTACCTTATATATGATACATTATTAACTGTATAATATGTCACATTGTTTGACGTCTTGATGAAAACTATTCGTTCATATACTCAATATGATGTAGCATATACTAGATCCCTCATATTGGATATTGAATTATTTGAATATTTAAAAACATGATTTTTCCCTTACATGTAAATATAATTAGATAATTATTTTACTTTAATTGAAATAGAAGTATCAAGTCAAATCCTTGTATAATGTAGTCTATAGTAGAGTTCATTTCAAATCCTAAAACAATGATAAATCAAGAATATAAGAAATGACTAATGTTTTTGGAATAATTGATGAGATATGGAGAGACTAAAGGATTATATAACATATTAGTATTCTTTTTTGGTTGTTTTAGTTTCTACATTAACATCATTATTAGTTGGTTCCTTAACACATTTCTAGATCCACATCCTGTCAATTTGGTATATTCACCCATTTCTATTGAGAAATGGGCCTAGAGTGTTATGAAATATGTTTGACTTGAATTTCAATAAATTATAGTGTATTTAATATTATTTAAAAATTTAAATCATGTTTGTGTTGTAGTCTTCATTCACGTAATGTTGATCATAAGATATTCGAATTTAGAATAGCTGAGTTAAATTTTTTCTATTATTTATTTAAAAAAAGGTAAAACTATATAAATATTTATTCTCTGGTTTAGTTAATATTTTAATATAAATATTTATTATATATGTGAATAGTTACAGTATTTCATTATTTTTTACTAAACATAATGATTATTTATTTAATAAATTAAAGTATTATATAAAGGATTACCCGATTATATTAGAGGATAAAGAAATATTTTAATGATATATTATTAATGTTATGTTTATTCTGTATCAATTAAATAAAATAAAATTTATTTATTTATGAAATTATATTTGATATATTTCTTATTTTTTGTTATAAATTCATTATTATTATTTTATTGTTACTATTTATATTATTATTTGACATCAATAAAATTTTGGGTAGATATTCAGACAAGGGCCAATATTTACTTTTCCATATTTAACCCTATGATAGTATTCTAAATTATAACTTATTTCATGTGTATTTTTTGGGAAAGACTAAATTGTTTTCTTATATTTCTCTCAATAATTAAGATATAAATTCCTCTCTTCCTCCCGTTTATGTATAGGGAGAGAAAAAGTGAAATTTTTTCCATCAACGGAGAATTAGGTAAAGAAATAGCTTATTACGTGATATCAATCATAAATTCAATAATGTTACATCATGATTCATATAGAAAATAGGGATATATTTGGATGACTTCTCACTTGGATTCTTCACTATATTGAAAATTCCCCAAGAGGGATAAAAATTTTAATCAAGGAGACTACAAAGAAGTAATAGATTATTTATTTTAAGTAAATTATAAATAAAATATGATAGATCCTATTTATATCATCCAAATTATGTTTATTCAGTTCTAATAATATTTTCTATTAATATCAATGAATAAAAAGTGTCAAGAATGTACTTGATGCATTATCTCTAACCTAGAACCTTTAAGAAGAATTCAGGAAGTCACATTCTAATAAATAATGTTTTATAAATTATTTTTTCAATTTCATTCATTGGTATACTATTATTTATATTCAAATTTTTATTCCATTAAAAATGTTGAGAAGTCACATAGATCTGATTTTTAGGGCCAAGAATGGCCCAAAACACAAAGTTACCAATATAAGATCCCCTATAGAGGTGGAAAGTTAATACGTTGTATGATAGAGTAACATAGAGTATGTAAACAGGTTTTCACTACAAGAAACGAAATCTGAGAAAATAACAGTGCATATTATGGGTATTCAAGAAGAAACAATACATTTATGGAAAATTTGGTATCTCTAAATCATAATTCATTCCTCATAATTTTTGGTGATATTAGGGAATACACCAAGTTGAAACCCTTTCCACTGTTACTATTATTTAATATTATATAATTATACTTGTTATGGTATCTATCCATAACTATAATATTGTCAAATAGATTTCAATACTAAATTATTTATTGTAAAATATTACAAATATTTCAATATAACACAATTAAAATTACTTTTGGAACTAAATGATGAAATTTTGATAAAATTGTTATAGTGACCCTTTAATGGGATAAAAAAAGAATAAGTATTATAGAAAATTAATTTGATGGAATCCAGAAGAAAATTTGTTTTTATTAAGAATTAATTTGAACCCAATATATAAAAGTGGGTTATAGGAGAACCATAGTTTTTCAAAATAAAATATTGAAAAATTATAGGGAAATAATATTAATCAAAAATCTAGTTATGAAAAATTTTAAAATAACTATAAAATATTGAATAAAAATAGTTACCAATGTTCCATGGAACTTAATATTCTGAGATTTATCTTTTGGGATAATTTTATCAAGTCATGAGTATGAATATTAAAAAAGTATTGACAACATACGATGGAAAAATTCAACATTCAATTACTTCATCTGTAATATGAAAAAATCTCTCTAAGATGATGTTTTAAGGATAAAAAGAAATTATTATTATTATTATTATGAGAATATCCCCATATATTGAGAAAATGATTCTATAAAATATTTCATGAATTATAGATAAATTTGACACTGATGAAATCTATAAAATTTTTCACAAATGTACAATTGTATCTAGGATAAATACATAAGGAATTGGTTAGAACTACCAAACCATACATTATAATTAATGTAGGATAAGTTCCAAGTACATAGATAAGTTTGAATTCTAGTCATGAAGGGGAAAACATACTGGTATTCCATTATAACAATTTAATATTTTATAATTCACTAGTATAAAACTGTATTTTATTGGCACTTATATTTTTCATCTCTATAAAAGATGCAGATAAATAGAATAGTTATCAGTTGTAATAATATTGCTAATAAACTCAACCTTTCATTATTGATTTTTTGGCAATATTAATGTTGACCTTTTTAGTGCGTTATTTTTATCCCTAATAAAGTGTAACATTTTTTTAACTTTTTTTAGCACTGATAAATATTTATTTCATCCGCACTTTTTTAGTGCAGACAAATTTCCGTATTTTAAAATGAAATAATTAAATAAATAAAAAATAAAAAAAAATTTATTAAGAAAAATATTACAAATTTTTTTAATTAAATAATATTTGACAAAACAAATTAAATTAATAATTTTTTATTAAATATTAAACATTTTTTAATTATATTACTATGATAATTAAGAATAATAAATGGAATATATTAATTATATAGATATATATAATTTTACATAAATATAAATTATATATTAAAAAAATATTTATGTGCTTTATGTTATGTAGACATATAGATAATTTTTTAAAAGAGCAATCAGTAAAGATTTATTAACGATAAACGACATGAAGGAACATGAAAAAGTATAATGATCATAAATTTAAATTTATCTCTTCACAAAATAGTGAGAAGATCGCCTGTGATGCTGAAAATGTGAGTTTGAGTGTCCAGAAATCCATATATTAGCAAAGCTATCAGCAAGGAGATTGGTTTCACGGTAGACATGAGTTATGATGTATTACTATGAAGAAATTATATCAAGGGATTTAATCCATTTGGATGTGAGTATCCAATCCAGGTGAATTTTCCCCATTCTAACTACATGAACAATTGTGGATGAATCACTTTCAAACAAAATTCTAACCCAGTTGTTATGTTTTGCAACAACCACTGTAGTAATAAAAGCCATCATTTCTGCTTCCAGAGCAGTGACCTGTCCACAAGGTCCATAAATCCCTTCCACGAAATCACAATTAGAATCTCTGAAACCAATTCCATATCCCCCAAGTCCAGGGTTGCCTCACGATGCACCATCCGAGTTGCAATTGATACACCCTGCAAAAGGAGGATACCAGAAGACTTCAAAGTGAAAAGTGGATTAGGAAAATTACCTCGAAGTTGAAATCTCTTTAAGACAACAATGTCTTTGATTTTATTATTACAATGAAAAACATGAATTTTATTATCCATTTTCATTTCCAATAAAATGCTTGAAAGAGAAGAATTAAGATTAAAAGAAGCATTATCTCGTTGACATTTTTTCCTACCCATTCAAATAATATATATTCTCTTCGCATAAGAAACCAGGAAAATCATGTGAAGCTGTTGTGAGAGTGGAACTTCTGAAATGTAAACAAGAAGGTCACTAATATTCTGGACCTACAGTAGATGTACCTTAATGAAGGTGAAAACCGAAGAACAGAGCGATGAAGACATCTTGCAGGACAGAAATAAGTGATTGATATCTTTCTTATGCTGATGACATAGTGACCACCTAGAGCACAAATAGATTCCCACTTTCCGCAGATTAACATCAACTGGAAGCTTACCCAGATGATGGTGCCATAACAGTGTATAACGGGATGGATGAATCCACTGTTTGTGATAATTCAGCAGTCGAGGGCCAGTTATTGGGAGAATGTGATTGTTAAAAAGATTGGAATCCAGAATCCCATTTCAGCATGGTTCCCAAATAATCATATCTTCAGTTTTATATAAGTGATAATCCGAGACTTTCTCTGAAATTTGAGATGACATAGAGTTGATATGTTGAAACTGAACATGTATGGAAGAATTATAATAAATGTCCAAATTAGTAATATCAACACTGTCAATCAAAGGAGAGCATGTCCAATTGGCCTTCTAGAATTTCAGATAAGAATTGACACTGACCAGCCAAAGTGAATGTGTATAAATCCTTTGAAAAATCTTTCTAAGACATGGCCAAACGGAGGAATGCATGTGTGCAATCCTCCCCTCAAAAAATGTTCCTAGAAATTTATCCCTAATAAAGCTAAGGGAGTGATATTTGATGTTAACGAGTCTCCAAATAAATTGATCCTGAAGGGATTGATTAAAAAGATCAATGTTTTTAATCCCCAATCCCCCAAGAATGTGTGGTAAACAACATTTTTTCCAAGGTGCGATAATATATTTTCTTTCCAAAGTACCACCACTCCACAAAAAATTCATCATAATAGAGTTGAGAGTTTTAATGCTGGAGGTAGGCCAAAGATACACCATGAAAGATTAAACCAATTTTGAGAGAATCACATGCTTAACAAGACAAATCCTTCCCTCCATTAATAGGGGCTTTCCTTTCCAAGTAGAGAGGGTTCGTCTAACCCCACTCACCACCTCATTAAATTAGGAGGAACGAGGACATCCTAGGAAAATAGGGACCCTAAGTTAAATAAAATTCAGGGATCCCAATCTATTTCTAGGATCTTGCATCATGTGTAGCTTCCTATAAATATCAATGTTTTTCCCAAAATTGATAAAATATTTTCCCCAATTCACATGTTGTCCAGAGACTTTCATAATGTAAAAGATATTTTTTAATATTCTGAATGTTACTCATGTCTCCCAGCATGAATATTCTAATATCATCCGTAAAAAGTGAATGGGAGGGTGCACAAATACCTCTAGATGCTCTAATTATTTTTATTTCTAATTTGTCAACTATGTAAGTAATAAGTCTAATTATATAATATTATGATATAGCAAAGATAATAGAAGAGAAGGTATCTCCCGGCCTCACACCTCTAGAGCACTTGAAATAACCTTCGGGTGAGCCATTAATAAGGATGGATATTTGAGAAGAGCTGACCAGCATATAAATCCACCATATAAAAGTCGTGTGAAAACAAAATTCTTGCAAAACTCGACAAATAAAACTCCAGTCAATGGTGTCAAAGGAATTCCTAATATCGTGTTTAAGTGTAATGTTCCCTCTTCTAGTTTTCTTCTAAAGAAGATTAATGAATTCTGAGGCTATAAAAAGACATTCTAGGATTCTCTTTCCTTTAACATATCCATATTGTTTCCAAGAGATGATTTTATCAGAAATGTGAGCAATCCGATTGGCTAGAATTTTAGTAATGATCTTATGAATAGTATTTATGATAGAAACTAGCCTGAACATACTAATGTCACTTGCATTCTCAACCATTGGAATTAAAAAAATGAATTGAGAATTGAGACCTTGAATCTGAGAGCCACCATTGAAAAAATACTTCACAAATATGGAAACATCATTCATAATGTCATTCCAATAAAATTGAATGAAATTATTTTTGAAACCATATGGTCCTAGAGAGCTACCTTTTTGAAGTCCCATCACTACCTCTTTGATTTCAATAACCATAGGAATATGAGTAAGGAGTTTTTTGTCATCTACGATGACAAGTTTCTGAATAATACCCTCCATAATTTTATCAGAAGTAATAAGACCATTGAAGAGTGATTTATAAAAGGAGACAATATAATTTGAGAGACTTTGTTTATTATCCATAATAATATCCCCATATTTCAAGAGAGATATGGTTTTGCTAACCCTTTCGGATCATTGAAGCGCATTATATAATATGGTATTTTTGACTCCATCAGTGAGCAACCTTACTCCGCAGAGTACTTTATTAATGTTGTATCTAAGAACCAGCATATTGTTCAGTTATCAGGAAACATTAGCCTCTTTCTCATCCTCACAAGATAAATAACTAATGGGTTTTGACTGTTGTATATCATGTAAAGAGGTTTCAAGATAATAACATTCCAAATCATGGGTGTTGAACATTCATTTTCTCCAGTTATTGAGTTTCAATTTGAGAGATCGTAGCTTGAAAATACAGGCTAGTGGATTATTGTGGAAAGTTGTGGTGGCCCAAGTGTCCATGAAAATTTGTGAGCATTCGGGAGTGGTGATCCAAGAATTATTGAACCGAAATGGTAATGGCTCTCTTTCAACATTCAAAATAAAGTTTTTTATTATTGGATATTGAAATGAGTTGTCCCTGGCATGAGTGACACATGAAATTGTTTTCCATTGACCAAGAATTTTTCCATTTACAAAGGCTCGATCAATCCTACTAGCTCTCATGCTGTGGAGTTATTTTCTGTACCAAGTGTATTTATCCCCAAGAAGGTTAATTTTAGTTAGCTTTGATTCATCGATACAGGATCTGAAATCGTTTGTTGACATGACACCAGGAGCATTCCCAAGCCTCTCATCTTCATGTAGTATTTCATTGAAGTCACCCATAACCACCCAAGAATCAAAAATAGTAGTGGGAAAGTTCAATATGTGCTTCCAGAGAGATCTTTGAGTATAATAATAATTTGAGGCATAAACCATTGAAAAACAGTATTATAACCAGCGATAGTAAACCTACACGTAATGATCTTCTTGTCCACTATGAGAATAACAGGATTAGTTACATTATTATGAACTAGAATCCATAATCTTTCACTATAATAATCTTGGACAGAGCCATTATGATAATATCCATGTCCAAAAAGAATATTAGTAGAGCCGGAACCCTTGGTTTTAGTTTCAGAAAGCCCAATAATATCAGGTGTATACTTAATTTCCAGCAGCCTAAGGGAACATAAAGTAACAAGGTTAGCTAAGCCCTGATAGTTCTAGAAAATAATCATCATTTTGGTTTCTGCTTAGGGGTGAGGCCCCCTTTTTCAGTAGTTTCTAAAACATTATTCCTACCATATATTCTCAGCTCTATCCTTCGAGAGTCATCAAAGGACAGTGTCCGCCTTGGGGTGATTGTATTGCAATAAAAAAATATATTCTCAATTGTATTTCTAGTTTCTTTTTTAGAGTGGGCATCCACATTCTGGTTTGAAATTACTTGTAAGATCAGAGCATTATCCGTTGTCCGCGGAGGTGATGTATAATCAATTATCCGCTCAATATGTTTTTCTATGTCCCTCAGGATGTTTTCACTAATGAGCACTAGAGTGAAATCATCATTTTGATTGTCAATCACTAGCGGGAAAATGCAATATGAGACGATCTATTGGTCAGTGCATTCATCTTTTTGAGGTATAATACTGAGTTGCTAGGATTATTTAATACTAACTTTCTCTTCCTCTTCAAAAAGATCATCCTAAGAACTGATAGTGTCTCCTAATTGTAGTTCAACTTGCTTTAAGCTCCATGTTTCAGCTTTCCTTACAAACTACATAGAAGTAGTGGGTGCTTTTCTTAGTACCTCATTCCATGTAGTATGTTTTCCTTTAGCTTGTACCATCCTTTGAATATAGCGACATTTATCGATGACATGACCCACCATCCTGAAATGTTCACAATATTTAGAAATGTTTTCAAATTCAAACCTAACATTAATAAGATGATTATTGACATCTAGTGAAACACGTTCAGGAGGTGAGGAATCCATATCAATATCAATCAAGACTCTGGCATAGATTCTCAGGTCTCCACTAATTAATCACTGGTCAATCATTAGTGGAATGAAAATTCTAGATGCATGATCACTATGTATTTTATAATTCCAATATATCTATGGAAAACTATGAATTTTTGCCCAAACATGAGTAAAATATTGTTTTTGAGTAAACAGATTATATTTTTCTTCCCATTCTGAGAGACAAAGGACTCCTTGTTTAATATTAAGATTTCTATAGCACCATTTACCATTCATCTCCTCCTGTGTTTGTAGTATGACATAAAAGTATCCTTTTCATAAAGGAATTAGATGCCAATTTCGATGATTCTAGTCATTCGAAATGTGTTGCTTGAGATCAGATACATATCAAGGCTTCACACCACTTTCATAGGAGATATGACCAAGCGCCAAAAATTTTCACACCTCCATCCTTTGTTTAACCGCATCTTGATCCTCGACCACAGTAATACCTCCATCTATAGACCTCATTATAATAGGAGTTTTCCCTTAAATGAGCACTTCGAAACAAGAATTTGAGAGCGCTTCCGCAATGTATTGACTAATTTCATAGTACATGGCATATAATTAAATTTTATTTGATTTTTTCAACTTAACATAGATAAAATCAGTTTTATATTGATTTCACATATAAGTAATTAATTCATTTTTATATACAATGGTCTAAATTATAACTTTTCCATTTTTTCATAATTCTTAAAGTGAACTTATTCTAAATTTATTCAATTTTAATATTTTTTAATATATATTCATGCACATAAAATTACATATTCATTAATAATGTAAAAAATTATTTATAAATAAAAATATTTTTAAATTTATATTTACAATATTTATACAATTATATAAAAAT
Organism: Viscum album; assembly: GCA_963277665.1. NCBI lineage: Eukaryota > Viridiplantae > Streptophyta > Magnoliopsida > Santalales > Viscaceae > Viscum > Viscum album. Next base: position 2,085,082,640 of record OY728119.1, read on the forward strand.
TATTATAAATATGTAAATATTTTTTAAAATATTATTTATAGAATTATTAATAAATATTTATATATATTTAAATAATTATTATATTTATAATAAATTTAGATCAATAATAAATTTATTATTTATATGTTTATTTATATATATTTATTAAATATATATATATATAATTATATAACTACATATAATGATATAAATATTATTTTTAAAAATTATTTCTCTTATAATAAATAAATTATAATAAAATTATAATAATTATATTTTAAAAATATATTTTTTATACTTGTATTTAATTATATTTATCAAGTATATATACATATTTAATATTTAATATTTATAATTATAATTATAAATCCTATAATAATGCTTATATAAACAGAGCTAATAAAAGCATCGATATCAGCAGTTTTTTACACGGACAAAAATGAGGATTTATCAGACCTATAAGTGTAGTGATGTTATAGATTGGTTTTATCAGTAGTTTTTATCATTAATAAAGGTATACCTTTATCAACACTAAATAAACACTGATTAAAGGACTATTGATCAACATTTTTTTATAATTACTAATAAATTTATTCCAATCTAATTAAAAAACCAAAACTATTTATAAACCCCTCATGAATTAGAATCTTTTTGCAGAATCCACCCAGCACCGGTACTCCTCCTAAATGAATCAAAGATCAAATTACAACAATCGATGGCCTCTAGTGTCTTTATCAACTTATCTAACATCCATTATTTGATTTCAAATAGGGTTTTTGAAGAGGCTCTCTGATTCTCTTCAACCTGTAGAGGTAGTCCTTCCAAATTTGATTTTTTATATTAGGTTTTTTTAGTTCTTCTTCGATGATGTCATTATTTGGGGTCTGGTGATTTTCAAATAGTGGGTTTGGCCTTAATATTTTCTTAGTTTCCCATTTTGATTCAACTCTTGATCTCTTATAGAGTGTTTATTATTTCTGGACTTGATGGTGAAACATTGGTTCCCATAGATTTCAAATCATTGGTTTATTCTGATTATGTTTTCCAAATTGATCTCTCAATGTTATCATACATATTTTTAGTTCTTTAGTTTATCAATGTTTTTCATACATGTGAAATTTTTTGAATTTAAAATGGTTCTTTTGTGAGTGAGGTAGTTGAAGGTAGGTTATGGGATTTATTTTATATTATACTACATCATATCATCTTTTTTTTACATTTCTCGGTCATTGTGATAATCCAATATATTGATTCATCATAGTAGGTTTTGTTTAAATTTATTTCTACTTGTTTTATTTATTTTCTACACCAACTTATTCCCACTATGTTTTTTTTCATGCCCTGGTGCCTTTTTCCAGGCCGAGGGGGATCGAGAATGTCCCATGGAACCTATCATGAGATAGATATACATTACTCCCATAAAATTTAAAAGTTTTATTAAATTTTTTTTAAACATGGATTTTCAATATTCCTTTTGAAATATATAAAACACATCCCTCACTAACATGGATTAGGATGTAAATGTACCATGAATTCCAAGAGTCAGATATAAATTAAAGAAAATGTTATCTCACTAATCATCATCATTTAAACAGTAGTTATTTTTAAATTAGATATTCATTACCATCATTCATCTCTTAAACCATAAATTTTATGTCATCCACATTGATAAATTGTTTCAATCTATCGTGAAAATAGTTTTTTGTAATGATTATGATCAGTTATTATTTTTTAAATTAATATTTCATTAATTATTCACACAACCTTCAATACCAAGCTCTTAGTTATTATTTCAATTCATACAAAACCATTTTCAATTTATAAACATTATTAATATATTAAACAATGAGAATTTTTTATATTTTTTAGGTAATTCATATTCATGTAATCCATTAGAGAATTCTAATTTTACATCCAGTTAGAGTACCTTGAATTTCCTTTGAATGGGTAGGTGTTGTGATATAGCATCCTAAGAGCCTTAATATGTTTTAAAATATTGATATACATTAATGTCATCCAAATCCTCCCAATACACACCACTTATGTTGTATAGTTCTATCAATTTCCTCCCCTTGGGGGAATGGTGTTGGGTCTAGGGGATTACCTTCACCATCACTTCATTAGAACCCATTTAGATCCTCCAACCCTACCTCCCCCATTCATATCTCTCCCCTCTCTATTTGTGTCCCCATAAATAAAAAAATAAAAAATTGATTGTTGATATTTGAGTTGCTTTTTATTCATTAATTTCCAGTATTATGTTTTATTTTTAAAATGAATATCTTATGTGTATTTATTTATATTTGGTAATAATATAATCTTTTATTAGCCCAATAAGATAAAAATGAACCATAAATGGATTCATGCTAATTGTTTGACAAAATAATATGAAGACAAAGTTAAAGAGTTCAACAAAGTTTTCAATAAAGCATGAAGACGACCCTTCTAAAATACTTTATTTGTGTTTACATTGTTATTATTCAAGAAAACTAATTCTATAAGAGTTTGAAGAATATATGTATCTAATTTTTTTATTTTGTTCAATAAATACAGAACAATGATTTTTTGTGCATCACTCAAAATGATAAGGACAAAATTATGGATTCTCTGTGAAGTTCACTATTGTTGGTTAAATACTACTTAGCGTAGCATTTGATATGAACTTCCTACTCTGTGTCCTCATGATGCTCTCATCCCACACATAGTGAGAAAAAATTTAATTAGATTCTTGATCATAAAGAACAAATTTTATATATTAAGCTAATTTAGTGGGTATTGGTTTTTGGGAAAAAAGATATGATAGAAGAAGAAACATGAGAATATTAAAATGTTATTATAGAAAAATATTCCCACTTATTTAAACAATGAATAAAATTGTGAGTAAGAGAAGGAAAATTAAATTCCAAATGGTTATATGATAGAGATAGTGGTGAGTGTGTGAGGGATGAGTGTATAATGGGGATCTCAGACAAGATGTTCATGTCAGATGCTATTCTATGTGTTTTTTAACCTATTATAGTGAAGTATATAGAGGATCAAGAGTTTTGTTATTAACTTTTTTTGTACTGCACAACCAATCCTTGTTTTATCTCCTTTGATCAATGAATCCAAATAAATATCAGTATCATTAATTGTATCACGTTTTCCTAAATTTCATATAGACTTATATACTATAATTAAGTGCATAAAGAATACATAGTTTTTTTAATAGTTTATATTTGGACCAAAGAATCCCTTTGGAATGAGGTAAAGGTAACATTACAATATAAATTCTCTATTTTACTAAAAAAATATATAATGAATCATTGATTTAGTTTTCATTATTCATTAACGGGGAAATTTATTTTAAAATATTTATTTACATGTGTCATTCCTTTATAAGAAGAGTGATGATTTTATCTCTACTCAATTATAGAGGTAATCTTGATATTATAACATAAAATTCAATATCCATAAAATTAATGAATTGTTTCAGATTTATGATTAATTTATTTTTATTTATTATTAAAAAAATAATAATTATTTTCTAATAAAAGTGTATTTTTTTTTGATTTGGGGGGATATGTCCAAAATTCAATCTTCTTCTACCTTAAAACCTATTCACCCTATAGTGGTGATTTTTTTCTATCTTTCAAATTAACTCCACTTACTTTTCAAGTAGTTAAATGTTTTCATCTATGATCAATCACAATGAAATTCTAGATATCTTCACAATAAAATCATTTTACATAGAATTACTTTATTATTACATATTTATGTTTAATTAATTTCTTTTTAGTATTACTCATTTAATAATTGTTCCTATACAGGTGGATTTTGTTTAGTTAGGGTGCTCTTTTGAACTATAATACATCTTCTCCGTTGAAAAATTTTCACCCCTATTGTGGTTCATTTTCCACTTTCTTTCAAATTACCTTCATTGAATTTGGACAAAGAGAAATGAACCCTCCTATGATCATTCATAGAGTTAACCATGATGTTTTCATAGTAAAATAATTTTCTATAGAATTTATATATGGTTCTTATTTCTATATAATTTTTTTATTTATAGAATTACTCACATTATAATAATTTTCTTATATATTTGGATTCTTTTTTTCGAGTTGGGGAGATTTGTACCACTTTCATGCTTGTTCTCCTTTAAAACAATTTCACCCCTATATTAGTTAATTTTTCAATTTCATTCAAATTACCTCCACTACTTTTTCAGTAATATTAATGACTCTACCTCTACTCAATTACAGATTTATTCTTGTGGTTTTCAAAGTAAAATCACTATAAATTTAATTAATTGTTTTCATATTTATGTTCATTTTTTTTGAATAATAGTCACATAATAATTGGTTTCATATACATGTGGATTATTTGATTGAGTTGTGGTGTTATTTCCATATTTCATCCATTTCTACACTAAAACCTCTATAGACATTTTATCCTTCAAAACATTTTTTCCTTGTACTATAGACATTTATGACATTCCATCAGGATCCCTCTACTACTCAATCATGGAGGAAATCATGATATTTTCATAGTAAAATCATTTTCTAAAAAATAATTTTATTATTTAGTATCTGTGTTTAATTATCTTGTTTTTAGAATTACTCATAATAATGTTTTTCTTATAAAGGTGTGTTTTTATTGAGTTGATGTTGTTTGTTTGAGGCTTATCATGTAGTGTTGGAAGGAAGAAAATTAATTTCAGTGGAATTCATGCTAACATTAACAATTATAATTGTTTTAATACAATGGGACATATAAGAATCAACCACAAATCAATACAACAATTGATGTGACTGGTATGACTCTATGAACCTCTTTTAATGTTAAATTAAGATTAATTTTAGTAAAAAAAGGAACTGACTCAATCTGTCCACTATTAGTTTAAAATAATCTATTATCATCCAAAATATTCACTCACTGAAAAGCAAGAAAAAAATCTAGAATTTTCATGATAATATAAATCATAAATTCATAAATCATTTGTGGTATATAGGAATCAATATCATGTCAAAATGATAAAATATATGATATGTATGAGTAAATGTTTGTGTTTCTTGTTTATGATGAAAAATTAGTAAAAAGCAAAGTGATGTACTCAAAAGAGTATAAACAATTCATATTTTTTTTAAAAAAATTGAGAAAAAAAATCCATATGTGATTTAGAATTTTGAGAAATCAGAAACAACTCAATATAATGCATGGTGAGACTAGTATGACTCTATATACATATTATTTTTAATTAGAATCAATTTTCGTAAAAAAAACTAACCAACTATGAACTGAAATAACCCAATCATATTTCTTTGATCCTTAACAAAACATTCCATTAGTGATTTGAGACATTCCAAAATCAGTTACACCTCAATCTGACGCACGGTGTCACAGATATGACTCCATGTACATGTTTTTATTTAAAATTGACATTAATTTTATTAAAAGGGATAACATACATATTAAAACTAATCAAACCCTTTCAAAATTTTCAAATACTATTGGAAAATGATCCATAATTCATATGGTAGGTGTATTTATCAGACAGACCTCAATATTGTACACAATGTCATTAGTATTAGTCAAAATCATTGCTTCAATTTTAAAATGTCATTTTAGTAAATAAGATTTCTTATGTACTGAAAACTAATAAAACACCTAAATATTGTTTTGATACTTAAGGAAAATGATCCACAAGTCATTTGGGATGTGTTGGAATAAGTTTCACTTCAATTCGATGCACCGTCTAACCGGTATGACTCAAAGTTCATCATTGTATTTAAAATTGTTTTCAATTTTGGTAAAATAGAAAATTTTCCACCTCAATACCAAAAAAACAAATATTATTGTTTTAATAATTTATTTGAATAATCTATATTTCATTTATGATGTGTAATAATAAACTTCACCTCACTATGATGCACAATGTGTCTTATATGACTCAAAGAGTATGATATCAGTTTAAAATTGATAATATAGTTTAAAAGTTTCACTCATTAAAATATGATCAAACACACTCATTATTTCCTAATAATTTCATAGAAATTTTCACAAGACATTTTTGATGTGTAAGAAATTGTTTCACGTCAAAAGGATACCCAATGTGACCAGAATGAGTCAAAAGTGTGTGTTTCCAATTTAAAATTGTATTTTATTGTAAAAGACAACTAACGTACTCAAAAATGATAAAACACATTCAAATCATTATGATACTTCATGGAAATGATTCACAACTCATTTGAGATGTGTTGGAATCAGTTTTACCTCAATCTGATGCATGATGTGGCCAGTATGACTCAAAGCATTCCTTTATTATTTAAAATTCAATCTAATATATGTAAAATTATTAATTTATGTTAATTTTTCATTTATACTAATACTAAAATAAGAGTTTTTTCTTATAAAGGTGCATTATTGTTCTTGAGAAGGGATGTTTTGTTCAAAAATAGCATGATCCAGATCAGGATTAATATATAAAGGATCATTTATGTTTTTGAATGTATATAATAATCATTATTTATGCAATTGTATGAACCAATATTTGAAATTTCTATAATATTGTGTTATGTTCTTGTTTTTGTGTTGTAAATGTCATCTCTTCTAAATATTGGATTAGGAATTATTTTTGTTGATATCGGGAGTCAATATGGTGCTACAATGTGCTGTAACAGCACACAATAACGGTGATGTAGTGTACTATTCCAACACCTCACAGTGTGAAACTTTATCAGCTCTTTCAAAAAAATCTCATAAAGGAAACATTTATTAGCGATCATTGAAGTGCTGAAAAAGGTCCATTTTATCAGTGCTAAAAAAGTGAAAATAAAATGTTATTTTAGTTGATCTAAATTAAACCACTAAAAGATGTTCTTTATACACGAATTCCATAGTACTGATAAGGGAAACTTTATTTTGAAATTCTCAACGCTGATAAAAGACTATGGATTTTAACATCGATCATGTATTTAGCACACTTATAGAATTCATAACAGCCATCACTAGCTCTGTTAAATGATGGTTTGGTAGTATTGATTTTATTAAAATGAAATTAATAAATATAATCTTATTAATTATAGTACATACTATGTCGTCAAAAACCATGTATGTTGCGGTTTCAGATGAAGATTAGAATAAAAGTCCCAATGTATATATCTGGACATCAGATAAATCAGGAATATTCCATGAGATCTAAAAAATTGATAAATGTTAGAAATTAACTATAATTTGTTGGGGGATTCTATTGGAGTTTTATATATAACCGGATGATTTTGTAACCGTCTATTATTTTTATTATGTACTTCTCCTTAAATAAATTTTCATTGATTGGATCTTTTCATAAAACACCATTTTTTTAAAAACCACATAGAAATATTGAAATATTATTGTGAAATAATTATTTAATTTTTTAATTCATCATGATAATATTTTCATATGGTGAAATTTTGGGATTTTTTGGAAAATATTATATTTTAGTCAATAATGAAAATACTGATTTTTTTAATATTTTAATCTTATTTAATTTTAAATTCCACATAATGAATTTAATTTAGTACTAAATTAAATCAATACTCATTCAGTTATAAATGAAATTAGTAATTACACTTTAATACCCATTATACTTGATTTTGGTATAATTTTATTTTAGGAAAATAAATGAATTTCTCCATAAAAATATTTACGTTCTTTTTTTGAATTTTTATATTAGAATTATTTTTTTCACTTTTATGAATTGAATTTTTAAAAATTAATTCTATATTTGGAATAATGTGGTTAAAATTTTGAATATAGGCCCATTTAATTCTTGGTCTTTATGAATAGTAACCTTACTAAATATTTTTCACCATTGAAAGGCTAAAATTTGTTAAATAAGGTTAAATATTTTGGATAAGGATTTAATATTTCAATAGGAAATTCATTTATCTTATAATATGAATGTATTTCATCCGTGTACATCCATGTCTCAAAAATATAGCCACTTAATTCCATTTTTATTTCATATACACTTTTATATTACTTTGAGAAATGAATAAAAACAAAATGTCACACCCCATACATTAATATCTACAATAAAATTCTGTATTGATAAAAAGATGTTATGATCAGTATAAAATTTTATTTTGAAATTTTAATTAATTTATTATCATGGAAATTTATTATTATTTTTTAGAGATTGAATAATTACCATAAATATGTACCCAACACCGATATAATAATTATTTTATCAATAGAAAAAAATACTATGAAAAATATAAGATGTAATAAAAATAGGTTTAATTGTTATGTTACAAAAAATTTATAGGTGAATATAGAATAATATGGATTTGTAAAATTAATATATTCAGATGATGTATTTGTCTTTATTTCTTTGAAATAAAAATAAAATATTTTTTTCAAAATGACATTTTTAATATTTTATTAGCCTAATATTTGATGAAAAGTTTAAAAAATTAAAAAAATTATAGAAATATTTTAAGGGGGATAATATATAGTTTAATGTATCCCCCATTTCCAATTCTAAGCTAACTTTCACCTTATAAATAAAATTATCTGCATTTAATAATTAAGAAGTCATTACCAAGGTTATGGATATAATTAGTTAACCTAATGGATAATTTAAAGGATATGGTTTAAATGATATCTAAACATATAAAAACTTTATTTCATAACTATAATAAAACTATAGTATTATTATATTTGAAACCATTCATTTTTTGAACCATTTTTTATATGTTATTCAAATATTATATTAAAATATTTCTTGAATTTCCAAAAACTACACATCCTTGAGCTTATAAGAGGACACCACTTAATATATTTATTTTCACTATATTAATGCATATATCTCAACAAAACGATAAAAAATTGTCACATCCAACTACATATCCATGAAGTGAAGGTTATCGTCTTCTTAAAAGGCCATTCCAGGGGTCATTATGATGAGATCAATGAAAGTATATCAAAAAAGAGGTAATCCACCATTCCAATTATTTCAAATATATTTATTCTTCTAAATTTTATAAATTTATTGTTTGTGTCATAAAATAATAAATCTAATATCATCAACATTCATATATGTTTTTTTGATTTTGTTTTAAACATTTTCTATCTCTTTTATAGCTTATGTAAAGAGAAAACATCGCTCATGAGTATGTAGGGAAGACCATCATTAAATAGTCATGTAATTCATATTCCAGTACTATATTTCTTATATAGTTAAAAATATAAAACTAATGAATATACAAGAATTTTATGACAAAATTATACTTATATAATTTTAATTTCACAAATGAAATATTACCTTCCAATACATTGAAAAATGATAATGTCTTTCAGGTATACGTAATAAGGATATATTTAAGGAATATATATGATATAATAATTATTTTATAAAAATGTAATATTATTTACTATTTTTTCCATCCTTCAAATGGTGAAAACAACGTTCATGTGTATGTATGACCTATATTCTTCAGAAATGGTGTAATTCATTTCTCTATCTGTATATTTTATGGATGATTCAAATATAAATATATTGGATATATTTATATATGAAATTTATTCAATTAATAAAATTCATTATATGATAGAACCACCAAAAAGATACATGTACCCAAATTACCAAATTAAAACATACATAAAACGTGAAGAATTTAACCACTAAAAGTATGTTAATAATAATATAATGTGAAAAAATATGTTATAAAATATTATAAATAGGTGATATATGACATATTCGATTTCTGTATGTTTATTATATAAAACTATAACAAATATAAATCTATTATAATGGTCGTTAAAATCACTTACGTGGTAAGTTGAACTTGAGTTAATAGATTTCGTCTCAATTTCCACTCCATTGATAAATATTTTGTATTGTGCACTAATAGTTTGGTGTTTTATAGTCTATCCCTTTTCGGAATTATACAAGAAGATATATTTATTATGGTTTAATAAATATTTAATTCAAATTTACTCATTCAAGTGGATATAATTTAAATTTTACCAAAGAGGTAATAATTTATTTTCAATGTTATTGTTTTTATGATTTCCTTTATTTTAGTTGACGGAATCATATACTATAATATTTATAAACATAATATATTTTTTACCCATTGGATATTTATGGTTTCTAATAATTTTCTTCTAACATTACCTCTGTTTATAACTTTACGCAATAAAATAAATATTTTTTAAAAATGTACATCTTCTTTCTCTTTTTGATCAAATATATGTTTCATTCATGTCAATTGTTTTAAAAAAAAAATCCAAAAATACCTTTTTAATTTACATTAATGATTTAATAAGTAAATTTCTTATTTTCAATTACGTGTTAAAAGGATTTAAAGGAATATTTTTATTTTTTTAAAATGGTATTTTTCAATTTTCATTATAAAATTAATATAGAATGGTTTTTAACATATAAAATGGTAACAAACATTCTGAACATAGTAACAGGTTTATGATACTTAGATTCATAAACAATTTTAATAATGTTTTACAAAGATATATCTTTAATAAAAGGATATTTTATTATTTTTATTCAATTTTTTTATTTGACAAAGGAAATTATTTTTTTAATGAAACTATATTTACAAAGAATTCATGGTTATCTTGTATCAGTTATTAATTTTGTGGTTTTTAATGTTCCTTGGAGTCATTCATTTTATTGGGATCATTTTTTAATCAGAAATTACATTTCAATTAAATATCTATTTTATATTTATTGATTATTTGATTGTTACCTAAACGTTAAACCATTCTTACTTCTGTTTAATAATGATTAAATTTAATTGATTGACTGGGAACATTTTAAAATAATTTTTTATTTTCTCAATTTTATATTCATAATAAAAAATTGTTTTATGAAATAAATTAATAATTTAATATATGAGAGAATTCAAGGGACATCAAATGATGGGAAAGGGAATGTTATTGTTATCCCCTCAATTTTTTGTAGGTATCATGAAAATAACCACTTGCAGAGCCATGTTAAATGGGTTTTTGTTGAATACCTACCAATAAATAAAACATATAAGGAATACATGTTTGATGGTAAACATTTCATGATGTTTGAGATAATGATGTCTAATTTTAGGAATTTCATTCCTAGATAATTTATTTATTATTATCCATGAGAAAATTCTATTGATATTATCCATAGATGTATTCATTTCCCAGGTTATTTATTTAATGAAATTTTTGTATCACAATTTAAATTGTCATATTGATTATGCCTTAATTAGTCATGATATATTAAACTGCACCAAAATCTAATTGAGCATCAAAACTTTCTCATTCTGTGTTTTCAATTCCTCGTTATATGAAGAAGGATATTATAAATAATATCAATGATGAAATAATATTAATATTGTATTTTTTATATTTCTAGTTTAGTATAAGAACCATATATGTATATTGTTCTTTGAGAATATAAAACTGATTTTTCAAATGATATCACATATATCTTCTTCCAATGTCATAGAGTATATGGTGACCCTAGGATACTAGAATTGGGGTTTCGAGGTTTGATATCAGAGTAATTTTTGTAAAAACAAAGGGAACAAAATTTTAAATAAACATAGCTAACATGAGATTTATGATAACCCCTTATATTATTTAAGAACCTTTACAAACATTTAGATTTTTTTCAAGATCAAAATTTATTTTGATTATGAATGATCTCAATATTTACCATTACATAGTGATGGCCTAGAATAGAAGAAAGTTAATCATCAATCATATGAAATGTATAGATTTATCTAGTATGAGAAAGAAATATAGTGGGTTTTTATATTCAGAAAATCATGACCACATTACAGAAACTAACTGGAGTAATGATGAATAACCTTGCAAAAACCTACTTTTCCATTTCCTAATTTCAATCTGTTGGATCACATCATGTAAATAAAGCCCCCAAATTTTAATGAAAATAAATATGAATTGGTATAGGTGCAATGGATTAGGTACATCAAAAATAAATTCTCGACATTAGGATGTAATGAATGTGAAAATTTTATTTTGGAAGTGTTTTTTATTAATGGATTTATTGATTAATGGTGGTCATTGATGGAGAAAACTAAAGAGGTTTTATAAATAGAAAGTATAGAACATTGAACATTTAGTATGATTTTATTTGAGAAATACTTCCCCTATGAATAATGAGATAAAATGGAGATGAAGTTACTCAATTTAATGAAAGATTAAGATAAATGAATGGAAGAGTATGATGATATAATGAACAAGTTCAGGATTTCATCCATCTTGTCACCCGAACCAGACCACGACATTGCATGAAGGGAATTACCAATCTCTGTGGGCTGGAATATAGTGTATGGTTATGATGTAACACCTATGTTAGTGGTTTATCCTATGATTTCCATCCATAAAAACCCCACATTAATTATACATCAGATCATAATAAATATTTACAGAATAATAGATCAATAGAAAATAGAATAGCACGAGTCAAACATTTTTCATTATAAAAAATCATAAATACCATAAATGGGGTGGGGATATAGAGATAATAATAATCATACATGTGGAATGTTAGTCAACACACCATACTGCTACCACCAACACCTTGGAAAAAGATACCATGATTGAATCGGACTTCCATAACCACTATGAGTAGCCTTGCCTTTAGATCCTTATTATCCTCATACATTGATGATAAAACCATATAGAACATTCCCATGAATTTACTTCTAGAGACGTCTAAACCAAAGTTGTAATGGTCCCTATGAAAACACCATCAGATTATTAGTTAGTGTTATGGCATGAACTCTCCAGAGAGCCCAGGTCATTGCCCAGATGACACTAATGGTTTAGTATTCCATAGATACCCTCCTAGATTACCCAAGGATCCTATGTTCTTATTCCAATTTCATATCAAATCAATCTATTTCACATTATGATAATTAAAATAATTGAAACAATATATTAAAACTGCCATTTTTTAGCAAAAATCACCATTCAAGCATGAACACACCCCAAAATACAATAAAAACCCATTTCTCACAACCAATACAATTTATTAGAACCATTAGGAAGATTTAAGAGGAATAATTAAAAAAAAATTAATTATAAGCCATTGGGAGACCTACCGTATAGTAGAAAACATCAGAAATCCATGTGTAAACCACAAACAAACCAAGGATTGACCCTAGAGAAGTGAAATAACACCGTAAATATCTATATTTAACACAATGAAAGAATAATGAACGCAATTAAGGAAATATTATCAACTAGAGTAATTAAAACCATTGTAATGATGAAGACTAAATCAAAATAAGAGGATAACTAGGAGATATAATTACTTACTTAATGTTATCTTGACGATCTAAGCCAAAAACCACCAAAAAATTAATCCAAATGGAGAGGGGGAGGTATGGGAGGCACCCCTATGGAAATGGATGTTGAGTGGGGTGAGTGAGGGTGACTTTGGGTTATAAATGAAAAATTTTAGATTAATAATTTCATCCTTTTTAAATATCTATCTATCCACATGGGTTTGGTTGCATGGTTTCTAAGGTATGCACCCACCATAGGGCTCCTCTTTCCAAGGAAAAAAAGTTTCACGATTTCCTAGGGGAGGGTGCATACTTGTATTCCTAGTTGTGCACATCTAACATTTCCACTTTTCAAGAGACGCGATTATCCCCCTCACCCATGTAATATGTCATGTTAACTAAAAAGTTCCACTGTCCAGGGTGCATGGTTTCCACTGGGCTAGTTTAGGGTTTCTTCTAACCATGTCCCTACTATGAACCACCTTTTTTGTTTGAAAAAAACATGTTTTATCTAAGACATATAAAAAAGCTATGAAATAAATTTAATATAAAAAATAAACGAGAAAATACCTCAAAAATGAAACCACAGATGTAGAGACCCCAAACATGATGTACATGGACATTACATTGCTTTTGCAGAATACATAATACATAACCAAAAACAGACACACAAGGACCGTAATAGTTTAATGTCTTTGGAAACTCAGAAGATAATCTTCTAATCGTTGTAAAAGATCTTTAATGTCTCCCATAAATATCTTCCCCTTTTGTTTCCATACCTAAAACCTTTCTTTATATCATGGGGAAGATAAAACATAAAAAGGGTGAGCTCAAATTCTCATTAAGGGTAAACATAGAGAGAATAAAACAATCCATAAACATTTGAATTCCAAAACGTGAAATAAAATCTAAACATAAAAATATTGAGCAATGACATAATTCTTGGAAGTACGTAAGGAATATATCATAAAGGAACATCAATCAGGATAAAATAGTATAGGAATAAAACATGTGATTGTGTCAACCATTAAGCACATGATGTGATTTCCATAGTTGCTGAGGCATTGCTGCCAAGACCATATTAGTGGAAAAAGTCCCTTTTTGAATCGAGTTCACTCCTCGTTTCAGTCCTGTATTATTAAACCGGATTAATATACCATCCTATCCATGTTTATCTCATGAGATATAAATATTTACCCAATGTATTGTAGGGAGATATATGTCCCACCCATCTCATAATGAAATCATTCTTACTTGTGCCACAACATGAACATAAATCATTCATCATTACCCAAAGTATAAAATGAGTTTCATAAACATTATCCCATAATAACATAATCCATACAAAAAATGGATATCATTTAATAATAAGAAAAGTGAAACCATTTAAATCATAGAGAAATTATACTTGAAACATACAAATATGAAATAATTCCATCTTAAATGGAATATGTTTTTGATAAAACACTTGAATAGAATTCTTGATGAAAATATCATTTCTTCTTCAAAATCATTTTCCTTTAACAAAATGCCAAGAAAATTTAAAAGAAAATGATTTTTTTGAAAATAGTAATTAAATATTGTAGATTAAGATTCATGAAAATAAGGCGTTATGAAACCATAAAAATATGTTTGTGCTGTATAATTTTAAAAAACATTATTTTCGTACTTTTGCCGTAAAAGACAAAACGTACATTGTATGGTAATCAAAAGAAAGATTCCTTCCATCCAATGTGGTAAAAGTAAAAAGGGTAAAAATGACATGAAACATACATGGAAGAAAAGCAAACAACTTATGAAAACATTTTGAGAACATATGGACATTGATATAAACATAACCCTAGTAAATACTTACGAATAAACAATCTCGGATTAGAATGAGATTGAAATAATTATTCATTACCTTATGTTCGGTATGCTTCGTATGTATCTGAACCTCCTGTATATTGATTTAAATAATGTCATTGACTTGTTACAGAATCATATTCATTGTTATGATATCATATATGGTTTACTTATGACTTTATATTACCCCTTCTTTTGTAAATTCGATGTAAAAGAATTGATTTGGGTAAAATCGTTTCATGTATTGTTTGTGTTTCGACTTGTTGTTCTTGATATTATTACATATATCCTGATTTATTTAATTCCAGAATGTAATAAATGATTTATATATAATATATATTCATCATATACATATATATATGATATATCGATAAATGTAATGAAATACACCGTTCATGGAGACGGTAGGTCGTACGTACGCATGAACGTTGTTTTCGTTTCTTTATTGAATTGAATGTAATTTATTAGATGACATATATATATTTATAAATCCATTATAATTATTATTTCATATATTTCATTATTATTCATTATATATACTTAATAATCATTCATTAATGGTTAACATGGAGAATAAATCTCATTCGATCCGGGAGAAGGTAGTCTGTATGTACGAACAAGCGATGATATCATTCCCATGATCGTGGAATTGTATTGAAGTGTATGTATAATATTTTATAATAAATATCAATTTAATATAACAATATATAGTTATTTATTTACACCACAATACCGATACATGTAAGGTGGTCGTCGAAAATAGATTACACCACGGTGTGGAGACGATATTCTATACGTACGCACGCACGGTGATTTCGTTTTACGTAGGATGGATAGAAGGTGAAATAGGGTTATTTAATAATTATAATAACATATCATTATATAATTAATACTGATGTTATTACATTATAATGGGACAACTAAAGAAGAAGAAGTAGAAGAAGAAAGAAAATTGAGAGAATCGTAAGAAGAGATTACCTCTGCTTCGACGCACCTTTTTTAAGCTTCCTCTTAAGGAAGTAGAGTTGGTTTTTTGAGAAGAAAAGAACATCCAGAATTTTTCTAGGGAATTGGAGAAGAGAAATGGGTAGGTTTTGGCTGAGAATCAAGGTTCAAAATGGTGTGAAGAGAAGAGGGAAGGGGTACCCTTTTTATAAGGGAGGAGAGGGGCACATTTGGAAAAACTTAAAATATTATTTTAAAATATAGTCATATTCGGTTTATAATTTCTCCAAATTGATTTATTTATAATCTAAAGAGGGTATGAGTCGAACTCCTCTCAACCAATAGGTTTTATAAAAGTTTAGGTTACTATTTTAACCTTATATTATATATTTAACTCTATGTTAAATAATTTAACTTTTACCTTGTCTTCTTGTTTTCTTACACTATATGGTTAATAAACATACTATAACCTTCCAAAAGAACCCCAAGTGGTTCATTATCAATATATATAACCTTATCTATGTCCTTTTGCCGATCCTTAGATTTTTATTAATATAATAAAAATTAATAATATAATAATTGTTTTAAAAACTATTTTATGTCATTTTTGACACTATTTGGTAATTGATTTTTGTGAAAATCATCACCGCATGATTAGTTCGAAAAAAGTTAATTAAATAAATACTAGCATGTCATATTAACCTATAAAATTAGTGGAATTCATTAAATGTCTCTAATTACATTTATTTGGGTATTTATAATATCAACTATTTTAATATTTCATTATTTATGTAATTAATGCATCACCATTGTGTCATAAATAACATAAATTAAAAAATGTCTAAAAATTATAAATAAAATACCATTAGGTAGGAAATATTTTTATATTTATAATGAATATTTATAGTCTAATTTATCTTGTTCATAACCCTATATTAATAATGTTTAATTTTTAAAGATTGATTTTAACTATTTTAACTCTTTTTTAAATAAAATAATAATAAATGTCCTAATCTAATCCAAGTGGATCTAAATGATAATATTATATTTCTAAGGTTGTTTTTGGTAGAATTATACTTAAGCAAAATAATTATAACATGTGTTAGGGTATTAATAATATCATTTTCACTTAATTACCCTATTCACTTTTAACCTTGGTAAATGAAAGTAAAAAGTAACTATTCACCAAAACTTATTTTTATCTTATTGAACCACATATTACTCATTGATATTTACTGTGTCTCTCGGATTTTCGAAATTCCACTCACAGAAGCGGTAAAATTAAGTTTTACTTATATTTTCAAATTCTCCTAGGAGGAGGGTAAAAGACGGTGAAAAGTTCAATAAAATTTTTATATATCTAAAATTTTTATATATCTAAAATTATTATAAAATAACTCCAATAAATTACATTGATCATATATAGGAATTATGTATCAATATTTGAACTAAAATAAATTTAAATAAAATATATTATTATTTAAATAAAAAGTCTATTTTAAATAATAACCCAGTGTTTTCACTATTTATCAAAAAATGAATATTTTCAGAAAAATACCAAAAATTCAACCTAGGATAATTTCGATATTCTGAATCTAAAAATGAAGTCCATTTTGAAAGATAAAATTCATAAAATTTCAAAAGGTGGTTATTACTATTCATAAAAACTAATTTATATAATATTTTAATAACATATCGTTGTTTAGTAAAACTCGATATTGAGTACAACACACGCTATCGTGGAAGGTCGCGATTTCATATAATGTAAGCTAAGTCAGGGTTTCGTGTAGTGAAAGACCCCTTTTTGCGTATAACATAATCCAAAAATATTTCATTTATACATTGAATATATATATATATATATACACAATCAATGTTGTGTAGAATAACTACTATCAAACAAACTTTAAATTGTGTGCAACACGATCCAAGAATAGTGTTGTGTATACTGCAAGAAAATATGGTATTGTGTATATTAGAAGATAATATTGGTGTATCATACAATAGAATAAATAAAAAATATTAAAAAGAATAAATCTCATAAAATCTCGCGGTGTTACATTCTACCAACCTTAAAATGAATTTCTCCCTCGAAATTCATCGGGGTTATAAATGGTTTACTACTTGAAATTTTATTTCATAGAAACCCACATCGTAAAAAGGAATACTAAAACTAAATTTGAAAAATTAAAGTAAGAAATGTAACGGTTACCCAGAATAACACATAACTAGGTTTCCACATTGGAGAACATAGGTGGAAATATGGATATGGAAGAGAAATATATCCATAAAATTATGATGAAGAGTGGTAGGGAACATGGATATGAAAAAGGCAACAATCACAAAGCCATAAATTTGTGATGATCTAAGGTATCATCTGATTCATCGGATATGAGGACAGTAGGAAAAAATTTTGGTTTTCAAGATCATTTCCCTAGTGCTGAAAAATTTTTGAATTAAAAGAAATACTTACCTAATTTTGTTACAATCTCACTGTTGTTTGTGCCATGTACAATTTCCACATCAACTCTTAATGAAATGAAGTTGAATTTGTCTTCTGTGAAGTGTTAGCAGATCATGCGATAGAATGATGGGTCATTCCATCTGTCCAAAACAAAAGGTTAACAAATGTTATCAAATATACATAAGTCCATCTATGGTCATTTTAATCGTATATGATTCTAAAAATGGACTTATACTTCAGCAATCATACCACTTAATAAAATAAATCTAGTTTCTATTAACAAGGGTCATCCTGTAGGCTAGTGGTATACAAGAAAGGCATGTCGAACTTCAGTTGTGGGTTTGATTCCCACTGCCATGTCCGACATGACGGGTTGTCGTCCGTCCTGCAGGTTGTCCTTTTTCTAAAACTATAATATTATAAAATTCCCGAAATAATATCGCAAAACATGTTCTATCCATAAATAATATTATCTGATGTCCAACACAATCCTTTCCAATCATTTGGCTTATGCAAAATACATATGTCCAATCTCATAGTATAACTAAAACGATTACTTCAAAGGTCACATAACAAGTATGTGAATACCAACATTTATCCCCCATATATCATAAGTTATATCTAGTTGGTCACATTCCAAACATGTGAATACCTTAATCATATATTATTTTGAAACATGAATTACCATAAAAACTTTGTGAAAACATGAATGTAGTCAAAAGTTAAATCTTTCCACATACCAAAATCCCAAAATTTCTATATACTCAAACCATGATATCACTTCATTCTTATATCAGTCATGAGCTCATTTAATTTTTTCATTACCCCTTCATTATGCCCATATCATATTCTTTCTAAAAACATTTCAATCACTTTTCATGGTTACCGGTACCATATAATTATTGAAAACCTAAACATAGATATTCCAAAATTCCATGATATCATAAATGAGATTCCATGATACTATTTTGAAATCCCATTACATAAACACTTAATCATTACCCTACATCATTTTCATACTCAACATCAAAAATAGTGATCGCATGTGACTTTCCTTTATCTATTTCCTTAAGAGGTTTCTCACGTTGATCATCATTAACCCTTGGATTAGGGAATTGATTAGAATAATGCCCCATTTCCTTGCACTTGAAGCATTGAAGTGTTGGTGGTGCATTATCTAAAGTATTTTGGTTATTCACATCATTAACAACCCTTTTTCCATTACTTTGACACTCAGCTACTCGATGACCTTCTTTTACACACTTAAAACATTTTCTAGTCCCTTTAAGACAATCTCCACCATGCTTATTTCTACACTTTGAGCATAAAGAAACATTCATATTTGTGCAATAGAGCTAGACCATAACCTTCCCAATTAAATTATAAAGTTTTAAATCTATAAATTATATTTTTTTTAATCCTAAAATAAAATTCCAAGGGTCTTTATTTTGGTATCTAATAGAATTTTATAAGAAAAATGGTATTACCTTTACCTACTCTTTAAAATTACTTTCCTCATCAACATCCCCTAAATTAATTGTAAATATACTAAAATATTTAATATATTATCATCAACAAATATATATATTATTATGGTTATTTTAAAAACATTTTCTATATTTTTCCCCTTATACAAAAAGTGAAAACATCACTCGTTCATACGTACGACGTATAATTTTCACATAGTAGTGAATGTTTTTTTCTTCCCCAATAAACATGGTTTGTTATAAATAAGGAATTTGTTGGGAAAAAATCCCTCAAGGTAACATTGAAGTATTTTTTGGGTTTATTGTGTTTGTTGACAAAGAAGGTTTCCATAGAGAATTGTCGAGTTCCCGAGAATTTGTTGACAATCCTTGTTGACAAAGAACAATGACAATGGAAAGGACGATCCGGAGGCGGTACAAAAGAGCAGTACAAGGTGGCACCGTTTCCTAGTGTTTGCCAAATTTTTGGGGTCCAAAAATTGGATTTTGGTGAGCATCGCGAAAATAGGATTTCCTTGAAGAGCATAATTTAATTTGGAAAAGGCATGAATTTCGCGAAGATAGGATGTATGGATTGGATTTCGCGAAGACCCGAAGAATGGAGGCGGTGAGTCTTCACGATTACGTCAAGCTTCGCGAACGACATAGGCTGAAGTGCATCACGGCGGTGAAGGGCTTTGCGAGGGAGCTTCACGGCAAAGGCGCAAAGGAATGTTGACCGTAATGCTTCGCGACTACGTCATGCTCCGCGGACGGAAACTTTCTGTGGTGCTTCGCGATTTGGACAGAATTCCGGCGGAAACATTGGAGCTTCGCGATTTGAGATGACGTGGCATTGACTTCACTCGGAAGGGATGAGGGTCGGTGGAATCTCCTATAAAATGAGGCCAAACCTGTCGAGATAAGTAGAGAAAATTTTCAGAGAAGATCATTCGCTCTGGATTTGTGAAGGTGGTTCAAGGAGCCATTGTGCTTCGCGAAAGAGGTGCTTCGCGGCGGCTAATGTAGCTCCGCGAAACCTGCGAACTCCGCGCTGGCTTACTAAGCTTCTCGAGGGTTGTTGAATTGCGGCGGCTTGAGCATCGTGAGAGTGCTTCGTGAGAGTGCTTCGTGAGAGAGCTTCACGAAAAGGCAGGAGCTTCGCGAAGGTTTGTTTGAGCTTCACAAAATTGGGAGCTTCGCGATGTAGGGTGTTGTGCGAAGGTACTTTCCAAAGGTAGTTTCCTAGTGGTCAGAGGCAAAGTGTTATTCATCAGTGGATGAATGTTGGACTTCAACAGTGCATCTATCAATAGTTGAAGATTCATTATTTTATGCAAATGAAGAGACCTACAGGTCTATAAACTGTGATTGGATTCCCTTCTAGAGCACTGAGCTTAGGAAGAGGAAGAAGGTGATCCTCTCCACCGGCAGTGATCCAGAGAGAGAGAAAAAGGGAGTGACCCTTGGGAAAGCAGTGAGCTGACCCTAAACCTTGTAAGTGCAGTGGGCCTGGGCATAGAAGTGATCTAGCCCGAACCTTTGTATCCACAGCTATTGATGTATAGTGGAATTTGGTACGACCGGAAACCTGTCGGCGTATGCTCCTTGGACGTAGCCCTTAGCGGTGAACCAAGTAAAATTGATGTGTCATGTGCTTGCTTTACCTTCTGTTTATATTGTGAAACAGGAAAAGAGAGAAGAGTGTTTTTCTTAACCGCGAAACAAGATCAGAACGGGCTTTAATTTTATATTAGTCACACCCTGATTCACCCACCCTCTCAGGGTATTCATCCTTGTGGGACTAACAAAATTGATGAATATATATTATAATTATAGAATAATTATATATATCAAATTAAAATATCATAAATATATTTTCACCATTGAATCCATTGGAAAATCACAGTGTTTCTCTTTGGTATGTGCGGGCTTCAACATTTACAAAACGATGTGATCTGATTTTTATTTCCTCATTAACTGCATTGTCAAAGGATTGATTTAATTTATATATATATATATATTATGTTTTAATAATAATTTTTTAATGATTAATTATTAATTACCTTTATTTCATTTGATCCATTGAATGTACAAAATAAAGTTCTTGTGTTTGTATGGTCGACCATCTCCATGAGCGATGTAATTCATTTTTCTATCTCTATATATTAATTATGGATATAAATATAAATGTCTTGGATATAAATCATAATTACACCATTAATAACATTATAAGGATTATGGAACCATTGGTAATGTAAATGGACTGAAACTACCAAATCAAAACATACATAAAAAATGAAGTAGTTAACACATGAAATAATGTTTATAGAAACATATTTTAAATAATAACGATATAAAATCTCATAAATAGATAATATAAGATCTTATAGGTATTTATAATGTTCTAGTATGTTAATATAACTAATATGAATTTAATATATAAGATGATAAAATAATAAAGGTGACAATTAAATTTTGAGTTTAGATATTTCCCCCAGAATTTCTACACCGTTGAGACATATTTAGTATGGTACAAATATTTATGATTATTTATATCATATAAAACCATTATGAAGTATTTAAAATGACTAATATTATCTTCATGATGATTAAAGATTCATTCATGTTTATTCTTTGAATTATTTACAATTTAAAAGTTACAAAAGTGGAAAAATTATGATTTACCGTTTGGGAGTACTTTTATTTTCATTGAATGAATATTATAATCTATAATTTATAAGATGTATATATTTATTTATACATTATATATTTACTTAGTTTAAAGGTTTTCATTAATATTTTAATCTTTATGTAACTTGAATAAAGAAATGAAATGTTTAAATGAAAAACTGGTCTTATTTCCCTTTTAAATTGGGTATATTTTTTATATGTGCCCATTATTTAAATAAAAATAATAAAAGTAATTTTTCTTTAATAAAATTACATAAAAAAGAAATTTAATTTTATCCTTAATTTTTAAAATGGTTTTAATGTATTTATTATAACTTTATCCGAAAGGTGTTTTATTTCATTAGAATGTTTTATATGGAATGTTTTTTAATATACATGGAATTAACTAACATCCCGCTACCATGACTATTTTACGTTATTTAACTTATTGTACATGGTTTCACTGGTTTTATGAAGAAAATAATTAATTAAATCTTATGTTAGTGTTTTTCCTAAATTTTACAATATTCTCCTATGGTCATGATTTTATTAAAAAAATCATGATGAAATTATTGATATATTGTATGTCTTATTACTATTATGGTCATTAAATTTCTATTGAAACATTAAATGTAATAATATTATTTTTAATTATAAAATATTTTTTTGAATGAACAAATTCAGTGAATCGGTTTTATTATTATTTTCATAAATTTAATACCATTTTTATATATGGTTTCATGAAAATGAATGTTATTCTAGCAAAATATTAATATTCGATGTTCTTTACGTAAAACATATATTTATTAAATTGAACTTTATTTATGAATTAAATGAATAATTTTGTAGATAAGGAATGTATTGGACCTTTAGAGATGTGTAGAAATTAGTTATAGCTTTTCCCTCAATGCGTCAATTAGTCTTATGAGAAAAACTAGATTTCTAGTATTATTAAATTTCTTTATTAGTTTATACCTTCATATTTATTAAAAATATTGTTAGAATAATTTCATGGTAAATATATAATTATATTTGAGATTATGAACTCTAATATTAGGCATATAATTTATTGATAATCTAGTTATTATTATCTATAAGATAACTAAGATTATATTATCCATTCGATATATTCTATGCATTAGTTGTTATTTATATGGATTGTGTTTTTAATTATTTACCTTTACAGGTTGATTATGCCTTATTATCTCATTATAGATTCTGATGTACAAAACTATTACTAAGAAGCTTATCTTACCCATTATTAGTATTCTATTATCCTAGATGTGAAGAAGGATATTGTATATTATATCAAGGATTTAATAATTTTCTTATGATATATATTTTATATTTCAAATGTAATATAGAAACCATTTATGTGTATAGTTATTAAAGAATATTAAACTGATGGTCAATATTGATGGGATCTCTTATATATTCTACCAATGTAATGAAGTAGACATCGACTATTGGTTACTGGAGTGGGGGTTTATATATATTTTATTTAATAATGATTACTTGAATATATATATTAAGTATCTTATCATATACTTAATTTTCTTCAGCATAAATGTAATTTGATGATTTATTTGTAATATTCATCACAATAATAGGTTAATGAAGTTCCCCTATATAATGAGAACCTAGAGATGTTATGTGATATTATAAAAGATCTCATATTGTCAAGATGTGTCATTACGAGGGGACACATTTAATCTCAGCCTATCAGATGTCAGCTTCTCATAAGATATTGATATTTCTATTACTAATGTTCACACATGGTTATCTCAAATTGGAGAGTTCATGAGTATAGAACTTCACATATTAATTTTACTAGTTACCCTCTCAATGGATATTACTACATACTAATATGTGTATTGGTACTTGTACATGATATTATTATTAATTTGAATCATGAAGAACTTACATTTACACACACACAAAAACCCGGATGAAATATTCTCACATCAAGGTAACATGCCTTGGGTATGTAATCTGTGATATGACACTAATTGAATATTTAATTAAAGTATTTCTACCTTTTCTATTAATGAAATTAGATATTTCTGAAATTTTATTTAAAAGGACAATTTTATGAAATCCTTGTCCATGGTAGTTTATAGAACTGTTCATTTTGGAAATTTAATGAAAGATAAATTGATTGTATAATACAAAATTGAAACTATAAACCCTTATTAGTGAGATATAAAATGATAAAATGATTATTTTACATAGCAGTATTCACATGATGGATTTTTTTGTTGTTATATAAAACATCTTTATTATTTTTTCCTTAAACTACTAATATACATAGATCTTTTCTTATAGGTAATTTCATTTATTTACAATGATAATGAGGCCAAGAGGATAACACTGTGTTTATCCATATTCTCATTAAATTATATTGTGTTTTATATTAAGAATAAATGTATTGTTTTTTTATGAAATTGTAATTGTGCAAGTAAAGTAATACCTTTTATAATTATTTAAGAAATAATAGTAGAAATATTTCATGTCACGTTATATAATAATTATAATGATAATAATAATAATAGTATTATTATTCATGGAGAATATATAATGAATGTATATTGTAGAATATATATTTTTTAACAAATTATCACTATGTTCAATAGAATGCCCCAATCTCAACACTAAAAAAAGAAATGACATGTTTATTATCAAGAAAATATAGGAATAAAAAATTTAAAAAATAATAATATAATCCTTTTGAACATTCATTTAAAATATAAATAATGACACATAATTTTTTCAATAGCCATTTTTATAAAGTAGTTTTTCATCATATATATTGAATTTTAAATTAAAAGATAAATTTACAGTTTTTTTATTTTAATAATAAAAAGTCAGTGGAATTTTTAAAATCAACATATAAAAAACATATTATTTTGAATAGTTTTTTTTGTTCTATAATAATTTATTTTTTTGCGACTAGTGAAAAATACTACTTTTTCTATTACCATAACTGGTATGAAATTTTATCAAATCAAGAATGAATTAATTTTTTTTGAAGGAAGTTAATTGTAAAATAGAAATTTATAAATTAATTTAAATCTATAAAAAATATATTTAATTAATAAAACTTATGTTCAATATTTTAGAAACTTAAGTAATATTTTACATCAAAATTGATTTTATTTTCTTATTTTAAAATTATATTTTAATCAATGGTATAAATTAAATCTAGAAACATGGATATCATATTTCTAATAACTATTTTGTTATTATGAAATAAAATAAATTAATATTGTTGGAATACAATTATTATTTCTATGATTAATGTTATTGTCTATGATAATAGTTAAATTGTTATTTTCAAATAATTTTATTCCAATAATGTGTAATTTTTAACATATGAAAAAAATTAAATTTTCAAAAAAAATTAATAAAAATAATTTTTAATCCAATATAAAAATATATTATTACTCATTCTGTTGGTAATCAATCTGATATAAGATTAATAACTTGTTATTTTGAAAAAAAATTCTACCAATTTTTTTTTTAAATAAATTTTTTCTTAAAAAATTTTCATTTATTTAGTTTAAAAATTATAATTTATCAAATATAGCCTAAATTTAGTTTTATCAGAACCAAATTACATATGATGTTTTATTTTAAATTTTGACTAAATGATATTTGACAATGTAAAAAAAATAGATAGAATGATAATGGTAAAATGTAAAAAGAATTACTCAAAATGACAAGGAACATATTTGAAAAAAGTTGTCATGTAAGAGTAATATCATTAATCATAATTATAACACTCAACACCCAATTATTTCCCACATTTGGAACCTTTGACCCCTGAACAGATTCTTTCCATTAATGAAAAATAATCATTTTTTGGAAAATTTTCTTTTTCAGCGCTTATTATAGGGGAACACTTATGCCACTTCAAGCCACACCTATTCCTTAGAATTTAATGTAAAAAATATTGCATTTTATTATCCAATAAACCTATATTTTATTAATAATACTCTAGTATTGATTATATATTCTTTTATCTTCATTTACAAGGAGGCTTTTAAGAGAAACATCAAGGTCCCAATGGTAGTATTACTTTATCCTTATCCTTTTCATTTACCTTTTTCACTTTGAAACCAATAATTATGATAGAAATATAATAATTTTATTACCATTAATATATTTTAGTATTTTTATTCTATTCTAATAACCATTATTTATTTCTTTATAGAATGTTAGAGAAATAAAATAATAATTACGATAGAAATATAATAATATTATTACCATTAGTATATTTTTGTATTTTTATTTTATTCTAATAACCATTAGAATGTTAGACAAATAAAATAACATTGTTCGGCCAGTGGAGGGGACAACCTCCTACATAAATCATTGTTTTCCATTCCTCTTATTTAATATCATTCAATATAAAAACAGATAAATTTTTTTAAAAAAATATATTATAAATAAAACACGAATTAATATAAATTCAATATTTTGTAATAATAATATCATGTTTTCTTATTGTTCTATAAATTCTACATTTATTATTTAACTTCTTATTAAAATTTAATCTTTAATAATGAATATTACTAAAATAAGACTATATTAATTCCATTTTCATGAAACATAACTAAAACACTAATTAAATTACATAGGAATATTATAAATCAATATGATTTTTTATTTATAGTACCTTAAATTATATAGAAATGATGATTTTACCTAGGAAAATGAATGATCAAATAATTATTAATAAATAAATTAAAAACAATCATGGTTACTCACACCAGATATCAATAATAGATAATAACATACTACTATACATATTTGGGATACATATAAATGGTGATTATAAAAGATTACTTATATGAATAACGTTATTAAATAGGGTATTATTATATTTTTTATATTATATAGGATCATTGAGTCTATTCAACTATGTGAGAAAAAATGTAAGTGTTTCTTTGTCTCATTTTCACACCCCTGAGGGGTGTTTGATATCGTAAGCGATAATTTATTTTATATGTTGTATTCACATTTTTATTTTAATTAAGTAAAATTAATATATTTTGTTTCATATTATTTAAAATTAAATTTCAATGCAACCCATTTTTTTTACCATTACCATCAGTTCATTTAGAAACTCAATTATCTTTAATTAAGTTATGAATATTATTTCAAATAAGATAGGACCATTATTACCTTTGATTTTTTATGTTGTATTTTATCATTGTTTTATATTATTTCAATATCTTCCATATAAACCCCTTTTTAAATATCCATTTATTAGTTAATTATGGTATCCACAAGGGATTTAGTTCACATGAATTTCCTTTCTATGTGTTAAAATATTATTCAGTAAGAATCACAATTTGTTTTTAATAAATTATTCTCCTTAATATTTCTTATGATATTTCATATTTTCTCACTAGGGAAATTAAATTTTTTTACAAAAAGTTTCATTGTTGAAGAATTTAATTCCCATTAAATTGAATTTTTTTTAATGAAAATATATATTATCCATTAAATAAGGATTACCTCCATTCCCTTGTTCATTATTCAAGAAAATGTTTTCTTTTCTTATTTCGAAATCTAAATATTTGTTTACTAATGAAACCTCCATATTTCTCTTTTCATATTTTAAAATGGATGTTTTACTACATATTTTGTTATGTGAGTTTTAAAATTTTAATTTTAACATAATTAATAGTTTTCATAGATTTTTAAATTCAAATTATTAGTGTTTCATTGCATATTAAATTTTTATTGCCCTTCTTATAATTCCCAAGGAAACATTTTAAAAGGTTTTTTGGAACTAAAATTTTCCAATTTGTTTTCACATAACCTTTTTTAATACTTTAAATATATTTAAACAATCTCTAAATGAAATTTCAATTTTAAATTAACTGTTTTTCCAATATTTTCACTTTATAATTTCAATCAATGAATTTTACTCGTGACCAGAACGTCTTACGTTATTCCCATGATAAAATTATTTTGAAAACTCTTTTATGATTATCAAAATATTTTCATCTTTTCCAAAAAAAATATATTCCATTGGAAATTATTTTGATGAATCACACAAAAAATATTTTATTAAATACAATATTTTATGAATGAATTTTATATTTTAGCCATTAAAATATTTGAGGTCAATTTTGGTGATATTATCATGAAATTTTACAAAAATAAATTTCTTTCCATGAGTTTATATTTATGAAATTAATGATTCATTTCATGTGTCACACATATTTATGAAGGAATAACTTGTATGGTACTATATCACACTTTAATTTATAGGTAATGATTATATCTATTGATCTCAAATTGGAATAGATTATGTTTTATCCCAATCCAAAGGGTACACGATAGGATTTATCTCCTGTGAAAGGGTACACTAGAGGATTTATCCCTACCTAAAGGGTAAATGGATTGATTTTTTCCAATAAAATTTGTGGAAATGATGATTTGTCCAAAGATATAGTGTATATTCGAGGATTTATCCAATTCCAAAGGGATATAAAAGGGGATTTATCCAATATAAATTGGTATATAAGAGTATTTAACCCAAGGCAAAGGGTGGATGCCAGGATTAATCCCTAGTCAAAGAGTACACAAGAGGATTCATCACAATAAAAATACTACACATAAGGATTTATACCAACATACAAGGTACATGATAAGCATAATTCCATGTTAAAGGGTATGTGAGTGGATTTATCTTGAGGAAAAGGGTTAACATGACGATTTATACCAAACCAAAGGTTATAAATAAGGATTTCTCTCATGTTAAAGGGAAAATGAGATAATTTATCCATTGCCAAATGTGTGAATGAGAGGTTTCATATTATTCCCAAGGGAACATATGATGATTCTAACAATCCCAATAAGGTAAATGAGTGATTATCCAATGCCTATTTGGTGAAAAATGCCTTTGTGGAATGTTTTAATATATTCTTTATATAATTATGTTCCTTCCATAATTTTATTCCACAATCATGTTCCTATAATTACACTCATGGAATCATGTTTAAGGTCCCAAGATTCCCCACACTCCTTCCATTGTATATGTTTGTTAATTTGAGATTATATGACTTTTATATTTAATTATGGATAATGATTATTTCATATAATATTTTAAAAAGATAATTCTTTCATGCACATGTTTAATCATATTCTTAATGTCAACTCCTTGATTACTTTTTGTTGTGTTAGTTCCCTTTCATAGAATTTTATCCCACCCTTTACCTATATTTTTCATTCCATGATATATAACGATGAGTGTAACAAAAGTAAAATTTAGAAGGGTGTATATTATGGTTATATTATAGAGATATAATGTAATGTTTTGTAAAATATATTATTTATTTAAATAGTCCTCTAAGTCACTAAAAAATGTTATCCATGTTTTATGAGATTATTATGGGATATAATTATAATGTTTAATTTTATTAATCTTATCACGGGTTATCACTTTTGGTATCATTTATATTTATTAAAGGTATGTTTTTTACAACCAGACATGGGAGTATGGACCTGAGGGTTCATAGTTTTTATTAAATGAATGTTTAATTATTTTAGGATTAGATTAGTTACTTTTTATTAGGATTAGATATCTTCAGTGAAATAACTAGGATAATACTAACATATTAGTATATGTATTAGATAAAATCCCAAATTTATAGTAAGGTATATATTATGTGGTTCACCAACAAATTAAATATCTATATGGGTACTACATGTGTATGTATTCTATGATGATGTTTTACGTAGGGTTAATATTAATAAAAATGGAGGACTGTGTATTAAATTGATCATAACTTGTTGAAATATAAATAGTACTATCATTATACATTGGTGGTATATATCATGGGATATAATATTGATAATTAATAATCTATATAATGATCTATTTTAAATTATTTGAGTAAGATGTTAAATAACTTGGTAAGTGAACCAAAAATAAAAACGACTATGGAAATCCAAGAATTTAACATAATGATAATTATATTGAAGTGAATGTATCATATGTAAAAAAAAGATGGTCGAAGGGAATAAATATTCATATGAACATTTTCATATTTATATTAGGGATATTAGGAAATCCATTTCAGTTTTATAAATTTTTGAAAATAGATTAAAAAAAGTATTACTAGGAAAGGTGTATATCTAGAAACCATAATGAATTATAATTGATTGTGGGTGTACTCTTATATAGTTTGGAATCCTAGTATATTTCTATTATGATAGAAAAGGTATGATTCCTATTCTTATATAAGTGAGTGAGGTTGATATGATAATATAAATTAATTATTATTACTATGGGATATTTTCATTAAGGAGTGATATTTATCAAATATATTCTGGAATATTCTAAAAGATATAAGAATTATATGAAAAATAAATGAATTTTTCTTTGATAGTTTTTTAATGGTTTAGAAATATATATTAAATCTTATCAGTCACCATAAAAGGTTGATATATGAAAATATTTTGTTTCGGGGATAACTATTATAGAACATGTGATTGAGTTATGGATAACATTTTAAATTAATAAATGCTTTATTTTATGTAAATCAATTGATGATTTATTTTGATAAAATATAGGTAGATAGTATAGATATACTTAGAAATAAATGCCTATTTAATGAAAATTTGATACATAATATTTAGGGTTAATTTTATCTCATATTTAGGAATTATGGTTATATTAACTAGTGTATTACTTTACAAATTAAAGGTTAAATTTTTTGAGGAATAAATATATAGATAAATTTTGGATGAATATATGATTTGGTTGTGGTATAATTTATTGGATATTTATATGGTTTTGTAAAAGGTTATATTTATTAAATGTATGAATATGTTATATTGATACTTGGGTTAATGATTATATGAATTAATAATATTTTTTAGGAATAATATGTAAATTGATAGAGCCTAAGAGAGCATAGTATATTTTATATAATAATATGTATATATAATTATAAAAATTTTAAGAAAAACCAAATAAAATTCATTAATGATTAAAAAAATAAAATTTCAAGGACTTAGGTTATTTAAGAGGATTAAATGTAACATCCCCAGATTTTAGAATAAATATTTTTTCTCAAAATTAATACTATGACCATAACTTTCAACACATGAAATAAAAAACATAAACAATCCATGATGTTCTTATTATTAAGAAATCATGACAACAATAAAATGAGTGGCAGAAAATGCTGACTATAATCAATTATAGAATGTATAAAAAATATTATAATGAACATTAAAATTTTAATAATATCATTTTTCAATGAAATAATTTTTTCATATATATATATATATATAAATTAATTTTTCATTCAAAATATAAATTTATAAATTTTAGAAGTTCAATTTTAAAAAATAAACAAAAAAGTTTAATTCCACATTTCCAAATTATCATAACGTGAATATTTTATATTTTTCTAAACTAAATTATTTTTATGTGAGTAGTGTTAAAATACTAATTTTTATAACACCATAAATATTTTTTACAACATTATAATAAAAGAATCACTTAATATTTTTAAGAAACAATTTTAATACAATTATAAATATTTTTAAATTTATATAAATCATTTAATATATTATGTTAAAATTATGGAACCTAGGTTTAATGTTTTTGAAATTTTAATAATATTTTACATTAATAAATATGTTTTTTTTCTTATATTGAAAATTAGTTTTCATCACATGTAGAAAAATAATAAACAAATAGATTCTATATTTTCAATAAATATTTTCATATTATTTAATGTTGTCAATTTAATTTTTTGGCATAAAAACATGATTATTATGAATAATGTTAATGACCATGATAATTTTATTACTCTTATTTTAAAAGAATTGTTTAATTAATATTTTCAAAAAAAAAAATCATATCAAATAAACACATTTTTTCTCAAAAATAAAATTATTATAATTTTTTAACCTATATATTAATATACCATCAGTCAATCATTTTGTAATCAATATTAAATATGATTAAGAAAAATTAATGGTAATGTTTTTTAGAAAACCACTACTATTAAAAAATGATTGGTTTATTTTGAAAACAACCATATTTTGAAAGATGAGTATTTAAAATATTTTGTAAAATATATTGATCTTATTTGAAAACATGCTTGTTAAGTAAAAACAAGTATGGAAAATTTTAAAAACCAAACAGTAAATGACATGAAACATGTTTGATATATGTTTTAAAATTATAGGTAGATAATTTATAAGTTTTATCAAAAAAAACAATCCATTAATTTTCACCTTTGGAGCCTTTAAACCTTTATTAGTGTCATTTAATTATAAGAAAATAATGGGTTTCCAAAAAAGTATCATTTTTACTAATAAAGGTGAAAACTCCCACCACTTTATGCCACCACTAATCCTTAATCATACATTAAAAAACTCTTGAAATATTTTTTCTTAGGTACCTCTCTCATTTCATTATCCAACGATGTAAATTAATTCACTTAGTCCCTCCTTTATCTATGACAAATTTAAGAGAATTTATATGTTCACAATGTTTTTATTAACAAATCATTTTCCATTTATTATTAATGTTTTACTTCCAAAAATATCCATTAGATAATAATATCAAGACCATAAAATCATTATAAAACTCATGATTTATTTATTTAATCTAACAACCATTATTTAATCCTTTCAATCCACATAAAAAAACTAAATAATGTCACTCTGGGATTTTTCGGACTAAAACTTCCCTAATGTAATGTTTTTCATCAATCATACTGATTTTAATTATTTATCCAAAACAAAAAAAATTATTTTAATAGAATTTAAAAAATCTAATTAATATCATTATGATACTATTATGATGATATTATGTCCAATTAAATAACTTATTTACAATACTCACCCATTAAATAATTTAATGTTCAGGCTTGGGCCTATATAACTACAAACATGAAATATTCTATAAAATGATATCCCTGATGAATAAAAGAAGTTAAATACTAATATTATTATATGTTAATAAAAATTCATGACTACTATAGGGTTTTGGAGGTATTATATTATATATTTTTCTCATTATTAAAATACCATATGTTATATCTAAAAATATAGAAATAAGCCCACACCAATTCTAAATTTACAAAATATAACTAAAAAACAAATGTAATGATATATGTTTTCTATAAATAAATAGAATTTATCCGATATAGTGACATAAATGATCTTGTAATGATGAAATTTTTTAAATTGTTTATTTAAAAACCATTATAACAAAACTAGAAAAAAAATTCAATATTACTCACATGCAAAAACAAAAAATAGATAATAACTAATTATCATACAAGTATGGAATACATATAAATGAAGTTTATAAAATTTAATATATATGTATAAGGTTATAAATAAAAATATCCAGACATAAATTATTTTTATATAGGACTATATAAATCCTTCATCTATGTGGTGAAAAATTTATGAGTTTCTTTTTCCCATGTTCAATTTCGTGGGACATGTTTGATATTGTGCACCAAAATTTATTTTATATCATGGATTCAAAACCATAATGGAATCATATAGAACTAATATATTCTATTTCATAATACTTTTATTTCAATTTCATAGTATCCCTCTTATTATATTATTTAAATTACTTTTAGTGTTTTTTGGAAACTAAATTCTTGTTTATTTAGTTATGATGGTTCTTCTTGATCTTATTTTATAGAATATGGGCACATTATCCTCTTTAATTTATTTATATGGTATTTTCTGACTATTTAATTGGGATTTATATATTTAACAAATAAATTCCTTTCCAAATGTCTCATTATTCACAGATTATGGTATCATTACAATATTTTGTTAACCAGAATTTACTTTTATTTATGTAAAATGTTATTCCTCGAGAATTATTCTTCTTTGTTTAATTTTTTTTTTCATTTTTCATTTAATAATATATTTCCTCTTCACTATCTGGGAGAAACTATTTTTTACCTCAAGATTCATTCACAATTAATTTCATTCTCATAATAGTGATTCATTTTCAACAAAAAAATATCATCACCTTTCATGATGGGATTTCCTTATTTCAATGAACATTATTTCAAAAAAAATTATTTCTTATTTTGTGATGAATTATTTTTACACATTGTACTTATATAGTTCCCTTATAATAATTTAAAATATACATTTTACTATATCTAATTATGATGTGGGCATCAAAAAAGGTATTTTAAAATATTCAGAAGGTTTCGAATCCATTGAAAATAAAATTTTCTATCATCCAATAAACATTCATATTTTGATAAATTTCATGTCAATTAAAATCTATCTTCCAAAAAACATTCCTTTTTGGATAAATTTTATATCATTTTCACGGATCCATTATTGATGATTATTTATAAAAATTTAATTTTTTCAATGTTTTTTCACTTCACATTTTTAAACATTTATATTTTTTCTAGATCTACTATTGATTATTCAATTTATTAATGTAATTTTTTTTTGATAAAATACCTTATCATTTTAAAGGAATTATTTTACAAAATGGTTTGTATCTTCAACAATTATGGAAAAGATAAATGAATTTTTTTAAATCATTTTATATTTCACCACCATTTTCCTCTTTATCTCTGAATGGTAGATTTATATGGAAATTATTTCAGATTAATCACCCTCAAAATATTAGTATAGAATAATATTTTGGGTTATTTAATTGTGGGTATCTAACTTTCAAATTATTGAGTTCAATTTTTGTGATACCATAGATAAATCTTGTGAAACCCATGTTTCATTCCATGAGATTTTAATGATATAAAAAATGATTATTTTCAAGAAGCACACATATGCATGGATGAATGATGGTTGTAGTTCTATAGAAACAATTAGTGAATACATAATTTTTTTCTTTCATGAGATAAAAAAGAAACACTTAAGGAATTATTCAAAGACAAATAGAACATAGAAGGATTTATCCCAAGTCTAGGGGTACACATGAGGTTTTTAAATGAATAAGGGTACACAAGAGGACTTATACCATGAAAAGTGGTATATTGGTTGATTTATCCCAAGATAATGAGAATATGGGAGTATTAATCCCCATATAATGGGTTAAAAAATTGGATTTATTCCAAGACAATGGGCACTGAAGTGGATTTATCTCATGATGATGGCTACACATGTGGATTTATCCCTTGAAAAAAGGGACATGAGAGGATTTATCTTAAGGAAATGGCTTCACAAGAGAATTTATCCAAATTCAAATGGTACATAATAGGATTTATCCCAAGAAAAATCGTAAACTATATGATTTATACAATTATTTATGGGAAAACATAGTGAGTTATCCCATACGAAATGGTATATAATAGGATTTACTCTAGGAGAAATGGTATATTAGTGTATTTAAATAAACCTAATGGGAACAACTGAGAATTTATCTCTATAAAATATGGTAAATAAGGGGTATTATTCTAATCTAATGTTTAAAAGGAAGGTTTATCCGAAGCCCATGATGGTACATGGGTGATTAGACCCGGACTACCATGTCATGAATTTATGGTTGTGTAGCCTTGATACATGATTTCTATGCTTAGGTTTTAGAAACACTCTTATATCATAATGTTGTGCCTATCAATATTCTACCTAACTCTTGTTGGATGTCTTATGATTATGTATATTTTTTCTATTGAATACGATAGTTCATTTTAGATTGCACATCTTTCTATCTTGACATATATACAATTATTTCTATCTTATACTCGTTTAATAAGTTACTTCTCGACCACACATATTTTATCGTAGTCTTACAATCCAAACCATGATTCATGTTAATGATTTAATTTCCCTTACTAAGTGTTCAATACCACACCTTTCTTATATTTTTATTTCCATGGATTCTGAATATGATTGTATAATATAAAAATTATAAAAGATATTCTTATATGGTATGATTATGGAGATATATATAGAGGATTTGTACAACATGTTTCCTATGTAACTTTTTCTCAGTTAAACTAAATCGTATGGTTCTATGATTTACATATGATTATGGCGGGATGTAAACATGATGCGATATTAATAATGTTTATCTCAGATCATCTCACATAATATCAATCTTAATTAGTAAATATTTCTGTTTTTATCACTAGATGCAAGAGTGGGGATCTAGGGAACCTCAAAATATGTTTAGATAAATAATAAGAAAAGGATTTTTATGGAATTATAATTATTTAACCCTAAAATATAGAGGTAAAATTATATTATTTTATATGTGTGGTGTGTAGACAAAACATAGATTAATTCTTTATAATTCTCAAAATTCACATGATTTAAAGTCATATATTCCTTCCCATATAGGTATATAGTGAGGGAAGGAGGCATTTTTATGATAAGTGATGGATGATGTGAAGCACTTTACCATTTTACAATGTCGTATGATGTTTCAAAAATAATTTTCATTGATTAATATATCACATATTCATACATCTAGACGACTCATCCCTCATATTATCAACTAGAATGATAATGTGAAAAATTATCCAATATAATATGATCAATGATATTTTAAAAAATTGTGGTAATTCTTATTTATCTAAATTATAAATTAATATTAAAATATCCTATATTGATATAATAGCCTTTTCAAGTCAATTTATTTGACTATTATTCATTAAAATTGTTAAAAACAAAAATTTAGTTATCTATACCAAACCATCAAGTGGTATTCAAGTGTTAACATTATAATTTATGGGTTTTTATATTTTATTTCACTAATATCATTCATTAGATTACTAATATTTTTATGAGTATTTCCATTATGTGTTTAATTGTAATGATTATAATCCCATGTGATTAAAATATACTATTAACTATAAATAATTCATGGTTTTTATATCTGGATCAACACACAACAATGAACTCAAATGAGACCAAAATATAGTTAGATAAAAATAAAAATATAATGTATTTCCATTAAAACATAGCCATTAAACTATCATGAATAAATATGATTTCATTATTTATAAAATATTCATATAATATAAAAAAATAGTTATTATTAATACTTATGACATTTAACTAGTATATATAAAATGACTAATAATATCGTTCTAATCATAGAATTGTATTTATCTAAAAAATAAGAATATTGCACAACAATTATTTGTCATAAGAATATAATGATTAATTTATTGTAATATAAATTGATATGAATATTTGGATAACACTAGTTAGTTAATTATTTAAAATAATAAGAACTGTAGATTCTGTTCCAAATTGTTGTATTCCCTATTAAAACTATTTATCATTACATTGTATAATTTTATTTAAAATTTAAATTGTAAAATTTTATAAATTCATACGTAAATATTTAATATTATTTTTATATTCATTAATTCAATATATTGTTAATATGAAATTTTGATAATTTTTTAGAAATATTTAATATTAAGTGAATTGTGTAATATCACTTTTCAAATACCATAATTAGTATGTGTTTATGAGAGGGAAAAAATTTAACCCTATTTCTCAAAATATAGGTTTTTATAAGTTAAATAATCATTTTGAACAAATATATTCTTGTTTAAAAATGTATAATCAATGTTTTAGAACATAGGTATTATTTTTCGAATGAATATAATTTTAATAAATTATATAATTTTTTTATAATAATTTTTTTTCACTTTTAGAAATTTAATAAAATGAAATGGATTTCACATTTAGAGTAATTTGGTCCAAATTACCAAATATATGTAATTACCATGACATCCTTAACCTGGGGCTAGTGCCTTACTTTATTACATTAGAATAAAGAACAAGTGATCACGTCCCAAATGGCCAAATCATTTAGTATATTTGGAAAACCAAATGCATACATAAGTTTAAAATTATTAATGTAAATGAAATAAAATTAAAAAATACATTGTAAACACCCATAAACTTTTTGATTATCCCTACAAGTCATTCGTAAAATACATGTTCGCATCCTTTGAAAAAATATAACATAAGAGAGGGGTGAGTTTTGATGCTCTGTAAGGGTAATAAATATATTTGATGCTATCGTCAACATAAACAATAAGTCAAGGTGAATAAATAAAAACACATGCCATTAAAATAAAATCTTGATCATAAAAATGGTGGATAAAAGATGAATAAATAATGAGATATAAATAATAACATTAGAATGAATCTTAGCTGTAGATATTCTAATAGTTGAATAATAACATGTATTATAAATTAATAATATCATAATGATGTAATAAATATTTCTAGAAATCATATACATATCTTCATGGTTTTTTCTATGAATCCATATAGAAATGTGTAAAAACCATGTCTAGTTTGCCTCATGAGACCCACTAATGCATCTGGGTATATAGTGGGCCCCATCGATCACATAATATGTCTATTTAATTACTCGTATTAATGGATTGAAACATAATCAACATATAGTCTCATATTTATACAATCATATTAAATGTTAATAACTGTCCTGAAACGATAAACATAATCATAATCCACCCAAAATAATATGGTTAATTGAATCAGGACAGTTCACCCCCAATCAAAATAATCATAAACCATTCAATAAAATATGATATTTGGTAACATAAAAATTCAATTTAAAAAAATAATTAGATACAAAATATCATTTTGAAATAAAATAAAATATTCAAACAAAATCATAGAGGAAGTCTTGAAGGAAATAACCTTTTACTTTTTGAAAGAAGAGTTATTTTGGAAAATTATTATAATTTTCTTGTAAAAATGTATATCATAGAAAAGAAAAGGAAATGAAATTATATTTCAGAATATTAAAATAATATTCATACTTAAATTTCATAACTAAAGTGAATACATGTAAAAATAGTATTAAATAAATTTAGAAATGTGCCAGTTTGGTGTGGTTTAAGGGAAAATATAATGGAGTCATTATAGTGGAAAATGAATAATTGTTTGAATAGTACCAGAAATGAACTATTAATTTTTTTTATTTTAGTTACATTATAAAAATAATGGGTTTCTAAAATATATTATGGATTATACTTGAGAATAGGTATGAAATTTTGAAGTACCCTATAATAGGGCTTGATTAACGAGAGGAATCGAGAGAGGAACCTTATAAAACTCATATTTCACCATAAAAATTTATTAAAGGATCTAGATACATGAGATGGCACTTATTCAAAAAATTTAATATAATAATATAAAAGTAATTATGAATTAAATTTGGGTAATGATTGGGAATGAATAACTAGAATTAAAAATAAAGGTTTGGGGTAAACCCTTGCCTTATGTCTAAAAGTGTTTTGTACATGCTCTTCATGTACTATATAATGATATTTGATTAATTTATAATTGATTTAATAACTTATTAAACATTTAAATGATTTACCAAAATTTATTAAATTCAGTTATGGTCTTCTTTATGTGTAATATGATTAAATATCATCATTCGATTGTGTTTGTTTCATTGGTTTTTTGACAAATTCATTTGTACACATGTATAATGGATCATGTAAAATTGGATTAGTTATATAGAACTTAAATTAAATAATATTAATGACCATAAAAAATTAAATGGTATTATATATAATTATTTTTCTATATATGAAGATGATTCATTAGATAAAACATTAATGATAACCATTTAGATTACTTATGAATTTTTTCGATCATCACGCCCTTATTTTTTTTATTAATTAATATTATGTATATATATAGGTCTAAAAGTATTCTATAAGTTTTAATATATAATTTAAAATATATTTTAACTTTTATAATGGTTTTTTATAGATCATGAATGTGGTATTAGAAAAATAACAATTAGCATCCACAAAGATGGTGAATTGGCACCTCACAAATGATGTTATCATTTTTAGAAAAAAAATTGGAGTGGAAAAGGGGTTTGGTGATGAATATCAATTAAAATTTATAAAATTATATTATATATAAACTAATTGAGATATTTAGCATGTTTTTATAGAGATTTTAACCAAACTATAAGAAAATAAATGAAATTATAAGAAAATTTAATGAATGAAATGTGATTTTACCACTTGAATTATTCTCCTTGAGAACTAATTTAAAGAACATTGAAATGATCATTTTGGTGAGACCAACATGGAAATAATGTTGATAAAAGGATTTGTAAAGGTATTGAGACCAAATTTTACATGTTTCAAGGCTTTGGAGGTGTGAGGAGAAGAGGTGGTGAGGGGTGTTATTTATAGCGGAAGAGAGCGGTAGTTTTTAATTATTTTATATTATTCGTTTATTATTTTGGATAAAAACTATAAATAGTACTGATTATTTTGACTATATATCATAATTATTAGATGCAAGTTCGACAAAATGGTTTATACATTAGCTATATATCATCCATGACTCAATAATTCATTTATTTAGCTAGTACCGTAAATTACCGTATTTCATGATTAAACAAAAAATAAACTATTTTAGAAAAATAAAAATATAACCATAACCATTATTTGATATGTAGAATTAAAAACTTTAATCCATTTTTTGAAATAATAATATAATCATGAGAAATTTACTTTTAAAATAAAATCATCATTTATTAAAAAAATACCGATTTTAAAATTATAACCGATTTTATGAAATTCAAATATATTACTTAAAGTCTCAAAATATATTCATATAATAATAAGACAAAAATTATTGATTTACGAAATTATTTTCTGAAAAAAACATTTTATTTTTATCAATTATATTAAATAAAATATTACAAATAAACATTTAAGTTCCAAAAATATACTATCACCAAAAATATGAGTTTCAAAACATTTATATACTTATTCCATGATATAAATGTATAATATTCTCATTTATATGATACCCAAATTTTATTTATAATTTCCCAGGTGAAATTACTATTCTATTTTTTGGTTTACTATTCCTAATGGCCACATTACTATTCCAACAGTAATATTTATTAGTATATTATTGTTTTAAACATGGTGTTTTGTTAAGAATAAACTATCAATGAGTTTAAATTCTAAAATAGGAATATCATAAAAATATTTTGGTGTCACATTCTCCCTTTCATAAAAAATTTCATCCTTGAAAATTCTACATTATCACATCATAAAAATTATTTGGTAGATCTTCCTCATATGTTCCTCTAGTTTTCACACCGCCACTTCAATATTATGATATTTACGAAGTACCTATACCTGCCAAGTCATCTGATTCATCATCATCTACTCTCTATTGTCTAGAATATTGATATTATCCACATAGAAAGATAAATTATTTTCCATTTCAATTCCATCATAAGTGAAAACATGTGTTGTGATTGGCATGTACATTATCTATAAAGATATGTGGAGCACATCATTTACTATAGAAAGGCTAGGTGGTATTACCAAAATATAAAACACAAATATATTTCTCTCTAAGATTTCATGAGGTATGATATACCCAAAACATTGATTTTTTTCTAAACAAACCATTTGTAACCCTTCCATGGAGATACTTTCATAAAAACAAGATCTCCCACTTGAAACTCCAAATACTTTATTAGATTATCAGTATATTTTTTTTCTAGTTTGAGATT
This sequence comes from Viscum album, assembly GCA_963277665.1. Taxonomy (NCBI): domain Eukaryota; kingdom Viridiplantae; phylum Streptophyta; class Magnoliopsida; order Santalales; family Viscaceae; genus Viscum; species Viscum album. The sequence continues at coordinate 2,085,124,853 of OY728119.1, forward strand.
CTTTTATATGGGTTTGAATATTATTTACCTTTAATATTGTATGCTCCAAATGTGATGGGCTTATAATCTTCCATTTACTAACTTTACCACCAAAAATTAGTTTGCAATATCTCTTTCAATATCACACTTCGTGCGATGCCATTTGAATACTTGAATGAACTCTATTATTGTAATAACACTCTATAAAATGTATATATCTATCCCACAACACATTTGTCTCAATTGATCCTGATCTCAACATGTCTTCTAATGTTTTAATGATACTTTAAGACGTAACATTGATTTTATGATGATAAGTAGTGCTCAAATAAAGGTCTCTATATTAATCATTCTGAATAATTTTCCATAATTTTGATGTTAAATATTGATCATGATCAGACACTATTGAATGTAGTTCACTATAAAGTCTTATTACTTCATTAATATAGAGTCATGGATGGATATCTAGTGGAAGCTATTTTATTATTGTGTATAATAGTGAAAATATTGTATATCGATCAACAATTACCCATATTGCATTATTCTTTTAAAGACTACTTGTTAATATAGTGAAATATTATCTATAATTTTATCCCATTTCTGAGTACGAATATATTTTGGTTTCAGGTATCCTCTAAGACTTTTTTTTCATCCTTCATCTATTGAAAAACTAAAAATCATAATAAATAATCAGTAATTCCTTGTTTCACATTTTTAACCAGAAATGTTCCATAAAATATCAATAAATCTTAGAACTTCTCGGGTGTATCCAGAAATTTGAGCTATGAGAATCATTCAGTAATTTCTTTAATAGTTTGGGTAAAGTTGGGGCACAAAGACACTTCCCAAATTTCAATATTACATATTTAAATAAGAATTCTACCAATATCCCATAATTCAGAACTTTAATTTGATTTTGAAAATTATCATCCTTCAATTGAGAAATTTTAATCCTTTCAAATAAATATAGTTTTTAAACCATTTGAACAAGTACTGATGTTTCCCCTTCCTTTATATTTCCCATATCCATATTTAATAGATTCATGAACATAGGATCCTTCACAATCTTTATTTTGTTAAGAACTCTATGATTCCTCTAACTGAATGCATATTCAACGTTATTTTTCTTCCCTAGGTGATAGTGTATTGAGAAAATTTGCTAGACCAATCACTTTTTCCTCCTGTTACATTCATTTTGTGTTAATATATATTTCAAACTCTTATGATTAGTATATATATCACATAATTTACCATTGGGATGGTGACTTCATATCCTCATAGAAACTATTATAGCTGCTAACTCAAGATAATGAGTTAGATAGTTCTATTAATTGGTTTTTAACTACCACGATTCATACTTATTAAATATATCATAATTAATTATGATATAACCAAGTCACTTATTATATTCATCACTATAAATCGCAAATGAAAAATTTATCAATTGTAGAGACAATAATAGTGAATTCACTAAAATCTTCTTCAATTCTTAAAGAAATTAATCATATTCCTTTATCTAAGTAAACATAACCCCTAATAAGTTATCAATAATAATGAGTTACCTAGTAAAGAATGAATCAAAAAAATCCAATAGTAACCTGCTAAACAAATAAACCTAGGTTCATAGATTATGTTCAACAGTGTATTCAATTCTAGAAATTCCTTTGTCTTCATAAAATCATGTAATATTCCACCCTTATTAACAATATGGTCACGAAAATAAATGGTTTTAATCTAAACCTCACACTTTCTAACCATCGCATATTAATATTTTCTAATAAGAGTCTCTTGGAAATTATATAGGTAGTTCTCATGGTCCTTATAGCTTTTGGAATATATCAATATATCATTAATAAATGCCACAAAAAATCATGATATTATTTAAACCCTCTTTTAATTATATCCATAAAAATCGGGGGAGAATTATTTAGTAAAAATGGTGTTACAATATCCTATAATATAGTTCTCTTAGAGATCTTGATCCCTCTTTGTGCTAATGGATGGTTAGAAAAAGTTGAACTATGTGCATCATCTAATAATTCACTCTTTAGCTCCCTATATTATGGTACACATAGTTTTGACCTAAATATTTCAACTACATCTTTATTAACACTGAACTCTAAGGGTTTCACTTTTTCTTAATGATTCCTCTATCTTATAAAATCCCATATAATTTCATTGATCATCCTATATGATCTCCATATGGAATGGTTGAGAAATTATTTGTGAATGTACTAATGGTTTTAATTCCATTTTGATTCCCATGTCCGTCTTTTTTAGACCTACAAAGATCATATCCCCCTCAATTCTCATAAATGAAAAAAATATTAGATAACATATAATTACAGTATCTACTACTTTTTTCACTTACCCGGGATGGTAGTGAATTGAGCAGTCATTATCCCTGATCATTTCAATACATATTATTTCGTGTATATCCATCTCCTTCTATGTGAAAATATACTTGAGGGTTTTTTGATGAGTATATTTTTATTTCTCACTTTTTCCAAAAGAGATAATACCACCACATTTTCAATGAAAATAGCACTATAGACAACACCATAACATGTGTTTCATAGCTCTTTTTTAAACATTAAACTTCCTTAAAGTATATTATATGAAATTTTCATTATAAATTAACACATAAACCAATCTCTTCTTCAAAGATTCACTGAATGACACAAATATTTCACCAATTGTTTGAAGTGTGTGCATAGGGGAAGTTATAAACTTATTTTTCAACACCTAAAATATTTCTTCAAATTCATCATTCTATGAAAACGTGATTCCATTCAATTTATTTTTTTAGAGGGATTGAAATTCAAGGGAAATTTATACAAAATAGACAATAGTACACAGATAATCCAAGGAAACTATGGATATCTATCACATATGTTGGCATCCACCATACATTAATTGATTATGTCTTTTAACGGTCCACATATACCCCATTTCATATAATGATATACCCCAAGAACTAGAATTTATTAAACCATTACTCACATTTTATGAACATATCATAATGATTCTCCATTCAAAATTACTTTATAAGTGTCATTAGATGCTCCTCATGCTCCTCCATACTTTATGAGTATATTATAATTTGTCATATAAAGACTTCCATAAATTTTTCAATATAATATATAAATACACTATTAATCAAGTACTTAAAAAATTATTGAGCATTAGTATATATGAATGGAATTAATATGAACTCATAGTTCATATACCCTGTACGAAAAGTAGTCTTGGGGATATCCCTTTTCACTCTATCATGGTAATGTCGTAACTACATATCCACCTTTTTCAAGTAATGTGACCCATGTATCAAATCAAACATGTCATAAATCCGTGGAAAAGGATAATTTTTATTTATCAAGAACTTAATGATATCGTGATAGCTGATGTGAAGGTATATTGACCCATCATTCATGTTGTCTAAGAGGACTGGTGTAACCCATGATGATGAACTTGGGCATATGAACCCTTTGTCACAAGCCTTCTTTATTTCAATCTTTATATCCTCATATACCACAATACCCATTTGATATATAGTCTTGAATAATTTTAACACCCTCGGTATAATCTCGATTTAAAATTAATCCTCAAATCTAGGACAAATTCCATACTATTACATTAGAAACACATTTGTTTATTCCCCCATAATTACCATATCATCATTGATTATTCATTTCTTAGACAAAATAATTTGATATATATACAATTTATGAATGGTAAACAATTTCTATGATTAATATTTTTCGGCTATAGAACATTCATCCTCTTCTTTGAACCTGTACAGAATCAGGGGTTGAATTGTGATATAGAGAGTAATTTAATTCTCATGGAAATTAATTTTTCTTTAATATAGGGAAATCTAACACATACCCATAGTTGCATCATATCCCAGCAATGGGAGTATGAAAAGGGTCATTCGGATGTTCGTTCTAAAAATTCTCATTGGGGGGAGTTATTTAGTTGGGATTTATAATTTTCACAGTTTTCTCCTTTCACTGACAACTTTTCTTCCACGCTTTATGGTAGTGTTTGAATAGTTCTTATAATAGTTCATTATATTAAGGTATGCGTAAAACCAGAATAAAAAGATTATGTTTTCTGGTCATGAATAAATAACAAGACTACCATTTACTACCTCATTGTTCGGATCCACTTATGAAGCTATGATTGAAAATCTCTCTCTTACTACCAGGGAGGTTTTTGGTTGTCTCTGATAACCCTTTCTTCAGTGCATTGGTTTGAAATGTTTTGTGGTTCCTTTCAGTTAAGGAAATGTGCATTGCACTATGGTTTGATCATGAATTCCACTCATCAAAGAAATTAGTGGGTTCTCCTTATTCAAACCCTCTAGTTATATTTCCTTCCCACACCTAATGAATTTAAAAATTCCCATATGCAATTTCTGGAGTGTTTCATTCCACACCATTGACATTTGTTATGTTGAAATTTCATGGAAGCATTATATTTCTCTATATAACCAAAAAATTAATCTTCAGTTTTCTATTCTTATCCCAATGATACCCTTGATATTCTCTAATAATTACATCAAATTCATGGGAATATCCAAGAATTTCTCATAGCTATCAATGTCTAAGATCGCCATGGATTTTTGTAGAATAGTTTTTTATCCCACAAACAATGAGACCAACCATGCATTCAAGTGTAATGAACAATGCATACTCATATCAAGCACGACTTGTTATGTTTCCTCTATAATCCCTGATAGATTCGTTATATTTTATATGGGAAAGTAAATCCCTTGGCATATTATGTTTGAGAGTGAAAGGAAAATATTAATAAAAATGAATTTTCTATACTTCCTTCCACCTTGTCACTTCGATCTACTCCTCATGATTCATATTTTTTTATAAATGTCCACCGCTGATTATATTCAGCCTTAATAAGATAAAACAAAACTTATAATATTAAATTTATTAGAACAGTAATGTATGGAAAACATATTCTGAGTGGAGTTGATCTATTGATCTATAATTAAGTGATTGGAGGATCCAATGAATATCAGAGGCCTTTGTGACATAAAGGTCTCACTCGATGCTTTTTATCTCTTGGGGGGGGGTGTGGGTGGGGTTAGGAACTACTCTTGGACTAGGTTTCTATTTATATCCTGAGTCATTTGATAGAATACAATAAAAAATGTTATGATTAATTATCCTATTGGGTTAGTAATCTCATTGGGGAAGTCCAGAAATTTCCCATCAGTGTGGTTGTATACATGATTCCTTTTATTTCTAGTCATTGGCAAGAATAAAAGGAAAACTTCGGTTAATTATTTTTAAACTATTAAACTCATAAAGGTGTAATTCAATTACATTAACAATATAACTTATAAATAACATTATTTTAAATAAATTATGAATTTATTAACTTTATTATTTATTATCCATGATATATTTTATAAAATATATTACTGTGGTATTTCTTCTCTTATTGTTAATTTTTAATGGGAATATGAATTTTCCAAGGAATATCCCATGTGTCTGTCAAACCAGGTGTGCATAAAGACTCATTGATGTGCAACAGTTCCCAGTGGAGTCAAGATTAACATGCTGATTTTGAGTTTTATTTGTATGTAGATATGTTCCAGAGTAAAATCCACATGTAGTATCCAGACACGAGTGTATTTTCTTGATAACCCAATTACTATATACATACCCAAATTTAGGAATGTTTTCTTATACATACAATTATCCACAAGGATTTTCCTAGTGTTTTCTAATAATAAAACCAAAAATATCTAAACATATCCATTAATACTAACTATAAAAACCATTTTCATTATTACATGTAAATAAAAAAAATTTATATAAGATTACACTTAATACAACAAAGATGTTTGAGATGTTTAGTGTATTTGGTAATTAGGTACAATACATAAAAACGTAAAAAACAAAAGGATCATCTTTATTGAAAACTTCCTTACCATGATCAAACATAAAAATACATTGAAAAACCTTCAGAAAAACACAAAAAATGGGTGAGCTATAAATCCCAGTAAGGGAATAAAAATGGAATAACCTGATTAGAGTAATACATGATAGAAAATAATCCAATCATTAGGGAATAAAATTGGTTGGGAAATTTTAGTTGAATAATAATACATGATATAACATGTTAACATAAAGGAAATATATGAAATTTTCCAACAACATAAAACAATACATCCTAACTAACAGACATATATAACATCCATGAAATCATGATTAGAAAAGTTCTATAAAATAATAATGTTTACTTTATGCCATAAAAAAAGTCTAATTCTATACATTACCCAATAGATTGTAGTGCAATATCATTATGGGTGCACCCATAAAATTCAATTAATTCTCTTGTTTATGTGTGACACATTGATCATACAACATGGATTCATTAATAGTCATATTTTATTCCATGATCATGGAGTATGGAATAAATTCATATATGAACAAAATAAAATAATTATATATGTATAAAGGTGAACACCGTTGATAGTAAATGGGTATGTTATTTACTATACATTTTTTTGGCATGAAAATCACATTGAGATTCGACAGCATGGAATCACCTAATGAAAATTAAAAAATAGGATGGGGAGAGATAAAGGGGTATCTATTTTTTGGAAATAAAATGTGTATTAATGGGTGAATGGATAGATATATCACAAACTTATGAAATGGAAATGGAAGGAGTAATATAATAATGAAACATTATTAAAGAGGAGATGGTGAAGATCCATTACTTGAGTCTGTGACTCCAAAATCTTTGGAGGGGACCCTTTAGAGAATGGAGGAACCCTGGTAGGAATATAGAGAGGATATGGATGATTATGGATGTGATCTATGGATTTTGAGTAAAGATAAATTGGATCATGGGTGGGGTTATATAGAAAATTGGTTGGGATTTCCACAATAATAAAATAATACCATTGTTTATGTGGAATTCATTCATACAGTTAAAAAATGATTTAAAAAACAGGGAACAATTACTTCTTCTAGAGAATTCACAAAGGCCTTATATAGTTACCCAAATAAGCATAAAGTAACATAATTATGAAGGGAAAAATATATTTTGTCTTGGATTACCTTTATTATATTTATTATAAGAATATGGGGTCATTTTGATGTCATAATAGACGTTATATATTTATACATTATTTAAATTTTCACCTGAAAATTCACCTGTCACATCATATTATGAAAAGTTCACTATTGGATAATTATGAAATTATCATTCCAAAAATAGTATTACTTTTACCTAAACATTTTTTTAAATATTTTTATTTTCACATTTGAAAACATAATCGATATTTATTGATAAAAGATTGTTTTTTTAACAATAACAGTTCTTGAACCCTATTAAAAACTTTATTTGTCTTCATAAAAATTATATGATCAATTAAATTTCATAAAAAATATCTAATTATATGTTTTTTTAAAAAGTTTATTTATTAAATAATCCACTAATGCATTAAAATAAATTCTAGAGTTGAATTTTATCATTGCCCAAAAACACAAATTTTTTTAATCGATTAAAAATCAAAATCATTTGTAAAATGAAAATATATTCATCATTCTATAAATTTACATATCAAATTTTCCATCGGATATAAATATTTATTTTATTAGTTTTATCATACATATCCCTTTAATACACTATTGAACACCCTAAGAGTAATTTTGATGATAGTGAGAATTGCATTGGGTGGTTTGGGATACATGGTTTGGGATGTGATCTCAAGGATCTTGAACTTGTTACACATGAATGATTTTATGAAATAATTTCTTTAAATCATTTATATTATTTAGTATCTTGATTTTTTCAAAATCAAGATACTAAACAAATCACGAGATACCATTACTATAAAATTTCCATTGTATTCAAGTTGTTAGGTTAACAAGAGTAGTTATAACTAACTTCTAAAATTCAATATTAATTTATTGGTCATCAATTATTTATGAAAAATATAAATCAGAAAGATATTTTTAATTTCAAGTGATTTATTTATTTTTACTAAATTAACTAGATATATATGTGTTATATACATAATAATATATATTTTTTATTACTCAAATGAATATTTTAGTCATACGGTATATATAAAACCCAATTTGATGTATAAAAACCAATTTTTTTAAAAGTTTAATTCTAATCCGTTGACTGGTTACCCCATTTTAAATTAATATTTTGGCACTTTAATAAATTTTATATTATATCATAAACATGTTATTTTGAAGTGGGATATAAAATGTTTATTTGGAAAAAATTTGGATAAAATTCTGATAACATTCAGGTTTTTATGAATAGTAAAAGTACGCTAAATTTTGATTAAAAATAACATTCTTCATTTATACAATTTAAATGGTAAATTATTGTATTTAATGGTTTTAACATATAAATAGAATATATTTATATAATTATATATAATTTATATCATTATCATTAATTGTACATTGAATTCATAGGAAGGAACATTTCATTCTTGTGCAATGTTTTATCTTTTAAAAAATATTTCTTCATTTCAAAAATGAGAATAATTTAAAATTAATTACTTCAAATTATGTTTTTTGAATTTTTAAAAATATATTTCATATTTTGAATCAGTAGGCCCAATTAATTTTAATAGAAATCTTTTATTTTTGGGCATTAGGAATAGTAACATGGTAAATAATTTTGTTACCATAGTTAAAGGTAATTAGGGTAATTATGAGTAAAAATAATATTATAAAATTACCTTCATACTTGTAAATATTCTATTGGATGGATAAATTCGACCTTTATCATCTATTTTATGATATGGAATGACTTTATGGCCACATACCTATGAATATAGCATTAATCTTTTTAAAGCTAATGAATATGAAAAAATGTCACAATCTCATTTTATATAAGTATATTAATTTTAATATATGGATAATTAAGATATAATATCTAAAATATATAGTCTTTGGAAATAAAAAATAATTACCTAAATCATATGAATTTATTTATAATTTTTAGAGATTAAATATTTACCATTACTGACGACCCAATAGTTATGTAAAAATTATTTGATTAATTGAAATACCAAATTTTTGTTTCATAAATTTTAAAATAAATATTATATGAACTAATTAATGTTATATAATAATTTTCAATGTTAATATGACATATTATTAGTGTACTTAATATTTTTTTGGAATTTATTTCCTGTATTTATTTTTCTAAAAGTCAAGAAAATGAATACTGCCAGTATTGACACTATTGGAATTTTATGAAAATAACATTTCTTGAAATTATTTATAAATCATAAAAATATTTAAAATTTACACATTGAATATTAAAAGTTGTAATATTTTATTAAATAACCATGTATGGTCATTTAACACCATATTTGTAAATATCTATAACCCCTAAATATTTATAATTTTACTACCATAATTAAAGTTAAATAGAATAACTAAGTGTCAATTAAAAAGATATGGTATAAATTGAGAAAATTACCTTTGAAAATTTTATTGGATTAAATTATTACAACCCTATATCATCCCATCTTTTATATTGGGTCATTTTTTATGGTTTTTGATATATTTTGATTTTATTATATATTATTATCTAAGTAGTTTTCAAACGTGCCCCTTTCCTCAATTATAAAAGGTCACCTCCTCCCGCACCACTTAAATATATTTTGATACTTCAAGAAAAGAAAATTCCGGCCCTGTTTCCTTCTAAACATTCCGATTTTCATTCTAGAGGTTCAGGTCATCTTCAAAGACCAACCCTTGTGATCTAAGAATAGATTTTGAGGAAGCATATTGGGGAAAAGGCAAGCTCTTCTACTAATTAGTTCAAACATCTTTCTTCTTCTACTTCATATTCCTTCATAAGTTATTTATAATATAATAAAATAATTATCAATAATATTATGACATTTTTTTATAAATATGAAACAACCATATTCATCCTTCTACCCATCCAAGGAAAAATTAAATCACAACAAGTACATACGTATGACTTACTGTCCCCAAGTTGTGGTGTAATCTATTTTTCACAAACTCCTTACTTGGATGGGTATAATGATGTAAATAATAACTATATATGATTATTTGGACATTATATGTATTTTAAAATATTATACACCATCCAATTTAATTCCATTCAACAACTTTGGGAAGGATATCATTGCTCATCCGTACGTATGACCTAGAGTCACTATGATTTGATGCGATTCGTTCTATATGATCATCATTACAACATGATTCTACATATGCATTGGATTAATAAGTATGATATATATTATACTAATAGCATACTTTATATGATATAACTATAACCTAAAATAGGAATAAGAACTTATTCGAGAAAACATCTATAAGAACATAAAAGAGTAAATACCCAAATAGTTAGTAACAATGAAATGTTACAAACAAACAGATGAAAATATGATCATAAATGTTATCATAAAAAATACTATGATTATGGAATAAAGTAGAATCATTATTTAAAACATTATATAGGAGTTTTAGATACATACAAATCATATCAGACCTATGTTAATGTATAACTTTTCAAATCCCATTTTTAAACATGATTGTTTATTCATAAGTATTTACTATGGTATAATTATCATCCACATCCATTTTCCCTAAATATGTATTTAAGAATATTTTTATATCTTTATATAATTGATAAAAATATATTTTAACCATTGGTAAATTTTTACTAAATGGTAATAATGGAATCTTTTGACATTTTCAGTATGAGGTACATTTTTTCTTTTTTTGAAAAAGTATGAGAAGAATATTTTTTAGCGTGTACGTCATGAACAAATTTTTATTATTTAAAAATTTCATATTTACTTGAATATTACCCTACAATATTTCAAGGTTATTTTCAATGAAAATGAATTATTCTAAATTTTGGTTTAATTTTTAGGAAGGAAAACATTTTTGAAGAAGAAATCATATTTTCCTTAAGAATTAATTTTAATTTGTTTCTGAAAATTATTTTCCATATAAGATGAAATTATTTAAATAGGGTTATATTTCTATCCAAATAATTACTATTTATTTATTTTTCTATAGTTAATTTTATTGAGGAACCCCATTTGTTTTATATCAATTATGTTCGGATGATGTTTTAGAAATGCATTTAATTTCATGGGTTATGCTACGGTAAATATATTTTTTTTTTGTTTTTTATGACACACACATGAATGGTTTCATTATGATATGAATGCGACATATATAAACCTAAAATTCATTGTGTAATGATTTATATCTCATGAGATATACATGTTAGGAACAACATGTAAATATGGATCAGTAACACAGGGATGGAATGGAGAGTGTACTCGGTTTAGTAATGGACATTGCCCGTAATGATGGTCATGGTAATGAGCCTTGACTAATATTAAATGATTTTATATTCCATCCATCCAATGGCCCTAAGGCCTTTATTTTTTATTGATTTTGATAATCAACATTCAAGGGGTGTGGTGGAACCCATACAAGGCTCTTAGGCGTAAGTATTACATGGCCTGTAGGCCGTAGAGGAATTCATTGCCCATAGGCTTCAAATATCATGTCTTATGTTCTTGATATTGTGATTACATTTCACTTTTATGATTTATCTAATAACATGATATTATGATCTTGTATATGCAGGATAAGATTTTCTAATGTTATGTTCTTATAATTATGAAATGAATTATATTCCCCTTTCTTACCCTTAATGATCAGTTGTGCTCAACCATTCATATGTTTCATTTACCAAGGTCATGATGTAGTGTATCAAGTAATATATGTCAAAAAGGAGCCTAGTTATGAATAAAAAGTTGGAGATAATGTGGAGGTTTTATGAACATGTTGTTTATGTTTCCCGGTTTCCAAATACACTAAACCAATATAGTCTGGGAATGGTTTTGTTATATTAGGTAATAAATACTCTTAAATGTTGATGAAATATCTATATATAAAGTATGGTCTATCATAGTTGGTATCAGATCAAAGGTATAGTTATCCTTTGGAAACTAAGATTAAATAACTATAGTAAGAATCATATGGATATGTCTAATTATAGGTAAAAATAAAATCCTAGTGTCTTAGAGATGTTCATGAATAACCTATGGTAAAACCTACTGTGTACTAAATTGAAATAATATTCTTGATTATGTGGTTTTCCTCTTATTATTATTGGTTCTCACATTATGCTTCTCGGTTTTAGTCAATGGAAAAAACATGAAAGAACCACATTAATGATGAATGCGATGGGAAATTTAATGATTTCCCCCTGATAAACCAAATGTTATGGGGGCTAGAATACAATATATTGTAGCCTTGATCTGATAAAATTTTTAATATATGAATCATGAATGACTTCTAAACAAGAAAACAATGGAGTAAAATTCTATTAATTCCTTCATGAGATAACATCCACCTTTTTTTAGCGTGTCTTATGATCTATTTGTGGATGAAAATTGATAAATACCTCTAAAATGATAATTTTAGTTCTAAAATGTTCTTAACATGATAAATTCATATCATAAGTCTATAATTATAATGGTGAAGTTGATAAATTTTAGAATCTTACCAATAATACAAGGAAAAGTGATGAAATTGAGTCCATGGAATTAGATAAGGCCAAGAATATATTTTTCAATAAGTATATTCCTTTTATTTTATGAAAAAATACAGAGGTGTTTCAGGAAATTAAGTAAAAGTAAGAAGAATCCATTGGAACCTATACAAGAAAACATTATATGACTTGGAAGAAACACTTCTGTAATTTTTATTCAACTAGAGAGTAAAATTATTCAATTATTTATTTTCTTAAATCCAAGTCTCTAAAGGGAATTATCCATAATGGACTTCAATATCTCTGAGAAAATTGTTCAATGTACTCTCAAGGTTGAGGTGGAGATTGGAGTAACCCATCAGTCATATAGGATTTATAAGAATATAAAAAAGGAACTCAATGGAAAATCCAAAAAACTCACTCAAAATATGATGAGTTTTCCATTATGATCAATGTGTTGAATAAAAAAAGTGCGGATTTTCTTAAAGGGACAAGTAAATGTTTTACGTGTGGAAAAGATGTTTATCACGCATTTGAATTACCAAGTGTTGGAAAAAAGATGTCAAAGGACGTGAACAATGAAAATGATACAAATAATAAACCTCATACACTTCAATGTTACAAGTGAAAGGAAATGGGGAATTTTTCCAATCAATGACCTAATAAAAGTGTTATGCATGATAGTTAACATAAAATAACTCTTATGGACAAAGACAAAGTAAAGTCACATGAAATAACTATCAATGATGTGGAGTTAAATAATTAAGTGGTGAAAGGATCACATACCATCAACTGTAAAGTAGAAAATGTTTTTTATTCTAGATCCAACCACTCATTTATTTGAAAAGTATTTTCTAATGGTATCTCCATGTTACCTCAACAATTATATGTAGAGTTATTTGTTAAAAATATTAATGGATAAATAGTTTCATCAATTGTTTATAATTATTCTTTGGTTGAAGATTATGGGAATATGATTCTTGAAAATCAATTGATCCTCCCTATAGTACAATTTTATATAATTGTTGCCTTGGATTTTCTCTCCCTATATGGGGCCCATAGAAATTTCCAAGGAAGTGATGTCAAGATTCCTATTCTAGATCAATCTATGATCATATATTGATTCAAGGATGAATATAAACTTCTTATAGAAATTTTATCCATATTATGGGTCTTGATTCTAATAAATGAAGGTTATTTATCTCAAATGTTTGGGGAGGAACTCATGACTAAAAATACACCCATTATATGGGAGTCTTTTGATGTATTTCAAGATCAATTTCCTTGTTTTCCACAAAATCGTGAAGTTGAGATTTCAATAGAACTAATATTGGGTGCGATTTCTATTTCAAGGAAACCTTACAGAAAGGCCCCAATTGTGTTGCAGGAATTTATGAATAAACTCTAAGAGAAACTTGATAATGGATTCATATTACATAGTGGGTCACCATGGGATAACCTATTCTGTTTTATAAAAAGGAATATAGATCAATTAGACTCTGCATTGACTATTGCGAATATAACAAAATCGCTAATAAGAACAAATATCCTTCTCCCTGCATTGATGACTTATTTGACCAACTACGTGGAACTCAATACCTTACATAGATTTATATTCATTCAGGATGTCACTAATTAAGGGTCCAAAAGAAGGATATACCAAATTTGACATTCTTTATAAGGTATAAACACTATTAATTGATAGTGATTCCATTTTGGTTATACTAATTCTCCCACTATCTTCATGGATCTAATGAATAAAGTCTTCAGAGACATTCATGATGAGTTTTTGGTACTATTTATCGAATATATTATTCTCTATTAAATGTGAAATTAAGATCATGAAGATCATTTTTGAACTTTACTAAAGACCCTATTAAATGATAAGAATTATCCCGAATTTTTTATTTGTTAATTTTGGCATAAAATAAACTCATTTTTTGGGTCACATAATATCAAGAGAGGGGGTATCTATGTATCTAGAAAAAACAACAGTAATTGAAAGAATGTTGACACCAAAAATGATAACTAAGATATGATGTTTTCATTTTCTGACTAGATATAACCGACATATTTTGAGTTATTTTTCACGATTATCTAACCCACTAAAAAATTTATTCAGAATAGAGTATTGTTAGTTTGGATGGATGAATGTGAAGTGAATCTCAAATTTATAAAAATAAGCTCAGGCAGTGCAGTTGTGCTCACACTACCTTGTAGTGGATAAGGGTTTGTGATCTATAGTGACACATCCATGAATGGGTTGGAATGTGTTAACATGTAAAGTTATATGGTGATATATTATGCCTCTTGGAATTTAAAAATTCATTAGAAAATTTACCCAACTCATGATTTTGAGTTAGCTACATTGATCATTGCATTAAAGATACAAAGGAATTATCTTTATGGTTAAATGTGTGATATTTATAATGATGATAAATATTTAACTTATATTTTCACACAAAAGTATATAAATATGGCCCAAATAATATGGTTGGAGAAGATTAATGATTATGACTACTAAATACATTACAACCCTGGGAAAGAAATCATGGTGGAAGATTCTTTGAGTCGAAAAGACCTTGGTAGCTTATCCATGACAATTATCCCCAAAGATCAAATATATATGGATTCGAAAAATATAGATCTTAAAATTTCAATGGAAAGGGTAAATATTACCTTTTTCAAATAAATGTAAACCCCTCTATAAATTTAAATATTAAAGAGGCATAAAAGAATGATATATAGTTACCAAAAATGGTGAGAAATGTTCTTTAATTCATCTTTGACTGGGATGAAATAATAATGTATAGGAACCATGATTCCATTACTCCCATGCCAGAATTAATGAAGATGATATTGGTTCAGGCTCATAATTACTCATTATCTATTCACCGTGGAAGCAAAAATATTTAAGAGGACCTGAAAGAGTAATTTGGGTGGGATGGCCTGAAAAGAGATGTCATAGAATATGTCTATTGATGCTTGGTTTTTCAGCAAGATAAGGCCAAGAGATAGAAGTATATGTGGATTTAACAACCATTACCCACGCCAGAATGGAGATGGTAAGACATAACTATGGTCTTTCTCGCTGTACACCCCAAAAATCCTAATTAAATAATGTTATCTGGGTTGTAGTTGATCTTCTTATGAAGTCATCACACTTCGTTTCTATTAGAGAGGATTTTCTATCTTGATTAGATTTCCCTAATATATGTGAACTAAGTGGTAATATTTCATGGAGTAACAATTTAAATTATATCCGATCAGAATTCAATGTTTTCCTTGAAGTTCAGACAAAGTCTCCATCAAGCATTGTATACAATGTAAAGTATCACCACTACCTATCACCCTTAGACAAACGGTCTATCTGAGAAGACAATTTAAACTCTATATGTCATGTTGAGATCATTCTCTTCAAATTTCCAAGGTGGTTGGGATAAACACCTACCATTGGTGGACTTTCCTTACAATAATATCTTCACACTAGTATTCAGATGATGCCTTATGAATCAATCTATTGAGGAACCACAAACTTAATGAAGATACATGGATACTTGAGGATAAGATGAAGGAGAGGTATCCTCATATGATTATTTCTAATTGAATAATTTCGAGGGAGGAATTCAGTTTAAGGGGGGTAGAAGATAATACCCAGATATTTTAATGAAATATTTTAATTAAATAATTTTTATTCTTCAGTAGCATTATTTACATCCATTTGTGAGTTTAAACGTACCTTCAAAGGCCCTTATTATAATATTACCATTATATCCTAGTTGTTAGGTTAGCGGGAATAATTTTAACTAACTTATAAAAATGCATTATGATTTTATTGGCAATTAATTATTTATGAAAAATATAAATCAATTTGATATTTTTATTTTTGAGTGATTAAATTTTAGTAATGAAATTAATAAGATATATTTTTGTTATATACTTAATATAATTTTTTTTATTTACCCAACAGATATTATAGTAATAGAGTTTGAATAAAACCATATTTAATGAATAAAAAACTATTTTTTAAAAAAGGATATTTTTTCACCATTGAATAGTGAACCCATTTTAAATTATTATTTTTTCACAATACTAATTTTTATATAAAAACATAAAAATATAAAAGTTTACATGGGATAAATTTCTGATATTTTTTTGATATCATTCATGATTTGATAAATAGAAAAAAAACTCTAAATTTTAATTAAAAACAACTTTTGCATTGAGATAATTTATATGGATTAATTACAGTATTGAACGGTTTTAATGTAAAAATAGAATATATTTTTCAAATTTAATATAATGTATGAAATTCAAATTAATTTTTACTTGAATTTATAGGTAAAAATATTTCAATCTTCTGCAATGTTTTAACTTTTAAAACTCCTTTTCTCATTTCAAAAAATAGAATAATTAAAAATTAATTACTATAACTTCTATGTTTTGGATTTTGAAAAAAATTATTCCATATTTAGAATCAGTTGGTCCAAATTATGTTAATATGAATCTTTTATTTTTGAGCATTATGAATAGAAACTTTGGTAATTATTTTTATAACCATGGTTTAAGGTATGTAAGGTAATTAATGGTAAAAATTATATTATAAAATTATCCTAACACCTGTGAAAATTAAATTTGATAAATAAATTTGACCCTTATCATCTATTGATTGATATGGAATCAATTTATTTCCACATTCCTATGAGTATGAAATGTACGTAATAAAAACTAATGAATGTGGTAAAATTTCCCAATCTCATTTTATAAAAGTATATTAATTTTAACATGTAGATTAATTGGAGATTATATTGACTTTATATAGTCTCTAGATTTCGAAAAGAATTACCTATATCATAGGAATTTATTTATAATTTTTCGTGACTAAATTAGAACCATTAATGATGACAAAATAGTTATGTAAAAATTATTTTATTAACAGATATATAAAATAAATTGTTTAAAAATATTAAAATAAATACCATTTGAACTAATTAATGTTATCCAGGAATTTTCAAAGTGACTATGTCATTTTAGGTGTATTTAATATTTTTTTCAAAATTATCTTCTATGTGGAATTTTTTTATAGTCAAATAAATGTACACTGACAAAATTGACAGTACTGATATTTTATGAATATAAATTTTATCAAAATATTTAAAAATAATAACAATATTTAAAAATTAGAAATTTATAACTATAAGATCTAAAATGACATGAAATATCTATTTATGGACAATTAACACTATATATATATATTTATAACCATTAAATATTTATAATGTTATTAACATAATTAAAATAAAAAACAATAACATAGAGTAAGTTAAAAATATATTGTATAAATAGTAAAATAATTAGTCCAAAATTTATTGGTTCATGATATTACAACCATATATAATCACTTCTTCAAAATTGGAACATTTGGATGTTATTTCGGTCGGTTTTAATTTTATTATAAATTATTACTTATTGTGCTTCCAAAAGTCCCCCTCGCCTCAATTATAATAAAGAACCTCCTCCCTCACATATTTTCTAAATTTTTAGCCTTAATGATCATCCACAACCTGCCATTTTTTCTTCTCAACATACCTATTTTCATTCAAAGGATTTTTTCATCTTAAATGACCAAATCTTGTGCTATAAGATCAGATTTAGAGGAAGCACACCGAGGATGAGTTAATGTCTTTGACTAATTCATTAAAACTTTTTTCTTATTCTACTTCGTCTTTATTATTGTTTTCATTATCATGTAATAAAATCTGTAAAAACATGTAATTATATTTTATTGTAAATATGAAACAACCATATAACACCTTATATCCTTCTTTTGAAAAATGAAATCACCACATGGGCATACATATGACATACCGTCTCCACACTCTAGTGTAATAAGTTTTTCATCACCACATTACTTTGATGGGTATATTGATGGAAAAAATAACTATATACGAATATTATAACATGATACTAATTCTGAAATATTATACACCATACACATAAATTCCATTAAATAATTTTGGGAATGATATCTTCCTCGTGTGTACATACAACCTACCATCTCCTTGATGCGATGTGATTCAATCTACATGATCTTCATTAAAACATGATTATAAAGACGATTTGAATGAATTAATATTATATATATTAGAATAATATCATACTATAAATGATATATATATATATATAACCTAAAATTTTTCATAATAACTTATCTGAAAAATAAGTATAAGAACATAAAGCAGTTAATACATGAATATCCAGTAACAAAGAAATGTTACTAACAAATAGATGAAAATATGAACATAAATGTTATCATAAAAATGATTATGATTCAAGAATAAATAAGTAGAATTATTAAAATAATCATATATTTTTTTAGGTACATACAAATCATATCAGACCTATGGTAAGGGATATATTTTCAAATCGCATTTTTTCATGATTTTTTATTCATTAGTATTTACTAGGGTATATTAATCATTAACATTCATGTTTCATAAATCTGTATTTCAAAATATTCATTATATCCTTCTACAATTTTTAAAATACAATTTTTCCCATTTTTAAATTTTTAATAAATGGTATGAATGGTGTCATTTTGGGTTTTTGGAAAGCGGTACTTTTTGACATTTCTGGAAAATTACTAGAAGAACGTTTTTTTATGTTTTATGACATGAAATAATTTTTATGATTTATTAATTAATTAATTTTTGAAGCTTCCACTATAATTTTACATGTTTATTTTCATATAAAAGGGCTTCTTTTAAAATTGTGTGGAATTTTGAGGAAGGAAATCATTTTTTATAAACAAAGGATATTTTCCTCATGAATTAATTTTACGTGTTTTCTCAAAATTATTTTCTATCTAAGATGAAACCCTTTCAATATGCTTATATTTCATTCCCTGTTATTAGTATGATTTGATTGTTTTTATGATTAAATGTTATCTAGGAAACCCAATTTTTTATATTAATTTTGATAGAAGGATGTTTAAGAATCTAATTTTATTTCATGGGTTATGTTTTGGTAAATGTTTTTGTTTTGTTTTGTGTTACTTGAAAGAATAGTTTCATTTAGGGATGGGTATGACCTATATCCCTCTCAATTGAAATTGGTAATGATATGTATCCCATGAGATAGACATGACTATAATGGAATCTAAATCTGGTTCATTAATACAATGTTGGAATGAGGAGTGAACTCGGTTCAGTAATGGATGTTGTCTACATTGATAGTATCGACAATGACTCTTGAATAATATGAAATTATTATCTATGGTAATGTGTATATTCCACGAAATTTCATGTATTATGTTATGGCTATTGGGATTACATTTAAATTTTATGATTTATCACATGACAAGATATTATAATCATTTATATAAAAGATAATAAATTTAAATTTTATGTTCTTATGATAATGATATAAATTATATTTACCTTGTTTACCCTTACTGATCATTTGAGCTCACCCTTTCATATGTTTCTTTTCCCCAAGTCATGATGAATGGTATTGTGTAAGATGTGTCAAAATCAGTTTAGTTATAAAGAAATAAGTGGGAGATAATGTGGATGTTTTAAAAACCAATTATTTATGTTTCCCAGTTTCAAAAGTCACTAAACATGTTATGTCATGGCGTGGTTTTGTTATGTTATGTATTATATATTCTTCATTCCTAGTGTAATATCTAAATTTAAAGTATGGGCTATTTTTTAACATCTCTCACAAATGGGTTTCCCTGTGATTATGTCGTTGTATCTCATCATCGTATTGGTCAAGATCAAATCCTAGTGATGTTATCTACCTCAAAAGTTATAATAAATTTAATTTATAGGGCCTAATACTACTGGTTGAGGCCATCAATTCCTTTTTCTATTTCAATTGGATTTTTCAAACCCCTATATTTATACTAATCTTGTGATCACAGTTCAAAAGCTATATTATTAATTGTAATAAGATTTACTTTCTTTTAAATCCAATTGGATATAATAAAACAAAGATATGAATCTGTTTTCTATAACCATATTACACCATATGGAATTTAATTATATCATAAGTGGGATATTATTTATAAAATCTCATGATGATACACTATGTATTTCTTTTATACAAAATAGGATAATTATAAGAAGGGAAAAATTCTCTTAACAAAAATATTGTTCATTAAATTATTCTCCGAGTTTGAAATTTCACACTATAGCCCCGACCTTAAACATTACAAATTCTAGTGTTGATTGAAATAGAATACAAATTCAACGATCTTTTCAGTTTATAGTTTCCAAGAATTAGGAAAAACTATTACATCGTGAACCCATACATTACAAGTGGAAATGTATACTCAATATCCATTTTTTCACAAAAGAAACCCCATTTTAAATAAATGATGTTTTATTTTTCATTACACATCTTCAATACATTCATCTTGAAATATTCATTGTCCTTACCGATGTTTATGCCCTGTAAAAAAAATTTAGACCATGGGATAAGCACAAAAAACATAGTAAGAGAATTAAAAAAGAAGATTCCCATTAATCTTGTAAAAACATGTAACCTATTTATTGCTCTTTGAGTGAATGAAAGAAAACATTTTCACCAGAATAACTCACCCATGCATTTCTCAATGAAAATCATTAAAACCAATAGTATGAAATTGAAAATACCTTAGGTGATTATGATCATCAAATTTATAAAACCCTTTCAAACCCACTTTAATTGGAATAACCATAATTTTGACATCTAATTAAGCTATTATTGGAAAACCATGTGCAATCTTGGAAACCAATCCCAACGAAATAATCTATCACTTGCGACTGGTTCGTTATGATGGGGAAGTGTCTCATAGAAAATAGTTTGTTGGTATGTACTAATTGTGATAGGTCCATCTTCCCGTCGCAAATAAATAACTATTTTCAATGGGAACAAGTATCCTGTCACAAAGGATTTTATTATTTGTGACAGTAACAGTCACAAATACCCTTTAGTGGTTTTTAGTATTTTTGATGGGTCCCTTCGTAAATACCATGTTGGTAAGTATGTATTTGTGATCAGTCCCATCCTAAATACTTTTTAAACCATCGCCCCTAATTAATAAGGTTGTTGGTACGTACAACGGGCCCCGTCACAAATACTCCCGTCGCAAATGATTTAACCTATATATACACCCACCTGTTTTTATTTCAATTCACACCACTCTTAACTTCTCTCTCTCTAAACTCTCATATTTCCATATTAAAAATTTTCAATGTTTACAATTTCATATTGAAGTGATTTTCAATCCTCGCAGTGTACAAAACGTTTTTTATGATATTTATGAATTGGTTTTACTTTTTATTTAATACCTTTAATTTTATAATACTTATAATTATTGTTAAATAACGACAATTATATTAAATTTCAATTAGATTGTTTATTTCATTTTTTTCAAATGTGTTATTTTATTACTAATAATTAATAATACATAGTAATAATATGTGTTAATTATTAATAATTAGTGGTAATTAGTAATAAAGAGTAATAAATTTGAATAATTAGTAATAAATAGGAAATATTAATGATAAATAGGAACAATTAGTAATAATTAGTAATAAATAGTAATAATTAAGAATAAATAATCATAATTACAAATAATTAGTAATAATTTGTAGTCAATAGAAATAATTTTTAATAAATAGGAATAATTAGTAATAAATATGAATAAATAGAAAAAATTAGTAACCAATATGAGTAAATATGAAAAATAAGTAATAAATATGAATAAGTAGTAATTAGTAATAAATTGGACTAAATAGTAAAAAAATAAGAATAATTTGTAATAATTTGTAATAATTAGTCAAATTAGTAATAATTAGTAATAAATAATAACAAATCCTAATAAATATTTATAATTTGTAATAAATAGTAATAAATAGTAACAATTATGAATTATTATGAATAATTGGAATAATAGCCATAATTAGTAATAGTTAGTAATAATTAATAATAATTAGAAATAATTTGTAATAATTGGAAATAATTAGTAATAATTAGTAATAAAAATAGATTCATATAAATAAACAGAAATAAATTGTAATAAATAGAAAACATTTGTAGCAATTATGAAAAATATGAAATAATTACGAATAAATAGGTAACAAATTGGAATAAATTCAAAATAAATTAGGAATAAATAGATAAAAATAGTAAAAAAATATGAAAAAATATGAAAAAATATGAAAAAATATGAACGAATATTAATTATTTTGAATAGTTTGTAATAAATATGAATAATTACTATTAAATATTAATAAATATGAATAATTACTAATAATTCGTAATAAATAGTACTAAACCGTAATAAATAGGAATAATAGTACTCAAGAAGAAGAAAAATGAATAAATAGAAATAAATAAGAATAATTAAGAATTATTTGTATTAATTGGTAATAAATAACAATAATTTAGAATAATTTGAAGTAATTAGTACAAATAGGAATAATTAGAAATAAATATGAATATTTAGGAATGAATACTAATAATTGGAGATAAATATATATAAATATTTATAATTAGTAATAAACAGGTATAAACACTAAAAATTAGTAATAAATAGTAATAAATAGGTATAATTAATAATAAATAGCAATAATTTATAATAATTTATAATAATTTGAAATACATAGTAATAACTAGTAATAATTACGAATAAAGAAGAATTGTTAGGGAAAATTATGAATAATAATAAATTAATGCGAATAATTAGGAATAATTTATAATAAATATGAATAATTTGGAATAAACAGTCATAGATAGTAATAAATAGATAGGAATTGGAATAAAAAATAATAAATAGGAAAAAAATAATATTATATATGAATAGATAGGAATAAATATGAATTAACAGTAATAAATACGAACAAATAAGAATAAATCGTTATGGATAGTAATTTCTAGGAACATATAGGAATAATTTAAAATAATTAGTAATAATTAGTAATAATTGGAAATAATTATGAATAATTATGTATAATTAAGAATAATTATTATTAAATTGGAATAAATATTAGTAGATAGGAATAATTGGGAATAAATAAGGATAATTAGGAATAATTAGTAATAATTATTAATAAATAGTAATAAATAGTAATAAATAGTAATAAATAGGAATAATTTGGAATAATTAGTTGTTAACAATTATAATTATGAATAATTAGGAATAACTAGAAATAATTTGGAATAATTAGGAATAATTTGGAATAATTATTAATAATTTCTCTTAAATACAAATAATTGGGAATAAATAAAAATAATTAATAATATGTAGGAATAAATTCAAATAATTAGTAACAAAAAGGAATAATTAGTGATAATTCCTTATAATTAGTAATAATTAGTAATAATTAGTAATAAATATGAATAAATAGGAATACTTAGAAATAAATAGGAACAATAAGGAATAAATAGGAATAAATAGTAATAATTATTAATAAATAATAATAAATAGGATTAAATAGTAATAAATTGGGATAAATACTAATAAATAGGAATTAAGAGGAATAAATTGGAAGAAAAAGTAAATAATCAGATGAAATGTGAAAAATTTGGAATAATTAGTAATAATTTAGAATAATTAGGAATAATTAGTAATAATTATTAATAATTAGTAATAATTATAAATAATTCGCAATAATTAGTAATAAAATTATAATAAATTGGAATAAATTAAAATAAATTGGAATAATTTGTAATAATTTGTTATAAATATTAATAATTATTAATAATCTAAAATAATAAATAATAAATAGTAATAGATTCGTATAATTATAATAATTAGTAATAATTAAGAATAATTAGGAATAAATTGTAATATATAGTAATAAATATTAATAATTAGGAATAAATTTGAATAAATATAAATAAATAGTAATAAAAATAAATAATTAGTAATAAATAGAAATAATTTTTAATAATTATTATTAAATAGTTATAATTAGTAATAATTAGTGATAAATAATAAGAAATAGAAGTAAATAATAATAAATAGTAATGGTTTGTAATAATTAAGAATTTTTAGGAATAATTGTGAATAAATAGGAACAAATATGAATAAAAAATATAAAATAAGAATAAATAGGAATAAATAGAAATAAGTATGACTAAATAGGAATAATTAGGAATAATTATTAATAAATATGAATAAATACTAATACATACTAAGAAATTTTTATAATTAGTAATAAATAATAACAAATTAGAATAACAAGAATCGTTAGGAATAATTAGGTATAAATAGAAATATATACTAATAAATAATAATAAATAGTAATACAAGGGAGTCAATAGGAATAAATAGTAATAAATAATAATAAATAGGAATGAATTTGAATAAATAGAAATAAATATGAATAATTAAGAATAATTATGAGTAATTATGAATAATTAAGAATAATTAGAAATGATTAGGCATAAATAGTAGTAAATTGTAATAATTATCAGTAATTTGGAATAATTAGTAGTAATTGGGATTAAATCCAAATAATTAGGAATAATTACTAATAAATAGAAAAATAATGGAAATAATTAGGAATAATTACTAATAAATATAAATAATAGGAAAAATTTTAATATATAGGAATAAATAGTAATAAATATGAATATATACTTATAAAATGTGATAATTAGTGGTAATAAGTATTAATTAGGGATACTTAGGAATAATTAATGATTTTTTATTTTTTTGGATCCTGATTTTATTATATAAAATTTTTCATAAAAACTTATTATTTTATATTTTTGATAGAAATTTGGATCAATGAAGGCAATAAAAGTATTTATTAGATGACTACATGTGGATAAATCCAAACAGAAATACAGACCATTCTAGTAGAAATCTTATATATATTTTGGGTGTCGAAACATTCTTTTCATTTTCATAAAAAAATAATTTGTTTCTAAAGGGATAATTAGTTATCCAGTTGAGAAATGTGGTCTGAAGAAATTTGAAACGTTTTACAACAATAGGGGTCATCTATTTCATTTTGTTTTTCAAAAAGAAATTATTTTTTGTTTTTAATATGTGAATGTATATCCAAGAAAACTCTAATAATGTGGTTCTTAGTCTATCATAGTTTTAAAATTTAGTACATGATGTGTAAGATATATCTTTTCCATAAACAGAAACTCATGATAATATTGATTTAACTCTTGAGTTGGAACCATCTCAATTTTACTATTTTTTGAGGTCCTCTCAGGATTCCTTATATCTTGGTTGCAAGGTAAGAAAATTTGAAGATGTTAGAAAATTTATGGCTATTAATTTATACATTGGGATGTAAAATAGTTTTTTTGATCAGATATTATATCTTATCAAAACATTTTTACTTAAAGGATATTTTTTTACTATAAATTTCTATAAGAGAATTATAATAGTTTGTAATATGGGTATGGGTTATTAGAAGACTCATTCATGTTCAAATGATTGTGTCTTATATTATGGTAAAAATGAGTCGTTGGGTAGTTTTCCTATATGTGGAAAACCAATTTATAAAGCATCACAACTTGGGAACTATGGATTGATTCCTATAAAACAATTTATGTATTACCAAATAACACCAAGATTACAACATTTATGTATTCCTTTGAATACTACGACATTAATATCAAAGCACAAAAAATATATTTTAATAGGTAAAACCTTAATTAATCCCTCTAATAGGGATTTATATAAAACCTTTCACCATGTACATCCATTGTATCACAATCCCAAAAAATGTGATTGGTATTTCTACTGATAGTTTCTATCCTTTTGGTTGTTATAGTTTTTAATATTCATGATGAAAAATATTATAACTCTATAATGTTTTCCTCTTTGAATGTTGATAAAGGATCTAAATATCTTTTTGAACTTATTAATTTTTAGGATATCTAAATAATAATAATGATGTTTATTTGGAACCATTTATTGTGTACATAAATATATTAAGGAATAATTGTGTTAGTACATATAATGTTGTGGTAAAACATAGTTTTCTACTGATAGATTCATTGGTCTTGAAAATTAGTAACATTACAATATATGGAATGTTATATGGATAGAGTAAATATGGTCTAAAATCATGCCTTTAATTTATGAGTGAATGGAATGAATTTTTTGTTTTCAATGAACGAAAATATTATTCTTAGAATCTCATCACACATTCCTTCCAACCGATCATCAACTTCATAAGAACATATATCATTTTAGAAAAGAATAATTGAAATTTATAGACCTCCAAGAATTATCTATGGTATGGAGTAAAAAAATTTCTCTTCATTACATCCCATTATATTTTGAAAAACTATAACCCAATAAAAAATTGATAGCTTTATTAAACAGTACAATAGGATTAAATGAGACATTTTTTTGGATCATCCCTATTGGTATGATTTTTTGGTCTATGAAATGTTGGATATAATGAATATTGAAAAGAATTATTTGTATAATATATTTTATACAGTTTTAGATACACCAGGTAAGAATAAAAATAATATAATGGCATGATTATATCATACCCAAATTTTCCAGAGGCCGAAAAATGAAATGTTTGAAAATTTATAATCATATAATTTAATGAATCCAGAACCATATAATACACTTTTTACATAAAATAAATTAAAATTTCATTAGTGTATTGTAGATTTGATACATCTATAGACTTATTTTTCCAATTTGGGCAGATGTGTTAGAAATGGTCATATTACCGAATTAAAGATTCCTGAATGTCATGTTATTCTGGAAAGGATTCAACCAATTTTATTAATAGGTTTCTTGAATTCTATAAATTGGGATTCTCTAACAAATATATATTAATTTGTTCAGGAATTTTTTGTGGAGACAATATACTATGATGCACTATGCATATTGTATGATGATGATTTTTTAATTTTTTATGTCAACTGAAAAAAATCTTTTGACATTATTTTTTTGACTCAATGGGACATTTGATATTACATTTTCCATATGATGCAAATGAAGAGGTCTAATATAGTGCATATAGATGTACCCATTTGAGATATCCAAGCATAAATTGATAGAAAATGTATGTAAGTAATCATCGGTTAAAGTATCAATTGTAGACTATTATTTGTTGGAGGAAATTTAAACTTCCTACTGTCAATAATTTCAATATAAATATCCCATGAAACACAACTGCATTTTCTAAAATGAGTGAAATTTTGGTGGTGAAATAGATAATCAGTTAGCAGTTTTTCATCATCCGGATCATGGATTTTGTTGAGTTCATGAATGAAAGCTTTTAGATGACGAACATCATAGATCTCTTTAACATGTTCTTCTCAATTTTGAATAAATGAAACAATTTTTATTGTGAATTAATTGATAAATTATTCTATAATATTTGATAAAATAAATTAATATTAGTTTATTTATAGGTTATACAATAATCATATCAATAAAGAGCTACAAAAGATCAGAACAGATGTTATTAGAGGATGTCTGCAAAATACTTTTTCCTACTAGTTTCAAAAACTTTCGAAATAAATTATTTATTATTTTATATATAAAATCAATTTATTTCTAGATATATATATAATTATTTACATATTATTAGGTATCTCAACATGTTGATAAAATTGAAGAATCAATTGTGTGTATTGAGTAACCTAACATCCAAAATGGTTAAATCTTATAATGTCTATGTATTGAATGGTTATTCATTTCATACATGTGCATATGGGGAATAAAAAAATCGAATAGTTTTTTTTCTTAAGAGGATATAATCACAGAGAAATTGATGTTGAATTTTATGGTATGCTAGATGAAATTATTTATCTATGGTATCTAGGACTGAATAACATAATGATGATAAAATGTCAATGGTTGGATAATGAGTGAGTCGTGCATGTTTATCAAAGATATTGAATCATTGGTATTAAATCTAAAATCCTTCATGCAATAAATGAACCATTTTTTCACTCCTCAGGAACATAAAATTAATTATGAAAATTACTGTGGTAATTTAAGAGAGTTGGGTGGATTGTGGAGTATAATAAAAATTAAATCTTGGAAATATAAATTTAGTCAATGTGAATACGGGTCCAGTGAAATTAATGGAATTGTAATATTTTTTGAGACTACTCTAAATTAATATTTTTCAAGAAGATACATGAATATTGATGATGACACCCCACCGTTTAGTGTCAATAGTGAAGATCAAGTTATCGATTTAAAAAATGAATTTGAAATCAAAATAAAATGATGAAATTGAAACTCCATTGTAAATTGAGGATGCTACGAAGGAATATAATGATATTGAAACCATGATATATTAAGATGAGGATGAGGATGAATATTGACACACATTAATGATGGTTATAATAATATTTAATAAATATATCTATATATTATAGTTGTTTTAAACTATTTGTAAACAACATTCATTTCATGTTTCTGATGGACTCGGATCTGTTTTGTGGTTTTGGGGAGGTTGGTCTACCTAATGATGATCAGAATGTTGGATCATCTATCCCTCAGATTGGGGGAATATTAGAGAGGACTTGTAGGAGGTGTAGTTTTGCACGATTTATGAATCATGATCACATCACTTATCAACATCAAAATATTGTCTTCAATCCACTAATGTATAGGCATTTTTACTTGTTTATTATATTTAGTTTTTATTAATTTTAATTAATTTATTTATATAATATTTGTTTGATAATTATTATTTTTTCTTGTTTTCAAATATTTTTTCATACACCTATTTGACATGGATGTGTTAAATTGAGATATTATTTCCTCTAGCATGGGTTACATGGGATCATATTCGCATTGATGTTCATCATCATTTGTATAATTACTAGATTATATGTAAATAAATAATATTTATTTTGAATTTTTTTTATTAATAACTTGATGTTATTAATATATTTGGGTTTATGGTAACCATATGATGAGAAAACGTGTAACTCCATCATGAAGGCATGAGAGGGATATTTTTTGTGATCATTATTGTTAGTTTATTCACAATTTGAGGAGAACATAAATGAGGAAAGAAGGAGTCATAAACATTGATTCGTCTTTCCGTAGCCACTAAGCTGCTTACAATTTGTCTCCGGTTTGGGATGGATTATGATCACATGTTATGGGTTTTCAATTTTAGAGGAGACCCTGAGTGGGTCGATTGAACCATGAGATACAAGGGGTGACACATTGAGTATGAAGTAGTACATTCAATGTTCATAGGTAACAAATGATAAGTACCTTTCACAACTAATTTAAATAACAATAAATGAAAATAGATTATTTTATATTCAGATAGGCAGTCGAACAACACAATATTATAATTTTCACCCTAAATAGGATGATACATAGGGATCATGTTACTATAGTTATTATAGGTTGTCGCTAGTGTCATATTTTTGTCATTATATTTTTTTGAGTATTAAAAATAACTCTAAAAAATATTTAACATATTTTAATTATAAATTTCAGCTGAATGAGTCGTATGATGTCACAAAATCTTAGCCACGAGCTAGGAGTCAATCCAAGACTAATGATCAGACCAGTGCAGCATGAATTGAAGAGGCAGGATGGATGTAGGTGACGTTGTATGCCTTCATGAAATATCATGTTGTTAGTATTGTATCTCGATTGATGCCTGGGAGTTATTATGGTAACACTACGATGTTGGCATGAATCTCACGAGGAGATCGTGGAGAATAATAATTATCAACTGTAGATTATCTGGAGTAGTTGTGAGCTCAGGGTGAGCTTATAGAGAGTATTTGTAGGGATCAGGAAGAACTCCACTAACAGTAGTAACAATAGTAGGAAGAGATGTGTCGGTCGCAATAATAGTAGTAGGAGCAGACAATAGAGTCCATGCATTGTCTGGCGCATGGATTAGGTATGAATTTTCCTCCACTATCTCCTCCATCTCCTCTGCCTCCTTTAGATGTCCTTCCCACTTAGATATGTATTTAATTATTATGAAAAAAATTGTATATTATTTTATCTGTAATATTATAAATTAACATGTCTACATACTATTTTTTTATTGTTCCGAATATTTCATTATTTATAATTTTATTATATTTTCAATATTTTATTATTTTTTACATTATTATTTATTTTAAATATTTAATATATTTTTATTATTTTTTAATGTTATTTTTTTATTATTTGATTATTATTTTTTAATATTTTAATATTTTTCAAATATTGAGGTTTTTTTATATTTTACAATTTTATTATTATTATTAATTTTAGTAAAATTATTTTTATTATTATTACTATATTATTAATATTATTTTATTATTATTATTATTCAATATTATTTTAATAATATATTTTATTATTATTATTATTATTTAATTGTATTTTAATATCATTAATTTTCTTTATTTTTTATGTTATTTTTATGGGCCCATCGTAATAGGGTGTTGAAGAAATCAGAAAAACTATTTATGATTCCATTTTTTTAAAATAGAGTATTTCAGACAGGATCCCCTCACAAATAACTTTTTACATTGTGTTCTAATCACAAATATGTCGTTGTAAATAACACAATTTCCTATAGTGCGTGTTAATATTTTATAGCCTCTTTTAGTTCTATCTAGGCCAATCCATGTTAGGTTATAACAGGTTTTCGTGATGTTATATTAGCCACCCCGTGTTAAGATATAATGGGCTTTCCCAGTGCTATCTGGGCCACCCCACGTTCTGTTTTAGTGGGCTCCCCAAGCGTAATCTGGGGCACCCCATTTATAAATTGTATCGATCTCCAAAATTTCATATAATTCTGAAGTACCATATCTTTAATAAATAACATTCATCATAAAACACTTTTGAATATCTATATTAATCCCATATGAATTCCACATTCATATAAAAAATATAATTTTCTTCTAAAAACCATTTTCAATACCAAAACATCATTATAAATGAAAACCCATTATTAATACTGAAATTACCATAAATATAATTGTAGTTTTACAATTACTGAATCATGAAATATTTTAATGGAAGACAAACAAAATAATGGCCACAGTAATAAAAAATCATTTTCTAAGTATACGTTAAAAATTGAACATTCTTATTTTATTTTTCAAATTGAGCCACATAAAAACACGTAAAAGGAATCCTTTTTAATACATTTTAAGTTATATTCAAAATAGACAAAAAATAAATTATAATACTTTTACATCCATATATATAAATTTGTAAAACAATATCACGAATATTGATATACATAACAATATTTCATAATTAAATGTTTAGACATTGAAATTATCCCAAACAACATTGAACATTTAAATGATATTATAAATGATATAATTAATTTTTCAAAACATTAAATAACATATGTTGATATAAAATATGGATATAAAATTTCATACCTTATAAAAGAGTAAAGGTGCATATCATCAAGAAATGAATAAATGAAATGAGGTTGATAAAAATCCATTACACTGAGTCTGATTCATCATATATGACTTTATCATAATGAATACTGAACTAATTTAATTTATTTACTCTATTTATATACTTCTTCATTATTATAAATCCTATTACATCAATTATTACTGTTTTATAACAATTAGTTATTTATTTATGTTCTCTACGGATGTTTTGATGATATTTGATATATGTGTCCAAAATGACTTTAGAATGATGTCTACAGAAAAAGTTGGTCATTAGAATATTATATAAAAAATAATATTCATGAAATGGGTACAATTATTAAAAATAAATTATACTTTTAAATGAAACTATAAAATATGGTTATGAAAAATGAACTACGGAATAATCAATGAGACGGTAGGCTGTACATATGCATGATTAACATTTTCATTTATGAATGATCGTTATGGAAATAAGTTAAATACTATTATTAACATTACAGAATGATAAAAATATAATTAATATATTATTAATAATTTAAATAAATTTTTAATTATATTATACATTTTTTTGGTGATTAAAGAGGAATCATATCGCTTCATGGAAGTGATAGTTCACATGTTTGTACGACTGGAATTATCATTTTTAAGTGCATGGAACACAAGAATGTAATTAATATATTAATTTAATAGAATAACTAAAATCTAATTAATATAATATATTTATAATAATTCCATCATTATAACCATTATTGAGAGATGACGATGGAAAACAATTATATCAGTTCGTGGAGGTGCTAGTTCACACATACACATAAACGATTAATTATATTTCAATTTGATGAAAGTGGAGATGAATTTTGATGATGGTAATAACATAATAATTTCAATGTATATTTATTATATTTTATTTATTATTACATAAGGATTCAATATTATCTAAATAAAGTGGAGGATCAAATAAAACCGAAATACATAATTAAAAATGATACCTCTTCTTCAGATGATGTCCTTTGATTAACACCATAACAACGCTAAGAAGGATGTTATGCCTAAAATTAGGCCTCTAGAATGTTGTTATAAACTCTAGGAAGGTATTTTGGAAGCATTTTGTCAAACCTAATTGTTTTAAAATGTGATAAAATTAGAATAATTAGTTCCCTTTTATCGGAGAGGAGAAGTACACTCTTAGAATTCTCTAAAATATAAAAATATAAAAATAATATTATAGAAACATAGACATAGAAATGGAAAATAATTGAATAGGGGATGATATTTTTGACCATATATTATCCCTTTTTTTATTATTTTAATTTTTTTAAATTTTCGAATTATTTAATAATATTTTAATTAAATAAAATATCATTTTTCAATATTTTCTATATTAATTTAATGTGAATTAAAATACAAAAAGATTTTGTAAGAATTCAAATTTAATGACTTAATAAATATATAATATATCTTATAGATCTATAATGATTGTTATAAACATTAATCCATCCAAAATATATCAAAATTAAAATTTTTAATATCTTTTATTTTGTATTACTATTAATTAAAGAAATATTTTTATATCATTAACGATATATATAAGGTAATTATTTAATATCTAAAAATTAAAATAATTTATAATTAATATAATTTCATTATGAACAATATAGATATTTTTATTCATTCATATATTGATTTCATTCCTACGTGGACACCTAAAATATATTAAATACCCAGAGAGTGGTGTTTTGTACCTAACTTTGACTTAAATAATATATAATTTTTCTTGATGGGAATTTGTAAATTAAAAAACTCCAATTAGACATTATGGTGATAATGGTAAAATCCTATTCATCTATTAATTTTTGGACAAGATTTTATTATTTTTTAATTTGTATCTTTTTGTTTAACCCATATTTTACCTTATTAACTCTTACTGTGTTATCATGGAATTTACACATTAAGGGTAAATTTAATTACTATAACTTGAAAAACGACTATTAAATGAGTAATTTTTACATTTTAAGACTTAACATATGTATTTTACATAATATTATATTTTTATAAATTTTAAATAATTTAATAAAAATTAATTTTTTCAAAATATTATTAATGTAATTTTTGACACTATTCATACATGATTGTTTAATAATATCATTACGAAATGATATATTTGAAAAAAAATTATTAAATATTCCAGAAAATGTAGAACTAATCAATAAATTTATTTTATGTAATTTATTATATGAAAATATATTTATTTTAATATTTTTAATATCATTTATCTGATTATTCAAATAATTGAACAATTACTGTATTATCATTATGTTAACATTTAAAATAATTATTATATCACTAATTATTTTTATAAATAAAATATGTATATAAATATTTAATATTTAAAGTTAATATTTATATTCAATTATATCACTTATATAAACCCCATATTAAAAAATATTCATTCGATTAAAAAAAAGTGTGACAAAATTTATTTTTCTTTATATAAAATATAAAAAATTATTTAAAGTCATCAGAGTGTCTCCATGATCTCAAAAAATCATCCCAATGATGATTTGGGTCGAAAATAGAACATTCAAGAAATTCAAGACATGTGGTAATGTAATTTTATAATATTTATTAAATTATTTTTACCTTTAATTACACGATTTATCATTATCCTAGATGATAAAAAAATTTATTACTTATATTCCTATTGATAAGGTAAAAAAAATTAAATTTATCCTATTATAATATAAATATCATAATTATTAAAACCATGTATATCTATTTTTCAAAATTCAATTCACAAAAGTGGCTAAATTAGGTCTAATGGTAATTCACAAACGTGGTGAGAAAGTGGGTTAAGGTAAAAATTTCCGAATGATGAATAAGTTTATATATCCAATTTGATTGTGAAATTAACTTAAATGAAATAAATTGGATTAAATGATTTAAAATGATTTAATTCTACATTAAAAACATTCAAATAAATAATTGAACATTATAAATAAATTGGATAAAATAATACTTTTTAATTAAAATGTGGTATTCTCTCACTATTCATCAAAATGTGAAACTCATTAGAAAAATACCAAAAATTCATCCTAAGTAAAGTTATATACCCATATTTCAAATAAAAAGTTCATTTTTTCAAATATAATTTATAAAAGGGTAAAAGCTACATATAAAATAAGTGTGCCATAAAAAGTTGGGAAAATTGACTTCTTAAAAAAATAATCCGTTTATATGTAACAATGAATTTGTTCTTATATAAATCCAAGAAACAATATAAGATGAATTTAAAAAATAAATTTTTATTATATATATATATTTCATTAATTGAATCCAAGAATATTGATTTAAATATTTTATAAACACACTTATTTTCATTCAAAATATTTTTTTCCCAAAAAACATTTCATTCTATTTAAAAAGGAATTTATTTTCTTTAATAATTAATTTATCACAAAATAATAAATTATATATACATGTGTAAACCATCTTTTCGTAATTTTGTTAATTACATTCAATCCTACCATTCTAATTACAATGTGATTAGCACAATAATAAATATTATTATTTCGTTGATCATTTATGCTTGATGTGGATTATCATGTACGTATCAAATTTGGATTTTTTTCATAAGGTATTGGAATGATACATTATACCCCCTTTAATAAATTAAATACTCTCAATTTTAACTTGGGATCATAAAATAATTGTTTCACATTTAAAAATTCCTTTATTAAAACCCCACATCAGAAAAAGAATAAATTAATCATAAACATTAAAATAAAAAAAGTGAAGTGTGAAGGTTGCCTAAGATAACACATAGAAGGGTTACATTTAGGAAACCATGGTTATGGAATGAAAACTAACTACCATGTTCTAATGGATAGTGGCTGATAACATTTTTATTAAAATGTTAACTTTCCTTAAACTATATATCATTAATGGGTTAAAATGTCTTAAATTTCATAGTAAGAATTGTAAATGGATAATGTTTTTTGTTTCATGATTTATTTAGTTGATTTGAGTAATTATTTTACTACTTGTATTAAGAAAATAATTAAAATAATTAATTGACACATATAGTTTCATCCTTTAATCAATTCCCATCACAAATTCATCTTTCTTCCAGATCATGAGTATTTAAGATGAATTTTTCATGCTTGATACAGATGAATAAAATTTTAGAGAATCACATAATTAAATAAAATATTAGCTATCTATTCATCAAAAATTTCAAATTTTAATAAAACAAAAATGGTTATGAAAAAGGAAAGTTAATTCCCAAAAATAATAAACCTTCAAAAGAATAAATATTCTATTAATCTATAAAATTCAGTTATAATTTGGAGAGATCAAATTATATCTTTCAAATATCTTTATAATTCCTCAAAAAATATATTATAGATTAGTTTTTAAAACTGAAAATTATTTTTTAACATAATCATCCAGTATAAATTTTACAAATTATCTCTAAATAACATAAAATACTCTTAATGTCTTAAACCAGAATGTAATTTCCCTAATCATATATCCTCCATGATAGGATAATTAATTCCATAAATAAATTTAAGAACCATAAAATCATATTTTACTATAAATTTCTATTGAACCGTTATTTCATTGATAAAATCCAATAAAAGTCCCTTTTCATTAATCATAAAATGTTTCTAAAATACTGAACATATTTTCAAATAACTTTAATCTCTTAATAACCATATCATTTTACAATCCCAGGGTTATCTATTCAATAAAATATATTTTCCAAAAAATCAAATTATTCTTCATTCATGAAATCAATCTACAAAAAAAATTCATAATAACTGAGACTTGACATTGGCCAATGGTAAAGTACGCACCATTTTCACCTTTAATTTTCTTGTTCAATTTTCGTGACCTTGTCTAATACAATGTTGTGACAGCCATCCTACATGTTTTCATTTTTATAAAACAATATAATTCCTATACCATTCCCAAAATAATCACCCATAATAAGTTAAAAATGAATGTTTCTAAAAATATCATTATTCACCATAAAATTTCATAACATGAAGCCTGAAAAATGGTTCATAAGAAATAAACTTATGAGCTACAAGATAACTATATAATCATGATGATATCACTAAAACATTAATATAACATCAAAATATAAAAAATAATCTAAACAGACCTTTGGTACCAACTATAAACACCCGACCATAAACATTAAATATTTGATTATTTTTTGAATATGAATTCAAATTTGAGGATCATTTTATTTTAATGTTTTATATAAATAGGACAAAATCATTCAAGGTAAACCAATACATTACATGTGGACTCTTAAAATCAGTATCCATTTTTCACAAAAAGAAATCCATTTATAATAATTTTTATTTGTATTTTTCCTGACACATATTGAATATATTCATCAATATATCCTATGTGTTCTTAAAAATCATTAATACCTTTAATAAACCTTTTAAAACATGGGATTATCACAAAATTATCACCAAGGGACATAAAAATGGAATAATACCATTAGTCTGGTGAAAAACGTGATTACCCATTTAATTTTATCTAGAGTGAATGAAACAAACCATTATCACATCAATGTAACACATATTATTTTTTCAAAAAAAATAATTAAAACTAATAAGATACAATTGAAACTTCTTTAGCTGACATAGAGAATCATATTCATAAAACCCTTTAAAAACAACATTCAATTGGAATAACTATAAGGTCAATATCCAATTAAGCTATCATGTGATTACTCGACTATATCTAAGACACCCCATATTAACCTATAATTATATTTCCTAGTTTTCTCTAGGAAATACAATTTTGTTCTATAATGGTCATTCCCAGTGCTATTTGGGACACCCTATGTTAAGGTATAATAAAATTTTCTATCACAATATGGGCCACCCCATGTAAATCTTTAAATGGCATTCCTTATGCTATACAGAACACAACATGTATAAGATGTATCTTGATCACCCCATCCCTAAAATTCTCAAGTAACTTTTCATTATTTTCCCATTTTGGAAAAATAATTTTATACAATATGATAACACATTGATATAAAAATATCATTTTCTTTTAAAAACCATTTACAATACCAACAAATCCTTTTTCTTGAAAAAATCATTTATATTACGAAAATTAAAAGAAATTGGTCTTTCATTTATGGAATTTTTATATATTTACAAGGAAGAAGAAAATATTATAATTCCATTGTAGTGAAAAAGTCATTGACTCCGTATACGTTATGAATAAAACATTCTTATTGTTATTTGGGAAAACAATCCATATAAAAAACATGTAAAATGATTTAGTTTAAAAAAACACTTTAATGAAACTAAAAATATACCTATATTAAAATTATATCTATATAAATAAATAAGTAAAATAATATCAATAATTTTCACCAGGATGTAAAGATTTGATAATTAAATGATTAAACATTCTTGGTGTACCATACCACATTGAACCTTGAAAATATAATCTCCAAGAAATAATTAATTTACCAAATCATTAAATAATAGAATTATAGATAAAATATTGATTTATAATTACATATTAGTTCTATATACACCATACAAAATAATAATGTTGCATATTATTATGAAATTCCTTCAAAAAATGAGATTTAGGCAAAATCTCTTACCTTAAGTCAGATTCATCATGTATGATTTCTATCTTCCAAAATAATGAGATAATCATAGTTATTTAATGACATAATGAAATTTTTCATGTTTATTATTTATTTTATATCACTTACTACCCTATTATAAAAATTACTTAATAATTTATGTTATCGAGGGGCGTTTTGATGATATTCGGTACATGTGCCAAAAATGACATTGGTATGATGTCTATAACAAATTATTGTCAATAATAAATCTTCTCTAGAATAATATTCATGTTATTAATATAATTTTTAAACAATATTTATAATTTCAAACCAAACCATTATTTATGGCTATTAAAAATGAACTATGTTATTATCATTGTGACTGTAATCCATATGTATGCATTGGAAATGCTTTCATTTTTTAGTGATCATTATGGAAAGAAAGTAATTCTTGGTTAATATTTACAAGAATGATAAAAAATAATAATTAATATCATATAAATCATTTAAATATACTTATATATATTATCCATGTGATGTGATGATCAAAAACATTACACTGATTCGCGAAGGAGATAGTTCACACATACGCATGATCATTGTTATCATTTTTATGTAAATTAATTATAATGATTTAGTTGATATATTATTCTATTATAATGATAATAATTTGATTAATATCATATATATGCATTAATTCCACCATTATAAACATTCTTGAGAGATGGTGTTGTAAAAGGAATTATATCATTTCGTGGCGGTGATGGTCCACACATACGTACAAATAATTAATTCCTTTCCAATTTAAGAGAACATGAGATTGAATTAGGTGAATATAAAAAAATAATAAAATATTAATATATTTAAAATACTAAAGGTATTATTTCATCAAGATAAAACCTGATATTAAGGAAGTGGGAAAACAACTATAACATAAATACTTAATTAAAATCGATGCCTATTCTTAGAACTATCTATTTTGATTAACACCTAAACACATCTAAATAAGATTTCATATATAAATAAAGGCCTCTAAAATTGTGTATGGATTCTAGGAAGTTATTTGGGAATATTTTATTAGAACAAAAAAGTTTAAGTGTAAATATAAGAGAATAGAGAGTTCTGTTTTATAGGAGATGAGAGTGGAACTCTTGGGAATCTCCAAAATATTAAAATATTAAAACAATATTCTAGATCTGAAGACATAAAAATGGCTACTAAATGATTAGGTTAAGGCATTGGTGACGAGAATATATCCTTATTTTTATTATTATAAAATTTTCATATTTTTAAATAAATAAAAAATATATTAATTCAATAGAATATCATTATTTTCAAATTTGATTCAATTCATTTAATTTGAAATAAAATTTATCAAATAAAATTGGGAATTAGACTTTAATTGATTAAAACATCTCAAATATGTCCTATTGATCTAGAAATTTCATTATACACATTAACTTATAAGAAATATATCAAAATTAATATTTTTAATTTAATTTAATTTGTTTTTATGTTAATTAAATAAATATTTTTTAGCTTTAAAGTAATATTTAATTTAATTATATAATATCTAAAAATTAAAAATAAAATTATATAATAAATATAATTTCATTGTGATCTTGATATACATTTATATTTATTCATATATTGATTATACCCCTATGTTGGCATATGAATGATATTTAATACAAATAGAGTGATATTTTGTAACTATATTTGATTTAAAAAATATATATGTTACTTTCATGGAAAAGTTTCCATTAAACAACTATAATAATGTATTAAATAGATAAGGGTATACGAATTTTAATATAATAATTGTTTATAAAATTTTAATAATTTTTAATCCTTATCGATCTGTTTTTACCAAGATTTTAACCGTTTAACTCGTACTATGTTTTCATGTAATTTACAATTTGACAGTTAAAATATTTACTATTTAATCCAAAAGACAAATAAATGAGTAATTTATGAAATTTTAGGACATATACAAATTAATTGACTAAAAAATATATTTTTATAAATTTATAGCATTTAATAAGATACTATTTATTTAAAAATATCAATAATGTCAATTTTTACACTATGCATTACCGGAATTTTTAAAATATAATAAAAACTTGATATCTTAGAAAAAACACAATTGAATCATCCCTAACATGTAAAATTAATCCATAAAATTAATCTATAAAATAAATTATATAAAAATTCATTTATTTTATTATTGTTAATATCATTTAATTGGTTCTTCGTTTATTTAAATAATTACTATATCATCAATGTGTCACCATTTTGTGTAATTATTTTATCACTAAAATTTATTTATAAAATTAAAACATGTAGATAAATATTTTATCTTTCAAATTTATATTTATAGTAAATCATACCACCATTATAACCCCATATTTAAATATTTCCTTGTTAAAAAACAGAAATGTGACAAAATTATCATTTATTTAAATAATTACTATATCCACAATGTTTCAACGTTATACCTAATATTGATTTAATAATTGTTAAAATTCATCCATAAAATTCTTCTAGAAATTTATATTTAAGTATAAAATTAAAAAAAGTTGTTTTAGCATAAAAATTTGATTTTGATTATGTATATTATATTATAGTGTCTCAGAATATATGAATTTTATAATTCATTTTATGCATTGGTTTTCCCTTGAAATGCATATTTTTTTACAAAATATAAAAATATTATCACATATAGAGATACCCTATATACATAGGATTATCTCAATAATATGTATAAGATATTTCTCTAAGTTGTTTGTCGAAAATTTATGAATTCCAAATGTTACACAACTAGTAAGATACATTATTGCATGAATAAGATACTTGTGATGTATAAGAAAATATATTTATTATGTATGATCAAATATTTTAAAAATGGAGACATTTATTTTCATTAAAACTATGTTGATGTTGTGTTTTTTTCAATTTATAAAAAGAAAGATCATCTATTTAATCCATTTTAATGTTATTTTTTCTTTTGGAATTAAAGAGAAAGGTTTCCATTCCATTAATAAGATGAATGTTCCCTGGAGCAACCTAAGAAAGAATGACCCCATGAAGTTGGAGTTTTTATTTTAGATACAACTCTATCATGAGAAGAATGACCAAATCATGGTGGATGTGAAATAGGAATATTGAATTTCCCCTACCTGTATGAGAGATGATAATGATTTTATGAGAGAGTTTCATTTATTGATGCTGTGTTGTGGATGTTACGATCAGTTTTTTAATAAGAAAAGTGAATCTCACTATACCATAAATAGATATTTCATTATAAAAACATAATAAAATCAAACTATTTCACAACATTAGGGATTGAATCGTTCCATAGATGATTATATATATATATATATCTGTGGTGGTGAAAGTGAAAGTATTTATTTTTAATGTTTTAATGAAATTTTCATCAAAATAAATATATATTCGGAGATATAGATTTCTAATAATGAAGATTATAATTTTCAGTCATCATTTGTTTATGTAATGTTTATAAAATATAAAGTAAAAAAGTGTATTATATAATTGATTGGAGAGATATTTAGAATATAATAGTGTTATAATTTGGAAAATGGGGGGAAATATTAAATTATATCATGTTGTATGTACAAAGAATCGATGAGTGAGAATATATAAATGTACAAATTAATTTTTTTAATATATAGATTTAGATCATGAATGTTATGGAATATATGGGAAATATTGAATTTTCTAAGTAAAAACCCAATTATAATAAGTTAATGTGCTTTAAGTGGGGAGAAATATTTTTCATTTTATTTTGAATTCTCAAGGGGAATATTGTTTGATGATTTATAATTATACTTGGCTAAATAATAATATTACATAACATGTTTTAAATATATATTTTAATCAATTAAAAGGAATTATAATCCAATTGGATGTCTTATATATTGGTAATTTTTTTCCGTAATGATATTATATAAAATAATTTATTATAATATTTTTATGTAAGGGACAAATGTGTATAAAAATAAACCTCAATAACTGAAAAACATAGTCAACCAACATGTTGTAGAACCATGTAATTTTTTTATTCAATGTGTTGATTTACTTAAATATTAAATTTGTGAATTGATTTGATTTAATATTTTATTTGATCAAACACTAACAAGTGAAATGGGTTTTTATATGAGATGAAAATAGATAAGAAAAAACTACTCATTAAACCCCCTCCCCCCATAGTAGTACAAACCATTCTTATGAATTTAATATAAGAATCAAAAATTAAAAAGTTTATATTATGTATTTTTTGGGGTAATTATGTAGTTATTGTGTATAAATATAATAATTATGTTTCTAGAATTATTTAAAATTAAAACACCACACTATTATAAAAGTGAAAAATGTAATAGAAAATATATATTTGACAATGTAAATAAATTAACAACTATTAAATCACTACTAGGTAGTGGTGTGACGAAGAAAATCGAAACCTGGATACACCTGTTAGGCTAAAATAGAGCATTCCACAACCCCCCGCCCCCACCCCACAAAGGATATGTCTTACATAATAAATCCCTTAAATGTTAATGGATTTAAGGGATAATGGATTGATATAATATGCATTCCCTAAAGGCTCTGTCCTCATTTATCAAAGGTCCTATTCTTGTATCCATCACATTGTCATCATGTAGCTGGTTCTGCATCATCACCTCCAACAATAGCTATATCATCAGAAATAAACAGCTCATATCCTCCCCCCAATATTTATTCTAATATTTTATCTTTAGTGGTATTTAGAACTACAAGGTGATTTTACCATTTAGAAAATTCCTCAACTAAAATAGTCATTTAATAATAATAATGAAAATATAATAAATAAAAATATTATAATTCAGAATATAATATATTTCTTTTCATGAATTTTTTTAAAATTAAAATATATATTTATTGAGAAAGTAAATTTGTATTAATTCTATATTGAAGTTAATATATTGGTTTTAATAGCTATAATTAGGATAAATGTTTATTTAAGAAGTTCA
The DNA here is from genome assembly GCA_963277665.1 of Viscum album. Taxonomy (NCBI): domain Eukaryota; kingdom Viridiplantae; phylum Streptophyta; class Magnoliopsida; order Santalales; family Viscaceae; genus Viscum; species Viscum album. The sequence goes on from OY728119.1 coordinate 2,085,168,425, forward strand.
AAGTAAATTTTGGTGAAAAACCCATTTACTAGTTGAATATTTAGATTATTCAGTGAATAGAAACTGACGTAAAATTCCATATATTGTCAAAATAGTGAATCAACTTATAAAAAAATTACAAATAAATCATTGATTATAGTTTTTTTATTTTTATGGACCACTTATTAACTCAAAATAATTGAACATAACCATTAGAGAATGAATATATAAAAATATTCTAGTCCAAGTCACTTATAAAAGGACCCCCCAATCCATTATAATCCCCAAAAAAATTTAGTTTACTCCAAACTATCTATCAGAATTTAATTTTGTAAACTTCCCTCTAATTGTTTTGTCTTTTGGGTTATAAGGTGTCACCAATATTTCATTTTGATGGATTTTGTTGGAATCCTCATGTATTAATCATGTTTTAATGATCAGAAATCCTATTACAGTTAATTAATCTCAATCTTAATTGGTCATCGTGTTAATGCTCTCCAATCTCAATAATAACTACACATAATGTTTTAATAATAACATGTCTTATTGATGTTATTTACACTCTTTATTATTTACAAGTATTATGCATGAACACAAATATCACTTATATTATCAAGTCTTTATTTATGATTCAAGTTCCCTTACTCTCTTCTGGTTAAGCATAATCCATATTCTGCATATTACTGTCTAAGTCTAAATACAAATATTTGTCTAAGTATAGAGACGTCGTGATGTTTGACATAGTAAGATGGACTGTGTACAAGACACAATCACAGTCAGACATACACCATGAAGGAAAAACTGTGACCCATACACTTTGAAGGACAAACCGTGACCCAGACACCATGAAGGACAAACCGTGACCGAGACACTGTGAAGGACACACTGTGACCCAGACACCGTAAAGGACGCACCATGACTGAGACACCGTGATCTAGACACTGTGGCATGGAGACATAGTGAATCACATACAGTGGAGCATATACAGTGAAGAATACACCATTTACATAATCATTATCACACAGTTTCTTAACTTTTTCTCAATATTATTTAAATAATTCTAATGGCCATATTTGATGTTTTTAATGCAATTAATGTTATTTAATGATAGTTGTTGTCATGTCAGGAAACCATATCTCGTACCTATGAAAAGGGAATCTTTCCTACTTCCAGAACTGGTGGAATATAAGGAATATTATGCTGCAGTACAGGTACACGAGTGTGAATATACAACGAGAAGAACTTACATATGCACGACAACTCAAGAAACCAAAAGTGCAATGTGCTGAACTAGAAGAACCATCCAGAGCACAAAGAAGAAGGAGCTTGCAATACTTTCAAAGAACTCTCATTAGTGAAATCAAACACCACTGAAGAACACATGATGAATCAAGAGATCATTCTCAATGGTGGAATACAAGTTGAACCAGAACACTCTGTTTTTCAACAGAAAAACCAGAGATGGACTCAGAAGTAGTTCTGCTGAATCCAACGAGTCCAGAGCTACATTGATAATCACAAGAGATTTCTAAAATCTTATATGTTCTCTATAAGTGATTTTTTATTTACTTTTTATAAGTTTGGTGTACTCTGTATATCACACACACACACACACACTGTCTCCTGCACTAAACTGGAGGATATCAAAATTCTCACTCCAAAAATCTTAACTCTATTTTACCCATGTCAACTGTGGAAGAGGTCCTTGTGTGGTCTGGTCATCATTTTGTTTCCCATGAAGAATAGTGGTAGAGGTCCCTGCGTGGCCTGGAATGTTTTTTAAACTGTTTTTATCCCTGATCTAGGGTGTGGATCAAATTTATATAAATTTGAGAAGACTAAGTCTTGGCTTGAGACTGAACCTCTTGTAGAATCTGCTGTGCATATTTAGTTTAAATGTAAAGTATACTATATATATCTTTTATATTTCGCTGCTGTTACATTGAAATACAAAACCTTTTTAAAGATACTTTGATAGTTAAATTAATAAGTGTTTATATTTATTGTAAATCAGTAGGTTAGTTTCAAAAGTCATTTTAATCTTGTGATTGAACTAACTGAGACCTAATCAATCTTTGAGATGCTAAGTGAACATTTACAATCTGTATAAATTCACTACAGTTTAACTTGTTCTATAGAATGGGGGATTTTAAATAAACAATATTTTAACAGAAATTTTAATTGGAACTCAATTCACCCCCCTCTTGAGTATCCACTCCGACCAACATTTGGTATAAGAGGTTTGTTTTTGTTAAAGAATATTTTAAATACTCTGTATTTAAACTGTGATTTTAGTTGCATCTTTAAAGATCATAAATTTCTGTTAGTTCTAAATTTTATCTCTTTAAAACTATTCTCTAAAATCTAGTTATGGATAATAGACTAGAGGGTGATGCTACTAATAGGCCACCATTCTTTAATGGTACAAACTATGACATGCGGAAGCTTAAAATGAAAATTCATTTGGAAAGTATGGTTTTTGATATTTGGAATGCTATAGAGTCTCAATATAAAATTCCATAGACTGAAAGAACAACTTGGGATGAACTTACAAAGACTGATTAATATGAGATGAGGAATTTAACAGAATATATGCTTGCAAAACTACATTTTAAATATGGGATACTTTGGGTGTTTCTCATGAGGGAATAACCAATGTAAAAGAAATGAGATTAAATAATTATACAATTAAATATGATAATTTTAAGATGAAAACTGATGAACCCATTTGTGATATGTATCTCAGGTTCAATGAGATAGTATATTCAATGAATTCACATAGTAAAGTTGTTCTAGCAAAGGAAAAAATAATGAAAATCTTGAGATGTCCACCAGAATGATGTAGAGGAACATCTGTTTCAATCATAGAATCATGTGATATTGGAGCTCTACCTGTCAAAGAGATGATTGGTATGCATATGATGTATGAGGAAGAACTCAAGGTGAATAAAGAGGAAGATGATGAACCAAAAATGAAATCAGTGGCTTTCAAGACTACTTATTCAAAGAGCAAGGACATAGAAAAATATCAAATACCAACTGACAGTTCAACAAGTGAATTTTTAGACTATGATAGTGATGCTAAAATGGCTCAAATAGCCAGAAGGTTTAAGAAATTTTATAGGAAGAAGAAATTATTCAGAAAATAAAATTACAAAGGAAAGAATGATAATAAGGGACATTGGAAGAAGTACTGGAAAAAGCCAGATAAAAGTGATGAAGTTGTTTGCTACGAGTGATAGAGAAAAGGACACATTAAAGAAGACTACCCAAATATAAAATTCAAGAAGAAATATGATTACAAAGACAGTAAGTACAAGAAAGATATGAAGGATACCTGGAGTGCTTCTAAAGATAGCACAAGTAAATCTGAAAGTTCTGATTCTGAAAAGAAATGTGCCAACATGTTTTTCATGACAAACACATCTATGGTAACCATAGATACTCTTGCTTTAAATTCCTATTATTATGGAACTAAATCTTATTCGGATTCTAAAAACATGACTACTGATGAATTATTTTAATATTGTAATATGGTGGAAGAGACATGCAATGAACATAAGAATAAATACAAATCAATGAAGAAACAACATTCTCTCACTACAACTATTAAAACTGAACATACTTTTGAAAAGGAGAAAAATGATAAACTATTAAAGGAAAACACTAAACTGAAATTGTCAAATGAGAAACATAGAATAGATTAAGAGAAGTTCAAAAATGGAAAGGATACACTAACTCAAATTCTAGGAAAGCAAGAGGCACCCAAATACACTACTGGAATAGGATACAAACCTGGACAGAGACAACATACTAAGAATATATTTATTCCTAAATCTGGACAGAATACTACTAGTTCATGTTTTGGAAATTCATTTTCTTCAACAAGTTACTCACACAGTTATAGATAAAATAGGGTTTATCTTTAAAAATCCTATTACTCAAATTATATGAGACCCATAATACAAATTTGGGTACCAAAATCATTGATTGCTAACCTGTCTGGACCCAAGAAGATCTAGGTACCAAAATCATTTTCTATCTAAACCTGTTTTGTAGGAAACCTTTTTGAAGAGTTCCCACAAGAAGACATGGTATTTGGATAGTGGATGTTCAAGACAAATGTCTGGGTATTACTCATGCTTCAATATCTTAATAAAGGTTGATGGAGGCTATGTCACCTTTGGTGATAATTCTAATTGAAATATCATCCTCATAGGCCATATTGGTAACACTAATTCAGTTTTAATTTCCAATGTTTTATTTGTTGATGGACTGAAATATAATCTGTCAAGTATCTCTCAATTGTGTGATGATGGTTTTAATGTCATGTTTGATAATGATTCTTGTAAAGTTTTTAATTCTAAAAATGTTTTAGTATTCTTTGATTTATGGAATGAAAATGTTTATGCTGTTGATTTAAATTCTTTAGCTAAGAAAAATGTTACTTGTTTAAATGATTTTCATAAAGAGTATTGGTTATGGCATAGAAGATTAGGACACTGGAATATACACTCACTTAGGAAACTAACTACGAAAAACATAGTTAGAGACTTACCCAAACTTGAGTTTCCAACTGACAATGTTTTTAATCCCTGTCAAAAGGGAAGGAAACAAAAAGTTTCTTTTAAATCAAAAGAAATAAGTCTCAACATCTCAACCTCTCGAGTTGGTTCACATGGATTTTTTTGGACCATCTAGATCTTATATATTAAATGGGAAGCACTATGTCTATGTATTAGTAGATGAATTTTATGGATATACTTGGGGTATACTTCTTAGCTCACAAAAGTGAAGCTTGCTCTTACTTTGTTAAATATTCTAAGTCTATAGAAAACCTTAGTGGACTTAATATTAAAACCCTGAGAAGTGATCATGGACATGAGTTTGAAAATCATGAATTTGAATCCTATTGCTCACACAATGGCTATAATCATAACCTTTCTTCTCCTTGGACACCTCAACAGAATGGTATATTAGAAAGAAGAAATAGAACCCTTCAGTAAATATAAAGAACCATTCTTAATGAATATGACCTGCCTATTTACTTTTGGGATGAAGCTATAAATATAGCTTTCTATATCATCAATAGAGTCTTGATTAGACATGTTCTTAAAAAGACTCCTTATGAACTGTGGAATAATAGAAAACCTAAAGTTAAATACTTTAGAGTCTTTTTCTGTAATGTATTTATTCTTAATACTACGGATAATCTTGATAAGTTTGCTTCTAAGAGTGGTGAAGGAATATTTTTGGAATATTCTATAACCAGAAAAGCCTATACAGTTTTCAATAAGAGAAAAAAGTGTGTGGAAGAATATATTCTCATTAAATTTGATGAAACTGATCCACATGAGTCTAAAACCTCTCTTGAAAATCCTAAAGAAAATTTATCTGTTCTAGACCTTAATGAAAAATCTAAATAACCTGCTATAAAGACATCCAGTTCTAGACTTATTCTAGATTCTACTCCTAATGAGCCCGAACCTAAAGATGAAACTGATATTTCTAGTTCTAACTTTACTAGATCAACTATAATTCTAAAGAATCATCTATTAGATGTTGTTGTAGGAAAACTGGATAGGGGGAGACATATTATAGCTTCTCTTAGAAATCAGGTTGAACATCAAGCCTTCTTTTCACAACATGAACCTAAAAACATTTATGATGCTATTAATGATGAATTTTTGGTGATTTCTATGCAAGAGTAACTCAATAAATTTGAAAGAAATAAAGTTTTAAATCTTTTTGAAAGACCTAAAGACACTTTCACCATAGGCACTAAATGGATGTTTAGAAATAAAGTAGATGAATCTGGAAAAATTGTTAGAAACAAAGCTAGGCTAGTTGCACAAGGCTACAGTCAAGAAGATGGAATTGACTATGAGGAGACTTTTTCTCCAGTAGCCAGATTAGAAGCTATTAGGATTTTACTTGCTTATGATATACATTTAAATTTCAAACTATATCAAATGGATATTAAGAGTTCTTTCTTAAATGGATATATTGATGAGGATGTTTTTGTTGAACAACCACCGGGATATACAAACCCTCATTTTCCAAACCATATTTTTAAATTATCAAAATCATTATATGGTTTAAAGCAAGCTCCAAGAGCTTGGTATGATAGGTTATATACTTTTCTAATTTCCAAAGGTTTTACAAAAGGTATAGTTGATCCTACTATTTTTATAAAACGTATTTATACTGATGTTTTGGTTTTACAAATTTATGTAGATGATAAAATTTTTGGATCTTCAAAAACTACATTATGTACTTATTTTTCTAAAATGATGCAAAATGGATTTGAAATGAGTTTAATGGGTGAACTCAATTTTTCCCTTGGATTTCAAATCTTTCAAAATAATGATGGAATTATTTTAACTCAATGTAAATATACTATAGATCTTTTAAAACATTTTGGATTGGATAGAAAAAAAGGTACTGACACTCCCACGAGTACCATCTGTAAGTTGGATCTTGATAAAGATGGAAAATCTGTTGATCAAACCACTTATAGAGGAATGATTGGATGTCTACTCTACCTGACTACTAGTCATCCTGATATTTTGTTTAGTTTGTGTATGTGTGCTCATTTTCAAACAAACCCTAAAGATTCACATTTAAATGCTGTAAAGAGAATTTTTAAATACCTCAAGCATACTCCCAATTTAGGGTTGTTCTGTCCCAAAGGAAAATCATTTGAATTAGTTAGTTATTCTGATGCTGATTTTGCTGGAGGTATGTTAGATAGAAAAAGATCCTCTGGAAAATTTCACATTTTAGGCAAGTCACTAGTATCATGGTGTAGTAAGAAACAAAATTCTGTTGCATTATCTACTGCAGAAGCTGAATACATAGCTGCTGGAAGTTGTTGTGCGCAAATTTTGTGGATGAAAAACACATTACTATACTATGGATATCAATTCAGACATGTCAAATAAATTGTGATAACATAAGTGCTATTAATATTTCTAAGAATACTGTTTCTCATTCTAGTAAAAAACATATTGATGTAAGACATCACTTTTTGAGAGATCGTTTTCAAAAAGGTGATATCACTTTGGAATTCATTGGTACTGAATATCAACTTGCTGATATATTCACTAAACCATTAAGTTCTGAGAGATTAGACAACATTATACAAGATATTGTCATGATTAATTATAAATAGGTATCTTACTGATCTTAATGTTTAAATAATTTATGTATTTTACTTTACAATTTCATGCTCACGGTTTTATAGTTACTGTTTCATGGTTATGGTCTCACCGTCAAGACCTTGTACTCATGGTCTATCAACTCACTGTCTCACCGTGACTGCACAGGATGGTCACTGTCTCCCCGTTACGATCACCAACTGTCTAACCCCGTTGACTGTTTTTTTATCACACTATATTTCCTACTCACGGTCTCACCGTGAAGATTATTTGTACTATTATTTTAACCTGTATCACGGTAATTTTTTATTTCACCACTATTTGATTTCCTGTGTTTTTATTTTTATGATGATTGACATTCCAAAATGATAAAACATAAAGGTATCACTCATTCTCTCACACGAACTCTCTCCTTCTCTCTATCTCGAACCCTCTTTACCTTGAGAACCTCTTCTTCTTTCTTTCCCGAACCTTCATTAGATTTCAAGGATGAAGCATCCATCTTCATCTACTCCTAAGAAGAGCCAGTTTAAGAAACATAAGAGGATACGAAGAATAGCTCCCAAAGGACCTCTAAACCCAAACCTGGTAAACAGTACTGTAGTTCCTGAAAAAGAAATTTTCCATGAATGGATACTTTCTAGCAGATATTTGGTCTTGAAAATCGTGAGAGAACAAGGTTTGTTTGAATGGTTATCTAGACAAGATAGACCGATTTACCTGAGATTGGTATCTCAATTATACCAATATGTGAAGTTATCCTTTGATTTGGGATAATGATTTATGGTGACAAGATGGATAAATGGAAAAAAGTGTTTATTCCCTTCGAGGTTGTGGGATGCATGCCTATGGATTCCACATGATGGAGTTCGTGAAGACTACTAGAGAGACCCTCCTCCTTCATCTGAAATATTTGATCTGGAAAATTCTTTGGGAACCTCAATTGCTAATGGCACCAAGTAAAGGGTTATAGCTGCAGAGATAGATGGAGAAACTAGACTGTTATTCAAATTTGTTCAGAATTAGATCAGTCCAAGAAAAGGGGATTTTTCTGCAATGAAGTATCATGATGTATTCCTGATTCACCCTTTGAATAATGGTCATACGATCAAACTATACAATTATTTTATTAACTATATATGTGAGCTTATTAACGTCACTTCCAAATCCACCTCTTTGTTTTACTCAAGGATGATTTCCATAATGCTAGTTGCAAAAGGAATGGTTGGACCGAAAGAAGAAACGTTAGAGGACTTTGATTTCTCCTTATCCAAGCCTATCATCAGAAGGATAATGATTATTTGGAACCCCTGGAAGAAGAAATGGGTTGAGGATAATGATCAATTGTATAAGAAGTTTAATCCTGTTGATTTTACAAGAAGACCTAAGAACCTAGTTGATCGTGGTCTGGAACCAGATGAAGTGGCTGAATACTCAGATGCTGAAGAAGAAGAGGAAGTGGCAGATGATGTACCACCTAGATAAGAGGCTGAAATACCTCCAATGGATGCAGCTCCTATTGAAAAAGAAAGGACTGTTTTCCCTACTATTGTTCCTGCTGAAATACCTCAAGGAGAGGAAGTTATTGTTGAAAAGGAAAGGACTGTGGATCCTTCAGTTTTTCTTAGTGAGGTAGATGTTCCTACTTCTAGAGAAGTTGTAAATATGGATATCCAATATGAGGATGTAAGAGATTCTGTAGTTATAGAATTAGAGAAAAAATCCATGGAAGAGTCTGATGGTGTAGAAGAAATCCCAGTTGAAAAGAAATCCAATCAGGAAGCAATGCCTGTGGAATAATCAGTTCTTGAGATAATTCCCTCTACTGAAGAGAGGATGGAAATTTCCTTTCAGCATACAGGGAAAGAGTTTTCTAAAGAGATTAGAGATGATCATGTGGATCTTGACCTTGTTTTTGACCCTATAATCTCTGAAATGGAGGCACAATTTTAGGGGGAGGAACCTCAAAACCATGAGACTAGTCCATCCAAGTCTGTTGGATCTGAATATGAACCTGGTGATGAGTCATACTCTGTGTAAACTCGATATGTTTTCCCAATATTTTATGATGTGAATGAGTCACAGTGAGTGACTACAATTTGAATGGATCTCTCTTCTATGTTTCAACTAAATTCTGTAGCTCATTCAGAACCAGAACCAGAGCCCCATCCTCAATCTGAATCAGAATCTGAGTCTGAAGATGACTCTGAACCGCAACCAGAGACTGATCCACAACCCTTACTTGCACTCTTATCCGAGAAACACCCCTTTGTAACTAAAGACGATCTGAATGTCTTTGGAGAGAATCTTTTATCTAGAGTTGAGAAGATCATATACACTCAACCTCGTCCAGTAACTCAACTAAGTCAAGAAGATGCATCAATTATCTTGGAAAATATTATATTGCATATTCAACCATGGATGATCTGAGAAATTCAAGAAGTCAGAGTAGAAAATAATTTGTTGAGTACTGATGTTGCAAACCTGAAAAATATGGTAGCAAACTTACAGAATGAGTTGTCTTTCAGATCACAGCCTGCTCCAGTTTCTTCCCCTACACCTATTGCTGCTTCTCCTAAGCCAACTGATTCCACTCTTTCTAGAGAGATTGTGTCTCGGGTGCATCCATAGCTACTATCTTTTGATGAGAATATTGGAAAAAGACACAAAAAATGATGTAACACATGAGGGAGCTTGTAGAAAATCTGAATAAGCTCACAGTTGAATATAATGGATGCCTGCAAAAAGTTATGAAACAACTCAATGTTTTAACTGAAGCTGTCAAGGCTTCTCCTACTTCTTTTCAACCTTTTATTCCTCATTTGGATGATTCTCTACTGAGATCCATAATCACGGCAGAAATTCAGAATACCTTCAGTGGCTTGGATCTGTCTTCTTTGTCAGAAGTTGTTAAGAATAGTGATTGAGCATTGGACTTGGTCAGGATTCATTCAAAGATTGACAGTGATGCTCAAAAAGATATCACCAATATGAATGATGTGTATCTCAACCGTATTATCTATAAAAGTTATATGAAAAATCACATTAGATATCTTGTAGAGAATTTGATAATCCCTCTGGCAACACAAGTTTTTAATGCTCCAATTCAAAAGATTACAGAGTTCACCAGATTTTTGGACAAATTTATGGAAAATAAGGGAGATATTGAAAAGGCTATGCAATATGGTTGTGAGATAATTACTATTTTCATACATATTTTGAAGCTGTATCTTCATGTGAAGAGTACTGCGATAGTTCCTCCAGCAGCTTCACCCCTTAGACCTGGTTTACTTACCCATGCCTCCACTGCCATAACAGTTAGCCAAGCTCTTTCTCAGATCCAGCCAGTCATTTTTTACCAACCGCAGCTTAGATCTTCTACTTCACCTACTTTGGATCCATCCATTTTTGAAGGACTAACATTACCCTCCTTTTCTACCACATCTGTGCCTTCCTCTACATCAGAAACTAGCTCTTGCTGCTAATAAAGGTAAGGTAAAAGAGACTCCCTGAAGAGTCCATGGACTGTTTTCTTTTTTGATGGGATGTCATTTGTTGTTTACTGTTGGTATTTCTCATGTATGTTTTATTCTGAAACTTTTTAATGAAAAATGTAGTGTTTCACTTCACTCTCTCTTCTTTTTGATAATCCCAAAAGGGGGAGAAATAAGTACAAGTATTAGTATTCTAATTGTCGAGTCTGTTATTTTCTTTAATGTTGCATTTCATTTATATTTTTACCTATACAAGATTTGTGATCATCAAAAAGGGGGAGATTGTTGGAGTCCTCATGTATTAATCATGTTTTAATGATCACAAATCCAATTATTGTTAATTAATCTCAATCTTAATTGGCCATCGTGTTAATGCTCTCCAATTTCAATAATAACTATAAATAATGTTTTTATAATAGAAAGTCTTATTGATGTTATTTATTCGCTTTATTATTTACAAGTCATATGCATGATCACCAATCTCACTTATATTATCAAGTATTTATTTATGATTCATGTTCTCTTACTCTCTACTGGTTAAGCCTAATCCATATTTTGCATATTACTATGAAAGTCTAAATACATATAGTTTTCTATGTATAGAGACACTGTGATGTTTGACACAGTAAGAAAAACTATGTACAAGACACAGTCACAGTCAGATAGACACCGTGAAGAGAAAACCGTGACCCAGACACTGTTAAGGACAAACCGTGACGCAGACACCATGAAGGACAAACTGTGACCCGGACACCATGAAAGACACACCATGACTTAAACACCGTGAAGGACAAACCATGACCGAGACACTGTGAGCTAGACACCGTGACATGGAGACACAATGAATCACATACCGTGGAGCATATACCGTGAAGAATACACTGTTTACATAATCACTGTGACACTGTTTCTTAACTTTTGTTCAATATTATTTAAATAATGCTAACGGTTATATTTGTTATTTTTAATGCAATTAATGTTATTTAATGATAGATGTTGTCATATCAAGAAACAGTATCTCGTACCTATGAAAAGGGAATCATTCCTACTTCTAGAACTGGTGGAATATAAGGAAGATTGAGATGCAGAACACATACACGAGTGTGGATATACAACAAGAAGAAACTACATATGCATGACAACTCAAGAAACCAAAAGTGCACTGTGCTGAACTAGAATAACAATCCTGGGCACAAAGAAGAATGAGATTCCAAGACTTTCAAAGAACTCTCATGAGTGCAATACAACACCACTGAAGAACGCATGACGAATCAAGAGATCATTCTCACTGGAGGAATATAAGCTGAACCACGACACTTTTTTTTCAAATGAAAAACCAGAGAAGGACTCAGAAGCAGTTCTGCTGAATCCAATGAGTCCAGAGCTAAATTTCTAATCACTAGAGATTTTTAAACTCATATCTGTTATCTCTAAGTGATTTGTTTATTTACTTTCTAGCAGTGTGGTTTACTCTGTATATCTCACACACAGACACTGTCTCCTGCACTAAACTAGAGGATATCAAAATCCTCACTCCAAAACTCTTAACTCTTGTTTACCCACATCAACTATGGAAGAGGTCCTTGTGTGGCCTGGTATTTATTTTGTTTCCCATGAAGAAAATTAGTAGAGGTCCCTGCGTAGTCGGGATAGTTTTCTAAACTGTTGTTAACCCCGATCCAGGGTGTGAATCAAATTTATATAAATTTGAGAGGGCTAAGTCTCAGCTTGATACTGAACCTCTTGTTAAATCAGTTGTGCATCTTTATTTTATGTTTAAAGTATACTATATATATCTTTTGTATTCCGATGCTGTTACTTTGAAATACAAATCCTTTTTAAAGTTACTTTGATAGTTAAATTATCAAGTGTTTACACTTATTGTAAATCAGTAGTTTAGTTTCAAAAGTTAGTTTAATATTGTGATTGAATTAACTGAGACATAATAAATCTTTGAGAAGCTAAGTGAACATTTACAATCTATATAAATTCACTATAGTTTAACTTGTTTTATAAATTGGGGGATTTTAAATAGACAATATTTTAACTGAAATTTTATTTGGGACTCAATTCACCCCACTCTTGAGTATCCACTCTGACCAACATTTATTTTATTGAGAAGAATTTATTTAACCAAATTAATATGTTATTAATTTTATTTTTAATTTATAATCTAGTAATTATTATTCAAATATTTTAATTATAATTAATATTACATATAATCATTAGAATTACCTATAAGGATTTCCATATAGTTTTTTAATAATAAACAGAAAAATAACTAAACATTTCCATTAATACTGACTATAAAGACCCTTGTCGTTAATACATGTTAACGGAAAATTTATTACATAAGATTACAATTAATACAACCATGATGTATGAGATGTTTTTTTTATTTTTGAATTAGGTACAATACATAAAAACGTAAACAAGAAAAGGATTAAATTTATTGAAAACTTCGTTACCATGATCATACTTAAAATAAAATGGGAAAACCATCAGATATACACAAAATATGGGTGAGTTATAAATCCCAGTATGGGAATAAAAATGGAATAACATGATTAGAGTAATACATGATATAAAATAATCCTATCATTGAGGAGTAAAATGGGTTGGAAAATTTTACTTGACTAATAATACATGATATAACATGATAACATAAAGGCAATATAAGAAATGTCTAAACAAATTAAAACACTACATCCTAAACATATACCAGGGATAAAATCCATGAAATCATGATTAGAAAAGTTCCATAAATGAATAATGTTTACTTCATTCCAAAACATGATGTTTCATGAGGGTAAAAATTACCTAATATGTTGTAGTGAAACGTCATTATCGGTGCACCCAACACTTTCAATTCATTCTCATGCTTAAGTGTGGCACATTGATCATACAACATGGATTCATTAATCATCATATTTGATTGCATGATCAAGGAGTATAGAATAAATTCATATAATTAGTAAATAAAATAATTATATATGTATAAATTAGAACATCCTTGATAGAAAATGGGTATGTTATTTAATATACAATTTTTTGTCATGAAAATCACATTGATATTTCAACAGCTTGGTATCCCCCTATGAAAATTCATAAAATGTGATGACGATAGATAAAGGGGTATCTCATTTTTGGAAATAAAATGTTTATTAATAGGTGAATGGAGAGACATATCCCATCCTTATGAAATGGAATTGGAAGGCATAATATAATAATGAATCTTTTTTTATGTAGGAGAAGGTGAATATATATTACTTGTTTCTGTGACTCCAAAATCATTTGAGGGGCCTCCTGAAAGAATGGAGAAACCGTGGTAAGAATATAGAGAGGATAGGTAAGATTAAGGATGTTCTCCATGTATTTATATTAATGATGAATTGGATCATTGGTGGGGTTATATAGAAAATTGGAGAGGATTTATACAATATTTCACAAACTAATGTTTTGGAATCTATAAGAAAATAACCAAAAATGAAATCCATCCAATGGTATTATACAATGGTTTATTCCAAATTTGTGTTTTAAATTATTCATATGCTCAATGTCCAAAAATAAAAAAAACCCCATGTTTATGTGGAATTCATTCAATGTTTTAAAAAAATGATTTTAAAAACAAAAAACAATTACTACTTTAGGAGTATTCACAAAGGAACTATAAAAATAAACAAATACATAAAATCACATAAGTATAAAGGGAACAAATATATTTTGACTTGGATTACCTTTATTATATTTGTTACAATAATTTAGGGATTTTTTGTAATCAAAATAAATTCTATATATTTATACATTATTTAAATTGTCACATGAAAATTCAACTGTCTTATAAAGTTATGAAAAGTTCACCATTGGATAATTTTTACAATCTCATTCCCAAAATAGTATTAATTTTACCTAAATAATTTTATAATATTTATATTTTCACTTTATAGAAAATAATTGATATTTATTGATAAATGATCGGTTTTCTTAACAATAACTTTGTTAAAACCCTATTAAAATTTTTACTTGACTTAATAAAATTTATATGAGCAATAAAATTTAATAAAAAAAATTTATTACAATTTTATTTATTAAATAATCCACTAATTAGTTAAAATAAATTCCTTAGTTGAATTTTAACATTACCCAAAAACAGAATTTCTTCTTTATGGATTAAAAATTAGAATCATTTATTGAATGAAAATATATTCATTATTCTATAAAATTACATATCAAATTTTCCATACAATATAAATATTTATTTTATTATTTTTACCATACATATCCATTTAATGCACTATCGAACACCCAAATAGTAATGTGCATGATAGTGAGAATTTAATTGGGTGGTTCAACATAGATGGTAAGTGATGTGATCTCAATGGGCATGAACTTCTAAAAACTATATGTTTTTATGAAATATTTTCTTTAAATAATTTATAATCATTAGTAGCTTTATTTTTACAAAATTATAATATTAAACAAACCACAAGATACCCTTATTATAAAATTTTAGTTATAAACAAGCTGTTAGGTTAGTGGGAATAATTATAACTATCATATAAAATGCAATATGAATCTATTGGCAATCAATTATTTATGAAAATTATAAATCATATAGATATTTGTATTTCGGAGTGATATAATTTTGGTTATTAAATTAACTAGATATATATGTGTTATATACTTATTAATAAATTTTTGATATTCCTCTAGTGAATATTTTAGTCATAGGGTATCAATAAAACCCTATTTAACGTATAAAAGCATATTTTTTAAACGATTAATTTTACTCCATTGAATGGTAAACCCATTTAAAATTAATATTTTGATACATTAATAATTTTTATATGATAATATAAACAAGTTATTTGGATGTGGGATATAAAATTTTTATTCGGAAATATTTCAGATAAATTTCGGATAACCTCTTAGGCTTTGAAGAATAGTAAAAATACTCTGAATTATAATTAAAAACAACATTCATCATTGATAAAATTAATATGGTTAAATTAATGTATTTAATGGTTTTTATGTATAAATAAAATATATTTTTATAATTAAAAATAATTTATGTCATTATCATTAATTGTTAGGTCCATAAGGTTGAATACCCTGAGAGGGGGGGGGGGGTGAATCAGGGTATGACTAATTTAAAATTAACGCATGTTCTGATCTTGTTTCACTGTTAAGAAAAAAACTCTTCTCTCTCTTTCCTTTTGCACAAAGTAAATAGAAAGTAAATAATGCACAGGACACAACAAATTTACTTTGTTCACCGCAAAGGGCTACGTCCAAGGAGCATAGGCCGAAAAGTTGTCAGTCATACCAAATTCCACTAAACTTCACTAGCTGTGGATTACAAGGTTTCTGCTAGATCACTTCTCTGCCCAGGCTCACTGCCTTTACAAAGATTAGGTTCATCTCACTACTTTCCCAAGGGTCACTCTCTGTTTCTCTCTCTCTGGCTCACTTCCGGTAGAGAAGATCACCTTCTTCCTCTTCCTTTGCTCACTTCTCCGGAAAGGATCCACTCACAATTTATAGACCTGTAGGTATCTTCATTTGAATGAAAGAATGTATCTTCCTCTCTGTGTAGATGCTCTGTTGAAGCCCACCTTTCACCCATAGATGAATTTCTCTTTGCACTGAAGGTATCGAGAAAACTTCCAACTTCCACGCAGCCTGAAAATCACTGTTGGAAATAAACCTTAATTGGTGTGCAAGTCAATCTCGGTGCGCAAGTATCGGCACACAAGTCACAACGGGTGCGCAAGTCCACCTCAGACATTTGCGCGACACAATCTTCCCCAACTCCAAACATAGGCGAATCTCTTCCTTTTACGCCCAAACAAATATTGAAGCGCAACTACCAACCGTCGCGCAACTTCTCACACTGACGCACAACTTCAACCACAGGTGCGCAACTTCACTTGCGCGACCCACACACCACTTGCGCGACCACCACACCTACATGACGGGAGCTCTGATTTCTCAAAGTGTTGAAATCCGATGATGAATGAAGAGGGGTGGTCC
The DNA here is from genome assembly GCA_963277665.1 of Viscum album. Taxonomy (NCBI): domain Eukaryota; kingdom Viridiplantae; phylum Streptophyta; class Magnoliopsida; order Santalales; family Viscaceae; genus Viscum; species Viscum album. Next base: position 2,085,185,091 of record OY728119.1, read on the forward strand.
AGTATTTATAGGAAAATTGACCACCCTGTGTGACGGCGCGCAACTCACCTGCACGACCCAGTCTCGGCAGGCAAGTCTTCTGTCCTCCTAGGCACTTGCGCGACTAACTCCCAAAATTGCGCGAACCTGTTTCCTTTGCTGTATTTTCATCTTCTGATCTTGAAAAACATATGGCACGCAATTTTCCTATACTACAAGTCCTCGGAGCGCAAGTCCCTTTTCCAAAAACACTTTTCTTCATTTGTCGATTTTCAGGCCCAAACATTTGTCAAACACTGTAAAACGGCGCCACATTGTATATGTTCTTTTTGTACCGCCTCCAGATCATCCATTCCATTATCGACGTTCATGAATCAAACATGGATCGTTGACCAGAGCTCCTGAACTCGACATTCCACCATGAAATCCCCTTTGTCAACAAATTTGCATGTCATGGCTTGCATTGTCAACAATCACAACACAGATGATCACTTCTTCAAAATACACAATCACCTCAAAAATACATCAATGATTCCTTGAGGTATTTTTTTCCAACATTAATTTTACATTGAATTCATCGGAAATAATATTTCAAACTATTACAATGTTTTATCTTTTAAAACTTTTTTTTTCATTTCAACAAAGAGATTAATTTTAAATTAATTAATAAAACTTCTATGTTTTAAATTTTAAAAAATATATTCCATATTTGGAATCAGTAGGTCCAAATAACATTAATAGTCATCTATATTTTTTGTCATTAAGAATAGTAACATTGGTAATTAATTTTATTACCATAGTTAAAGGTAATTAGGGTAATTATGAGTAACAATAATATTATAAAATCACCTTTATAATAGTAAAACTTCTATTGGATGGCTAAATTAGACCTTTTTAATCTATTTTAGGATATGGAGTCACTTTATGGCCACTTACATATGATTATGACATTTATGTATTAAAAACTAATGAATGTGAAAAAATGTCCCAATCTCATTAAATATATGTATATTAATTTTAATATACGGGTCAATAAGAGTTAATATGGACTATGAATAGTCTTTGGAAATCAAAAATAATTACCTAGATGATATTAATTTATTTATAAATTTTATAGATTTAATATTTACCCTTAATGATGACCCAATAGTTTTGTAATATTTTTTTATTAATAGAAATATAAAATTAATGGTTTTAGAAATATTAATATAAATATAATATGAACTAATTAATATTCTCTAATAATTATCTACGTTCATATAACATTTTAATTGTGTATTTAATATTTTTTTAGAATTTATCTCAATTATTGATTTTTTTGAATGTCAAAAAAATGAATACTGTCATTATTGAAACTATTGATATTTTATGAAAATAATATTTTAATAAATTATTTATAAATCATAAAAATATTTAAAAATTAAAAAGTGATAATTATAAGATATAAAATTTTATAAATTAACCATGTATGGACAATTAACAGCATTTAAAAAAATATTTATTACCATTAAATATTTATAATTTTATTAACATTATGAAAATTTAATAGAATAACTAAGTGTAAATTAAAAAGATATGGATTAAATTGACAAAATAACTTTTCCAAAATATATTGGATGAAATGAATAAAACCCCATATCATCTCATCTTATAAATTGGGACATTTTGGATGTTTCTGGTTAGATTTTTATTTTACAATTAATTATTATCTCTGTAGTTTCCAAAATTTCTCATCACCTCAATTATAAAAGGGAACCTCCTCCCTCACCACATAAATTAATTTTGAGTCATCAAGATCAGCCATTTCCTACCCAATTTCCTTCAAAAAAATAAAATTTTCATTCTATATGTTATGGCCATCTTCAAAGACCAACCCTGGTTCTCTAATAAGAGATTTATAGGAAGCATGTTGAGGAAGTGATATTCTCATCTACCGATTAGTTCAAAAATAATTCTTCTTCTACTTCCTCTTCATTAATTCTTAAATAATAATTTAATAAATTCAGTATCAATAATATAATGAATTTTTTATAAAAATGAAACAATCATATTCCTCTTTCTACCCATCCAAGGTAAAATGAAATCACAATGAGTACATATGTACAGCTTACCGTCTCCATGCTGTGGTGTAATCTATTTTTCCCAAACACCTTAATTGGATGGGTATAATGATGGAAATAATAACTATCTATGATTATTTAGACATTATTATTATTTGTAAATATTATAAATCATCCACTTCAATTCCATTCAACAGTTTTGGAAATGATATCATTGCTCATGCGTACGTACGACCTACAGTCTCTACGATGGGTTGTGATTCATTATACATGATCATCATTAAAACATGACTCAAAAAATTCATTGGATGAATAAACATGATATATATTATACTAATATATTTCTTTAAATGATATAACTATAAACAAATAAATAGTAATAACATCTTCTCTAACAAAACATGCATAAGAACATAAAGCAGTAAATACACGAATAGCAAGTAACAATGAAATGTTACAAACAAACAGATGAAAATGTGATCATAAATGTTATTATAAAAATGATTATGATTCTGGAATAAGTTATTAACGTTATTTAAATCATTATATAATAGTTTTAGATATATAAAAAGCATAATAGACCTAAATTAATGTATAACTTTTCAAATCTCATTTTTATCCATGATTGTTTATTCGTATGTATATACTAGAGTATAATTATTATCCATATCTAGGATCCCTAAATATGCATTTTAGAATAGTTTTATATCGTTATATAATTTTTAAAAAACTATTTTACCCATTGGTAAATTTTTACTATAAGGTAAGAATGGAATCATTTGGCATTTTCTGTATGAGGTACTTATTTACTTTTCTGGTATGAGAAGAATGTTTTTTTAACTTGTACGACATCACCAAATTATTATGATTTCAAAATTCCTTATTTACATGAAGATACCCCATCAATATTACATTTTTATTTTAACATAAAATTATTTCTTCAAAAATTTTGTTTAATTTTGAAGAAGGAAAAAATTTTCCAAGATGATTGGATATTTTTCTCAAGATTTAATTTCAATTTTTTTCTCAAAATTATTTTATATATATGATGAACCTCTTCAGATAGGGTTTTATTTATATCCATATTATTAATATCTGTTTATTTTTTTTATTGGGGAATATTATTGAGAAAACCAATTTGTTGTATATAAATTATAATCGAATGATGTTATAGAAATGCATTTTATTTCATGGGTTAAGATATGGTCAATATTTTTAGTATTTTTTGACACACGTATGAATAGTTTCATTAAGATATTAATGATACATATATATCCCTAAAATGAATGGGGTAATGATTTATATCTCATGAGATATAGATGTTACAAACAACAAGTAAATCCGGATCAGTAAAACAGGGCTGGAACGAGGACTGTACTTAGTTTAGTAATGGACTTTGTCCACAATGATGGTATTGTCAATGAGACTTGACTAATATTAAATTATGATCTATTTCATCCATCTAATGACCCAAATTCCTTCATTTGTTTATTTATTTTTATAATCCACATTTCAATGGGTGAGGTGGAACCCATATAAGTCCTAGAGGTGTATGTATTATACGACATGTAGGCCTTAGAGGAATTCATTGCTCGTAGGCTACAAATATCATGTCTTATGTTCTTACTACTGGGATTACACTTCAATTTTATGATTTATCCAATGACATGATATTATAATCTTCTATATATTGAATAATATTTTCAAATGTTATGTTATTATGATTATGAAATAAATTATGTTTCCGTTTCTTACCCTTAAAGAGCATTTGAGCTCAACTATTCATATTTTTCTTTTCCCTAGGTCATGATCTAGTTTATTTAGTAATATATGACAAAAATGAGTCTATTTATTAATAAAAAGATGGAGATAATGTGGAGGTTTTATAAACCAGTTGTTTATGTTTCCTAGATAATAAAGGTAATAAACCAATACAGTCTGGGTGTGGTTTTTTTATGTTAGGTAATAAATATGCTTAAATGTTGAATTAATATCTATATATAAAGTATGGTCTATCCTAGTTGGTATCATATCAAAGTTATAGTTTACAATTAGAAACTATGATGTGAGAACCTTAGAAATAATCCTAAGGATATGTCTATTTATATGATACAATCCAGTACTAGTGTTTTAGAGATGTTCATGAATAACCTAGGTCAAAACCTAATGTGTCCTAAATTGAAATTTTATTCTTGATTATGTGGGTTTCCCATTATTATTATTGTTTCTCACACTATGATTCTTTGTTTTAGTCAATGGATGGAACATGAAGGAACCACGTTAATGCTGAATACAATGGGAAATGCAATGATTGCCCCGCTGAGCAGCCAAATGTCGTGGGAGATGGAATACAAAATCTTGTATCCATGCTCACAAAACATTTTCAATATATGAATCATGGAGGACTTCAAAATAAGAAACGGTGGGAGAAACATTCTATTGATTCTTTCATGAGATAGAATCCACCTTTGTTCAGTGTGTATTCTGATCTATTAGTGGATGAAAAATTTATCAATACCACTAAAAAGATAATTTTAGTTATACAATGTTCATAACATGATAAATTCATCTTAGAATTCTATCATTAGAAAGGTGAAGTTGATCAATGATGGAATCTTATCAAGAATATGAGGCAAAGAAAAGAAATTGAGTCCATGTAATGGGATTTGGTCAAGAAAATATTTCTCAATAAGTACATTCCTTTTATTTTTTTAAAAAATATAGAATATTTTTTATAAATAAAGTAAAAGTATGGTGAATCCATTGGTACATATACTAGTAAATCTTATAGGACTTGAATGGTACACTTCGGTAATTTTTATTCAACTTGAGAGTAAAATTAATCAATTATTTATTTGCTTAAAACCAAGTCTCTAAAGGTAATTATCCATAAGAGAGATTAATAGCTATGAGGAAATTGTTCAATGTACTCCCATGGTTGAGGTGGAGATTGGAGTAACCCATTATTAATATGGGGTTTATAAGAAGATAAAAAAGGAATTCAATGGAAAATTAGAAGACTACACTGAAAAGATGATGAGCTTTCCATTATATTAAAAGTGTGTATATAAACACATATGGAATTGTCTTAAAAGGACAAGTAAATATATTAAGTGTGCAAAATATGTTCATTGGGAATTTGAATGCCATATTGATGGGAAAAATATGTCTTAGGACGCAAAAAAAGAAAAGGATACAATGAATGAACCTCCTATACATCAATGTTTCAAGTGAAAAGAAATGGTGAATTTTTCCAATAAATGACCTAATAAAAAGGTTATTGATGATGGTTGACGTGAAAAAACTCTTATATGCTAAGGAAAAGTAATGTCACATTAAATAACTATCAGTGTTGTGGAGTACAATAATGAAGTGGTGAAAGGTTCACTTACCATCAACTCTAAAGTAGAAAATGTTTTTTATTATAGATCCACCCAATAATTTATTTCTAAAGTATTTTATAATGTTATCTTCATATTACATAATCAATTCTATGTTGAGTTATCTGTGAAAACTCTTAATAGAGAAATAGTTGCATCCAATGTTTATAATTAGTATTCGGTTGAATTTTGTGGGAAAGTGCATCTTGAAAATCATGTGATATTTCCTATAGTAAATTTTTATGTAATTCATGGAATGGATTGGCTCTCTATATATGCGTATCATATTAATTTCCAATGAAGGAAAGTCGAAAATAATATTATAGATCAATCTATGATCATATATTATTCCAAGGATGAATATAACCTTCGTGTAGAAATTTCTTCCATCTTAGGTGTTTTGATTCGAATAAATTAAGGTTATTTATCTCAAATTGTTGGGGAGAAACTCAATAATAAAATATGACCATTTATGGGAGTCTGTTGATATATTCCTAGAGGAATTTACGTGTCTTCAAACAAATCATGAAGTTGAGATTTCAATAGAACTAATATTGGGTGCTATTTCTATTTCAAAGAAACCTTACAGAAAATCCCCAATTGTATTGCAGGAATTGAAGAATAAACTATAAGTGAACCTTTATAAGGTATTAATATGCCCTAGTGGGTCACCATAAGAGAACCTATTCTATTTGATAAAATGAAATATGGATCAATGAAACTCGGCATTGATTATGGAGAATATAACACGATAACTATTAAGAACAAATATCCTCTTCCCTGTATTGATGACTTATTTGACCAACTACATGGAACTAAAAACCTTTTGAAGATTGATCATCATTCAAGATATCACCAATTAAGGATCCAAATGGAGGATATACCAAATATTGCATTCATTATAAGGTACGAACACTATGAATTTGTAGTGATTCTATTTGGTTTTATAAATCCCCCCTCAATTTTCATGGATCTAATGAATATAATATTTATTGACAGCGTTGTTCAGTATTTGGTAGTATTTATAAAATATATTCTTTTCTATTCAATGTGAAATGTAGAACATGAAGATAATTTGAGAAATTTGCTAAATACTATAAGAAAGGAGAAGAATTATCCCAAATTTACCATGTGAAAATTTTGGCCTCAGAAAATCTCATTTTCTGGGACACATAATCTCAATAGAGGTCACATCTATTGATCTAGAAAAAACAAAGGATATTGAAAGATAGTCAAGACCAAAAATGATAACTAAGATCCAATGTTTTAATTTTTTGGATAGATATTTTTATCGATGTATTTTGAGTTATTTATCGTGATTACCTAACCCACTAGCCATGATGAATCAGAATATAGTATAGTCTGTTTGGATAGATGAATATGAAGTGAATTGCATAGGGATAAAAAGAATCTTAGCCAGTGCACTTGTGATAACACTACCTTGTAGTGGAAGAAGGTTTTGTGATCTCTAGTGACGCATCCAAGAAGGGGTTGGGATGTTTTCTCATGTAAAATATATGGTGAGAGATTATGCCTCATTGAAGTTAAAAATACATTCAAAAGTTACCCAAATCATGATTTTGAGATAGATGCAGTAATCTTTGCATTAAAAATTTAGAGGAATTATCATTAAGGTGAAAGGTGTGATATTTATACTGATGATAAATGATTATAGTATATTTTCACATAAAATATCTGAATATGAACCAAATAATATGGTTTGAGTTGATTAATGATTATGAATACTCAATACATTACCACCCTACGAAAGAAAACATGGTGTAAGATTCTTTGAGTCGAAAATATCATGCTAGCTTATCCATGATGAGTATCCTAAAAGATGAAATATTTATGGATTCACCAAACATGGATCTTGAAATTTGAATGAAAGGGGGGAAATCGTATCTTTCTAAAATTAATGTAAAATCCCTTATAAATATGAATATTAAACAGGCATAGAATAAAGATATAGAGTTACAAAATATAGTGAGAAATGTTCCTGAATTCATCCTTAATTGGTTTGAAATAATAATATTCAGGAACTGGGCTTGTATTCCTCCCATGCCAGAATTAATGAAGAATCTATTGGACGAGGGTCATAATTTTTCATTATCTATTCACCCTGGAAGAAAAAATATAAAGGAGGTCCTGAAATAGTAATTTGGGTGGTATGGCCTGAAAAGAGATGTTGCCAAATATGTCTTTTGATACTTGGTTTGTCATCAATTTAAGGCTGAGAGATAGAAAACTAAGGGGATTTTACAACCATTACCCTCACCAGAATTGAAATGGGAAGATGTTATGATGGAGTTTATCATTGTTCATCCCAAAACATCCTAAGGTAATAATTTTATCTGTGTTATATTTGATCTCCTTACGAAGGTGGCACACTTATTTACTATTAGAGAGGATTTTCTATCTTGATTATAATTCTTGGATATATGTAAAAGTAGTGCTAATATTTCATGGAGTATGAATTTAAATTATATCTCTTCAGAATTCACGGTTTACATTCATGTTCTGGCGAAGTCTTCAACATGCTCTGGAGACAATTTATAGAATCACCACTACTTATCACACTTAGGCATACAGTCAGCCTAAGAAGAAAATTAATACTCTAGTTGTCATTTTGAGATCATTCTATTTGGATTTCAAAGGTGGTTAGGATCAACACCTAATATTGGTGCAATTTTCATACAATAATATCTTTCACTCCAGTATTCAAATGGTGTCTTATGAAGCCCTCTATTGAAATATGTGTATAACTCCAACTTGTTGGGATGAAGTTGGGGAATGAAAGATATTGCAACTTGATATTGTTGATGAAATGGTAGAAAAGATTAGATCAATCCAACAACACATAAGAGCAGCTCAGAGTCGACAAAAAATGTTTTTCTGGCAATTGATGAAAAGACCTAGAGTTTTATGTTTGTGATAAGGTGTTCTTAAAAATATGTCACTAGAAGAGTGTAATGAGATTTGGAACGATGTTCAATATGATCCCTAGGTATATCGGTCCTTTTGAAATTCTGGAACATGATGGGAAGGTTAATTTCTGATTGACACATCCACCATATCTCTCTCATGTCCATGAAATGTTCCTTGTATCTCTCCTAAGGAATTAAATACATGATCATTCATATGTACTGAGCTTAGAAGTCATAATGATGGAGTGAGAACATTCTTAGGAAGAGCAACATATAGAGATTCTGTATCATGGAAAAAAAGTTCTATGAAACTAGACTACCCAATTGGTTAATATTTTATAAAGGAATCATCAATTTGACGAAGCTACATGGATACTTGATGATATTACAAGGGAAAGGTATCCTCATATGATTATCTCCAATTGAATAATTTCCAGGGAGGAATTCAGTTTAAGGGGGGTAGAATGTAATACAGAGATATTTTTATGAAATATTTTCATTAACTAATATTATTCTTCAATATCATTGTTTTCATGCAATTTTTAGTTTAAATGAACCATTAGAGGTCCTTATTATAAAATTACCATTTTAGACTAGTCGTTAGGTTAGCGGGAGTAATTATAACAATCTTATGAAAATTCATTATGAATTTATTGCTTATTAATTATGTTTGAAAAATATAAATCAATTATAAATTTGTATTTTTAGCCATTAAATTTTGGTAATGAAATTAATAAAATATATTTGTGTTATATACTTAATAAAATATTTTTTTATACTTATCTAAAAGAAATTTTAGTCATAGGGTATGAATAAAACCATATTTAAGGTATAAAAACTATTTTTTAAAAAATGATTATATTCACCATTGAATGGTGAAGCCATTTTAAATTAATATTTTTTCACATTAGTAATTTTAATATAAAAACATCAACATGTTATTTTTAAGCGATATATAATTGTTTACATTTTATAAGTTTCTGATATTTTTTGGATAACATTCATGTTTTGATGAGTAGTAAAAATACTTTAAATTTTAATTAAAACAAATTTTTTCATTGAGATAATTTATATGGATTATTTATAGTATTGAATGATTTTATTATAAAAATAGAATATATTTTTATAATTCAATATAATGTATGTCATTGATATTAATTTTACATTGTATTTGTATGTAAAAAAATTTCAATCTTTTGCAATGTTATAACTTTTAAAACGCTTTTTCTCATTTCAACAAAACGATTAATTTAAAAATAATTACTGCAACTTCAATTTTTTGTATTTTGAAAAATATATTCCATATTTAGAATTAGTTGGTCCAAATTATGTTAATTGGAATCATTTATTTTTTTGAATTATGAATAGAAACTTTGGTAATTTTTTTTATTACCATGGTTGAAGGTTTGTCAGGTAATTAATGGTAAAAATAATATTATAATATTACCTTAACATCTATGAAAATTCTATTTTATGAATAAATTCAACCCTTATCATCTATTGATTGATATGAAATCACTTTATTTTCATATCCCTATGAATATGACATGTATGTAATAAAAACTAATTAATGTGGTAAAATTTCACAATCTCATTTAATATAAGTATATTACTTTTAACATATAGATTACTAGGAGATAATATTGAATTTAGATAGTGTCTAGAATTATAAAAGAATTACCTATATCATAGAAATTTATTTATAATTTTTATATAGTAAATTATAACCATTAATGATGACACAATAGTTATGTAAAAATTATTTTACTAATAGAAATATGAAATAAATTGTTTAAAAAATATTAAAATACATATCATTTGAACTAATTAATGTGATAGATGAATTTTCAAGGTGACTATGTCATTTTAGGTGTATTGAATATTTTTTCCGAATTTATCTTCTATGTGGGATTTTTTTTAAAGTCAAATAAATGTATAGTGTCAAAATTGACACTATTGATATTTTATGAAAATTAAATTTTATCAAATTATTTAAAAATATTTAGAATAATTAAAATTAAAAATTGATAACTATAAGATCTAAAATGTCATGAAATATCCATTTATGGTCAATTAACAATATATATAAATAAATATTTACAAGGTTATTACCATCATTAAAATTAAATACAATAACTAAGCGTAAATTACAAATATATTGTATAAATAGACAAATAACTTGTCTAAAATTTATTGGTTGATGAGATTAAAACCCAATATAATATATTTTCAATATTAGAACATTGTGTCGTTTTTTGTAGGATTCGATTTTATTATAAATTATTACTTATTGTGCTTCCAAAAGTCCCTCTCACTTCAATTATAAAAGGGCACCTCCTCCCCCACCTATTTTATTAATTTTTTTCCATAAATATCATTCATAATATGTTATTTTTTCTTCTCAAATTACCTACATTCCTTCTATGGTTCTGTTCATCTACAATTACAAAATCTAGTGCTGTAGGATGAGATTTAGTGTAAACACATCTACGAAGAGTTAATATCTTATACTGATTAATTAAATGATATCTCTTTTTCTTCATTGTCTTCATTATTTTTATCATTATCAAGTAATAACTTCAGTATAAATCATGTAATTATATGTTACTAAAAATATTAAATAACCATATATCACCTTCTATCTATCTTATGATAAATGAAATCACCACAAGGGCATATGTACAACTTATCTTCTCCACACTATTGTGTAACATTTATTTCATCACCACATTACTTTTATGGGTATATTGATGGATAAAATAAATAAATATGATTATTATAACATGATAATAATTATGAAATATTATACACCATACATGTCAATACCATTGAATAATTTTCGGAATGATATCATGCCTCATGTGTACGTACAACCTATCGTCTCCTTGATGCGATGTGATTCATTCGACATGATCTTCATTAAAACATGATTATATAGATGAATTGAATTAATAAATATGATATATATTATACTATGATCATTCAATAAATGATATAACTATAACCTCAAAATATTAATAATAACTAATCAAAAAAAAAGTATAAGAACATAAAGCAGTTAATACATGAATATCGAGTAACAATGAAATGTTACTAACAAATAGATGAAAATATGATCCTAAATGTTATCATAAAAATGAATATGATTCAAGAATAAATTAGTAACATTATTTAAATAATTATATTTTTTTTCAGGTACATAAAAATCATTTTGACCTAAGTCAAGTGATATCTTTTTAAATATCATTTTTTTCAAAATTTTCTATGCATTTGTATTTATATGAGAATAATTATCATTCACATCCATGTTTCATAAATCTGCATTACAAAAAATTCCTTATATCCTTATATAATTTTTAAAAGATGATTTTACCCATTTGTAAATTTTTACTAAATGGTATATGGGGAATCTTATTATGTTATCGGTACGAGGTACTTTTTGACATTTCTGTAAAAGGTATGCGAATAATGTTTTTTTAATTTTATAACATGAACTGATTTTTATGATTTAATAATTCATTAATTCCTTGAAGCATCCAATATAAAATTACAAGATTATTTTCACATAAAAGGATTTATTTTAAATTTTTGTGGAATTTTTGGGAAGGTAATCATTTTTTATAAAGAAAAGTTATTTTCCTCAGGAATTAATTTGAAGTGTTTTCTCAAAATTATTTTCCATCTAAGATGGCTTTCTTTAAATATGGTTATATTTCTTTCCCTGTTATTACTATTTCTTAATTGTTTTTATGATGAAATGTTATTTAAGAAACCCATTTTTTTATATTAATTATGATGGAATTGTGTTTATGGATACTATTTTATTTCATGGGTTATGTTTTTGTAAATGTTTCTATGTTTTTGTTGTACATATAAGAATAGTTTCATTTTCGGATGGGTAAGACCTATATCTCCCTCTAATGTAGTTGGTAATTATATATATCTCATGAGATACACATGAAAAGAATGGCATGTAAATCCGGTTCATTAATACAGGGTTGGAATAAAGAGTGAAATCGGTTCAGTAATGGACTTCGCCTAGTTTGATTGACTCAGTAATGAGTCTTGACTATAATGAAATCATTTTCCATATTTATGTGTATATTCCATGAAATTTCATGTATTATGTTATGGATATTGGGATTACATTTCACATTTATGATTTATCCCTTGAAATGATATTATGATCATTTATATATAGTGTATGATTTTCAAATGTTATGTTCTCATGATTATGATATACATGATATTTACCTTGTTTACCGTTACTGAGACTTTGAGCTCACACTTTCATATGTTTCTTTTCTCCATGTCGTGAAGAATGGTATTAAGTATGATATTTCAGAGGAATTCTAGTTTTAAAGAAATATATGGGGGATAATGTGGATGTTTTAAAAACCAATAAATTGTGTTTCCCAGTTTCTGAAGACACTTAACCGATACAGTCTTGGGGTGGTTTTGTTATGTTATGTAATAAATATTCTTCATTGTCGATGGAATATATTAATGTAAAGTATGGGCCATTTTATAAATTCTCTCATAAATGGGCTCCTTGTGTTTATGTTGTTGGAGCTCATTTTTGGATTAGTCATGTACAAATCATAGTTATGTTATCTACATCAAAATATCCAAAACTTTTAATTTGTAGGGCATGATACTACTGGTTGTGGCCATCACGTCCTTTGTTTGTGTCAATTAGAATTTTACAAATCTCTATATTTATACTAATCTTGTGATCACAGTACAAAATCTATATTATCATTGGTAATAAGACTTAATATATTTTAAATCCAATTGGATATAATAAAACAAAGAAGTTATTGTGTTTTCTATAACCATATTACACAATAAGGCATTTAATTATATCAGAAGGGTAATTTTTTATAAAATTTCACGATGATACACTATGTAATTGTTTTATAAAATATAGGATACTTATAAGAAGGGAAAAATTACATTGATAAAAATGTAGTTCATTAAATTATTCTACAAGTTTGAAATTTAACCCTATAGCCCTAGCTATAAAAATTACATATTTCAGTATTGATTGAAATAGAATTCACATTCAAGGATCTTTTTAGTTTATTGTTTTAGAGAATTAGGAAAAACTATTACATGGTGGACCCATACATTACAAGTGGAGTCATATACTCAATATCCATTTTTTCACAACAGGAAACCCTTTTGAAATAAAGGATGTTTTATTTCTCATGACACATCTTCAATAAATTCATCGTGACATCTCCATTGACCATACCAATCTTTATGCCTTATGAAAAAAATTTAGAACATGGGATAACCCCAAAAAACATATTAAGAGATATAGAATGGAAGATTCCCATTAATCTAGTAAAAACATGTAACCTATTTAATTCTCTTTGAATAAATGAACGAAAACATTTTCACAAGAATAAAGAACCCACACATTTCTCAATGAAAATATTTAAAACCAATAGCAAGCAATTGAAAATACCTTAGGTGACTAACAACATCAAATTTATAAAACCCTTTCAAAACCCCTTCAATGGGAATAACTATAAGGACAACATCTAATTAAGCTATTATGGGGTAACCCAACACAATCTGGGAAACCCATCACAGCGAAAAAATTTGTAACTTGCGACTGGTACTTTGTGACAGGGAAGGGCCTCGTAGCAAATAGTTTGTCGGTATGGACTATTTGTGATAGGTCCATGTTCCCGTCACAAATAACTAACTATTTGAAATGGGAATAGGTATCTTGTCACAAAGGGTTTTAGTATTTGCGATAGTAACCATCACGAATAAACTTCAGTGGTTTTCAGTATTACTGACGGGTCCAGTCGTAAAAACCATCTCGGTATGTATGTATTTATGATCGGTCCCATCCCAAATACTTTTTAAACCACAGCTCCTAATTAATAAAGTTGTTGGCATTTGCAATGCGCCCCATCGCAAATACTCTCGTCGCAAATGATCTAACCTATATATACACCCACCTGTTTTATTTCATTATGCACAACTCTTAACTTCTCTCTTTCTCAACTCTCTTATTTCTCTCTTAAATTTTTTCAATGTTTATAATTTCATATTGAAGTGATTTTCAATCCTTGCAGTGTACAATGGTATTTTTTATGATATTTATCAATTTCTTTTATTATTTAGTTAATTCCTTTAATTTTATATTAGTTATAATTATTGGTAATTAACAATAATTAAATTAGAATTGGAATTAGATTGTATTTTTCATTTTTTATTTTTTCAAATGTGTTATTTCATTAGTAATAATTACTAATACATTGTAATAATAAGTGTTAATTATTAATAATTAGAGGTAATTAGTAATAAATAGAAAAAAAATGAATAATTAGTAATAAATAAGAAATATTAATGATAAATAGGAATAATTCGTAAAACATTGGAATAAATATTAATAAATAGTAATAATTTGGAATAATTTAGAATAAATAGTAATAATTAAGAATAAATAATAATAATATTAAATAAATAGTAATAAGTAATAATAATTTGTATTCAATAGAAATAATTTTTAATAGATAGGAATAATTTGTAATTAATATGAATAAATAGAAAAAATTATTAACCAATATGAGTAAATATGAACAATAAGTAATAAATATGAATAATTAGTAATAATTAGTAATAAATAAGACTAAATATTAAAACAATAAGAATAATTAGTAATAATTTGTCATAATTTGTCATAATTAGTTATAATTATTAATAAATATTAATAAATACTAATTAATATTAAGAATTTGTAATAAATAGTGATTAGTAGTAACAAATAATAATAATTATGAATAATTGGAATAATAAAAATTATTAGTAATACTTAGTAGTAATTAGTAAAAATTAGAAATAATGTTTAATAATTAGTAATAATTAGTTATAAGAATAGATTACTATTAATAAACCGAACTAAATAGTAGTAAATAGAAAATATTTATAACAATAAAGACAAAATATGAATAATTAAAAATAATTGGGAAAATTTATGAATAAATTAAGAATAAATTAGGAATAAATAGTAATATATAGTAAAAAAGACAAATAAATATGAATAAATATGAATACATAAGAACAAATATTAATAATTTTGAATAATCTGTAATAAATATGAATAATTAGTAATAGATATTAATAAATATGAATAATTACTAATAACTCGTAATAAATAGTATTAAACCGTAATAAATAGGAATAAATAGTAATCAAGATGAATAAAAACGAATAACTAGGAATAAATAAGAATTATTAATAATTAGTTGTGTTAATTAAGAATAATTAGTAATAATTAAGAACAATTTGTAGTAGTTAGTAATAAATATGAATAATTAGTAATAAATATGAATAATTATGAAAAAATATTTATAAATATGAATAATTAGGAATTAATACTAATAAATAAGAATAAATAGGAATAATTAGAAATAGTTAAGAATAAATACAAAAAATAGTAATAAATACTAATAATTTGTAATAAATACTAAAAATTAAGAATAAATAGCATCAAATACTAATAATAAGTAATAAAGAGGGATAAATAGTAAAACATAGTAATAAATAGTAATAAATAGGTATAATTAATAATAAATAGCAATAATTAATAATAAATTATAATATATAATAATAATTTGAAATAAATAGGGATAACTAGTAATAATTAAGAATAAATAAAAATTATTAGGAATAATTATGAATAATTATAAATAAATGGGAATAATTAGGAATAATTTACAATAAAAAGGATTTATCAAAAATAAATTGTAATAAATTGTAATAAATAGATAGAAATGGGAATAAATAATAATAAATAGCAAAAAAATAAGATTATAGTGGAATAGATTGGAATAAATAAGAATTAACAATAATAAATAGGAACAAATAAGAATAAATCGTTACAAATAAGAATTACTAGGAACATAGAGGAATAATTTTGATTGGTTAGTAATAATTAGTAATAATAAGTAATAATTGGGAATAATTAAGAATAATTAGGAATAATTAGAATAAATATGAATAAATATGAATAGATTGGTATAATGAGGAATAAATAAGTATAATTTGGAATAATTTGTAATAATTAGCCATAATTAGTAATAAATAGGAATAATTTGTGATAAATAAGAATAAATAAGAATAATCAGTTATAAACACTAATAATTATGAATAATTAGGAATAATTAGAAATAATTTGGAATTATCAAGAATAATTATAAAGAATTATTAATAATTAGGAATAAATAAAAATAATTAGGTATAAATAAAAATAATTAGTAATAATTAGTAATAAATAAAAATAATTAGTAATAAATATGAAAAATTAGTAATTATTATTATTAAATAGTAACAATTATTAATAAATAAAATAAATAAGAATACTTCAGAATAAATAAGAATAATTAATAATAAATAGGGATAATTTGGAATAATTAGTAATAAATATGAATATATAATAATTAATAGAAATAAAAAGTAGTAAATATGGATTAATACTGATAAATACGAATGAATAGGAATAAATTGGATGAAATAGAAAAATTGGAAGAAATATTTATAATTAGGAATAATAAGTAATAATCATCAATAAATAAGAATAGTTAGTAATAATTAATAATTATTAGTAGTAATAAAAAATAATTATCAATAATTATTAATAAAATAATAATAAATTGGAATATATTAGATTAAATTCGAATAATTTGTAATAATTTGTTATAAATATTAATAGATATTAATAATTTGCAATAAGTAGTAATAAATAGTAATATATTAAAATAATTAAAATAATTATAATAATTAGTAATATTTAAGAATAATTACGAATTAATTTAATATTTAGTAATAAATATTAATAATTATGAATAAAATTGAATAAATATGAATAAATAGTAATAAAAATGAATGATTTGTAATAAATAGGAATAATTAGTAATAATTAGTATTCAATAGACATAATTAGTGATAACTAGTGATAAATAATAGGAAATAGTATTAAATAATTATAAATAGTAATAGTTTGAAATAATTAGGAATTTGTAGGAATAATTAGGAATAAATATAAACCAATAAGAACAAATAAAAATAAATATGAATAAATATGAATAATTATGAATAATTATGAATAAATAGGACTAAATAGGAATAATTATGAATAATTAGTAATAAATATGAATAAATAATAATAAATAGTTATAATTAGTAATAATTATTAATAAAAACGAATTAGTGGAATAATTAGAATTAACTAGGTATAATTAGGAATAAATAGTAATAAATAGTAATACAAGGGAATCAATAGGAATAAATAGTAATAAATAGGAATGAATTGGAATAAATAGAAATAAATAGGAATAATTAAGAATAATTATGAATGATTATGAATAATTTGGAATAATTATAAATGATTAGGCATAATTAGTAGTAAATTGTCATGATTGTTAGTAATTAGAAATAATTAGTAGTAATTAGGATTAATAAGTAATAATTAAGAATAATAATTAATAAAAAGAAATAAAAATAAATTATTACGAATAATTACGAATAGTTACGGATAATTAGAAAAATTGTTAATATATAGCAATAAATATTAATAAATAAAAATAAATACTTATAAAATGTAATAATTACTGGTAATTAGTAGTAATTAGGAATACTTAGGAATAATTAATGATTTTTTCATTTTTTTGGATCATGATTTTTTTATATAAAAAATTTCATAAAAGAACTAATTATTTTAAATTTTTTATAGAAATGTGGATCGATGAATCAAACAAAAGTCATTATTAAATTATGACACTTGGCTAAATCAGCACAGGAATCCATACGGTTCTGGTAGAAATCTTATATATATTGACTGCGTTGAAATATTCATCTCATTATAATCATCAAAAAAATAATTTGTTTCTAAAGTGAAAATTAGTTATCAATTTGTGAAATGTTGACTAGGGAAATTTGAAACATTTGACAACATTGGGGGTTATCTATTTCATTTTTCGTTTCAAAAATATATTTTTTTGTTTTAATATGGTGATTTCATGTCCATGAAAATTCTAGTAATTTGGTTCTATTCATATCACAGTTTTAAAATTTATTACATGATATGTAAGATCCATCTTTTCCACACACAGAAACTCATGATGATATTGACTTAACTCTTGAGTTGGAACTATCTCAATTTTATTATTTTTTGAATTCTTCTAGGGATTCCTTAAATCCTACTTTCAAGATAAAAAATATTAAGATGTTACAAAATTTATGGCTATTAATTTATATAAAGGGATGACAAATAAATATTTTGATTAGATATTCTATTTGATTAAAACATTTTTACCTAAATGAAATGTGTTGCCTATAAATTTCTATAAGAGAATGATTTTGGTTCGTAATATGGGTATGGGTTATCAGAAGATTCAATCATGTTCAATTGATTGCATCTTATATTATGGAAAAAAACAAGTCATTGGAGAGTTTTCCTATATGTCGAAAATCAATGTATAAAACAACTAATCATGGGAACTATGTATTTATTCCTATAAAACAGTTGAAGTATTACCCACTAACACTAATATTACAGTAATTATTTATTCCTTTAAACACTTTGGAATTAATATCATAGCACCAAAACAATGTTATAACCAGTATAATCTTAATTCATCCCTATAATAGCGATTTATATAAAAATTTTGACCATGTTCATCCATTTTTTTCATCAAAATCCCAAAACATGTGACTGGAATCTCAAATTGTAGTTTCTATCCATTTTTTTATTAAAACCAGAAATCCTTAAGGATGAATATCAACATAAGTACAAGTACAAAGCCAAAAAGGGAATTTTTCCAACCAGAGATGGATGGATTCTAAAGGGCCCGTGGCCGCTAACTGTTGGGTCGTGTTGTCTCATTCCCTTTTTGTAACGGATAAGGTTCAAAAAGAGAAGCAATGGCAGACTGAGATAATTCTCCTTTTGGTAGTTATAATAGTTAATATTCATGTTATTAAATCTATATAACTCTATAAAATTTATCTCCTTGGATGTTGATAAAGGATCCAAATTACTTTTTGACCATATTAATTTTAGGAAATCTAAATAATAATATTGATGCTTATTTGAAACCATTGATTGGGTAATTAAATATATTATTGATTAATGGTGTTAGTATATATAATGCTTTTGTAAAACGTAGTTTTCTACTGATAGCTACATTTTTCTTGGAAATTATTAACATTCCAAAATATAGAATGTTATATGGATGGAGTAAATATGGTCTAAAATCATGCCTTTAATTTATGAGTGAATGAAATTAATTTATTATTATCAAAGAAAAAAAATATCATTCTTAGAATCTCATCACAGATTCTTTCCAACTAATCATCCTCTTCATAAGAACATATATAATTTTAGAAAAGGCATAATTGAAATAAATGGACCTCCAAAAAATATCTCACGTATGGAGTATAAATTATTTTTTTCTTCATTACATCACATTATATTTGTACCAAATATAACCCAATAAAAAATTGATAGCTTTGGGAATGAATACAATCGGATTAAATGGGGTATTTATTGGGATCATCCATATTGGTTTGATTTTTTGGTCTATCAAATGTTGGATATCATGAATATTGAAAAGAAATGTTTTTATAATATATTTTATACAGTTTTAGATATACCAGGTAAGAAGAATGATAATATAAAGGCATGATTAGATCATACCCAAATTTGTGGGGGGTTAAAACAAGAAATGTTATAAAATATATAATCATAGAATTTAATAAATCCAAAAGCAGCTTATATACTTTACAAAGAAAATAAATTACTATGTCATTAGTGGATTGTAGATTTGAGACATTTGTATGGTTATGTTTCCAATTTGGGAAGATGTGATAGAAATGGTCATATTACTGAATTAAAGATTCATGAATGTCATGTTACTATGGAAAGGATTCAACCGATTAGATTAATAGGTTTGGTGAAGTCTATGAATTATGATGTTCTAACAGACATATAATATTTTTTCCAAGAAATTTGTGTGGAGACAATAGACTCTGTTTCACTAAGCATACTGTATGATGATGTTTTTTTTCTTTTTCTGTGAACTACAAAAAGATATTTCGACCTTATTTTTTTTACTTAATGGAACATTTGATATTATATTTTCTATATGATGCAAAATTTATAGGTTTGATATAGTTCATATGGATATACCGATATGAGATATACAAGAATAAATTTAAAGAAAAAGTATGTAACAAAGCATCAGTTTAAGGATCAATTATAGAATATTATTTGTTGGAGGAAATTTAATTTTCCCTATATTAATACTTCCAATATGAATATTCCTTGAAAACCCACAGCATTGTCTATAATGACAAAAAATTTGATGGTGAAATGGATAGTCAGTTAGTAGTTTTTCATTATCCAGAATAGGAATTTTGTGGAGTTCATGAATGATGGCTTTTAGATGATGAACATCATAGATCTCTTAAATATGTTTTATCAATTGTGAATAAATGAAAGAATTTGTATTGTTAGTTCTAGTATAAATTATTCTATAGTATTTTTTAAAATAAATTCATATTAATTTATTTTTTGTTTATAGCATAATCATATCAATAAAGTGATACAAAACATCAGAAAAATGCTCTTGGTGGATGTCTGCAAAATACCTTTTCCTTCTAGATTCAAAAACTTCTGACATAAATTAGATATTGTTTAATATATAATATCAATTTATTACATGTTATATTAATAATTTTTTTCAAATTTTTATGTATCTCAACATGTTGATAAAATTGATAATCGATTCTGCGTACTGAGAAACCCAACAACAAAAATTGTTAAATCTTATAATGTACATGTGTTGAAAGTTTTTTGATTTCATACATGTGCATATGGGGAATAAAAAAATAAATAATGGTGTTTTCTTAAGAGGATATAATCACAGAGAATTTTTTTTTAATTTTATAGAATGCTGGATGAAATTATTGATCTATGGTATCTAGGACTTAATAACATAAAGATGTTAAATTGTAAATAGTTGGATACTGACAGAGGCATGCTGGTTCTTATGAGATATGGAATCATTTGTATTAAATATAAATTCCTTCATGCAGTAAATGAAATATTATTTCACATCTCAAGAAAATCAAATTAATTATGAAAATTGTTGTGGTGCGTTAAGAGAGTTGGGGGTTTGTAGAGTATAATTAAAATTAAATATTTGAAAAATAAATTTATTCAAAGTTAATACAGGTCCACTGAAGTGAAAGGAATTGAGATATTTTTACAGAGTAATATAAATAAATATTTTTCAAGAAGATACTAGAATATTGATGATGAAACCCCACTGTTAAGTGTCAATGTTGAAGATGAAGTTATTGATTTAGAAAATGATTTTTAAATCAAAAAAAGTTTATGAAAATGAAAATCCTATGTAAATTGAGGATGCTAATGAGGAATATAAAGATTGTGAAACCATCATATATAATGATGAGGATGAGGATGAATATTGACACATTTTAATGATGGTTATTATAATATATAATATATATCTATATATAATAGTTTTTTTAAATTGTTTTTAAACAACATTCATTCCGTGTTTCCAATGAACTCAGATCTCCTTGTTGGTTTTTAGGAGGTTGGTCTACCTAATAATGATCAGAATTCTAGATCATCTATCCCTAAGATTATAGGAAGTTTAGGGATGACTTGTTGGTGGTGTGTTGTTTCAAGATTAATGATTCTTGATCATATCCCTAAGTAACATCCAAATATTGTCTTCAATCCACAAATGAATATGTATTTTTACTAGATTATTTTAGTTAGTTTCCATTAATTTTCATTAATATATTTATAAAATATTTGTTTTATTATTATTATTTGTTCTCATTTTCAAACACTTTTGCATACACCTATTTGACATGGATGTTTTAAATTGCAATATTATTTTCTCTATCATGGTTTACAAGGGATTAGATTCCCATTGATGATCATCATCGGATATTTGGTTACTAGATGGTATGTAAATAAATAATATTTATTTTGACATTTTTTTAGTTAATATCTTTATATTATTAATTTTTTAAGTTTTATTATATCACTTTGATGCGATAATGTTTGACTCCATCTAGAAGGTATGGGAGGGAAATTTTTGTGATCATTAACTCAGGTTTTTGTACAATTTTAATAGAATATCAATGAGGAATGTAGGAGTAATAGATTTTGATTAGTCTTGTTATAGCCACTGAGATTCTTACAATTCATCTCATTTGTGGGAGGTATTATGTTCAAATGATATGTTTGGTCATTTTTCGAGGAGATTATCAGTAGGTCGATTGAACCATGGGATATAAGAGGTCACACATTGAGTATGTAGTAGTACATTGAATTCACATAGGGAACAAATGATAAGTACCATTCTTAATTAATTTAAATAAAAATAAATATAAAAAGATTATTTTATATTCAGATAGATAGTCGAACATCCTGATATTACAATGTTCAATATTTATAGGATTATACATAGTGATACAGTAACAGTAGATATTATAGGTTATCTCTAGTGCAAGATTTTGTAATTATATTTTATTTTATTATTAAAAATAACTAAAAATAATATTTAACATATTTTAATTCTATGTTGCAATTGAAGAAGTCATATCAGGTCATAAATTCTTAGACACAGGCCGAGAGCCAATCCAAGACCAATGATTAACTAGTGAATCACGAATTGATGAGGCCGCATGGATGCATGTGACATAGTATGCCTTCATGAAAGATCATGTGATTATTATTGTAGCTTGATTGATGCTTGGGAGTTATTTTGGTACCACTATGATGTCGGCTTGCATCTCATGAGGAGATCATGGAGAATCATCATTATCAACTGCACATTATCTGGTGTAACTGCGAGCTCAGGGTGAGCTTATAGAGAGTTTTTTTGTAGGGAGTAGGAACAACTCCATTAACAGAAGTAGCAACAGTAGGAGGAGATGGGTCGGTGGTAGTAATAGCAGTAGGAGCAGACGATGGAGTTCTTGCAATGTCTGATGCATTTATTAGGGATGATGTTTCCCCCACCATCTCCTCCATCTCCTCTACCCCCTCTAGATGTCCCTCCCACTTAGATAAGTATTTAATTATTATGAAAAAAATGTATATAATTTTTTATGTAATATTATATATTAACATATCTACATACTATTATTTATTGTTGTGAATATTTCATTATTTATTATTTTATTATATATTAAATATTTTATAATTTTATAACATTATTATTTATTTATTTATTAAATTTTTATGATATTTTTATTATTTTATTAATTTTTTTTTATTATTTTGTTTTTATTATTATAAATTATTATATTTTTCAAATATTGAGGTTATTTTTTTTAATATTATACAATTATATTATTATTATTAATTTTAGTAAAATTAATTTCTTATTTTTATTCTCATAATGTTAATATTATATTATATTATAATTATTATTATTCAATATTATTTTATTAATATATTTTTTTATTATTAAGATTATATTATTGATTTTTAATAACATTAATTTTATTAATTTTTTATTTCATTTTTGATGGGCCCATCTAATAGGGTTTTCAAGAAATCTGATAAACTACTTCGAATGCCATTTTGTACAATAAATTATCTGCGACGGGATCCCATTGCAAATAACTTTTTATAATGTGTTACAATCCTAAATACCTCATTTTAAATAACAAAATTTCATATAGTGCATGTTTATATTTAATAGCCTCCCTTAGTGCTATCTAGGCCACTCAATGTTATGTTATAACCATATTTTTTGATGCTATATTGGCCACCTCATGTTAAGATATAATGGGCATTCCCAGCGCTGTCTGGGTCACCCCACGTTATGTTATAGTGGGATCTCCTAGCACCATCTAGGACTCCACATTAATAAATTTTATCGAGCTCACCAATTTTATATAATTATCATGTACCATATATTTAATAAATCTCATTCATCATTTTACACTTTGGAATAACTCTTTTAATCCCATACAAAAGTCACTTTCATATAAAAATTCAATTTTCTTCTAAAAACCATTTTCAATACCATAAACATCATTATCAATGAAAACCCATTATAAATATTGAAATTACAAGAAAAATAAATATATTTTTTTATTTATTGAAACATGAAACATTTCAATGGATTACAAACAAAATAATATCCATAGTGGTGGAAAATCATTTTCTATGTATACGTTAAAAATAGATAAATTTTTATTTTCATTTGTCAAAATGTTCCATAGAAAATTCATGTAAAATGAATCATTTTTTAATACATTTTGAGTTAAACTCAAGATATACATAAAAATTTCATTATAATACTTTTACATCCATATATATAAATTTTTAAAACAAAAACACGAATATTGATATAATGAAAAATATTTCATAATTAAATATTTAAAAATTGAATGTACCCCATACAACATTGAACATTTAAATGATATTATAAATGAAATAATTAATTTATGAAAACATTATACAACATATTTTGATATAAAATATTGATATAAAATTTTATACCTTACAAAATAGTGGACGTACATATCATCAAGAAATGAATAAATGAAATGATGTTGAGAAAAATCCCTTAAACCGGGTCTCATTCATCATATATGATGTTTATCATAATGAATAATGAACTAATTTAATCTATTTACTTTCTTGATATCATTTTTTATTTTTATTAATACTTTTATATCAATTATTACTATGTTATAACAATTAGTTATTTATTTCTGTTCTCTATGGATGTTTTGATGATATTCGATATATGTGTCCAAAATGACTTTGGTATGACCTCTTTAGAAAAAGATAGTCATTAGTATTTTATATAAAAATCAATATTCATGAAATGGGTACAATTTTTAAAAATCTATTTTAATTTTAAATGAAACCATTCAATATTTTTATGAAAAATGAACTACGCTATAATCATGGAGACAATAGGTTGTACATATGCATGATTAACGGTTTCATTTTTGAATGATCATTATTGAAATATTTTTAACATTATTATTATCTTTTCAAAATGTTAAAAATATAATTATTATATCATTAAAATTTTATTTATAAATATAATTATATCATTCGTTATTTTTGTGATTAAAAAGGAATCACATTGCTTCATAGATGTGATAGTTCACAGGTTCGTACGATCGACATTATCATTTTTATGTGTGTGGAACCCAAGAATGTAATTGATATATTATTTTACTAGAATTATTAAAATATCATTAATATAATTTATGGATAATAATTCCATCATCATATCCAGTATTCGAAGATGGTGATGGAAAAAAAATATATCAGTTCGTGGAGGTGTTAGTTCACACATACACAAAAATGATTAATTATTTACCAATTTGATGAATCTGGAGATGATTTTAGATGATGATAATATAAAAATAATGTGAATTTATATTTATTTTATTTTATTTATTATTTCATAATGTTTCAAGAATATCTAAATGAAGTGGAAGATCTAATAAAACAGAAATACTTAATTAAAAATGATACCTCTTCTTCAGATGATATCCTTTGATTAACACCTTGACATCTCTAATGAGGATTTTCTGCTTAAAATAAGGCCTCTATAATATGGGTATAAAATCTAGGAAGGTATTTTGGAAGCATTTTTTCAATTCAAATTTATTTTTAATGCAATGAAATTGGAATAATGAGTTCCCTTTTATAGGAGAGGAGACAGACAGTCTTAGAATGCTATAAAATAATAAAATATAAAAATGATATTATAGAACCATAGGCATAGAAATAGAAAATAATTGAATATAAGAAAATATTTTAGACCATATCTTATCCCATTTTTTTGTTTTAAATTTTTTGAATTTTGGAATTATTTAATAATATTTTAATCAAATAAAATATCAATTTTTAATATTTTTTTATTAATTTAATTTGAAATAAAATACAAAAATATGTTCTATGAATTAAAATTTAATGATTAATAAATATCTAATATATCTTATATATCTATAATGATTGTTATAAACATTATCCCAATCCAAAATATATCAAAATTTAAACTTTTAATATCAATTATTTTTTAAATTTAATTAAATAAATATTTTTCTATCAATAATTAAATATTTATGGTAATTATATAACATGTAAAAATATTAAAAAATTTATATAATTAATATAATTTCATTATGAACAATATATATATTTTTATTCATTCATATATTGATTTGATTCCTATGTGGACACATAAAATATATTAAGTACCTAGAGAGTGATATTTTTTAACTAACTTTGACTTAAATAATATATAAGTTTTCTTCCAGGGAATTTTACAATTAAACAACTCCAATTAGTTATTATGGTGATAATGGTAAAATCCTATTCATATAAGAATTTTTGGACATGATTTTATAATTTTTTAATTCGTATCTTTTTGTTTTATCCCATATTTTACCCTATTAACTCTTACCGTGTTATCATGGAATTTACACATTAATGGTCACTATAATTACTGCAACATGAAAAACAACCAATAAATGAGTAATTATTGCATTTTAGGACTTAAAATATTTATTTTATGTAAAATTATATTTTTATAAATTTTATATCATTTAATAAAAAATATTTTTTCAAAAAAACAATAATGTAAATATTGAGACTATTCATTACATGATTTTTAAAAAATATCATTACGAAATGATATATTTGAAAAAATTAATAAATAATCCTTAAAATATGGAAGTAATAAATAAAATTATTTTATGTCATTAATTATATGAAAATATATTTATTTTAATATTTTTATTTTCATTTATTTGATTCTTCCATTAATCGAACAATTATTGTATCATCATTATGTTGATATTTAAGGTAATTATTATATCACTAAAATTTTTAAAAAATTACAAGATGTATATAAATATTTTATATTTTATATTAATATTTATATTTAAACATATCACTTATATGAACCCCATATTAAAAATATTTCATAGGATTAAAACAAAAGTGTGAAAAAATTGACTTTTCTTTATATATAATAATACGAATTTCATAAAGTCATCAAAGTGCCTCTATGATCTCAAAAAAAATCATCCCAATGATTATTGGGTCCAATGTAACTCATCCAATAATTTCAGGACATGTGTTAATGTAATTTTATAATATTTATTTAATTATTTTTACCTTTAATTACTCGATTTATCATTATCCTTGATAATAATAAAATTAATTACTTCTTTTACTATTGACAAGGTAAAAAAATTAAATTGATTTTATTATAATATAAATATAATATTTATTACAACCATATATGTGTCTTTTTAAAAATTAAATTCACAGAAGTGGTTGAATTAGGATTAACAGTAATTCACAAACGTTGTGAGAAAGTGGGTTATGCTAAAAATTTCTCAATGATGAATAAGTTTATATATGAAATTTGATTGTGAAATTACTTAAAATGACATAAAATGGATTAAATGATTTAACATATTTTAATTATACACTAAAAACATTCAAATAAATTATTCAACACTATAAATAAAATGGGTAAAATAAAACTTTTCAATTAAAATACAGAATTTTCTCACTATTCATAAAAACATGAAACATACTTCAAAGCTACAAAAAATTCATCCAAAGTAAAATTATATACTCATATTTCAATAAAAAGTTCATTTTTTCAAATATAATTTATAAAAGTTTAAAATATACCTTTAAAACAAGTGTTCCATCAAAAGGTGGAAAATTTTCCTTTTAAAAAAAATAATCCTTTTATCTGTAACCTTGAATTTGTTCTTATATAATGCCAAGAAAAAAAATATGAATTTAAAAAATTAATTTTTTTATTATATATATATTTCATTAATAAAATCCAAGAAAATTTATTTTATTATTTTATAAACACACTTATTTTCATTCAAATAGTTTTTACCAATAAAAAATTCATTGTATTTATAAAAGGGATTTATTTTCATTAATAATTAATTGATCATGAGGTAATTTATTATATATACATGTGTATACCATATTTTCATAATTTTGATAATATTATTCAATCCTACCATACTAATTACTATGTGATAACCACAATACTAAATAATATTATTTAGTTGTTCATTTATGGTCGATGTAGATTATCATATATGTATCAAATATAGTATTTATCTATTAAGGTATTGTGATGATTGATGAAGAGTTTAGTGTGTTCTCTCAAAAATATGTATACTAAGTTCCGTAAAGTGGCTAATATAGGTTTCTCTCTTAGGGAGCTTTTACAGTCATTCACACATTATATCTAATTCACTTTATATATATATATGAAATAAAATAACCAGAAATGAGATTTTGGAATTAAAAATGCAAAACTAAAATTAAACATGAAAATGAAATGAAAATAGAATGAATGCAGAAAGAATAATGTTAAGACAGAAAGGAGACATTCCCGAGTGCATCCCCCAGAGTGAACCTTCATCGTCTTATTATTAATTTCTAATTTACTTAATGTAAATGATCCATCAAATGAATGAACATCCTCCTATTAATATGCTTTTGAATATATGGAACTCTCAATGATCTTTTAGAGACCACACATCCATCTCCTCGATCGAGGAAAAATATTACAAAAGTGAAAGCTAATCCTCACGTGGCAAGTGGATACACAAAGGTTCCTTACCCACTAAGATCTCTCTTGGTAAAAATCTAAGAAAATAAGAAACATTAATACATGAATGATAAAATACTTGGTTCTATCTCTAGAATAATCCCCCTGGAAATTCCTTGGGTTAGTTACTCATGATCTCGAGCATAAGAGTCCACAGTGGAAAAAAATCAGGGGAAGAAAACAAAAGAGATAATGAAATTGAGAGAAAGAATAACACTTAAATAAAAACTATGAATTGATATTAAAAAATTAATTTAAAAGAAAATATAAAACTAAATTATATAAAATGACCAACAAAGGCTACTACTAAGTTTCCAACACCTTGAAATAAAAATAAATACTCTTTTATAGGGAGAGGGTGTTAAAATTTGGCTCCAATGTTATTCTCAATATTTTTCCATTTGGATGGACTCATTAATGGTAGCCTTTGAAAATTACTTCTTGTTGAAAGTTGTTCCATTACATCACCCTCAGGCCTCCACAAAATTTCAACCATATTGGTCCACCTATGAAGGGGTTATAACTATTTTAGTGTGGCATATTTAATCTGTCCAGGTGACTCTTCGCATTCCACAACCCCATCTTCACAAGCCATTAATACCTTTAATACTGTATATTCAGACATGTCTTCCTTAATTCAATATTTTCATTAATTCCTTTTCCAGCTCTATGTTGATTTTCTTCTCCATTGGACCGATAAAAATTGATACTCTAGCCCCCCTTTAAAGCATTCCAAATTTGTGCACAGTTTTCGTGGCACTGATTGTGAGCTAGAATGGAGCATCCAAATAATGGATTGATCTTTGGGTCTAGAAGGATAAAATAAATCCCCTTGAACATAGTAACCTATAAAATAATACGTTTGAAATTTGGCTCAGTTTAGAGAATGTTATGTCTTAAAAAATATAACAAATGAAAACGGTTTAAATCCAAAATATGATTTTTTTTCAATTAAGCTCAAAAATACTCTTAAAACAAAATATGTTACAATTTCCCTTCAAATAACACAATTTTGGGATAAAAAAATTAAAATTAATAAAAATATAATTGAAAATATGTGTCTTATCAATTCCCCCACACTTTAACGTTGCATTATTGGGAAATCATCTTATACCAAGGTCACAAAAAACTTATCAAAGTACTAATAACAACACAACTTAATTAGAATATCAAAGAAAATTTCATTCCTCCTACATGGATCATAATTTCAGAACTCCTAAAAAATCATTTGAATCCACTAAATTTAATGTTAATTCTCACATGCATGTCCTACATACCTTCTCAGAAAAAAAAAATCAATCTTCACTCAAGGATATTTAATGTAGAGTTTTTATCCTCCCATGAACATGTGAGATTTATATAGGCATTATATCCTCCTAGTATCTATACCTCACAGATTCAAAAAAAATTAATCATGAGGTCTTTTTCATGGGTTGTTCTGAGGCTAAGGGTTAGTAGGTTTAATATGTCAAAACATCTAGGGAAGAATAAGGCGGGTTAAACTCTAAAGTAAAATAAATGCATGAATCACGTTTTGCTCAATAATGGTGTCTTCCTCAATTAGCTCAAAAATTAATAACTTCCAAAAACTTATTCCATTGTAATGTTCACACTTGGGATTTAATCATCAATTATTTTCATCCCTCTTTTCTCCATTTTTAGCATTTTTTTAGCTTGAATTCTGATCTCTATTTCTCTTTAGAATCATGTTTTGGAGGAAAAGAGAGGTACCTTTTGATCTCCAAATATTTGTAAAAAAACTTCCCAAATGTGTAATGTTATTTTGTTCCACACATAATTCTTCCCATAATTACATTTCTTCAACCCAATCAGCAATAAATATGGAAACATTTTCAATCCAACTCAAATGAATTCTTCAAGAAAGCCAAACAAAACCCATCTTCTCCATCCCCCACACATTCGTTCAACTATAATCATGATTTAAACTTCTAGATAAGGGTGTAAAGGGATAAATGGCCTATAATGTTTCCTCCTAACAAGTAATTTCATGGATACAATGGGTTTAAATAATTTCAGACGAAAAGGTAGTAAAAAATAAGAGTTCAATGTAAAAGGGGATTTCAAAGTGATGCCTCAATCATACTTGACACATTCTATAAACTCTATCATCTTTGAAAAAGAGAAAAATAGAATGTTTTGGATCACACAACATGTCTCAATACTCTTATGAAAATAATAAATATATGAAAATGTCAAATTGATTTAGAAACCTCTCGGGTTGGGAATGCTTTTAAATTTGGACTGCACTGATGCACATTAGTTTCACAATCAACCAAACATCATCAAATGAAAAGATCAGAAATCAAGTAACAAAATCCATTTATTATTCATTTAAATAGAGAAATTATAATATAAATAAATTTACCACAAACACTATGATATTTTTAATTTTCAAAAGAATTTGATTCATATTTACATTCCTAAAAATAAACAAAAAAAAGGTAAAAGAAAAACAGGAAAATATTAAAAAATGAGAAATAAACTTAAAACACACAAAAAATTCCTAAAAACATGTTGAAATCCCTCCCCAAAACATATTACATTTAGTACCCCTTTTTTAGATAAAATCAGAATAAGAAACAATTACACACAGAATTTATATTGGGTAGTAAATAAAATAATGAAAACGAAAGACACAACTTGGTTTATTTTTCAGTGGAAGCCTTGAGTTATGCTCCTAGATCCTACCACTTTAAAACTATAAGAAATAACATGAAATAAGAAATGAAATAAATAAATTGAAATAAGAAGGAGAATAAAAAATGGATAATTCTTTGTTTGACCCCCAAGAAGATGCTTGGTTTTTACTGCCCCTATTCAGGTAGTTGCAGCAGATTATCCCCAATCAGATGGTGGGTGTGGTTTCATTGAAATAAACCACCACATGTGACTTTTCTAGGTGTCCATGTGTAAACACCATGAATGTATAACCCTAGAGAATATAATAGTGTTCCCAACCCCCAAGAAAAAATAAAGAGATAATTTAAGGTCTAGAGTGGGAGGGAATAGAAATAGGGGAGCTCCCTTTGAACATTTGTGCTATGCTCCATATGATATGCATGATTTTATAGCAGAGGAAGTCCCACCCCCACCATATTCTCTAGAATTTCATCTTCAATCACCACTACTTTGGTGTACTCTTTCGTATCATCCATGGTCTCCTCCATTTGTGTTGTATCATAAATTTTAGGAAATGAGATGTCCGAAAACAATTCGGTTTGAATAATATTAAAACATGATGAATCAATAAAGACATATTCCCTTTTAATTATGTTAACTATGAAATTTATCTCTTCAAGAAAGACCACTGGAAATTCCATCACAGAAGTTGAATATTCTTCATCATGTTCCAACACTTTATAGAGGTCAAATAGTGTTGATTTTTCAATATCAAATATAGGAATATCAAGTTTTAGGTAATCAACAATAAACTGATTCCAAGATTCATCAAAAAATTGGTGATCTCCCATAAGTGAATCATCTTTCATGTGTATATAAGGGACCTCCTCAAGAAATGGATGAGTACGGGATAATATGATTAACTCTTTTATTATCTTCTTCTCACCCTACTCAGGTTCATTAACATAAAAAATAATCGGTGAAATATATTCCACCACACGTTCAGCTTTTGGTTTCGGTTCTGGTTTCTCTTGACAAGCATGTACGTATTCAGTAATCAACTCTATCATTCTCTCTAATTTTTTCACTAAATTACTAATCCTTTTATACTTATCATCAAAATCAATTCAAACTTCATCTGGTAGCTAAGATTAATTAGTCAATGCATAAAAACTTGAATTGAAAGACATCATGAAGAAAAAAAAATTAGTGTTTTTGGAATTTCAGATTTTTTATGTTTTTTAAATGAAACCAAAAAATAATAATTTCAAATATATGAATAAAAATATTGTTATATGACCACATGGATCCCTGTAAATAGTTCCAATTTGATGAAGTGTTGTCGTGCACACTAATAAAAATTTTTATGCTAAGTTCAGCACAATGGCTAACATAGGTCGATCTCTTGAGGAGATTTTGCAGTCAATCACTCACTATTTCTAATTCACATTATATATATATGAAATAAAATAACAAGAAATGATATTTTTTAATAGAGAATTAAAAACTAAAAATAAACATGAAAATGAAATGCAAACAGAATGATGTTAAGACAGAAAGCCGACATTCTCGA
Organism: Viscum album; assembly: GCA_963277665.1. Taxonomy (NCBI): domain Eukaryota; kingdom Viridiplantae; phylum Streptophyta; class Magnoliopsida; order Santalales; family Viscaceae; genus Viscum; species Viscum album. The sequence goes on from OY728119.1 coordinate 2,085,218,355, forward strand.
GAGCATCACCCAGAGCAAGCCTTCATCATCTCATTATTAGTTTCTAATTTACATAATGAACAATATCCATAATATTCATTAACATCATCCTCTATATGTTGTTTTGAATATATTTAACTCTCAACGATCATGGAGAGACCACACATCCACGTCCTCGATCGAGGGAAAATATTGCAGAAGTGAAAGCTAAAACTCCGGTGGCATGTAGAGACACAAAGACGCCTTACCCACTAGGATCCCCCTTGGTCTAACTCTATGAAAATAAGAAACACTATGACATGAATTTTTAAATACAAGGGTTCATCACTGGATTAATCCCCCGGAATTTCCTCAGGTAAGATACTCCTGAGCACGAGCATAAGAGTTCACAGTGGAAAGAAAAGAGGGGAAGAAAACAAAAGAAAGAATGAAATGGAGATAAAAACGAATACATAAATAAAAATATGAAATACTATTATAGATTGAAATTAAAATAAAATATAACACTAAAATATATAAAATGGCCAACCAAGGCTATTCCTATGTTTCCAAAACATTGAAATGAAAAAGAAACACTCTATTATTGGGATAGGGGGTGAATATTTGGCTCAAAAAAACATCTCCGTATTTAGGAACATGTATGGCCTTCTTAATGATAGAATTTGGAAATTGATACTTTTCTAAAGTTGTTCCATTTCATCTCCCACATCCCTCCACAACATTTAAGCCTTATTGGGCCTCGTATGAAGGTGTTATCACTGTTTTATTGTGGAACATTTAATTTTTCTAGGTGAATGTTCATTTTCCACAACTGAAACATCCCATGCCACTAAGACATTTAATAAAATGGATTAAGACGTGGATTCCTTAATGAAAGAAGTTAATTAATTCCATTTCCAGTTCTATGTTAATTTTCAACATCGTTGGAATGATAAAAATTGATATACAAGCTCCCCTTTAAAACATTATAGATCAATGCATAGTTTTCAAGGCACAAACAATGAGCTATAATTGAGCTTATAAAAAATGGATTGTGCTATCGGTCCAGATAGATATAATATAGCCCCTCGATCATAGGAACCTATAAAAGAACCATATTTGAATTTGGATCAGTTTTGAGAATGTTATGGCCAAATATTTATGACAAATGAAAACTATTTAAATTTAAATTATGCCATTTTTTCAATTAATCTCAAAAATACTCTAACAAAATAAAACATGACAATTTCCCAATAAATAAAAAATTGGTGGGATAAAAAATTGAAATTACAAAAAATATAATTGAAAATATTTTGTTCTATCAATGATACATTTTACCCCTTTTAAAAAATTAAGTACTCTCAATTTTAACTTGGTATCATAAAAATAATGTTTGACATTTACAATTTCCTTTGTTGAAATCCCTCATAAAAAAGAATAAATGAAGAATATCATTTAAAATAAATAATTTGAAGTGTGAAGGTTTCCTTAGATAACACATAACAGGGTTATATGTTGGAAAAATGGGTATGGAATGAAAATTTACTATCATGTTCTAATGGACAGTGGTTGATAACACGATTATTAGAGAGTTAATAGTCCAAAAACCATATATATATGAAGGGTAAAAAGGTGATAATTTTATTATTAAGAAATGTAAATGTATAATGATTTTGTTTTAAGGTTTATTTAGTATATTTGAGTAATTATTTTACTACCATTACTAAGAACATAATTAATATAATTATTTGATAAGTATAGTTTCATTCTATAATCAATTTCCACCACAAATTCATCTTTCTTCCAAATGATGAGTATTTGTGAGGAATTTCTCATGCTTGATGCACATGAAATAAATTTTATAGGATCACATATTTGAAAAAATATTAACTATATATTCCTCAAATATTTAAAAATTTAATAAAACAAAAATGGTTATGGAACGATAAGATAATTCCAAAAAATAATAAATCCTTAATAGAAGAAATATAATTTTTAGCTATAAATTTCAACTATAATTCCCATAGATCAACTTATATAATTCTTTAAATCTTCAAAAAAGATATTATTGACTAATTTTTAAAACTAAAAATTATTTTATTACATAATCATCTAGTATAAATTTTACAAATTACCTCTATATAACATCAAATAATCTTGAAGTCTCAAACCAAAAAGTATTTTCCCAAATCACATATTCTAAAAGATAGGTTAATTAATTAAATAAATAAATTACATATCCATAAAATCATATTTTAATATAAATGACTATTCAACTATTATTTCTCTAAATAAATCCCAAAAAAGTCTATCTTCATTAATCATAAAATAATTATGAGATAGTGAATGTCTTTCAAAATAAAATTAATCACATAATATCCAAATCATTTTATAGCCCATGCTATCAATTAAATAAAATATTTTTTCAAAAAATAAAATTATTATTCATTCATGAAATAATTCTATAAAAAAAGTCATAATAACTGAGACTTGACGTTGGCCAGTCGTAAACTATGCACCATTTTCACCCTTCATTTTCTTGTTCAATTTCTGTGACCATGTGTAATACAATTTGTGGACGATCATCCTACAAGTTGTCTTTTTTATAAAACTGTATAATTCTTATTACATTCCTAAAATAATAACCCATAATAAGCTAAAAATTAATGTTTCAAAAAATATCATTATTTGCCATAAAATTTCATAACATGATGCCTCAAAACGGGCTCATAAGACCTAAACTTTTGAGTTACCTGATAGTTTTATAATCATGAAGATATCCCTAGAACAATAAGATAGCATAATAATATCAAAAATTATCTATACTGACTTTTGATACCAACTATAAATCCCCAACTATAAACTTTAATTATTTTATTTTTTTGAACAAGAATTCACATTTAAAGATCATTTAAATTTAATGTTTTATATAATTAGGACAAATGCTTTCAAGGTAAACCAATTCATTAAATGTGGACACTAAAAATCAGTATCCATTTTTTCACACAAGTAAATCCTTTAAAAATAAATTTTATTTTATTTTTAATGACACATTTTGAATATATTCATCATTATATCTAATCTGTTCTTACCAATTCTGAATCCCTTTGAAAAACATTTTAAAACATGGGATGAGCACAAATGTATCACTAAGGGACATAAATTGGAATAAAACCATTCGCCTATTGAAAAACCTGAAAACCAATTTAATTTTATTTTGAGTGAATGAAACAAACCATTATCACATCAATGTAACAGATATTATTGGTTCAATGAAAATCATTAAAACTAATAAGAGGGAATTGAAACTCTTTTAGCTGACTTAGAAAATCGTATTCAAGAAACCATTTCAAAACCACTTTCAAATGAAATAAACAGAAGTTCAATATCTTATTAAGCTATCATGGGATTACTCGACAATATCTAGAACACCCATATTATCCAATAATTATATTTCCTAGTGTTTTCTAATCATTCCAATGTTATTTTATAACTATCATTCCCATTGTTATTTGGGATGCCCTATGTTAAGATATAACAAGATTTTCTGTCACTATCTTGGCCACCCCACATAAAGCTATAACGGGAATTATTTATGCTATCTGGACCACAACATGTATAATATGTATCATGACCACCCATTCCCTATAATTATCAAGTAACATTTCTTCATTGACCCCTTTTTGAATAATTAATTTATACCATATGATAACACGTTCATATAAAACAATCATTTTCTTTTAAAACCAATTTTCAATACCAACACATCCTTTTCTTTGAAAAAATCATTTTTAATACGAAAATTAAAAAAATATATATTTGGATTTTCATTTAATTAATTTTGAAATATTTACAAGTAATATGAAAATATTATAAATCCCATTGTGGTGAAAAGTCATTGGCTCCATATATGTTATGAATAGATCATTCGTATTGTCATTTGGGATAACCATCCATATAAAAAACATGTAAAAATGACTTATTTTAAAACAAACTCTCTAATGAAACTAAAAATATAGCTATATTAATTTTATATCCATATAAATTAATATGTAAAATAATCTCAATAATGTTAACATGTATGAAAAGATATTATAATTAAATGATTAAACATTCAAACTGTCCCATGCCACATTGAACATTTAAATTTTTTTATCCATGATATAATTAATTTACCAAAACATTAAATAACTGAATTATAGATAAAATATTGATTGAAAATGACTTATTAGTTGTATATACACCTTATAAATTAATAATCATGCATATCATCATGAAATTCATTCATAAAAGGATATTGAGACAAAATCCCCTACCTCAACTCTGATTCATCATGTATGATTTTCTTCTTCCTAAAAAATTAGATAGTATTAATTATTTAATTAAATAATTAAATTTTTAATTTTTATTATTTCACTTATATCACTTATTAGACTTTTATAAAAATTACTTAATTATTTAAGTTATCGATGGGTGTTTTGATGATATTCAGTACTTGTGTACAAAATGACTTGTGTATGATGTATATAGCCAATTTTGGTCAATATTAAATCTTCTCTAGAATATTATTCAAGTTATTAATATAATTTATAAACAATATTTATAATTTTAAATAAAAACATTAAATATGGTTTTGGAAAATGAACTATGTTATAATCCGGGAGACGGTAGGCCACACGTATGCATTAGAAATGGTTTCATATTAAGTGATCATTATAGAAAGGAGTAATTATTGTTTAATATTTACTGAATGATAAAAGAAAATAATTAATATCATATAAATCATTTATGTATACTTATATATATTATCCATGTGATGTGGGGATTATAAAATTGCACTGATTCGCGATGGTGATTGTTTACACATATGCATGATCATTGTTATCATTTTTATGTGAATGTATTATAATAATTTAATTGATATATTATTCTATTATAATGATAATTATTTAATTAATATCATATATATGCATTAATTCCACCATTATAACCATTTTTTAAGACATGGTGTTGGAAAACGAATTATATCGGTTCATGGAGGTGATAGTCCACACATACACAAAAATAATTAATTCTATTCCAATTTGATGGAACATGAGATGGAATTAGGTGAATATATTAAAATAATATGATATTTTTATATTTAAAATATTGGTGTTATTATTTCATCAGGATCAAATAAGATATGAAGAATGTTGGAGAAGAACTATAAAAAATACTTAATTGAAATTGATACCTCTTCTTCTAACTATCTCTTTCTATTATCACCTCAACATATATAAATAGGATTTCATATCTAATTAAAGGCCTCTAAAATATGGTTATGTAATCTAATAAGTTATTTGGGAATATTTTGGTAGAACAAAAAAGGTTAAGTGTAAATAGAGGAGAATTGTGAGTTCCCTTTTATAAGAGATGAGAGGGGAACTCTTGGAAATCACCAAAATATTAAAATATTAAAACAATATTCTAGATATGAAAACATAAAAATTGCTAGTAAATGAGTTGTTTAAGGCACTGGATACAAGATTATATCCTTATTTTTATTATAATAAAATTTTATTAATTTAAAATATTTAAAATGTATATTAATTCAATAAAATATCATTATTGTCAAATTTGATACTATTCATTTAATTTAACATAAAATTTATCCGAGAAAATTGGGAATTAGAATATAAAAGTTTAAAACATATCTAATATATCTGATTGACCTTCAAAATTCGTAATTCACATTAACTTATCCCAAATATATCAAAATTAATATTTTTAATATCATTTAGTTTTTTTTCTATTAATTAAATAGAAAAATTTAGCTATAATGAAACATTTAATGTAATTATATAATATCTAAAAATTAAAAATAAAATTCTGTAATGAATATAATTTCATTGTGATCCATATATACATTTATATTCATTCATATATTCAATTTTCCACTATGTTGACACAAGAATGATATTGAATGCAAATAGAGTGATATTTTGTATCTATCCTTTATTTAAATAATATATAAGTCAATTTCTTGGAAAAAGTGTCCATTAAAAAAATAAATAATATATTAAAGATATTATGGTATTATAATATCCATCTAGTAATTTTTTTTATGTTTTTAATGTTTTTTAATCCTTGTCTGTCTGTTTTAACCCAGATTTTAGCCTTTTAACTCTTACCGTGTTACCATGTAATTTACAATTTGACAGTTAATGTAATTAATATTTAATGAAAAATACCAATAATTGAATAATTTATGATATTTTTGGACATATAACAATTATTTTATTTTATATACTATTTTTATAAATTTTATATCATTTAAAAAAATATTATTTATTTTAAAATATCAATAATTTCAATTTTGACAATATTTGTAACCTCACTTTTTAAAATACAATAAAAAAATGATATCTTAGAAAAAACACAATTAAGTCATCCCTAAAATATAAAATTCCTCCATTAAATTCATCTATAAAATAAATTATATAAATTTATATTTATTTTATTATTGTTATTATCATTTAATTGGTTCTTCCATTATTTAAACAATTATAATATCATCAATGTGTCGCCATTTTAGGTAATTATTTTATAATTAAAATTTATTAATAAAATAAAAATATGTAGAAAATATTTTATCTTTCAAATTTATATTTATAGATTATTATATCTCCTTTATAACCCCATATTTAAATATTTCACTGTTTAAAAACAAAAATGTGAAAAAATAGACTTTTATTTGAATGTAATATTATAAATCAATTAAATTAATCCAAATGGATCCATGAGCTCAAAAATTCCGAAATATAATTCTTTATCTCGAAAAAACACATTATATAAAATTAGGAAAAATTTTAGTGTAATTTTATAATATTATTAATATTATTATTACCTTTATTTAGCAGATTTACACTTACCCTTGGAAATAAAAATATTTATTACATATGTTGCTATTCATAATGTCAAAAAAATATTGATCCTAAAATACTATAAATATCATACTGATTACAACTGTGTAAGTCCAATTTTTAATATTTCATTAATATAAGTGGATAAATTAAGTATATTTCTAATCTTATAGACGTGGAAGGAAACTGATTTATTGTAAAAATATTCAAAATTTCAATAAGTTTTTATATACAATATCAATGTGAAATTGATTCCAATGACTAGTATTACATTTGAACCGAACTGTTATATTAGGAGAGAAAGTGGGTTAATGTAGAAATGTTCAAATGTTCAATAAGATTTTATTTCCAATTTCAATGTGAAATTGATCTCAATGACCATAATTAGATTAAATGATAAAAACATGATTTATTTAATCATTAAAACCATCGAAATATATAATTTATCAATATAATTATAAATTTTGGAAAAAAAGTTTTCAATTAAAATATTGTATTTTTCATTATTCATCAAAACATTAAACTTATCTGAACAATTCAGACAAATCATACAAAGATAATTGTGATAATCATATTTCAAAAAAAATTATTTTTTAAAAAATAATTTACAAAATTGTCATAAAAATAGATTTAAAACAAGTGCAACATCCAAAGGCGGTAAATCATTCTTTTCAGAAAAATACTACATCTGTAGGTAAAATTAAATTTTACATATATCATGTCTAAAAAAATATAAGATGAATTATAAATACTAAATATATTATATTACATTTTCATTTCATTAACATAATACAACAATAGTGATTTTAATATTTTATAGACACATATATTTTCATTGTAATAGTTTTTTCAGAAAAAGGATTCCATTTATTATGAAAAAGTTTTTTATTTTAATTTGTAATTAATTGCTCATAGAATAATTAATTTTATATACATTTATAAATCATATTTTCATATTTCAATTTGTACTATTCATTTCTACCATTGTAATGGCTATGTGATAACTACCATAATAAATAATAATATTTATATGTTTTCTTGAGATTGATTTAGCGTACCATGTACACTATCAAAAATTGATCTTCATTCCTAAAATAATTGGATGTTAATTTCACCATTGAAATTTATTTTTAAAATACTATGGTGAATACATGTCATGGTACTTCTTCTTCATGGTTTCCTCTAGTTCCCATATCACATCTTCATACTTATTATTTCTCCTTAATAAATTGAAAAGGTCATCTATCTTGTTGTGTTGAACATTATATATATAGTCTAAGATCTTCATAGGATACTCTTCATAAGATATTTCATTCTCTGTTTATACCACCTTCTAATTCCGTACATTTTGGGGGAATGTATGTACATCATGAGGATAGATACATTAAATAAGTCATGAAATTGAGCCATATTTTGTGGAAGTGAAAGATGATAGGCCATTTCCCCAATACGATCAAGGATCAAAATGAGACCAATGTAATTTGAGTTAATATTCCTTTACAATCAAACCCCATGACTCTTTTCCATGGTAATATTACGAGGAAGAATTTTTCTATAACATCTAGCTCAATGTCTTGTTTATGGTTGTAAATATATCCCTTATATTGACACTTATTATGTTTTATGTGTTGTTGTATTTCTTGAGAATTATCAATTATCACTTTTACAAGATCGGGTCTATTCACCTTTTTTCAAGATTCTATGCTTCAAAATGGATTTATATATCACATCTCATATTATTCTTTATATGGAGCCATCTGAATACTAGAGTAGGCGATGTCATAACATGAGAAGTCAACCTATAGGAGATGCTAATCCCCTCCACATTTAATTTCCATTGTGTTGTCTCTTAGAATTTCCCCGAGCATATGAATACTCATTTCATATTGGCCATCAGTTCGGGTGTGATAGGCCATGCTATAATTGAATTTTTAAGCCACAACATGAAAAAAATTATCCCGAATTTAGTTGTGAACAATGAATCCTGACTATAGATGATCAAATGGGGAACCTCAAGCAGCATCACCTCATTCATCATATATATCAGGGAAATTTATAAATGTAATTGATCTTCCTGAACAATGATAAATTAAGTAGTCTTGGTGAGTCGATCAACCACAACCCATATCACATTATTTAATTTGGATGTCTTTAGGAGACTTGTGAAACATCACATAGTGACATTGTCTAGTTTTCACATGGGTATATGAAATGGTTTCATAATCCCTTTATACTTTTGTCGTTATTATTTAAGATGATAACATATCAACCACCATGAGTTATATTCTACAATATCCATATTTTTGTTATCCCTTGATAAGTGACATCTGCAGTCATGATACATATTGGTACAGAAATTGAAAATAGTGAATCGTGAGATAGGTGCATTATCCAGTAGATCCTTTATTATCTAAGGTGATGAAGGAACACAAATCCTCATTCCAATCCAAATCACACCATTATCATTGTTTTGGAACTCATGAAGGTTTTATTCCATTACTAAATGAAACATCATTTGTTAATCTATATCATCCCCTTCAAAATACTTGATATTCTATTGGATAGTTGGTTAAGAAATCATTTGTGGAAGGTAAGATATATTCCATACCATTCTAATTTTCAATACCAACCTTTTCATATCCATTATGATAGGGCCTTTCTCAATCAGAAAAATAGAAAGAGTAGTAAGTTCATTTCTACATTGAGCATCATCTACCTTATTCTCCATTTGTGGATAGTAGTGAATAGATCATTAAATGTCCTATATTATATATCAGATTCCTATCTGATGCATGTTGAGCTCCTTAAATATGAATATATACATTAAACACTTTTGATAGTTCTATATTTCACACTTCTCACCATAGAGTTTGTGATTCTAGATTTTTATGGTAAAAAAACACAGTTTCTAGCTCCTGTTCATCCTTTGGGTAGTTATTCTCATGGATTTTCAATTTTTTAAGGTTTATGATATCACTTTATCATTCTACATGAGTACATAACACAATCCTTTCTTTGAATCATCACTTTATAACCCAAATCCATCTCAATTTTTTGGTTTTGTGAGTATAGGTGCAGTGATTATAAACCTATTTAGCTACTTGATTATTTCCTCATTATCTTATATCTAGAAATAAATTACAATTTTTCTTGTTAACATATATAGTGGTGTAGATAATCCTGATAATTTTATGAAAGAATGTCTGTAGTGCCCTGTTAATCCAAAAAAAATTAGATTTTTGTGACATTATTGGGACTGTTCCATTCATAAATTGATTTTTTGTGAGCTGTGCACCAAAATTCATGCACTTGTGATCATGTTACCCAATAATGTGACCTTCAACAACCTAAAGTCATGATGATATTGGTGTATAATAATTCCATCCATAATGTCGCCAGCATAATCTTTAGATGTTCATCATGTTCCACCTAGCTCGATGATTGCATGAATATATCATCGATAAATACTAACACAAATTATTTGTGGTAATTTATACAAAATCAATTAATTATTAATATTTTAGGAGAATTAGTAAGTATAAAAAAAAATCCCTAAAAATCATATTGACCATAAGTTGTTTAAGAAGCAGTCTTCAGAGTATATTACTTCATAATATTTAGTTTATGATATCCAAAATGAGGATACACCATTGAGAAGTATTGATCTCATCATAGTTGATTTGTCATGTCATCAATCATTAGAAATCTATACTTTTTCAATATGGTGATCTAATTGAGATCTATGAAATCGATACACAACCACATTGCTCCATCCTTTTTCTTTACAATGATCATTGGAACACCCCATTGTGAAGCACTCTATTGTATGAACCTTTCGTCCAAATGCTCTTGTAGTTTCTTCTTTAACTCCCTAGTTTGATCATGGAAGTCATATAGGTATATTTTTTTGGATAAGAGTATAATTAGTTTTGAGTTCTATTATGAACTCCACCTCATGATCTAGGGTTAGTTTGGGTTACTCTTTGGGAAATATATAACTATTTTCCATTATAATGTGAATTTCATCCATGTTTATTTTATCATCTGACTTAACCATTTAGGTGTGTTTTTCTTCGTCATATTGAATCAAAACCTAGAATATTATTGGATTTTTTCAAAGGTGATACATGGCCTTCATTTCTTTTATAGAGGGGCATGGGATGGTATAGAATATGAATGAATATTTCTTTTTCATGAGAGTAGATGTATGCTCTATATAAAAAGAGCTAATCCATTCCCATTGTATTTTCAAATTCTACCTTTGTAAGTATCAGGAGATTATAGGGAATAATATTCCAAAAAACAAAAATCAGAGAAGAGTCTAGGTATCTTTCAATGTTCAAAATAGAATGTGTTTTTATAAATATCTCTACTTCTTGGTTTGGGGGATTCGATTAAATAGTTATAAAAAATTTATAATATTATGAAATGTATAAAACCATAATTAAATAAGACATTTTCCATTGTTTAGTGAATATACTTTGTACCTTATACGAATTGCTTTCTTTGATACACTTCAGTAGTAGTGAAAAAATAATATTTTCCACACCCCACTGGCTTTCGGTGGTATTAGAACGGATTACCCTTATTGAATCAATGTATAGTGAACTTGTCTCTATAGTTCCCTTTCACCATATAATTTAAGAATTGAACCCTTGGTGGTGCTATTATTTCCTCCTTTATATTGTCTTTTTTTCATTTCTCTCCAACATTCCTGAGATTTGTGTCCTTCTCTCCCAAACATGAAGTAGTTCCTTATCCATTCGTGGAAATTACCATGATTCTTCTTCCCATGTTTTTGAAACATGGGTGGTTAGATCCTCTTTAATCCATTTTCACAAGATTAAACAACATGAAGATCCAATATTCACTTTTTATCTTCATAATCGTGAGACTATTCTTTAAACTCCATCTCTTCTATAATATCACATCGAAACACTTCTTTATATCTCTCAATTGATCAAATATCTAGATCCTTTTAATTGTGTTTTTTAAACCAGTAAATAATCTATCTATATTTCTATTATCATTGATAAAAATACATGATGATTACCTTTCAATCTTTGTGAAATTTTCATTATAAACCCTGGTATATTCACCATTTTTTTATTCATATCTATCAATTATATCTCTATATCAATCTGAGGAATTCGTGGGAAATATATATTAATAAATATTTTCTTAATGTCTTCCCAGACCATATCATTAATTTGTTCCATTCCCTTTGTGTTCTTAATAAACACCCACTATTGATTTTGTATTTCATTTAAATGATAGACATTTAGAGTCACCTTCTCAATCTCAACATTTTTTATGATAGAAAATATATTATCCATTGAGTTAAGCTACTCATCAATGAAATGTGAATTGGAATATACAATAAATGCCACTAGTTATTTCGACATAAAAGATTCAATTGGAAGTTTCTCCCTCTTAGGTGATGGGGGAAATTCCCCATTGTTTGTGTTTTCTCTCATAGATTGAGAGAGACGGGTACTAATCACCCTAATTTTTTACAACACATTCCAAGTCATTAGAGATTTCATTGGTTAAAACATTATATTTTCCCTAACATGAATTTTTGGAATGGATTATCCTAGTTCCCACTATTTTCTAAAATAGAAATGGTTTGAAGAAAGCATATGTTGATAATTTAGATATAAATAATTTATTACTTTTTTAAATTTACACTAATGGAATATCTTATGGTGTGTCTATGTTTATCATTTTTTTCTAAACTATATATTCTTATCTTATTACATATACTTAGTCTCATACTTATAGTTCTCTTTAATTTTACCTAATCTAAATTCCCAAATTCACTAAACTATGTTATAATGTGAACTATCACGACCTTAAATTTTCTACTTAACTATAAAATAATATTGAAGGTAAATTACATAAAAGGGTTACAAATCTTTGGTATAAAGGGTTTGTATCTTTGTAAAACTAGGAAAATAAATAACATGAAAAATAATAAAAATTAAAATTTATTTAAAATATTGTTTTTTATCCATATAATGTTCAAAATATTTTTTATAACCATAGTAACATGAGGATTAACATTAATTAAAGCAGTAAGCTAAATTCATAGTAAGAGGATAGATAAAAACATTAGTCAATATAACAAGGCTAGGCATAATCATCATCATCATAACATAAGCATATGTCATCATCATAATCATGAGTAGAATAATTTGATAAACTCATGCATTGTGTCAATACATAAAAATGAAACATCTTGCTTTAGTTTTCACATTCGACACATAGTTTTAGACAATGATATCATCATGTTCATGTATAAATATGTTCATAATAATGACATAAACATTGAAAACAAAGATAGAATCATGTATATTTATAATACATATCATATTATAAGATACATTACATTACCTATTTTTGTGGAGTGATATATAATCTGAGGTACACCCATCACATCATTACATTTACATAATCATGCATACCATATAGAACATATATCAATAAATTTGATGAAAAAACCACTGTAACTGAATGAGTTTTATAAGGATTTAATCAATAATGAACAAACATTTTTATACTAAATGAAATGGTAAAAACATTCATGGTATATGATTAATCATTCTCAAATGAAGAATAAACAAGCCTATATAAGTAAAAAATTGTTTTGGAAAGAAGAGTCATTTTTTGAAAATCATTGTTTTTATGATAAAATCTATTGGGGAAAAAATATTACAAAAAATAAAATGGGTGGAAAATTAAATTAAATTCGAGGAATACAAAAATAATAACTACACTGAAATTTGTAATTAAATAAGAATAACCCAAATAAAAGTAGTTGGGTAAGAGAATCACCCCTGCACAGGCTACGCACACACATCTATTGATTTCATACTTTTGGTTTACCCTTTGTGGATTTGGGAGACCATGAGGGTCTTGGGGTCCTAAACGAGTATTGTTATAATCACCCCTGCACAGGCTACGCACACACATCATTTTTTTTGTGCAGACGACGGACATCGCTGACTGAGGTTTAGAGTACCATGACTGGACGGTGCCAGGACGTGGACAATATGGCTTGTTTGTATGAAGTGGAGACGGGTGGATGTAGAGTGTTTCAGAGACGATCTGTTCCTACCCTTCATGTATGAATCAAGGTGGATGATCCATGATCTGCTTTTCACCTATCAGTCATCTTGTACATTGCAGTTTTACTTCTACTTTCCAGCTGGCCTTTTATTCTGGCCCCTTTTTTCATACTGTAATCACTCTACTTACTATTCAATTTACTTGAGTTTGTATCCTATTGTGTTCTTGGTTGTGTGTTGACATGTTATAAAGGCAATGTCTTCACAGTTCTAGAGAATTATGCCTTTGGTTCTAGTTACCCGCCGCTGGCCTATAGAAGGCGGGCTTGGGGTTGTCATGGCATGGGCGCCGGGGGACGGGTCATGACAAATTGGTATCAAAGGAGTCGGTTCTACTGCAAAACATAAGACTATGATATTTTTTTAAATGGAAATAGTGTTTAGTGTAGTGAGTGTAGTTTTCAATTTAGGGAATCCAGTGTTGGTGTGGTGGCTGACTTATCCATACACTAGGACCCTGAATTCTGATTTCTGACTCAGTGGAAGAAAAACAATGATTCTATGGGTGTATTGAATAGATTTCATTGTGATCTCTTAACATAGCTCACCAATTTTAACTTATTGACCATGGAACACCTTTTTCTTTTCCAGATGCCCCACGAAGACAGCCAACATGGGTTCCGAGATTTTTACACACTGATTTCCCAGCGAGCAACGAGGCCTCGGTGCAGGGCCCGTTCCCAATAGAGGCACCAGAGGAGGCACCTATGGTACCTTTCCCATTGAGCCACTGATTCCACCAGCCCTAGAAATAGGCAGTGCATGCAGTGTGAGTGCGTTGCATAAGTTCCAGTGCCAGAGGCCACCCAGGTTTAGGGGAGAGATGGACCCATAGGCGGGTGAGGATTGGCTGGAGGCTGTAGTGAGAGTTTTCCTACTAGTAGGGACACTATCCGATATCATGGTGATCCTTGTCGCTATCCTTATATAGGAACCAGTAGGGAGATGGTGGAGCTTGATGTTACAGGTCGATGAGGAGGTGACGCTTCTCTGGGAAAAATTTGAGAACATGTTTCAGGAAGAGTTTTTCAAAGAGACTCTTCACACAGTGTGAAAACACTAGCTTATTCATCTATAGAAAGGCATCATGACTGTAACTCAGTACTCAGTGAGGATCACTAACCTCTCACACTACTCCACTGATATGGTGCGAGACCCTTTCTTTAGGGCTCTAACCTTCAAGCAGGGACTCAAGATGGATATCCGAACATTGATGATCTCACTCAGCATCCCGACACAGGCAGGTGTTTTAGAGTGAGCCCTATTAGTGGAGATTTTTCTTGCTGAGCAGTCACCAGTAGTGAGACCCAGCACCATTCGTCATGTATCAGATTCTTCTACAGCTGGAAGTAGACAGATGACGTAGTGGTTCAAGAGGATCAGAACTACAGCTGGACGACCGTAGGATTTAGGGTCAGTTGTATGGGGAACCCGATTCAGAGATGGTCATGCCAGGACTGGGAAGTGTTATGAATGCGGTAGGTAGGGTCACATGTCTCGTGACTATCTAACCCTCCATATGGATGATCATTAGACGGTCGATAGACCACCTAGGAAGAGAAAGAGTTTTGTCCAAGGATGTCCGTAGGGGGAAGGGGGAAGTGGCAGAGGAGATGGTCGTGCAACTAGCGGTGGGCGATGATTCGAGATGTTACCGCCACCACCACCTAGTGGCCCGCCCCGACCCCAGGGAGTTGGAGGATAAGGATGATCTCAGCTCCAGATAGCTAAGGCCTATGATCAAGACACACTAGAGAGGATTCGAGTTATGATATTTGACTACTCCACCTTAGCTGTAGTACTTAAATACAATTGTGTCAATCAATGTTTTATTACCACTTCCCTCGTTCGGATATCGGAGATTCCGAAGGAGCTGTTGGAATGATTATTACATCTAGATACTCTTATGGGAGGGGATTCTATGATTATGCACTGGTTCCAATAGTGTGAGATTACTCTAGGAGGCGAGATCATCAACTGGGATATCATAGTAGCGGTGTCAAGGCCTTACGATGTCATCTTGGGTATCGACTGGTTATCTATAGTTCATGATCAGATTGTCTATATTAGGCGTAAAGTGTGGTGAGCCTGTACGGATGGGACCAATTTTATATCCACCAGTGAGAAGGGATCCTTTTTAGCAATGTATGGACTTCCACTGAGGAGGGAGTAGCTAATTACTCATCAGATGGCTACCCTTACCCTCAGAGCATTTGTTGTGGAGAGTCTGAATTATCTTGTAGTGGTGGATCGGTGCATAGATGTCTTCCCAGATAATGTCCCGAGTCTACCTCCTTTCAGAGAGGTGGAATTTTACATTTACTTGTACCCTGAGACGGCACCAATATCTACACCAACATATCAGAATGCTCCCACAGAGCTTCGTGAGTTGTGGTTACAGTTGGAGGACTTATAGGGTAAGGTGTTTATCCAGCCCAGTGTTTCTCCTTAGGTAGCCCTGATTCTATTCACCAAGAAGGCAGATGGGAGCTTGAAGCTTTGTGTTGACTATTTTCACCTGATCCAGGTTACTACGAATAACAAGTACCAACTTTCGAGTATTGAAGACCTCTTTGGTCATCTGAAAGGACCAAGATGGTTCTCAAAGATAGACCTCAGATCAGGCTATCACCAACTCAGAGTATGAGATGGGGATGTGCT
The DNA here is from genome assembly GCA_963277665.1 of Viscum album. Classification (NCBI taxonomy): domain Eukaryota; kingdom Viridiplantae; phylum Streptophyta; class Magnoliopsida; order Santalales; family Viscaceae; genus Viscum; species Viscum album. The sequence goes on from OY728119.1 coordinate 2,085,235,009, forward strand.
AAAGTTGTCCTTTAGTTATCGGTACAACCAGTAAGAGTTCTTGGTTATGACATTTGACGTAACCAACACTCCAGCAGTGTTCATGGGACTCATGAACATGATCATTCAGCCATACCTTGATCGATTTGTATTAGTCTTCATTGATGAAATTATGATCTACTCGACAACTGAATAACAGCATGCCTATCATTTACAGGTAGTAGTAGACACACTCTGAGAGCACCAGCTTTATGGTAAGCTGTATAAGTGGATGTTTTTGATCCAAGAGGTACACATTCTGGGTCATGTCATATCGGAAGCTAGAGTTCAGTGGATCCAACAAATATTGAGGCGGAACTTTCTTTGGAGCCACCCAAGAGTGTGATGGAGGTACAATGATTCCTGGGTTTGGATGGATGCTACCAGTGGTTTTTGCCAAATTTCTCCAGAGTTTCCGCACCACTATCAGCCTTGACTAAGATGGGGAATCCCTCCATTTGGTTGGAGAAATTCTAGAAGAGTTTTTAGGAGCTGAGGTTGAGGCTTACTAGTGTCCCAATATTGATGATTCTAGATGAGGTCGTAGGGAACGTAGTCTACTACGACGCCTCAAGGATAGGACTCAGATGATTCCATATGTAGGAGCAAGAATTTATAAAATAAGGTTCTTAACAGCTAGGATAGCATGAGGAGAACTATGCTACCCATGACCTGGAGTTAGAAGCAATTGTTTTCTCCATGAATATGTTGTGACACTGTCTAATGGGAGAACATTTTATAGTGTACTATGATCACAAGAGTCTCAGGTATATCTTCTCTCAGAAGGACATGAACCTGTGAAAACAACATTGTCTTGAGTTACTCCTGGACTATGACTTCAAGATATTCTATACTACTGGGAAGGGGAACATTGTTACAGATGCACTCATCTTGAGATCTAGTATACGGCTTCTAGGTGAGGTGATCAAGCAACTGGCTACTTTGAAAATATCCTTTGTGGATAGAGATGGTGCTGCTTTCCTTCAGTCTCTTTTAGTCACCCCCCCCCCCACTTCTCCAGTTAGTCAGAGACGCGAAGCATGGGGATGCTGACTGTGAGGCACAACGTTCTCAGATATCCAGAGGACCGACCCCTGATGAATTTTTTGAAGGTGTGGTGGATGTAATACTCATTAGAGGATATACATTGGTACCCATGTCACTTTAGGAGGATGTATTGAAGGAGTTCCACACATTCCCTCTAGAGGTACATCTAGGAGTGGAAAAGATGTACCAGGATCTCTGACGACAACATTGGAGGCTATGAATGAAGAAAGTAGTTGCAGAGTTTGTCTCTCGGTGCCTCACTTGTCATAAAGTGAAGGTAGAGCATCAGGTACTAGGAGGATTGGTTCAGCCTTTGAAGGTCCTAGAGTAGAATTGGGATGGGATATCAATAGACTTCGTGATAGGACATTCATGTACATCCATGGGTTATGACTCGATCTTGGTGATCGTCGACCGACTCACCAATTCGGCCCACTTCCTACCAATAAGAGATTAGGGTACATTCGAGATCTCGACATGCCTCTATGTGAAAAATATTGTGTGGATACATGGATTACCATCGATAATTGTCTCCGATAATGATACACATTTTACATCCCAGCTATAGAAGGGGTCGTAGGAGGCTTTCAGGACACAACTTCATTTGAGCACTGCCTTCCATCCTCAGATGGATGGTCAGACTGAGTGGATCGTTCAAGAACCTCGAGGACATACTGCATGATTGTGTCCAATGATTTGGTCACAGGTGGGAGGATCACTTTCCATTAGTGGTGATTGCATACAACGACTGCAATCACTGCAACATTGGGAGGATGCCTTTTGAGGCGTTGTACGGGCGAACTTGCAAATCAACCTTGTGCTGGACTAACCGAGGGGAGTCATCACTAGAGAAACCATAGATGCTATGGGATACCACATAGAAAGTGAAGATCATATAAGAGAGGATTAAGACTGCACAGACAAGGTATAAGTCTTTTGCTGATAGGAGAGAGAGACCTCTGTAGTTTGAGGATAGTGACCACGTCATTCTATGGGTCTCACCACAGTGAGGTTTGCTGAGATTTGGCTAAAGAGGAAAGTTATCTATGAGGTTCATTGGACCTTTTCAGGTCCTCAGTAGAGTTGGCGAGTTGGCTTACCACTTAGCTCTTCCACCTCAGTTGCACTGTGTGAATGACGTCTTCCACATATCCCAGCTAAGGAGATACCTGCACGACCCTTATCACATCATTGACCATGGAGAGATGGACGTCAATGATGGGGTGACTTATATGGAGGTTATAGTAGAGATTCAGGATTGAAATGAGTGTGTCCTTTATCTATGGTTGATACCTATGGTGAAAATTTTCTGGTATCATTGGAACATCCAAGAGAACACCTGGCAGCGGTAGGTTCAGATGCGTGCACAATACCCCCACATATTTACCTAGTGATGAGTTGTGTCTTACGGGCACATAAAGCCATGAGGTAGGGAGAATTAAAGATCCAAAATTTCCATGTAATTTTTTTTAAATAAATTATAATTTTAAAAGTCTATGAAAATTGACGGCGTGTGATTCCGAGGCCCGGGATGAATTTATGAACTTTATTGGGTACATTTAGTAAACGTGCGAGTAGGTTTATCTAACATTTAAACTGGTGCTTGGAATTGAAATAATACGGCACCGTTGAACTGGAAGTGTAGATATTCACTTAATAAGACTTTCACCTTGATGACTGTTGGTCGTGGGTGAGAGTTAATTTTTGTGAATTTCGTGAAAAGAATAAAAATAAAATAATCTATGTAACATTTTATTTTAATTTTTTTGAAACTAGCATGTCAAATTTTCACAGGTGAGGACCACCTGAATTAACCTCCCCTGAGAGGTTATGGTGGCAGGGACCACCGGAGACTAACCTCCCATGAGAGGTTATGGTGGTGGGCACCACCCGAGGCTTAAACCTCGTGAACTCCCCTATTAATGTGTGAGAAACCTCTCAACTCACCCTTTAATGTGATGGAGACTCTTGAGTAACCTCCACATTAATTATTCCAACACACCACATTAATATTTTCTAGCTTGTGTGAGTGTGCCAAAATAATTTCTTCTTATGTTAATTATATTGGCACCTTTTTATTTTTGGGTGGAATTGTGAGAGGATGACCCTTGGAGGATTACACTTCTTCCACGAAGAATGCTCCTAAAATGAAGAACTCCGACTTCAACTTCTTCCTCTAGAATCCCTCCAATGAGGATGTCTTTGACTATGACGAACCGACACACGGTCCCATGATAGGATGTGTGTGGAAGATGAGTTGAACATCGACACCTTCAACTTCTTCTCACACCAACGTCAAAGAAAAATCCAAGTTTGGTGCCATGATCCCAAGTTTTTCCCTTCAATGTTTCCTTTTCAGGAATGTTATTAGTGATTGACGAAGGATGTGGGGATTGATGTTCTTATGATATCTTCCATACATGTTATTTTTCTTATTGAGACTCTTTCTACCACTCATACGTGGAGGGTGTAGGCCCAAAAACATGGCCCGACCCCTCCTCTGTTCTTTGTGAATGATGTATACTTCATGATGGAAGAAGGAAAATTTTGCAATGTTGATCGGTGCTGGAAGTCGGCACGAGTGGAACTCAAGAACCACCGGCGAAGGCATGGAACCCCGTTGCCCCGTGGCCTCCATGCCCCGAGGTGCTCTGTTTTCTATGACTCCTATCGCCCGACAATCTCCACCATCTGCAGCCTCCATTTCCCCACAACCTCCCCCGTCCGCGGCCCCATCGCCCGAGGGCCTCCACCGTCTGCGACCCCCTTCTCCCCATCACATTTTTCATTCACGGCCACTACCGCCCTGTAGATCGTGCCACCTCGTGGCCTCTGCCGCTCCGCTCCATTCGCATCTGAGCCTATAGGATCCATTGCCACCATCAAGGCTAAGTTGTCGGTGCCGTCCAAGCCACCTGCCACCGTCCGGGCCGAGCCGTCACTGCCTTCCAGGCTGATCCAGCCCTGTCGAGCCGAGCCACCACCCTAGATTCCACTGCGGTCTGGGTCGATCCATCACCAATATTCGCCCCATGGCCGCTTTCCAGACTGCCCCGTCGCCCCCATCAGGGTGGAGCCGCCGCCGAGCAGCCGACGCTAGGTCGATCCACCATCGGAGCCGCCGAGCCACCACTTCCCTTCTGGCTGAACCACCCCGGATGAGCCGTTCTATGGCCTCATTCCCCCATGGCACCCTACGTGGCCTCTCGGCCTCCTGTGGCCCTCCTTGGCCCCTCGCGACCTTCCAAGATGGACCCCGTAGGCTAGGAAGAACCCAATGGGTCGGGCTACCTAGCGGGCTGGGCTAGACCCAGTGGGTCAGTCCGGGTTAGCCCTGGCTGAGTTAGTCCAACCGAGTCATACCGGACCCAGACCCACTACAACCCATTAACGCACTTTTGGCCATAATATTGGCACCAGATGTTCATTTGACGAACAGTCAAGCGGTGCTAGAATCCTCAGAGAGAGACAACCCCTTTGAGTATAACCCACTAGTGTTTTAGATTACGATGGGGTATGGTCATGTTGGATCGAGCAAGAATCCAACCTGTCCCCAGTACTAAAATGATAATAACTCACAGACAGGGAATCCGATTAAAACATAATCTATTGTGTTGAGACCCCTATGACATGGTGAACCATTTATATACTTCTTCATGGGATATAGTGGAATTTGGAAAATCGACCAGTGGATTGGGGAGTAGACTATCCCAGTGGTGATCAAGCCTAGTGTAGAAACCCCGCAACTTACTATGACCAGAAGAGTGCTCCTAGGTATCTTGTGCGGGTGAGCTCCAAGCTATCCTGTGTGGGTCAGCTCCTAGCTATCCAGTGAGGGTTAGCTCTTAGTTATCCTGCGCGGGTCATATCTGAGCAATACTATGTGGGTTAGCTCCTAGAAATCATCTGTGGTTAGAAGAAATGATCCTATATGGGTCAGCTCCTAACGATCCTATCTGGGTCAGCTCTTAGTGATCCTCTATGGGTCAGCTCCAGTGATTTGGTGTGGGTCAGCTTCTAGCGATCCTATCTAGGTCAGCTCCAGCGATCCAGTGTGGGCAGCTCTGTTCGATCCTGTGTGGGTCAGCTCCAGCGATCCGGTGTGGGTCATCTTCTAATGATCCTGTTTGGGTTATCTCTTAATGATTTTTTACTAGTTAGTATGAGAGCCTCTTAACGGGGTAATATGATTTAGTAGTTACATTTGATCATCTCTACTAAAGTACCTAAAGATATACCTGTCCTGAGATGAGTCAGTACCTTTTAGTTTTCCCCATGATTGAGATGGATTACATAAAAAATTGGGTATATGTATGGGAATATACCTATGTAGGGTTATCTGTTGATTTCATACTTGTGGTTTATCCTTGGTAGATTTCTGAGACCTTAAGGGTCTCAGGGTCCCTACTGAGTATCGTTATACTAACCCCTGCACTAGCTACGCCCGCACATCATTTTGTATGGTGCAGATGATAGACAATGTTGACTGAGGTCGAGAGTACCAGGACTGGACGATGCCCGCTGGTAGACCATACAACATGTCGGTATACAGAGGAGACGGTGAGACGTGGAGTGGTATGGACGTGATCTGTACTTACCCATTACATAATAATTGAGGTGGATGATCCAGGAGAAACGTTTCACCTATCAGTCATCTTGTAATATCATGTTTTCCTTGTACTTTCTAGTAGGGCTTGTATTATGGCCCCATTTTTCTTACTACACCCACTCTATTTACTAGATAGTTTACTTGAGTTTGAATCTTGTAGTGTGTTTGGTTTTGTGTTTACATGTTATAAAGGTAATTACTTCCTCGTTTTAGCGAATTACAACTTTGGTGCTAGTCTCCAGCCCCTGGCCTAAGGAAGGGGTCTAGGGGTAGTCACGGTACGGGCCCCGGGGGACTGGTTGTGAAAATAAAAATAACAGTCTCAAAATGAATGATCTGAAGGATTTGTTACATAATAATTGGCATCATCATTCTCTATTATCTAATAATGCACAAATATATAGATTGATAGAATTTATTGAATTTGTTAGGGTATCATAAAGAGGAATATTGAAGAGTATACATTATAATACTTTATCTTCTATATTGTTATGTTAAAATATTAGAGTCATATAGGATTATGAAATGATTACCCATACCTTTATCAAAATGGTATAATATCACCACATATTTGTAATGGTTTTACTTAAATGTATAAATGAAATAATTATAATTTTATGGTTTTCAGTCACTATAAAAAAATATTGAGACATTATTTTTTGGGCTTTTTTTCGCTTGATTAACTATTGAAGATGTATATAAGAGGTCATTTTTAGCTACATGGATTACTTCATTACAATATATTTTATCATAATACATGGTTCTCTTCTATATTTATGAATAGTAATCAATAAAATTTTAATGTTTATTTGAACATTGGTATGAAGTTTTATTAATAAACTATGGATGAATATTAAAGAAACATTCAAAATTGGGAACATAGGTTGAGATCTTTATCAATGTATTTTAATGGTCTTTTTGATCAAAAAATTAAAACTATCAATTTCTCGTATAAGAAAATTATCCACTCAGTTATTAAAATGAATATTTTTTAAGATAAATATGGGAAAACATATAGAACTCCATCATAAGGGAATGTAGTTTGAGAGTGAAATATATAGGGACTATATTTTCTCATGAAATGATGGAGAAATATTTTAGCCATTTTTTAGTCCCATGTAAGAGTGAATGACCATGTGTATGGGGGTGAATAAATAGTTTCCAAATAACCAAATGTAAAATTATATTTCACTCTCTATTTGATGAAATTGGATATAAAATTAAATGTCATGATTATGATATATACATCATCAAAAAACACACATGACATATAGTTTTTTTAAATCATTTATATAACTTATTATTGTGTATATAATACCCAAAAATAATAGTTTCAATTCAATGGTAAAAATTTTCGATTTTTTATAAAATATATTAGGGGTTGGATTTGGAATACTGTGATGGAATACATGTAAAAAATGATATATATAAAAAATTTGATTATTCATCACATCTTGATTTCATGTTCATCAAATATTTCAATCGCTTCTAATTTAATATTTTTTCAATAATCTATTTCATAATATCCCTTGATGTTTCTCTTTAATAAATTTTTGGTTATCTAAAAATATTATTACATAAATATTTATTTTGATAAACTTATATTGATATATGACAACCAATCATGTAAAATTTATATATTCCATGTTGTGGTGGTGATGATGACATATGGATATAAAATATTTATCAATATCTTCAAAAAATATGACATTTTCAGTCAATTTTTTTCATTGATATATCTTAATATTTAATTCCACTAATTATACCAAATGAAAACTTCTTATAGGGTTCCCAATATTACTCAAAACTATCACTCAAATGATTTTTTCTCTTCCTCACCCCCCATAGTCTACCATTATACTCACTATTCAATTTTATATATCCATTCAAGAAAATATCTTGCTTATATATCCTATAAAATGGATACCCCTTATGGAAACATCACCTTAATTAATTATATAAAATTATCTTGAAACATATAATAGAATGTGAAATGCATGTTTCCATGTTAGTTTCCCATAGTTACCACTTTAACCCATCTTATAATTTTCCTAGTCAAAGTCCAACACAACCACTAAAAACACATTATGGGTATAACAACTCATTATTTTATTACATAGATATCACATAATAATAGATTAAAATTAATTACATAACATAAAGATCCATTCCATAATCGTATCATTTTAGTTCCATTGAAAACATGGACACATGTGAAACTTATTCACAAGTTATAAAAATCTTATCCCACTAAGTCCTTCATTACTAGGACTAATATTATATATATCATACATAATACCGTCCTTATTAACCCAAGGAATATGGTAAAAGAGAAAATTTTATCATACATTCTCATCAAGGGTGAACAAGGGAGACATATATGATCACTTGAACAAAACATAAGAATAAGGGTAGGCTAACATGATATTAACATTTGTAAACCATACCTTGGGTATTATTTATCATAATATCAGTTCATGAAATAATTCATGGGAATTAATAAGACTAGTATCATTAAGGAATCCTATAACATAAACCATGAGTGCTTATTATTGAAATAAGATATATTTTTTCAATAGACATAAGTATAAAAATAAAATATATAGTAGTCATGGATAAATTAAAATAATATTATATTGTAATTGGGTCACTCTAAAAGCCTTTATATTATTCAAGGTTCACTCCCAAGATTATCATAGTGGATAAATTACTTTAAAGAATTTATATTTTTCCCCATTCGAGTCTACATTATCACAACAGATATCTATCTTTACCCAATGCATTGGAGGGATATGTAATTATGATCCCACCAATCGCATAATGAAAACCATACATATCATATTCCACTATATCATAAAAGATTCATCAAATCAAAACCTATAAAATTGAAATGGATTTCATAATTATTTTGTCATGGAATAACCCATTAAAATAATTGTATTTCAAAACAATTTTAAGAAGTCATCATAACATTACTCCCTAAAAAATGAATCTGTTTTATAAAGATATTTTAATTATAATGATAGACCATAATGAAAATGAATAAGGATGATATCATTTGGTCACATCCCGATTAATGGTTAGGAAACATAAAATGATGACATCTTTAATGGAAAGTTATTTTAAAATATCATATAGAATATTTCATGAGGAATATAACCATTTAAATTCAAAATAAAATATTTAAAATCTCAAAATATCTAGAAAATTAATAAAAATAATTCATTTAAAAGAAAATTGAAAACACATAAGGTAGTATTTCATGCATTGAATGGTCAGTATGGTGGGAAATTTATTTCAATTCATATTGGTTAAAAGATGACATTCCTTTCACAAATTCCTATAAAGGAAAAACTTATTAACTATATGATTCATTATATATTTAAAAAAATTATAACTGGTAAAAATAAATTTAAAAAATAAAAAATAATATTAAAATCATTCATGATTTCTTTTAAAACATGGATATTGATGATAAAGTATTTTCGACCAAAGAGAGATGTAAAGATGGGTTTCCTTAAAAATATGTGTCTCTATATTTCATAATGATATCAAATTGATAGGAAAACATGTCTTCTATAAAAATAATGATTTTAAAGATAATTAAAGATATTATTGTGATGTATATATGTAAATCGCATCATTAAAATTTTAATCAAAACAATCCAAATAAATGATGAGATTATAACATAAATTCATTCTCACATCAGTACCTTTTGAATATTATTACCCAAGAACGAAAGAAACATGTATGGATTTATAAATAACCAGTATGTTTATAAGAAAGATCATATAAGGAAATTTAGGGTAGTATATATACCACAAAAAATAAACTGGTGGTGGATTTGACATGTATTTGGCAGGAAAAAAGTGTGATGAATATCCCTTAGCACATGTTTGACTTCCTTCATACAGGTTTGAAATTATAATAAAATAAATATATTTTTTTATACATATATTATAAAAAATATTGATATATATCATACTATATATTATTTAATTAAAATATTTTATCACCCATTTATTAATAGTTCATTATTATAATCACTCTCATGTATGATGAATGCTTCATTTTTATGAATGTTTTGGTTCGGTAATTCTAATCTCCGAAAATTGATAATGGATCAGTCATATTAAATATTTTGAGAATGAAATAATTATCTTATATATTAATTATAATAATATTTATATTCATCCATAAAATATATTAGATAATGAAACTATTTGTGAATATGGAGGATGTATATAGGCATGAACACATTTTTTATTTATTAATGGATAGAATGAAAGAAAGATAAATAAAAATTTTGATTAATAATTTATAAAAAAATAATATACATCCTATATTTTCATAAAATAAATATTTATTACTATATGTTTGAAATGGATATGAAAAAATGATTAACATCACTTAATGGAGGATGTAGTCCGCATGTATGCACGAGCGACGTCATCATTTTTGAATGGATTAGATGATAAGAATGCAGTTGAGATATTATAATTATTAATGTATAATTATTTCATTAATATTATATAAATAAATTATACCAATAAATATATCCTATCAAGATGGATGGTGATGGAAAATTAATTACTTTGGTTTTTAAATCAATAGTCTTCCATAGACACGATCGATGATATCATTTCTCATATAATGGAACAGAAGATATATATATGTAATTTAATTAACATAGTAAAATATTATTATATTTATGTTAATTTTTTTATTATTTCATCGTGGCTGAATAATTTTTAATAGAGGTGGAAGAACAAACAAAAAACCTTTCCTTAAGAACAATAACCTTTTTAAGACTTCCAAAATGGGATTAAACCAAAATCTTATCTATGGTGATTTTATAATAATAAAAATTCGTAATGGATGTGGTAATGTCATTAATTAAGGTATTTAGGTAGTAACTATATAAAACAAAATTCTTTTGACTTGTGTATCATAGAGGATAATAGTTATTGTTTTTTAAGTGAGAAGGAGTGAGATTTTTGTTAATACCAAATAACTATTCAATAAAGTGAATTCACTATCAAACAAATTGCCAAAATAATTGATAAATTTTGTAGAAAATGGAATATAAGATTTATAAAATACTCCAATAAAAATAAATAATCATTTTTAAAATTTAGTTTTTTCCTTTACCTCTAAGTTAACTCACTTTTACCATTTTATTTTTCTCCAGAGTAACTAATTTGATGACCATGGTAATCTATCCATTGAAACTATTTTTTTTCATATATTAGATAATTTAACCCCACATAGTCAAAATATTTAATATTATTTTTTAAATCAGATACTTATTTTTTTAGAACATTAATTTTACCGTGTGTTCTTGTAAATTTTAGAACCACTTTTTTTACATTAATCATAGTAACTACAATTTCAATATTAAAATGTTATTAGAAATATAAGAAATAGGAAAATAACATTTAAACGATCCCTTGTTGATATTTTAAACAATAATTAACTCTATTGTCTGGAGAAATTATTTTTATGAATTATAAATCATTTAATAATACATTATAAATTATAAATTATAATTATTGTAAATTTATAAACAATTATGTTTATTTATCTTTGAACACTACATGATGTTAATGGAATTGTAATTTATTCTATCATCACATATATAATATATTATATTTTTTTTAAAAATTATTTAAACATAATAATTCTTCAAAATTATATTACATTTAATATTTGTATATTCATTTATTTCATTTTTTATTAAATGAATAAACATATTGTCATTGTTTCATAATTATTTAAGGTAATTAAATATTTTCTAAATACTATATATAGATTAATATCTTAATATAATTTTATTATTCACAAAATAAAAATTTATACAATTTCAAAACATTCTCATTAATCATGTGAACACATAACAGATATTTAATACTAAGAGAGTGACATTTTGTCTTTTTCTTTTCCAAACATATTTTACGAGTGATTTTCATAGAAAAGATACAATAAAAAATTAAATCATAAGATTAAGCTGATGATTGTTAAAATAATTTAATTAAATAATAATTTAAAGAAATAATGGGGGCCTTATCACTTATTTTTAACCTTGGCTAACCTACTTTAATGTTTTACCATATAGAAAAATTTATATTATTTTTAATATTAATTATGAAAACAAATATGATTTTATTATTAAATAACATAACATAATATAATCGAAAATAAAAATTTTATTTTATAGTGTTAAATCAATTTTTTTATGAAATTCATTTTAAAATCAACCCACAAAGTATGATAAGAAACTGACTTTTAGAAATATTCTTTTTTCAAGTAATAGATGATCTTATATTAAACCTATAACATGGGATCCTAAATATATGATTTCAAATAAAAATAAATAGAAATAAATAATATAATTTTTCCAAATAAATCCTTATTATGGTGTATTTTAATTAATTAAAATGGATAAAAAATTTCACAAAAAAATAGTTTTTAGAAAATAGCATTTTAAGCATTAAATTAAACATATTCCAAAATCATGAAAATTATTGTTTAAAGTTAAATTAATTAAATTAATATAAGTAAAATGATTCATTTTTTAAACTAGGAACAAATGAAATATATAATTTTAATTTTAAATTACTTTATTTAATAAATAATGATAGTATTTGAAAAAAATGGTGATTTTTCACTATTCTCTGAAAAATAAAACATTTTAAAAAATTAAAAAACATTCACTCTAAGATAATTTTGATATGTTGAAATCAAAACTGAAAATAACTTTATCATTTAAATTTTCAGAATGTCCTCAAAATTGATTATAATATTTTCTTAGAGAACGCTATAAAAATCATTTTTTAAAGAAATATAATATTTTAAGAATAAAATGTATTCATTAAATATTGATTTCTTATATCCTTAAAATTTATTTATATGTATATATTTATTAGTTTATTTATGTATATCTTAATAATCATTTTATCCTATTCATACCCTCCAATTTTAATACTAGGTTATAATGTTCCTATTCTAAAAATAATATTTCATGATTCATTTCTGCTCCGGGTTGCATATTGTATTAGCTATTGAACATAGAAATCATTTTAAAAATCTCAGGGTTTTATATTCTCCCCTACCACATTTAATAAATATTTTCCTCATAATTTTAGCTTTTTTGCAGTAAACCTAGGTTGGTCATCTAAAAATACCTTTTCTAAAGTCCCACATCATCAGAAGGGACAATAAAAAAACATTGATATCAGAGAAAGGGAAGTATGTAGTTCATCCAGAATACCATAAAAATTTTTTATTCAGTTATAAAAAATTATTGGTAAATGAAAATTTAGACATGGAAGAAAAAAAATCATCTCAAATAATTACTAGGAATGACAGAGGTCATTAATCCCAAGAATGTGTACGATCATGATAATGTTAACGACAACAAAACCATAAACTATATAGATGTGAATAAGAACCTAAAATCAATATAAATTTAAGTTATAAGAATGAATTATCATTTAAAAATTATTTTCATAATTTTTTTGGGACTCATTATGTATTATATACAGAAAACAACAATATATCATAACGTGATTAGAAAAATTTCATCATTTACATATTTTTGATCAATCTCATCCTTTTTTCATACAAGAAACAATGAATATACATGATTATTTTTTTTATTCATGAAGAAGTAAAAATTTACTTTTAAGATATTGTAAAATCCATAAAATATTGAAAATTATTTCAATATATATCTAAATATTTTAAAAAATATTGATAACACATATTAAAAAATATAATATTATAATCTCTAAATCATCAATCATAACACCTAATGTTAAACCTAACACATTTTAAATATATTTATCCTTAATCCCCTCAAAAATACATATGAACATATTGAATATTTCAAAATATAGAAATAAGGTTAATAAATTTAAAAAAACAAGATAACAGTAATCCCCCGAACATTATAAATTAACTTTTAATGACACATAACATGTTTTTTAGTTCCAAGATCTCCAAAAAATATCCATAAAAAGAGAAATACAAATTTTTTTACTAATTTCACATACCATAAGGAAAATCACATATTTTCATATATATTCCATGAATCCTAAAATGCACTAAAATCCCATATAAATTACTTTATCAAAAAATTACTAAAAAATTTTAATAACATAAATATTATCTGATATAATTCATCAATGTAAATCATATATTTATCTAAACTAAAAATTATTACATCAACATCAAGCACATATTAACTGTTACTCTTCACCTTAATAATGTATTTTCCCTAACATATGTCCTTACCTTTAAATAAAATTTCTAGACCATCAATACAATTTAAGAAATTCTATCAAAAAAATATAACTATTTCCTAAAAATCATTAGATGTTTCATGATTAATATAACTAAAATATAGTTTATGTAACACTTCTATAACATAAATTTTTTATTGTACTACAAAAACAATTCAATACAGCCACTTCAATAATTTTCATGGAATATGGGTAACATCCTAGGTAATTATTGAATAAGACCATTTCATATTTATTAATATTTATTAATTAGATATTTATTTTACTTTAAATGGGTAACTTTTTCTAATAGAATATCTGAAATGAAACTATGTGTTTCTTAGAAATCATATGTTTTGAATAGGACTGAGTTATACCAAAAATAATAATACTATATTATAATTATTATTTTAAGTTGTAGTTATCAAGAAGTCATTAGAATGGATGGAATTAACTGTATTAAAATAATTATGAAATAGGGTATTCCCATGTTTATATAATGATTAATTGGGTATTAAATAATTAGGAAATTACATAAGACACCCTTTTATATAATGGATGTGTTTTTCTAAAAAAAATATTTAAATGAAAATAAGTGATCTTATAAAAAAATCTATCTTTATGGATTTTATTAATGAAATATATATATGTAATATATTCAATTTAATAATTAAAATTAATCATATATGTTTTCTAGACTAGATATAAGAACAAATTCATTCTTTTCAAAAAATAAATATTTTTTTAAAATGTACTTTTCCCGCCATTTGATGGTGAAACATTTTTAAATATAGTTTTTTTATCTTTTATATTATATATTTGAATGAAAAATATTAATTAGAATTTTTACATAAACATTCAACTTTGTTATATTTTTGGTATTATTCTGATAAAAATATTATTTAATGAATAGTTAAAAAATATTGTCTTTTAATTCAAAACTAACATTTCTTCTAATTTAATTATATTTAAAGATTATTATTTTACATGGTTTTAAGGTATAATTAGATGAGGTTTTTATAATTTAATAAAATATGGTCTATTGGATGCAATTTCACATTTAAATTGGATTTAAACACAAGTTAATCTTTTAATGGTTTTTACATTAAAAAATCCATTTCCTAAATCTATCAACATGATTGACTTTAAATTAATTTTAGTCACTTATGTGAATTGTATTTTCAAAAAATAAAATACATGGTTGTAATATTTATAAAAATTATGATCTAATAGAATCAAATTAATGTTTGGTGAATAATAACATTATTATTTTATTTACCACTATTATAGGGTAAATCAAGTAAATAAGGGTTAAAATAATATCATAATATAAAAAAATACCCTAACACTTGTACTAAACTTATTTGAAGAGTTATGATCATCTAGTAAAATACATGGGCCAAAAATTTTACCCTTGGAAGCCACTTTGTGTGATTAAGACATTTACAACATTTAATTTAAGGCAAAGAAAAAAATATAATATACATGTCTCTTAATACTAAAACAAGTCTTATTAATAAAATAATTTTTATATGGAGATATATATAAGTGATATTATAGAAAATAAATATTCTTTACAGATTTAAAAATATTATCTACATAATGGTACATTATTATTAATTTTTAAACATTAAATAATAAAATTTAATTAATAACGAATGATTATGAAATAATTGATTTATTATTTAATGAATAAATTAAATTATATTAAAAACATTAAAATAAATATAATTTTACATAATTTATACCATTCATGAAATTTATTGGAAACTATGAAATGTTATAAGTCTATTAAATGGTTTTTTCAAAGATATTTTTCGGTTTTAATTTTATCAAAATTCATTGAAAGTAATAGTGTAAAAATTGACATAATTGATAATTTTAAAAAATATTTATTTATCAAATAATTTAGAAATAATAATAAAAATTATAAATTAAAAAGTGGATATTATAATGTATATATTTTAATTAAGTGTCCCATTATTGGAATTTTACCACAAATAAGTAAAATTTTTAGCCTCTTAATATTTAAAATGTTGTTACCACAATTAAAATTAAAGGAGACAATTTAAGTGTAAACAGAAAAGAGAAGGCTAAAAATAAAAAAAAATATTGATAAATATTATTTAAATAAAGAATTTAAATCTATGCTCATCTTATATTCTATATATTTAATGTTGTAGTCCTTTGATGTATGAAATTAAATTAAATTAATTTTATATTTTAATATTTTCCAAAGGTGTCCCTCGTTTCCCCTATAAAAAGGTACCCACTCTACTATAATAATTACATTTCATGCACCACTGTTTTCTTCCAAGATCTTCCAAAACGCCTTACTATAATCCCTCTCCACTTTATTGGGGCCTTATTTTTGTTAGAACACATTACTTATATGTGTTAAGGTGATCTTCAAAAGCAATCAACTGAACAAGTGGTATTGTTTTTTAAGTGTTTTTGTTTTATTTATTCGTACTCTTCCATTAAAAATTATTCTTCTAAGATTAAATAATAAATCAGGTATCCTTAATATATTTATATGTTATTACATTAATATCATCACATAAATCCATCTCTAATTTCATCAAATGGGAAATGAACATTTCTTTCATGTGTACGGCGGACTACCGCCCCGTGAACCAATATAGTTCATTTTTCATTACCATTTATCAAGACTAGTTGTAATGATGGAATAAATGATTATATATTATATTCATGAAATATTTATAATTTTAAAATAATAATATTTCAATTATTTTCTTACCTTCTGTGCATATAAAAATGAAAACATCGTTCGTGCGTATGTGTGAACTATCACCTCCACCAAGTGATGTGAATAATTTTTATTAAACACCTCAATTGTATGATTTATATTATTATATTTAAATGATTATTATTATTTTAATAATATTATTATCATTCTATAATTTTCAAATTATAATTACAATTTTACCATTATGGTCAAGGAAAAAATGAAAAATGATTCTCATGTGTATGTACGACCTACCGTCTCCATGATTATAACATTGTTCATTTTTCATAACCATAATTACTGTTTTGATTAATAAAGTATGTGTACTATGTAAAAGTGATTATTATGTCATGAATACTATTCTGGAGATGACGGTATTATGACCACATGGACTATTGACATCCAGCCAAGTTTATCTTCGTCTCTAGTACTGTATATCGACAAAATGTTCGATATGAACATAAATAATTATATAAGATTTATAAAATGGTAATAAGTGATAAAAAAGAAATAATAAACATGAAAAATGTTCTTAATCAAGTATAATCTAACCTATTTTTTATTTATGAAAATAATTATTGTATGTGATGAGTCAGCCTCAAGGGAAGGGACATGGTCTCAATATACTATCCTTAAGGTATATGTTGATGTTATATAACCCCTAATTTTATAATGTGTATACTCAAATAATTTTATATTTAATTAATTCAAAGGATTTAAAAAATATTTTTTTTATGAATCATTTTACTTTATTTACAAAAATACAAAAAATAATTATTTTTTATTGTATGCAGTGATAATTAATTCTCCACCTCTATAATTGTTATTTGATATATGGATTTCTATATAAGACATAATGTTTTTAAAATGAAAATAAATCCCTTATTCCATTTTTGGGTGTTTAGGTATTAAAAAAGGATTTTAATGTGAAATGAAAATTTCAATATCTTATAATGATTCCATGTTATTCAAAATGAAAATTTATGAGTGAAATGTTGATAATTTAAATATTTTATGGATTATAATTATAAAATGGTACATAAAAATTTTGTAGGTTGATATGTGATAAAGAAAATATGGGTGTTTATGGGATGAAAAATTTATTAGTGGTTCCATGATAAACTAATAGTGGGTGGTCAAGTTTAAACCTCTAATTCATTAGGTATGGAAGTCGGTCATATGTCTAATCAATTTATATGATTTGTATGTGTGAATGTAGACTATATGGTTATTCCATTTATGTAGGATTATATCCCATGATATAATTATAAGTTATATGTTTCTTATATGAGTAATTTTCTAATATATTGATTACAAAAATTTTAATAAACAAGATTATCTTCAGTGATGGGTATTCATTACTTCGTAAATGTGAAAGGTATTATGTTATGATAAAGTATTCATGGTTTAGATTGTTCTCAATTCTAACAACATTCCTTCATAAGTATCACAAACTTTTATTTTTATTCTAATCATAAATTTTATAAATAAATCATAGGATTTGAAGCAGAATAGATTCAATTACAGGATCATAGATAATTTATTATGTTTAATCCTGAAACAATACTGGGTTTATTTTTTAAAATTTTTTGTTTTATATATAAAAATGGATAAAATTTCGACTCTTTAATTTGTAATATTTTTGAATTTATGTAATATTTATGGACTCATTTTCTTAAGTATTAAACCTAGAATGATCCTTAATATGAAATAGAGTCAAATTATTGACATAACCCTTGATTATGTAATGTTTAAGGAAGGGTAATTATAGATGGCATTAGAGAATGGTTTAGAATATTATTTAGGGTAGAGTGATATTTATGCATAGATTACAAGTTATATATAACCACAGTGGATAACATAATAGAATGAGTCACAATTATTTGAGATATGTTGAATGTGTTTGATATGAAATTAATAATTATATCTTATTGTTTATCTTCCTCATAAGAAAATGTTTGATAATTTTATTAATATACTCACACAAACCTTCCTAGGTTTAGCAAATAACTAAATGTAGCATTCACCAAAGTAATAATGGATGTGAGAAAATTGTGGTGGTTCTCCAAATAAGAAACCACATGAAATATTATCTATAATGAAAATAGTTGTTGTAATTATCAATGAACTATTAGTAGTCATGATAAACCTATTGAACCTTTGTGAGTTTTATAATGCATCATATATGAGAGAAATGAATCCCTATGGATGTTCAAGTATTAATCATAAAAGAATGTATATTCAATGAAATATGTGTCCAAGATGTGGATTGAAACATCTAGGAACATGTTTTAATAGGACAAGAAGATATTATAGATGCAGTAATAATTTCCAATTAGCAATATACTTATAAGGAACGAGGAAGAATCCAGTTGACTCCTGTGATGGTAATTATGTTCTTTCTGTGTTATCAATTGCATGTTTTAAATGTGGGGTGGTATGGTCATTATAAAAATCAATATCTTATGAAGATGTTTCATGAATTGGGTTAGTATTACTATATAAATATATGTTTAGTAATATCTAGCACCATTCCAATTGAAGATTATGACACTAAAAATAACCTATAAAAGGTATGGATTATTTCTTATCTTATGTTTTGATATTATTGAATCATAATACTTGATAATATTTTTTTAGGAAATAAGTATTAATTAATAATATGGAAATTCATAGTTAAAGGATCAAAATTAACTTTGAATGATTGAGAACAATACAGATAAAGGATTATAGAGTTTGTAGACTATAGGATGATGAAACTTTTAAAATTACTAATAATCTTTTTATGATGGGATTAAAATGGAACACTTTTTCTTGTATGTGTAACCCTAATGTTTGTTATGATAAAATGTTACTTGATAATTAATTATCTTTACTGGTGTGTACATAATTAAAAAGGTATGTATTACCATCATGGTTTATATGATATGTGATTTAGAAGTAATTATTGGTTAGTTTATTTTGGGTTTCTAAATTAAAGGTATTAGAAAACAATTTATGATAAAACATGTTATGGTTATTTTTTAGGATTTTATCTCATTGTGTGATTATTATAAGATTATATAATTTTATTAAATGGGAACCCACAGGAATGGTGACAACCTATTTTGCCTAACAAGGCTATAGAAATCAAACTCGAAACTGAAGTGCAACATGAGTTTATCACCTACCATTGGATTATGGGAGGTCCTTGGTTAGCATGTAATTTTATTTTTAGTTAAACAAGTAGATGGAATAAGAATTAGTTGATTCATGGAACATATGTTTTATCAAATGGATATCATTAGTACAAAAAAAGAGTTGTGGATTATGTGGTAAAGGATATTTTAGATAAATTTCACAATTTTCATAATATAAATGACTCAGTGAAATAGAATAACATGGGATATTATTTGAGGAGTAATGGTTAATTTTATTCTGGAATAATATATGTATTTATTGTGGACTTCGGGAAATTGAGGTTATTTATGGAAATGATTAACATATCTTCGAGAATAAGTCATTTAGGAAATTATTTTTTGGTATGAGACATTAAGAGTGGATTATGTTATTTGAAGTTAAATATTACAACTTTTCTTGGAAGATTATTTGATTAAAATCCTATCAATTTGTAGGATTTATTCTTGGTTATAATATTTTTGATTAATTTTATGGATTTTTATTTTTTGAATGGTCTGTATTATAATTTGGGTATTACTATTGAATTTTTTACATTAAAAGTAGTAATTCTTCATTTAATGATTATTATATTTTTGGAATTATATTATTTTGTATCCTATGTTTTGGTATGGGTGAATGTTTAAAAAGACATGAATATATAAATAATTTTTTCTGTATTATGTGATTTACTAGATGTTGATTCTAGTGTTTTAGGTGTGAAAACAATTCTACATTTTACACATCATTTGGGGAAAATATGTGTTTATTGTGGAATTTGATTAATGGAAGAAAATCTACTTTCTAAATAAGTATATGTCCTTATGTTCTTATTCCTAGCAATAAAATACTTCCAAAACTCAATGAAAAGAATCATAAATCAAAAACGTTATCTATTTACTTTTTCTTCTATTAAATTAAAGAACATTTAACAAATCACATGATTTTTGTTTTATTAGGTTTATCATTCTCTTGATCATGTTTAATATCACTCTCCATCAGAATATGTAGGTTATTTTTTCATGGACATCAATGTTTTCTAACATGTAATATTTGTATGTGTTATATCAGGTGACCTTTTTTAATTCACTTTATTTCCTTTAATGTTGAAGATTTAATGACCCTTTTCATGATTTCTGATATCAATTAAGTAATTTAGAAAATTGAAACCATAGATAGTGAGCCCAAATATAAAATTATGAGGGATAAATTTCCAAAATGGGGGAAGAATGTAACATACCATGTAATTATTGAATACAAATTTTTCATATTTTTTAATATTTATTTATTATATAGTAATATTAATTTTAAAGGTTTTCTATGATTGATAGTTTTCCCAACACGCAATATTGGGTTTCTCGGAAATCTTAAATTGAAAAGAAGTCCAAGTTAATCCGAAAAATAATAAATTATTAATATTACTATTTAAGTTTGTAGTTATAAAAAACACATTAAAATGGTTAGAATGGACGATATAAATTGAATTGTGAAAATATTGGTCATACGCGTTTATATAAAGATTCATTGTTTATCAAATTAATTTAGAAATTAAATAACAACCAATTGAATATAAAGGATTTGTTTATATGAAAGAAAAATATTTAAATGCAAATTTGTGAGTTTATAATATAATAAAATCTATCATGATGTATTTTTTTAATGAAATATATCTGAAATATATATTTATTAAATTCAATTTAGTTGTATGAATTCATTTTATATGTTACATGATATAAGAAAAATTTCATTTGATGACTCTTCATCCACTTGGTGCCTTCCATCATTAGTTCCCATGTTTCTTATGCGGGAAACCATTCTGAACAGACATAACTTAGATGAAGCAACATGGTAATCCTTAAATTCTATAACATTTCAAATTATCATAGAGTAAAAATAATTTATTTAATTCTTTTAAAATCATCTTAACCCATAAAGTTATATAACCCATCCTCTAATGCCAACTATAAGGACACAACCTTAAAATGTTACTTAATATTGAATTTTAGACATGAAAATATATTATTACCCAATAGTTATCTTTTCAGGTTTAGAGATTTAAAGTATTAAGAAATATTACATAGATAACATACCACATTCTGACAAAAGGATACTACTAAAAATAATATCCAATTTTTTATAAATATATAACATTAAAACATGAAAAATAATTTCCCTGACAAAACTCCATATAAAACATCATGAGATCATTCTTTCTCATACCCATCCTTATATCCTATTAAAAACATTTTAAAAATGTAGTATGAGTATAAAACACAGTAATCGATATAAAAAAGGAAATCTTTTGTCAAGTGATAATATAAAAACAAATAAAACCCATAAACCTAAAAACTAATATGAAACAGAACATAAGGTATTTCCCTAGGACATATTTACCAAATAACTCTTAAAATCACCCTTACACATGGAATAACCATCTGTTCAAATTTCACATCTATGGTTCAAAATGCATTTGAGAGATATAATGGGGCTCAGCCATCATATCTTGTGCTATAATAGGCTATGCCCAACATATCTAGAGCTATAATGGGATCAAAAAAACAAAAATAATGTAAAAGGAACCTATAATGGAAATATAGTATCTTTAAATCAATATTAACCATTCATTACATACCCATACAAAAAAAATTCTTTTGAAATTTGTTAAATACATTTTTAAAAGGACTTTTATAGGAAGGTACCTTAAAATATAAATGGAGTGAGAATTAATAGAATGGAATGGATATTTGTATAAATTTTAAATACATATAGTGAAACATAAAAAAAATCATCACACTAAAAATTTTAATACAACATAATTACAAATGTAGAAACTTAACCCAAATAATTGTAATTGGGATAAGAATTCCCTTACCTTGGGTTCTTCTTACTTAAATTGTGTCTAAAACTCCTGTAAATAAAAAAATATTTCTAATAAATGTGTTGAATATTGGTTAAATAAATTTTATTAATAAATTAATGAAAATTATAAATCTTTACTACACAACATATGATCTTTTTACAACCTTATTCGGCACCATTATTTGAAATATATTATTATTTACATTGATTTGGGTGTGTTCTTTACACGTTTTCAACGATCGGTTCATGATGGATATTCTTGCCAGTTGGAAGTGAAACTCTAGAATTGGAATGAAATAGTTTTTTAATATTTCCAGAACAATAGATTATACCATTTATCATTTTTAATTCTCACATTAGGAAGATTAATAAGTTAAATCATTTTTGATATTTGGTTAAGTTTTTTTGGAAATTCTTTTAATCATAAAGAACTCCTTTTGTTTTATAAATTTATCACATGTGTAAATATTGATTCCAAAATGATATATATGATATAATAAATAAATTATAATATGGTTCAACTATAAAAAAATTTTCATGACTAGACATGAATGATTTAAATCCAATTGAAATCCCATCGTCTGTGATGTTGGTAAATCGACACATCACAGACCATGCTTTAAATCCATGTATAAGTGGGAAATGAGAAGAAGTATAATGGTGAATATTCCATAAACATGATGAAATATAAAATATTTAAGATAATGGATCATTAATAACTCTTTTATTAGTGTAGGTGAGTATATAACAAGAATATAATGGAACTCAAAATAAAAAAGAAAAGATGAGAAATCCCTTAAGAAAATTCGACATCCTCATGAGTGAAACAAAATAAATTCATAAAATAGTTCCATGAGAGAAAAATGGTATCTCATTATTATTATATTCTATGGATTGTATGGGGGACATGGAATGACATAAACCAATATAATCAAATTTAAATTAAAAGATTATATCATAATTAGAGTTCTTGAAAAAAGAAATATCTTTAGATGAAAATTATGTATCATAACGACTATGCAACATAGATATAGAAATCATTAAAAAGAGAGGGGAAATTAGTAACCCATCAAAAAAGGAATAATAATATTGTATAGATGTATAATAAAATGTAATTATTAACATGGTATGAAAACATTAATGTTATACAACATAAAATAAAACATGAATGGAAAAAGAAAGAAGTTTAGTATTCACTTACCTTATTGAGTAACAACTAATACATGAATGATGGTACCTTAGGGTCTATAAGTAACCTTGGGATGATTAATAGGGTGATAAAAATACCATAGCTTCATTGAGAAGGAATTGGTAATTAATGGAATGAAGGAATGTGTTGGTATTTATAAGAAAAGTTATGGAATATTTTATTAATTTCCAAGAGACTCATCATTAGTGGTATTGGAAAAACCAGGGGCTTGACCATGGTATTTTCCCATGGTATTAGCAACTAGGGACTCATTAAATCATAGTTTATTGTACACAACTTGACTAGAATTATTACATCCTTAATGATTTCATTATACACACCAAAACACAAAACTATATTTTTACTATTTATGAAAAATTCAACTATTTCAGAAAAGTCCCACAAATTAATCATAACAATTATTTGACGTTTATAATTCAAAAATGAACTCAATTTTTTGAAAAACAATTCTAAATATTATTAATTTATGTTTTAAGTATAACCATAATTTATTCAAAAATGAAAACTATAAATCTATAACACATTTTTTAACACTCAAAAATTAATCAACATCTCATTTTCTTATAACATTAAGAAAAAATAATAATAATAAAGTTTACAATTCCTTAGGGTCATATTACTATTCATTAGGGTAGTTTACTATTCACTAAACTATCATGTTAGTTCTATTAGACTCCAAATAACTTACCTATCACAATTGTAGATAACTGTTTTCTGAAATTCAGAACATAGAAGTGGAAAAATTATTTTTAGAGGATAGTTATAAATATCTACTTAAAAAATTTCCATTAATTTCAATTTATATTTTTAATTCCATGGAGTGATAACCAAATATGGGCGGTTAAATGATAAACCAAGTATATGTTGTTACATTACGACCTATTGTTCTTTTGGTATAGTGGCCAGCTGTATGGCTATTAAATTTGTAAGAGTGGTATGTGTGAAAGTCGACCGTATAGTTATTCCATTTACATATGATTATGTCCCATGTTACCTATATATGATATATGTTTCTCATATGAGTTTTATAGTAATAATTTGATTAAAAAGATGGTATCAAACAAGCTTATATATAGTGAAGAGTATTTATTAGATGATAAAGGTGAAAAGTGTTTAATTATGATATAGTATTCACGATTTACATGTTTTTGAAAGGCTAACAGTTTTCGTTATTTAGTATTCCATAATGATATTTTTAGTCTCATCCCATGTTTGGAAATGTTTTTCATAGTATTTAAAGGATAATATTGTCTTGGATGAGATAAATAAGGATTTATGATTTTTCATCCTAAAACAGTCCCGTCTTTCTTTTTTAAATGTTTTTGTTTTTTGAAAAATATTGATAACATGTATACTTTTTGGCTTTTAAATATTTTTGTATTGTACCGGATCTGGAAGCCACTAAACTGGTGCTCTTATCAAGGTGGTTACATGACCTTAAGCACGCCTCCCCATGCGTTAAAGTTTGCCGAAAAAAAGTGGGGGTCTCAATAGTCAATTGTGGAGACTATACATTCATTTATCAGAGTAAGACACAAAAAAAGATAAAAAAAAATAGAAGAATAATAATCATTAATTGAAGATCATGCATAAAAACCATTCCACAAAATTGGTTACAACCATGTAAAATAGTAAATATTCCATGTCATGCTAAAACTTCCAAATTGAACAAAACCCAATATGAAGACATACAGAAAATACCCAAAATAGTCCTAACACCATGTCTAGATCATCCTCCATGACCACGCATGCCCACCCAACTGCCTAGTGAGGGCCATTTCCTATCTCCTGATTTGTAAACATGAATTATTCATGGCTACCCAATGGCGGCCTATGCAGGATGTGAGTACAACTCTATAGGCCACCACCAATAGTGTCTAGAAAATATATGGTATAAAAAAATTTGCATGCAAAAGGGAAATGAATAATTAACGTTAATAAAATCATTAAGTTCCCATAGCTATTTTAGGTCCATTTTCAACTTTTTCACCATTTCCATATCTTACCATTTCATCACACTTCCCATTACTTACCATTTCCAATACATTTAACATGGGTTCCTCAAACACAACATTCTACATGGAAACAATGTACACAATCACATGTATATTTAAAAACATATGGTTATCCTATCTTTCTAGGACCAACTTCTTCATGACAACCATATCCCCACCTCCAAGCCCCGGTCCAGGGGAATGAAACCGTTAAGATAATATAGCCTCAATTATTTTCCCTAACCTATGCATTAGGGGTGGAATTTAGAGCTTCTCTCCAACTCAACCTGTGCGCATTGAACCTTAAGTAAATACCCCACCATACCAAGCCATGTGGACATTCAATACATATATGTATCCATTAACCATTTACATAACATTACATCCATTTCCCAAGGAAAACATAAATCATAACGATAACATAAGAGTTAATATCTTGTCGTAAACGATTAACATGTTTACAACATTTCACTTCACATAGCAACATAGCATGATTCCCCATTTATTAAACTTATCTCACTAAGCATTCATTCATTATACTTATCTCACTAGTATTATTTCAATATGCCTAACTCACTAGGATTTTTTATTGGGCTCATAATCTATTTCAATATAGTCTTTAATCATTTCAATGTTATGGCAATGCCACTTAGGTTATTACTAAGAATAGGTTCATCACATAGATTCTACTTCAATACAAGTAAACACATCAACATGTTTATCAAGGCACTACATAAATTCACAACAATATCACTTTCCCTTTACAAATAAGTAATCATGGGAGAGGCTGTACACCCCATGGGTGGCCCTATATTAGTCTCATCACCCCCAACATAACCTATGGGGATCTTGAGGGTTTCCATTTACCTTATTAAAAACCAGTTTACTTAACATTCCATGTCTGATAAAAACATACCAAGAAACCCCAAGATCAAAACCACCCATGCACAAATCCACAAATAAACCATGGGATATAACTTGTATACCCCCTTCCATGATCCCATGTGTGAACACACTATTAATCGAACCCTTATATCCCACATCAACCAACCCTTGAAACATCAACCAAAATCTCACCCAAACAGTATGGTTTTAGAGATTCAGAATGAGAGGATAAGAATATGAAGACCCTAAACTCAAAATAGAAACAACGATGGGATTATCCTTACCTAGATCTTTGATCCACAACCAACAACACCAAAAACTCCATAGAAATGAGGTAGATCGATCCATTATGGTTTTTGAGAGATTTGGTTCATTCCTAAGGTGAAGAGGGGATAAATGGGAGGAAATATTGATTTGGTTATTAAAATCCTGGTGTTAAAATTTTGTAATTTTTTAATGTTTTTTGGCTGCTTGGTTTACCCTCAGTTTTTTTCAAACCATATGTAAACCATGTTGCTACTCTAAAAAAAACCACCTCCTCCACGATTTCCTGGGCTGCTTGCACAGTTAGCACTAACCATTTGCAGATCGGGTGACCTACCCAAATAACCCATTTTTTCACCATTTTCGTGTCCTGAACCCTCATAACACCCCTTATCCTCTTTAAGGACTTGTTAAGAAATCAAGTAACAAAAAACAGCGATACAAACCAATCCTTATATGAAAACATATCTTTCCATGATCTGAGTTATTACAACCTCCCCACTATATAACGACTTATCCTCAATCCATGCCCCCAAGATTTACTTCACTTTCATGGAAAAGATATTGGGCCACTAATCCCACATATCTGACTCCCATCCCCATGTTTCTTCAAAAAAATTCCCATACTTCCATTGTACTCGCAGTAATGGCATAACCATGCCCATCAAGACATTCTCACTATGATCCACGACACGAAACAAATGATCCTCAAAGGACACATCAAAATCCAAATAAAAATCAACAACATATAAAACATGAGATGGTTCTGGGTTATATTTATGAAGTTTTGAAACATGAAACACATCACATATCCCACTATACAACTTTGGAAGAGAAATTCAGTATGCCACCAGCCTGATTCTCTCCACAATCTCAAACGACCCCACACACCTGGGTGCTAACTTTCCGTACTTCTGAATCTGTCGGTGACCCAACAATAGTGACACCATAGGGAAAACACTATCACACACCTCAAACTCAAGAGTTTTATGCCTCTGATTCGCATATGACTTCTTCTTACTCTAATTCATTGTCATCTGCTTCCGAATCGACTCAACTTTCTTTGATGTCTCCTGCACAAGTCGCGGTTCCAATAGTTCTGATTCACGAGCCTCCAACCAACACATTAGAGACCTACACAGCCTCCCATAGGGAGCCACTAATGGTTCCATCTAAACCATAGCCTCAAAACTATTGTTATAGAAAAATTCAACAAGTGATAGGTGATTCTCTCTAGAACCACCAAAATCCAACACACTAGCACTCAACATATCTTCTAACACATGGATTGTACACTCTGACTTCCCATCCGTATGTGGGTGGAATGTAGTACTCAAAGGCAATTGTGTACCCAATTCCTTCTGCAACCCTTTCTAGAAGTGCTGTGTGAAATGATGATCATGATATTAAACTACAGTCTATGATACACCATGAAAACATAATATTTATTGAATGTAAAACTCATCAAACTATTAATTTTTTTTTCATAGGAATCGGTATGAAATGAACCACTTTTGTTAGTTTTTCCACAAACACCTAGATTAAATCATTCTTTAGTGGCATCCTCAGAGGACCCACCAAAAAATACATCATCACATAATCCAATTTACATTCTATAATGTGGAATGGATGCAGAAGACCACCTAGGGGTTGATACTCAGCTTTCACCTGTGGACACATAACACACTCTTCCATGAAGCCCACAACATCATTTTCCATCCCTGGGCACCAAAACTACCTATGGAGATCAGTACACATATTGGTCAAACCCGGATACACTGCCCATTTTGATGAATGGAACTCACACTTCAATACTTCCAACATGCATACTGGCACAACCACATAACCATGAACACAAACAACCTTGTCTACACTAATGGACCAACCAAAAGGTGGCTCCCTACCTTTCGGTCATTCCTTCAAGGACAAATATTCATGATCATCGAGCTATATTTCTCTAACTCGACACAGAATCATCAACTCAACTTCCATGGAAGAGAGAGTGGCCATAATGTTTTCATCCCACACCTCTAGGTACATCTCTGCAAACGAAACCATCACCTTCCACTCAATGATGGATTCCTAAACCACCTGGTTCTGAGAATTCCTTCTCAATGCATCAGTAACATCGTTCCCCATCCTTGATGAATATACCATCACAATGTTGAAATACTATAGATAATAAACCCATATTCACTAGAGAAGATTCAAATAAAATTTTTAAAAGATATACTTTAGACTCTTGTTATCGGTATACACCGTGAAACATTCCCCTAACAAGTAGTTCCTCCAGTATATTTGTGCATACACTACTGCATCCAACTCAAGGATGTGAGTGGGTTAATTCGGCACATGGGGTCTCAATTTCCTTAACCCATAGGCCACAACCCGCTCATATTTCATCCACACAACCCCATTATTGATACCAAACAGATCACCAAATAGGACATACTTCTTTTATTTCCTTGGTAAATTCAATATTAGTGTGTTCGTCAATTTATTTTCATCACTTTAAAGGAATTATCACAAGCATCAGACCACTCAGACCCAGTTCCCTTCATTGTCAAGCCTGACAGTGGTGCTATGAAGAAAAGGAAATACAGATGAATCTCTGGTAATACCCAACCAAACCAGGACAACTATGAACATCTTAAACACTCTTGGGTAGCTCCCAATACACGAAAACCAGCAATTTCTCTCGATCCACCAACACATTTGACATCTTGGTGTAACACTGATTCCCTATTAGTGTACTCAGAACAATTTCAAGTTTTTGGGCATGATAGTCATCTGTTTTTGAGTTAACCAAGATTTCGTCTACAAATACAGCCACAAACAGATCGAGATAAGGATGAATGATTCAGTTCATAAAAGCCATGAACACCACCGGTGTATTTGTCAAGCCAAAAGGAAACACAACAAACTCAAACAACATGTACTGGCTTATGAATGTAGTAAGTGGTACGTCAAATAGCCTCACCCTCAACTGGTGACAACTAGATCTCAGATCAATCATAGAAAAAACTGATTCAACCATCAACTGCTCATACATGGAATCAATTAAAAGAATAGGGTTCTGATTTTTCATTGTAATCTCATTTAACTACCTATAATCAACACACAACATTTAAAACCCATCAGCCTTCTTTGAAAAAATCATATGAGATCCCCAAGGAGACGTACTAGGATGTATAAAACCCTTACTCTCCAACTCCCCAAGATAAACCTTAAACTCCCCATGTTCCACCGATGCCATTCGGTACAGCAGAATTAAAACTGGATTTTCTCACACTAGAAACACAATCATGAACTCAACGTCCCTCTCTGGTTGAAACCCTGAGAAATCCTCAAAAAATAGATCCTGAAACTGGACCACTACTAAAGGTAAGACTAATTTTTCCCCTTACTCATCATCATGCACACGACATGTTACTTGATCCATAATATTACACAACAGCTATCAAACCGGCCCCGGACGACCTACTCGAACATCCCGCTCTCTGAGATGGACATAATCGTTACCATCAAGTGACCTGAATGATACCCTATGACGATAATAGTATATGTTAACTCAATACAATAAAAACATTTCCATACCCAAAATCATGTGAAATCCCGGTATTTCAAGGGATGAAAGTCATAATGGAAATGATACTCAACCACTTCAAGAGAACATCCCTTAAAATACCTGATATCTTTATTTTCCACCCCCCCCAATGGTGTGTCATTTGACATCACCCCATCAACACTTTCTATAGGAAAAACAAACAAGACAACAAGCTGGGTAGAAATAAAATAGTTTGTGGAACCAATGTCAATCAACTCAAAAGAAAGTATTGAAACTACAATGAGAGTACATCAAAAAGTCGATGGTTCTGCCTCGCCATGACTAGTTGTTGACTAAACTGCTTAAAGCTAACCTGCCCCTCTACACTAGGCTCTAACCTGTGTACCCTGCACTGCACTTCCTTGCTGAAGTGGGTGATCTAAATTAGGAGTTCTACATCCTTCGCCCCAACCATTAGTTCCTATGGAGATAAAACCGCTTGCCTGATATGGAGTAACTTATCCCTTGTCTCCATGTGGTGTTCGCCTAACACCAACATCCATGCTCACCTACAGAGGGTTCCTGCAGAACCTATGCATGTTTCCCAATCATCTGCGTGAATAGAAATAAATTAGAGATTGAGAACATTGTCCTTACATTTTCCCCAGAATTCCACAATGATACTAGAACACCTGATCACCACCCTAAGAGGTTGACCTTCTCTTCAGACAACCTTGCACACTTCTATCATGCTAAAAAATTCCAAAACGATGCTTTCTCCCCTCAGAAGCCACACCGCTGGTCATCCCAGATGGCATGACAGACACAATACCTTAAGTTCACTTCAGGTTCCCTTCTGAGAAAAACTCTTGATCTACTTCATTTTTAAACCTCTTCAAGTGAATGATATTCACCTGAGACCTGATCTCGTGTCTCATCCCTTCCTAGAATAGCCTCATCACTACTATCTTATCCCCTACCATTTTTGGAACAAAGCATCGTAGGTCAGTGATGTGGCCAGAAATCTCCATCACTTACATCGATCCCTAGGTCAGGCTCATGAACTCTTCATCCTGATCTTGCTTCAATTTCTCAGGGTAAAAATTCTCCAAAAACTGTTCATGGAATTTTATGCACAATATCCCCTCAGCCTACTCTATCTGAGTGGGGATGTCCAACAAACGCTTTTCATGGACCTGCGACATATAAGCTGCAAATTTGAATCAATTCCCTACATGTGTATTTAGATGATAAAGTATCATATGAATAGACACTATCTAAAACACTACTGTCTCTAGTCCACCATCTCCAGTAATGTTCCGAGGGTGCTATCGCTGAAGCTCTCTAGTCATCTCAAACATACTCAGTACATCCAACCATGGATCCTGATCCATCATTTGCATAAAATGATCCAAATTCTATCTTAACAAACCTTATCTGCTTTCTTATATCACCAAATTCCCTTGCTCCTCTACTAGAGGAATTTTCTTAGCAACATCCCCTTGTTTCCAAACTGCCTCTCGATGTTGTGGTGGAATTTATCTATATTTTCAAACACATGTTTTAGAACACATACCATATAAATTTCACAACTTCATAACAAGAAGGATCTTCACCAACCCCAACAACCAATCATACATACACCATGCCAACAAACCTGAAAATTCTAAAAACATCACACCGACCATCCCTACTATGGGCCACAGTCCACATGGGGTAAACAAAAATACATCGGTACATGGATCACACAATATGTTACAAACAAAATTTTTAATTCATTACAAAAAGTTAATGACACATATTTCATTAATTATTACTTATCATTCTTTTATATTTACCAATATGCATTGTTTCATTTAAAAACATTTCCATTTTTAATTACCAAGATGCAAGGTGAATTCTATTTATCAAGCCCCACACACCAAACCCATGGGTTTCTATCATGATGCATGTCACCTATCTCTAGGTGCCTACAATGATGCAAGAATTCACAACCACATTCCATAGAGGCCAGGAGCCAAATATTATAAAACCATAACATCACACAACATCTGCATCACCCAATGGTGAAATATCATCAACTGTAATGTCGCACAATCATGAACAACCATTCCCACATTAGGTGACGTGGGTCTTCTAGCATTCATGGGTTAGATATTCCATAAAACATTCTCATTACGAAGGCCATAAACATCCTTACTCCCATCTACAAACCCAAATAAAATGATTCCATAGAAGGAGATTAAAGACCCCTTCAAATACCACTTTGTAATGTCCATGGCCCAGAATCCACTATACTGGTGCTGCATGATGGGTGGTTACATGACCTTATGAATTCTAGACCATATGTCAATTGTTTCTGACTCGCAACGGGGGTTTGAATATGAAATTAGGGAGACTATACCGCATTTTATCAGAGTATGATACAATGGAACATAAAAAAATTGTGGAATAATAATCAATAATAAAAGAGCATGCTAAATAACCATTCCCCAAAAAGGGTATAACCATGTCCAACAGTAAATATGACATGTCATGATAAAAGTGAAAAAGTGAAGAAAACTCAAAATGAAGAAAAAATAAAAAATCCCCAAAATGTTCCTGACACAATGTATGGATCCTCCTCCACGAACACCTATGCCAACCCAACTGCCTTGCAACATCTGTTTCCCTTCTATTGACTTGCAATCAAGAAGTCTTATTAGGAACTCAACGGCGGCCCGAGCAGTGTGTGAATACAACTCAGTAGGATACCCCCAATGGTGTACAAAAAATATATGGTATAAAAAATTAAGGATGAAAAAATGAAATTAATAATGAAATACAAGGAACGCATTTAGTTCCCATAGAAAATTTAGGTACATTTCCAACATTTAACACTATTTCCATAACTTAACATTTCAACAGACTTCGAATTACTTACCATTTCCCACACATTTAACATGGGTTCATCAAACACAACAATGTCCATGGGCTCAAAGTACACAATCACATGAATGATGAAAAACACACTGATTTCCTTTATCACTAGGAACAAATTCCTCATTACAACCATATCCTCACCCTGAATCCTTAGTCCAGGTGGATGCACCGTTAGGGGAATAGAGCCTTAGTCATTTTCCCTAACCTGTGCATTTGGGGTAATGTATAGAGCCTCATTCTGACTCAAACCATGGGTATAGAACCTCACATCAATACCCCAATCTACCAAGCCATGTGCACATACGATACAAATATGTATCCATTGACCATTCACCTAAAATCACAACCATTTCCCAAGGTAAACATAAATCATAATGATAACATAAGAGTTAATACCGCTAAATAACCCATTAACACAATTACCACATTTTACATCATTTAGAAATTTAGCCTGATTCCCCTTTCAGTATAATTATCTCACTAAGCATTCATTCATGGTGTCTATCTCACTATGCTTCATTCATAATGCCTAAATCACTAGGATTCATTACAAGGATCATAATCAATTTCATTATGGTCTTTAATCATATCCTTGTTAACCCAATATCACTTAGGTTATTACTAATCCTAGGGGCATCAACATTCTTATACGTGAATACAACTGAAAAAATATACATGTTAATCAAGTCTCTACAAAACAAAACAACAATATCACTGATTGTTTACAAATCCCTATGTCCAGGAGAGTCGGAACACCCCATGGGTGGCCCCAGATTAGTATCATCACCCTTGACATATCTTATGATGATCATGATGTTTTCCATATACCCTCTTAAAAACTATTTTACCTAAACATTCCATGGGTGATCAAAACATACCAAGTGATACCCAAGATCAAAACTACACACGCACAAATCCACAATGAAACCATGTGTTATAACTTATAGACCGCCTACCTCAATTCTGCGGGTGAACACACTCTTAATCGAGCCCTTTGATCCCACTTCAACCTACCCTTGAAGCAAAATCTTAGATCTCACCCTAAGTGGAGGGTTTTAGAGCTTTAGAAATAATGGATAACAATATTCAAACTCTTAAGTAAAAAGAGAAACAAGGATGGGATTAGCCTTACTCGTATCTTCAATTTGTAACCAACGACTCAAAAAACACCATAGAAACTATGGAGATCAATCCCTTAGATCTCTTAGGATATTTGGTTCATTCATATGGTGATGAGGGGATAAATGGGATGAAATCCTTAGTTGGGTATTAAAATCCCAAAGTGGCCAAATTGTAATTTTTTAAAAGATTATGGTTCGCATAGTTTACTCGTACAGTTATCCAAACCATTCACAAACCGGGCGTAGGCCACTTTATATAAACCCACCTCCTGCATAGTTTAATTTTTTCTGCACAGTTAGCACTAAATCTGCGCAAATTGTACGACCTACCCAGATAACCCCATTTTCTCCATTTTCATGTCCCGAACCATCAGAACGCCCCAAGCCTCCTAATGGACATAGTAAGAACTTAATGAACCAAAAAAGGGATTCAAACTAAAACATAAACGAGAACATACCTTTCCAAGAAAATGGATCATATAATTTTAGATTTATTGTAGTATTTATGGCTTAATTATCTAAAGCTCGAATCATACAAATATACTAAATTAAAAATAAAGATAAATTATTGACATAACTCAAAATTAAGTAATGTATAAGACTGGGTACTTACAGTAGGTCCTTCTTTGGTCTATTAGTCAACCTAAAGATGAGGTAATTGGATCAAATAATTCATTCGTTCACCTCAAATAATATATCAAACTATGTGGAAATAAATTTATTTATGTGCTTTATTTACAAATCGAAAAAATCTTCCCATTCAATTGATATATTCCCTATGGTGTCCCTTTACAAATTTATGACGAGAAGAAAATTTATTACTCTTTCCTATATGGTATCCACTATATGACCTCTCAATAAACTCAATCATTACTTTATTTAGTGAGTTTTATAGAAAGTTTTGTTTCATGTTGTTAATAATATATAACGATAAGTTATTAGGAATAATCATGATATATTTCTCAATAATAACCATCCAATATTCTTTCCCATTATCACTAAATTTTCAATAGTATTCCATGTTAGAATCATTCCTCATGGTACCATCAATTTACTAGAACCCAATATCACAACATGAGAAATAATAATAATATTTGGAAACCACATGACCATTTTTTGATGTATAAATCATTACATAGTACTTTAAATATATGACAACTTAGGATTTTCCAAGGTCTTTTTTTATCATTATCTATTCAAATCAATAATAATTATTCATTAAGAAAATTTGAATTCACCTCATCATATCCCATATAAGTGTCAAAACAAATGCGTGGTAATAGAATACTCTCTATGCACAAGAATGCCAGTCAATATAAAATCAATGATCTCTGTTCTTGGTTATTAGCCCTATATTCAACTATACTAATACTACTCCAACATGTAGTATCCAAAAAGGATATAAATATCTAAAAATCAAAATCCTTCTTAAAGAAAAACATATGATGTTCTCTTATACATATAAGTGTTCGAAAGGTTCTCATTAATATTTTCTCATTATTAACTTCAATTTATAAATAAAACTTCCTCGGATACCAACAATAAGAACCTATTTTTTCATATATAGATATCATATCTAAATATATTAATATTCAATACATAACATAAAAATCATTTCCATAATCATATAGGTATATTTACATTATATAAATGTAATAATAAGAATCCTTTTCATAAGCTACGTACTTCATACCCAATAATTTATTCATAGTTGGAAACATTATTAAAAATGTCATACATAATAACATCGGTCAAATCCTATAGAAATTGAAACAAGAAAATGATCTTTATAAAATACTCAATATGGGTAAAGCAGGGAGATATATAGGACCACTTAAACAAAACAATAGAATAAGGGTATTCTAACTTGATTTTAAAATTAGAAAATGATACCATTTGAATCACAGATCATATTTATGAGTTAATGAATAACATACTCAATTACATAAGTCATGATTCATAAATAAATCGATGATCATAAACCATAAAAGCATAACATTTACACAAGTCATAAATTTGTGGCATACAAATAAGTATAAAAAATGGTTACCATTATTAGAAGGGATTATTTGTTTGACTATAATAGTTAAATGGGTTCACTCCCCAAACCATCATATTAGTCATTGATAACTCCCAATACTATCATAGAGGATATAGTCTCTTACTAAACAGGGTTCACCTTGCATTCTATTAATTTTTATATCATCTGATATATTTCATTAACAAATGCATTAGGGGGAATTATAATTCTTATCCAACCCATCACATTATGAAAATTATATAGATATGTTCCAAAAGATTCTAAACAATTCGTCATATTATAAACACTAAAAAGGAAGTAGGTTTCATAAAAAAATTATAATGGTATAACCCCTAGAAATGAAATTGGATTCATAATCATTAAATCAGTTCACCATAACAAAAGACTTGGAAACTTTAATAGGGTTTCATGATAAAAATTATAACATAATCATAAACCATATAGAGAATTAATAAAAAAATTATCATTATATCACATCCCTTCTAAATTTTAGGAACCATTAAAGGGTATCATCTTAGAATGAAATTTATTTTAAAATATCTATTGTAATATGTCATGTGGAATGAAACATTATCCAATTTATTTCAATTATTTAAATATAAAAATTTAGGAAATATTAAATAAAAAAATTTCATTGAAATGATCAATGGAAATATGAAATTGAATCTTCATATAATTAATCTTTCATGGTTGAAAAAAATAATGTCCGTGGTATATAAGTAAAAATAATACATTCCTTTAAAATATTTATAATAAGACAAAATGTAAATTAAGAAGAAGATTAATTTTCAAAAATATATTTTTAAAAATAAATCTTGTTTAATAATTAAATTAAAATAAGATAAATATTACTAAAATTATTGAATGCCTTTTTATAAAACATGGAAATGGAAAAAATGGATTTTTGACTTGAGAGAGAAATAAGGTTGATTTTTCTTAAAAACATTATTATGGTCTCATTAGTTTTTATATATAGGAAAATAAAAGAAAAATAGGTATTATATGTCAATGAACTAGGGATAATAAAACTCATGAGATTCAAGATAGTTGTATCACACTATATCATGACGGAAAGCATAATCAAAATAAACATGATAAATGATGATATTGAAACATAAATCACATTCCACTATATAAAATCAGTAATAATATGACCCACTAAATAAATAATCATAGATGAATATTAAAATCCTAAAAATTTTCATAAAAAAAATAATGAAATATGTTCATGAGATTTACATTCAATTAATAAAATAAACTAGTAATGAATATGGAATGTGTCTCATAGAAATTAATGTTAGATGAAAATTCCTTACATCAGGTTCGATTTAATTCATATGTTTTTTATCCTAAATTATAATGAATATATATTTATTATAAATATATTAATAAATAAAGATTATATATATCAGAGCATAAAATATTTAACTACAAACTTTTAACACCTTTTTTTGATAATTCTTTATTAAAATCACTATTCTAGATGTTAACTCCTTCATTATTCATATATGTTCTGGTTTAGTAGTTTTAGTCATTATACTTTAAACATGGTAAAATAATTATAAGAATTTTAGTAAGGATAAAAATATCATATATATTAATTATATATATATATATTCATCCATAAAAGTTATAGATAAAAAATGAGTTACACTTTTGATGGAGATGGTAGGTCTTACGTACACATGAACGTTGTTTTCATTTTTGATGGATGGAATGATATATATTTAAATTATACTTATCATTTATATAATTATTATGTTATTATATACATCATATAATATTATTAAAAATCCATCATTATTATAATTCATGTAAAATATAATTGAAAATTGATTCGCATCTCTTCATGGACACGGTAGTCAACACGTTCACATGAGTGGCATTGTCGTTTTACAAAAGATTGGAAGGTTATAAAAATGATGTTATAATATAATTAAAAATTTATAATTATTTAATATATATATATATATATATATAATATCAACACACACATTAAATCCATCATTATATCCATCCATGAGAGCTTTTGATGGAAAATGAATTACTTTGTTTAATGTGGTGAAAGTCCATTACACGAACAATTCATGGTTTCAAGTACTAATTGATGGAAGAGGATATTGATGTCAGATATTTCATTAAAATAATAATATATAAAATATATAATATTTTCTTTGTATTTTATCATTATAATTGAATAATATTTCAAGGATGTGGAAGAATAAACTACAATAGAACCCTTAGTTAAGAATGAAATCTCTTATTCAAAAAACATCTTTATTTTTTTCCACAAATGAATTCCTAGGAAGGATTTAAAATGAAAAAAATGCTTGCAGGACATGATAAGGTATGTTAGGAATGTATTTGGGTTGGTATTAACCAAAATAATTCTTTGTAATGTGTGAATATAAAGGGATATGAGGTTACATTTTATATGTTATATGGAGTGGTATTTTTTAAAATACCAAAAATTATTAAATAATGGGAAGTCACTCTCAATACAAGTTCCTATAAAATTTATAAATGATGTATTATATGGATGCTAATGTTTAAATACACCAACACCACTAATAAAGAATTTTTTTTAAAAAATAGTCTCTTTACCGATATGTTTGCTCACTTTTACCATTTAAAATTTCACTATGGTAACTAGTTTTCACACAAAGATAATTTATCAATTCAGTATAAAAATAAAATGATAATTATTAAATTATTTGGACCCACTAATTTTAAAAAATAAATCTAATTTATAAAATAAGAAAACTGTGTGTGTGTGTGTGTGGACCCATCCCCAGGGGCCCATGCTGTGACTACCCCAATCCCTCCTTCTATAGGCCAGGTGCTGGAAACTAGAACCAAAGGCGTAATTCCCTAAATCTAGGAAGGCATTGCCTATATAAGTGTAAACACACACAACAGAAGACACATATGGTTACAAAACACTAACTAAAACTGTATAACAAGAGAGTGCTAAAAATTAAAGGGGCCAGAAATACAAGCCCAACTATAAAGTACAAGTACTACTTAAAAGAGTAAAACAGCTGAAAGGTGAGAAGAAGCTCTTGGATCATCCACCATGGATCCTACCTAAATGGTAGGTTCAGATGGCCTCCTCAACACTCCACATCTTTTGGTCTCCTCCTTGTACCCACACGCCATATGGTCCACATCCGAGTACCATCCAATCCTGGTACGCTTAGCCTCAGTCAGTGATGTTTGTCGTCTCCAACCAACACAACGAGGTGCAGGCATAGCCCATGCAGGGGTGAGTATAACGATACTAATTAGGGACCCTAAGACCCTCAATTTATGACAAAATCAAACAAGGATGAATGAACAAATATGAAATAAACGGATAACCCAACTTAGGTACACGCCCATACATATACCTAATTTATCAAGTAATCCATCTCAATCATGAGGAAAACACAAAAATTACTGACTTAGCTCAAACAATGATTTTATTCTGGGGGTAGTATCATTTAACATCCCCAGTCACACTGTTGAAACCTCGACTACTAGAGAACTCTTCCTCTATCGAGTATAGTGGGCCTTCCACGTCACCAAGGAGCTTCCCACTAACCATTGACTGTTGATGAACTCCTCCTATCGAGTATCGTGGTTCTGCTACATCACAAAGGCACTTTGACTCCTATCCTGCTAAGGTAATCCTCTTATCGAGTACCGTGGGTCTGCCATGACAATAAGGTGCTCCCTACTATTGGTTTTCCATGACACCAAGGCGCTCCCCACTAGGCTAATCGAGTCGCTCAGAGTCGAATCTGCCAATAGTCATCAGGTCTCATCCAGCAAGTTGGCCTCCACACTATGCTCACTTGTCTCTTAGAGGATCCACTCCTTGAGTAATAGTTTGACACTCCAACTATCACAATGTCCATTATAGAAGAATCTTAAAGGTCTTCCACGTTATATGGGTCTCAACGCAGTAGATGACGCGTCAATCGGATGCTTGGCCTGTGAGTTATTAGACATTTAGTCATGGGAGGCCCGGTTGGATTCGTGCACGATCCAACCTGACCATATCTCAACTTTACCCCGAACATCAGTGGGGTATACTCAAAGAGACCATCGCGCTCGAAGAATACCAGCACTGCTGACGGTTCGTCAAATTGTAGCATGGTGCAAAAGATATATCCAAATAAACAAAGGGTTGGTAGTGGGCCTGGGTCATGTCCGACCCAGTTGGACTGACCTAGTCTGGGTCGACCTCGTCAGAGCTGTTGGGTCTAGCCTGACCAATTGGGTGGGCTAGCCTATTAGGTTCGGCCCGGCCCGCTAGGCCCCATCCAGCCGGTTGTGTCAGCGGTTCGGCCCGGGCTAGGAGCTGCTTCGGCCCGGAGCGCCGCGAGGGATGTGGATCATGCGGCACAGGGAATGCAGGGCACACAGGGTGCGCGGGCGAGCGGGGTTCGGCTGAGCACACTGGAGGCGGCTGGCAGGCAGCCAGGGAGGGCACCCGGCGGACCCACAGGCTTCCGGGTAGGCCGGTAGGTAGGCCGACGGGCGGCCGGGCAGGGCGCGTCCACGCCCGCTTGCAGCATGGCAGGGTTCCAGGCGGGCCGATGGGCAGCTGGGCATGCTGGTAGGTAGACGGATGGTGGCCGGGTAGGGCGCAGCCAGGCCAACAGGGGGCCGAGCAGGGCACTGGGCAGGCCGGCATGCGGCCGAGTAGGCCGGAAAGGCATGGGCCTGCATGGGGCCGTGGCTCAGATCTACGAGCAGCGCGGCCGGGGAAAGTTCAACTAGTGAAGGTGCGAGACGCCGCAGGGGTGGTACAAATCACTGAGGTCACGGGTAGCACGACCATTGTCTTCGCCACCTTCGTTTCCTTGTTGCTTCATCACCATCCGAAGAATAACACACAAGAGATCGACAGGGGGAGTCAGGCCATGTTAGTTTGGCCCGCACCATCCATGATTAGGGTGATAACAATCGATTCATCAAGGTAAAAGAATGATGATCAACAACACAACCATCAAAGGAAACATATCGTCATTCTTCATTTTGAAAGATAATAAGAACATGGCCAATAAAAGAAAACAACTCATACTTTGATCGTTGGTCATCAACGGAGTCATTGGGAAGAAGACAGATGAGATCTTCATTCGTCATGTCCACCGCACACATTCAATCCCAAGATCGCACTTCAGTTGTGGAAGACGCCCCACGTCAGTAGGATCTGAGGAAGGAAGTCGAAGTCGCTCCTCACGGGCATTCTTCGTTCTTCGTTCTTAGTTGGGAGCTTTTCCCTCTTCACACAAGTTCCACCAAAAGTGCAATTCCAACCAAAATAATAAGAGATTGAGATATCTTATAAATTCATTGTCACAATATTTAAAATGTATGAAACAATATAATTGGCTCCACCTAATCAATGTGAAGTATTGGAATAATAAATTATGTGTTGGATAAAATAATT
The DNA here is from genome assembly GCA_963277665.1 of Viscum album. NCBI lineage: Eukaryota > Viridiplantae > Streptophyta > Magnoliopsida > Santalales > Viscaceae > Viscum > Viscum album. Next base: position 2,085,277,154 of record OY728119.1, read on the forward strand.
AAAGGGGAGGTGGTGGCACCATAAATGGTAGAGGAGGTCAAGGGGCCCCCTATAATTAATGAGGGCAGCTGAGAAATTTTCATCTTTATTCATTAATAGGGGGTTTAGTCCCATGTGGTCCCCACCACATTAACCCTGCATGGAAGGTGGAGGTTTGGTGGTACCCACCACAATAACCTCTCATGGGATGTTATGGCCTGGTGGTCCCCATGTTCATCCACCACAAGGAGGTTATAGATCCTATGGAATCCACCTCCAAACACCCTCTTGGCTGCTAAAAAAATAAATTGAAACTCACTTTATTTTATTATTTTCCCGGAAAACCCAAAAATTAACTTTTATTCTCGACCAATTGCGGTTGAAGTGAAAGTCTCCTTAGGAGAATACCAACACTTCGAGTTCAACAGTGTTCTCAGATTTCAAATCATAGCACCAGTTAAAAAGTTATAAAATCCCGCTCATAACTTTACTGAATGTACTTGAAAAAAACTTCAGAAATTTATTCTAGGCACACCGGGCCTTGGAATCATGCGCTGTAAATTTTTGCGAACTCATAAAATTGCAATGAAGTCAAAAAAAAATCAACGATATTTTTGGGTCTTTTAATTGTCCCCACATCAGGACTTTACATCCCTGTAGTCTACAAATCGATCTAAGGGGTAAAATGGGGGTACTGAGCACACATATGAGCCTCCCGCTCCCATGTGATCTCCAGGAGGTTTCTATGGTACTAGTGAATGCGCACCATATGTAACAATTGTCCATGTAGGACACGCTCCTGTCGATCCTCAATCTCCACTAGAACCTCCATGAATGTCTCCCCATCGTCGACGTCCATATCTCCATGGTTGATGATGGGAGAAGGGTCATGTACATATCTTCTCAACTGAGATACGTGGAAGACGTCATGCACCCGGTGCAACTGAGGTTGAAGATCTAAGCAGTAACCCACCCCGCCAACTCTTCCGAGGACCTTAAAAGGTCCGATTAATCTCGAAGATAACATGCTGCCTTGGCCAAATCTCTGTAGTCCTCATTGAGGTTAGACCAGTAAAAAGACATGATCACCATCCTCAAATTCCAGAGTTCACCATCTCCCATCACCATATGACTTTTGTCTGCTCTGTGTAGTGCTCATCCACCCTTGTATGATCTACTCCTTCTCTGTGGTAGCCCGTACCATCTCTGGTCTCACTAGTGCTGACTCACCAGGGTCAATCCAGCACAAAGGTGATTTTCAAGGTCGTCCGTATAACGCCTCCAAAGGTTCCATCCCAATAGTGGAGTTATAGCTGATGTTGTATGAAAACTCCACCAAAGTTAAGTGATCCTCCTAGCTACTACTGATGTCTAGGACACAAGCATGCAACATGTCCTTGAGAGTCGGAATGGCCTGCTCTATAAGACCATCCATTTGAGGATGGAAGGCAGTACTCAGATAAAGTTGCGTCTCGAAAGCCTCTTGCAACTACATCTATATCCAGGAATTAAACTATGTGTCATGATCGGAGACAATAGATAAAGGTACTCCATGTAGCCACACAATCTCCTACACATAGAGGTGTCCTAAGCTCTTGACTGAATCCTACTCTCTGATCAGAAGGAAGTGGGTCGACTAGGTGAGTCAATCAATGATCACCCAAATAGAGTCGTGACCCCTGGATGTATGTGGATGTCCTATGTCAAAGTCTACGTATAACCCATCCCACATCCACTCTGGGACACTTAAAGACTGAACCAAGCCTACTGGTACCTATTACTCTGCCTTCACTTGCTGACAAGTGAGGCATCGAGAGACAAACTCCAATACTTCCTTCTTCTTACCTGACCACTAGTGATGTCGTCGAAGGTCCTGGAACATCATTGGTAGTCCTGGATATACCAATAAAGAGGATGTGTGGAACTCCATCCACACTTCCTCCTAAAGTGATAGTTGTACCATAGTATGTCCTCTGAAGAGGATGGCATGCTCCCCACCATCAAAAAAATCCATCAGGTGACTGCCCTTGGATATCTGAGCATGTCAAGTCCCACTGGGATTGTCCCCATGTTGTGCCACTCTGACTTGATGATGAAGTGGGGGAGTTACTCTAAGGGACTAAAGGAAAGCTACTACATCTCTATCCACAAAGGATATCTACAAAGCAGCCATTTTCTATGTCATCTCACCTAGCAGCTATATACATGCTCTCTTGCTAAGTGAATCTTCTACGACATTCCCTTTTCCAAGAGTATAGAGTATCTCGATGTCATATTCATTGAGGAACTCACTCCATTGCCGCTCTCTCAGTTACAGGTCCTTCAGAGAGAAGACATACATGAGACTCATGTTATTAGAGTACATGGTAAAATGGTCTCCCATCAGATTGTGTCACCATATCATCAAGGAGAAGACTGATGCTGCTAACTCTAGATCTTGGGTAGCGTAGTTATGATCATGTAGTCTCCGCATCCGAGAACCATATGTGATCACCGCTCGCTCCTGGATCAGGATGCACACGATCCCAGTCCCTGATGCATCGTAGTAGACTACGTACCCTACACCTTCTTTTGGAAGCCTCAAGATGGGGGCACTAGTCAGCCTCCACATAATCTCCTGAAAGCTCTGGTGTCATCTATATGACCACATGAAGTGTTTCCCCTTCTTCATCAAGGATAATAGTTGTGATGCACCTCTGGGGAAGTTTGGAAGGAACCTCTGGTAGTAACCAGCCAATCCCAAGAATCTTCTTACCTCCGTCAAACAGCTGGGTTTCTCTCATGAAAGTTTCACCTCAATCATTGCTACATCCACTACAACTCCAACCTCTGAGATGACATGTCCCATGATGTGAACCTCTCAGGTCTAGAACTATCACTTTGATACATTACCATAAATCTAGTTCTCTCGGATTGTGTACTAATACTTGAAAACGGTAGGCATGCTCCTCCTTAGTATTCAAGTAGATTAGAATGTCATCAATGAAGGCTAAAACAAAGTGACCGATGAAAGGCTGGAAAATCCTCTTCATGAGTCCCATGAGCACTGCTGGAACATTGGTTATGCTGAAAGGAATAAACAAGAACTCGTAGTGGCCGTATAGACATCTGAAAGTTGTCTTCTGCACATCCTCATCTTGAACTCAGAGCTGGTGATAGCATGATCCGAGGTCTCTCATCAAGAACCCCCATGAACCCTTCAAAAGATAAAAAATGTCATAAATCCTCAGTAGTGGGTACTTGTTTATCATAGTCACCTGTTTTAGGCGACGGTAGTCGAAACAAAGACTTATGCTCCCATCTGCCTTCTTGGGGAATCGAATCAAGGCTTCCCAGGGAAAAACACTGGGCAGGATGAATCCATTCTCCGGCAACTCCTCTAGTTGTACCCGCATCTTACAAAGCTCCACGGGATCCATCCAATATGCTGGTGTAGATATCGGTGCTATCCCATGGTACAGGCCAATGTAGAAGTCCACATCTCTATGAAGAGGTAGACCTGGAACATCATCAGGGAAAATATCAACGTACTGGTCCACCACTACAAGATAGCTCGAAATCTCAACATCAACTTCACCAAGGGTAAGGTAGTCCAACTGATGAGTGATTAGTTACACCCTCCTCCAAGTACGTTTATCCTTTACTAAAAGGCTCCCCTATGACCGGTGAAGGTAAACCTAGTCCCATCCGTGCAAACACACCACACTTTGTGCCTAATACAATCGATCAGAGCATGGATTATTGATAAACAGTACATACATAAGATGACTTCGTAAGGCCTCGACACCGCTACTTGGAGATTCTAGCCGAAGCACTTTTCTCTTAGAGTTAGATCACACTGCCTGCATTAGTGCGTAATCATCGAGACTACTCCCGTAGAAGTCTCTAGCCATAAGGATCGAGACAACGGCTCTATTGGAATATCTAACCTCCGAACAAGGGCAGTGGCAATGAACGAGTGACTAGAACCTGTGTCTATAAGAACAACAGCTAAGATGGTGTAGACACAGACTGTACCTCGAATCATTTCAGGAGCTCCAAGATCGGAAGCCTCAGCTGCCTAGAGCTGAGCTCTCACCTATCCACCTGATCCATGCGGTCGGGGTGGACCTCCTGGTGGTGGTGGCGGTAACACCTTGGAACATTGGCCACTGCCAGCTGCATGAATAGCTCCTCTACCACATATTCATGCTCCCTATGGACCGCCTTGATCGAAACTCTATCTCTTCCTAGGACATCCTTCACCCGTTTTCTGATCATCTGAATGGCGGGTGGGATAGTCATGAGCCATGTGACGATGCCTGCCACATGTGAAACATTACCTGGTCCTTGCACGTATGTCTCTGCCCCAGGTGCCATGTAAAACTGGTCCTGAGTCATGATGTTTTCCACCCATGGTTCTGGTCCTCTTGGCCCTCAGAAACATTTGTCTAATGCCAGCTGCAGAAGATTCCACTACATGTCGACTAGTGGAGGGTCTCGCTACTGGAGACTATTATGCAAGGAAACACTCCACTAATAGGGAAGGCTCCCACACCCCTTCATGCGTCGGGACGCTGAGGGAGATCATCAAAGACCCGATCTCTCACCTGAGCCCCTGCTTAATGGTCTGGGCTCTGAAAAAAGGGTCTCATACCATATATGTGGAGTAGTGCGAGAGGTCGGTGAACCTCACTGAGTACTGATATACAGTCATGATATCCTGCTGTAGATGAATTAGCTTCTTTATATTCACTTCTTGGATAGTATCTAGAACAAACCCTACCCGAAACGGGCTCTTGATGTCTGCCCCGAGTAGCGTCATCTCATCATGAACCTGGAGCATCAAGATCCACCATATGCCTAAGACTTCCTATAGAAGGCTGGCGTAATGAAACCCTGAGTTCGGCTGGTGTCCCTACCAGTTGGAAAAATCTCACCACAGCCTCAATCCAATCTTCAGCTGCATGTGGGTCCATCTCTCCCCTGAGCCTAGGAAGCCACTAGCACTGAAACTCGTGAAATTTGCTCAAGTGGCATGCATTGTCTACTACTGGGGATGGTGGAATTTGTGGCCCAATGGGTAGTGGTCCCACTGGTTCCTCCACTGGAAGAGGGCCCTACACCGAGGCCTCATCGTTGAGTGGGATATCTACACATAATACTCTTAGGGATCTAGTTGGTCGTCCGCGAGGAGGAATCCTGAATGAAACAGATGTGACACAGTCAAAGATTATACCTGGTGAGTTGACCTGGTTGAGACGACATAAAGAAAACTTTTTAAAACACACATGCAATCAGTGTTTTCGTGCACTAAGTCAGAAATAATTAGTTAGGGTCCTGGTGTATGGATACGTTGGCCACTACACCAACACTGGACTCCCTGAATTTAAAACCACACTCAGCACCCTTAACACTATTGCTTCATTGAAAATATCAGAGTCCTATGTTCTTACAGTAGAACTGACTCCTCTGATACCAATTTTTCACGACCCGTCCCATGGGGCCCACGTCGTGACTACCCCAAGACCACCTTCCATAGTCCTGGGGCTGGTGACTAGCACCAAAGGCATTATTCCCTAAATCATGGAAGGAATTACCTTTATAACTATAAACACACAGAACAAAGACCATAGCTAGATACAAAACACTTAGTAAAACTATACAACAAGAGAGCACTGAAACGTAATGTGGCTAGAAATACAAGACCAACTGTAAAATACAAGTACAAATGAAAAGATCAAAATAGCTGAAAGGTGATAAGTTTCTCCTGGATCATCCAAAATGGATCCTACCAGAAGGGTAGGTAAAGATATCATCCTCAGCACTCAATGTCTGTTGGTCTCCTCCGTGTACCGACATGTTGTATGGTCCACCTCTGGGTACCGTCCAGTCCCGGTACTCTCAGCCTCAATAATCACTATCTGTCATATGTAACCTACTCAACGAGGTATTGGAATAGCCCTTGTAGGGGTGAGTATAACGATACTCAGTAGAGACCCCAAGACCCTCAAGTTCTCGCAAAATCCATCAAGGATAAACCACAAAGTATGAAATCAACAGATAACCCCACTTAGGTATATGCCCATACATATACCTATGTTATCACGTAATCCATATCAATCATGTGGAAAACACAAAAGTTACTGAGTTAGCTCAAACTAGGATTTTACTCTTGGGGTAGTATCAAGTAACATCCTTAGTCACACTGTCGAAACCTCGTCTGCTGGAGAACTCCTACTCTATAGGGTAAAGTGGGTCTGCCATGTCACCAAGGTGCTTCCCACTATCATTGGACTACTGAGGTACTCATCTTGTCAAGTATCGTCTATCTGTCGCGTTACCAAGACGCTCACCGCCATGGGTATACTGCTTCACCATAGCACTCCCCCTCGTAGCCTATTGAGGTACTCCTCTTATCGAGTACCATGGTTCTGTCGCGACCCCACGACGCTCCACACTTTGGGTTTTCCGCGACACAAGGCACTCCCCACTGGGCTAGTCAAGTCACTCCGAGTCGAATCGGTCCGAAGTCATCAGGTCTCAGCTAGCTACTAGGTCTCTGCACTATGCTCGCTCATCTCCGAAAGGATCCACTCCACAAGCTACAGGTCAATACTCCAACAATCACGAATTACCACATAGGAGTATCTCAAAGGTCCCCCACATCATAGTGGCCTCAACACAATAGATGGTGCGTCAATCGGACGCTCGGTCTGTAAATTATTAGCTTTTTAGTCCCGGGGGCCCGGTTGGATTCGTGCACAATCCAGACTAACAGTATCTCGATGTTACCATAAACACTACTGAGGTATACTCAAAGGGAACGTCATACTCAAATAATACCAGCGCCACTAATAGTTCGTCAAACGGTAGTCCGGTACCAATGATATGGCCAATGAATGTAAAGAGTCAGTAGTGGGCTCGGGTTCGGTCCGACCCGGTCAGACTGACATGGTCTGGGTCGACCCTGTCAGACCTGTTGGGTCTAGCCTGACCCATTAGGTGGGATAGCTTTTTAGGTTCGGCTCAGCTCGCTGGGCCCCTCCAAGCAGGACACGCGGGCAGTTCGGACCGGGATTGGGTGGTAAGCGGTGTGAGGTCCGCAAGGGGAACACGAGCCTACGCGGTTTGGTCAGGCGCATGAAAGGCAGCCGGGCATGCTGCTAGGTAGGCGGCGAGTAGCCGGGTAGGCCGACCGGAGGTCCAGCGGGTGGCCGGGTAGGGCTCCAGGTGGGTCGGCGGGTGGCCGGGCGGGCTGGCGGTGCGCAGGCTGGCTCATGGCAGCGGCTCGGCCCAACGAGCAGCGCGGCCGGCGAGGGCTCGGCCGGGGGCGGTGCGGCACGCCGTAGGGGCGGAGCGGATCAGAGAGACTGTAGGTAGTGTGGCCTTTATCATTTCCACCTACTTCACCATGTTTCTTCATCACCATGCTGAAGAATAACACAAAATATGTCGACAGAGGGAGTTGGTCCATGTTAGATTGGCCCTCACCCTCTGCGATTAGGGTGATAACTATCGATTAATCAAGGTAGGAGAACGATGGACAACAACTCACCCATCAAAGGAAATATATCCTCGTTCTTTGTTTCGAAAGAAAAGAAGAACATGGAATATAAAATAAAAAAAAACTCTACATTGATCGTTGTTCGTCGACGGAGTCATGGGGAAGAAGATGTAGGATATCGTCATTCTTCACGTCCTCCACACTCGTTCAATCTCGAGCTCACATGTCGGTTGTGGAAGATGCTTCATGTAAAGACCCAGAAATTTCAAGGAAATTTTTTTCATAATTTCTTTGGAATTTTTTGACTGCGCGGTTTCAGACGACACCTGATTCGGAGGCCCGATGTGCCCGGAATAATTTTCCGAAGTTTTTTTATGCTTAAATTAATGGGCGTAAGTAGTTTTCCTGAAAAAGTGGAGTAACTCTTGAACGGTTGCTCGGATCAGAAATCTGAGAGCACCGTTGCGCTCAGGGTAGTACGATTACCCTAGGTGTGACTTAAGTTTAGTCGGCACGGGCCTCCTATGAGAAATCTCAAAAATGGCTTAACCGTAAATAAAATAATTAAATAATTTTTTTCCAAATTCTTATAACTCACAAACGGTAGCTCGGATTAAAAATCCAAGACCACCGCTAAACTCGTGAGGGAATAATTTATTTAAGTAGATACTAACTATGGACGTCATGAGCCACCAGAACATGTTAGTTTTTGGACTCAAATAAAATAATTCAATGAAAATTATTTTATGGTAAAATTCATAACATCTAAACCGTAACTCGGATTGAAAATCCGAGAGCACCGTTGGGTTCGTTGGGGCGTGTTTCACCTAGAAAGAGCCTAGTATTGACCGCAGTGGGTCGAGGGTGACTGTTATTAATTTTCCAAACTTTTTTTCGGGTACGTTCAGTAAACGTACGTTTGGAATTTTATATCTTTTGAACCGGTGCTCGGAATTGAAATCTGAGGACACCGATGAACTCGTAGTGCTGGTATTCACTTAAGGGGACCTTTACCGCAGTTGCATTTTATGCTGGTTGAATGTCAATTTTTGGGTATTTGTAAAAATAAATAAATAAAATGGTTGTGCACCATTTTATTTATTTGGGTGGTTATATCCTCAAAGTGGAAGTTCGGGGTGGGGCCCACACCCCACATAACCGCCCATGGGAAGATATTTGTGAGTTGGGACCCACACAAGGCCTAAAACTTCACCTCCCTAAAACTACCATTACTTTTATTTCTTTGTCAAATCTTCCATTAATAATGTGAACCCTTTCACCTTCCTCTCTCTCGTTTAATATGCAAACACTAAAAGTTAATTAATGAGCCACAAATAATTTATTAATTGTGTGTCATGAATTCAATTTGAATTATTTTGTGTTGCATGACACTTCTTTAAATGGGAGAAGACTTTTGTAATATTTGCGATAGCAAATATTTTGGTGGGAGCCTCTGGAGGATTAGAAGAGAGGTGTTCTTCCTCCGACGAAGAATGTGAAGTCACCGACGACATACCTTTTCTTCTTCTTCCTCCGCATCAAGGGAGGATACATCGCTGTGTGGAATGTCTCCAACAACTGCGACTCTTCCTCCAACGTCAACAGAATCGACACCATTCTTCTGCGACGTCCGACCACCGCGACGTTAGTCCTCTGCGGTTTGATGACGTGTGACGTCTTTGCATGGTAGGGGTTATATTCAATTTTAATGGATTCTTTTTCCCGATTTAAATTTCTCATGATGAACACGAATTAAATAAATTAATTCGCTGATCAATAAAAAATTGATTGAATTAATTTTCTTCTTGTTTATCTTGAATTTGAAATTCTTGAAGCATGATAAATATTTAATTTTCAATTCCCCATGTTCATGATTCTCAAAAACTATGGACAAACTAACACGGCTATCGATACGCACTTTGACCAGGATCTTTCCTTATTTATTGTTTGCACATTATTTGCGTGTTCTTCATCACCAAATAATTAAGTGCGCTGGAATCTCAATGTTCCCTTGAGCGTGACATACGGACGCGAAGATCTCAACCCGAGGATCATGAATATGCGTTCGTATCTTTTTTCCGAGTAAAATCGAAGTCGGAATGGAGTGCGGAAGGCGGAGGCCACTGGTGAAGGTCGTGGGGAGAAGTCGTGTGAGGAAGCAGGTGATGCGGGAGAGGGAGCATCATGGTTTTATGGTGAAGGCAGCAGCGGCGCGGCAGGCTGAAGGCAGCCGCGACAGTTCTGGCGAATGCAGCGGGTGCGAGAGGTTGTCCACTGTGGTTCGCAGGAGAGGTGGCGTGAAATCGTGAATGAATAAGCTATGTGATTGGAGAGAGAAGATGGAATTGAATGAATATAAAATAAAAAAACAAAATAAATGGAAAATGAATGCCCACGTGGAAGACGCATGTAGAAAATGAATGCCCATGCGTTGATTGAATTTTGAGTTAAGGAAAAACAAATAAATAAGTAATAATAATAATAAAATATTGTTATTATTACTTTTGTTGATAAAACACTTTTTATGCCATTACTTCTTCATGCGACCTCGGTTTCACAAACCGTCTGCGGTAGTGTGACCTTGAGTTCGAGACGGAATTTATGAGTCCAATATTGGATGTCTTTTTTGGGTTTTTGGATTGGGTACCCGAAGTGCTCGGAAAATAATATATTTAATATTATTAATAAATATTTGACCCGCCATAACTCATGTGTGCGACGTCCTATTGGCTTGCCATCAGTGGAGATGTAATCCTGACATCAATACGGTAGATTCACGTCAAATGTGGAATACTAAATTCTGGTTCATGGCTTGGGCCCACAAAACACCGAATAATAATAATATTATTATTATGAGATCTTGTATCGGACATATCTCTCTCATACGGTGTCGGAATGTCGAACCGTCTTCGAGGTTGCGACCCTGGAATTAAGACGGATGTTTCAAGACCAATTTGGGGTATTTAAGTCGAGGGTGAGGTGTGGGCCCCACGAGGCCCGGTTCGCGTGTGTTGCGGTGAAATGCAATTTTTTCCCCGGATATCCTTTTTGGACCAATGGGTAGTCCATCTCGTGTGTTTTTTCATATGTATCACAATGGTGTGACCAGTTTAATTAACTTGTGTCATTTGAAGTATGACCGGGTTGGTTCGAACCCGAAACCAACCGGGCCCTCGGAGCGGAAACGCTTATTTCTTAAGCTCCGGACGTTTGATTGACGTGTCGTTGACTTTTTTGGATTCCTCTTGACGAGACAGAACTTTTGGCATACTTCTCCTGAGTTTTGGTTGCAGATGTATAGTGGCCGGGTTGGATTGTACCCGAAATCCAACCGGGCCGCTGGAATGGAAAAGCTGATAACTTTCATACTGGACGTCCGTTTGACGAACCGTCAGCGGCGTTGGTGATCACGTTGAGAAATGGTACCTATGAGTAGACCCTATGAGAGTTCGGGGTAGAGTTGAGATACGGTCGGGTTGGTTCGCACACAAAACTAACTGGACCCCTGTGACGAAAAGGATAATAACTCACAGACCGAGTGTCTGATTGACGCACTGTCTGTTGTGTTGAGACCCCTATGAAAATGTGGTCCTTTGAGATACTTTTTAGTGGGACTTTGAAATACTTGGAGTATCGACCTGTAGCTTGTGGAGCGGACCCTCCCGGAGACAAACATACGGAGTACGGAGACCGTGTAGCCGGCTGAGACCTGACGACTGCCTGACCGACTCGACTTGGAGGGAGTCGACTAGCCCAGTGGATGGAGCACTACTTTGTTTGGGTGAAGACCCATGGCGGACAGAGCACTACTGTGTGACAGTGCAGACCCGCAGTACTCGTCCGGAGAGTACCTCTGCAGGCTATTAGGCGGTGTGAACTACTGTATTTGGGTGGCATACCCCAGAGGGATGCACTACTATGTATGGGTGGCTGACCCACGGTACTCGACAGGAAGAGTACCTCAGCAGTCTTAGGTTAGTGAGTAGTACATCGGAGTCGAGACAAGACCACTGTACACTCTAGAGACGGGGCTCTTCAGCAGTTACAGTTTCGATAATGAAAATCCTGGTTTGAGCTGAGTCTATGACCTTTGTGTTTACCTCATGATTGAGATGGGTCACTTGATAAGTTAGGTATATGTATGGGAATATACCTGGGTAGTGGTTATCCGTTGAGTCTATGAACTTTTTTTTACCTCATGATTGAGATGGGTCACTTGATAACTTAGGTATATGTATGGGAATATACCTGGGTAGTGGATATCCATTGATTTCATGACCTTTGTGTTTACCTCATGATTGATATGGGTTACATTATAAATTAGGTATAAGTATGGGATTATACCTTAGAAGGGTTATGTGTTGTGATTCTGCTGTGTGGTTATCCTTGTTGGATTTAGAGAGACCATGAGGGTCTTGGGGTCCCTACTGAGTATCGTTATACTCACCCCTGCACGGGCTATGCCCGCACCTTGTTGTTTTGGTTGCAGACGATGGGAAGCGCTGACAGAGGCCGAGTGTTTGAGGACTGGATGGTACCCAGAGGTGGATCTCACGACGAGTTAGTATCCGGAGGTTGAATTCACGAAGAGACGACACTCGGAGGAGGTTGACGGGAGAGAGCGTTGTAGAGGATATCTGTACCTACCCTTCAAGTAGGATCCGTGGTGGACGATCCAGGTGTTGTTCTATCTGTACCTACCTTTTAGGTAGGATCCGTGGTGGACGATCTAGGAGCTGCGCTATCTTGTAGGATCGAAAGAGTGATGTAGATGCTCAATATACAAGAGGGGGTGAATTGTATACTTTAAAAATTCCTTTGGAACCTTTAAAGGCAGTTACAAATAACTATGTTTTCCTCGAGTAAAGGAAAGGGCTTGTTTTAACAAAGTTAATCTTAAGAAAATTCACAACACCTCTAATACCAAATGAAAACGTGGAAAGAGATTCCGAAAGTGGGTTCCGGAAATATGGTTCTGGAAATTAAAACATAACAAAAGATTACAATATGAGATTCTACCTTAAAGCGTATAGAATCTAAATGAAACAGAGTACAAGTAAGGAAGTATAAGAAAGTTATACTTTCCTTTTAATACAAAATGCAGTGAAAATAAACAAGTAGTAAAACTACAAATAACAAGATATAAGTCTTTTAACCCAAAGAGAAGGGTATCCAACAACCTTGGATAAAGGTCCCTTGATTTATACTTTCAAGCAATTTTGTCTTACCCACACCAGGGTATGCCCTTGATACGAATATCGGAGTGTCTCTGTCTTGCTACCCCAGCAAGCCCTCAACATCAAGGTAATTGGAAACCTCTGTCTTCCTCAGCATGGAAGCTATCGAACATCAAGGTAGTCGACAACTCTGTCTTCCTATCCCTGGAAGTCCTCGAATGTAATCACCAATATTCGGAGTCGCATGAAGCTTTGAGAGTTAATAAGAGCCTCTCTCTCTAGAAATCACTTCAACAGCATGTATGCACAATAACCAAGTTTTTCATCCATCCATTAGTTGTGAGCTCTTTCAAATGAGCTCTTATTTATAGGTATGGTTGGCCTCCCTCCCAACGGTCATATTTTCCTTAGAAATCGGAGGGACCTGTACACGTGTAACTTAACCAACAGTTAGTTCATAACAGAATACACGACATTGTTTTATAACAAAACAAGTGTAACAGAATATACGACACCGTTTTAAATTTGAACTAAAATTATTCGGAGTGAAGGTTCGGAGTTAAAGTTCGGAGTGTTAGGAAAATAATAAAGATTTGACAAAAAGGCATAAGAAAAATGAATGTTCGGAGTGAAAATTCGGAGTCTGAATAAATTCAGAGTGTATAAAACAAAGATGATCAGATTCTGTTTAATAGATGAATTCGGAATGCGAATTCGGAATGAGAATTCGTCATCAGAATTCGTAGTGAGTTTTACTCATCAGAATTAGTAATGGGAAGTAATAATCAGAAATTCATAATGAGATTTCATCTTAAGAATTCGTATTGAGAATTCGTATCCAGAATTCGGAATGAGAATTCATCATCAGAATTCGTAATGAGAATTCGTCATCATAAATCATAATGAAAATTCATTATCATAATTCGTAATTAGAATTTGTCATTAGAATTCGTAATCAGAATTCGATGTCGAACTTCATAAGGATTCGTATCCTGAATCTGGAATATAACATATTCAGAGTTCGTATCCAGAATTCAGAATGATACATTATTACAGTTCTCATCTGGAATTCGGAGTGAAACTTCCTTACAGTTCTTCTCCAGAATTCGGATCCTAAAACAGAATACTTTATATCAAATATTCAAACTAATCCAAGAAAATTGAAATGAATCCAAATTCTATACTTAGGAAAAAATATGAATGAAAATATGATAAGAATAATTTTTCTTACAAAAGCAATTTTCCTTATAAAAGTAATTTTTTTTTATAAATGCAAATTTCCTTATAAAAGCAAATTTCATTATAAAAGCAAATTTTCTTATAAAAGAAATTTTTTTAAAGATAAGGTGTTTGTGATTTTCAAAATAAGAAGGAATGGAAAAGTCAAAAGGAAAACCTTATTTACTCAACAATCTCCCCCTTTTTGGAAAGCACAAACATCCTTGAAAAAGAAATTCGAAGAAGAAAGAAAAACATTAAGGCTTATCTCCCTTTTCTTTAAGGATATTGATGAATATGACTCACTCCCCCTTTGGCTTTGAAACTCTACGGATCGTATTCTAGATTTCCGGAGTGATACTTCATTACGAATAAGAAAGTATTCTTTAATGAAAAACTCACCCTTAGATAAACTCTTATTAGAGTTTGTTTTCTTTCTCACACTTTGTTAGGATTTTTCCCTTTCATTAGAGTTCTTTTCCTTCTCCCACTTTGTGATTTTAAAAAAGAATACAAGGGAATGGAAAAAATAACAATGTACCTGAAAGATTAGTAGTAACAACAAAAAGAAACGAGCAAGCACAAAAATTTTATTAAGATTGAAAATTTCAACTACAAAAGAGTTAAAGTACAACAAGAGATCAGATCTGTCTATTTGAGATCATTCTCCTTCGCCATGAGACCCTTTAGAATAGTCTTTATATTCATTAAGTCTTTATGATCTTCTTCATCTTGCTTCTCTAAGACCACTATTCTTGCAGATTGAGATTCAATATTTTCTTCCTGGGCTTGAAGCTTTTCTTCCTGAGCTTTGATCTTTACTTCCTGAGCCTTCATCTTTTCTTGAAACTCTATCTGATGATCTCTTTCAAACTTCCAATTTTGTGAGACAGAATTTATCTTCCCATTCAGATCTTTGACTTCTTGAATCTGGATGTTCTTTTCATCTGTCAGCTTCTCTTCAAAGGAAGAAGTCAGCTCATTTATCTTCCTGTCCTCAGTCTAAAAAGCATCTTTAACATTGTATTAAAATTTGTCGAATAGCCTCATCTCTTCTATAGTATTCTTTGACTAGTTTTCCATCCTCTTGCAAGATTTTCTATGAACATCGTAGCCAACAAAAAACGTTTTGAACTGAGCCTCTATTTCAACATACTTGTCCATAACCATAGACACAGAGTCTGTTTTCTGATTCAAAGAATGTTGGAGCATCTGGCATCTTGAATCAATACTTGAGAAGGTCAGAATGGTTCCCACCAACTTTTTCAAAGACTGAACAACAAAGTCATGCCCCACTGAAGATGACTCCAAATCCGAAACTTTGCTTGGAGAATTTTCTTCTTCAACAAGGTCAAGAATTCTCTTTGAAGAACTACCGACATCTTTTCTCTTCACCACTACTGAACTCGGAGTATCAGCAAGAATTTTCTTTCCCTTGTCTTTTTTCGGAATAGAATCCTATTCCGGAGTTCTCTTTTCACTATCAGAAACTTGGACAACATAATCTTTCTCATCAGCAACTTCCTGAACACCAACCTCTACGTTTTCCATCTGAGCAATATCATGTAAAAGATGTTCTTCTTCTCCATGATAAGCTACTTATTCTTCTCCTTTCTCTTCTTCCATTGCTGGAGTAACTAGCTTCGAAGATTCAGCTTCTGAAGTTCAGAGCGATAAGTGTTCCGAAGGTGTACCCTTATAATCATCTACTTGTTTCAACACATCTCTGGTTTCACCACTTCCTTCAGCAACATCTTCTTCTTCTTCCACTAGCTCAACTTTCTCACCTTGTTCAACTGGCTTAGCCACTGCCTCTTCCGAAGCAACAAACTCTCTTCCTGGAGTCTCATGTAGAGATTCCAATAAAAGGATCTCGGAACAGGAATTTTCGCAGAAACCATCTCATTGAATTTTAACAAAGCCTAAGCTACCTCAGCCTCAGACATCTTCTTCTTGAGATTCTTTTCTTTTGCTTGTTTTTCAAGCTCATCCGCAGTTCTTCCCTTCAAGGCCTTAGCCTCTGCAGGGTCCAAGCCAAACTGAGGCTCCCCTTGCACTCTCTTTTATTTCATCTCCCTCCATTTAGAAACAACCTCATCTGGGTAAGATTTATTCTTCTTTGGTTTTAGAGGTGAGGAATGAACTTTCTTAGACTTGGGATTCTCAGCTTCTACTTCCACTTCCTTCCGCTTTCTCTTCCTTACCGGATTAGAGGATTCCAGATCAACAACTTTCAGAACTGATTCTTTTTGAGCAGGTAGATCAATAAACTGTCCAGACTCCTTGTAAAAGGCTACAAACATTCTTTTGAGTGTACCATCAGTCACCATCATAATCTTGAAAACTCTTGGCTTAGATTTTCAAGTCTCCTTGAAAGACTCAAGGCACCGAACTATCAACTTGGAGAGGATTGTTGGATACATAATAATCTGAGCTCTCAGATTTCCTTTCTTCAATTTATCAAGAGTGATAAGAATGTGCTTCATCAAATTAAACTTCCTCAGATTTATCATAAAATCTAGGATGTAGATCTCACTCTTCTTCAAGCTATCTTTTTCACCTTTCCTTGGTACGATAAGACCCTGTACCCATAACTCTATAATCTGGAAATTTGTAGATAAACTAGCAATCTTCGGATCCTTGTCATCAGCCAGTCCGAGAGTTTCTAATGCTTTTTCCTTGTCGAAGGTACCCTAAGAATCCGGCAAAGCATGAGGAATAAAACCAGCTTCACCTTCATTATTCAGCCCTACCAAGCTGGCTGCCTTGGCATATGAATGTTTATAAGTCTTAGCATATGACTTAAAAGACAACTTATCCTTTCCATCTTCCTTGAGAAAAGAAACTGTCTCATAGAACTCTACAAGAAAATCTGAATATACTACATCTTGGTTTTCGGGTTTTGACACCGTAACATCTTCCCAACCATTAAGCTTGATATTCTTAGAAATAAGAGAATCGTACTTGTTGAAGAAATCCGGATGAACCACCCTCTCTCTATAAATTAACCACTTCGAGATCGGATTAGATGAAGACATGTCTTGAGAAGATACTTCCACAGACATTCGGATTTGATGACCTCTAAGAAGTTCAGAACTGAGAAAACTGAAGTTCGGAATGGCCTTAAAACAGAGAGGTAGAGCTTCGAGACACTGGAGCTTGAAAACCGATGTGGGACAACCATTTGGGGTCCCCATTATATAGGCACCAAAAAAACGGTTCAACTTCCACGATTGATCGAACAGTTGTGATAAGATGAGATCAGATCTAACGGTCAAAAACCAATTCTCTTGAATCTGATCTTTTGAGGTTTTTATTAAAACAAAAAATTAAGAAAATTATAATCCAAAAACAAAATAAAAGAAAATTCCAGCAAGTAATGTATGACTACGAAAACATGGGTAAGGAAATCATACCTTTCGGATTGTCTTAGAAGGATTATTCGTAATGGGTAATATTAAAAAACACTTTATTACGAAAAGACAAAATTTGGAAAACTAACTACGAAAAACAATCTTAGTAAGGAAACCTGAGTACGAAAGTTTGATTAAAAAATTTTGAAAATGAAAAACTTATTATGGAAGATTCGGTACGAAAATCCCGTTATGAAAATACCAGTACGAAAATTGCCATTCCGGATATTTTTATACGAACACTTCCATTCCAGATGTATTCTGTACGAATGTATCAATTATGGAAAATTTTAGTTCCGCAAATTCCCATTCCGGAATTTTAGTTCCGAAAAGTTTGAAAACAAATTTTGAAAAACGTTGTTAAACTAACAATCAAATGTACTCCCCTTATGAAAAGGAGTTTATTGCTGTAGGGAAAAATTTTCAATAGAAAGTTAATTAAGAAGGATTACCTTACGGTTATCATTCCTATCTTCTGTTTGATGTATTCAAATCTATGAGAAGGTAAATATTTTGTGAAAATATCAGCAAGTTGATCTTGCATTCCGATAAACTGGAGAATACTATCTCTTTTAAGTTTGTGATCCCTAAGAAAGTGATGCCTAATATCTATGTGTTTTTCATGAGAGTGATGTGTAGGATTCTTACTAAGGGAAATGGTGCTAGTGTTATCACACAAAATTTGAGTTTTAGTAAAACTCAAGCCATATTCTGTGAGTTTGTGTTTCATCCACAACACTTGAGCACAACAACTTCCAGCTGCTATATATTCAGCTTCAGCAGTGGAGAGTGCTACAGAATGTTGCTTCTTGCAGGACCAAGAAACTAGTGAATCTCCTATGAAATGACAAGTTCCGGATGTAATTTTTCTATCTATTCTACATCCACCAAAGTCATCATCAGAAAAGCTTTTTAGGATAAAATCATTTCCAGAAGTATAAAATAATCGTAGATCCATGGTTCCCTTAAGGTAGCGAAAAATTCTTTTTACTGCCTTTAAGTGAGATTCCTTACGATTGGATTGATATCTTGCACATAAGAATACTGAAAACATTAAGTCTGGTCGACTAGCTGTTAAGTATAGTAGACTTCCTATCATACCTCTAAAAGATGTTTGATCTATTAGTTTCCTAGCTTCATCAAGATCTAAAGAGTTTGAGGAACCAATAGGAGTACTTATACTCTTAGTATTATCATCACCATACTTTTTAAGAAGATCTTTAATATACTTATGTTGAGGTATGTAGGTTCATTCTGGTTTTTGAAAAATTTGAAAACCAAGGAAAAAAGTTAACTCACCCATCATACTCATTTCAAACTCATATTTCATTTGACGTGCAAAAGAGTCGGTCAAGGATTGCTTAGTTGAACCAAATATGATGTCATCAACATAAATTTGAACAATCAAAACATTTTTATTATCTTTCTTTATAAAAAGGGTTGGATCTTCATTTCCCTTAACATAGTTATTTTGAAGCAAAAATCTAGTGAGTCTATCATACCATGCTCATGTGGCTTGTTTAAGGCCATATAGAGGTTTGGTAAGTCTAAAAACATAATGAGGAAGTTTTGTATCTTTAAAGCCAGGAGTTTGTTTAACAAAAACTTCCTCTTGAACATAACTGTTAAGAAAAGCACATTTCACATCCATTTGGAAATGATAGAAATTAAAGAATGCTGCAAAGGCAAGTAGAATATGGATAGATTCAAGTCTAGCTATTGGAGCATAGGTTTCTTCATAGTCTATTCTCTCTTATTGATTATATCCTTTAGCAACAAGTCTATCTTTATTTCTTACTATGACTCCATTTTCGTCACATTTATTTCTGAAAACCCATTTGACTCCAATAACAAAAGTTTCCTTAGGTCTTTCAACCAAGGTCTATACTTTATTCCTTTCGAATTCATTTAGCTCATCTTGCATGGCTTTGATCCAATCATCATCACCTAAAACTTCATCAGTGCTTTTAGGTTCTAATTGGGAAAGAAATTTTAGATTTTCTACTTCATTTCTTAAGGTACTTCTAGTCCTTATAGGTTGACTTACATCACCAATGATACAATCACTGGGATGATTCTTAAGAAATGCCTGATTTGGGTTTTGAAAAGCCTGTTCATCAACATAGGGTAGAAAATCTTCTGGGGTAAATGTTTCAGGAATATCTTCTTGAAAATTATCTTTATCAGAAGGTTCTTCTATCAAAGGTTGATAATCAGTTTTTGAAAACACATCCGAGGATGTAGGATGATATGTTTAAAAAACAAAAGGATCTGACTCATCAAATTTTACATGTACTGTTTCTTTAACAGTACAAGTGTTTTTATTAAAAACTCTATAAGCCTTAGATGTTGTGGAATAACCTAAGAAAATTCCTTCATCAGATTTTGGTGCGAATTTATGTAAGTTATCATTAGTATTAAAAATGAATAATTTGTAACCAAAAACATTGAAGTAGGATAGTCTTGGTTTTCTACCATTCCATAACTCATAAGAAGTTTTGTTAAGAAAAGTTCTAATCAAAACTCGATTTATAGTATAACAAGCAGTACTTACCGCTTCAGCCCAGAAATATCTAACTATAGAATATTCACTCAACATGGTTCTAGTTATTTCTTGATGAATTATATTTCTTCTTTCAACTATGCCATTTTGTTGAGGAGTTCTAGGTGCTGAAAATTGTGAGTAATACCTTTTTTACTACAAAAAGTTTCAAAATCAGAATTTTGAAATTCTTTACCATGATCACTATGAATAGTTTTCAATGGAAGGTTTTTCTCATTTTTAACTTGAGCTCTAAATCTATTGAAATAAGAAAAAGCTTCACATATCTTTTCTAGAAAATAAACCCAAGTAAATCTTGTGTAATCATCAACTAGAACAAACACATAGTATTTGCATCCAATACTTCCAGTTTGTGTTGGACCAAAAAGATCCATGTGCAATAACTGTAATTCATCAGATGATGAGACTTCACCGATTGATTTAAAACTATATTTATGTTTCTTGTCATATTGAAAAGGATCACAAACATTAGAAGAATCAAATCTAAGCTCCGATAGATCCTTAACTAGTTTCTTTATAGTGAGCTTACATAAGTTTCTAAGGTTACAGTAACCTAGTCTTCTATGCCATAACCAGGAATAATCTTCCATTGCACTAAGGCAAGCTAAATCTTGGCTTCTAAGATCTTCTATGTTTATGGTGTAAACATTCTCTTTCTTATTGGCTGAGAGAATAAATTCTTCCTTGGAATTGTGAACTAAGCACTTATCATTCCTAAAATTCACAAGGTAACCTTCATCACATAACTGACTTATGCTAATGAGATTGTGCTTAAGACCCTTAACAAAAAGAACATTTTAAATCAATGTTTTACTAAGAAAATCAATATTACCAATACCAACAATCTCACCCTTAGAATTATCTCTGAAAGTTACTTTTCCTCCTTTTGTTTTGATAATATTTTCAAAATAGCTTTTGTTACCAGTCATGTGTCGAGAACATCCACTATCCATGTACCATGTATTGTTGCTGGTAATCTCTTTATTTTCCTGAATTCAAGAAGAAAATTAGACTTTAGGAATCCAAACTTGTTTGGATCCGAGATTTCTAGACAATAAAATTTTAGGTACCCACATTTTCTTAGAAAAGTAAGATTTGTGAAATCCTAAAGATTGGGTTTTGTTTAAGGGACAATCCTTTTCCCAGTGACCACCACATTGACACTTAGTACAAAATGGGGCACTTTGAAGAACAAAATAATTGTTACTGAAAATTGGTTTTGCATGGGTATAACCAAATCCTGATTTATTTCTTAAAGGTCTCATTTGGGAATACATGTTATCAAAATTTTCTTTCCCATGGGTAATGTTTGATAAACGCTTCTTTAAGGAAAGAATTTCGGACTTGAGTTTTACAACCAAGTTTTTATCCTCAAAATCATTAATTTTAGAACTAGAGCTAGGCTCGAAAACATTTTTATTAGAAATTAATTTTTCTAATTATTTAGAAAGTTTGTTCTTCTCAGAACTTACTTCCTCAAGATTTTTTTAAATACTTTCAAAATCAGCATTTTTCTTATCAAGATCTTTAGAAAGATCTAATATCTCTTTTTCAAGAATAGAATTCCTAGAGTTTTCCTTATCAAGTTTCTTATTGAGTTTGGAATTCTAAATCACAAGAAGTTCAGCAAACCTAGAGACTTCTTCATAAGTAGGTAAAGTATTTTCTTCATCAGAAGAAGATTATTCATCAGAAGAGTCATAATACTTATTATCACTAGAATTTAAAGAACCATTGGTCAGTGATTCAGCATTTTGTACCTTAGCCATAAAACAATGATTATCAATAGGTAATCTGGCTATAAGACCAAGATTCTTATGTCCTAAAGATTCATAATCAGAAGATTCATCTGAAGAGTCACCACCACTGGCACTCCAGGTGTCACTAGCTTTCAAAACCTTCTTAGCTTTTTCTTTATAATACTTCTTTCTGTTTCTGTCTGAATGTATTTCTTTCCCTTCTTTCTTTTTGAGCATTTGGAAATCTAGTCTAATATGTCCAGCTCTCTTGCATTCATAACAAGTAACTTCTCCATCTTTCATATCTTTCCTTTCCTTTTTCTTATACATGGATTGGAAATTTCTCTAGCCAGCTATCTTGTTCATCCTTCAAGAAATATTTGCCAATTCATTTTCAAATATTTCACTCTCACTAGAATCTGATTGAACTATCATCTTATTAGACTTGGATCTGGTTACTCTCTCAGGAGTCTTAGCTTTCATATGATTTGATGTAGTTGTAAAAGAAACAGTACCATTTCCATTTTTCTTTTTGATGTTGTCAGCATCTCTCTTCATTCTGGTTTCATGTTGGAGAAGAGTTCCAAATAACTCATCAAGAGAAATCTGAGTCCCTTTCCTGTTCTCATCTATAGCTGTTCTTTTGGATTCCCACTCATTAGGCATGATATCAATTATATTATTCACAAGAGCTTCATCATCTAAACCTTTATCTCCCATAGACTGTAGGCTGTTGACGATAGTCATAAATCTTTTTTGAACTTTACAAATTGGTTCTCCATAAGGAAAATTGAAGCCATGATATTCATCTTTAAGCATAGCTCTCCTAGTCTCAATCACTTTAGAAGTTCCAAAGTGTGTAACCTCTAACTTCTTCCAGATATTGTTGGCTACTTCAAAAGAAGAAATTTGTCTGTATATATTTCTAGTCATTGAACAATGTAAGGTATTACATACCTTATAGTTGAGTTGATACTCTTGATTTTCCTGGTTAGTGAAAGTTCTAACTTCCTTGTCAGGAATTTTATAATCACCAGTAAGCATAAAAAAGTTGTCTACTCCAGTATTGATAACAAAAGTCTTCATTCAATCTCTCCAGTACTCATAGTCATTACCATCAAAGATTGGTGATCTTGTAGGATTTAGATTATCAATAGAACCAACATTAATTCCTTCCATACTAAAAATAACCTTCGGCACACAAACTTGTTAGTAGAAAAGATTCATAATAACAAAGTTCGGTAATGGAAAAGTTTGGAATGGAAATGTTCGGAATGGAAAAGTGAGCAAGAAAAACTTATACGTGAGTGCAAGTATTTCAGAGACCTGCTCTGATACCAATTGTAGGTTCTAAATAGTGATGTAGATGCTCAATATACAAGAGGGGGTGAATTGTATACTTTAAAAATTCCTTTGGAACCTTTAATGTTAGTTACAAATAACTATTTTTTCCTCGAGTAAAGAAAAGGGATATGTTTAACAAAGTTAAACATAAGCAAATTCACAACACCTCTAATACCAAATGAAAACATGGAAAGAGATTCCGAAAGTGGGTTCCAGAAATATGGTTCTGGAAATTGAAACATAACAAAAGATTACAATATGAGATTCTACCTTAAAGCGTATAGAATCTAAATGAAACAGAGTACAATTAAGGAAGTATAAGAACGTTATAATTTCCTTATAATACAAAATGCAGTAGAAATAAACAAGTAGTAAAACTACAAGTAACAAGATATAAGTATTTTAACCCAAAGATAAGGGTATCCAACAACCTTGGATAAAGTTCCCTTGATTTATAATTTCAAGAATGTCTGTCTTACCAACACTAGGGTAAGACCTCGATATGAAGATCGGAGTGTCTCTGTCTTGCTATCCCCACAAGCCCTCAACTTCAAGGGAGTTGGCAACCTATGTCTTCCTCGGCAAGGAATCCCTCGAACTTCAAGGTAGTCGGCACCTCTGTCTTCCTATCCCCTGAAGTCCTCAAATATAATCACCAACATTCGGAGTCGCATGAAGCTTTGAGAGTTAATAAGAGCCTCTCTCTCTTGAAATCACTTCAACAGCATGTATGCACAATAAGCAAGTTGTTCATCCATCCATTAGTTGTGAGCTCTTTCAAATGAGCTCTTATTTATAGGTAAGGTTGGCCTCCCTCCTAATGGTCATATTTTACTTAAAAATTGGAGGGACCTATACACGTGTAACTTAACCAATGGTTAGTTCATAACAGAGTACACGACATCGTTTTATAACAAAACAATTGTAACAGAATATACGAGACTGTTTTAAATTTTAACTAAAAAGATTCATAGTGAAGGTTCGGAGTTAAAGTTCAGATTTTAAGGAAAATAATAAAGAGTAGAAAAAATATAAAGGCATAAGAAAAATGAATGTTCAGAGTGAAAATTCAGAGTCTGAATAAATTCAGAGTGTATAAAACAAAGATGATCAGATTCTGTTTAATAGATGAATTCAGAATGCGAATTTGGAATGAGAATTCGTCATCATAATTTGTAGTGAGAATTCCTCACCAGAATTCGTAATGGGAATTCATCATCAGAATTCGTAATGATATTTCATCTTAAGAATTCGTATTGAGAATTCGTATCTAGAGTTCAGAATGAGAATTCATCATCAGAATTCGTAATGAGAATTCGTCATCATAAATCTTAATGAAAAGTCATTATCAGAATTCGTAATGAGAATTCGTCATTAGAATTCGTAATGAGAATTCGATGTCAAACTTCATAAGGATTCGTATCCTGAATCTGGAATAATACTTAGTCAGATTTCGTATCCGGAATTCGGAATGATACATTATTACATTTCTCATCTGGAATTCAGAGTGAAACTTCCTTACAGTTCTTATCCAGAATTCGGATCATAACACAGAATACTTTATATCAAAGTTTCAAACAACTACAAGAAAACAGAAATGAATCCGAATTTTATACTTTGGAAAAAATATGAATGAAAATATGATAAGAATAATTTTTCTTACAATAGAGATTTTCCTTATAAAAGTAATTTTCCTTATAAAAGAAAATTTCCTTATAAAAGCAAATTTCCTTATAAAATCAAATTTTCTTATAAAAGAAATTTTTTTAAGGACAAGGTGTTTGTGATTTTCAAAACAAGAAGGAATGGAAAAGTCATAAGGAAAACCTTATTGACTCAACATATATGGACCTACCCTTTAGGTAGGATCCGAGGTGGATGACCCAGGAGCTGTTTCTATTCTTCCAGTTGTTTTTCTTTTCTATTGTACATCCGTTCAGTTATAGCTGTACTTTTCAGTTGGGTTTGTATTCTGGCCCTTTTTTAGCACTTATTTTTTACTTATTGTTTACTTCCGCTTGTATTCTGTGGTGTTTTTTGTACTTTTATAAGGAAATGACTTCCCAGTTATCGGGATTTACGCCTTTGGTGCTAGTCGCCAGCCCCTGGCCTATGGAAGGCGGGCTTGGGGTAGAGACGACACGAGCCTCGAGGACGGGTTGTGAAAAATTGGTATCATAGGAGCCGGTTCTACCGCAGAACTTATAACTCTGATATTCCCTTTCTGTGAAGCAATAATGTTAAGGGTTCTGAGTGTGGTCTTCAGTTTAGGGAGTCCAGTGTTGGTGCGGCGGTCGATGTTTCTGTACACCAGGACCCTGACTACTGATTTCTGACTTTGTGCAGGAAAAACACTGATTGCATGTGTGTTTCCTAGAGTTTTAAAGTCAGCTCAAACTAGGTCAGCTCACTAGGTATAAATCATTTGACCATGTCGTATCTATTCAGGATGTCTCCATGCAGACAGTGAGTTGGAGTTCTGAGATACTACACAATGACGGCCCACCGAGCGACGAGGCTCCAGTGCAGGGCCCTTTTTACTATGTTGGCACCCTCGGGTGGTGTACCGGAAGCACCACCACCTGTTGGGAAGAAGATGCTACCAGTCGTACTAGTGGATGGTGCACGCTGGCAGAGCGCGTTGCACGAGTTCCAACAGCATAGGCCTCTGAGGTTACGAGGCAAGACATATTCCCAGATGGTAGAGCACTGGAGGGAGGCGATTGGTAGAGTTTTACGCCTAGCTGAGACATCAGTAGAGTGGATGGTGGACTTGTCCACTAGTGTTTTCTAGTGAATGACCATGAGGATGGTCCGCATAGTGATGAGGCTTCGGTACGTGGACCGATGCCTGAGATAATACCTTCGGGTAGTGTGCCTGCTATATCACTACATGTTGGTTAGAAGTTACAACTAGTGGTACCGGTAGATGACAGTTGTAGGCTTAGTGCCTTACATGTGATTCAACACTAGATACCCCTAATGTTTCGAGGTAATCTTGACTCATACGCGGCTAAGGACTGGCATGAGGTGGTGGCTGAGTGTTTTCTAGAGCTTATACAGCTTTGGCTGGATGACATGTCGGTAGATGAGTATTCATCGAGGTGTACTGATCGTTCCTGGTACTTGATGACTACGATAAGATCAGCGCTTTAGAGCTCATACCTTAGAGCTAGAGAAGTCCTTTGTGGTTAAATGTTCTTGGCTGAACGGATACAGCTAGAGAATGTTAGCAGTGGAAGAGCATGGATTTGGCGCCAGTCTTAGAGACTTGGGTGTGTAAAATGTTTCAAGAAGAGGAAGTGTTAAGGACAGATGAATCTGCAGAGAAGTAGACGTGGAAGTATGGCTAGGAGTGTAGCATGAGGTGGTGTACATTTCGACATGTTACAACCACCCACCTTTGTATTCCCCACCAGGCTCAGGGAGCTGGAGGGTAGGGGATGAGAATAGCTGGATGTGGTCACAGAGTGTGACCCAAGGTCTCTAAGAATGATTTGGGGTACGGTCGGTGTCTATATGAGATGCCATATCAATAGAAATAGGTACCAATAATTACTTCCTTCCATGAATCTTGTTCCAGACCAACAGTTTCTAGTTAAAACCGTTGACTTGACCCTCATGTATGTAGATACATTTGAGAGGATACATGAGAAACACACTTACGCCGACAGTTGTGATCTGACCCTTGAGGTGAGAGTTTCGGTTGGAACCTCTTGATGGTAGCGTCGAGGCCTTACGAAGTTAGTTTGGGTATGGACTGGGCAACCACAGTTCATACATGGATTGACTGTATTAGGCAAAAAGGTTGTGGTTTACTTACAATGATGGGATGGGTTTTCCTTGGTTGGAAAAAGGAAACCCCAGGAAGCACAAGATCCTCCAGGAGAGCACATGGGAGCGGAAGGCTCAGATTTGTGCTCAGTACCACTTTTTGTTTCCCCTAGTGTGTGTTGAAGCTTTATGGGGACGTAAATCCCTGAGGTGGGAGTAATATAAAGACCCATAAATTTCAAGGAATTTTTTTTCTCAATTTCTTTGGAATTTTGTGAGTGTGCGGTATTAGACGGCACCTGATTCTGAGGCCCGGTGTGCCTGGAATAATTTTCTGAAGATTTGTTAAGCTTAAATTAACGCGCGTAAGTAGTTTTCCTGAAAAAGTGGAGTAACTCTTGAACGGTTACTCATAACAGAAATCTGAGGGAACTGTTGCGCTCGGGATAGTAGGATTACCCTAGGAGAGAATTATGTTTAGTCGGCATGGGCCTCCTATGAGAAATCCCAAAAATGGATTAACCGTAAATAAAATAATTAAATAAATTATTTTATTTTTCAAAATCTTACAACTCACAAATGGTTGCTTGGATTAAAAATCTGAGAACACCGCTGAACTAGTGGGGGCCTGATTTATTTATGTATATACTAACTATGGCCACCGTAAGACACCAGAAAAAGTTAGTTTTTGGCCTCAAATAAAATAATTAAATGACAATTATTTTATGGTAAAATTCCTAACTTCTAAACGGTAACTCGGATTGAAAATCCGAATGTACATTTGGGTTTGTTGGGGCATGTTTCACCTTGTAAGAGCCTAACCGTGATCGCAGTGGGTCGAGGGTGACTGATATTAACTTTCCAAACTTTTTTTCGGCTACGTTCAGTAAACGTATGTTTGGAATTTTATTACTTTTGAACCGGTGCTCGGAATTGAAATATGAGGACACCGATGAACTCGCAGCACATGTATTCACTTAAGGGGACCTTTACCGTAGTTGTGTTTTATGCAGGATGAATGTTAATTTTTGGGGATTTTTAAAAATAAATAAATAAAATGGTTCTGCATTATTTTATTTATTTGGGTGGTTATATCCTCAAAGAGGAAGTTAGGGGTGGGGCCAACACCCCACATAACCTCCCATGGGAGGATATTTGAGAATTGGGACCCACACGAGGCCTAGCCCTTCACCTCCCTTAAACATCCCTTACTTTTATTTCTTTTCCAAATATTCAATTAATTATGTGAACCCTTTCACCTTCTTCTCTCTCATTTAATATGCCAACACTAGAAGTTAATTAATGACCCACAAATAATTAATTAATTATGTGTCATGAATTCAATTTGAATTATTTTGTGTTGCCTGACACTTCTTATATTGGGAGAAGTCTTTTGTAATATTTGCGATAGAAATTATTTCGTTGGGAACCTCTGGAGGATTAGAAAGAGAGGTGTTCTTCCTCCGACGAAGAATGAGAAGTCACCGACGACATACCTTTTCTTCTTCTTCCTCCGCATCAAGGGAGGAGACACAGCTGCGGGGAACGTCACCAACGACGACGACTCTTCCTCCAACATCAACAGAATCGACTCCATTCTTATGAAACGTCTGACCTCCACGACATTAGTCTTCTGCGGTTTGACGATGTGTGACGACTTTGCAAGGTAGGTGTTATGTTCAATTTTAATGGATTCTTTATCCTGATTTAAATTTCTCATGATGAACACGAATTAAATAAATTAATTCCAGGATCGATAAAAAATTGATTGAATTAATTTTATTCTTTTTTATCTGGAATTTTAAATTCTTGAAGCATGATAAATATTTAATTTTCAATTCCCCATGTTCATGATTCTCAAAAACTATGGCCAAACTAACATGGCTATCGATACGCACTTTGACCGTGATATTTCCTTATTTATTGTCTGCGCATTCATCGCGTGTTCTTCATCCCCAAATAATTAAGCGCGCTGGAAACTCAATGTTTCCTTGAGAGCGACATACGGATGCGAAGATCTCGACCTGAGGATCATGAATATGCGTTCGTATCTTTTTTTGAGTTAAATCGAAGTCGGAATGGAGTGCGGAAGGCGGAGGCCGCTGGTGCAAGTCATGGGGAGAAGTTGTGTGAGGAAGCAGGTGATGCGGGAGTGGGCGCATCAAGGTTTTATAGTGAAGACATCAGCGGCGCAGCAAGCTGATGGCAGCCGCGACGGTTCTGGCGAATGCAGTGGGTGCGATAGGTTGGCCGCTGGGGTTCGGAGGAGAGGCGGCGTGAAATCGTGAATGAATAAGTTATGTGATTGGAGAGAGAAGATGGAAATGAAAGGATATAAAATAAAAATAACAAAATAAATGGAAAATGAATTCCCACATGGAAGCCGCATGTAGAAAATGAATTCCCATGCATTTATTGAATTTTGAGTTAAGGGAAAAAAATAAATAAGCAATAATAATAATAAAATATTGTTATTATTACTTTTGTTGATAAGACACTTTTTATGTCGTAACTTCTTCGTGTGACCTCGGTTTCGAGAACCATCTGAGGTAGTGTGACCCTGACTTCGAGAGGGAATTTATAATTCCAATATTGGATGTCTTTTTCGGGTTTTTGGATTAGGTACCCGAAGCGCTCGGAAAATAATAGATTTAATATTATTAATAAATCTTTGACTCGCCATAACTCATGCGTGCGACGTCCAATTGGATTTCCGTCAGTGGCGATGTAATCCTGACACCAATACGGTCGATTGAAGTCTAATGTTGAATAATAAATTCTGGTTCATGGATCGGGCCCACAAAACACCGAATAATATTATTATTATTATTACGTGATCTTGTATCGGACATATCTCTCTCATACGGTGTCGGAATGTCGAACCGTCTGTGAGGTTGTGACCCTGGAATTAAGAAGGATGTTTCAAGACCAATTTTGGATATTTATTTCGAGGTTGAGGCGTGGGACCAACGAGGCCCGGTTCGCACGTGTTGCGGTGAAATGCAACTTTTTCACCAGCTATCCGGTTTGGACCAATGGGTAGTCCATCTCGTGTGTTTTTTACATATGGATAAGAATGGTGTGGCCGGTTTAATTAACCACTATCATTTGAAGTACGACTGGGTTGGTTCAAACCCAATACCAATCGGGACCTCGGAGTGGAAACACTTATATCTTGAGCCACGAACGTCTGATTGACGTGCCGTAGAAATTGTTGGATTCCTCTTGATTAGACGAAACTTTTGGCATATTTCTCTTGAGTTTTGGTTGCAGTTGGATAGTGGTCGGGTTGGATTGTACCCGAAATCCAACTAGGCCCCTGGAACGGAAAAGCTGATAACTTTCAGACTGGACGTCAGTTTGACGATCCATCAGCGGCGTTGGTGATCACATTGAGAAACAGTCCCTATTAGTATACCCTATGAGAGATCGGGGTACAGTTGAGATACGACCGGGTTGGATGGCACACGAAACCAACCGGGCCCCTGGGACGAAAAGGCTAATAACTTACAGACTGGGCGTCCGATTGACGCACCGTCTATTGCGTTGAGACCCCTATGATGAGGCGTTCCATTGAGATACTTCTTTGTGGGAATTTGAGATACTTGGAGTATTTACCTGTAACTCATGGAGCGGACCCTCCCGGAGACAAGAATACGTAGTACGAAGACCATGTAGCCGGCTGAGACCTGACGACTGCTTGGCCGACTCGACATGGAGTGAGTCGACTAGCCTAGTGGACAGAGCACTACATTGTTTGGGTGCAGACCCATGGCGGACAGAGCACTACTATGTGACAGTGCAGACCCACGGTACTCGTCCGGAGAGTACCTCTGCAGGGTATTAGGGTGTGTGCACTACTGTGTTTGGGTCCCTGGCGGGAAGCACTACTGTGTTTGGGTGGCTGACCCGCATTACTCGACAGGAGGAGTACCTCAGCAGTCTTAGGTTAGTGATTTGTACCTCAAGTCGTGATAGGACCACTGTACACTCCAGAGAAGGGTCTCTTCAGTAGTTACGGTTTTGATAATGAAAATCCTGGTTTGAGCTGAGTCTATGACCTTTGTGTTTACCTCATGATTGGGATGGGTCACTTGATAACTTAGGTATATGTATGGGCATATACCTAGGGAGTGGTTATCCGTTGACTCTATGACCTTTGTGTTTACCTCATGATTGAGATGGGTCACTTGATAACTTAGGTATATGTATGGGCATATACCTGGGTAGTGGTTATCCGTTGATTTCATGACCTTTGTGTTTAACTCATGATTGAGATGGGTTACTAGATAACTTAGGTATAAGTATGAGCTTATACCTAAGAAGGGTTATCTATCGTTATTATCCTTTGTGGTTATCCTTGTTAGATTTAGTGAGACCTTGAGGGTCTCATGGTCCCTACTGAGTATCGTTATACTCACCCATGCTTGGGCTATGCCCGCACCTCATTGTGTTGGTTGCAGACGACCGGCAGCACTGACACAGGCCGAGTGTTTGAGGACTGGATGGTACCCGGAGGTGGATCTCACGACGAGTCAGTATCTGGAGGTGGACTTAATTACGAGACAACACTTGGAGGAGGTTAACTGGTGAGAGTGTTGTGGAGGCTATCTGTACCTACCCTTCAGGTAGGATCCGTGGTGGACAATCTAAGAGCTGTGCTACCTGTACCTACCCTTCAGGTAGGATCCGTGGTGGACGATCTAGGAGATGCACTATCTGTACCAACACTTTAAGTAGGATCTGAGGTGGACGACCTGGGAGCTGTTTCTATTCTTCCAGTTGTTTGTCTTTTCTGTTGTACTTCCATTCAGTTGTAGCTTTACTTTTCAGTTGGGTTTGTATTTTGACCCTTTTCCTTTTTAGCACTTCTTTTGTACTTAGTGTTTACTTTCTCTTGTACTCTGTGGTGTTTTGTTTTATTTTATAAAGGCAATGCCTTCCCAGTTATCGGGATTTACGCCTTTGGTGCTAGTCTCCAGCCCCTGTCCTATGGAATGCGGGCTTGGGGTAGTCATGACACGAGCCCCGAGGACGGGTCATTAAACTTCACATCTGTAGGATCTGAGGAAGGAATTTTATATCTCTCCTCACTGGCATTCTTCATTCTTTGTTCTGTGTTCTTCATTGGGAGTTTTTCTCTATTCTCCCATGTTCCACCAAAAGAGAATTTCCAACAAAAATAATAAGTGATTGTGATAGCTTATTAATTCATTGTCACAATATTCAAAATGGATGAAACAATTTAATTGGATCCACCTAATTAATTTGATGGATTGGCATAATAAATTATGCATTAGCTCAAATAATTAAAGGGGAGGTGTAGGAACCATAAATGGTAGAGGAGGTCAAGGGGCTCCCCCTTATTAATGAGGGGAGTTTATATATTTTCCCCTCCTTCAATTACTTGGGGGTTTAGTCCTGTGTGGTCCCCACCACATTTACCCCACATGGAATATTGAGGCATGGTGGTCCCCACCACCATAACCTCCAAAAGGTGGTTATGGCCTGGTGGTCCCCTCGTCCAACCTTCAAAAGGAGGTTATAGATCCTATGTAACCCACCTCCAAACACCCACATGGTGGCTCAAATAAAAGTAAAGTGATGCTCATTTATTTTATAATTTTCCACAAAAACCCAAAAATTAACTTTTATTCTCAACCCACTACTTTCATAGTGAATGTCTCCTTAAGAGAATACTGGTACTACGAGTCTAACAGTGTCCTCATATTTCAATTCCGAGCACCGGTTCAAAAATTATAAAAACCCGCTTGTATGTTTATTGAGCGTACCCAAACAAAACATCAGAAATTGATTCTAAGCACACTGGGCCTCAGAATCATGCGTCTTCAATTTTCTGGGACTCGTAAAATCCATGTGAATTTATGAAAAAAAATTCCATGAAATTTTCGGGTCTTTGTAGTCTTTGTAGAATAAATTTTATCACAAGAACATGTAATGCAACAACCCTCTTTTAAAACATAACTATGTTATCAACTATTGAAATATTTAGTATTTATGAATGTGAACAAAAATGGAAAATGACTCATAATTGAATAGTGGGTGATATTTAAAACAACATTTCATTTACCTAGAAGAATATGTGTTTTTTAAATATTAAATTTTTTATCAAAAAAAAATATTTACTATAAAATATACTTAATGTCAATTTTGAAAATATTTTGTCAATTTTACATTGAAAACAACATGAAAAAGTATTCAAATACATTAAATTAAAAACAATATGAAATATTATATTTTTCTAAAAAAATTATCCAACCCAATAATTCATTATTATTATATTACTTTTTATATTTTTATATCATCTATTTTATTTTGAATTAATTTAATAATAATTGGGGTTGCACTATATAAGAATTTAATAAAATTATATAATTTCAATAAAATATAAATTAATTAATATATGAAACTAGTTTCATTATTAAAAAACTAATAAATATAATTTTCTTAGAACATATTGTCATCCCTATGTGAATGCATAACGAATATTTAAAACAAAGAGAGTGCATTTATTTATTTATTTGGAATATTATATAATTCATTTCATGAAAAATATTACAAAACAAATAAAACTTGATAACAATATTATAAGGTCAAAATACAATCATCCAATAAGAAAAAACAAGGAAAATGGTTGCCTTATCCATTATATTCAAGCTAGTTTTACATGATTTACCATTTCACCATGGTGACAAATTTAAGGTTTTTTTACTTTTTTTGATGAAATATAATGTAAGACATATTATATAATAGAAAATATTATGATTCCAAATATTTATTTCATTTTACCAAATTCAATCACATTAGGTTGTAGAAATTCATTTTATACATATCCTGTATTGTGTGATAAATTGTTTTTCATGAAAATGTAGTTTTCATGTAATTTATGATAATATATAATCCATTTGGCCCAAATTAATCATTTTATGAATTTAAATTCATCTAATTATATATATACACATAATTCGTGAATTTATTAAACTAATCGATTATTAGTGGTTATTTTAATTAATTCAAATCATTAAATTATATGCACTGAAAAATAGTTTTAAAAAAACTGTGTTTTTAATCAAAAAATAATGTTATACCTAAATCTTTAGAATTACATATTACAGTTGAATTAATAATATTATTTTAAATAAAATGATACATATTTCACATTAAGATTAAATAAATATATATAATGAGACGTTTAAATTACTCTATTCAATTGAAATAAAAATAATATTATAAATAATTAGTATTTTCACTATTCACTAAAAAATAATTCATTTTAGAAAAATACCAAAACATCATCCTAAGATAATTTTCTAATGATGATTTAAAAAATGAATTTCATTTTTTAAAATAATGTTACTCAAATTTAAAGAAATTAATTATAATGTTATCTCACAAAATGAAATAGATCTCATTTTTGATAATATTGATTTTGTAATAATTAAATGTCTTTATTAAAAAATAGGTTCTTTTTAAAAAAAAATAAATATATTTATATTATGTTTGATATTTATATATATTTCATGAATAATTTAAACTTATTTATACTTTCCTATTTAACTTTTAGGTTAAAACAGTCATATTTAAATAATATTATTCCATGGTTCTTTTAGGATCAGTGTTGCTCATATATGTTGTTGATCATAATTTTCTTTTTAAAATGACAATTTTGTGTAATGGAAATTTTTAAATTCATAAATATCATAATAAAATCCTAAAATTTTTACTTTGAGAATATTTTTACATGGTATTTAGTAATCTAATACAATATTTACAATGCTTCCTTAGAATTTTTATTACTCACCTGCTTCTGAGTCAGCTTCAATAATCCTCTAACTCATACTTTAGAATAAAGTTAATAAATACTAAATGAAAATATATTTAAAACTCTGGAATATATTTTGTCATTAAAATATTCTTATCATACTTCATATTTGAGATTGTTCTAAATTCCACACCAAAGGATATAATGGGTTTTAAGAGTAAATGACTTCTAGGATTTATGAATACTACTTTGACAATATCTCTATTGATTTAAACTCAAATCCCTAGTTTTATAAATTCAATTCATTTGGAAATTCATCTATTTATCTTAATGGGACAATAAATTACCAAATGGATTTTCCATCAATCCATTTATATTTGTGGAAAATATGGGAATAATCAAGTGAGATTTTCTCCATGATATAGTAACTATCTTATCAGGACTCCTCATACATGGGAATATAATCTTCTATTGTCCACCATTAATATATCCTCAAAAATAAACTATAGAATATCCCCTTTTATAATATATTCACCATTATGTTTTACCCCTTTTCAAAAAGAAAATGAATAAATGTTGAAAACAAAAAAAATTTATTACTACTATTTTATTGAGAATGAGCTCCAAAGCACACATTTTTGTTCTTGATGTAATCCTTTATTTATGAATTTTGAAGATATAGATGAATATTTACATGGTTGATTCATATTCCAATGAATGGGAACCAGATTCCAATTTCTCCTTTATTCTGTGGTATGTGATATTTGTATGCCTAAAATTTCAATATTGTGCTTCATTCATTAAAAAGTTTGTCATAAAATTAATATCAAACACAATAATTATTGGGTATGAAACATTTAACATCATGTATAAAATATGTGGATTTATCAATATATTTTATGTTTGGTCTTGTGATTTCACAAAACACTAAGATTTTTAAGAGCTATGTTTGAATAAATACCTCTTCCTCGTGTGACCAGAAACACACCCTCCTCCATTAAATAATGCAAATTGTGAAATTATATTTCAGTCCCTAGTGTCTCCCACATAATCCGAAAACATATTTCATAAAGATAAAAAGAACTACCATTATCATAACTCAAGATTTAATCAAGTGTACCTAATAATTATTATAGAATCAATTTTACACTAAAAGATGTTATTCCATAGGATTTCGTAATAATGATGTATAAATTGTAAAAATATATATGATTAATAGTTTATAAGAAATTATGTAGTGTACATTAATAAAAAGTAATAATATATCTATTTTATTGATACACCTTTAATCTTTATTGGTTGAAAACATAGTCGGTAGAGCTCGAGGAGTAAATACCACTCTCATCTATTTCGAACTGAACTACTTCAATGAATAATAATTATACATAGAATTATATATAATTAAATTACCTCATTAACTTATGAAAATAAAATCTTATAATAATTTCATTTAATTTATCAAAATTGTTGGGAAAAAATCCATCAAGGTATCATTGAAGCATTTTTGAGGTGATTGTGTTTGTTGACAAAGCAGACATCTATGTTGTGTTTGTTGACAAAGAAAACCATGGTGAATGAGTGTGTTGACAAAGGGGGTTTAAATGGTGATTTGTCGGGTTCAAGGGATGCTTTCAACAATCCATGATTGATTGATAAACCTTGACAATGAATTGGATGATCTGGAGGTGGTACAAAAAGAGCAGATACAAGGTGGTGCCGTTTTCCAGTGTTTGCCAAGTTTATGGGCCTGAAAATCACCAATGGAAAATGGAGTGATATGTTTTTGGCAAAGGTTGAGGAGAGAGAAATGAAAGAGGTGCGCAGAAAAATTAAGCGTGGCGCGCAAAATTAGCGGGTTGCACAAAATCTTGAAGTGTGGCGCGCAAAACAGCGGGTTGCGCGAAATACTATTTCGCGCAAAAGATGTTTCAAGGCTGGAAGCTTGAAAATCGGAAAAGGCATTAGGCGCGCACAATTTTGGAGACCTGCGCGAAATAATTACACGGTGCGCGAAATTCGTGCGGCTTGCGTGAAATAAAGGGATGATGTTTTTCGCGCAATAGGTGTTTCGAGGTCCGATGCTCGGAAAATGGAAAAGTCATGAGGTGCGTGAAATTATGGAGCAGTGCGCGGAAAATGGTTGTGCGCGGAAGATTTGTATTTCATGATCAAAGCGGATTACGCGATCACGGAGGGTTTTTCACGCGGGGTCGATTTTGCCTATAAATATGAAGTGACCATCCTGCATTCAAGAGAGTTCAAGACAAAGAAAATACCAGAGCTCTGGTGCGCAAAATTGAAGTTAGTAAGGGTGTTGTGCGTAAACTTAAAGTTTGCGCGTAAAGTCAGCTGTTGCGTGAAAAGCTAAGGCTGCGCAGAAAGTTGGTGTTGGCGCGTAAAAGGAAGGTTACGCGAAAAGTGGATATCGCGCAAAAGCAGTGAATTGCGCGCAAGGCAGTTTCCAGGATGTGCGTAATATTTGGAGGTTGTGCGAAAAAGGAATTTCTTGCAAATCATAGAAATTGCGCGCAACACACCGTAACGGTTGCGCGTAAAAATTGAGGTTTCCCGGTACATCCGATGCAAAGTGAGATTCATCTACGGGTGAAAGTTGGACTTCAACAGAGCATCTACATACAGAGGAAGCTGCATTCCTTCATGAAAATGAAGAGACCTACAGGTCTATAAACTATGAGTGGATTCCTTCCAAGATCAGTGAGCTTAGGAAGAGGAATAAGGTGATCCTCTCCACCGGCAGTGAGCCAGAGAGAGAGAGACAGGGAGTGACCCTTGGGAAAGCAGTGAGCTGACCCTAAACATTGTAAGGGCAGTGAGCCTGGGCATAGAAGTGATCTAGCCCGAACCTTGTAATCCACAGCGAGTGAAGATTAGTGGAATTTGGTACGACCGGCAACTTGTCGGCGTATGCTCCTTGGACGTAGCCCAGTGAGGGTGAACTAAGTAAAAATCTCTGTGTCTATATGTTTGCTTCCCTGCATTGCATTCAAAGCATCATCATTACATAAAGACGTAAAGAAGTGATTACAGTTTACACACAAGAGAAAACAAAGTGACCCTTGTAATAAAGAGGTCAAGATCCAGTGGGGTAGGAAGAACTTTGAAAAAGAATATCCATACCCTGATTCACCCCCCCTCTCAGGGTATATAGGCCCCTATTGGACCTAACAAAAATCATCATGACAAATTTCCTCATTTTGGTAGTAAATTACCTAAAATAATCTTCTTATATTCTTTTGAAATTAATTTTATCAACATGCACAATCATAATAAGTGAGTGTGTGTAATATTCCATGAAATATATCTAAAAATACATCTTCAATTACATTAAATTATTGCGATTTAATATTAAAACCCATATATAAATACCATTATCAATGCTACTTACATCAATTAATTGTTCTTTATTCATCTTTCACACTCATGAAACATCATCATAAAGTAAAAAACACATAATATTGTTTAATACATAGCTCTTCCTGATGTTCATAATTCAAAATGAAAAACATTACATCAATTTTGAAAATAATTTAATTTTTTTATAATTTATTAAAATAAATATTCTGATTATTTCAATCATTTCAACTAGATAATAATTCCCATTAATGATTATACACATAATTTTAATGTATTCTTTGTAAAAAATGAATGTTTTTATCTATGGTTTGTAACCTTTATTGTTGTTTTTATTTATGAAAACTCACTTATCATGATAATATTATTATATTAAAGAAATTAATCTACTTCCAATATTTCATTCTTCTAAAATTGATTCATATATTCCTACATAGTTGTAATCAAATCCTAAATTTTTTTAATCCACATAAATTCATTTTTCCTCACAAAAATGAAAACTGGTTTAATTATAATCCCCCAAAATTCTATAGGTTAGAACCCATTTCCTATTATTTCCTTGAATTTTTTACTTATATGAATAATTTCTATGTCTAATATAATTAGTTTCTCTTTTTATGGGGTTTCATGTTGTTATATATATTATATTTATAACTGAAATTTTGAGAATTTTATCATAAAAACATAACACTCAGATGCATAAAAAATATGCAAGAGCTTCTTCAGTTTCATAATAAATAAAAAATAATGTTTGATTTAAAAAAAAAATATTACCTAAAAATTTCAATGAAATTATTTATATTACAATTATAACAACACTATTGTATTCCACCATTTTTATATCCATGGAATATCACCTCTATGGATCTCTCACTAGTGTTTCCCAGGTGTCTATATCTCTTCTAGTTGTAACATAGTCTATTATATGATTATATGATTTTTATGATTTTTATGAACATATTTTTCCAAAACCAAAACATATAATGCGATTTGACTATGTGACATCTATGTACACTCTAATTGAGAATATAGAGCATTCAAATTATGTCATGGGAAAGAATATATTTTATGTCCAATGCTTTGATAACATTTTTTTGATATATCCATCAACCATTGATTATTTTTCATAGTTAGTCTATTTTATTGTGTTATGTATAGTGAAATATATACATGAATTAAATTTTACTTATAGATATGTACATCAATTCCTTCGTTCATTTACTCATAGAAATTTTTGGAACGAGTCCTTTTGATTTCATAACTTATTTTACTATAATTATATTTATAACTTTTTAGAAGAATATATTGAATTTATTATATACTATATATAAAATAAACATAATTCATATGAGTAATTTCATCACCATAATTATTGATATTTTTATATCAATTAGTTTAATTCAAAATCATTATGTCACACACAACTATTTGTTTTAGATCAATATATTATTCAATTTTGATCTCCATAAACGCGGGACTCATATATACTATTTTAACTATATGAAAACTGTAACTAGTGTTTTGTCATTAATGTTTTATCAATGGTAGATTCCTAAAAACATAATAAAATATTAGTATGTCGATGTAATTTTAACTTATATATACAAATCATATATTCCAGACCAATTTATTATATTTTATACTCTTGTTTAATGTGTCTTTAAAATTGGAAATTTTTTAAAAATAATATTTGTTGTCCCTTTATGATGATAGTTTCAAACTTCATCTAAATAATGACACATCGATTGGTTTAAATGGTAACATCATTACAATTTAACAATGACAATAATAACTCAATATATTTATCCTCAACCCTTGAATAAAAAGAACATATCTACATTCATAGATATTTATTTCTCCTTCAGATTAACATAAATTTTTATTATTTTTAATAGCATATATTATTTGTCTCAGGATTAATCATACCATAAAAAATTTTCCTAAATAGAGTTACTGGTGTTATATATTTTCATATTTTCTTTTAGATATTGTCTTAGTTTCCCACTCGTTACTTCAACTAAACTGCCCCTCAATTCACGAATTCTATTCGATTGAGGGAGTACCTTGATATACCAATACTCGTATTATTTATCCCAACATACTATATATCACCAACCACTTCAAGAAAAGATAAATAGCCACTATTTTAATTTTTTTCCTCATTATTCATGATTTATTTTCATTCTAAACTTGAATATGTTTTTTCTTTTCAATTTTCACAAGATTATAATAATTCTACTATACATTTAATTTTCCCATATTCTTAAACACAATTTTTTCCCTTCTAGAAAAAATTACTTTTTTTATTTATATGACTACTATTGATTTTATAATTATAGATTCTCAAATCATTATGGGAGGAAATCCACTTCTTCTTTTTGTTTTCATTACTTCCACCATTTATATTACCTGACTAGGTGTCTAATGTGAGTAGTGGAAATATAAAAAAATATTTCTGATTATTGGAAGAACTAAAAGATTTTTTATAGTATATGATCATTCAAAATCATCTATCCTGGAGTTTTAAATCTGAATTTAAGGAATACTCAAGGAATTATTAGCATCAATGGGAATCTATTCAATATCCTACACCTCCCTATTCTAGGTTACAATTATATATATATAAATTTAATGTATAATATATATTACTTCAATGATATCAATAAGATAGCCCATATTTATTATGAATATTATTTATATCATATAAATTTAATTATATTTTAATTAGTTATGAGATTTTATTAAAAATCCATTATTACTCTTCAATGCCTTGACTTATTCCTCAAGCATTTTAATTTTCCTCATGTTCCGTAATAGTTCCATTATCATTTATAATTATATTTTTTTATCCTCATCATTTATTTTTCATCAATGCTCACTTATTCTTATTCATCACTCAATGTTTCTTTGGAATATTTTTATTTATCCTTGATAACATGATATCCTTCAGCCTTAGAAGCCTCATTTTCTCTTTCATGTTCCTCATTAGAATAGGTTGTATGTTTTCTGATAATAAAAAATGCTCCGTTTATTTTTTATTGTTTAATTTTCTGTTGATACGAAATCCTCCAATGACACTACATTTCATATTATTTCTTTATGACCATCTTTTATAATCATCATTACTTTCTTCATCATTATTTTTTCCAAGACAACTATGTTATCATAGTATAATTTTATATTAATTAAATTACATAAAAAAGATAGTTTCAATTGTATATAACTTTATATTTCATTATACATGTTGAATTTAAAGCAATAATATATCTGAAATAGATGAAATAAATATAAAAATAGGTTTATATCTCATGATAATTATATAGTTTATCATGTTTTAGAAATTTTTAATATTTGAATATGCTCATAATGTCAAATTTTCCATTAATATATTGGGTATACCTACTCAACATATCATAAAATATTAAGAATATTTTTAGTTTATTGATATTTTAATCATTTATTTCTCGATCCTAATGGAATGAAATAATTTTTTTATACTTTAACAGTGTGGATTTTTGGAATATTCATCGTAATGGTAGAGTCATTAGAAACTTCACCACACCATTGAATAAGTAATAAATTTTTTTAATAAAACTTAAAAACACATCCATGGCCTCATCTTCTCATACTAAAATATGCTCATATATTCTGTGGATGGTTTATAACCATTATTATTCCCATTTTTCATCCCTCTGGAATATCAAAATGATTTCCCCAAATTCAGTTAGATAATTTTGTACCCATAACTTATATCAACTCATTCTTTGGGTGAGATGAATGTAATTAATTTCATGATTTTACAACAACTTATATATTCATTTTAAAAATTAATTTAATTTTTCCCTTTATAATATTTATATATACAACATTTTTGTGATTTATAGAACATCCAAGCTATGAGAAAGAATATATATAACCATATATACTTTTATAGATAGAAACCAATTAAAAAAACATAGGAACTCATTTATTATTTATGGAATTCACAACCATCAATGGTCTCATTAATAGAAAATCATCAACTATAATTAATAAACATAGGTATAAGGGAAAACTCCAAGAACTTCTATAATAATTTTTAATATCACTTCTATGGACATCGTGAGAGTATGAAACCAATGTGACAGGAATAAATCTATGAATATAAATTCATAAAATCTGAAAAAAAATCCCTCATGAGAAAATAAATTTAGATCTCTTATAAAATTATATCATCATAAGAGATGGAATATGAAATATCAGAGTAAATATTCGGGTTTTCAAAAGGTTCAATCAATCTTTTTATCGAGTAATTAACCCTCAGAGAATAATATTTACAATCCCACTATGAATGTTGTTGTAACATTATCAATTGGAATATATAAAGGATTTGAAAAATGTACCGAAACTCTAATAAAAATGTCATATACGTATCCCACGTTGAATTATAATGATGAAAAAAGAACTCTTTTCCATTCACATATCATTGTGTTCCTTCTAAAGATACACTACACTATCTTATTGGTGTTTCCAATACATAATATTCCTTAAATATACTATAAAATTTATATACCCTGTCATAATTTTTTTATTAAATAAATGGAAATATGGATTTAGTAACAAAAAAATAATCAAAATACCATATTATATGATAGTTTACCAATGTGACTTTTCAGTACCCTTTCTGAGTTATCTAGATTAATCACTAGAACAACTCCCAAAATCCAAATAGTAATTTTCACATTTTCCCATATTATAGAGTAGCTAGTATTCTTATTTTTTAGTATCACACTACCCAATTTTTAGTAGGGAAGCACAACTAGTATACTGTTCACTCATAGTTTTCTTCAGTCATTTAGATCATACTCGACTTCAAAATGAGTATAAATTATCTAAGAGATTTGTATTAACAAAACAAATACCAAAATAGATCAGAATTTAACAATTAATTGACTCATATAATGAACCAATTCATGATCTATAAGTTAGAGTAATATGAGCTAAAATGTGGAATAAAATCCTATGTATTGGAGTACTCAAAACATGATGTTTGTTTTGTCATAATTTTACTAAATATCAATAAAAATATCCCATATCTCTCAATTTTCAAATGACATCATGTAATGCTTCCTAAATCTCTTTTAATGTAACATTTTCTCTCTATGTCATTTCTATTGTTCAATAATATATTATAGTGGTAAAAATTATACAAAATATAAAGTATTATAATAATTAAAGGGATATTTAACTTCATATCATGGGAAATGTATTAATCTAAATATAACCATGGAATTGGTATAAGAAGTTTGGAAGTAATTTAATGTTTACCTCAAGATACATTATCCCCATAGAGATTCTTGATCATATATGGACTATATCTTCTCGACGAGATCTTTTAATTAACATCTCATACATCTATGACATGTTCCATGTATCACATTTATGGATGTATATAAATGATTGTACACGTGTATTGATGTAAAATGTCTTAGAACTAGTCGATTATATATCCTATAATGAATAATGGGTGTTAAAAATGGTTTTAATAGATACTATACTATGAAAAAAGTCTACCTAATTTAATTCTTTTCCATTAAATAATTTTTATGAAAAAGTTGAATGGGAACCAGATGATATAATGAGGCCCAATAATCAACATATGATTTCATCCAAGTAAAAAAATATAATTTTTTTTGTATGGATAGTTAATGTAACAACATAAAATGTAGTAATAATTTGTGATCCCTAATTTTTGAGTAATCATTGTT
The DNA here is from genome assembly GCA_963277665.1 of Viscum album. Classification (NCBI taxonomy): domain Eukaryota; kingdom Viridiplantae; phylum Streptophyta; class Magnoliopsida; order Santalales; family Viscaceae; genus Viscum; species Viscum album. Next base: position 2,085,320,749 of record OY728119.1, read on the forward strand.
TATATATAATATAGGGAATGTTGAATGATTTTTAATATCATAATAGTTGAATATTCAATTTAATATGAAATAAATATTTATATTATATAAAATTTACATGAAAATTTTTTATGAAAACCATAATAGGATATCATAGACAAGAAAATAAAAAATACTAAGATTGATGTATTATTTAACGTAATTTCCTAGAAAAATCACACTGTTGAATATAATTGTATAAATAAATAATTATTTTAGGTTATATATATATTTATATATATAAATTTTTAATATTTTCATTAAATGGAATTTAACAAATATATATATCCAAGGGGTAAAAATGTAAAACACTTGAATAATAAAATTGAAATTATTAGTATATAACCATATTGTAATAATTACTAATATATATAGTATGAAACATGATGAAACTATCAATATTGATTTTGTAGTTTTCTTACTACACTAGAATAATATAAAGTAGATCAAGTCATGAAGGATCAAATAGTTTAGTTGTCTTATGGGACAAGTTATTTAAATGATTCTCACGTTTCCATTTAAAAACTAAATTACAACATGCAATTAAAATGAGATAAATTATAATTTATTATACTAAATCCATATAATCATTCACATATCACTTATTGATATATTAGGGAAAGGAAAACATAATAAACGGTGATCTCAAATGCTCTATATGAGAAAACATAAAATAAAAGATATCACGGAATAAATAAATCCAAACAAAATATGGTATATATAAAAATTAATAGAATATTTCATATAAATATTATTTTTAAAGGGAAATATATCGATGGATGAAATGAAAACAAAAATAATCACATGGATAACTACAACTAGGTTCCAACTGATGTAATGCATAACGTTGGACATCATAAACGTACCATTAAGACTTTGTTCCATGTCGTACTACATTCATGGGATTTCATACACCAAATACATAAGATAGTTTATCTAATGGGACCAATCAATGCATCATGGGGTAGTACCAGTCCCATCCCATATCATAGTATGTCCAATTCATTCATTATAAAATAATTTAATAACTATTCAATACAAAATCATCATGATCATTCATATTGAAAAAACTGAATTTAATATGATAATATTTTTCAAAACCAATAACTATATCAATATGATTATATTCCATTTAGAGTGATATGGTGGATGATATCATTAAATTACAACCCTAGTAGTTTATAATATTCATTAAAGGATGTCGACATATATTAAAATACTTTTCAATGATCACTCTAACATTTCATTTGAGAAAATACCCTTTTCATTTTTGTTTAAAATATAAAATTTCCAAATTGACTATCAAGGACAAATTATATGAGATGAACCTAGGGCAATTTGAATTTATGATTCATGGAAAATAGCATTCATGATGGTGGGAAATGTTAATCATGTTGTAAATAATACAAAAAGATTTTATTCACACCTTTAGTGAAAATATCTCATTTGGAAAAAAAGATGATTCATTTTTAAACTTTTTATACAAATTAATACATGGGAAAAATGAATTTATTTAGTTATTGTTGAATAATAAAAAAAATCATGATAAAAATTTAAATTACAATCATAAATTGAAACAATTATTCTATACTGAATATAAAAATAGTGCCAATATTCATTGAAACAATTCATTAGACTACCTATTACATATCAGGAATAAAATTAATGTAAAGAATTTAATTTAAATAAATATATAATGTTATAGAAATTAATGATGAGATTGTAAAATAAAATCATACCATAATTTTAAAATTATATTTAAAACCCCATGTATACAATAATTTGAATCATAATAGTAGATACAATGAAACAATATGGATACATCATTAAAATTTCAAAGGGGTAATATATATACCACATAAACCCAAATTGGTGCATAATGTAAAACTTTTCAAAAAAAAGATTTATATACCAAACCATTAAACGAATATATCATTGATGTGATAATGAATCAATGATGTGATTATGTGTAAAACAATTATATTCCTAAAATAAATTTGAAATACAATAGAAAATATAATAAGTCATTTCATAGATAATCCAAGAATAGCTTAGTCAATTTAGTTATAAAAGAAACCAATGAATGAGAATTGGGATATGAACCCCATACCTCAAGTTCATACTGACTAAGTATTTCCTCAGTATTCATATATAATTAATATATTAAAAAATTAACTGAATTTACTACCATTTATATGTTTTATCAATTATAATTAAACAATTTATTTCATATACTATAATGACCTAAAAAATTAATAAATTAGGTAAGCCCATGGCATGTGTTTTCAGGGTGATCTATTCAAAATTAAAAAGAAATTTTTTTAGGTAAAAAATGGAAAAAAATGATCATTGTTCCATTATCATAAGAATACTAATCATTACATATTTATCATTTTTATAAATCATATGCAATATAATATTCTTCCATGAAATGCTATAATGAAATAAACAATACACCAACAGCTGAAGAAAAAATAAGAACATACAAATGAGAGATGTTTTACATTCCATTGGACAAAAAAATAGAAAAAAAATTCTATATTTATACCTTCATTATAAATTAAAAAATATCCTTCATTAATTTTATCACTATGACTAACTATTACAGGAGGTATTGAAAAATGATTTACATCACAATGATGAGATAGTATTCCATATGTACACAAGTGTACTTATTTATTAAATTATTTAAATTAAATGATGATAAAAGTTATATTATTTTTCATTAATAACAATTATTTTTGGAATAACATATATATACATGACATATATAATAATAACCATCCATGAATGGAGGTGATGGGAAAAAATATATCAGTTTTAGATGTAGAATTTCTGCATGTATGCACAAATGATGGTCTCATTTCCAATTTTATGAAAAAGGAGCTGAATAAGATTATTCTAAAACCATAATAAATTAGATGTATATGGTATATACTGATTTTTATATATTTAAATGGATAGTACATAATTTATATAGGTAAAATAATTGTAATTAAAATTCTCGGTTAAGATTATTACCTCCACATTGATGAACCTTCCTTGGATCTCTGTTTTTGGACCCTTGGAATGGTATTTTAAGAATAACAACATCTATTAAATGATTCTAAGGAATTAAATAATTGTTTTTGGTAGGAGTTGGTTGGGATAATGAGTATAGGAAGTCTGAGTAAGAGAGGATATGTAGTGTTCTCTTATTAATTGTGGGGAGGGGAACACATGGAATTATTTAAAGTATTTAATTTATGTAATGTTTTTTGTTAATATGGAAGCAAATAGATTTGTTTTAAATTTTAGATGTTGATATGTATTAATACACTTATGAAATAAAATTTGGAAAATGTTTTGTGATATTTCCACTCATTAAACTATATTTCATGGAAAAAAAACCAACCTTAACCATGTTTAAATATTACAGTGATTGTAATAGTTTTCCAAAATTAGGTTTAAAAATGTTCTTATAAAAGGAAAGGTGACCCATATGTGTATAATAGTTGATATTTTTTTACCACATCTCATTCAATTTCTAAAAGATAATGTTTATTTAATTTTTAATCCATTAATAAAATATCATTTAACCAAAAATAACATTAAATTATTATTTAGTGTTATTCATATAATATAAATTTAACAAAACTGTAATCATAGTAATGTAATTAAAGTATAAATATTTTACACGTTTATAATGCGTTATATTTAGGTAGTAATTCACGGGACACCATAAATAACATTTTAAAATTTACATTTTATGTTTTAAAAATCATTTTTATGATTTTTATTTTGCTCGAATAAGCATTATATCAGTGTTGTGCAATAATTTAATATAATTATTTAATCAATAAAAATTTGAAAATAAAATAACCTCAGAAACAAATTTCTTCTTCAAAATAAAAAATTATAACCATTTTTAAATTGTTTTTATTCTAGTTAAAAATACTAAAGATATTAAATAAAAGAAAGATACATTTTGGAACTTCCATATACATAAAATAATATAATGGTATTTATCAAAGTAAAATGCAACCAATATTACATATATAAATGATATAATGGTTTTGTTTGAATGAAACTCATCCAATGGATTATATCCATATTTATGGATGATTTTAATGCCCTATATCATAGTCATCACATTGTTTTAATGTTTTACCAATAACGTGGTTAATAATATTTTACCAAGGATATTTTTTATTAGGATAAAAAGTAAGGATGAATTATTTTTATAAAAATTGGGTATTCTGTTTCCAATATAGAATGTATTTTAAAACGACTAATGAATTTCATACCTAAATATCAAAATAAACTTATATTAATATTCAAAATATTTAATACGAACATGATTGGGGAATTTAATAGTTTAGTATATTTGGAGATGATAAATAATTTTTTCTTCTTCCATTAATGACATCAAAATATAAACCAAATATATTATCACGTATTACATCCCTTTTGTATACCCTCCCTAAACCATTCCTCATAACCTGGGGAAAAAACCTAGGAAGGGGTGAGCTCAGATACTCAGTGTGGGTAAAAATATAAGATATCAATCAATTATCATATGAAATAATTAGAAAACAATAATAGTATGTGATCATGAAGATAAATTATTATTTCAATACCGAACCAATCATAGATCATAATCATAATCCACGGTATAAAAATATATCATTTTAAAAAACATGTACCATAAGAGTGAAAAAAATCATAAAAAAACCATGAACCATACACTCCTATCATATAATTGTGGAACAATCATAAATACAGGAAACCATTTTAAAGGTCTTAGTTTTCTAAAAAAATCATAAACATAGTTATTGAGGACACATCACTTTTTCGCCTTTGTGGATTAGGATACACCAGTTTCCCATATTGTATTAAGGCTCACATGATTCCCAAAGTGGATAATGACTATTAACAAGATTCCCATAATTATATAGTTATATATAAATCAATAACCAATGGATCATCTAGAGAATATTGAGTGGTCTTAATAGAATAAAATTTTCATTATTTCTTAATGTTTAAAACAAACATTCCATTCACGTTTTCTGTAAAATATAAACAGTACATATTTGGTAAAAATTTAAAGGTTGATTTTAAAAATCATTATAATAATTAAATAAATGCTAAAAATATATTTAATATATCATTTTTTTAATTTTTAAAAAATTTGAATGAAATTTTAGAAAAAATTGACTTGGAAAAAATGGTTTTCTGATTAGAAGATAGAAATAGAGATGATTTTAATTAAATAAAATAATTATGTATATTTTATATTTTAAGATAATAAAATGAAATTAAAATTGTATTTTAATAAAACATATATAAGAGAATAATATACATGAGTTTCTTGAGTTTTATATTATATCATTTCATCATCAGAAACATAATCATAAACAATCTCGATAAAGAATAGGATTGTAGCATAAAACCCTTACAACTATGATAACAATGAATCATAGTACCCATGAAATAGTAAAATAAAATGATAGATATATTAAAATGAGAATAAATATATTCATGAAATCTAATTTAAAAGTTATGTTTTATACACATCTCAAAATAAGATAGGTGAATAATAAAAAGTATGTCCCAAAGAAGAAAATTTAAGACGAAAGTCCCTTAACTATTTGGTATCCTTTGAACTGAAAAAACTATGAAAGGGTTATGCTAAAATAGAAATTTAAATCCCAATATTTTTCATTTTATGAAACATAAATTTCATTCATGTGGATTATATACCCCACATATAAGAAACAAATAGTGAATATATCATGTACCTCAAAGATATACAAGTGAGAACTAAAATCCGTTAGCATAAGTCTTAAATTTATTCATACGAATTACAAAATCATGGAAAATGAAAATAATTTTATTATAAATATATATATATATATTATACTATATAATTATGACTGTCTATTATAGCTTCATTAAAAATCCCTTGCAAAAATCATGTTTTGTGTAATAACTCGGTTTTTTGTGTATGTTGGGATTTGTTTATTTTTGGTCCATTTATATTTATCACAGTTTATTAATATATAGAATTTAATACATGATTTTAATATAAAAAATATATATTATATAAATCTTTATAGTAATTTATAAAACATTAATGTATAAAATGAAATACAGCATTTTTGGAGACAGTACGCCATACATATGTATGAACACTGTTTCTATTGTCTTAACAGATGAAATAAAAGAAATGAATATAAAATATTAGCTGAAAATAAATTTTATTAGGAAATATATATCACACATATTCATTAAATTTACCATTATTACATTCCCAAAAAATAATTTTTGAAAAAAAAATCATGCCGCTTCCTCTGGCAGTCGCTCATCCTATACATGAGCGGTGTTATCAAACACCACATTGAATGGAATGTAACAAGGTATATGTGATATATTAATTAAAAAGGTATAATTATTTTGAAAATATCATATATATATATAATCTTTATTTATATTAAAGTAAAAATGAAATGAAAAAAACACCACATCGTCTCGCGATGCCATTGTCCTATACACACATGAATGATGTAATTGTTTTCCAAGGGACTGGAAGGTAAGAGGGTATATGTATAATAATACTTCAATAAGTGTAATAATATCATAAATATCATATATAGACATTAAATCCATAATTAAATCCAGTTGTGGGGGGTGGGGATGGAAACTAAATAACATCCATTTACAAAACTGTAGTCTGTCGTACACACGAGTAGTGATTTCAAATCTCATTTGATAGAATAGGAGATGGATATAGGTTTTTTAATTAACATAATAAAATATCAGTATATTTTATATAATTTTTTAATAATATTATCATATTTTAATAATATTAATTGTCGTGGCATAATAAATACAAATGGTGATATTTAGAATTTTACCGCTTCTTCAGAGAGCATATTTAGGTTAACACCTAATTCATTCATGGGAGGGATTCATAACCATTATAATTAATATATTTTTAGGTGAGGTAAGAAGGTTAATTATTTTCTAAGGTATTTTGAGAACCAAAATGTTTTGGATATGAGAAGGTAAGAGGATATATGGTAAAGTTTTATATGTGGCGGTGAGGACACAATTGTAATTTTTGAAAAGAAAAATGTATACCCATGTATTTGTCTTACAAAAAAAGATCTAAATTGGATTGTTCTAAATACTAGAATAGATAAGGTAGAAATATATATATCCAGTTTGTTTTCTACAAATTTTTGGTTCATTTTAACAATTATTTATTTATTTTAACCACCCCCCCAATAGTAAATAAATTTCCACCATAACTATGGTAACTAATTTTGACTACTATTATTTTTCATAATGGAAAAAAATTACATTTAACATATAATAAAATATAAAATTTGCTGATTTAAAATATGTGATACATTTTTTTCAAATTCAATTCACTCAAGAGGTATAATTTAATTTAAAATTAATCCTATATATGTGATGATGAATCCATTTTACAAAGAGGAAATTCTTATAAGTATAGATAGTATTAATATACCTATTCATTAATAAATTCATTACAATAAACTAAATTGGATTAATTAATATATAATTTTACTACTTTTACTTTTAAAAAAATTAGTTGAATTTAGATTTTTTTAAATATTGTAAATGAAAATAAAATTCATAATCAAAACCAGTATTTTTTACAACTTTCTGAAAGGTTTACCTTTTCTAAAAAATTATAAACATTACCTTCATGATATTTCGTACATTTATATTTAGATTAATAATTATATTTATTCAAATAGACTTTAAAATATTGGTATAAATTATTTCTATGAGGTGTAAATAAAAGTTGATAATTTTTTTAAATACTATTTAAGCTTAAATTTGGATTTATATTCATATCTCATATAAGGAAAAAAAGATAAATGTTAAAATTTTACATAATATATAGTATAATAATTTTATTTAATTAATTCAACAACATATATTTATTTAATTTATTGAGATAAAACAGTGTTTTGTGCATAGAAATATTTTTTTAAATGGTTTCCTTTATTTTTGAATGTTATTTATTATCAATTACAATTAATTGGTATAGAAAAATTTAATTGTAGAAATAGTTTTAAACAATATATTTTCATAATTTATTTAATACAAATCACTACCACCATCCCAATTGCTGGGAAAAAACTGTCATAATAAATAATAATATTTTAACGTTGTGTCATGTCTTGTTAATAGTTGGTGACTCATTTAACGAATGATAGCAAATAATATAAATTTATTCGAAAAAGACGTCATAAAATCTATACGTTCAATAAGTTTAATGAAATTAAATTACTGTATGGGGAAATATTAATTTTATAATAAATTCACAATAAAAGGTGAAAATAGTTTTTTTAAAATGAATTTTGATGTATAAAAACATACTAAGACATATTTATTAATAATTTAGATTAAAAGATTATTAATTTTGTTATATTTATTGAAATTAAACTAATTAAATGTTATAATAAATTCAAAATAAAATGGGTCTTTGTAAATATAATAATATAAATATTATTTTATATGAAATATTTATATTTTCTTTATTTATTAAAGAATTTATCATTTAAAATATCCTCAAAATGTTATCCAAAGGAAATTATGATATACTTATTTAAAAATTGGTATCAATTTTATAAAATATTATTATTAAAATTTTCAAAAACTAAATTTATTTTTCACATCGAAAATTTCATAAAATCAATTTCTGATGAATGTAAGTTGTTTAAGATTAACATTATTCTTTTGAAAATTTTGTCCATATTATTTTTGAATAAATCAATAAATTTTATATATCTAAAACCACTATACATAAAATTCATCATTTATTTGTTACTATTCATACATGTTATATTAATAGCTAAGTCATAATTGTCACATTTGAAAATTAATGTTATTATTGTATATAATAATTCACCCAAAAATCCAAGTTTCATGTTATAAAATATATCAAGACTATTATTCTTCTAAACTAAATGTTTAGGGTGTTAAATTCTCCCCTACACAAATATTTTTTTTTATTCAATTTTTATTTCTGAAATCATGTTTTATATATTTAGAAAACACAATTATTGGAAACCTATATGGTATAATGGTATAATAAAAATTATTTTAAAAGGAAAAGTTGAGAACGTAATGATGAGAAAAAATAACTGCTATATAGGTTCCTAGATAAGGAGAAAATTCCCAGGGAGTGAAAATTTCAAAAATGAGGAGAAATATAATGTCCAAATATTAATAGACAGTGACAGAGAATGTGTTCATGGGAAATTTAATGACTAAAAAACCATAAAACATTAATAGAAAAAGAATACCATTTACTTGTCAAAAATGATGGTAAAATGATACCATTATTTTTTGAAGATCATTTTTCTAGAGATTAAGGATTTATTTGTAATCAAGGTAGAAAACATGAGAAAATATACTAATATTTTTTAATTCTACTCCATAATAATAATTCAATCCTTTAGTTGTGATTAGATCAATTTCCACATAAATCTCTTCTCTCACACAATGAAATGAATAATCATGGTTAATTTTTTTACATCCTAAAGAACTAAAATTTATTTTTAGTTAATTACTATATCTATTATAGGATGATAAGTTTTTATCCTATATTTATAAAAAAATATAATTGATATCACAAGATGATATAACATTCAATATAAATAAAATTTCATATGAAAACCACTACATTAATCTAAAAATATTAAATAAGATCACTGAAAATTCAAATAAATTCATTCCAAAAGTAACTAACAATATATCTCATTAAAATATATAAAATAATAATAATTTCAATTATTAGATTGATATGAGCATATATTATTCGAATATAAATATACCATTAATCTCAAAAAAAACTTTTATCACCAAATTAGTATCATACAAAAATGTATTTTTACTAATCCAAAAATATATAATATTTTATAATGCTTTCAATAAATAACCCAAATCACCATAATTCTAAATAATAATCATATATTATCCAGATTGATTACTCACCATTTATTCCTAAAATAAACTCTTATCTTAAAAAAGATACTTATACATACCATAATTATATATTGTTCCCAATATAATGCAATCCATCATGTACTACATCAATCCCAAAGTCATGAAATCGATTTTCAATCCCAGGGTTATCCAAATGATAAAAAATATATTTTAAAATTTGAAAAACCTTTTATCTAAATTAGTCATTATGACTTTAATGATCATATTAATGATTAAATTTATCAAGAAGAGTGATGTTTTCTATAAAAAATACAATATAATTATTCCCTGATTAACTTTTTCACAAAAACACATTTTAATCCAAAGGGTTTAATTTCTAAAAAATAATCCCAATATATCATTGATATTCTTTTACTCTAGACACATAAAACATCAAAATGGTTATATATTCCTTAAAAAATATAATCAATAATAGACATATGTACCATAAAACATTATGAAGACACCGTATCCCTATGGAATATGTATTTTTTTGTAAAGTTATCTCATATTATTTGTCAAAATGGCTTACAAATAACATGTGAATAAACCCATGAATATTCAATGGGAGTTTCTATCAAGGTGTTTAGTCTTATACTGACCTATTATGAACAAAAAATAATATAGTTAATTCCCAATCCAGCCTTTTCAGGGTTGTTATCCCTATGTGCATCTATTCCATAACTACACTTACCTTTCATCAAACAAATACGAATGTATTTTTATAGAAACCCACAAATTCTCTTCCTTACCAAATATTCATTATATTAACATCTATATAGACATATATATTAAATATATTATTTGGTTATATAACCTATTATATTATTTCCAAAATCTAGTTCCTAAGGGTCCTACTAAATATCTTATGATGCCAATCCAAATAGAAAATCATTAGTTAAGTAGATTCGGTGACTATTACTATATTGGCATAGATATAAGAGATTATAACATGAAGGATCAAATAATTTATCAGTCCTGGTAGACTACAGACATACGTGATTCTTATATTACATTTGAAAAAAAAGAAACAAAAATTAATTTTCTAGAGAAAACATTATTTTTTCTTATAATATTTCTTTATAATCATTTATAGAAATATTTTTTTATCTTATGGAAAGGATAAAATAATAAATTGTGTTATCAATTTCTCAGAATGGGAAAACAAACAACAAAATCTATCACATAAAAATTAAAACAAGGATAATATGACAAAGATAAAAAATAACCAAATATTTATATTACTAATATCATAAATTGGTAATAAATCTTTGGATGACATGACAAAATAAATAATCACATGGAGAATAATACATATTTTTATCATGATTGAACGTATAATTTCATACAACATAGTCTTATCATCAATACCCTGTATCAATATAGCATACATAATTGGGATTCTATATACCAAATACCCATGAGTGTTTGTCTCAAGAGACCAAATGTTTTCTATCGGATATAGAGGGTCATTCCTATCACTTATTAGGTTTAATTAATTCATTATATCAAAGAGTTGAATTACTATTCAAAACATAATCAACATAAAAATTCGTATAAAAATTTAAGCATACAAAATGTTAATATCTACAGTAATAAATCACAATATAAACATGATCATAATCCATCCTGAGTAATATAGTTGATGGTATTATTATATAATATCTCTATAAAACATAAATATTCCAAAAATGATTAAAACATTAGTTGCAAATAATTTTAAAATATCACATGATTATTTCCCTAGGAACGAAACCTTTTTATTTGGAAATAACTTATTTAGGTTATAAAAATCTAAAAAATACTAGTGAAAATTTATCTTGGAAAATATCCCTGCAATATGATAAATGAGGTTCAAGGAAAATAATATCCATTAAGTATGGAAATTTTGTTCATGTTATAAATGTTAATACAATAATTTTGTTCACACCATGAGTAATTATTACCTCATTTGGAACTTGGTAAAAAAAATAACTTTTAATATGTTTAATAAAAATTTAATTTGTTTAATTTTATATTTAATCCATCATTGGATAATATTAAAAATATTACTGATAATATTTCAATGAATATATGTACATGGATGAAATATATTCCCAACTGAATATAAAAATAAATTCAATTTTCCTTATAAATATTATTTCTAACGTTTTAGTAATTAAATATTTGAAAATAAAAGAATAAAAATAAATTTATTGAAATAAATAGATGAAAAGAACATATATGTGTTTAATGAAAAAATATAAAATAATTCCCCAAACGTAAATGTAAACAAAAATAATTCTGACTAGGGTTTATATTATAAAAAAATCCCATACAACATTGTCAAATATTGAATCAAATCCCCTTGGATAAAAAATTTTCACTTGAAAATTAAAATAGCATGAATTAATATTAATACATTATTTAATATGTTATGTGGAAAATATATACATCTAACAACCATATATAGGTGCATAAAACCAAACATACCTCAACAAAACAATTTTTAGATGAAGCACCATTACAATGACCATATCATTAATGTAAAAAAATGAAGTGATTGGTTGAAATAAATAAAAATTACCAGAAAACAATAATTGGAATTAATCCATTTAAAACTAATGTGTCATTTTATACATAATAATTGTATAACATTTTCAATGATGTAATAATATAACTAAATGAATATAGAATGAGTTAAAGTAAACGTTACCCTAAGTTTAGATATTATATGTATGTCATTTACTATCATGTATAGTAAAGTTATTTTAATTGTTAAATTATTTAAAAAACCATAATAAGTTAAATATATTAACAGTAAAAAATTAATTTAATTTACTATGGTGAAATATTTAATTATATTATCATATTAGTACTCACTATCTTTTTATAGGATATTCAATTCATTATTGAAATTTGACTTCACAGCTTGACAATGGTCCAATGATTCATTGTTCCATTATATCGATAAGTAGAATCATGAAATATTTATAAATTATTTACATTAATTATAATTTTAGCTTCATCCATGAAAATAGGTCATCAAATATAAAATGCATTGGTTCCCTATGTGTTTGTTCACATATAAAAACAAGCAATGATTTTACAATATGTTAGACCGAAAATAAAGAAATATAATATTGTATTATATCTCCATAAAATTTACAAAGTTATTAAAATAAAAATCATTATTAAATCCATCCCTCTAACATACCATGAGAGTTATAAGTGAAAAATTAATTACATTTCTATGAGGTGATGGTAGTTCAGATATAAACAAGTTCCGTGATTCATTTTTTAGTTATTGGAAAGGTAAGATTATATATTATATATTATATATTATAAATAAAGAATAAAAATTAATTCATAGGTATGATATATATAAATTAAATCCATCTTAATAACCATCCATGAATTTTATTCATGACAAATAAAATATATATGTTTGTGGGGTAGTAGTCCACACATACGTACACAAAATTTTCTAATTTCACATTTGATGGAAAAAAGATATGAAAAAGGTTAAAAATTAAAATTAAAACAGTTACCTATATGGGAGTTATTTATGTTGATAAAATTTATTTTTAAGGGTATAATTTGAGGAATAATGTGAATAATTAAATTATAAATGCATGGTTAAGACGATTAAATCCTATTTGAAGATCCTCCTAGGGATCTCTTTATACGGACAATAGGGATGGTATTTTACGAAGACCAAAATATTTACAATGTAAGTAAGAATTTAAGGATATGTATTTTTGTATCTCTTTCTGAAATATATTTATTAACATGTGGAAGTAATATATAATAGGTGGTATAATTTTATAAGTTAAGGAAGGGGTACCAATGGAATTTTATTTGTTAATACATTAATATAAATTTATTTTCCTGTTAAGTCGGAAATATTATAATTTTAGAATATAATATTTATATATTTCTAAATAAAATCATATCATTTAATTTTTATAGGATTATATGATTTCTAACCCTTATATCATAGTTTTAACACCGCCAATTAACACGACATGGGGATTACCATGATTACAATAGTTTTAAGAATTACAGGGAAATAACTTTACTAGAAATTGAAAAGTGACTCATAATTATATAATTTTTGATATGGTTGACCACATACCATTAAATTCAGAAAGGATAAAATTTTTGTGAATTTAGATTCATTTAATAAAATATAATTTTCCAAAAAATTCCATTATATTTATTTTAAGCACTATTTAGAAAAATTGACATTAAATAATGTCAAGATAAACAATTCTTTCTAATATCAAATTTTAAAATATTAATAACAAATTATATTATCTAACAATTTCATGGGACACCACAGCTCACAACAAAAAGTGTATTTTTTGTTTTTTTCAAGTCATTTAATTTATTTTTCAACTACCTTCACATGCGTAGTCGCGATGTTTCGTATGTATATATGGTAATTATTTCTGAATTTTTTTTAAATTAATTAAAATAAAAAACTATTCATATAAAATATAATATTTGATAACAAATTTTAACATTTTCTTATACCTATAAAATATTATAGATATTATATGGAATATATAAATTTTTTGGAATTTTCATTAACTTAAAATATTATAAAGGTATTTATAATATAAAATTACACCAAAATGAAATATTTTAAGTTATTGTATGGTCATTTCAGAATTATGATCTTTAAATGAAATACAGTTATGTGTAAGGATGAATTTAAATCCTTATTTTATTTTTCATTTTAACCTTGTTATTCCAATTTTAACTTTACTATTGTGAGAACATTCTATCCAAGGTTACTATTCAAAATGATAAAAAATACAATTGAAATATTAAAAACCATAATTCAAAAATCATCAAAATAAGGATTCCATTTTATCAAATTCATTTAATATATGTGGTAGAAATTAATTTTAAAAGAAAAAGATAAAATGTGATGAAATATGGGTTTCCATGAAAAAGGATTTTTAAGAATAAAAAGGGATTTATAGAACAATTAATCCTTATTTTGATTATAATAAAATTAATTGAATTATATTAACTATAAGGGATTGAATATATTTTAAGATCATTTAAAAAATAGGACAATGTAAATATGATAAGGGAAAAGACTATTTTCTATATAATCTGTATTTTTTCACTATTCAGAAAAATTAAAATATTTTTAGAAAAAATAATAAAATTGAGACTAACATAAATTGTTTAGAATAATTTGAAAAATGATATCATTCTCAATAAATAAAATTTAATAAATTGGTAGAAATTAATTATAATAGAAACACATTAAATGTAATAAATTTTTTTTTGGAAGAAATAATATTTTTTAACTATAAATTTACCTTACTAAAAATTGAGTAATTATTTGATTTTAATTTATCAATAAATTTTTTTGATATACTACATTTAAAGTTCCATTAATTTTCAATGTATATTGGAATTCACTTAAAACTTATTGTTGCATGTTAGGAAAGAAATCGAGATTATTATTATTTTAAACATAAATTTGGGGGTGTCACATTTAAAAATATTTATTATTTGACATCCATTAAATAATATTTCGATAAAAATAAATAATAATAAATACAATTAAAAGGATTTTTTTTAAAAAATTTATTTTTTAAAGTTACATTTGATTATTATATAAAATGGATAGTTTTCATAATTAGAGTTTTGAGAAAATAAAACTGATTTACTATATATGAATTAATCAAAATAAATTTGTAATATGAGAGATATATTTTTATTGTTAAATAAGTGTTCTATGGTGGATAGTGAAATACAATGTAAAATAGTAACTGGGATAAAATGTCACACATGGTTAAAATGGATTCTTATTATAAAAATTTCAAAATAAATATCAATAATTTAATAAATTGTTACCCTCATTTCTTCAATTTATGTTTGGAGTTAAAAATCAATAATCTATTCCTTAACCATTAAGGAATGAATACCGAGAATATTCCATTCAAATACATATACAAAAGGATCCATCCAGAACTAATTCAAAACCCCAAATCTAGTTCAATTTCAAATATAATATGTACCCAAATTTTCTCTTCTAAATCTTTCTCTCACATTGGGATTAATTTTTTCCCAAATTATTTTCATAAATAATTCATTGTGAATTATTCCATTATGAGAAGAGGTACATAAAAGTAATCAGTTCTTCCTTATCATTTTATGTTAACATCCCATATCCATCATTATTATATATTATTTATAACATAAATAAAATATATTAAATATCAGTATAAATTGTTAAAAATGATATTATAATAATATAACTAAACAACCTTAGTTAATTATTCATTAATAATTTTTTGGGGGGTAAGATAAACCACCAATATGAATCGAAATTGAATATTTTAATAATTTACATCATGGATGAATATACAAATGCAAAAAAATCATAATATATAGTATTTATGAAGAGATTATATATGTTTATAATTTTTTAAAGGAAATAACAAAATTTATTTCAATATTGAACCAATATATCATGGTTATATAAATGATCACAAATAAGGGAACCATTTGATGTCATCATGAAAACTGTTACTACAATATACAGAAAATGTATATGAGTTTTATGAATAATTAAAACATTATGGTTGAATCTCTTTGAGTATAATGAATTGTATAGGCTCATAAAGAAGAAATGGTAATTGATATAGTAATACTAAAAAAATAATAGAAGAATCAAAACTACTGACATATGGTGATTAAAATAAACTACATATAACTAATAAATATGTAATAACTTATTTTAATTCACTAATATAAATTTTAATAAAAAATATTTGTTTTTTTAAATTGATAGTATGTAATTATATATTGATTAAAGAAAGAGTTAGATCATATTGAATAAATTTTAATGTAAATTTTAGTGTAATTTTCTTTATCCATTTTTCAGATTAAATAATTATCTTAAATTTCCATCTTCAATATATATAATTACAATTTAATTGTATTGTATATTTAATATTATTTTGACATACAAATGACAGTGGGAAGGGAATAATTTTTATTATCTACCTTTAGTTTTTCACTTAGTTTCTTTCTATCAAATGATTCTCTTATTTAATTTATGTAAATTCTCATAAAGAATTCATTTCTAAAATCTATTAAAAATAATTTTATTTTATTTTCTCTTTAATTTTTAAAATATTTGTTAATACTTTCACTTTTATAAGAAAAAATAATAATGAACAAAAAATATATTTTGAATTTTCCATTAGGTTCCTATCTCCCATTGAAATATTTTTCATCAATATAAATTCCCATTTATATTTTACTCTATTGATTGTTATATTTTTTTCACATTGGATATGATTTGATTGTATCTTATCATTTTTTCTCTCTATATGATATCATGAGGTGTAATAAAAAATTACATGTTTTGAACCTTCTCTTAATCACACAAATCATGTGTCCAATTAATCAATACACAATGTGTGTATTTTGACACACTTCCAAAAGAAACTATGTATTTACATTCATTTGATATCATGGTTAAACTTATAATACATTTCATATAGCTAATGCACCCACTATGTAACCCTATAACGATTTGAACCTGTATAGATCATGAGATGTTTTGTGGTCAACTATGACAAAAAGCTAAGCGATGTGGATAGAAATGAATTATATAGAATGTAGATTATTTTACACACCTTGTAACATGTGATAAGCTGTATGAGATGTACATTATGAATTAACTCATGTTGTGTGGGTGGTTTTAAAGCGATTAAAGTAGTGTAGCTAGCTACACAAATCGTGTAACATATAATAACTCATTAAATATATAAATTCGAATAGGCATGTTGTTTGAGACAACAAGTTGATAATTAATGTAACACCAAACTACATATTTTTTAACTACATGTAAAACCCATGTGAAATGTATTTCCACATTTGGTACATGAAATGTAATTTCAAGGGGTCACTCAAATATAAATGTATAATAATTATTATCTGTATTAGTTACGAAACCTCAAGATGTGTAGAAGTTATGTACACACTTGGTAATTAATTTTCACTGTTAGTAGTACGTGCCACACATATTTAATGAATGTCATGTGATTATATATTTCACACAAACTTCATAGATCGATCCAGGAAATTACACACTGTGTATATAATTACAAGTTTTAGGGGTATAAAAGTCATGAAATTATATAGTAATGAATGACTATGCATAGTATAATTTATAAGATATATCGATTGATAAAACATGTCATGTTATATTTAATCTACAAATATGGATTCAATTTGATGGAAGTTGAAAATATCACGTAACCTTTAGAATCTATATTAAATATATATGTATATATTAAACTCATGTAACGAATTAAAATTAACTAGAAGGGTATTTGTCTTATGACCTCATTAGTACATAACTTTATCTTGATTAATTTTAATAAATATTTAATTTATTTCATTTAATTAAATTCATATAGGATGGGAATCTTGATGTATCCCAATGAATGTATAGATAGATTGTTATAATAAAGAACCGATAGTCTATTTAATGGATACATTTACTAATTATTGATTTTTTTCATAATATTTAGAATGAGATGAAACTAATGATAGATGCTTAAATTAAAATTCATTAAATGTTTTGATTGATTTTTATCTTGAACGACCTGAATATTATTTATTTTTTATAATTTAATTATTTTTTTATGATTTTTATGAGAAAATTACAATTTACATAATTTTATTGATTTGTTCATTATCCTTTCCCCATTATTATCTACATTACTACACACACATGATTTATTTTATATTACCCTAAAAACCAATACCAAAAAAACAATGTGTGAGTAAACATTTATAAATAAAGGTACTCTCAGTAAGAGGATAAAATTAATGACTAAATCTTATGGGAATCCAAACAAAGATACACATTGGGAAATTGGGGAATATTGAAACTCATGTCAGGTATCAACTAAGTGAATTGATTATCCAAAGATCATTATTGGTATATGTTCCCTCAATAAACTGAATACTAGGTAAAATCCCATGATCATATGGTCTATTTGTTTTTATATTCCAACTAATTTTTATATATATTTTTATAGAATAAATGTCTTTTAATAAATAAATATGAAAAAAAGTATATAAAATAAAAATCATTCTATTATGATCAAAAATAAAATTTTTATTCTTAAATTATTTTATAAAACACTATTAATTAAATATATAAAATATATATAATAATAAAATTTATTTGAATAAAAAAATAATAGATACTTACGCAGAAGTTAAATAAAATACCTTAAAAAATAGTAAGCTTGTGATCACATTCTATTACTAATGTATCATAGGGGAGATTAGTGTAAGATAATAAACACAATCGCTTCTTGGAAACAATTTAAAATCCTCCATAAGAAAAAATTTAATATCAAAAACAAATTATTAGATGAAAAAAATTATATTTAATAATTCCTTAAATTGAAATCATTATCACCCTAAATTTTTTAATATTTAAAATTCATCATTTATACCACAGTATAATAATTATATATTACACAAATTATTATAGGGTGACCTAATAATCATTAAATAGCCTCCAAATATATGGGATGATGGGATATAAATTATTTATAATGTTTCATAATTTATAAAAATAATAAATCTAATTGTTTACAAAATTTAAAAAATATATTTACAAAAGAGAGATAAAAATATAAAATGATTAAAATAATGATGAAAAAATTTATAATTATTGAAAATAGTTAAAATAAATTGTAATTTTATATATTTATGTACACAATTTTTATCACATTGGGACCTAAAGGATTGTAAATAAAATCAAAATCAAGATTATTTTTTTAAATAGTAAAAATAAAGACATGAATGAAAAATAGATTATAAAATAAAAAATCATTAGAAAGAATCATTAAATTGCTCTTTTTTATGTTATATAATTATTACTCCATGAACTATTATCAAATCAAGTTCAATGATACAATATATACTCCCATCATGGATTGACTCATTTGACACACATATACTAAAAATATCAATTTTGAAGGCATAATATAGCATAATCTATAAAAATATATATTGAAAGTGATTACATAATAATTTTCTTATTCCTAAAAATGAGGTAACACCTCAAGAGGAAAGTATTGAAAGTGTAACAACTTAAATGAATTAGTTTAGTTTTATATATCCTAAATTATATAGTTTATATTTCATAAACCAAATGGCCTCCACGAGAAAAAATAATTACAAATATCATTGAAAAAAACACCAAAAAAGATCAATGGTTATGGAATATCTTAGAGAAAACATTTATTAATATTTTCATATCAATTATATTTCTCTAATAACAAACTAAATTAATCCATTATAAATTCCCCTTATAATAGAATAATTTATGGATATTTTTTATAGTTTTAGGTTGCAGTAAATGATGTAAATTAAACAAAAAATAAATGGAAACGATCTAACATTCAAACTCAAGCAGATGGTTATAAAAATCACATAATGAAGACCCTTGTAATCACATGATAAAAAGAGAAACAATAAAGAATTAGAAACACATATAGATGGGGAAAAAATAAAAAATGATGAAAAAATTGAAGAATAATTTGGATAAATCATTTATAGTATATAAATTTAACTTGCATCAATGATTGATTAAATATTATATTAATATTAATATAAAAGAAATCATATATAGATAAGAGGCTCAATATATAGAGTATATAAATATAAAAATTATGTGAGTGAATCCTAAATGAATTTAAATATTATGAAATAGAAAATTCCAATTATACCACTTTTTTTCATTTTTAAAATTAAATAAAAATAATTAATTTGTTTGTAGAAAATAATGGGAACTATAGTAGAAATACAAAAAATAATAATTTGATTTCATAAAAAAATTTAAAGGCCATATTCCAAAATAAAATATTTCCACTATATAGGGCATGATCTGTGATTTTATTTTCTTTCTAATTGTCATATATCATGTACAATCATAATATTACAATTCATCATGGCCATATAAAAACATTATCCCAGTATTTAACTAAAATATTTGTTATAAACCAATTAAAATGTTCCTATATGTTTGAATATTCATGTAATATCAGTTAAATTTTGGAATTATATTTGCGTGATTACCCCACTTTTATTTATTTACACAATTTCATTAAAAAATATTGGAATCACAACATCTAATGATTTATGAATCCATTGTCACCATGGTAAAGAGTAATGTGCAATTGGATTGTTGGAATGATTTATATAATTAATCACCCATTATTCTAATTATTTAATACTTTTTTTACTTTTATAAAAACTTCCACAATAATAAGATTTATATTTACATGGTAGTTGTGGTTTAAATTTTTTTGAATTGAACCATAAATTAGACAACCACATCATCTGTTTATGGGAATTTGTAGAGGGATCTAGGTACATCCCTATTTTTATTATTATTGGTTCATATATATGACCCATATATCATCTATATAACTTACTATTAATTATTATAGTGTATATATAAGTATAACACAATATTAAATATTCTAAATATTATCTAAAATTAAATTCATAACATTATATATATTGGTTGGACACAATATATAGTGAGGAAATGTCTTATGGTATCAAACATTCTTAATATGAAGAAAAAATATTGTTTTTATCTTAAATTATACGTGTTTAATCATGAAAGCTATGAAAATATAGGTTCCAAGGTCATATGTATCATTTTATATAGTTTTAATACATTTTATATGGGTAATGATATGATTTTATATAAATTGTGCAATTTTATAATAAAAACATGTTACCCATGAGAAATTATAGTAGCTAAAATTCCTTCAACAATTATTTAAGTTATTTTATTAACTCTCATGAACTTATATATCAATGTAAATGGAATTAAGAACCATATAAATTATGTGAGGCATTATTTATATAATTTTTATAATCTATGATCATTAATATATCATTTCAATTATTTTTACAGTCATATTTCATGATAATTATAAATCATTGGTTATTTTGAATCAAATGTAATGGGATATTTAGTTTATTTTTTAGGATTTTATTAGGAAATTTTTATATTTGGAAATCATATTATTTTTTATAATCTATGTTTTTGATAGATCATGTATTACTAAAAATTTAGTTAACTTACCTACAGAAATACAAACATAAAAATATTTTGTTTTGCTTTTGAAAATTATGTTGTGTTTTTTTCCAATCCCATTATAAATATTATGTTTCTTAAAAAAAATTTATGTTTTAAATTTATATAGAATAATGAAATTAATATAAAATTATTTAATAGTTCTCTTTTTTATATTTTCAATTTGGTCTCAAAATATTAATGATATTTATTCTCTACCATCCCCTATGTTATAAATTTTAAAAAACTCTTGGTTATAGGATATTGAATCATGATGTAATGTCTTGATGAATTTATCATTTTATGGAAAAAATAAACAGATGATATTATTATGTGTATATCATGGATATGGTATTATAACATAAATTGATAGAATTATAGGTATTTGAAATATATTGATTGTTTGTATTATGAATCTAGGAAATAAATTCTTAAAAAACATGAAAGAAAATTTATATCATTTTTACTAAAAAAAGGTCTATATACTGCTATTCAAGAGGATGAATGATACTAAAATTTTAAATCAATGAATTTATCATTTTTTGTTTAGGATTCACTAAATTTAATTGTGCCATGATTTGAAAAAAAAGATTTTCGGAAACCACTTCGATTTCTATTATAAAAATTTATATTTTTAAGGAAATTGTATTACAATATTGTAAAATGATATTAAGTCTCTTTAAATAAAATTTAAGATAAAAATATAACTGAAATTTAAATTTCATGGAATAATATTATGAATAATATTTTTTATTTAGTCATTCCTTATTCAGTATTTAAAAATAATTAAAAGTTCCCTGATTGTTTTTATCCAATCATATTAATCATTTATTATTATTATGAAAAATTAATTATTTAATGAGTTAAAGATAAATATCTGTATAATGATGATGTTTTGAGGTGAAATTATGTTGCTAATTCCCTCCAAAAGAAAATCAATATATTCAAAAAGTAAGAAAAACCTAGATATGGGTATTATTCATGGTGAAAATGAAAAGAAAATAGAAGGTTTCTGAGACTCACAGTTCACATAATCCTCGAAGGGACATGTGATCATTTGACCTTCATGATGTAACACAAAGACACCATGAACAAAGTAAATAATTTTATGTATCCCATATGAGTCCCTTTGAAAAATCCATTCATCTCTCATGAAATCATCCCAAATAAATAGTTGGTCACATAGTCGTAACCACATGAGATCCCCCAGGTCATGTTTCTTGTCTACCATCGGGCACTAAAAACCCATCTGAATGTCCTTTAACAATAGGAGGAAAATATTAAATGTACATGGCCTCTTTTAGTTTTAAAATTATCACAACACATCAGTGATGTGGAGAATGATTTTCCTTAATAAAATTTAAATAATCTCAAGAGATTTCCAAAAATTATGAAATAAGATAAAGGAAATAGAAGGGGAGGATTTGAATGCCTCTTATGGTCATAAAATTCATGAAATGTTCCCCTGGTAGGCCAAAATAAACCGCATGGCACTGGTGACAAGTCCACCTCATTTTGCGAAATCCCACCGACATGTCATCGTCATCATTCCAAGGGACTAGGGTATTTCCAGTGAACCATGCACTATTGATTTTTGATCCTTAAGGTAATGAAGATGAAATTTTCTATCAAATTATCTCATATTCTCATAAGACATTTTTTTTGTCACAGGACACATCATCAGGAGTTAATGTGATTTTACTAGATGACTCCAAAACACCTTCCTGAACACCCAATCATTGGTAAAATAAAGGGAACAAAAATGTGGAGGAGGTGAAAGCCTCACATGGTCGTAAAACTCTAGAAATACACCCAGGATGTCTGATGCATTATTTCTCAAGACCCCATGACAAGTCAGCCAGAACCTGTGAAGGCCCCTTGACAATTCATCTTTCCCTCATCAATAATCCCTGATAAGTCCCCTAAGATCATGCAAAGGCCTCTCTACCAATAACCTAATCTTATAGAGGAACATGGGCATGTCAACCTGAAAACTAGAAATTCCCTTGAAATTACTACATTATTAAAATCATTCCCCATAATTATCAATAATCTAATTAAGGTCTCATTGATGAGATGATCCCATAGTTGCAAAAAATCATGAGACTCCCTCAGACTAATACATGGTAGTGACCCGTGGGTTGTATGATGTCAAAACCTTTGCTAACTCCATCCTAGATTCACACGATACATGCCGTATAGAGATGAAATTAATGGTGTGGATAGGCATATAAATCCCCCACACTAGAATAAAAAAGGAGCCACTATTATTTGGATGACGAGTTGTCCTTCTCACATCCAGACACACCGATTCTAGTGTGGATTTGTCAAAGGGGACAATCTTTTGACCAAAAAACTTTTCATCAGGTATGATCTTCGGAAAACCAAATATATTATGACCTTATATAATGATATTCATGTGATCACTGATAGGTCAAGTTATGGAATTCTAGATGGAATCATGATGAACACCCAACACATCTACTAGATCATGCTAGATATAATTTGAGATAACACTAAGAAAATGTAATGATTTTTTAAAATAAAGGCTATAAAAAATACTAACGGAGTGAGTCATATGTGGAGGACCCACTTGCTGAACCTCACCCACTTCACGTGAATCATCCTAAACACATGAATGCACTAAGAAATGACTCCCAAATCCTATGATGCTCTTTCTGTATACAGCGTGGGTCTTGAGAAGACTTCAAGACATATCGATGTAACTCACTTGGAATCCCTTGAAAAATCCATTCAATTTTCATGAAACAATCTAGGTTCACAATTCATGTATTTATATGTACATTAGATTTGTCACCATGCTCATATAATAGTGCCATCCAATTTTAACTGAAACTCGTAGTATCAATCAATCAAGTCAACCAAATCTCATGAAACCCTGCGGGTATTCCCACCATCTTTTGTGATATCCCTCAAACATGCAAGGTAGGTTTCTCAATTTCCTACAGATATTTCAGATAGTTCTTACAACCCCATAAAAAAATGTTGAATTTAATCTCTTGATTAACTCCATGTGTGTCTACCATATCTTGAAATAACAGCACGACATGTTAGCTAGATCATGAGGCACCCTCTAGAAAAGCCATAAGGGGTCATGTGATGGATTCCTGAGTCATCCAACCATGTGTTTTTATATACTCCAAACAAGTTATCATTTATCATATGAGGATGATCTGACACGAAATCCATGATTAATCTCATCTTTAAGGAAATCCATCTTAATCATGCGATTGGCTATGTACATGTCAGCATTATGACCAAAATATTTCTATACATCCTTCAAAACAAACAATCAATGAATGTCTAGAAGACCATCAAAGCATGACTTGATTCTAGCATTTCTACTGTCAAGACCTAATCAATCCAATGGGATGATCATCTTACATCATCCATGAGGGGACTAAAAACTCATTTAAATATGAGAACATTAATTTTACCCAAATCCGAGATACGTATGATGGATCTCCGAGACCCAATATCTATATTAACATCTAAGGCTTGTCTCAATATAGAGGTTATACATCTATACGAAATGAGGATGGTCACATTATATCCCTTATTTCTCTCCACAACCATAGCTCAAACATTCTTATATAATTTCAATGGAAATGACATTTGCATCATGATTTTCCACCATCAAGGTAAATCTCAATATGTAAGTCCTGATGTGTGTATTGATATAAACCTCCCCTATATGAGGAAATTTTTATTAGGTCTAGTATCAACGGTGTGATTGGACTACAATAACATGGATTCCTACTAGAATATTTGTATGTATGATTTATCCATTTTACTGAGGCTCAATTACATAGTGTCTATGTGCCTTGACGTTTTTCCACTTTAGAATACATTAAAATACATGGTTATATTGAACTACGATGAATTTGATTTCTATAAATGTCAAGATATGTATGACTTCTCATAGTGGCTCAATCCTAACCATGGAATTTTAACCACCACCTTGTATGACAGTAATTTTGGATGTACCATCTTATGCAACTCGATCATAGAAAAAGATATCCATTACTTGAGAAATAGTTTAAAATCCATGGATAGATACAGATGGTGTCAATAATGAGACCCCATTATTTTAGGTTATATGGGAGACATAACCCATAATTGTTTTGTGTAACTGAACCCATTTTGAGATTTGGAATAGATTCAAGAACATATCTTAAATCTACAAGACAGTCCTGATGTACACAATAATTCCCAAAAAAAAGATGTGATGAGCCATACCTCCCACCCTTTCAACCAATTCAAGCCCCTAAGTGTCATTGGGTTGGAAAACCTTGTTGACCTCCTACCATTGGATAGAAGGTCAGTACATTGTTATGGACAAGGGATCTATTTGTATTTTCCATCAATAATGATAGTGGTGACCCAATGATAATAATTGAGTAAGAAATTAACCACTCAAAATCAACCATTTGGCCAAACCAAGAACACCTAGTGGGTCATCTCTTCCATATATAAAGAAAAATGGTGAGGCCAATATGAATCTATCAAATAAAAACACGATTAGGTTATTTTCCATTAGGCCATTTTTCAACTATATTTGAATTAAAAATGGTGAGCCAGACATGATTCTCTCAAATAACAAATTGAATATCTAATTTCCCATCGGCCCATTTTTACCCACATTAAGAAAACAAAAATGGTGAACATGATTTTAATCTCAAAAAAAACATGTTTAGTTAATAATTCATATGGACACTTTTTTATATCCAACACAGAAAAAACTAGTAATAACAGCTTGGTCTTACAACTAATTCTCTATAACTAGTCTTCTCATTAAATAAGTCCATAAACATTTTGAAAAGTCCAAACAAGTATATTGGATGGATTAATAATAAAAGTACTATTTCACTAACCATGCATATCTGATTGTCCATGCATCATGAATACAATATTTCACTAATCAGTAATTGTGTTCCATGTTTTCTCAAAGACTGATTATTCTACTATCTTCAATAGCATCCTGATCAAAGATAATTTCTTCATCATCCATTGATCATTTTAGAAAATCACTTATCATAGTTGTCCTAGTGGGTTGACAAATGATCTCACCTACCAAAAAAACATCAACGCCAGGTAGTGAACATGATAATCTGAGGATACCATTGATGTGATTAAAATTAGACCCTGGAATCTACCCACAAGGATCTCTAAGAGTAAAATCTAGTGAGTCTGCATTGTTTAGGGAAGGATGAAGCAGAAATAGTGGCCCTCATCACTACAACCAACTGCTGAAGGAGAATATCCTCAATGTTCAACAATGGAAAAATTTAGTATCTAATGAAGTTATATAAGGGATTAATATAAAACTCATGACTAGTTGAGGAGATATAAAGGAGGTTACCTATCAACCACCATGATAGGCACCATCCCATTGGTGCCCACTAGTCACCTACTATAGGTACCACCCGACACACTTCCTCCTCTGATTCCTATGCATGAGAAACAAGGAATAATCATCAAGTGTGGAATGTATTGGATATTTAGAGGTTGTCTCGTATCCCTAATACCACTAATGATGTTTACATTCATATTCTAGAAGTGGATCTTATCTCAAATCATATAATTTCTCACTTAGAACAAGTCTGTTGGAATATTTCCATCGTATTCATGAGGGTGGAACATATCTATACCCCCATTCATGATGTCCATAAAAATATTATATTAGAATAGGGAGGATTGAAGTTGAATTATATCCCCTCTTTAATCGAATACATCTTCTAGTACATAGTGGAGTTAGAAAATGTGTAGGAATATATACCTACACACATTTTCAAAAATTAGAATATATTTTAATAACATATTATATAATCCACTCGAATAATCCTTCACTGGTATAGATATAAGGACATGAACATATTCCTATCCATATAGCCAGGACATCTCAACACTCTGATAAGTACAAACATGTGGTTGTACTAGAGTGAGTGACATTTTTCTCCATTCCAACAGGGTTATTAGCACACTCTAGTAAAGGTTGATGGATCAAACCAAGTCCATATTACTATTACAACCACCTATCACCATGTGAGAGTGGAACATTCCTCGAGAGATGGTAAAATTCATGTTAAGTATGGTGTTATATTCGAAATGCATTGGATCAGGCTCATATCCAGGATTTTTCTAGGGCTCATCATGTGAGAGTGGAACATGCCTCGAGAGATGCCCATATTCTAATCAAAGAAGTCTAGAGGCATACTAAAAAGTCCCATGGTTGAGGATATATCACCAATTTGGATAAGGATAACTATGTGAGAATATAATTAGACATGGGTCAATATATTATTCTTGTTAGTGAATTAGTCTTGAATGTTATAGAATATCACAAAATCCAAGAAAAAATTCCAACATCCTGAAACAAATGACTACACCAGCATTAGTTTCATGAAACAGTAGAGGATGATCAAATCCCTACATTAAATTTAGAGCTCATTTAGATTATTCTGGCGGGGAAAACAAATTTATATTGTAATGGTAGATTGATGAGCCCGTAAGTGGATCTTAGCGTTCTCCTCCCCTCGTCGCCTCCTCCTTCACCTAGGGTTGGTGCGGTGCATCTTTCCTCATTCTTGGTGGGTTTTGGTGTGGGGGATCCTTGGTTGAGATGGCCTCTGGCTTCGTGGACTCTGTCATCTCAACCTTTTGCATCACTGCTTGCCTCACCTCACCCAACTCCTTCTTCACTAGATAGGGTTTCTCAAGGTAGCGTGATGCTGGTCCGCGACCGAGTTCTAGCTTCAGCGGCCTGAGAGTACCCCTCGTCTTCCTCATGTGTGTTGGATGATTCGTCATGTTCTCCGTGAGAGATTAGGATGGTGGTGATGGGTTATGGTTGTAGAGGGTCCATCATTCGATGTACTGGTGATGTTTTTTGTTTTTCTATTTTCTTGAAGTCGATTTTGGTTTGGGGTGCAGCTGGATTTGTGCGTCAGCTTTGATTCGTGTTCTGCCTGACTTTTTTGTTCTGGTTGGATGTATGTTCTTCAGCTATTTCTTATCTTCTAGATTTTTGTTGTTTTGGATTTTGATTTGGATTGGCAAGTGGTCGTTTGATACTGGGATTTTTCCTTTATGCACTTTTGTTTCTGGTTGTTTTTCTGCTTTTTTGAGCTGCTGGTATTTGGGTGATTGGCTGTGCAGTTCGCATTGATCGGTGAAGGGGATGCAGTGTCGTTTTTGGATGAAGGATTTATTGATCTATGGAATGATGTTGTTGTGAGAGATTTGATGTTCTGGTGGTGTTTCTAATGTGAGGGGATCTGAGTAACAAGTTTTTTCTGGATTTTAGATGATTCTTCCAGAATTTCTACTAGGAATTTCTCCAGAAGAGGATTAGAGCATATGCTTTCAACGTGCATGAACTTTCAGATTTGTTCATTTGAGAGGGTATGGCTCTTCCATCTGTACTGGTCCCGTGCATTTGTACGGAAAAACTTGCTGAACTATCATGCATTGTTGGAGGTTTTCTATATTGATGATGATTTTGGGGAATAGCATTTCATAGTAGTTCTGTCATGGTATTTGACATTCATTTTATATTGATAGTTGAATGTCCGTGAAGTCATGTATGGTTTTCCCCTTTCTTCCTAAAAAAGTGGTTTATCCATAATTAATAAAAAAATTAAGCCTTTAGACTATTCAGTCATATTTTGATCATATTTATTCTCTAACCAATGAAAACCATGTGAGAATGGTACATGTCTTAGGGTAGGCTCATAGCCCTACCATGAAAGACCATCAACATATTCCAAAGGCCCAGGATCGGGCTTATACACCATTCCTATGTGAGGCTCCAATGTAATAATGTCACACACCTCTGAAAAATTGCACATTTGTGTTCAAAATGTGCCATTGTGTTGGAATATTTCAATAGCTTCTCAGTATTTTAATCATACTCTTACAACAACACACTATTATAATAATGTTCCAGAAACTATCATAAATCGTGCTTATATCCCTAAAAAATCATGAAGGAAGGTTGGCATATTCTAACCACTATGAATAAATGGAGAATATTCCCAACCTGCACAATTCTAGGTTCCTTGAGGTTTTTCGATACACATTTCCAACACCAGAATGATTCATCAAATTTTCTACTAAATTATGAGACAATAAATATTGTGATAATCATCCTCATGGTAGTGTGGTGATTGATGACATGGAATTTACTCTTGACATCCACTATGGTCAACCTTTCCATTGTAGCATCTACAATGAGAAATAATATCCTCACCTTTTCCAGAAACCATTTAATAAATAGGTGTTCATTTCCCATACCCCTTTTTATTGATAGGATTCCAAAGCCCAGACACCTTCGTATAAAGAGGTTATCAAATCATCGAGGCCAATCAAAAACATTTCCCCATCATCATCCAGCAACACTCTACTCTTGTCAGAAGGAAACTCTTAGAATAATATTATATGGCCTTACATGACGTATTTGTTTATTTATGATGAATAATAGGCCAACATTTACATTTAGAGAGAGTTAGCTTGAAAAAAATCCTCATCTTGTTATATATACCACAACATCTAACTATAAGATCCCATAATATAAATAAGAGGACTTCATGCCTTATCTATGTCAAAATATGTGTTGTAGTCATTAGATACTAAAGGATGTAATCCTCTATTATCTTGGATATTTGTTTCTCTATAAGAGCATGATAATACTCTGTTTTCGGCTAGACCAATCTGCTATCTCAATGTCTCAGGAATTGAAATCAGAAAATAACAATATAACCATAAAACACGATTTCTGCTATTTAATCACAACTCTTCAACTGTGAGTCTCCCAAGACACGTTATTCCTCTATATCTAAGTGTGGGGATTGTATATAAAATTACACTTTTCCAAACCCTTGGATTATCATGACCCCTCAAATAAAATGGCATATAATTCCATAGCCTGCATCAAATTCTGGGGATCATTTAACAGTCGATCTAGTTGATCACTAAAATATAATTCCCCCACCTCAAAAGTTCTCAAAAATCATGAATGAAGTGAATAACCCTGAAACTCCTTGAGAGGGGAGGGGTGAATCAGGTTGTCCACTTTTTAATTTTAAATTTTTGGATCTTGTTCCAATGTTGGTAGGAACTTGTTAAATCTGTTAAACAAATGAATGTAGGGAGATGACACAACACTTTTAATTGGTTAACCGCAAAGGGCTACATCCATGGATCATATGCCAACAGTTTTTTAGTCATACATAAATACACCAATCATTACAATTTTTAGTATTACAAGAATCGGTCATAGACACTCTATGCCAGGAACATTTCCTTTATAAAGGTTCGGGGATATCTCACTGTGTCCCTCATATCACTTCCCTCGACTACCCCTGGCTCCCTCCCTTGAGAGAAGACAAGCATAGTTTAACGACATGAATATATCTTCAATAGATTTGTATTGGAATATTTGTCTCTTTTCAACATGAGGCACTACTTGCATCAAATTCCTAAATTGATTTACTTTAATGTACTAATCCACTAAACCAGATATTCAGAACATGTATTCATCCTATATTAACAATTACACGCAACACCTACCCTGTGCATGTAAGATCTTACTTTTTCATGAAATAATTACATTCCACATAGAATATCGTTCATGTAACTACATCCTTTACACAAAATAATAACATTTTCATGAAATATGAACTTTTGCGTGCAACATTAAATTTTCCATGAAACATGAACTTTTCGGCACAACTCCAAATTTTCCACGTAACAACATTTTCAAACAAAATTTATGCACATCAAAAATTGGATATTCTCTTTTTCATCAATTGTACTGAATGAGGTTGGTCACCTCTTCTTCATAGGCTTTCCTAACCCTCATCTAAAAAACCACCATTTCGCACAAAACCAATCATTTTGTGTGCAATACTTTTCACACAACAACTATTTTCCATGCACAACTCTGGATATTTTGTACAGCTCCTGCTTTTTCCATTTTTCATCATTCTGATCCAGAAACATTTATTTCCCAGATGTTTTCAAACACCTAAACTCTTGCCTGCCACATCCTTCAATATTGTTGACTGCTCGATCTTTATTACCCCTTCCCTAGAAAACATTTTGAACCTCCAATTAAGATTGACAATAATCAAAAAACAAATTCCATTTCATGCATAGAATGTTCATGGTTCCAACATGGTTAGAAATAATATAAAAATTAATTTAAATTGGGCCCCTAAAAGCAGTGAGAATGGATCTCAGGCATAAAAAATGATGTTTTGATCACCCATTCAACTTCCCATAAATAATGGTTCTCACCATGTCTCCCATTACACCGAACACCTATGCGAGCATAGTTCTACCACATTAAATGAGATGTAGTAGTGGATTCTATATCATTCATCTTATAGTAGACCTAGATCACTAGGATAGGGGAATATCTACCATCACCTCAACCTCTTAGATCATAAATTCCCAAGAGGAATCAAAAATTACTGACAATTTTTGTAAACACACCACATCCCACTAGGCTATATGAATTTATGTCACAATCTCCATTACCAAGTTCATTATCCACTTACAGAGTCTAGGGGGAATTAATGGTGATTTTGGATCCACCCCACCCCAATGGGTTGGGGGAATTTATATATTCATGTTCATCTAGAGATTCATCAAATTTCTAACTAGAATCATTGGATAATTAATAATCAGACCAATCGATGCCAGTTGTATCCCATAAAAACCAAACCAAATATAGTAGGGGTGATTTTCACCATCATCTTCACCATAGTAAGAATAATTCCTCTCTAGGTTGGGAGTAATAACTCAATTATTGACATCCCATTATTCTTACCACCTTAAAAAAATCCTCTACAAGTCAGGGCCCACTAAAATATGATGACTAGAAACTCCCTCAAGTTCATTATTCATAGACCATGATGGGAAGATCGTATGTCGAAGGTGATCATTCCACGCTGGGTACAGATGTAAAAATGGCCCAATATGGACAAGTTTTCGAATAATGAAAACGATGAATACAATGCATATTTATCTTGTTGCCTAAAATGTAATTGTACATCCACAATTCCCCAATATGCCTTCATGAATGGTGTAACTACCTACATAATTGACATTATCAATCAAGAAAAAACATGTAGATAGCCACATCATGGAAAATTTAGTATGAGAATAGGGTGATTTAGAGGCACTGACTGAGGCTGCAGACACCCAAAACCAGAGAAGGATCCAAAATATAGTACCTCCAAATAACAAGATTCATCCTCTATGAAGAAGCACTTACAATGAAAAATGGAACGATGTGGCTACATCACAATCATAACCCATAAGTATTGAGATTCCATTTGTGGAGGAAAAGTTTTCAATATATTAGAGTAAGATACAAACTCTCATAATAATAAATATGGGATACTCAAGGTAAATATTCCCTCTGGGTATCGTGTTTAGGAAGAGATGAATATTCTACTTCCCATTTCTAATATTCCATTGAGAGAACTATCTGAGCATTAAACTAACTCTAGATCAAGGCAGTAAGTATATATAAATGAGGATGTCAAAAAAATTAATGATTTCCCATCATTTTGATAATTTATTCTCTCTTACAAGGGCAATAATTCAGTGTTAGAAAGAAATAAAAATCAATGGTAGACGAAAGCATAGAGACCTCTATATCTGCCACCCACTATAAATTGATGGTGGGTGACTCAGAAATTAGTGACTCCAGCTTATCATAATGTCTTCAAGTCCCTAGCTACTCAAATGGAAGCCATGGAAGGGTAACATGGACCTTTATAGCCTAAGAGGATGTCATATTCTGACTGGGTGGAAGAAATTTTTCCTCCCGCAAAATTTTAAAATCCTAACTTCTTCACTTTTGATAGTAAAAATTACCCTATAAAGAATCATACATACTATGTATCCTAATGTGGCAGAATATGGGCCATAGAGGTCAAAAGGAGGCCATAATGATGAGCTGTTTTGTATAGAATCTACCAAGGTTGTCTTTTTTATGTTATAGTGGAATGGTTACAATATATCTTGAAAAACGGAAGATATTATTCCTCATTTACTTTAACATTTTATCTCCTTATTGTCGAAAATTATGTATATCATCCCAATGAACTAAAAACAACACAAAAATGAGAGGTTTTCTGACCTCATAGCTATGTGTAATGGATAATCCTTTTCATTCAGCACCTCTATCTCAGAGGAAAAATTGCTGGAACTCTATGTTGAAAATAACATGAATGAGTTACGGACAACTCTTATCCAAATGAAGTATCTAGGAAGGGTCTGTGAGTTCCAAGAAATGGAAGAACATTTTAAAAAATCCATTCAGTAAACCCGATCAAAATATCTACTCAAGACTGTATTATAGAGGAAAATAATAGGAAATTTAGAATTTGTAACCATCTCTCTCAATATAGAGACAATGCCCATTTAAGAACATAGGTATTTACAAAACCATCCAACACCTATTACCTA
Organism: Viscum album; assembly: GCA_963277665.1. Taxonomy (NCBI): domain Eukaryota; kingdom Viridiplantae; phylum Streptophyta; class Magnoliopsida; order Santalales; family Viscaceae; genus Viscum; species Viscum album. Next base: position 2,085,355,418 of record OY728119.1, read on the forward strand.
ATGGCGATAACTGTAGAGTCTCCATCATCCCGATGTACAGAGAAATACACATCACACGATATTTAATAAAAGGATGATTAATTCATAATACTTATAGAATGAAAAAATCCCATTGTTATTTCTTGGTAACTATAGAAAATAAAATTCTCATGCTACTGCACCCTAGGAAGCTTGATGAGGTAAACCTCACTAACCATCCCTACTATGTCCCTTTCTATATAAGGATGGTTCATAATATCCCGGACTACTTCATCATGAAACAGGTCCATCAAGGCATGGTCAATTACAGATATAGGGTGTTAGATAACTTCTTAGAGTATGTTTCTTGAATATCTATTTTTCATGCTGATGAAAAATATTTAATGGAAAAGAGTTATATCTAGGAGTGGCCATAAATTAAACCACATGGTGACTCAAAAAAATGTTAATTGAGATCATGCAGCAATTAGATCACACTTGTGCAGAACCACAACAACTCCATAACCAAAGAATGAGGCATCAGATATTCCACCCAATGGTGGGTGTGACCACTGAATGATGAAAAAACCTAATTGAAGTAGTCACATTCTTCTCTAATGTAAGCTCTAACTCTTGGAGATTTCATCGCTAAAACATTCGTATCCTGGGCACTACCGAATCCAATGGATATATCATTGGGAGAAGACCTCATCCTTGGGTTTACGAACCTGATAAACATGAATAACCACTTTTATAATGATGAATATGACTCCAAATATGTGTTCTCTATACATAACTAGGGAACGAGAGGCCAGATGTACTAGAACTGAGGATATGGGGGGACAATAAATTCAAGGTCAGAACAAATATTTCATCCATGTTTCTATAGAGAACATATATGAAGCTGGATATTATGGGAATGTACTCTAACTGTATCAAAATTGGTAGGGAGGTTCCCTTGAATCCACTTTTAGTCGCATATACCTAATTGTATTATATGACCACATACTAGGGGTTCCATTATCTAATCATCCCATGTAATGGGGATGGATAGAACAACTTAGACCACTGGAATTATATTTCCTCGAGACTTCTTGAACAAACACCAGGCTCACCCAACTCAAATGCTCCTTCTCCCAAACTATATGTTTAGCATCAACCCAATATTAGGAAACATTGACCTTAATCAAAATATTTGGATTCTCTAAAATAGTTGGATGATTCCCCCGAAAGTTCTCATCCCTCAATGTGCTCATTCATTCAAAATAAAACAGGGAGTAACTTCTTAACGTCTTATGGATCCCATAGTAATATGAGATAGAAGTCACGAATAGTGAGGTTTACTGAGTGAATACTATTTCAATATAATATCATTTTGTCATCTTATTCATTAAAAAGTCTCTATAATATGTCCTTAAATGTCACATAAATCCCCTATATATTTCAAGACGGATCAATAATATCTATTTCTAGAGGTCCAATATTGATAATAGCTTTACGATCAACCTTATCCTAGTTTAAGTCCTCTAAAAAATTGGATACAGAGATAGAGACTTATCTCCCACAAAGATGACCATTCAAGAAGATGATAAGCACAAAAAAATGCCTCCTAGGAAGAAAAATCTTGTATCCCAATTTGGGGATCTCAAATCTGACACTGAGTTTATAGTTATCCAGTAAGTCTGTATATATAATGTCTTCATTAGAAGGGAGTGTGTAGCACCCCCATTTTGAGAGATGTGGCCTTTTTTATGCATTTTTTGTGTTTAAACTACGTGGGATGAGTTGGAAAGTGGTTGGGAGAGTTTGGAATTGTTTTGGATGTGTTTGGAGGCTTTTAAAGGGATGCACGGTTTGAGCACAATTAGTAGAAACTGTGCGGATTACCTAGGAAACCGTGCAAGGGAGACACTAGGCTTCATACGGACTGCGCAAGGTTTTACAAACCATGTGAGGAAACCGTGCAGACCCTTTCTCCCGAGGCAGTAGCGTGCATACGGTTAGGGTACACTTTTTTAAATGGTGCATACTAACCATGTGGCCATGTAAAAATTGGGTTTTAAAACCCGGGCTCACTCGGGCTTGCCTCATTCCTCTCCAATATTCCTCCCACTCAAGCCTCACTCAGGATTTTGGGTTATTGGGGTTTAAGGGTGCTCTCCCACTCGATTTAGAAGTGTTTCAAAGAGGTGTAAATGTGGTTTGAGGGTGGTTTCTCCCGGTTAAGTATCTCTTCTTGTTTCTCTTGTGTTTTCCTCTAGATATACATCCCTGTCTTTCTTGGTTTTCTAGATCTACACTTTTTGTGTGTAGATCTAGGGTTTTGGTTGCCTTGGATGTTAATATTAAGGCTTTTGGATGTTATGGAAATGAATCTATAGAGGTTTCGGTGGTGCGTTCGCCAGATTGGAGGTGCGATTGTTCGTGGGTCGATTTCATGGGAACCCTAAAGGTAGGTGGCTTCTTTCTCGACTCCACTTGGTTAGATCTAGTGGTTATTGGTTATAATTAATTTGGTTGTATTGAAATTAATGGTGTCTGGATGTGCCAAGTTGGTTGGAAATCCATTTGGGGATTTCTGGGGAAAATGGGGTTTTATGGTCAAATGCTCTTGTGGTGGATTTTAAAATTGTGATTTTAAAATGGGATGCTATGATTGATTTGTGAAATGATTGATGAAAATGGTTTTCAATAAAAAGTTTGTTTTATTGAAATGTGGTTTTTCATGGTAAATGGTTCTCAATAAATAGGTGATTTATTGAAGTAGATTGGTATGCAATGGAATTGGTTGATTGCATGTTGTTGTGTCCGTGGTGGGTTATACGCTTGGATTGGCTTGTTTTGGATGTTGTGTGGAAGTGGAGAGATGTTCCACTATAGAAAGGGGATTGATAGTGGATGGAAGGGCAACCATCAATGGTAAGTGGACGAGAAGTGCCACTTGGTGTGAATGGGTTAACGGGGTGGATAGAAGCTCCATAGTTTGTTTATTTTGGTTGGTAGTTGTGTATTGCTTTTCAAGATAGAAGTTGTTGTGATAACGTGTAAATGATGGAATGGTTTTTAGTATGTTTGCTTTGGCTTTCCCTTGGTTTCTTGGTTTGGGTGTGATGGATTGGTATGGGCATGTTTGGCTTATGAGAATGGTTGGGCTTGTGATTTAATTTATATAAACTATTTTATATAAATGTGGTAACGGTTTTTTCCTAGTGGAGTGTGTAGGGATGTAATTTGGGGAAATCCTACTGAGTTTTAGTACTCACCCCCTACTTTGTCACTATGGTGTCATTGCAGATGTCGTGTACCCTGACGTAGGAAAAGGTAAGGCATCACCCACCTTTAGTGGAGCATTGTGATCCCATGGTGGAGCATGGTGCTTCGAGCTTGGCGTGGAGCTGTGGTGGTGTCATGGCTTGTGGTGTTTGGTTGTTTAGATTCCACAGTGTACTCTAATGTCGTGTGGACATGTCTATTTGTATTGGTTTTGAGTTGTGTGGTGGAACAACTTGGTTCTCGTTTTGGATTACATGTTGGTTTTGAAAGTGTGTGCATAATTAGCTGTTGGTTTGGATGATTTTGTCTTAAGGTAAAATCTTTCCCCAACTTGATCTTGAAGCCCTCGACATTTATTACTAGCCTTTGGTGTCTTGGGAACGTCATTTAAGGCCAAGTATCCCTCACCGCCTCCTCAAGCCAATTAGGTAGGGGCAGGGTGTTACAAGTGGTATCAGTTTGTTCAGTCCGTCGGAGTTTATTCTCGGATTTGGTGTTGAAATTCATTGTGGTATATTCCTTTAGTCGGGATGGTAGCAAGGTGTAAGAATATTGGAACATGGAATGTGTAGCATAGAAGGATGTAGCTGACCATTTTATGCTGAAATTCATGTTACCAGGGAGTTGGGTACATAAGTTTTTTTGAGACACTTATAGGCATTGGATATCTCATTGTCGTGGGTGTAGCTAATGAGATGTGTATGAAAGTCATGGTAGAAATGACTTCCCACTAGGATGCATATTTCAATGGGGTATAATGATCTTTGGGATGAACTGAGAAATGGTCTTTGTGTGAAATTGTAATGTGAATAAATTTGATATTTTGGAAATGGTATGGTTTTCAAAATGGTGAAACATGGGAAATGTGAACTTCTAGAAAGCCTTGTTGTGATAGTGTTGTGTAATGTGATTTGAAATGGGATTTCATTAGTTCTATCGAAGTGAGACTCTTGGTTGTTTGTTTTAATTTTATAGAGATGGAACCGGGTAGGCGTCGTAGAGACCAACTAGAGGAGGCTGTTGAGAATGTTGTAGCACCTGAGCCTCAGGTGAACCATCAGCTAGTCCAAAGCATAGTGCAAGCTTTCCAAGCTGTGGAAAGTGGAAATAGTGTGGATGAACCAAGGCATATGGATCATGCAGTTCAGTTTCGAAAGAAGAATCAACCCATTATCAGGGGTGATTCAAAGCCAGAGAGGGTAGAAGCATGGTTGAATAGAATGAACAAGATCTTTGAGTTCATGGGAACACCGGTAGAGTTGAAAGTGATGTCTGCCACTTATATGTTGGAAGATCTTTCCCTTCAGTGGTGGGAGTTGTTAGTCCAAGCGGGGACGGACTAGGGTATGACATGGGAAGACTTTGAGGTATTTTTTAATAAAAAATTCAACCCAAATACATTCAGAATTCAGCGTATGATTGATTTCCTCAGTTTTAAGTAAGAGTTTATGTCTGTGACGGAGTATGCAGCTATGTCTATGAACATATTATGGTTTTCACCCGAGGTGGCAGGTAACACGTCGTTGATGGAAAGGATATTTGAATCATGGTTAAGGAAAGAAATCCGTTCAAAGAGAGAGGTATTGTGTGTAGATTATTGCATAGATATGGTGAATAGAGCCTCGGTGGCTATGCAAGATCGGTTGGGAGCTCAGGGTGGAGGAAGCATGGTGATACCAATAGGGAATAGGGGGAACTGTAATGCTTGGTTCACGAAAAAGAGGGAAACTTATTCCTAGGGTGGTATTATGGAATATAATATGATAGAAGGATCGATAAATCTTCTTACAAAGTCCGAGAGAAAGCAAGGATGTTTTCAGTGTGGTTCTACGAGCCACATCAAGCAGGATTATATGACACAACCTCAATCATGTCATAATTGTAAGCAGACGGGGAATCTTCAGAGTTATTGTTGAAATGCTCCAAGGTTGGGTGCACATGACATTCCTCAGGGATCGCATACATCGTATTCTTTGACGGGATGGGGACATCAGCACGTCCCTTATCAGCAGAGTAAAGTGGGTCATGGTGATTCGTAGAATACCACGATGCCTTAGTAGGGCATTAAAGAGTAGAGTGTGGCAAGAAATTTTTTTGGAGCTAATAAGGTTGTGGTGTATGATCAGTCAGGACCATCCATGGTGCGGGGTACTATTCTTTGAAATTCTACATTGGTGAAAGTGCTGTTTGATACGGGTGCTTCACACTCTTTTATAGCTTCACATGTTGTTGATTTTCTGGGTTTAATGGTAGAAATTATGCCCTTGGTTTTGAAACATCAAACTCCTCTCGGTCGAAGAGAGTTTCGAGTCTTCTTGTGTAGAGAATTTTGTGTCTTTGTGGTTGAGGTTGATATAGTGTGGCATTTTTCAATGCTTGATATGGATGGGTATGATGTAATCCTTGGAAGGGATTGGCTACTAGATTTTATGGCCCACATTGATTGTGATCCATGAACGATGGATTTTATGACACACAATGGTGTTAGACATATCTTTAGAGGAGAGAAGCATGAAAGGAAGGGTGAATCGAGTTTTTGGCACCAGCAGTGGGTAAATTATTGTATCAGTTGGTGGTTTTATCGTTGGAATCAGAAGAGGGTGTTGAGCAGAGTGTTCCTTCGGCAGTGGTGGATCAGTTCATGGATGTTTTTTCGGAATAATTCTCTGGATTACCTCCGATAAGATAAGTGGAGTTTCGTATTGATCTCTTTTCGGAGACCAGTTTTATCTCACTTCTGTCTTATCGGATGGTACCAGCTGAATTTTCAGGAATTGAAAATCCAGTTTGAAGAGTTAGAGAACAAAGGGTTTTTCCGACCTAGCACGTCTCTCTGTGCAGTGCCAGTGTTGTTTGTAAAAAAAGGCAGATGTAACTTTGGGGATCTGTGTTGATTATCGTAGATTTAACCAAGTTATGATAATGAATAGATATCCACTTCCACGAATTGATGATTTGTTTGAAAAGTATATGGGATCCCAGTGGTTCTCCAAGATCGACCTGAGGTTTGGATACCATCAATTGTAGGTGAGGAAGGAGGATATTTCTGAAACAGATTTTTTTAGTAGATATGGACATTATGAATATGTGGTTATGCCCTTTGGTCTAACAAATGCGTCATTGATGCTCATTGCATTGATGAATCAGATATTTTAGAGATATTTGGATTCATTTGTGGTGGTGTTGGTAGATGATATTAAGCTGTATTCAAAGACATGGGTGGAACATGAGCAGCACATGGAGATAGTGATGGGGATCTTAAGGGATCATCGATTGTATTCCAAATTGTCAAACTTTGACTTTTGGATATAGGAAGATCGTTTTTTGGGCCATGTGAATTAAGAAATAATTGTTTCAGTGGATCCATAAAAGATAGAGGCTATTATCTGATGCCAACCGCCAAAAAATGTGTTTGAGATACAGAGTTTTCTTGGCCTAGCTGGGTATTATCAGCATTTTGATATTGATTTTTCATGGTTGGTTTCACTGGTGAAATCATTGACAAGAAATAATGTTCCATAACAGTAGAATGAACAGTGTTGGCAGTGTTTCGAAGAGCTAATGGGTCGCCTTACATCATCACCAATCTTGGTTTTCTAGAACCAAGAAAAGGGTACATGGTGTATTGTGATGATTCGAGATCAGGGTTGGGGTGCGTTCTCCTGCAAGTTAATCATGTGGTTTCATATGGATCACGGATTTTGGGAGTGCATGAGAAGAACTACCCAACTCATGATTAGGAGTTTGCGGTAGTGTTCCATGATTTGAATGTATGGCGTCATTATCTCTTCGCTGAGAAATTCATGATATATACAGATCATAAGAGCTTGAATCACATTTTATCACAAATGGAATTGAAAATGAGGAAAAGGAGATGGATGGAATATCTCCAGATTCATGATTTTGACATAATGTACACACCAGGTAAGGGAAACTTAGTGGTGGTTGCATTAAGTAGAAAATCATATGCTCAGATGGTGAAACATGCATCGGACCAATGGCAGTTGATGTCAGTTATAGCTGAGATGCGCTTGGAATGTGAGGACCAAGGTGATAGAGCGGACTTCTTTCTGGTTTTGTTGATTCCTAACCTAGTTGTCCTAGTTAAAGAGGCACATATATCTGATTCTGAGTGTGTCACCATGGGGTCGAGACTCAATGGTGGGGAGACCATTTCGGGATGGAAACTTAATGGGGATTCAATTTTTTGTTTCCAGAATCGGATATTTGTACCAGTTACTTATCAGGAGGATCTTCTTATGGCGTATCATTATTCCAGGTGGGTTGTCCATCCTAAAATTCAGAAAATGTATAAATCACTGAAGGCGCAGTTCTAGTGGGATGGTATGAAAAGAAGTGTGGATGAGTTTGTTTCGAGATGCTTGATTTGTCAGAAGTTCAAGGCAGAGCATCAGAGGCCATAGGGAATGTTGTCTTCATTACCAATCCCTGTTTGTAAGTGTGAGAAAATAGTGATGGATATTGTCATAGGTCTCCCACGAACGGTCAGAATGCATGATTCCAATTTGGTTATAGAGAATCCGCTAACGAAGTTGGCCCATTTCAGCCCGATTCATGAATCTCAAATGGTGGAGGATCTGTCCAAAATATCTAAATGAGAGGTGGTAAAGAGGCATGTTGTTCTGGTTTCTATTGTATCCGATAGGGATCTTAGGGTTACATATCATTTCTGTAAATCCTTGCAGCAATCCCTGGGGACAAATTTGACGATGTATACGGCATATCCCCCTCAGACAGATGGTCAATCCGAGAGGATGATACATACTCTGAAGGATATGTTGCAAGCTTGTGTCATTGATTTTTGAGGTTCGTGCGAGGATCAATTGTTGTTGTTTGAGTTCTCGTACAATAACAGTTATCAAACATCCATATATATAGCTTTGTTTGAATCATTGTGTGGGCAGCCATGTCAATATCTACTATGTTGGGTGGAAATGAGTGAGTCCTTGATGGTTGGACTGATCCTTCTCCAGGAGATGACAGAGAAGATCAAGTTCATCCGGAAGAGAATTGAGATGGCTCAGAGTTGTCAGAACTCATATGTGGATCATCGTCGATGGTCGTTTTCATTTAAGGTGATTGATCATGTGTTCATGAGGATCTCTCTTAGGTTGAGACATCGTCAGTTTGGGAAGCAGGGAATGTTATCTCCGAGGTATATTGGATAGTTTGAGATTCTTGAGCACGTAGGTGAGATGGCTTACCATTTGCATTTTCCACCTAGGTTTAGTGCGGTCCACAATGTGTTTTATGTGTCGCAGTTGAAAAGGTATTAGCCGGATCATGACCATGTTATTCGATGGGATAATGTGGAGCTAGAACCGGATGCTTCGTTGGTGCATGTGCCAGTGCGGGTTGTGGATAGGCAAGATAATGTCTTGCGTGGTAAAAGAATCGGTTTATTTCATGTTTTGTAGAAACATGGTCAGATTCAAGAGGAGACTTGGGAGCAGGAGAAAGAGATGGTCGAGCAGTGGCCCGAGCTCTTTCTGCAAAGGGAGGGTTCACTATATTCCGATGACGGAAAGTCCAATGATAGGGAGAATTTAGCACCCTAGTTTGATGAATGTGGCCTTTTTAATGCATTTTTATGTGTTTAATGTGAATGGGATGAGTTGGGAAGAGGTTGGGATAGTTTTGAATGGTTTTGGATGATTTTGGATGCTTTTAAAGGTGTTCAAGGTTTGAGCACGGTTATTAGAAACTGTGTGGATTCCCTAGGAAACCGTGAAAAGGAGACTGTAGAATTTGCTTGGCCTATGCCCAGTTTTCCAAACCGGGTGAGGAAACCATGCAGACCCTTTCTCCCGAGGAAGTAGTGTGCGTACAGTTAGCACATAGTTTTCCAAACCATGTAGACTAACCTTGAGCCCACATAAAAATAGGGTTTTAAAAACCAGGCTCACTAAGTCTTGCCTCATTCGTCTCTATTATTCCTCCCACTTGAGCCTCACTTGGTATTTTGGGGTCTCAGGGGTTAAGGGTGCTCTCCCACTTGATTTGGAGTCGTTTCAAAGGGGTTTAAAGGCAGTTTGAAGGTGGTTTCTCAAGGGTATGTCTCTCCTCTAGTTTCTCTTCTGTTTTCCTCTAGATCTATATCCCTCTCTTTCTTGGTTTTCTAGATCTACACTTTTTGTGTGTAGATCTAGGGTTGTGGTTGCCATGGATGTTAATATTAAGGATTGTGGATGTTAGGGAAAGGGATATAGAGAGGTTTCAGTGGTGCGTTGTCTGGATTTGAGGTGCGATTATTTGTTGGTTGATTTCTCAGGAACCCAAAAGGTATGTGGCTTCTCTCTCGACTGCACTTGTTTAGATCTATGGGTTGTTGGTTACAGTTAATTTTTTTGTCTTGAAATTAATTTTGTTTTGATGTGCAATTTTGGTTGGAAATCCATTTGGGGATTTTTGGGGAAAATGGAGTTTTATGGTGAAATTCTCTTATGGTGGATTTTAAAATAGAGATTTTAATGTAGGATTATATGATTGATTTGTGAAATGATTGATGGAAATTTTTTTCAATAAAAACTTTGTTTTATTGAAATGTGATTTGGCATGGTAAGTCGTTTTCAATAAATGGGTCATTTATTGAAGTGGATTGGTATGAAATAGAATTGGATGATTGCATGTTGTTGTGACCTTGGTGGGTTGTATGCTTGTCTTGGATTATTTTGGTTATTGTGTGGAATTTGATAGAAGTACCTCTATAAAAAGGGGATAGATAGTGGTCGGAAGGGCCACCATCAACGGTAAGTGGATGAGAAGTTCTGCTTGGTGTGAATGGGTGAACGGGTTGGACGAAAGCTCTGTCGTTTGTTTTTTTGGTTGTTCGTTGTGTATTTCTTTTCAAGATCGATGTTTTTTGTACTAACATGTAAATGAATGAATAATTTTTAATATGTTTTCTTTGTCTTTCCCTTGGTTTCTGGGTTAGGTTGTGATGGCTTGGTAAGGGAATGTTTGGCTTATGAGAATGGTTGCACATGTGATTTAATTTATATAAACTGTTTTTTATAAATGTGCTAATGTGTTTATCCTAGTGGCATGTGTAGGGAAGTCATTTGGTGAAATCATACTGAGTTTTAGTGCTCACCCACTACTTTGGCACTATGGTGTCTTCGCAGATGTCGTTTACCGTGACGTGGGAAAAGGTAAGGCATCACCCTACTTCAGTGAAGCATTGTGATCCCTTGGTGGAGCATGGAGCTTGGAGTATGGCGTGGAGCTGTGGTGGTGTCATGGCTGGTGACGTTTGGTTTCTTAGATTCCGAAGTGTACTCTGATTTTGTGTGGACATGTCTAGTTGTATTGGTTTTGATTTGTGTTGTGGAACAACTTGGATGTCATTTGGGAATAAATTTTGGGTTTGAATGTGATTTCATAATTATTTGTTGGTTTGGTTGGTTTTTTCTTAAGGTAAAATCATTCCACAACTTGATCGTGAAGCCCTCGACATTTATTGCGAGACTTTGGCATCGTGGGAATGTCTCTTAAGGCCAAGTAGCCCTCACCACCTCATCAAGACAATGAGGATGGGGATGGGTGTTAAAGAGTGCATACATAGCCACTTACCTGTGCATTCAACATTCCATCAATTTCTAAAACACCCCATCAATGGAATGGTCGGCATACCTCATGGTTAAAGTTCCCCCTTTGAAACTAATATATCAGCATATGTCGAAGCATATTTAGACAAAATGGGAGCTAAAAAATCAATGGAGTTTTTTTATATTCAGGTGTAATCCTATAGAGACTTTGGTAATTCCCCAATAAATCCCAAGACTATAATAGACAATGAATATTTCCCCCCATAAATCTATTCAGGGTCATAGATCATGTCCCAAATATCCAATCTCTACATATCTGAAGTGATACTGTAAAAAAGATTCAACTCTGGCATCTCTCTACAATGTCTTAGGATGTAGGGGATGATAATGTCTCTTCATCATATCTTATCTCACCTTGATAGTGATATATAATACCCTAGATTATAATCTTTATTTGGAAATGTCTTCATAGACTAAGAGGTAGGAGAGGATGAGGATGTCCTAAATAATGCACCTCCCACATTTAAGAGGGTGTCTCCACCACCGTCCAGAACATCCGATTGGTAAATATTGGAAGATAGGAGGACCCATGACCTACATTGATTATTTATTCAATTCACCTTGAAGAGAATGATATTTATATTTCATTTCAAAATCATCATTGATATGATTTAACTTGAATCTATACAAAAATTCCTGATATGAATGTAGATTTGGCTACACACCATCTCTAATTACGCAATGATTATTGAGGATTCAAGTAAGCAGTTAGGTGGATGCACCCCACTCATTCCACCAAGGTAGAGGTTTTATTTGGAAATTATATCAAACATACTTTTTTCAAGAAGTGAAATACTCAAGAGGGTTATCCAATATCATCTCTATCAATAAGATAATTAGATTATTAGGGTCTTTATCAATTTTAGAGTCCCTAATAGATATTTCACAAAGTGTGATTTCCCATTGATGATCACATAACTCATTATGGATGTAACTATTGGATTTTTTTCCTTTCCATTCGTAGACGGTTATTCAGTGTACCATCAGATAAAGATATATCTTCAAGTTCAAGAGCCCACTGTGATCAGAGTGCCTTAGGGAATTTTTTTATATCATCTCATGTCCCTCAACATTAACAACACTAGATCCACATATCAACACACCGTGTATAATATACTTAATACATTTTTTCTAAGGATATATAAATGTTATATTGATGTCCATGTGATTAAATCCCAACAATGAAGTGATCACTTCATAGATCTTCAAACAGTCTTCAAAAAGGTACGCCAACATAGTGGAATGATAAATCCATTGAAATTCCGCTTCTATGTAACATTATGACAGTTCATTGGTTTTATGGTATGCCAAAACATCATAAATGTGGGCCCATAAGAATATTGTTATTCTAGGAATTTCAACCCAATAAATCTCCAACAACATAGGGGATACTAATTGTACCATGATTCACTTTTTTATTTCACCCTTATACCAATGTATTAACCACGTTTTTTATTGAAATTTACAAGTATAATAAAAAATTTCAATCTATTTTTTATTCAATTATTTTGAGTTTAAAACTTTTAAAAAGGTAAATGTCACTTGTTTTGATATTTATATTGTAGGTGGAGGTGATTTGGAGAACCTATGATGAAGTCCAAGAAAAATGATCCAATCAGCACATGATCCAAGTACACTAGTAAACTAAAACACATACTGATACTAAAAAGTGCAATAAAATGGGTGGAAACTTTGTGGGATGGTAACAAATTTAACTAGATCCATTTAATATGAAGTAAAATATTCCCAATTAATTCATAAAGAGGCCCATAAAAACTAATCAGTTCAATAATGTGGATCTACACGGGGTTAAAACTTTGACTCTGTAGTTTGGATATTTCTCTTATTATATTTCATATATGGCTTACAAATTAGATATGGAGCTAGAAAAAGGGGTCTATCAAGAACTCTTTAGTTTTTCAAAAAGTTATTTAAGACGTTATGACTGGCCAAAACCATGGACCATGCAGATTAGTGAAATTAGGTTGCCCAAAACCACTACCCACGTTGCCTATAAATTGGAACCTTGGGCACCCCATTTTGGAGTTCGAACCAGAGGAAATGTGCAGCCATTTTGGAGTCCAAAAGTACTCCTCTAAACAATATTTGATGTTCTGGAGGCTATGGGAAGTACTAAATCAACATCATCTTCTTCCTCCCCTCCCATGGATTTCTGAAACCCTTGTGATCACCCGGGGAGGAACATGTTTTAAATCCCAAGCTTAATGTTGCAATATTTCAATGTTTTTTTATTACAATATTTTATAATGTTTTTCATAATACAATATTTTTATTTAATTTAATTATATACTGGTATGTTAGAATCATTCTCAGATGATCATGTTTGGGTGTACCCTTTCATGTGATGTTTTACACACCGTTGATCCCTTTTTCTTCCAACATTCAATTATAGTGTTTGTGTGGTTCATATAGGTCACTTGAACTCATATAAGCACTATCAAGGCCAGGTAAATTTATGTCATGGTATCACAAATAAATAAAATAAAACCTTTACATCTCATCGAGTTCTTCGTGTGTTGACATGGAGAGTTTTTGTTATGAAATCGAACACAAATCACCCAATCATCGGTGATGTCTGGGGAATAATTATGTGTTTTTTACTGAACCCTAGGAGGTATCCTAGAATAAAATCATTAAAATTAATGTTATAGGTGTTAAAAACCAGGTATTTAAATATCATAACAGTGTCTCAGGAATCGATGAAGGATGAGCATCATGATAGTTCCCTAGGTTGATCACGTTTAATTACTCTTGTTGTCTTCTACATTGTTTTATCACTTTCATTTTATATTGTCATCTATAAAAATAAAACACAAGTATTATAAAATAACATTTCCCTTTTTTACTTTAACAATAAAAACCACATTTTGGAATTAATGATCTAATGATCCATCGAGAGACGACCTAGGGTTGTTGATATACTGCATAAATTCTAGTTAAAAACAAACAACAAATTTGACGCACTCGACAACGCAATCAAATTTTGGCACCATTTCCAGGGAAAGCAGATTATTTCATTTAATTAATTCCTTTTATTTATTTTTTTACTATATAATTAGTAATATTTTCAATACCCCACCTCATTTTGTGGTTTTTTGTTTTGGGGTTTTGGCATTATTTTTTGTCTATTCTTCCTCTCTCTAACTCTCTCGCTTCTTCATCCTCTCCAACTCTCAGTATAATTCATTATTATAACATTATATTGTGTTTTCACCATTCTTATGAGATTTTATACATATTCAATAACAAAAAAAACTTCAAAATTTTTTGGCATGACCCGATCAGAAAAATAAAAACTGCATGAATTGACCCTGAATTTGAAAAGACACTTCACACAAAAATCGTCGAATCTATATAAGGTCAATAAAGTAAAACTAAGTACCCCATTATAGAACATCAATTGTTCATAAACTAATAATAAATTTATCCCGATAAAATCCATGAAAACATGGCTTCAAATAATCAATCCTCAAATTAACTAACCACCCTCAATGTGGAGTACCAACCTGCGTACATCCAATATCCTGAGGTTGCATCCAAATTTTAGTTGAGATAAATCCTTATAAACATTCATCATAAATTCCATGGTCTTAATGATGAATACCCTAATAAACACCTTAAGGAGTTTCACATAGTTTTCTCCACTATGAATCCCCAAAATGTGACTGAGGACGTAATTATGTTTACATTCTTACCTTTCCCCCTTGATGGTGTATCCAAAGATTAGAAATACTAATTTTAGACCACAATTAGGGGCTGTAATGTATTGAAAATACTATTTTTAGATTATTTCATCCCTCCCTCCCAAACTACATCGATTAGAATGGAAATTTGTGGCATTTGGAAATCACAAGGGGAGACCCTTCTTAAATTTTGTGAGATATTCAAATGAATATTCTCAAGCTTCCCCAACTTCCAAATTACCAAAAACCCATTAATACAATAAATATATAAGTGACTTATCCTAATGGATCATGGAATGATTGATGTAGCAGTGGGTGGTTCCTTGGTTGATAAAACTCCTTCCACAGCTCATGATTTAATAGCCAGTATGGCACAAAATGCACAATAATTTGGAAGATGAGCAATTCCGCCAACCCGAGGAGTTCATGAGGTATGTAATTAAGTCCTAGAACAAAAGGTATATAATAAACTTGACGAGATGCGTACCCTTCTAAGGCAATTATCTTAGGAACAGGGTAACTTACACTCTTCTTCAATTCCATTATATAGTGATATTTTATCTGACAATTCTAATTTTTATAAGCAGTGACCACAACATCAAAATTCACATGAGTCTTGTGGAGTCGTGTTCCCAGGGAGTCCATACCATCAAATACCTCCCTTAAAGAAAGACCCATTCAGGCCAAATCCAATCCCCGCGTGGCATGAACAACCCCAGTACCAAAAAGGATGAAACTCATGCTACCCCAAGCAGAATAGGTATCAACAAGGCCATGGTATGAAAACTTTTTATCCTTCAACTTATCAAAAATCCATCCTCCTCTTCCCAGATCTGATCCAAGCCTCTAGGATATGTCTTAGGCCTGATTCAACCATAAATTCGAACCAAATGAAAGTATCCATGAACATTCACTATATCGTGTTTCATAGGGGAGACCTTCTTCTCTAATGTTATGCTAGATTTTGGTGTTCGAATTAATCTAATGCCTCACTCCATGTACACTTCTCTGTAGGTTGGAGAGCCTCAACCAACAAACATTTTCATACAACATTCCAATTGATGTACTATGAATCCAACATCAGTGACTGAGGATTTCCTTGTACGAATGAAGAATCTCATTTTACCGGATTATTTCTATATTCTTGAGATGGAGGATACCTGAACCCAAGGACATGATCCTCTCATACATGGGAGGCCATTCCTCAAAACAGCAAAGATGATCATCAACGTTCATAATGGTACGCTTTCCATGGATTTTGGAGGAGAAAAGGTGAGTTTTAACATCCTGGAGGCTATGAAACACCCCATTGAAGAGCACCCCCTCTTCTTGTATATTCTAAGGAAGTGCTACCAAAAAATGCGCACACACACAAAATTATCTCATCAACCCATACACTGATTCATATTACTCGTTTTCACCCTTGGAAGATTTGATTTTTGATTCAAGTTTTGAGTGTTGTTTGGGTTTTGAAAAGTGTAAATTTTGTGCTTTATTTGATGAGTGTGTTCATTTTGAAGTACCCATGACTGTCGATGATTCTACAAATATCATTTCAATATATTCTCTATCCTTAGAGAATAAAAATGAGAAAATAGATAGTTTTGATGGGCCTCAATCTCCATAAATCCCCTCCCTCAGTCAAAAAACCATCAGCATTGGAATTAAAACCACTTCTGTATAAATTAAAATATAATTATCTATATGGTATTGACCAACTTCCCATCATTATTGACAATAAAAAATCCCAACAATATGAATTAAAACTGCTCAACCTTTTGAGAGAGTGTAAAAAGGAAATTGGAAGGACATTGGTTAATATTCCCAGGATTAGCCTATATATTTGTATGCCCCATATAATTTGGATGATGAGGCTAAGCCTGAGAGAAAATATCAATGCCTGCTGAATACCACTACACTTGAAGTGGAAATATTTGAAGTCCATAGATTACTTGTGGTGGGGAACATTTAACCCATATCTGATGGAAAATGGGTTCACCCAAAAAAATTGTGCCTAAAAAATTATGAATAACTATTTTTTCAAATTAGAGGAATGAATTGGTTCTTACTCATGTGAAAATGTTTTGGCAATATTGTATTGACTACTGTTGATTTAATCAAGCCATGCATAAGGACCACTTTCCTCTACCTTTAATTGACCAAATTCTAGACATATTGGATGGTATGTCTCATTATTGTTTCTTTGTTGGCTATTTGGGTGATTTTAAAATCCATATAGCCAATGAGGATCATGATAAAAAAACATTAACCTGTCTGTTTGAAACAGTTTCATAAAAAGGTTTCCTTTTTTCCTATGTAATGCTCATAGTAGTTTTCAACGATGTATGTCGAGTATTATTTTGGAGTACCTAGAGAATTTAAAGGATGTTTTTATGGAGAATTTCATGGTTTATGGAACTTCCTTTAATGATTTTTTGGATCACTTAGGATCTATCCTCCACCATGGCATACAAAAGTGCCTTGTATTAAATTACGAGAAATTCAATTTCATTATTTGACGAGGAATATTTCTAGAAAATTTTATTAAAAAAGGGAATTAAAGTGGATAAATCAAAAATAGAGTTAATTTCAACCATTACACATCCTAAATGTGTTTGTGAGATGTGATATTTCTTGGGTCATGTTGGGTTTTATAGTCGATTCGTTGAAGAATTCAGTAAGATCACACTTCCCTTATCCCAATTTTTATAGATGGATTTTGAGTTTGTGTTTGATAAAAATTATGAGGATACATTCAATTCACTAAAAAGGAGTCTCACATCACCACCCATCATCCAACCATAATGTGGGATCTCCCATTTGAGCTTATGTGGGATGCCTCTAACATTGTAGTTGGGGCAATTTTATCACAAAGGGTTGAGAAGGATCCTCAGGTCACTGCATATGCCTCACGTAACCTTGAACCTGTCCAGGAAAACAACACAACCACAAAAAAGAACTTCTTTCTATTTTTTTGTCTTGGAAAAATTTTGTTCATATATTATCGGGTAAAAAATCATTGTCTTCTCTGATCATGTTACCATTTATTTTCATCTAAGGAAACATGAAGATAAACCCCACCTCATTTGGCGGATGCTCCTCCTCTAAGAGTTTGACCGTGAGATTATAGATATGAGAGGAGTGTAAAATGTGTTAGCTGACCAAATTAGTAGAATTTATCCACTATTGGGACATCACATTGACTCAACCCTCCATATTGGAGTATTATTCCCTCATGAGAACCTTTGTGATGTTGTGGGCCTTAACCTCTGGTATGCAGACATTATGATTTTTCTAGTAACATCTAGGGTCCCCAATGATCTCATCATTTTACAACCTCGGAGACTTAAGAATGATTCCCTTTGGTGTATTTGTTATGACCCATATTTTTGGTGAATTTGTGGTGACCAAGTAGTTCGTCGGTTTGTCCCTAACCATGATTTATCCTCTTTTTTGACCTTCTACCACACCTTGGCCTATGGGGTCCACTTTCTCTCTCAACATACGGCTTGAATGGTCCTTGAGATAGGATATTATTGGCCATCATTATATTGGGATTCCCATAGATTTTGAAAGTCATGTATTCATTGTCAATTTATAGGGAATATCTCCAAAAAGAATGAAATTCCCCAACCACCCATGTTATTTAGTGAGATATTCGATGCATGAGGCATTGAATTTATGTGGATTTTTCCAAATTCATTTGGATTTTTGTACATATTATTTTCTGTTGACTATTTATCTAAATTGGAGGAATAAAAGGACATCAAGACTGATTACTCTCTAGTGGTTGTTGATTTTTTGAGGTCCTAAATTATTAGTAAGTTTTGTTTACCTAGATTCATCATTAGTTATAAGGGTTAACATTTTTTCAATCGTAACATGAAAAATTATCTACATATGTATGGGGATTTTCATAAAGTCTCTAAAGCATATCACCCCCAAACTAACTGAAAAGAAGAAATCTCAAAAAATAATGTTAATAGAATCATTTAAAAATGGTATAACCCAAAAAGAATGATTGTAGTTTGTTCTTGGATGATGCACTTCGGGCATACCGTATATCTTTCAAAACCCAAATCGAAATTTCAACATACATGATTTTATTTGGAAATGATTTTCATATACCAGTTGAGGTATAACGCCATGCATATTGGGAAGTTAAACAACGTAATATGAATCTTTCAGATGCAGGTGATCATAAGAAGGTGTAGATTCAAGAATTGAATGAAATTTGATGTGATGCATATGAGAACTCCTTGATCAATAAAGAGAAGACAAAGGCTATCCATGATATATTGATTCATCAACGGAAGTTTGATATTGGTGAGAAGGTTCTCATGTATAGTTTTAGGATAAATCTCCACCCAGGTATGCTTTGTTCTCGATGGATCAGTCCTTATACCATTACTGATGTTTACTATTTTTGTGCTATACAGGTTTAGCATGAGAAGAGTGGAAAAATGATTATTGTTAATGGGAAGAGGCTCAAACAACTCTATAAAAATTTTCCAATGCATCTCATTGGGGAAATCCAACTAATAGATGCCACATATGACACAACATGCCAGGTTGTCCCTTCCCCTTAACTTTATTTATTGTCTATTTATTTAAAATACTTTCATTGAGGACAATGTAAATTTTAGGTGTGGGGGATAATGACATGTAATTGTAAGTATTAAACAAAAAAAATTAAACAAATTAAAAAAATATAAAATGAGTTTTAATTTTTGATTTCTTTTTTTATTTTGTGTTTTAAGATATGAATTGATCTTAAAAAGAATATCCAATATCATTTTTCATGAATGGTTCCATTGTATTGAAAATTCCATTTTTTTTGAAAAAAAATTCAAATGAATGTTGATATGTAATCTTCTTCTATAATTTTTATTTTCAAATCTTTCTTAAGTGTTTAATGGATTTTTTAATCCCATTCCACATTGGCACTGACTAATACTTTAATCCCTTATCTGAGAGACAATATATGGCCTTTATTGCATATTATTCCTTTTAATAACTTTCTTGAGAGTCTTGGGTCACATAGAGAAACTAAAAATTTCCTTGATTCTATTTGAAACCATAAGTTTCAAGTTTTCTACATTCATTATAGCGGCGACTATTCATTAAAAATACCTTTGTAAAATTATCCTCTATTTTTTCCACCTTTACATTTTATCATTCATAAGCATTAGTTATCATTAAATTCCTGTTATTTATCCACATTAAAAGACAATATATCCCTACCTTCCCATATCTTGTGTATATTCTTGTTTTATTTTTTGCAAGTGTGGGAGAGAGGTTGTTTTCCATTGTAATTTTGGGGAGAGAATCATTGTTATGGGTTGATATAAAAGGTGCCTACAGTTTCCTTGGGCAATGTGTTCACAAGACATATTACATACTTATTTTACACAATCTTATCTATTTATATATAAAAAATCTATACATTAATAAAATATTGTTCTTCACATTGAAAAATAATAGAGCAAAAAAATGGAGAAAACAAGGGGTTTACTCATTATTATTCACTTACGTGGTTGTGACCCACAATGTTGGATAATGGTGAGAGTGATTTGGAAGTGATACACCTTGTGAGGGGTTGAGTGTGTACATTAATTGTGAAAACCTTTAGAATTTTGAATTATTTTTACATAAGAGATCAAATACTCTTATTTTGCCTTATATTTTTTAAATATTATATCCAATCAACCCTTGAACCTCAGAACAACCCATTGGAAGTCCTCTTGAGTAGCACAATAGTTTTTTCCATTAGAGAAATGAGAATCTTGGCTAGCATATTGTAGGATAACATGAAATTTGGGAAAAGAGCATAAATCCACTTTCATATCTTCCTTGAGTAAAGAGGTAAAATTTTTAGGTGATGTAGGTTCTGACATGTTGCATGGGTGAGCAAATGATGTTTAACAAATTTGAATGTTAGAAATGAAAAATGATAGTAAAATTTATTCCATAAAAGAGACATGATAAATTTCATTTCAAAAGAATATTGGATTTTTTCACACCATTTATTTAGGAATGGGTCATGTTTAGGATATCATACATTTCCTAGAAGTGTAAATGTTTTGGTGTGGGTGTGTGATCGTACCATGATTCATTGTTTCATTACACCCTTATACCAATGTATTAAACTAGTTTGGTATTGAAAATTACATGAATTACAAAAAAAAAATCACTCAATGTTGGATTCAATTATTTTTTGTTTTACACTGTTAAAAAGTGAAATTTTACATGTTTTGATACTTATATTGTAGGTGGAGGTGATTTGAAATACCTATGACGAATTCCATGAAAAATGGGCCATTCTACACATGATCTATGTACACCAATAGACTAAAACTCATGATGCTACTAAACCGTGCATTCAAATGGTCCAAAACATTGTGGTATGGTCCGATAATTAATTATCTCCATTTCAACGGAAAGAACATAATCCCGATTAGTTCATTAAAATGCCCATACAAACTGATTTGTTCAATAATGTGGATCTGCACAGGGTGAAAACATTGCATCTATATTTTGGAAAAATCTCTTATTATATTCCATATCTGGAAACCTACATTGACATGTTGGTATATAAGGTGTTGTCCAATAACTCTATAGTTTGGTCCAATGTGATTTGATATTTTATGATCTTCCAATACCATGGATCAATTGGATTAGTGAAATCAGGGTTCCCAAAACCACTTCCAACTTTACCTATAAATTGGCACCTTGGGCGCTGCATTTGGGAGTTCAAACCAGAGGAAATGTGATGCCATTTTGGAGTCCCATATGAGTCCTCCCATAAGTATTTGATGTTCTGGAGTCTATTTTATGTTCTACTTCTACATCTTCTTCTCCATCCCCTCACATGGGTTTCTAAAACCCTTGTGATCACCCGGTGGGGAACATGTTTTAAATCACAAGCATAATGTTGCAATATTTGAAGTTTCATTTTAATTCTAGGTTTGTATGTTGTATTTATTCATCCTCTATTTTTTAATTGAGTTATATACTGGTATTTTATAATCAAACTCAAATGATCGTGTTTGGGGGTACCCTTTCATGTGATGTTGTACACACCGTTCATCCCCGATTCTTCCATCATTCAATTGTAGTGTTTGTGTGGTTCATGTTGGCCAATTGATCTCACATAAGAACTATCAAGGCCATGAACATTTATTTCATGGTTTCAAAAAAAATAACATAAAAACTGTAAAACATATCGAGTTCTTCATGTGTTGCCTCGGTCATTTTTGGTTTTCAATTCGAACATAAGTCACCCAATCATTGGCAGTGTCCGGTGAATCATAGTGTGTGATAGATTGAAACCTAGGAGGTATCATAGTTTAAAATCAGTAACATTCTGGTTCTAAGTGTTAAACACCAAGTATTAAAATACCATAACTCTATCTCTTGAAGCGATGAAGGATGATAATCATGATAGTACCCCGGGTTGATCACGTTTAATTAATCATGATTACTTTTAAATTGTTTTATCGCTTTCATTTTCAATTGTCATCCTTAATCATTAAACCCAAGTATTATAAAACCCCATTTACCTTTTTTACTTTCATAATCATAACCACATTTTGGAATTAATGATCTAAGGCTCCATCGAGAGACGACCTAGGCCTGCTGCTACACTGATAAAATCGAGTTCAAACTAAAAAACTAATTTGACGCACTCGATAATGCAATCAGCTACTAATGGAACTTCACCTACATTAGCCCGTTCATTTCCAATCTAGCATGAAAATCACTCCCCTTCCCCCTAGTAAATAATAAAGGGATCATCTATTAATGGGATGATGGATATAAGGAATTCATTGAGAGTCTAAAGTAGTTATTTCTACAACCACCATTTCTGATGCCTCCGGTGGATGAGAGGTCACTCAACTTATATGTGGCCACCATGTAACTCTCACTGGGTAGCCCCCTCACATAGAAAGGTGATGCTAGAAGTGAAAATATTCTCTATTTCCTCAGCAAAATGATTATTGAGACTAAGACCTGACACTCTTATTTTGAGAATAACTACCTTGCACTCATCATTATAGTGAAAATGTCAGACATTACATAAAGCACCATGAATTCTATTTAGTCCCTCATATTGTTCTTCACAAGTACATCATTTTTCTTCCGCTATAAATTGGGTACTTGGCCTAAGGTGTAGTCATTTTGTAACAATATGAAATTCTATTCGAATCCAATAAATTGGTGAATGGGATAGCCCAAGATGATTCCCTTAATGAAAATCCTAACATAGAGAATATACCAACGGAAACCAAACTTCCAGATGAGGTGGTTTCATATTTCCATGACACTCTATGTAGATGGGATATGTATTTTGATGGATTCACATGAAGTTATAACATAAAATGAAGGATAACTTGAAGCACATTCAGGTCAGTTTAGGTATTCTGTTTTTTCCTCTAGACAAAGTTGTTTTGACACACTCATTATAACAATTAGAAGGATGAAAAAATTGAGGCTGAATACCATGCCCTCAGTTTTGTTTTAGAACTAGACATACATATTAAAATACACTACCAAAATATAAAATCTGACTCAGAGAAATGTATATTTTAGATAAATGGAATATATTCCATAAAAAATAAGAACTGAACCCTCTCATAGGCTACATTCGGGGACTAATGGTAGAGTTCCATTTTCATTACACATTGAATCATGTTCACAGATCCTAGAATTCTTATGTTGACACATTGGATAATGAATCCACCTTCATATACAACCTTGTTCAGGAAGAATAAATCATCCATATCACACATAAAATAATAACTTCATTGATCATTACATGTGATATGAATAAAATAAACCACCTAAGTGCCACCCCAGAGTGTGATGATTCAGTTTCTAACCCTTGATAGTTGGATCCCATAATGATTTATCTCTAAAATGGGCCTACCTAGATAGAACTATCTAGAAGGGGTCATGTTTGAAATTTTGAAACGAAATTTATACAATATGACGTTGAAAATGAGAAAAACACCTACTATATGTGATGATTTGACACAATCCTCATTCAAATCATAGAAAAAGTAGAGATTCTAACCGTCATGGAAGATGTCCATGTTGGCTCATGCGACCCTCATCATTCAAGAAGAAAACTCACCTACCCTATCATGTGGTTGATTTAGTACTGAAACCATGATACTTGAATCTATGGAATACAGTCCGAAATTTCATTCATTTTATATCCCTAAAAACATCATCAATCAACCGTTTAAATTTGAACACACAATTAAAAATTACTGGACATATTCAATTTGGGAAATGTATGTTGTGGGGTCAGATACCCCAGCTACAACTATATAGTTAATGTATATCCATACTTCTAATGACTTATTTTATAAATTAGATGATGAAATAAAACTAAAATATGCTGGGATGAATAATATCATTAACTTTATATAGTCCCATATCATCACTAGGTTTTGGGTCTATCACAAAATATTGATAGACAATATAAGTAACTTTTGTTCTACATAGTTAATGAATCTATACTACAAGTACAATACCAAGTACAGTCATAGATCTCTCTATCCTGTTGTCAAAAATGGATCGATAGAGTACTTCAACAAGACGCTATCAAATATACTTATTTAGATGGTGAACAAAGATGATAATTCGTGGCCAGAGAAGCTTCTCCATTCTTTATAGGACTACGAAACCACCACACATACTACTACACAAGAAATTCCATACTCATTGGGGTATGGTACTAAAGTAGTGTTATGAATTGAATTCTATATTCCCTTTCCTAGAATATCCATTGGTCGAAAACACTCAAATAATGAACAATCAAAAAATTGGATGAATGAATTGGAGAGGATTTATGATAATAGGTTGTGCACAATACACAACCATGAAATCAATTTGAATATGATTTCATGAGAATTTAATAAAAAGGTTTGCATCAATTCATTCTTCGAAAGGATAATTGTAATTTGCTTTATGGAACCCAATGATACCAGGTAAGAATCCTCTAATGATGGAATCCAAATGGGAAGGGCCTTACATTATACATAAGGTCTCTCACAGTAGACCATACTCATTGGACATAATGAATGGGGAGTGTGTTATACCCCCCCCCCCATGGGATATTTCTCATGAAATACATTACATAGCTATAATCACATGGGTATCCCTATTATTGTATGACTTATCATTAGTATTGACAACAATATGTTAAAATTCATGGTATTGTACATCCGTAAAAAAGGAATTCAGTCCTTAATTAAAATCCTTAACAATAATAATTTAAATTGATCATTGTCTCATGTCATGGACACATGACATTAAACTATAAGAAAATATCCAAACAATGAAATCATATAGAGAATGTCCTCAATATATTACATTAAACTACAGGGAAAAATTCCTTATTACATGTCGTTAAAATAAATAGAAAACACTATCTCACCAATGACTCCCCATACATGATCCAAGTATATGTGATGGAATATTGAAATTCCCCCACCACGTTAGGGATTCATCTCTACAATGAGAATATATTCCTTAACAACAACTTACAACTTGATTTCATTCACCATTTGGTATGTAGTGACTATCTGGCCTTTAATATTAGTCCCTCCCACAACATTTCTATTCTTTTCATCCAGATAGAATGATGCTAAACTGAATGTTTTCCCATGTCATGACCACATGATGTTAAGATTTATGGAAATGGCCAAAAGACAAGACATTAAACTACACAGTGTATCATGTCCTAACAAAATGAAATTATCCTGTATAGATATATCTTGAACACATGACACTGAACATTATGGAAAATTCCTCACTGTATCACATTAAATTTCATGGATAAAGTCCTCACTAAAAGATGTTAAATTGAATAGAAAAAACCAACTCACTATCAAATCCCCACACATGAGCTAGATCTATACAAAGGGATGTTGGAATTTACCCTACCCTATATGTGAGTCTTCTACACAATTGGAATCTACTCCTAATGAACTATATAAAGATTTATTCCTATCCTCACAGGATATATAGTGATTCCTGAACCTCTAATCCTGGTCCCACCCACAAATATTAATTTATTTCTCTTGGGATATCATAGTCCTCTTTGTGTGATGTTAAACTACAAGATTCCTATCATATCTGCATGAAGTTAAAATGCATGGGTTTCTTTATCTACTTATGTCTTGATTCTCATTATCAATGAGATACATTGGGACAACTTGATCATATATTATAGTCTAACTAACTCATGATATACCTCTATCCTATCCTTAAATACAACTGTCTTATTAGAGGAACCATTTTGATTCTATATTTCTTACACCGAGAATAGATCATGTGTGATTATAAATTATAATAAGGGATACCCAACTCAAATAAGGCATAAAATGTTTTGAGAGGATCATCATGGTCTTGAATAAAAACCTATAAATGGAATACCATCAGTCCCCATTGCATGACATTAAACATCATGGTTGATATCCTATCCACATGACAATAAACATCAGATGATTATAAAACTATGTACAACATAATTTAGATTTTCCGTGACATATGTAGGGTTTCTCTTGTTACATATCTTGGTACATCCACCACCTGATACAAAATTAACATTCTCTATGAATAGGCCATACCTGAGTAGGAAATTCATACCTCAAGAAAAATGTGTATCTCAATTACAAATACTAAAGGATATGTAGTGATTCTTGGATATCTAATTCAAGGACCTACTATAATAATCAATAGAATCAATTTCCACCTCTACGTATGGGCCAGACCTGTATAGAGTGTTTGTTATTCATGATCTAATTATGGCTTGATTCCTGTCATTATTGAATACAATGTAATATGAAGTTACACATTCTTTGTCCCGTATATGACAACTGATAAAAATGAATCCAAACAAATCAAGGATTGTGTCATACAAAATATTTTGGCCTACATATGATATAGGTAAATGTGTGGTTTTCTCATGCCCACAATATATCATGTAAAATTTTTCATGTTGGTTCCCATATCCTTACCACATGATGTTAAATTGCTATGAGACAGAAGAGTCCCAAATACAGTATGTTAAACATTACAGAACATCATACACTTTCATCGCCTATCATGGGGGAACATGCTCTTTAACATAGCCAGCTAGAGTATGGTGATCTTCCATTGTCTTTTAATTAAGCCTTAAATCAGTAAATATTACTTCATGTTTCATTGGGTCTGGTCTCAAAAACTATCCATGGAAAATGGAAAAGATACAGGGCATCAAGGTAATTTTTTCAAAACTATTCATATATTATATTTTACTCTACATATCCCCATGTTTTTTTAAACTAAATGCATCACACTGAAAAAGTTTTTTCTTAATCATTTGAGATTGGATATCCTTGTGGAAAAACTCAACACATTAGTTTGATTTGTACTACTCCTAGTCTGATTCTCCCATATCATCACTCATGACATGAGGACCTGAACCCCTGATTTAAATCATTTTCATCCCCTTCCTAGAAAAATGTTTGGGTACTATTAACCCTGGGTATCCTAATTAAGTTCTTGTGTATCATTCTTCATTTTCGGTCCATGTGAATCTTAACCTTATACTTCTTACACTATTGTTAAAGATGTAAGACCTTAATCTCTATCCCATAATGGTCCTAACAACAGGACCTTGAACTTATGTCAAAAAATACACAAGAATTGTCTGGTTAAAATCCCATAAAGGTTGAACAGTGAAAAAAATATAGTTTGTTCTCACTTAAATCATCATCTATAGAGTTTAGAAAAAAATTTGGGCCCAAATTAATAATTAATTAACCACATAGGGCCTACATTGTAGCTATTGTAAAACCCAAGATATGGTCTCTCGACCTCGTGGTTCAAGAAATATTTTCAGTAATGATTTTCCACATCTACATGAGATATAATGTGCTCTCTAGAATGTGAAATAATATTTAGGGTGCTCTACCCCTTCATGGGTAATACACATTTTGAAAACCACACTTCATTATTTGGGGAACCATAGATCATAGAAAACCTTCAATTTCCCTTGGACATGAATCCCAGATTCAAGAATCCTTTTTTTACTATACAATTATTTCTATAGATCATGAATATGCACCTATGGTCGTCACCCAATTGTGTCACTTTGCAAAAATAGAATTCCAATCCTTGTAAGCCATGACATCATTGCATCAGAACTCAACACCTTAGGTTTATCTGAACTAATCTTAGTATGACTCACCCATATCATCCTCCTGACTCGAGCACTTTCGACCGTGAAATAAAATATTCATACAAAGCTATTTAAGAAGATTCGACATCCTCGACATTATGTTAATTTTTTATACAATTTATCAAAAATGGAATGTGAAATTCCATTCCCGAACCATTTTTGGCCCAAACCTCGTGATTTAAAACAAAAAGTCATGGTGATTGGGCTTCACAATTTATGATCCATCTACCTTAGGGTAATAGAACCCTTCTTGGGTACCTTTCCTTCTATTCCCAATATCCTCTTATTAACATTTGAGTATTCAAAAATATTCTATGGCTTTCAAAAATGAGTGGTTATAATCTTTTTCATAACAATGAAAAAAAATAAAAATTGTAAAACCCCACAAAATAATGAATCTCCTCCTTGACAGAATTGAGCTTCAATACTTGTGGGACCTGGGAACACCATGGTGGAACATAGAATCTTAGAGATTTAAGGGGAATAACTGGTATGTATTCCCCATCCCATATTCGTAGGATCAAACTATTTGGTTACGACTTACAAAACCGATATTAAATCTATCCAAAAAATCCTAGAATCCCTAATATTTCTCCCTCAACCATTATAACCTACATATATCGTCCATGGACCCATGAAAACATTACCAAATTGAAGAGACCCATAGCATGACTCAACATATATTCCTCTAGCTTCTAAATTTGTGTCTATTGTCATCAAACAAATGTATCACTATGTAAAAAGGTGATATTTGATCTATGCGAGTGCACATAATACCATGGAAGAACCCAACTCCCTAGAGTATTTTTGGTCATTCCTGGAAAGTCTACACCGTATTCTATGATCATAGTTGAGGCACAATCTAAAATACCATTAACAAAAGAAATATAATGTAATATTTAAAATACCATAAACTAATGTAAAAAATGGTCCAAGATAAAATACCCTAAACATGAGAAATAGAAGGGTTAAGATAAAAGACCATAAACTAAAGAAATATTGGTTTTGATCTAAAAAAACCCAAAACTATATCAACAAAAGGTATGAGATTAAATACTATATACTATTGAAATAGATGGTTCGAGCTAAAATATCCAAAAATAATGCAATATAAGGTCAAAGATAAAATATCATATTCTATAGTGATAGAAGGCCTAAGCTAATAGACTCTAAACTACTATGATATTATTTTTGAGCTAAATGGACCTATACTAAAATTACAGATGGTCTAAGATAAGATACCCTAAACTAAAGTGAAATAATGTCTGAGAAAAAATAAAGTAAATTACAAAACATAAAAAATTTCATTTTTATGATTGGAAAATATTTCAAGTCCCACCACATATCGATGACATAAATCAAGCTTCTCTCACCAATCCCATTGAATTTGGAAAAAGAAAGAGTGATCTCCCATTGGGACATTTTTTCTACTCAATGATCCTTCTATGAATCAAGTGATATCATGATAAGTAAAATTGATAACACAATTAATAATGTCATGTTGGTTGGAATAAATGAGAACTTGAAGGAAATAATAGATAATTATTTTAATATTTAGATCCAGACAATCATGTTTTCATGATATTATGCAATATATGGGTGTCTTTGATGAATAAAATGATTTTGGAACAACAAGAATGTCATGCACATAATGATAAAGTTAAAAAATGGACAACACGTATAATGTTCAATAGACCTATTCAATGATTCCATGAAATGAGGAAGAATCTCGACATATCAAAGTCTTTCCTACAAATATACAAGTCAAATAATGTTTGAAGAAGTAAAATTTTGTCATAGTATGTGATCAGAAGTGTCCATGGTGTATACAAATAACATTTATAGGGTGATCAAAGATTGGTTTATTTGATCAAAAGACTATGTTTCCTCTTTCTCAAATCCCTACAACTCCACCGCACTAGAAATGGCCTCAATCTTGGATTTATCCCCTGAATCAAAAAGACCATGTTTCTCTAACAAATCATTATCTGATATATGGAGTTCATGTTAAATATGGGAAAGCTCTTCTTGAAGATTGATTAGTTTAGAATAAAGAGAAATGATCCCAGACTAATGATCATTAGTTTCAAAATTCCCATCATTAACCACATTATGATGACCAAGCACCTCAATTGCATGATGGGAATCTTCCTTTATAGATTTTTCCTAGATCTCTATCACTACAAATGAATCCTCAGCGGGAACCACTAATGAATTACATGCCATTTTCTTCTCTCCTTCAGATAAATGACTTCCTTTTTTTGGTAATTAAGTGTTTAATAGTTAAATCCAAACTAACTAAGAGTATAAGACAATAAAATGTGGCCCACCTAATCCACCACCTCCACCAAAAGGTTCTCTGAAACTAAGGCACAAACCATCTTGCTCATGTCATGCCTCATTGGATAAAAGAATCACTTAGTATGCAACACCTCACCCAATCCCATCCTAGGAAAATGAATATATTCTAGGAATACATCTCTAAGGCAAAGGGTTGTTCTAACAGTATTTGGTGATGAGGGATGAGAACCAAACTATGCATTAGTGGATCATGTAATAGGGACTCCAAAGGGAGTTGGAATTAGAACCTCTAAACATCTAGGTGATGATTCTGTGATAAGAGGAACTGGGGATTATATGATATAGGAGGAATCATATGATATCACTAGGTAATGAATGATTTTTCCTAGGGTTAGAAACACTGCATTCTAGGAAGCATCACTAGAGACATCCACTACCCCATCCCCATCCTTGGTTGAAGAAGTTACTTGTTCTTATGATAAGATCATTCACATAAAATACGATTCTTTTCTAGAATATTTTTTTCACCAAGCACTCTTAAGGAATATATGACCAAGAGATAATATCATGAGATATGAAACAAATAGAAAAGGTGTCTAGTTTTGAAGAGGTAATCACAGTCTTCTAAACTATCTTCCATCAAATATAACATGGTAATAGAATAGCTAAATGTGTCAGTATCATAAAAAAGTGAAACCACCCATGCCCTATCAAATGGAATGATCAATGAATCATCCAAAGTATTTAATAGGTACAATTGAGACAATAACACATCCACCTCTTCATCTTGATGGTTCGGGACCGATAGCAAAAGGTCTACCAAAGAAACCAAATGCTCACTCGCACCCTCGAAATCTGATCCCATCTCCTCAATGAATTCTCGGTGGGGACCGTCACATTTTTTGAAAAATCAGATTTTGTTTCCATGATAGGTTGGGAGTGAAAAATATTTAATTGAGGATTATGGAAGAGAAGACATTAATAATGTAGATTGCCTCAATTTATTCTTTTTCATAAATTCCAAGGAAGGCACTATAGATGATTTTGAGGACTAATTATTTACTCTGGAAGTAGCAATATACACCCTCATATAAGATTGTCAACCCATGGAACCCTCATCATTAGTCCCTAGTAATTCCAAAATTACCCCCCCCCCCCAAATCATATCATGGGGAGAATATTCTGAGGATGGAAAAATAGATGATATTCAGTATCCTACCATGATGTGAACATATAAAATGATTTAAATACAGTTTCAATGGTACTAAGGCCATTTAAAAATAACAGTTCTCCTTGAATTATCACTTATTCAGTGATAGGATATCTCTATTCATCCTTGATGAGTTCCAATGTGCCATAGAAACCCATATGGTGGACTATTATGGAATAATTATTTTTACTTAGACGCTCTCCAAAGTTCCATCAAGGTCACAAAATGGGACCTGACCTCTTAAGGACATATTTTTAAAATGATTCCTAGAGGGGTAGAGATATATATGACATCTACAAAAAGTTCCTCTTCATGAAACAATATACCCCAGAGCACAAATTCCATGTTCTAGTATCTCCAGGACATCTACTGATGAGATGAGACATGATATAATAACTCTATAATGTACTCTGCCTCTAGTACGTCACATACCACACCTTCTGTAGTATCCACTTCTTATAGAAATGAAGATGATGGAAAATTTATTACCTCATCATGGGGTTCATTCAGGGTCGTTGGCTCTTTATAATCCAATTTCATTCCCAGTTGGGTATTATGATCAATATTTGGTGGTTTGGAGGCCTCACTCTCTTGTTTGGATATATTTCCACTAGGAGATCTGTGAATTTAATACTAAGAAAAACCAAGTGATAAAAATATTGTTTCATTACGGGGAGGAATTAATATCTTTCCATGAGTCTCCTACCTAGTAAAAATCCTAAAAGCTTGGTGAGATTCCATTGGATTATCCTTTTATCAAACATGAATATTACAAGGATATCTTGACTAGATAAATAAAAAGTGGAAGGTGAACCAGTACGATGAATACCATTAAAAAAATTTCCCCATCTATATTTGTGTAAAAAAACTCCTCTATGATGTGAAATCACACAATACTAAGCGTCGAGACTATAATCAACAGTATCAACAATGTCCCATTTAGGCACTGTCCTATATGACATGAAAGATAAATGATCATAACAGATCACATAATCCATAATCTATTCTTTTTTCCATGTAATGGGTTTAACCCTACTAATGAATTATAGGCAGGGTATGAAATGAACATTGTGGATACCTCGGATGTTCATGTATTCATATTCACAAAGGTGATCTCCTATCCATCTCTACAATACCTTAAAAGGGACTACTATCCTATAAAGGGCTTTGACTCTATAAACATGGTGTAGAATGCGATAGATTTTGGCCAGTACATGTACGACTAGACTAATAAACTCTAAAAAAATTTAAAGTAAGTATTTTGGAAGAGGAAACTCTAAATCCATTATTTTATATTGTAGGGAGTAAGTTCCCACTAGAATAAATGGCATGGAAACTAGATAGTTACATAGACTGGTTAATAATGTAGCCATATTCCCACCCCCACTCTTTAAAATTACCTTCCCCAACCAATGTCCAGTAAGCATCTAATGAACTACATGAGTCCTTCATATACCAGTATTTTAGCTTCATGGATTCTGACATAGAGACATACATCATGATGACGTATTCCTCCAATGTCTGGAAAATATTATCCACTCTATGATGAAACTCAATTGGGAGTTCCTTTTTCTATCACCCTTATTAGCACCTCGGATATAGGAGTAATCATTACATCATCCCAAGAAGATTGTGGTGGAAGGATATATACATACATCCCACCTAATATAGGTTCACCAAAATATTATCTATATCCCAAAGGTTGATTCTCACCTCACTCTGCATGAGGTAGATAGTGTTTGTATCCAAACTCCAATGACAAAAAAGTTCCTTCATCAGACCCTTATTGATATAGGTAGACATCCATGATATCGAGACATCCATATACATTCCAATTTTCTTAAACTCCACAATGAATTTAGAAGAAAAATATATTTTACATATAATTTACAACCCCAATCTATTCCATAGTTACCTCATAATCAAAAATCCCTGTTGGAAACCCATTCAAGCTTCTGATTAGAGGAATAATTCTCAATTATTTAACGATACATATGAACATTCACATCGGGTATGTGACCAATCCTATCAAAATATGCGGGCATGAATGTCAGTATATGAGTATCTTCATAGTCCCCATTAGAAAAAAATAGTCCCTTGAGATATCTTCCCCCAAAAATAGTTCTGGTTAATTTGAATGCAGGGGGGAGAGTATGGATATTGACTACAACATAGTAATAGGAGCATCGTCCATTATACCCAACATATAAATGGGAAATAATTAAAAATGGGATATTATATGAATTTTAACCCCTTTATCTTTAACATACTCTGTTGGAGTGGATCAACCTCATGATGGAGAGTATGATCCATGATTACCTTTATTGCATCATGATGGGATATTTCTACTTTTTCCCCATTCTTAGAAGTCCTTCAAGAAGATCAATGGGAACCAGTTGAAATCTCAATATAATTAAGTGGAATATGTCAAATCGAAAAAATAATGTATTTTAAAAGGAATTCATTAATATTTTAGAAACATCATGCGTATCACATGAATCAAGAACGACATTCATAAATCTCCCATATGGGAACATCAATAACGTGACCCCCAAAGATCTCATGGGTCACATATAATGAAAAGGGATTTCAAAAGTGCATGACCCCATAAAGACTCAATATCTCATTAACTAGAAAATTTCATGTGAGCCACATTATAGAAAAAGGATCATACAGTCAAGCCCAACTTATCCAATGAAACCATAGGAAAATCATATTTCTTGGTTGTCAATATTAAGACAATAATCTATGTATAGTTCATAGTTGGTTCAAGTAGGCTCCTAAGAACACACCAATGTTCAGAATGATTCTCGTGGAATTAAATCATAATAGGGTCGTATTATTGGATCATTCGTAATGTTCTGGGACTAGGCACATGAGATGGATGTAGGATGAGAGAGTTCAGAATATCTGGTGAATAAGGCCACCCTATAGTCCCCTATATATATATATATAATTCTATAGAATACCAAAGAACACAAGGAAGACCAAATTTCATCTAGGACACTTACTTGAGAAAACACAAAAGACATATGTGGGAATTTACATTCCTTATAACTGGGCCATTTTCCCAACGGGACATCACTCTTAATGGAGGGGGAATTTCTTAACACCAATCCATTTAGAATCGATAAATTAAAAAAGGATGAAATACTTATTTATAGTTATCATTCTCTACATAAAAGGAATGTAATGATATGGTGATCGAGACTAGAAGATAATGTAATATTACAAGGGATACACAATTACGTTACCATTATGAGGTCACTTGAAGACACCATTCAAAATAGATAGCATGCAAAAGGGCCCATGTGAGTCTGTTTGTCAAATCCATTATGCTCTCATGAAGGATCCCCAGAAAATAACTAGTCACATAATGGTATCCAGATAAGATCACCTAGGTCAGATGACATTTCTACAGGTGGATGTTGAAAAACCATACAAATATCCGTAAAATATAAGAGAAAAATGTCCAATGATAGGAGGATATTTCTTTAATAAAATTCATGTGATGCATCACTGCTGGGGAGAATTATTGTCCCAATTGAAATTAAAATGAACTCATGAGATCTCCAAACATTGCACAATAAAAATAAAATAAAATTAGAGGAGTTACAAGCCACTCATAGTAGTAAAAGTCATGAAACATGCTCCTGTTAGTTCACAAGACACTACATCACCCAAGAGACATGTATTCCTCATATTGAAAAATCCCACCATCTTTTTGTCCTCATCATACGAAAGGTATAATATATGTATATGAAACCGTATGATCCCCCTTTTAAGAAATTAACAAAAATCAGATAGAATTTCCTATGAAATGATTTCTTATCATCATTGGACATTTTTTTCATAGGACGCATCACCGGTAGATAGGGAGATTGTCCTTGAAAACACACAGACAAAATCGTGAACCCCCCATAATTTGTAAAATAAATGAAGGATATAAAAATGGGTATGAATCGATAGACTATCACTGTAAAATTCTATAGATATTCCTAGGATATCGGAAGAATATTATTTCAAGACACCATGACAAGTCATATTAAACCAATGATGCCACTTGATAACCCATCTGTGTCTCAAAGAATTTCCCAAAAAAGTCAGCTAAGATAAAGAGATGTCCAATTCATAGGTTCCCTGATAACACGAAGATCATGGAACATGTCAACCTAAAAACATGAAAGTTCATTGACATGTCCTCATGATTCAAGAAAGTACCCATTAATTGGAAATAATCCAATAAATGAATCATTGATCAGATTATTATAGGGTCATCAAATATAATGTGACGCCCTTATACTAAACAACAACAATGACATGCAATGTCATGTGAATCATAAGAACTTTGCTGAATTTAGCATAGATTCACATGACACATGCCACGAAAAGTGGAAAACAACTGGATTGGTGAGGCCTATAAATCCCCCAACCTAACATGAAAAATACACCACTACTCTCTTGATTAATTGTTGTCATTATCGCATACAGATACACTGGAACTAGAGTGTAATTATTAGTGTGGATGTGTTCAAAACATGAAAAATGTCCCATTAGGTTTGATCTAGTGAATAACTAGAGAAATCGTGCACCATGAATAAATAACATCAAGTTAACACTCATAGATCACACGAAGTACTTCTAGAAGAACAAGAAATGAACATCCCACATACCTACGGGATCAAATGACACTTAATATAACTAAATTTGAATAAATCTATGACCAATGAAAAATAAAGACTAAAATATATAATAATGGTGGGAGACTTAAGTGAACCACAAACACACTAACACTCATTTTATTTTCATAAATCATTCCAATAATGAAACATACCCATGATATATATATCATATCTCAATACACTCATTCTTCACACTATTTGGGTCATGGGAAGACCTCTAGACATGTTTGAGTAAGTCACACTATGAACATAGGGTGTTCCACCCAAGTCTTTTGAAACCATCTGGGTTTGCCGTTAATGTCTCACAATATCCTCTACACCTGTCTCCTGACTCCTCTAATGGCTCCATAAATGTTAGTTGAGTCTCACAGTATCACCCAGGAAGGTCAATTAACTCTCGTGACACCATTCTGGAATTCCAGTTCGCTCTTGGGACTTCCCTCAAACACGCTGGCTAGGTTTCACGATGTTTTCTAGAAAAGTCAAATACAACAAGTGAAACCTTAAAATTAAAGACTCATTGACTCTCATGATTTCCTCCATGTGTGTCAACTATCCATCAGGATGAAACCATTGGTGGACAGATGGATAATGTGCAATCCACTAGATAATCATGTTGGGGTCATGTTATAGACTCCCGGACCAGCTGACTTGGTCTTGAAATATAATTCAGACAAGTAAGAATCATTCATGTAGTGAACCTCAAACCTGATATCCATGATATTTGATGTCCCTCGTAATATCATACTAGATCATGCAATTTTATATGGAAAATTTTTCAATATGACAAAACAAGAATGGATATCATTTAAAAGAGACAATCAAGTCATGTCTACTAGACTGTCAAAGCATGTCATGCCTCGAAAATTTCAACCATCAAGACCCAATCATTATAACAGACAGATCATCTAACCCCATCCCTCAGTTGACTAAGAGAATCAAGGAACTATGAGGAATCATATTCCTTACATAATTGAAATACATATGATTCCTATCTAAGGTTTGAGCTATATATTATCTTCCAAGGGTTGTCTCATTATGCATGTATTGTGCCCATTTTCAATGAGACTGGTTAAAGGATATCCCTTGTTTCTCACGTTGACCGTAGCTCATGTGTTCATAGGTAGTTGTAATTAACACATCATTGGCATCCTGAGTCATCACTATATAGGGAAATATCAGCAATTAATCCCAAATGAGTGGCACGATTTAATCCTACCCTATGTGAGGATATCTATCTTGGGTCCATAACCAATGGCATGATAGAACTACAATAAGTCTAATTCATTCTATATCCCGGATATGTTGGATTTCTATGATAGACTCATGATAAAATATCCGGTGTCCATGGGAAAGAACATATTCCCTCTCTAAATGACATTAAACTTCACATGTTTAATGAACTATTGTGAATCTAAGTCCTACAATAACCAGGACACATGGGATGCCTCATAATTTATAAATCCCATACATGGAATATTATTATCCTCCCCATGGGGATGAAAATTCCAATGTACCTGGTTATGAGGATCCATCCCATAATCAGCTACGCATTAACATATAAATTAATGATGAACCCCAGAATAATATCGATGGAGTCAATAAGATATCCCCCTTTCTATTGTGATATAATGGAAACATAACATATAATTGTTTTTTTAATAAAATCCATACTATTTATATTAGTAAGAGATTCAAGAACATATCATAAATCTATAAAGAGTTTCATATTAGGAACAATTCCCCCTAAAAATGGTGTGATGATCCTGACCTTCAATCCTCTCGACCAATGCATGTACTTATGTTTCACTGGTTCTCTAAACCCAGTTGAACAGCTTTCCTTGGAAAAAATGTCTATACCAAATTATGGATGAGGTAACAAATTTTTATGTCTTTTAGAAATTATAGTGGTTTCCGGATGTTAATAATTGTGTATGTAATAAACCCCTCACAGTCAATCCTCAGGCCAAACCAAGGGCACTAAAAAATCATCTCTTATGCATCAAGAATTATGTATAATAAAAAATGATTCTAGGGAGTCGTGGGATTATTTTTAAACTAATATCAAAGTATAGTAGTAGTTGTTATAGATAAATATTATAAATAAAATATAATTTTCAATACTCATGACTGAAGACCAAAAATCAATTTCAACAAAAAAACCAAAAACCTAAAAAATGATCCAAAAAACAAAATGAAAATCCCCAATAAATAAAACACAACACCCAAAACCCAATATTAAAAACCTAAATCCCAAAATAATAATCATCTAAACAATATTCAAATCCTAAAAAAATCAATAAAGTTAGACCATAAATATTAAACAAAAAAATTCTCAACCATAGACTATAAATCTAACCAAAACATATTAAATAATATAATCTATATTAATAATAGAAACCAAGAATATTAAAAAACAAAACCTATAATGAAACCCAAATTAAAAATTGAAATATAATCATAAAATGTTAAATAACATATAATATAATAAAAGCACTAGACAATGAACATTAAACCTTCAACAATGAAACATAAAACCTATATCGCATACCCACAACCATATACCATGTACATCAACAGTAAAACCTAAATCTTAAATATTAACACAAAAAACCAAACCAATATTTCAAAATAATAAAAATTCATTCATAAACCAAAAATAGTGACAAATGAAAGGCTAAACCAATAACTAGAACCCCAAAATCATAATCCATAATAAAATATATGTAACACTAAAATACCTAAAACAAAAATCCAAAAACATAAACTCAAAACCAATAATGAAATACGCCATAACATAAACCCAACTCCTTAATAATAATTTCATAATTTCTAAATATAAACAAAACATTAAAAAATATAACAAATATCATAATAATATAATCCAAGAATAAAAACATATTAAAATTTTAAACTTTAAATTAGGAAAACAAACAATAAACACTATGTATAATGAAACCCTAAACACTAAATGAAAAAAATGAAATCCTAAACTCAAAAACATGAACCATAATTAAAAAACAAATATTTACAAATATTTAATCATAGATAATAAACTATACAACACAAAAGGTAAAAATAAAATTAAATATATGAAACCTATGAAAACTTATTTAGAATATAAAAATTAAACAAAAAACTTTAAAATCCAACTTCCAAATGAGAAAAATTAATATATATATATATATATAACCCTGAAATAAAAAATTTAAAAAATAATCAAATAACTGAAATCATGAATTGGTAAATAGAAAACAAAAAAAAAATAAAAATAAAATAATTTCTAAAACTAAAAATCAAAAACAAGAATAAAAATACCATACGTGAAAACATAAAATATTATAATAAAAATATCCCTATATAAAAAAATATTTATCGAATATAATAATATTTTATTTCACAAAAAATTATTAAAATTAATAATCATATATATTAAATAAAAAACATAACAAAACCGCTAAAATAGAAATTCATATAATATATTTATTATATAAGATGAATGATGGAGTGATATTCAAGATATATAATATAAGTTTAAATCCAAATTTATGAATGCAATAGTTTTTTATAAAAATTACAAGTAATTAAAAGATCCATTAGATTATATAAGTATTCTAGATTTTTAAAACCCCATGATTTACTTTAGAATGAACATATGATATTATAGAATATATATTAATTGTCTATAAATGATGTCAATTTATAAAAAATAAAATGAATTTGAAAATTTATATTTAGTATATATTATAATTTTAAATATTTTGAACAATCTTTTTTTTTGGAAATGTTTTATCATAAGTAAAATTGATAAAAAAAAGTGTTTAAATTATCTCATTCCATGTATTGTGTAACCTTTCTAACACAAAATAATTTATTCAAGTTAAAAAACAAAATATTTATTAAATCTATAAAGAACCATTTCATTAAATAGACTAAAAAATCATATCTAACCTTAACCAAATGATATTCTCATATACCATTCATTGAAATTCAATGATTAATTTACATTTTAATTCATATTTATTATCAAATTATGTTTTTCCCATAATAAATTTCACTTTTTGAACATATTTATTTCAGTCAAAATAACTAAAACCTAAGACCATAAATATATAATCAAAATATGAATTATTTTATGACATGGTTTTCATGAGTATTATTCCCAATAAAGCATGGTATAGTGAATAATACTAGGTTTCCAAATAAATTTTGGGAATATTTTACCCTTTATATATCCTCAAGTAAAATATTTCATTATGCGCTAAACAATTAGATAATAGTGTGGCAGAAAAGATTGAATGACTGAAGAAAAATAGTTAATCTCAAAATAATCATCAGGACATGAATTATGGATCTATAAATATATTAATTAAAAAATAATCATTATTGGGAGAGGTATTAAACCAAAAATATAGGGTGGAAACTTTTTAAAAAAACATAAATATTATTTCAATACATCATAACCACTTGTTATTTAATAAATTCCCCGGAATAATATACAACTATTGATCCAAATGGAAAATATATCTAAGAAATTAATCATATAAATATATTCCAT
This sequence comes from Viscum album, assembly GCA_963277665.1. Classification (NCBI taxonomy): domain Eukaryota; kingdom Viridiplantae; phylum Streptophyta; class Magnoliopsida; order Santalales; family Viscaceae; genus Viscum; species Viscum album. The sequence goes on from OY728119.1 coordinate 2,085,395,969, forward strand.
CCAATCTATGTATATGATGGGATTTTTGGAAATTAAATACAAAAAAATATATAAAACTAAACAAAACCAATTCCATAAGATAACCTAATAGTTGTTTTAAGGAGTTTTTGACAAAATTAATGACAAAACTAAACTAGTTGGATATTTCACTTCTAATCATAATTTATTTATGATTATTTATAATAAATAGTTTATTATTATATATATATAAATTATATATATGGGTGAATGTATTTACAAATTCATTTGTGGGATCTTTCTTGGTTTTATGACATGTTATTACGTTGTGATTAATGAAGAGAGAGACAAAAAAAGTTTCTTAGTTACTAAAGTTTTGATGCAAGAATAATCACTGCCACCCAACATTATTTTTGGTTTTATTATATACATTTAAGAGTTTTTTGTTCCAGTAAAGTATATAAAATCTCAAAATTCCTCCAAATGATTCAATTATTTTAAATTTTATTTTATTATTCATATCAAAACAACCATTAATGTTTCACATTTAATCATCCATTTATATTTATTATAAATCCCATAACCATAATTTAATTAAGTTCACACAAAATAGTTATTTCACAACATATATATCACTTAAATCAATATATGAAATTTTTATATCACTACATATTATATATTACAATATCTCTGATATCATAGGTTATGATATAGTATTTAATTCATCTATGATGAAATAAATTTAGGATAATTTTAATGTAAAACAGATAATGAAACATGTAATTTTTATATTACCAAATTATTTTTGTGTTGTTTATCCATATCAAATACACATTCAATTAATATAAATAAATCACCATATATATTTATTAATGATTATTTCAATTCAGTAATGATTTTTTATTAATCCTGATAGACATAAAAATATATAAATTCCATGATATTTAGTTTAATTGCATGAGTGTAATCCACTATAATAATATATTATAAAAATATTTCACTAATTTCATTTTTTTTGAGCAATTTTTTTTCAGAATTATGATTAAGAGAAGGAAAAATCAATCACTATAAAATCAAACTATGAATCTAAGAGTGTTTTAAAATTTCTATCCTTGAAATAACATCTAAAAATAATTTTTTTGATATAAAATTTATATCAATCATAATATAAAAGAAAATAAATATTAAATGAAGGAATAAATATAAAAACATCAAAACTAAAAATAACTATAAAAAATATTGAAATATTCTCAACTATATTGAAAATCCAACAGAATAACATAGCCATTCATAAGTAAATTATTTGAAATTATAATCTTGAACATTAGGGGATGTGGGTCAACAATTTATTTTTTTAAGTTGTTGAGTAAACACTATCTGTAAATTATGTTAATGGAAACTAATATACTATAACATTTAATCGTGATGTTGTTATTGATTTTTATATATCATTTAATACTCTAGTGATAAATTAAATAGTCTCATGTAATACATCATACCATATAGAGTTATAAGGAATGTTTAATTTTTCTAGAGCAGTTCAAATTTATTCCCAAATATGGGCATGTTATAATATATTATCTAATTATCTTTATTTTTAGTATATTTGGAGATATTATTTAGGGTTTTTTATTAGTAATAGTTTTATATGATTTATTTTTAACTGATCTTGTGTACTATTAAATGGAAGAGGTGTCTAGAGTTTTGTTGCAACTTAGGTTTCAAATCTATAGAGTTGGCTCAAGATATGGTCTTTTATGTTAAAAATTGTCATCTATATGATCTTTAGGAGATATAACTATAGGTTATACATGTGTGGTAGGTGTTTCTTTGATGAAATTTGGGAATATTTTTATGATTTATTACATTTTGGTAAAAACATGTCTAAGCCAGAAATAACCCTTATATAAAGAGGACATGTTTTCTTTACATATGAATTTATTAAATTTATATAATTTTAATTTTTTTATGGATTTAAATCAAAATTATGCATGATTTATATGAATATATAAAATTCCCATGTTAATATTTTTTGTTGTGTTGAGCCTTGGGAATTTGGATGTGACCCATACATATAGGTTGTATCGACCCTTACATATAGAAATTTATTGAATTTGGAAAACTCCTAACATAAAAACCCTTAAATATCATGTGAAAAATATTATATATTAGGTAGGATGACTTTTATGTATAATATATGAAGAATTTTGTATAATTAACGACCCCAACAATATGGGATGTGACACTTACATTTTTATTATAAGGACCCATATGTATTTTATGTAATTATTTTATCCAAGTATAAATACCCTAATATATTATGTTTATTTAATATTATTTATGTGCATTTTAAAGAATTTTTAATGTCAAAACCACTATATATGGTGACCATTATGGAATTAATATGATCCTTATGTATTGAGTTTGAAAATTAAAGATGATAAAATAGAAAATACAATAAATGGGTGCTAAAAAAATTGAAATTTTTTTTGATAATAAATCAAAAAAATGAGGGAATCTAATTTAACGTATTTATGTTTATTATTATTTATTTCAATTTTTTTATCCTCTTTCATACAAATAAGATTATCTTCAATTATTATAAAAAATTAACTATCATTTTATCATAGTGTATGCTATAGGAAAATCATTCTCATTACATCTATTATTTCATAGATCATCATACAGTTAAGTTCTCTGATATTGATTATAGTCATTCATAACCTAATTCATTGTTTTTTACTTTATTTGATTCTTTTTATTGAATATAAAATTTACCAATGATATTCTAAAATACCTTTTTATAATAATAATGTAGGTTCTCCCCAGGATATCCCTAAGTCTACTAATAATTTCTTTGTGTGTATTATGTGTGGTCGGGCTTCCCTAAAGGTAACATGGAATAAAACTTATTAAAATGGATTATATTTGTTTCCCTTTTGTATAAAACCTATCATTTTGGATATGATCAATAATTTTAGAAATATAAAACCCAAATATTTAGTTTTAAAAAGATACCTTCCTTATACTAATGAAATGGGATGTCATGGGCGTAACTCGATGGGTTCTATGAATTGAATTTTTACAGTGAAATCAAAATATAAATGCCAGAAACTAGTCTTTGTGAGGAATAGACATTATTATGGTTGGATAAAATGGAAATAGCCTTGAAAATAATGGGTTCATACCTAGGATTTGTTAGTATCCCCCTTTAAATGGATGTTATAATGATAAACCTATAAGTCGATTTGAAATGGATTGTATATAAAATGTAAAAATATTATAATCGGTAAATAATAAGGCATTGTAACACTGTGTATTATATTTGGGGTGGGATGTGGTCCCATGGGTAGTGATATTCTCATAAATATTTTGGGGTGGCATTCAGGCCCCCAATTAATGATATTCATATAGAGGATTGGATTTAGGATGAAACACCATGCTTAATGATAATGTACCAAATATTCTAGGGAGTGATAAGTCAATTCCTTGGTTATTATGAATTACATTTAAAAAATATATAAATTGATGATCAAGGAATGCTCAATCCTGGGTGTCTCTATAGATATCAATTATAGAGGATAATTTATTAATTTATCATCTTGTTTACTTATTTTAGTGCAACTGATTGTAATTTATTCATTCAAGATGTTTTTATGGAAACTGTTGGTTTTTTATTCTATTTTTTACTCACATAATTAACATGATGAAATGAGTACCTATGAAAACATCACGGTTTCATGATAGAATAATAGAAAGTGCCTTATGATTTATGAATGATTTATATTGTGATATTTTAGTTATGAGATAGGACTGGGCCTTATCTAAGGACGAGTTTTATGAATTCTACTAGTATTATTTATGTTAGATGTTTATTTACATTGATTTATATCATTTAATGATGTGTGTTTTTATTTATATATATTTTTGTAACACTCTAAACTAGATTGAACTGACCAGGTTATTTAGGCCAGTACACCAAATGAAATTTGGTGTACCTCTCCATACATAATAGGCTACCAACTAGTAGTCATGATCTATGATGAAACAATGTATAAAATATAAAATTATAGTATTAATATGAAAATAATGGTAATAATAATACATGGTGATTTTAAACCAAAAAAAGTATCAAAACAGAAATTTGAAATAAGAAGAAGTATAATATCACATGATGTAACAAATGGTCTATCATAAAAGTATGAAAATCCCTCGTTGTAGGGATACATATGGGAATGTAATTGAAAATAAATAAAACAATACATGACCCATCCCCATGCCGGTCTTGTGTCTGAATCATCAATATCATCCAAAAACCACCCCTAATATGCAGCAACCACATGAATCAATCCTTTCCTATAACTTGACATGTATCTTAGAATAAATTATCACTTCTTGGGTACCCAATAGTTTCTAGGATAGGTAATGAATACAACTCAGTAGAACACCTTTAATATCATCCCTAAAATAACTAGTTTATATATATTTTCAAGAAAAAGTTATATATTTAAACGTTTATATTACTAAACAAATAAATTGTAATACCCCTGATTATAGGATAAACAATGACACCTAGGGTCAGGAAAAACTACCATAGATAGAACCAGTGAATATCTAATCATGTTATATATCATTTCTCAACTTGTTCAAAGTAATACAACTTAGGAAACCAGAGAAAAAATAATTTTTTGGAACACACATGCCTCAATATGAATTTAATCTAAACAATTCCAGTAATGACTAAATGGATTGACTCTGGGAATTCTACCAATATATTCTGTGAGTATTAACTCATGGAAATTTAATTTATATTTAGAAGCATGACCTTATTGGAATCCATACCTCATAGGTGATGAATTTATCCGAAATAGATCATGTGGATTCTAAGGTGCTCATCCAATATAATTCAATAGGGGTTCCCTATAATAATCCAAGACTTTAATCTATGGAATTGAACATGTAAAATTTTACTTAATTTATATTCATATCCACTATAAGGAATTAATGGAAATGAATCTTAAAAAATTTGATGGATTCATCAGGTTATATTATAGCATCATCTCTCAATGAATTCAACAAATTCATCAAGAACTAGAAAACATAAGAGTCACTCTATGAATCTAATCGTCCCTCATGGAATTCCGAACATATCATGTCTATACAAGATCGATGGAATATCTCCAACACATTCCTTGAAAATCACCATTTTGATATAAATTTTTTATTTCATTCACAATCATTAAGAATTCATCACTTCAAATCACATAGTCTTATTTAGTAGTATACAAATGTTGGATCTGAATCTACATATTATACACAAGAGGGGGGTGAATTGTGTGTTTTGAAATTTTTTGATAACTCTTCGATTGAATGAGTTCTATCATTTATACTTTATCAGATTTGATCGTGCAACAAAAAAAGGAAAACAAGAACACAAAGATGTATAATGGTTCGTGGAACAGAAGGCCCCTACTCCACTCCACCAATGCTCAACTCCACATGCTTGGTGATTTTCACTATCCGGTCCTCGTTTCAACAGACCGGTTCACAACTGAGTACTTGTAGTTGACACCTTTACAATCATCATGCTAAAAAATCCTTCTAGTTAAAACATGAACCAGCATAGCTTAGAACAAGAAGCAGGTTACTCATGAATAAAAATAATTTCAGAGAGAAGTTTTCCAGTTGATATTCACAATTGCAACAAAATGCAATTGATAGAAGATGGATCGTCGTCTCTAGAAATATTGAATTTCAAAACAAAGAAATTTTGAGTCTATCCGGTTGTAGTATATATAGAGATATAATTCACAGCTTTAGGAGTAGTAGATCCACAACAGATATTCGATGCAGAACAAGTGAATCTTTTATCGAGTTCTGTCTTCTTAAACAAACATACCTTTGATGCTCTTTTTTGAATCAGCAGATCAATAATGAATTTCTGCAATCTCTTTTTTCCACCATTTTAATAATAGATCAATCACCATACACATACGTACCTGGGGTTTTAGAGATAACATATATAATAAAGCTGAGAAAATCTCCTGCACATTTAGATCTATAATAGTCGCCTTCTGATTCGTGATATTCAAAAATTTGAATTTTCAGATAAGTTGTAACTTCCCTTAAGACTCGTCATAAAATGATCCTTTTAATTTGATCATAAATCCATTGATAAAACGGCTTTGAATCAGTCAAAGCTGTATCTTAAAATTTACTTTAAGTCCTGTTTGAAATCCACCCAACAATCAACTTGATGATCACTGCATAAAAATATCGTTTGTCAAAATTTCTAACGCCAAACGTAAGGTTGATGACGTGGCCTCCAAACGTAGGTTAGAAAATGTAAGGTTGAACACAAACGTAGGGTTGATCATCCATACTTTTTCTTCAACACTCAAACGTAAGGTAAAATATCCATACTTTTACTTGATCCATACTTTTCCAAGAACGTATGGTTGTTTACAAAAGTAAGGTTGATGAACTATGCTTTTGAAAAACAAATGTAACATTTAGTATTTACATACGGTTCTCCTTCCATAATTTGATGATAACAAAAACGTAAGGTTCCTTCCTAACGTCAAGTTCTTCTTCCATACTTTGCTGAAAACGTATGGTTGTTTAACCATAATTTTCTCTTATCTCAAAAAGTATACATGCCTTTAATCCTTACCCTAGGTTTATCCAAGTAGGGTATGAACAATGATTCAATAACACGCTTAAAGCAGATTTCACACTACATTTATCCACGTAAGGTATGAACAGTGATTGCAGAACGCGGTTAAAGCAGATTCCGAATAATTAATTAATTATCCTTATTTAAAGAGTAAAATATATTAATAAATTCCATAAAAATACTAAATAAAATCATTAGAAAATAACTAAGGGTATTTGTGAGCATCAAAATTATCATAAAGAGATAGAGTATTATTTTCAATAATCTCCCCCTTTAAATGAATTTAATATGTATTGTTGAAAACAATACTTTACTCAATAATCTCCCCATTTTTGATGATCACAAAACCCATAAATTTATTAAAATTATTTAAACAAAATTAACTTTCAAAATTAGTTACATTAAGTTTTAAAAATTTTAGAGCATGAAACAATATTTAATTTTAGAAAAATTTCTCCTCTTGAATAAAAAATAAATATAAAGAAATCTATTGAAATAATGTTTTGTAAAATAAAATGTTATGGTTATCCAAATTTCTCCTTTAATTATCCCCCTGAATAAAATGTCGATGTTTATCCAAATTCCACCCCTTTTGTGATATCAAAAAGAATGAAAAATCATGGATTTTAACACATTTAATGTTGTGCTGAACTATAGGTAAATCCTTATTAGTAACTGTTTATCAATAATTAAATCTGGAGTACTGGAATATCAAAAATAATGTCAGTAAAACAAATAAAGAAAGAAAAAAATAAACAATGATTGAAATTTTCATTCCAAAACTGCAGTATATACATGACAATGATATACATAGGAATAAAGGTTTGTATAAGATAGGAAACAGGTTCTATCTCCACTGGATTACGGACTTGATTTCTGTAAATTTTTCCCGAAGACTCTTCATCATCCCATCTCCAAGATTGATAATGAGATCTATGTTCTCTTGAGTCATATGAATATCCTCGATTAAATTGACTCTGAAAAACTCATTCAACCTTTCATCTTTTTCGACAAATACTGACAACTTATCTGATAACTGATTTAACAGGATTGTGATCGATAGCTCACTAGATGTCAGTTGATCCACTTAAATCTTCTGATTGTCTAGCAACAGTAATAAAGGAGCATTGTTATATTAATGATCTTGTAACCTTTCATTCATGTTGCTCATCACAACTGGGATAGCTTGAAACCTTCTGATTAAATCTGGTAAAGTACCTGATCCACTAACAGTATTATTTGCAACTGCTTCAAATTGGTTCTCCATAAATGACTTCAGATATGATAAATCTGACTTCATAACCATTTCAGATTTCAATTGTGAAACTGTAGTCAACATATCCTCATTAAACATTTAAACTTCTTGCCTTGAAATTGTACACTCCTTCAACTTTTCAAATTTCAAATGTTCTATGTCTAAGTCATTTCTTAGAATGACATTCTTAGATTCCAACTGAGATACTTTTCTTTACAGTTCTTCAATTTCTTCATTCCTTGAATAAGATGCACCCTCTGCTGGATTCATATTCCTAAGCTCTGATTGATGCAGCAGTACCAAAGGTAATGATTTAGCATCATATTTTTCTTTTTCTCTGTCCTGAGAAGGTTGGTCCACATATTTTTCATTAGAGTTTTCAAAGTCCTCCACAGAAAAAACCTCTTGAAGTACCTCTGTGTGAGCTGCAGAAGCATTCTCACCACAAACATCAGAATCTTGTCCTTCCACTTGGTTTTCAAGAACAATATCTTCAGAAGTATCCTGAGGTCTAGCCACTTCTTCACCAGGAACTTCCTCCGTCTCATGTTCCTGTTTATGTGCAACTTCAACATCAGCTACAATCTGTTCCTGATTCTCCCTTTGAGATTTTTCGTGAGCTCTTAATCCCTCTACCGGTGTTGTCCTTTCACTAACATCTTCCATGATCTTATCAACAGTATACACTCTTATAAAAGTATAATAAAATAAAGTTTCTGTTGTTTTTTACAAAGCATGGGAAGTAACTTCCTCATTAACATGTATCTTTCTTTTTGATTGAAGTCCCTCCTGTCTTCTGTCTTCCTCAACATCTTCCACTTCAATGTGAATCCTTCTTGCTAAATTGCTGACTCTGGATTCATCTTGTCCCTCCATGGACATAGTAGGTTGGGCCTGAGCACTCTCTGAGTCTTCCTTAGCTCCTACTAGAAAATGTTTTCCTTTAATTGTGCTCCATAAATATCCAACCTTCCTTAAAGTTCCAGCATTAAATGTATTAATGCGATGAGAGGTAAGTCGGGCATCCACTAATCTCACCATGTCTTTTGTAAGCAGCAGTTTAGAAATAAATTGGCCGAAAGGGTAGAAATTCAGTCGGGCATCACTTTGACAGCAATAATTGAGATACCTTACCACGTACCTTGGGAAGTTTAACATAATATCGCATAACAGAAGAAACATTATATACATATAAGCGTACAAAATCTTTTCAATTTCTGCCATTCTTGGAGCTATTCCAGTCTGAATAAATTCGACCAAATTTTCTGATGAGGCTTCAAATCCTTGATAAACTATTTATTTATAGTTTTAGAACCAAAACGAAAAGACATGATGTCTTCAGATTTATGCACAGAACCTCCAATATTTTTCAAATTGAAATGAAAAACACCCTCATGAGTGTAGTTGAGAATATAACCAATCTCTACTGATGAGATTGAGAAATCCCTATACTCTATCTTAGCCATCATATTATCCTCAATATCCCCTAGGCTAAACTGTACAGATTTGAAGAAGTATCTATGTTATACTTCATACAAAAATTCCATATTTTCACTGTTGAACATCTGTTCAAGATTCTGAAATGGAAGTGCTTGCTTCAACCACAGATTTGTCAGAAATAACTAGTTGAGATCAATTACCTTGCTCTATAAGATTTTTCATCCCTCGGAACATTGTCTCTTTGCATTGCTTGGCTCGGATTCACCGGTTCTTTTAGTTTTTACCATCTCTGTGAGAATCTATGAAGGTTTGATGGTTAGGGTTTCAGAGGTTCGAAGATTAGTGTTTAGGAGCAGAAGTGCGATTTTTACATTTCAAAAGGGTTTCGATAGAAGTGAAGCGGTTTAGAAGTCAAAAATGCTCTGACATCCTTGATTCCCGTGTAATCACTAATCATTACATATATTTAAAAAAAATAAAATTTTCATATGGTGAAAGAAAATCTTAAACAATATTCAAAAAACAAAATAAAATTTACAAAAAATAAATAAATGAAAATAAAAATAAAAATTATTTAAAATTAAATAAACCTAGATCCCCCTTAAAAAAATCAAACTGTGCAGTGGGAAGATGTTTAGTAAAAATATCTACTAATTGAATTTCTGTATTTATAAATTCTAAAAATATATCCTTTTTAGTAACATGATCTCTTAAAAAGTGATGCCTTATATCAATGTTCTTAGTTCTAGAATGACTAATAGGATTTTTTGAAATATTAATTTCACATGTATTATCACATAAAATAGGTGTATTATTAAAATTTAATCCAATTTTCATTAGAGTTTTTTTCATCCACAACACTTGTGCATAGAAACTCCCAGTAGAAACATATTATGCCTTAGCTGTTGACAGGGAAACTAAATGTTGTTTCTTACTAGACCATGACACTAAGGACTTTCCTAAGAAGTGACATGTACCTGATGTGATTTTTCTATCTAACCTAAAACATCAAATGTCAGCATCTGAATATGAAATCAAATTAAAATTACTAGTTTTAAGATAAATAAGAGATTGAAAAACAGTTCCTTTTAAATATATAAAAATTCTATTAACAGTAGTTAGATGAGATTCTTTAGGATTTGATTGAAATCTAGCACAAAAATATACTGAATACATTATATCTGGCCTTCTAGCAGTAAGATATAAAAAACTACCAATCATACCTATATATAACTTGTTGTCAACTGATTTCCCAGTTTCATCCAAATCATTTTTTATATTAGTACGCATAGGAGTTGTAAATGAATTGTTGTTTTCAAGTCCAAATTTCTTAATTAAATCAGTAATGTATTTTATTTGATTTAAAACATTTCCAAAAGATTTTTGAAATATTTTAAGACCCAAAAATAAATTTAATTCCCCCATCGTACTCATTTCAAATTATTCATGAATTAATTTTGAAAATTCATGACAAAGAGTTTTATTAGTTGATCTAACGAATACACCATCAACATAAATTTGAACAAATAAAACATTATTTTACACAGTTTTCTTAAAGAGTGTTGGGTCTACCATTCCAATAGTAAAATCATTTTTTAAAAGAAAATAACTTAATCTTTCATACCAAGATCTAGGTGCTTGTTTAAGTCCATAAAGAGCTTTAGTATGTTTAAAAACAGAATCTAGTTTTTGAGCATTTTCAAAACCAAGAGGTTGCTCAACATAAACTTCCTCTATTAAATAACCATTTAAAATGACAGATTTAACATCCATAGGAAATAATTTAATATTTATATAAGATGCATAGGCTAAAAGGATTCTAATGGATTCTAACATAGCTATAGGTGCAAAAGTCTCATCATAATCAATTTCTTCTTCTTGACTGTATCCTTTAGCTACTAAACATGCTTTATTTCTAGTTATTGTTCCTTGGACATCCTGTTTATTTCTAATGACCCATTTGGTCCCTATTTCAGGATAATTCTTAGGTCTTTCCACAAATTCCCAAACTTCATTTCATTAAACTGGTTTAATTCATCTTTCATTGCTATTACCCAGGTTTCATCATCGAAATCTTCATATATAGTCTTGGGTTCTTGTTGAGATATGAAGGCAGAGAATTCCACTTGGTTTCCTAAGTTTCTTCTAGTTTGAACACCAGTTTCTAGGTCACCTATTACAGTATCTAAAGGGTGATTATTTAGGGGTCTAGAGTGTCCAGGTAATATATTTAATGGTTCTTCAGTATCATGTTCCTCTGAACTGGACTTAATTTCTTTTATATTATTTTCAAAATCATTTTTTAGGTTCTCAAGTCTCATGTTATCATTAAAGCCAAGTTCATCCATTTTTTCTGTCCTTTTCTCAAAGGGATCAGATTCATCAAATTTCACATGAACTAATTCTTCAACAATCCTTGACTTCTTATTATAAACTCTATATGCTTTTGAGGTAGCAGAATATCCTAAGAAAATACCTTCATCATATTTTGGATCAACCTTTCCAAGATTATCCTTGGTGATTAAGATGTAAACCTTGCATCCAAAAACATTAAAGTAATTTACTATAGGTTTTCTATTATTCTATAGTTCATAGGGTGTCTTTTTCAAAATAGGTCTAATTAAAAATCTATTAATTATATAAAAAGTTGTATTCATAGCTTCTTCCCAGAAATATATTGGTAGGATATATTCATTTAACATAGTTCTAGCCATTTCTTGAATTGTTCTATTTCTCCTTTCTACAATCCCCTTCTGTTGAGGTGTTCTGGGTGTAGAAAAGGTATGTTTAAAACCCATGTTTGAGAAAAATTAATTAAATTCCAAATTCTAAAATTCTTCACCATGATCACTTCTTAATATGATTATTTTGAAACCTTTTTCATTTTGAATAGATTTTTAGAAACTTTCATATAATGGAAAAGATACATTTTTAAATTTCAAAAAGAAAATCCATGTAAATCATGAATAGTCATCAACTAAAACATATACATATAATTTACCAGTTAAGCATGATACTCTTTAGGGTCCAAACAAATCCATATGAATAAGTTCTAGTGGTTTAGATGTAGCAACCTTATTAACAGATTTGAAGGATGATTTGTGTTTCATGGCATGTTGACATGCATCAAAAAATCTATCACCTTCAAATTTGAGACAAGGTAAATCAAAAACTAAATGTTTCTTGGATAACTTATGTAAAACATATACATTGAAATGACCAAGACTCCTATGCCAGATCCAAGATTCACTTACTTTAGCAGTCAAGCAGTTTACCTATTGTTTACACAAGGAATTTTAATCCAAAGTATAGACATTTTCAGTTCTTGGTGCTTTAAATTTAAACAGTTTATCTTTAGAAATAGTACAATAATTATTAGTAAAATCAACAGTATATCCATCATCATATATTTGAGAGATACTTATCAGGTTGTGTTTTAATCTTTGTACATAAATTACTTTATTGATTGAGACTGTTTTTGGATCCCCAACAGTTCCAATGCCAATTATTTTTCCTTTGGCATTGTCACCAAATGTGACAAGTCCTCCTTCATTTTGAGTGAGTGAAGAAAAATTACATGAGTTTCCACTCATATGTCTTGAGTATCCACTGTCCATGTACCATATATCTTTTCTTCTTTGGTGGCCTGCTACCTACAAAGGCATTCAACCAAATTGCTTTGGTACCCATATTTTATTGGGTCCACGGGTGTAATATAGAAATAATCTGGGTATCCAGATTTGTTTTGTTCTTTTAAAATTAGCAGAATCTTATAAGACTTTTAAAACATAGGATTTATTAATACCACAAATTTGAGGTTGTCTTAAGAAATAGTTTTTAGCTATATGTCCCTTTGTCCCACAAATGTTACAATTAACCTTTTTAGAGTTAGGAGCAAAATAATTTTTATATACATTATGTTTTTCTCCTTTACTGCCAATTCCAAATCTCTCCCTTTAAATGATATTTTTTTCATGAATTTCATTTAATTAATTTTCTTCTTTTGTAAAAACCAATGCAGCCTATTTGTAAGATTCTACTTTATTCTGCAAAGTTTTTATTCTTGATTCAAAATTAATATAGTTAGTGTTAATCAAAATGTATTTATCTTCCTTATGTCGTTTCATCATAGTATCTCTTTCATCTAAAATGGCCTTATGTTTATTTTTTACTGACATAGGTTTCTTAAATAGCGAGTCATATCTTTCTTCATGCATATTGCAGTAGGCTGCAAGGTTTTCATTTGTGTAGCTTGATTTAGAATTTTATTGAGAGGAGTAATATGAGTGTACTTCATCAGTTTCTGCCATAAAACACATTTTTTCTTTTAGATTGACTTGTTCTTTCTATGAGCTTGATTCAAGAGAGCTACTGGAGTCTTTAGATACACTCCAAATGGATTTCATAGCATTGTTGTCTTTCTTCTCAAAGTCATTGCTTTTGAAGAATTTCTTCTTCTTTTAATCTTTCAATTGTGGCCAATCTGGTCTGATATACCCCATATTCTTGCTTTCATAGAATCTTACTTCTTTATCATCTCTCTTAAAATATTTTTTGAAGCCTCTTTTCTTATTGTAGAACTTTCTAAATTTTCAGGCTAGCTGAGCCAGTTCTTCATCTGAGTTAGATGGGTCAGAGCTTTCTAATTTACCTTTGACTTATTTTTTCTTCATCTTTCTATTCCTTTGTTGTGAAGTTACATTAAAGGAAGTATCTTCTTTTTTATGTAGAACTTATTTTCATTTGCCTCATCTTGTATTTCAGCTTCATACATCATCAGTGTACCAATAATCTCTCTCATGGTGAGATCTTTGACAGGTGTTGATTGTCTGATTGCAGCAGAGATACCATTCCATCAAGTAGGATGAACCCTCAAGACTTTTAATGCTTGATCAGTATGCTTGATAGGTTCTCCTAGAGCTGTTATATTATTGACCATTTATGTCAATATCCCATTCATTTGGGTAATGATTTCACCTTTAAACATTCTGAAAGTATCAAATTTCAGTTTTGCAGTTGCATATCTCATTTGTCTCACATTGTCTTTTCCTTCATATTCCACGACTATTGTTTTCTGCATCTCATATGATTTCGGGGACTGAGATACTCTGTTAAATTCATCTGGTCCTAGACCGTAGATAATTGCATTCATAGCCTTCGAGTTTATATCATACTCCGCCTCTGTAGCAGCACTCCAGGTCTTAGGATTTTCAGGAATTTCATAAGGAGTCAGAATCTTTGAATAGACTCTATATCTGTTGTTTTTTAGATATATTATCATGCATGATTTCCAGTAGCCATAGTTGTCTCCCTTAATATATGGTTCTCTGACCATTTAAATCCTTTCTCTTGTATTAGTCATGATGCTCTATTTTATAATAATTAAATTCTTCTAGCTTGCTAAGGCTATATCAGAAGCTCCCCCTTTGATACCAATTGTTGGATCTGAATCTACAGATTATACACAAGAGGGGGCTGAATTGTGTCTTTTGTAATTTTTTGATAACTCTTTGATTGAATGAGTTCTTCCCTTTATAATTTATTAGATTTGATCATTTAGAGGAAAAAGTAAAAACAAGAACACAAATATGTATAGTGGTTCGAGGAACAGAAGGCCCCTAGTCCACTCCACCAACGCTCAACTCCACAAGCTTGGTGATTTTCACTATCTAGTCCTCGTTTCAAGAGACCGGTTCACAACTGAGTACTGGTAGTTGACACCATTACAATCTTCAGGCTAACAAAGCCTTCTAGTTCAAACACGAACAAACACATCTTAGAACGAGAAGCTGGTTACTCAAGAATAAAAAGAATTTCAAAGAGAAGTTTTCCAGTTGATCTTCACAATTGCAACAGAGTGCAATTTACAACAGATGGATTGTCGTCTCTAGAAATATTGAATTTCAAAACAAAGAAATTCTGAGTCGATCTGGTTGCAATAGATGTAATGATATAGTTCACAACTTCAGTAGTAGTAGATCCATAGTAGATATTCGATACAGAACAAGTGAATCTTCTATCGAGTTCCTTCTTCTTAAACAAACAGAGCTTTGAAGCTCCTTTTTGAATCAGCAGATCAACAGTGAATTTATGCAGTCTCTGTTTTCCACCATTTTAATAATAGATCGATCACCATACACATACGTGCTAGGTATTTCAAAGAGAACATATATAATAAAGACGAGAAAATCTCATGTACATTTAGATACATAAAAGTTTCCTTCTGATTCCCGATATTCCAAAATTTGAATTTATAGAGAAGTCGTAACTTCCCTTAAGACTTGACATAAAAAGATCCTTTTAATTATATTTTAAATCCATTGATAAAACAGCTTTAAATCAATCAAAGTCATATTTTAAATACAACTTTAAATCTGGATTGAAATCCGCCCAATAATCAGCTTGCTAATTGCTGCATAAAATATCGTCTATTAAAATGTCTAACGCCAAATGTAAGATTGATGACGTGGCCTCCAAACGCAGGGTTGACAACGTAAGGTTGAACAAAAACGTAGGGTTGATCATCCATAATTTTTCTTCAACTCTAAAATGTACTGTAAAAGATCCATACTTTTACTTGATCTATACTTTTCCAAGAATGTATGGTTGTTTACAAAAGTAAGGTTGATGGACCATAATTTTGAAAAACAAATGTAACGTTTAGTATTTACATATGGTTCTCCTTCTATACTTTGCTGATAACCAAAATGTAAGGTTCCTTCCAAACGTAAGGTTCTTCTTCCATACTTTACTGAAAACGTATGGTTGTTTAACCATACTTTTCTATTATCTCAAAAAGTATACACGCTTTTCATCCTCACGCTACGTTTATCCACGTAGGGTATGAACAGTGATTCCAGAAACCGCTTAAAGCAGATTTCGAATAAGTAATAAATTCTTGTTATTTCAAGAGCAAAATAAATTAATAAATTCATGCAAAATATTAAATAAAATCATTAGAAAATAACTAAGGGTATTTGTGAGCATCAGAATTATCATAAAGAGACTGAGTATTATTTTCAATAATCTCCCACTTTAAATAACATCAATATGTATTGTTTAAAACAATACTTTACTCAACAAAAAGGTCCCTTGTTTACAATATAACTATTTGAAATCAATTTTTTCACGTGATTTATTCATTTATTTAACTTTTTCTATATCAAGTCTTACATAATTCACATTAAATTAAATGATTTCCATGTAATCACCTCTTTACCATTTATGAATAAGGATTTTTTGATATGGCACCTATTATCCTCTCCATGGACTATTATACAAATTCTTCTTATGAATTATAATGATTTTTACAAAAAATATTTCATTATTGAGTCGATATTTATTTAAATCCAAATATCACAAGGTGTTGTACACTAACCATACATAACATTGGATTACAAAAAAAAGAACCACTACAAATAATTTATAATAAACACATTAATTATGAGATTAAATATAAATCATTGAGTTTTAATTCAATTATATGGATGATCTAAAAATTTCATTTCATCAATAATATTATAAAATATGATTAACCTTTTAAAATAACTAACCTAAAATTAATCATTTATCAAATTTAAAATAGGATAAACGATTAATTATTTATTTATATGATTAAGAGGAAATAATATAAAAAAAATCCATATTAACATCTACAACCCAACCAATTCAATCATCATAGAACACCTGTAATTTAGTCTCAGTTCATAATAATCAATTATATTTTCCTAAAAATTAAAAAATATATAATTTTATTAATTTTAGGTAAATTTATGGATACACCTACATGGAGTACACTGGCCAACTTATGAAAAATAGGTGATTCTATAGGTTTAAATTATAGGACCACGTAGTAAATCCTTTTGAGGGACTACAATCCAGTATTTTCATTTACTTCGGCTGAAGCTGGAGGAAAATGTAGGAGAGGGAAAACGTTCTAAATCTAGGGCTTATTATATTAAATGGTAGGGAGATAAAATGGTGGAGAAAAAACCTAGGAATAAATACTAGTGGGTTATTAGAATTACCATAGGAAATCCAACGTATCAAATGAAATCCAAAATAGAGAAACGATTATAGATATCCAAAATAGTGGATAAAGAAGGTTGAATACCCCATTGTAGCCTATTTATAATAGTAAGAGTTTGACAAACATGAGTAAGTGTATGAAGGATATTACTTAGTGAAAATATCGGACTACCCCTAATAATATTTTTTAATGGAGGACTCTATTAGGTGGTAGCCTCCACTAACTATCTGATGAGCCTAGCCCCCATACATGGCTAGTGTCTAAGGTTGATAGCTCTCTAGTGGCTCAATATCATCTTGAAGATTTTTTTTTGAATATGATGCATCCCCAAATTATCACTACCACCTTTTATAATACCTCTATCATGTCTCACATAACTCAAAATCCTATTTTAGGTTGATTTATATGAGTCTAAAAAAATACTATCTAAATCCTAATTTCAAAAATATGGGCTATTAAAATATCCCAATAATATATTATCTTATCCCTAACCTATATTTATTAGAACTTGGGACCTCCTCAATGAGTATATTATAAATTATATTATAAGTTCCAAAATAAAACTTTGAAAAACAATCATGGTTTTTCTATATCATAATACTATACTAAACCAAGCACGTATCACCATATTCGGAAATTTTTCGATTCAATACCTTTTCATCATGTGCATCATAGAACCTATCAATTTATCATCAAAATCATTAAAACCCTCTTCAAAAAGGTATTAAATAGATATTAATATATAAATTTCACTCCTACCTAATATAATCCAATGGTTACCACTAGTTTATTAACTATTATTAGTCTCATCAAACATGTAGTTTCACTCCCCAAGAAAAATGATAAGAAAAAGCATCAACTCTTCCGCAACATTGATAAATTACCCCTGACCACCAAATATTAATAAACCCAATCACTCTGTCGACATGTTTCTTAATGATCACACTATTTCATGCCATATGAACATTTATCCACGCCCCCATGTTGTCAACTAGTGATCAAGTTAACTTTTAACCCCCCCCCCCAAACAACTAACACTCTTTGCTACATGTTCTCTTCAAGACTGAACTGCAAACCATCTTTATCAATCATGTCACCCTAAATAGATATTTCCACACCCTCAACCAATAATCATGACTATGAAATTTATCCAAAAAAATTCAAAAACCCACAACACCCCAATAAAATGAACTTAATTACCCATAAACACTTATTTGGTTCCCATTCACAACCATTTTACTAAATACTATGAATTGATTATAACCAATTCACTAACAGGCCTGATGTTCTACCAATTATATGATCATTCCTATAATGTGAAATAGTAAACATAGTGCCTCCATCCACTATAAGTACTGAATTATATATATATATATGTTCGCATGATATTTTATAAATACCCACTAACTCACCACAACAACCAATTTATAAAACACCATTTAGATGCTGAACCAACACCTCATAATCATTTTCCGACCAAAACCAAGGTGTCTCATTCCTTCAAAACATGCGTTCAAACATTCTAGTTTGTCCTAAAAATAATATTAACTATTGACACACCCATATCTTATCCAATTTGAAATTTATTATTCTATTTTTCACCCACCTAATCCATTTTCATATGAGAATTCAAGTAGAAATTCATCTGGCCATAATTCCCTAAAAAATAATGTGTTCTTCAAAAATGTATTTACAAAACACTATTTTACAGTGTCTTAAAATATCATAGGAATACTATGATTTTCCTAATACATAATTAATTGTTACAAACTAACATCTGATGAAACTCGCATGGTTGAACTCTCAACTAGTAATATTACCCAAAATTCAATAACATGAAAAAAACAAGCCATTATTCTAAAAAACATGTTGTACTACCCAAAAATGTCCTCAGGCTAACATCAAGGACTAACCTTCATCAATATCCACACCATAAACTATACATATCATTCCTTAATGGAAAATAAAAGGACTATAGATATTGACTTTATAATAGTTATATCAACAAATGTAATATAAAATATATTAAATGATAATCAATTAATATTTTATAGACTAGGGAATTATAATGGATTTCATGGAAATGAATGATTCCATGATACATGTGTATGGTAGAATTCATGTATTATTGGTGTAGTGGGATACTTTATTAGATTTAGATACATTATTGATTACTATTATTAAAAAATAATTGAAATAAAAAATTAAATAAATGAATGAAATAATAAGGATTTGAATAGGAGTGTTCTAGGGTTATTTACTGTTGAGTTGGTTTAGGTGCGGTTTTTATCATTACCATAACCAACAAGAGACATAGAATTAGGGCCACGTATTAATTCACAATGGCTAAAATAAATCTCTAATATTACATGATAGGTCTTATAGTGAGGTTTATAGAGGGTTCCTAAAATTTATTAACATATATTCACCACCTATCATCCACATATAGAAATATGACCTAAGCATAATATCCAAATCGGAGATGACTTTTTATGCGAATGTGTTTATGCTTTTTATGGCTGGTGGGAGACTAAATTATCACTTATCATGTTTTAAAATAATTTTTCTTATCACGAAATACATCTCGTTGTTCTTTTTTATTAGTTTTGTGGTATTACAAATCAATCCCCATATGTTATGTGGATTCAAGATAATTAATCATTATTGGACTGATTCCCATAGTGGAGACATCATATCATATTTCGTTGATTAGAATGATTTTGGTGTCCAAAAAGACTAATCAGAGGTTATATATCAACTGGTGATGTAATCCTATAATGCTAAATGAAGGATATTATTTATAATTGAGGTTTTTCTTCTTAATTTTGACATCCTCATATTTGTATATTGGGTATATTAGAACCTAGAGAAAAAGGTTTATTCAATATTATAAATATGAAAGGTATAGTAGCATTATATTTGGATCATTATAAGATTATTGGGCATATGTCTAATTTTTTTCGCATGTCACTACTTAATAATTATTTTCATTCCCCATATCATGTGATTGTTATCATTATTTACAGGATCATGATTGATTCATTATATAAGGAGTGGTGATATTTTTTTATTGGACAAACAAGATCATTCCTAGAAGAATAGTTCCTATGGTGTGTGTATATCTGTAGTAGTAGAAGAACAGATATTTCAAAGAGGAGACATAGGAGTAGAAAATTAACATCTGGGATGAATGGTTAGAATTTTTCTACAATGAGGATTAGTAATTTCAGATAACAGAGATCAAGGATGAGAAGAAATGGTATGGGAAGGATATAAAACCCTAACTTATGAAGGAATGAGCAATATTTACTTTTATCTATCCAATTTTAAATTTTCTTAAATATTGGCCTATTTTTAATTTTTTACCTAAATATTTGTATTTTGATAATTTTTGGGATTTTTATATATGAATTATTTTTAGTGATGTTTATTCATGACTAATTTTGATCTTTTTGTTTTTGATAGGAATCGATTGATGATTATGATATATTAGTGTATTTTGGGGTTTAATTATTTGGAATTAGACACTGTAAGGGGATATTTAAATATTATTATTCTTTTAAAATTAATAATATAAGGGTTTATATAGGTATTTTCAATGAGATATGTATTTTTTAAATTATCTTTTGGCTTATTTTTCAGTTTTACTGTAACGATCCCACCAAGAGTACCATCTAAACTAGACAGTAAAATTATTCTCCATGTTCATAAAGATCATTTTCGATATCCATAGGCAAACATTAAGTAACTAGGCATCCATACATAAATTTAGAATATAGTTGTTCCACAATAGATAAAAATAATAAAATTACATAATGGATGAAACATTAGGTAAATAAATAAATACAAACATATCAAGGAATAATAAGGTGATAAAAATGGGATGTAATACAGTACTATAAAAACTCATCAACTAGTGTTCTGAAAAAATTTGTCATGTCCCAAGTCACTAGCCCCTGGTCAACTATGCATGAACCCCTGCAGGAATACTACAAGAGAAAAATCCCCAACAATAAGAAGCCAAGTGCTATAAAAACTACATGATAGAATAAGTGTTAGAGATATAGAGTCTATTAGGATGTTGAAAAATTATTCTATAAACATAATTCCATAGGTAATTAAAATATTATAATATAGATGTACAATAAACTGAGTACAAGACATTGAATTTTAGGATATCAAAATAAATCCATTGGATTTATTTTATAAAAATGTTAGGTTTAAAACAAAATATTAAAATATCCAAAAAAAATTAACAAACCCAAGTTGTAAAACAATCCATTACATCATATAAAAAAATTTCATAAAATTTATTTAAAATCTATTTGAAAAGATATAGCATATAAGTCAAGAAAAGTATGAACATGCACCTATTATGAGAAATTGTATGAGTGTCAAAAAAATCTATTCACAGTGTGTCATTACAATAAATTGATTAATCAGGAACTATAATCAATAAAGAATGAAAACTCTAGTGCCATGAAGTGAGAAAAATGATATCATGAATCGAGTATAATGTATGAATGTGTGATATGTATAACCAAGATATGATATTGGGTTACCCAAAGGAAATATAATAAATAATTAAAGATAATAATTATTGATCTAGCATCTAGTTTCACAGGTAACAAGCTAACATATTCCATGCACACCTTTATTATAAGGAACATTTCCATAGCGTGATCCATTCTTATTCTCAATTAATCAAATACACATGGTATGAGTATTTGAGAAAATAATAAATCTTGGTCATAAAATCTATATATCTTGGATCCCATGACTAGTCAAAAGTGGTTAGTGATATAATATTGTTATATAGATCACAATGTCGGTCCATTGCAAGAAATCATGGGATCAGGGCCAAAACAATTATATCGTGGTATAGGTCCATATGTTCACATCCCACTCCCTCCCCCTTAACTCCCTCAAAATAAATAATCACTATTTCTATCACCCATCAATGGGAAGAACTAGAATACAGAGAGTATCTATAAGGGAAGATTATAAGAGAGGATCATCGTAATGTTCCAATCAGGTCATTAAGAATTATCTATTTCAATTCAAACCCCTTTCATCAAATCAACATTATAAATATGTAATCATACCCATCTCCATTGAAAAATATTCACCAACATTTCATATTGGTCCCTTAAACAAAGACACTTTTTCTAAAACTTTTATAATGAATTAAAATGGATGTTTCACAATTAAAAATGTGTTGGTTTCCAAACATGGGTCAAAAACCTTTTTCACTGAAAAAAAATGAATAATTAAAATTCAACCGAGAATAAAATTTTAAAAACATGAATATAATATTGAAATGTGAGTTTGAATCATTTCAAATATTAACAAATTTCATTTTAGAAATTAAAAACATTATAAGAACTCCAATTTTATGAAAATAAAATTTTATAATTTCTATAAAAGTTTTAAATAATATTTGAATCCAATAGTTTATAAAATTTTGATTTAAAGAATGATCATGATAAAATCTATCCATGCCATGTAAAATTCATAGAGTAGGATTATATAAGATTTTATATGGGGATTGAATGTCAAAAATCATAAAAAAATATCATGGTAATATATATATATATCTATGAACTCTAAATCCCAAATTAATTATGAGAGGATGTAATAGAATGTAAACACTTACATAGATCACAAGATTCTATAGATATTTTCCAAAGGAGGAATTGGGTCTACCATTGGAAATTTGAGAGGCTCCATAGTATAATACATGCACTCGCTCATGTAGGTGTAGTTAGAAATTAGAGATGAATTCAAAATAACATGAAGTGTTGTTATTTCATGGAAACATTGTACCATATTTAAATATATGGACACCATGAAACATCAGTGCTTCAGATGAAGCGACCATGGTGTTGGAAAATGGGTTGTAGTGTTGTAAGAGTACTTTATTTTAGAAAACAAAAGAACAAGACACCTATGTTGCAAAGGGGAACATTGTGAAGTTGGCTAACTTTTGTTGTCTTTCAGAACACAATTGTGATTCCGAATGTAGGAGAGGATACTATAATTTTTAGGTGTTCAAACGATTTTATAAAACCTCACTTAAAACTCATAATAACATAAATGGAGTCATTATAAATATCAAATTTATTTCCATGAATCCAGGTATAAATATTTCATAAAAGATGGTTATTTGTCAATAACCATGCATTATATTTAACTTAGGCTGAAATTCCAATGCATCAAATTCTAAGATGCCACAATAGACACCAGTCATTAAGAAATCATCTTTAATCATAACTAAAATCACTTTTATTTTGAGGTCACTATGGTTTATCAATATCTTATGAGTATTTTCCTCAAATCCTTGGTTCCATTAAAAATCATCCAATAACTCCATGGTACTAAAAACTCTATCAATGTTGTGTCCATTGGTGATGTTGACTGGTAAAATCTAATTTTAATGAAATATTCCAGAAATATGTGTAAAAACCCATAATTTTCTCATGCAAAATGAACATTTAAACAAAAAATCCTTGAATTTTGAACAATTAATAAAATATATGTACCCTTGTAACAGAATGTTACAAGATCCCAACTATAAATGCTTTATTTCCATAGAAATCTTCCATTTAAAAATATTGAAAAATTTGGGATAAAACTAAATAAATCAATCCTATAGTGATGTGTATGGTTATAAAACATGATAACAGACTCACCCAAAAATAGAACATATGCAATCAAAACTCAACATCATAAAGAGGAACAACATATCAATATAATGGAACTGGATATCTAGAATAGACATTCCACCAATTAGATATTAAAAAATATGGTTTATCATATGAAATACATGCTCTTTCATCCCCAAATAATAGTCCTAAAACACTTATGAAGGATGAACATATTAGTGGAAAAACCACACTAAAAATGTAGGTCAAAACAAGACACCTCAAGGACTTTGTAGGAGTCAAAACTATAACTATCCATTCATGGTTAAAAGTTAACATGAAAGGCGCAGATCTAAAAAGTATTTTTTCAAGGTAAATTTTTCAATGGTAACCAAGGAATTTTTAACACAAATTTTCCCCCTAGATGAGATCATCAATTCATCCACTACCTCCTTTGGGGGACTTGTCCATAAAGAATCTATGCTGTTCTAATTACTAGAGTACCAACCTATGGTAAATCTACGTCCCACCCGAATGATTTCAAAAGAAAATAGTTTGTGAACAGTTTGGGAAATACACTATCATACGGGATATCATCTATCACATCATGATAAATCTGTATCATTCAATTTGAAAACAAGAGGAAACCACGTAACAACAAAAAACCAAATGGTATCCTACCCCAACTATAGTAAGTTATCCATATAATGATGAAACATATGGGATTATGATGAAAAACAATTACATCATCAAAAGGTTGACAAAATTAGATTTTATTATCTTAACAAGATATAAATGGACCTTATTGAACTAAAACCATTAAAAAATATGGATAACCATTCATGAGTTCACATCAACAAGGTACAACCCTAGAGATATTATGAAAACTAATCCATTATCGTGATTGATACCAATTTCATTATGAGATTAAAAAGAATATCCCAAAACAGGTCACAAAAATCTCTGAAATAAATTTTTTTCCACAAACAGGGAAATAAAATTATTTAAAAGTCAAATGGTTTCCCCTCTGATAATGGAAATGACATGTTGGGTCAACATCCATTACGACCAATGAATCATCCACTTTGTGAAAAAATTACTCTGAGGCCAATGGATAGAGCCATGTTATCTTGATGCAGTTGGTTTTCTACATTCAGGGGCTGATTAATCCAAATAAGCAGTTCTCTGTTTGGTATCAAAATTTATGGTACATATTTTGTTCGCCTAATTTGATATATCATTTATAGACATCTAGGTCATTGAAACATGAATTCAAATAATTACCATGAGCATCACACTTGAAACAAAAAAAATCCCCTTCTTACTCTACAAAGACATTCCCAACTCAACCAAAACCAACGATTCACCAGATGGGACACCCAATTTTAGTTCATATTTGAACAATAAATTATATATTTTCCATCTATCAGCTGGATCTATCTAAAATTATAAGGAAATTTTATGAACCATTTGATAAGTGGTCAAACATGTCACTGAGACAACATCTCTGTGGCCTACGAGGAGACCTTTTATGAAACAAACTCTCTCAAAAAAGTCATTAAATTTAACCTTCTATATGAAATATAAAAAACATGAGAACTCTATGGAATACTCTCTAACCAATATCTCGCCATGATTGAAATCCAATAGATTAGAAACATTCTTGTTATTCACTTGTTCAGTATAATTTCACTAAAAGAAGACAGAATTGACGCATTCTCTGGAATCACTTTTATGTAGATAGGATGTTATCAAAATATTCCTCCCACTATTGTAAAATCCATCAAATAATGTTTTGAAACACTTGTCCTTCTAAGTATCATGAGTGTCTAGATTGGAAAATATATCTTCAACTTATTCATGAAACATAAATTCTTTTAGGGAACCACACTCACATCAATGATAAGGTTGAATACAAGGAAATTATATTGGGTGGGATTCAATGTTCAATGATTCTCTAACACAACCACTTCTATTCAATGTAATCAAATCATTCCTCTCACTTTTGGAAAAATCCCTCAAATAATGAGTTGAAACGGATTACCTTCAGAGTATCACGATTCTCTAGGTAGAAAAATTTATCATCAAAGTTTTCATGAAACTTAAATTATTTTGGGGAGCCACACTCACATCAATGATAAGGTTGAAAACAATGGAATTATATTGGGAGGGATCCAAATTTTTATGATTCTCTAACTCAACCACTCAATTTCATGTTTTGGTAGAGTCATTTATTGGAAATTTCACTTCTGGATAATGTGTAAGACCACTCAAAATATTGAATTCATAGACAAAAACATGAAACATTCATGGAATAAATTTTGGTTGAAAATTCTAGACAACATTAAATTATCAAGTCAACTCATGTATAAGGAAACACCCAAAAAAAGAATAAATGAAAACATGTCAAATCAATAAAAAAATTCCAAAAAAAATTCACAAAAACATCGCTACATTTAATCACATAATATTTTACAAATTTATAAAAAATTACAGTTTTTAAAATTATTTGAAATATTAATATAAGACTATCACATATTCAATAATCCTTTACAATATAATAGGAATTATTAAATGGTTTAAAAATCATTAATCCCACTTTCCAATTTTAAAAAATTCCCTTTTCAATCCAATTACAGAAAAAATATTCTGAAAACATTACTTTTTTATATCAAACAATAGTCTTTGAAAATAGTCTTCCAACCCCAAAATTTCATAAAAAACAATTTATTGAAATTAAAAAAACATTTTAAAGAACTAAATTTAAAAAAATATTCTTCAATTTGGTGTCTCACAAATGGTTCAAAATCATCACCATGGTAGTAAATTTGTATCATTCAAATAAGATAATGAAAAAAACACATCCATGTCCCACCAAAATAACCTTAGTCGAGTGAATCCATTTTGGAATGAAATGGATAGGGCCCCATGTTTGGGTAAAGTAGAAATATGAAGGCACTAGTCACATTGTTATTTATAACATACAACAACCTCACAATAGTTCATGGATTTAATTCTATATCTATCACACTGATTCCTCATATTTTACCAGACTATTAATGAAAAGTGTGACTCTATTAATGTTTTCATTCAAAAAAACACAAAATATATTACCAAAATAAAATATAATATCATAATGAATCCAAATATAATTTTCCATCTAGAAAACAATAACCCAAAATAAATACTCAATTCCACACATCCCTATTAACTCAAGTATCATCATAAATATATGGTGTTCATGCACTAACATAGGGACAACTTCGTAAGCCCCAACACATTTAAAATCGTTTTTTCTATCATGATTTACATTAAATAAAATTTGGTATTTTGAGGGAAATAAAATTTATTTTAGGGAATGAAATCCTATGATACAATTTGTAACAAACCATCATAGGGTACCATATAAACCCCCCTCAGAATCAATTCCCTGCTAACCTTAAGAGGATTCATGATCTCCATATTCTAGTGAAAAGAAAATAAATTTGAAAAAATAAATTTTTGAAATGGTTTTCCCACATGAGAAAATAAAAATTATACTACACTAAATAAAAAACATTTTTTTAATAAATTAATAAAAATATATTAGAGAAAAATGTGATGATACAAAAATCAGGTGAAAACAAAACTACCAAAACTCATCTAATATTGGTCCATGACCAAATACCTGTTTTTAAGTCAACAACCCTTGGAAAATAATGCATCAACCCACAGTGTAATATAATTAGAGGAAGTTCACATAATATATGAATGTAGAGTTTTTCAACACCAAATAGTACAAGGAGAGTGTAAGTTGTAGATCCAAATAGTATTTCAACAAACAATATATGTATTTACATCACAAGGTAATTTGAACGTGCTAATATAGGAGTATAATAATGTCAGTATAAGACTTACAATTTAATGATATTAAAAAATTTAAAGGAAAAATTTTATGAATGTTCATATTTAAAAAATGTTTACACTTTTCAAAAACATTTATAAATATAATTTTGGAAAAAAATATATTTCTTCTTTTGAAAACCAAAAAATTTCTGGGTAATATTTGAAAAAACATTTCAAAAGATAAAGATAAATAGGTCAAAAAAATTTAGAACATACACACAATATAAAAATTTGTATGACATAAAATAACATTTATTCGAGGTGCATCATCATAATGAATACATCAATCTGGAATAATAATTAATCTAGTGCTAGAACTCTAGAAAACAGTAATGACATTGAACACAGTCATTTATTGAGTGTCCATTATATATGTGGCACATGTATAAAAAATATATGATAGAGGGTACTCAATATTTAAGATAACAAAAAATCAACATTAATAATTTTTGAGCATACATATAGTGTCACACATTACAAGGTAACGATTTCAACATAGACACAACTACATTCGTGGATACATGTCTGTATACTGAACCTTTCACACTCTCTAAAGATCCAATATATGGGGTGTGATTCCACTAGAAAATAATAAATCTATGTCTTCAAAAATATCTATAAAGGATTACATGACTAGCAAAAATATTTGAGTGAGATAATAAAGTTATGAGGATCTCAATGGGGATCCATATAAATCAATCACGACATCCTTCCCTAGAAATTTCAATCATGGGATCATTCCCTCTATTATAATCTCACTATATACTCATAACACCAACAAGGATAGTAATCACATTTTAAATAACCAATAAATTGGAAGTAAAAGATTCATAAATGTTACAATAATGGATTATTACATGTTAGGATCATCATACCATTCCAAATGATCCTTAATGAATCATCAATTTCAATATAAATCATATTCTAAAAATATACATTTAAATGGTAATAATAAAACATTACTTTCTCAAATCATCACTATAATGACAAAGGATCGCTAAAATAAATACAGTCCTTCATAAATATTCATATGGAATTGAAAAAGAAGTTTCATAATTTAAAAATATTGGAATTCAAAACATTGATCTACACTAATTTCCCATGGGAATTAACGACTCATTAAAACTCACCATGGAATCCAATTTTAAAAACAATGGTTGTATCATTGAAATATGGGTCTAATCAATTCAAAAATTAAAAACTTCATTTTCTAAATAAAATTCATCTTTATACATACACATTTATCTAACCATATTTTTTTAATATCATTGAAAAGAAATCAAAATGAACACATCATTAATATATTTTAAAAATAGTTTGAGGAAATAAGAACATGATAAAATATATCATTGCAATGTATAATTCATATCCAAGATTAATGATCATTTCACATGGAGATTTAATAACACTAAATGATCAAATATGAATGTTAAAAATATATATGAAAAATTATGAAACAGTAAGTTAACTGAGGATGTAACATTATAGAAAAACCTACCAAGATCTAAAGATGCCGATGTGGTTTTTCACAAGGAGAAATCAGGGCTGTCTTGGAAGTTTTGGAAGCTCTATGGAAAAATAAAAAAAAACTAGTGCATGGGGGTGTAGAGGTGAAACAGAGATGAACAACAAGGTAAGTTAATTTCTACTATGGAGTGGGAATGCATTATCAATGTCAAATATAGGGACACTATGGTGCACAAGTGAATTGGATGAAGCCCCAATGGTGAATGAAAACTGGTCGTTGCATATCCTGATCTCTATAGTATGTAGAAAACTAAAAAAAATACACAAATGATATAGAGGGGAAGAGTGTAGTGTGGAGTCCCATTTCAGCCATTAATAATCATAGTGTGATGCTGAATATATGAAAGGAGTGGGTTATTTATAGTTGTTCAATTTTTATTATAACCAATGATTTGAACCACTTAAAAATAAAAATGGATACCCACATCAACATAAATTGGGTTTCCCCACATCTTGGAAGAAACTTTTATTTTGGACTGTTAACTCCCATAACCCATTTTTTGGATATAATTAATGTAGAAAATCCTCTACAAGGCGGTCTATGAAACTTCGATACAGTCCTTTTGAAAAACTCCTCCAATGTGAAGGCTATATTTCACACTATAGAGGTTGAGGTCACTACAACCCAACTATTTTCCCAATAGGGTAGCCTCAAACCCATTGAACCACTATAACACATCCAATAACTCGATGTCACAACCAACATTTTTGTGGATTTGTTATCAGTGATTTGGTTTGGAATAACTAAAATTGGTAGAATATTTTGAAAAATATATGCTTATCCCTCTTTAAGATTCTAGAGGCCCAAAAGCCTTCACAAGAAAATGATTGACTCAATAACAATAAATAAAAAACATACAAGCTGGTATTGAGATATAATATTTGGTGAATTCTCAAAAAAAAATATGTTAGGAGTTACAGTTATGTGGGGAGGGTGGTGACCTATACATTTGAAATTACTAATTTTCATTAATTTTTTATAACATTATTTAAGTTACAATCACAGTTGTGCATGGTGTAGATGTTTCTAAATTATTCCCCATCAAAGAATTCAGTAAATTTTTTATTCTTATCTATTGGGAAGTAACCATTATGTTTGGTGGTGTTAACCATTATGAATAGCCATTATCAGAATTTAGTTATTTCATGGCCTAGTGAACAATATAAATGGTATATATATATATAGTTATGTTTGGAATTTTCTAGGGTCTAAATAACATTTGATGCTTTTATATGTATTTTGACTTGTACATATTGAGTATTGTAACCCCTACATAATACATGGAATTATTTTATCTAACTGTGGAGACCCTATAGCATTGAATCAGTTGACACATAGATATAAAAATTTCATTAATTTTTCTATTTTTTGTCCATTTTCTATATTAATCCTTATTTATGGAATATGAACCAAATGTATTTATGTAGAAAAATAAATTGGAAAAGATAAAAAATTAACTAAGAGAATAAAACTATAAATTTAATTAATTGGGGATGTTATGGTTGTAAAATGAGGGTGTCTCGTTTATATTATGGGAAACCATTTTTCCAAATATTTCCCCTTTAGAAAATATTTTTTACATGGTAGGATCATTTTCATTATTCAAAAAATTAGGTTTTTTTATGGATGATAGTTTTTTTGAATTTATTTAACCAGTTTAATTTTATCTCAAAAACTCTAATAGAACACTGATCATCTATTAGTTATTTCCATTTCTTCCATATTTTAGTTTATTTATTAGATTGACTAATTCCTGACATTTTAGCATAGATTAGATAATGGTATTTAGTAAATTTCCTCTTACATTTTTAAGGTAAGCGGTACTATAATTATCCCCATATCCACTTGCATTATCTTCGTGACTATGAGGTCAAATCATTCTAACATAATGGTACCATGACCAAAAACATAATAAAATGGTTTTTTATTTTTATTTTTTGGATAAATAACTACACAGGCATTCAACAGTATTTTATAAATTTATAATCATTGAATTTTGTTATTAATGGGAGGTTTTCGCTAATCTAATGTCATAGGATGTCTAGGTGGCCACCCATGGGGTTTGATGAATGATGATATTATGAAAATACTAAACCTAAATGAAATAGAGGGAAACTAGGGTGATTTTACATGATTAAGGTGGGATTACTTGGAGTTAAAGCATAAGACTAATGATTAATACCTTGGATGGTTTAGTATCCTGCTTCAATGGAAGTTAGAATATTAAAATTTGAAATTTTTATGAAATTGATTTTAAATAAAATGTGTAAAATATATAAATCCTATATTCTTGGGTAAATATATTTTTTAAAGGATCTGGGTGATATGTGGTCCCATTTAATTGTATTTTCTTAATTGATCCAAGGTAAGATTCATACTAATGGGTGATGATAATTTTGTAAAGGTTACAGAATTGGATTCATCCCCATAGGTAAGCATATTATAGATGAGGTTACATGTTGGGATGTTACTCTGAGGGTGATTAGACTCAAGTAAAAGATACAACATGTGATGTAGCCACTAGGTAAAGAAAAAATAGAAAAGGATATAGAGAGGGATATAGTTTCCTCTTGTGGGTAATGCACTACCCTTAAAGATATCAACCACTAGCTAAAGATGGTATAGACTATCATGGGAATCTTCGTAGATCTCATGGATTGACAATGGATTATTTATTTATATTGTTAGTTATTTATTGTAAAAACCTGCAATTTTGAAAAAAAAATCAACTAAATGTTATCTTTTCTATATTTTGTGTTATATAGAACACTAAATTTAACATTAAATACACACAATAATAAGTGTATCCTTCATAACAAACAATAACCAATTTAAATGAAACATTACATATTATTAAAATATTATTATTTAATATTGTAGTTATCAAATAGCCTTTGGAATGATGGGTATTAATATGATTAACAAAATTATAAAAATATATGATTTACACATGTATATATATGTAAATCCTTAAGGATCAATTAGTAAATGAATAAAATCATACCCATTTAAAAATAAATGGAATATTTTTCTTAAAATATATTCCTACATGAAAAAACATATTTCAACTCAATAAATTAAATAAAATAATCTTGGAGAATTAATTTAATGAAATTTATATATTATATATAAAATAAAATTATTATATTTACCTTAATTTTTTCTATAAAAGATATAAGAGTAAACCTAATTTTTTGAATAAAATATTATTTTTAAAAAAAGTAGGTATATCAAAATTTTCAAACTTATTTTAAATTTAATTTTTAATGTTTTTCTAAATGACATAGAACAAAATAAATTCATTTTTGAAATAATAATTTAAATATTTTCATAGATTTAATTTTCATGATTTTTTAGAAGATATTTCTTTTGATAAGTATATAAAAATTGTGGTTTTTTTAAGAATTGTAATTTCTATTAAAGAATTTAAACACATAAAAAATGTTTTAAGATGTTTTAATGGTATTAATTTTTTCAATTATATATATATATAAATCTAGATTAGCTCATTTTAATCAATTTAATATTTTATTTTGATATTGAAACAATTTATATCTCTGAACATTTTCTCTTTGGAAAACGACTTTCTAATCATGCCCATATGATAAATTTTAAATTAAAATTTTTCAATTTTGTGAATTTAATTTTGAAAAATGAATATATATTTTTTATTAATTTAAATTATATTATCTAATAGAGTTAACATCTGGTTTTTCCAAAATTAAGAGTAAAAATGGAAAAAATTATTTACCACAGTAAAGGTATAATTGGGTTTTCCAGGGGATAAACCTTAAAAATAAGGGTTAAAAGTGACCTAAAATATGTCAAAAACGAATTTTATGGACATATATAGACGTTATATATACCGGGTTATATTAATATTCATTTTATCCATCTTGAATGTGTAAAATGTGGATATGCATTTCCTTTTCAAAACATACTATTGTGCCACTTACCTCACTTATAAAAGGCCGCCACCTTTACTCTTCTATTCAAACATTCGAAACCCAATAGATAAAAAAATACCCACCCAAATCAATTCCTTAATTCATTCATCTCGACCTATAATCCATATTTTTTTCAAAAACACATCCTATAAATAATTTTAGAGCCAACAGAAAGATATTGTCTGAATAGGAGGTTACGTCCCAAATCGATCATTTTACGTTATTTATTCCTCCACCATTGTAAATTGTTAATAAATGATTATTAAATAACATAATATATATATTATGTATAATGAGTTGTTATTATGTCAATTTCATATCATATATCAATATCCCCACCAATCAAATCTGTTACAAAATAATTATTTGTGTGTCTGGCGAACTATTGCCTCTTAAACCGATGATATGCATTTTTCATCACCACCTCACAAGATATGGATATAATGATAGATTTATAATTTATATATTATATTTTGGATATTAATATTCTTCTAGGATCATTATATGACTTGTCAATTCTTACCATCCATTCATTGAAAATATGATAACTTCCTTCATGTGTACATCAGACAAATGCCGCATGAAGAGATGTGATTTGTTCACACTTTATATGGAAGGTAACAAGGATTATTTTAATTAAAATTGTTATATATAAGAAATAAATTTTTTTTTGTTAACATATTATTTAAAATTATTGTTTATTACCATTTAGAAAATTTAATGAACGTTTTTCCATATATACTACCTAACACCTCTATCAATGGTGTATTTCATTTCTATCTCTATCTTTTTTGGATCAATATAAATACATATATAATGAATAAATATGAAATTTATATCATAGTAAAAAAATTGAGATGATGGAACCCTGATTAAATTACGAGGACTAATGATAAAAAATTAGAACCTTTATAAAAACAAATCAGTTATTTCCCAAAGGATACTTAAATGAGGAACTATTAATAAATGGGTACTAAATTGTCATAAGTAAATAATATATAGAAATATATATATAATTATTTTTATTTAAGAGATTTATAATAAAATAATTTTAATTATAATGTATTTTTGAATGTCTTTGAGGGATTTAAATACTTATGGTAAGGGATTTATGTCTCACTTTTATTTTATATGAGACACATTCCATATCCAAAAAAAATTTCTTTTATATTTTTGTGTACTAACCATTAAATTATTTTATGAATATTCACAATTAAATTATTTTTACTTATATATAAATTTATGGATATCTATTTCATATGTCTATTAGTATAAAATATACAAGACTTTTAAGGGTTTTATGACAAAATCTCTATATTTAAGGCAATTGTTTATGTGTATTCTTATAATGATGATATCATATGATCTCAATATTAAGAAACACATAAAACTTATTCTACTCTATCTATGTTATGAGAATACATGTTTTTCTTTAAATTTCCACTCTTTATATAACCAGCATCAAAATAATTCTTTTTTAAACCATTATTATTTTCTTCTTCTGATGAAAATTAGTTTACATCAAAAATAATATTTTATAAAAATGTTACTACTTCCATAAATATATATATTGAAGAAAATTTTTATTCATTTAGTCCTTTTTACATATATTTTTGAATGAAAATTTCATTTTTTTCTAAATAATGTTTATTTGGATATTATCAGAAATCCAAAATAAATCATCATTTTGACATGTTTGACATGAATTGTATTTTTTATTAACATGAATGAATCAATGTTTCAAATATTTATTTATATGTATTAATTTTTATTTATAAATAAATCTATTTAAAAACAACTTTTATGAATTTTTAGTTATAAAAATTTATTTTGAAAATGGAAAGGATATTTTCCACAGGATGTTTTGTAAATGTTTTTTGAAGAATCCTTTATATGTTCCCATGGTTATTTTTAATGAAAAGGATTTTGAATATGTGTTTTTTTAAATGAGTTTTAAAATTTTAAAATACTATGTTACTAAAGAAATGTATTGTACGATCTATCTCTATCATTTTCCATGAAAGATGTTATATTTTGATGTTACTTAAGCTTTTCTAGGGATAAGAATGAATGATAACATTGTTATTTTTTGTTTACATGTTTAATTTTTATGTTGATGAAATGTTTTTGAAACCAATTTATTTTTCATGGTTTAGTCTATGATTATTTTGAAAAATGTTTAATAAACCCATTTTTTATACATGGGTTATGATTTTATGATATGAAGAGTGTTTTATGAGGTTTTCGATCAAGTGTGTATAGTTTCTATTATGAAATGGGCGGAGAAAATTTTCCCCATCGAATGATTTCATTAATGATTTATAAATCATGGGATGAAATGTCGAAACAAGAAAATGAGATTGATACAATATGAGAAATAAATACATACAAGTCCACTATAGTAAATAGGTGTGTCTGAAAACACAATTTCGAACATGTGAGTAGTCCTGATCTGTGATGTTCTCGGTCTTGGTTTTTAACCATGACATATGAAATAGTTTTCTATACATATTATGGTTCCATACTTTTATGAAGAGATATTATGATTAATGATTGATTTTTGATCATTTATCATTCTTAAGATCCATGTTTTTTAAAATAATAATGTTCTATATCTTGAATTGTGTTTATAATCTTTGAAATATTGGTCAGGAACTTCCTATGTTAGGTTTGTTATCATATACCCTTTTTATCTTAATAAATCAGATGATCATAGATTGATATATCCTAGGATTACCGTTACTGAGCATCTAATCTCACCCATTCATACATTTCCTTCCCTAGGTTGTGAAGAATGTTTTAGGTAGGGTATTAATAAGTGGAGTAATACATGAGAAAACTGTTGAGAGATGTTAAAAGTCTTACATTAAATAAGAAGATTGTGTTTTTAGTTTTTATAAACAGTAAAATATTACAATCCATAATCTTGTGTTTATGAAATGTATTGAACATTTACTTAATATGATTTGATATCTATGTGTGAAAATCCTTGGTCTCTATAGTTGTTATCAAATGATATGTTTAGTTAATCAATAGATATTAGTATTAGAAAATTATCTTGATTTCTATAGGGATATTCCTAATTATATGTATAGGGATGTTTCATGGGACAACTCTATGAATTATAATAATGATAAATCTATATAAATAAAAATATCCTGTAATTTCTATTAATGATTGAAAATGGGGTTTTGAAAACATGTATCTATGACTTCATACTAAAATTTTATGTTTCTATATTATAGAGGTACATAGGGGTAATAACTCCAAAAAGTTGCATTGAAATGGAATCGATCATCACCTAGTCCATGAAAATGATCTTTTATGCAAACCTTAGTTGACATTCATATGGGAAATTATTTTTAAATTCACTAATTCTATATAAAAATCATGATGGATCAAAATAATGATCACAAATGACCTTGTTTATCAGATGATTTCATAGATTAAAAATAATGTGTCATGATATACACATCCTATAAATTATTTTTCATCATTGTGTGGTTTCCCACTATTAATAATTGTTCGCATGCTATGCTCTGTGATTTTAGTCAATGGTTTGAATCCAAAGGAAACATGTCAATAATGAATGTGATGGATAATTCACTATTTTTCCTCTATAAAAACCAATTTTCATGGGAACTAGATTTCAAAATCTTATTTATGTGCTCAAACAAATTTCTCATGATATTAATCGTGTAGAACTTCCAATTGGGAAAAGGGGGCTATAGAGTTATGTTGAGGCCTTCATGGGGAATAATCCACCCACTTTTAGTGTTTATATTCATCTACTAGTTAAATATAAATATATCATTACCAAGGAGAATATATTTTCTATTAATCAATTCTTAGACCATGAAAAATATATTTTCTTGTTTATCATTTTGAAGCTAAATTAGATCAGTGATAGAATCATGTTAGGAATTTGAGGGGACAAGAACATATTAAATCTATATAATTAGATTTTTTAAGAGGATATTTATCACTAATTAAATCCATCATATTTACAAAAAATTATTTGTTATGAATTAAATAATAATAAATAAAATGGTCATGAATCTATTAGTAATTATGAATATAATTTTACATGACATTCAAGGTATAATTTTGATTTAATCATCATCCATGAATGAAAAAAATAATATATTATTTAGTGTAAAAAATCTAATTATTGGATTATAATTTTACATAAGAGACATAAGTAGCTAATAATTAATCATTTAATGTAAACTAAAGGAATAAATATTAATTGGATATTCCTACAATTTGAATAATTCATATTAGAAATGTAATATAGAGTCTCATGAAAGCCAAAATGGTGCAAACAAATCCCTTTCATTTTAATGCCTAAAACACACGAATAAGAATCAACATTAATCTTTGAATGGAACTTGGATACGCTTTGAAGGAGGAAAGGCAGAACAAAAATAATTTGAATGTAAAAATGTGATTAATTACAGTTATTAAAATAGAGGAGAATATTTTGTTAATAAATTCACCACCCACACTAAAGTATTTAATGTGCATTAAGTTTTGGAATTATTTGAATAAAGTCCCAAATACAATGGATAGTGTGGGTGAAAATCCACAAATACCTCTAATGACAACGAATAAAGGGAAATATTGTTAAATTAAAATAGGTGATGTGAATCATGATAATTTAGAAAAATATATCCTCCACAGCTTAGTTGATATTTTCAGGTTTAATTTTTTATTAATTATCCCTATAAAAATTGTATTTATCATATTTATTGAAATTTCATGTAATTATCTCCCTTTAAATTGATTATGGAATAATAAATTCATTTTTTTCTTATATCTATACAATGATGAGCCCATCTATTAAATGGAATTTTTTTACAACGTAAGATATTATATAAGGAATAAATGGTGATTTAAAATTTGAAATTGTATATGTATCCATGAATGATTAACTTAAGAGTGATGGATAATATCATAGGTTTATGAGTATATGGTTGATCATAATGTCAAATTTATTAATGCCCCATTTTATATTTTACATGATGGGAGTCTGTCAAAAATATTGACCTTTTAAAAGACATATATGGTAATACAACACATTTTATTTGTACATGTTTAAATAAATATGACAATTAAGGGTGAATTCCTTGGCACATTGTAAAAATATGATTTTAGTTACCGGTAACAATTAGGGATTATCATTTTATTTTTGTTGAGTGAATTATATGTTGTTATCTATCACCTTACAAATATAGAACACTTCGTTTCTATCTTATATGAATAATCCCTGGATCCTCTTTCCAATTTATACATTGTGGAAGTATCATGAATAAATGGACTACTATAATAAATTATATTTAATCAAGATCTAATGATTACCTCAATGAATTTCTAAATTCATCATTAATCTCCCTATATATATTGGAGTTTAAAAATTTTGTATCATATTATGATATATGGTTTTTCTAAGAGAATAATTGAATCCCTAGATTATATTATATGATCTTGTTTAATATATTTAATAGGATTTTGGGATCAAAAACTTCCTCTAGTTGATTTCTCTTACAATAATATATTACAATTGAGCATTACAATGGCATGTTAGGAATATCATTATGGAATGAATTTTATAACTCCAATGTACTGGAATGATGTTGCAAAAAGAATGCAATTGGGACATAAGAATGATGATGAGATGGAAGAGAAGGTATGATACATTGAGAAAGACATAAATACATCTCAAATTTGATATAAATTTTATCCTGATAATCTCTAATGTGATCATAAATTTGATGATCTTGATAAGGACATTCAAATAATTTCACTATGGATGAATGAAGGGAAAAGTATACCAAGGTATATTTGTCCCCTTAAAATAAATGATTGTGTCAGTATAGAAACTGATCATTTTTTAATCCCTCTACCCTCTCCATGGTTCATTTATTGTTCTATATATGTCTCCTTAGGAAGTACATAACTGATCCTTAAAATATATTTAAGTAAGACGTCATACCACTACAACATTATCTTTATTATAAGAAAAAGTTGGTTGGGATTCTAAATCATAGAGAGAAAAATTCTAGGAAACGAGACCAATCAACTTGTAAACGTTTTGTGACAAAACCACCAGCTAGATGAAGTGACCCAAGAACTATATGATGTAATTAGGTCTAATTATATTCAGTTTCAATACAAAATTGACGAATTTAGATGGTGAAATTAATATTATGGTGATAGAATATAACAACAATATATTTAGTTAAATATATTTATTATTAAAAAAAATATAAAATTTTTGTTATTTTTTGTTAAATTTGATATTTATTTTAGCTTGTGTTACACACAACACCATGTTTAACCTATATAACACCTAATAACAAGTCTATTTGAATTGTGACATGTTATTAAATTGTTATTATTTAATGTGATAGATATCACCATGCCATTAGAATGGTAGTTATGAATAAGATTAACTAAATTATGAAATTATATTGTTTACACATGTTTATATAAATATTTTTCTGGTGACTAATAAATTTAAAATTAAAATAAAATACAACATGAAATTAAAGAGAATGTTATTCTGAAAAACTAATTTAATATGAAATTTTATTATATATAAATAAATTAAATAATTAACATTTATTGAATAATTTTTATGAAATATATATATATATTATATATTAAATAATATATTTAACATTTATCCTATGTCTTTTATAGGAAAAATATAATCAAAAACTTAATTTTATGCTAAAAACTCTAATTCTCTAGAAAATATTTTCCCCTCCTTTCACACACATATTTTAAAATTACTTATTTCAGTATTTAGGGAATAAAATTTAAAAAATTATATTCATGTGTAAAATAATTAATATCAAAATTAACATAAGGTTAATTTTTTATAAATTTCTTTGAAATTAAATTTTTTTATGAATAGTTGGAAATTCTGGTTTTGATTAAGGATTTCCATTTCGTATAATGAATTTCAAAAACCTAAAAAAAATTTAACTTATTTTAAATGTAAATTTTTTTTAATAATTTTTCTATTAATATAATTTAGTTAATTAGAATCTATTATATATTGAATTATAAAATACAATTTTACACTTTTGATCAATTTCACTTTGTAAAACAAATTTCTCATTACGTCAGCATGATTAATATTAAATTAAATCTTTCAATTAAATTAAATAAATTTTGAGGAAGGGTTCCATATCTTTCATAATCATAATTTATATTATATTAACTGTTAATGTTATTGTTTTAATATAATTAACACAGAAAATTTTAAAAACTATATATGATGGTTATGATAAAAAGGGGTTTACCAAGGATTAACTAAAAGAATAACGGAAGAAAATGACTCAAAACATTTTCAACACCCATATTATGGTTATGGATTGACTGTAAATCATTTGTTTTTGAAAATTTCCCATTTTAGAAACTTTTGGATAGTGAATATCATGGGTATTGATTTTTCTTTTCAAAAATAACAAGTGTGTCAGTCACATCACTTATTAATCCCACCCCATATCGCCTTATATTAACACTTCCAAAACAATTTTCTTCATCCAATACCTTCTCATATCACTTCCATTATTTCTTAATTTTATCCTAGAATCCAAAATTTGGACATAATTTCAACATATTAGGCCTCTTGGTTCAATCCAAAAGAAGTATTATGAAGAATAGGTAACATCCATAATCAAACATTTTATATTATTTCATTATAAACCTCCTTAAATTTTAATTAAATAATGATTTTATTATAAACTATGTATTGTAAACATACTTATATATTATTATGTTAATCT
This sequence comes from Viscum album, assembly GCA_963277665.1. Classification (NCBI taxonomy): domain Eukaryota; kingdom Viridiplantae; phylum Streptophyta; class Magnoliopsida; order Santalales; family Viscaceae; genus Viscum; species Viscum album. The sequence continues at coordinate 2,085,437,130 of OY728119.1, forward strand.
AATGACCTAAATATTTCTCCTCTTCCATCAAGTGGGTTATGAAATATTCATTCCAGTGTACGTGAGATAATAAAATTATGATTCTATGTCATTCATTTTCCATCGCCATCTCTCAAATATAGATATAATAAGGGATATATTATTAATATTGGATATTTATTATATTAGTATTATTCACGAATTATTATATCATATGACAACCCTGCTTTGTATTACAACTTAAACATGCTTTAATACATAAAACTTCACTTGATCCAACAAAGAAGATCGAGAGGTTTAGTGTCTTCGGGGATTAGGATCATTACATAAAAACTTTAAACTCTAAATACAACATCTTTATTGAAAACATCCTTTACATGACCACTACATTCCTTCTTACTTAGCATTGCATGGGATAACATGAGGACATGCATAAGAAAAGGGTGAGCTATAAAGCCTAGTAAGGGAGTAAACAATGAATAACATGAGGGGTGAAATACATGTTAGGCAATAGGCATATCAATAGAGCATAAGAGAAACATTAACATAAAGGCATGATAAAGAATGATAATCATAACATGGAAATGTGGCAACAACACTTAACATTGAATTAGCATGAGCCAAGGCTCCTTGCACATGGAGCATGAGTAAACCCTCATTGCACTTGAAGCACGAGTAAACCCTCGTTGCACTTGAATTAGCATGATTAAACGCTCATTTCACATGACTTATCATGATACTATACTTTACCCAATGCATTGGAGCGCTATAAAGGGCGCACCCTTCTTAAACATTTCATTTCATGCATAAGTGTGCCACATGGATCATAAAACATGGATTCATAAAACATAATCATTTCTTCCACGATAAAGGAATGTGGAATTCATACATGAAACTTTATAATCAATATGTAAATGTGCATAAAGGTGAATACCCTTGATGGAGAAATGGGCATGGTATTAACTACACAAAGACATTGGCTTAGAAAATCGGTGCGATTTCAGCAGCGTAATGGCGTGACATAAGAATTCATAAAAAGGTTGATGAGAGAGAAAGGGGTTCCTCATCATATTGAAATGTAATGGACAGTAAGGAGATCATATATATACATGTCCCAACAATAGAAATGGAATTTAGATTCATGATACAAAAGCATTTCTTGAATGTAAATGAAGAGAGAGAAGTTCCTTTCGGAATTTCGGAATAGTAACGGGTGTACATGGAAGGCATTTAATGAGAGAGAAAGGGTTCTCCCATCATTCAAACAATAAGAGGGAAGTATGGGGGAGGTGCAAAACCATACCCCATCATTCATAATTGAAATAAAAAGGGAAATACAACTTAAAGAAAATTGAAAAAAAATGAGAAAGGAAGAAAACCCCTTACATGAAAGTGTGCTTCCAAAGGCTAGAGATAGGCTTTTGAGAGGCTTCTTGGGAGCTTGGGGCACCTTGGGAGGATTCTAGAGAGAGTATGGCAGAGGTTGGACGAACTTCAAGGGCTTTGAGTGAGGAGGAAGTGGGTGCTTGGGTGGGTTTATATAGGAAAGGTGAGAGAATTCTTTATTATTTAGGTTTGGGACCCCTTATATTAAAATAATCCAAACCACAAACCATCCCATGGTATTTGCCAATGGTTTCTAGAAAATGAAAGAGGAAAACAATATTTTACAAGTCCATGGTCCGAACTTTTTAAAAAATTAGGGTTTCTTATGTGGAGGTGAGTCACACTCCCATGGAAATTAATTTAAAAAGGAAAAGTGTTGAATAAGTCTTGAGGGCTCCATTAATGCTTTGAAAAGTAATTCAAACAAACCCAAAACCTCATTATTTTAATGATAAAACACATATTGGCCGAACATAATGATTATGGTATTTTATTACATCACCATTGGGTCATTATGATGTCATAAAACACATTATATATTTAAATGGTATTTAATTTTTACCCATAAATTTGACTGTCTCAGAAAATTATGAAAAATTCACCGTTGGATAATTTCGACATCCTGATTCCAAAAATAATATTTATTTTATCTAAATAATTTTCTAAATATGTGAATTTTCACTTTTAAAATAAAAACCCACATTTATAAAAAATTCACGGGTTTTGACAGAAATGGCTTTCAAACCTTAATAAAAATTTTAATTGCATTCATAAAATTATAAGATCATTTATATTTAATAAAAATTAATTTAATAGTAATAATAATATTTTATTAAAATATTATTTAATTCAAAAATCCTTTAATTCAATAAAATATAATTCTTAATTAAATAATAACTAAAAACACCATTTGTACTTAAAAAACTAATTACAATGTATCAAAAAAAATTATATTCATTATTATATACAAAAAAATAATGTTCGTGAGCATGGTGCTACTTATTTGTTACATAACCCCGTAAAATAGCCGCATAAGACCTAAGGGTAAGGTGTGCGATGGTGACAGACTCTTGGGGTTGCTCGGATAACATCGCTCGAGTGGTATTCTCTATCAACTTCCATTTTTCACGTAGACGATCACGTTTGATCTTGACTTGATGAAGCTCAGCTTGGGCTTTGTCAAGGGAAAAGCCCAAAGATGTCACCTCTTTTCCGAGCTCTGACAAATGGGCTTCGAAAGGGGCAATTCTACTGGATGAGGCCATCACTTCCTTTGTCTGAGTAGAAATGGTTTCGTTAAAGCCTTATATTTATACTACTCAGATGATCACTGTTCAGCGGCTATAGAAGTAACAGTCACAAATCTTAACGTAAAACTAAAGAAGTTGACATCTTATAAAAAAACATTTTTCATAAAGAAACATTTAACTGGATCAAGAGGGATTTTCCATTAAAGAAAATTTGGGTCGTTACAAGATTCCCCCCTTAAGAAATTTCGCCCTCGAAATTTTCCTTTTCCCACACTAAAACAAATTTGGGTAACTTAGCTTCATCCTATCCTCTTACTCCCAAGTTGCTTCTTCAAACTTGTGGTGTCTCCACAACACCTTGACGAGGGGCATTCTCTTATTTCGTAGAACTTTTTCTCTACGATCTAAGATCTTCACTGGTTGCTCCTCATAAGAATGATCGTCTTCTAATTGTACCACCTCGGAAGAGAGTACATGTGAAGGGTCTGGTATGTACTTCCTTAAGAGGGATACATGGAAGACATCATGCACCTTGGCCATAGTAGGTGGAAGTGCTAGTCGATAGGCCACAGCCCCAACACGATCAAGAATATCGGAGGGGCCGATGTACCTTGGACTTAACTTACCTTTCTTTCCAAAACTCATGACCTTATTCCACGGAGATATGCATAAAAACACCATGTCTCCGACTTTAAACTCAAGGTCTCGTCGACGATTATCTGCATAACTCTTCTGTCGACTCTGGGCTTCCTTGATATGCTGCTGAATGGTTTTCACCTTCTCCACCATTTCTTCGACCATTTCTGGTCCAAGCAGCTTATGTTCACCGACCGCATCCCAACATGCCGGTGTTCTACACCTTTTCCCATACAGGGCTTCATATGGTGCCATTTGGATGCTCGAGTGGAAACTATTATTATAAGAGAATTCAACCAGTGGAAGATGTTGATCCCATCCTCCTTTAAAGTCCATTGAGCACGCTCTCAACATATCCTCAAGTGTTTGGATAGTCCGCTCGGATTGGCCATCAGTTTGAGGATGATAGGTCGTACTGAAGTTCAGTTCAGTATTCAGAGCATGTTGAAGACTCTTCCAAAACATAGAGGTAAATCATGGATCTCGGTAAGACACAATAGATAGTGCTACTCCATGAAACTGTACCACTTTCCTGATATATATCTGTGCCAGTTGATCCAAAGAGAAATCCTCTCGAATAGCAATGAAGTTTGTAGTCTTTGTAAGACGATCCACAACAACCCAGATTGCATTGTTGCCTTTGGATGTCCTTGGAAGTCCAGTGACAAAGTCCATGGTGATTTTATCCCATTTACATTCTTGTATGGGCAATGGTTGCATCATCCCCTTAGACTTCTGCCTCTCTGCCTTCATTTGCTGACACACCAGGCACTTTGATGTATATTCGGCAATCTCCTTATTAATATTATCCCACCAAATGTTTTCTTGGAGATCTCGATACATCTTTGTGCTCCCTGGGTGAATAGAGAAATTTGAACTATGTGTATCATCCAAAAGTTCCTTCTTCAGCTCCGAACTTGATGGAACACATAGTCTTTTCCCAAACAGCACAATTCCTTCTTCATTAACATTAAACTCTGAGGATTTTCCCTTTTTGATAGCTTCCACTTTTTCTTGGATTCCTACATCATCCTTTTGATCATCCTTTAACCTTTCCAAAAGAGATGGTTGAGCAATCATTTGTGAAAGGATTGATGATGTTCCCTTCTTTATGATTCCCACGTCCATCTTCATCAAGTCTAAGAAGATTGGATCCTTCTCAATTCTCATCATTGATTGAATTGCTGGATCCTTTCTACTTAGGGAATCCGCCACATTGTTCGCCTTCCCCGGGTGGTAATTTATTGAACAGTCATAATCCTTGATGAGCTCTATCCATCTTCTCTAGCGCATATTATGCTCTTTTTGTGTGAATATATATTTAAGACTCTTGTGGTCAGTATATATCTCACATTTCTCTCCATAGAGATAATGCCGCCAGATTTTCAAGGCAAAGATCACCGCTGCCAACTCCAGATCATGCATTGGATAGTTTCGCTCATGGATTTTCAACTTCCTTGAGGCATAGGATATCACATTATCATTCTGCATCAGCACACATCCTATGCCCTTCTTCGAAGCATCACTAAATACAACAAAAATCTCCCCACTTGTGGGTAAAGTGAACACGGGTGCAGTGATAAGCCTCCTTTTCAACTCCTTGAAGCTTTCTTCGCATTCATCACTCCAAGAAAACTTTACTCCCTTTCGAGTTAGCTTGGTAAGAGGGTTGGACAATCGTGAGAAATTTCTCACAAATCGTCGATAATATCCAGCTAACCCCAAGAAGCTACGGATATCAGTTACCGATGTTGGCCTCGGCCATCCCTCAATTGCATCTGTTTTGGAGGGGTCCATAGATATCCCATTGCGTGTGATGATATGACCCAAGAATGAGACTTCCTTTAACCAAAAATCACACTTGTTGTACTTTTCATAGAGATTCTCCTTTCTCAAAGTCTCTAGTATAGTTTTTAAATTCTCCTCATGTTCCTCCTTGGTTTTGGAGTATATTAGAATATCATCTATAAAGACTACCACAAATTTGTCTAGGTAATCTCTAAAGACTCTATTCATCAAGTCCATGAATATTTCTGGAGCATTGGTGAGTCCGAAAGGCATTACTATGAATTCATAGTGCCCGTACCTTGTACGAAAAGCAGTCTTGGGGATATCTTCCTTCTTCACCCTTACTTGATAATATCCCGACCGCAAGTCCACCTTGGTGAAGTATTGTGCTCCACGCAGCTGATCAAACAAGTCATCGATTCTTGGGAGAGGATACTTTTTCTTTATCGTTATTTTGTTAAGTTCACGATAATCGATGCAAAACCGCATTGACCCATCCTTCTTCTTGACGAAGAGGACTGGTGCACCCCATGGTGATGCACTTGGGCGTATAAACCCTTTATCCAGATTCTCCTGTAGTTGTTTCTTCAGCTCTTCAAGCTCATCAACAGCCATTCTATATGGATTCTCGGATATTGGTAGCGCCCCAGGTATAAGTTCAATTGAGAACTCAATATCCCTTCATGGAGGGAGACTAGGAAGTTCCTCGGGAAATACTTCAGCGAATTCCCTCACAATAGGCATTTCTTCAAGGGTGGTTTCTTCCTTGGACTTAATCATCTGAGCCAGATATGTGTTCTCATAAGGCAGTAATATCCATGCTTGAGATGATGGAGCTAAAGGAGATTCATCTTCCTCCTGAAACTTGTAAAGAATCGGGGGTCGATTCTCCATATGGAGTTTGATTTCCCTCTCCCAACAATTTTTGTTGGCTCTATATAAGGAAAGCCAATCCATGCCAAGAATTGCATCAAATTCCACCAAAGGGAGTATGACGAGATTCTCCGGGAAATTCAATCCACAGATTATAACAGGGGAGGACTTATACTCATGGGATGCAATGATTTCCCCATTTTCCGTACTCACCGACATCTTTACTTCCATGATTTGTGGTGGTGCAGGGATTGTTCTACTAAACTTTTGAGATATAAAAGAATGCGTAGAACCTGAATCAAAAAGTATGTTCGCTATTCTTGAATGAATAACTAGCGTACCTATCACCACTTCATTGTTGGGGTTCACTTCGGCAGAATTGATGGCAAAAGCTCTTCCTTGCTGTCTTGGAGGTTGTTGATTGCCTCCGATAACCCTTGGATTAGGGAACTGATTCGCAAAATGACCCGGTTCTTTGCATTTGAAGCATTGAACCACACGTTTAGGTTCGAACGGAGCGTTCCTCTCCTCTGTCGTAGCCGCGGGTCCTTCTTGCTGACAGTTAACAGCTAGGTGCCCTTCTCTTCCACACATGAAGAATTTTCCTGTCCCCCTAAGGCAATTTCTAGGGTGCTTCTTTCCACACTTTTGGCAAGTGGGGTGCTGGAATTTCTTAGCGCCGTTGGATTTATCCATCAGACCACCAGCATTGAAGTCCACCTTACGCTTCTTGTCCCCATGATACCCATGTAATTCTCCGATCTCCATTTCAACCTTGAGGGATCATCGGACAATTTCCTCATAGCTGTCGAAGTCACGGATCGCTAATGCTTTCCGCAAGCTAGGCTTTAGCCCACCAAAGAAGCGGTCAACCTTGCATTCCTGGGTAATGACAAAGCCGGAAGCGTATCGTACAAGCCTTGTGATGTTTTCCTCGTACGCTCCCACAGATTCTTCATCTTTCTATTTGAGGGAAAGGAAGTGCCTTTCCACCTTAAGACGGAGGGTGCGTGGAAAATATTTATCGAAAAACATCTTCCTGAATTCCTTCCATTCCAAAGCCTCGATCTCCTCCTCAGGCTTCGTATTTTTGATCAACTTCCACCATTGATCAGCTTCACCCTCCATACGATAAGCCACCAGGAGAACCTTCTCTTTTTCAGAGCATTGGAGGATGGAGAATATCTTTTCAATGGAGTTGATCCATTGTTCAGAAATCGTGGGATCGGATGATCCACTAAAAGTAGGAGGCCTTTGTCTCATGAAGCTTTCAATAGCGACTTGTTCTTTCTTAGGGGGGGTTGAACGTTCCTCTTGACCAGTGTTTCTATTCAAAACTTGAGTTAGCAGAGAGAGAAGCGTGACAAAGTTCTTGATTCCCGCTCCCATTGGATTGGGCATCTCATAAGTACAATCATCACACTGATCTTCACAACGGTTGTTAGCCCGAGTTCTCCTATTACCGGCAATTGGCTGGAATAAAAGGAAAGTTAGGGGTAACACATAATGGGTAATCCAAAGACAAAAGTTTATGACTAATAAATAAACTTTAATCTCTTTAACTCATGAGTCTATTGGATTCAATCCAGGCTTTTCATGATCTTCCTTCTAACATATATTCTTAGGGGCATTTTTCCATTAATAAGGGTTCATATTAAGATTGTGAATTTATCAAAACATATCCCCCGGGAGTGTCGTAACCAAGAGTGCAGCAAGGCCCATTGTCGTGCACCAGTTCTCGTTCGAGTCTAGCTCAAAGCGGTGTTTTCGGGTTTTACCCCTAGGATACATCTGTGCTAGAGCCGCCTCTACCTGCTCGTATCCAGACAGGGATGTATTTGTTTGATAAACCACTTACTTAGTATTTACCAAAACTTAGGGATGTTTTTATTATGCTTAGTCTTGTATCTAAGGCTTTACTAGGGTTTCCTAATCCCAAAAATAACTAAACATATCCTCTGATACCAACTATGACAAACCTGCTTTTTATTACAACTTAAACATGCTTTAATACATAAAACTTCACTTGATCCAACAAAGAAGATCGAGAGGTTTAGTTTCTTTGGGGCTTAGGATCATTACATAAAAACTTTAAACTTGAAATACAACATCTTTATTGAAAACTTCCTTTACAAGACCACTACATTCCTTCGTACTTAGCATTGCATGGGATAACCTGAGGACATGCATAAGAAAAGGGTGAGCTATAAAGCCCAGTAAGGGAGTAAACAATGAATAACATGAGGAGTGGAATACATGTTAGGCAATAGGCATATCAATAGAGAATAAGAGAAACATGAACATAAAGGAATGATAAAGCATGATAATCATAACATGGAAATGTGGCAACAACACTTAACATTGAATTAGCATGAGCCAAGGCTCATTGCACATGGAGCATGAGTAAACCCTCATTGCACTTGAAGCACGAGTAAACCCTCGTTTCACTTTAATTAGCATGAGTAAACACTCATTTCACATGACGTATCATGATACTATACTTTACCCAATGCATTGGAGCGCTATAAAGGGCGCACCCTTCTTAAACATTTCATTTCATGTATAAGTGTGCCACATGGATCATAAAACATGGATTCATAAAACATAATCATTTCTTCCACGATAAAGGAATGTGGAATTCATACATGAAACTTTATAATCAATATGTAATTGTGCATAAAGGTGAATACCCTTGATTGAGAAATGGGCATTGTATTAACTACACAAAGACATTGGCTTAGAAAATCGGTGCGATTTCAGCAGCGTAACGGCGTGACATAAGAATTCATAAAAAGGTTGATGAGAGAGAAAGGGGTTCCTCATCATATTTATATGTAATGGACAGTAAGGAGATCATATATATACATTTCCCAACAATAGAAATGGAATTTAGATTCATGATACAAAAGTATTTCTTGAATGTAAAAGAAGAGAGAGAAGTTCCTTTCGGAATTTCGGCATAGTAACGGGTGTACATGGGAGGCATTTAATGAGAGAGAAAGGGTTCTCCCATAATTCAAAAAATAAGAGGGAATTATGGGGGAGGTTCGAAACCATACCCCAACATTCATAATTGAAATAAAAAGGGCAATACAACTTAAATAAAATTGACAAAAAAATGAGAAAGGAAGAAAACCCCTTACATGAAAGTGTGCTTCCAAAGGCTAGAGAGAGGCTTGTGAGAGGCTTCTTGGGAGCTTGGGGCACCTTGGGAGTATTCTAGAGAGATTATGGAAGATTTTTGACGAACTTCAAGGGCTTTGAGTGAGGAGGAAGTGGGATCTTGGGTGGGTTTATATAGGAAAGGTAAGAGAATTCTTTATTATTTAGGTTTGGGACCCCTTATATTAAAATAATCCAAACCACAAACCATCCCATGGTATTTGCCCATGGTTTCTGGAAAAGGAAAGAGGAAAACAATATTTTACAAGTCCAAGGTCCGAAATTATTAAAAAATTAGGGTTGCTTATGTGGAGGTGAGTCACACTCCCATGGAAATTAATTTAAAAAGGAAAAGTGTTGAATAAGTCTTGAGGGCTCCATTAATGCTTTGAAAAGTAAGTCAAACAAACCCAAAACCTCATTATTTTAATGATAAAACACATATTGGCCTAACATAAGGATTATGGTATTTTATTACATCACCATTGGGTCATTATGATGTCATAAAACACATTACATATTTAAATGGTATTTAATTTTTACCCAAAAATTTGACTGTCTCAGAAAATTATGAAAAAATAACCGTTGGATAATTTCGACGTCCTGATTCCAAAAATAATATTTATTTTATCTAAATAATTTTCTAGATATGTGAATTTTCACTTTTAAAATAAAAACTGACATTTATAAAAAATTCACGGGTTTTGACAGAAATGGCTTTCAAACCTTAATAAAAATTTTAATAGCATTCATTAAATTATAAGATCATTTATATTTAATAAAAATTAATTTAATATTAATAATAATATTTTATTAAAATATTATTTAATTCAAAAATCCTTTAATTCAATAAAAGATAATTCTTAATTAAATAATAACTAAAAACACCATTTGTACTTTAAAAACTAATTACAATGTATAAAAAAATATTATATTCATTATTATATAGAAAAAAATAATATACATGAACATGGTGCTACTTATTTGTTACATAACCCCTTAAAATAGCCGCATAAGACCTAAGGGTAAGGTGTGCGATGGTGACATACTCTTGGGGTTGCTCGGATAACATCTCTCGAGTGGTAATCTCTATCAACTTCCATTTTTCCCGTAGACAATCACGTTCGAGCTTGACTTGATGAAGCTCAGCTTGGGATTGGTCAAGGGAAAAGCCCAAAGACGCCATCTCTTTTTCGAGCTCCGACAAATGGGCTTCGTAAGGGGCAATTCTACTGGATGAGGCCATCGCTTCCTTTGTCTGAGTTGAAATGGTTTCGTTAAAGCCTTATATTTATACTACTCAGATGATCACTGTTCAACGGCTATAAAAGTAACGGTCACAAATCTTAACGTAAAACTAAAGAAGTTGACATCTTATAAAAAAACATTTTTCATAAAGAAACATTTAACTGGATCAAGAGGGATTTTCCATTAATGAAACTTTGGGTCGTTACATATCACATGTTCCTTCTTACCTTCCATTTTATGGGAATATGACAACGTCGTTCATTCGTATAGAAGACTATCACCTCATAAAGCGATGTGATATGTTCCAACATTATATGGAATGTATAAAGGGTAGTTTGAATCAAAATATTTGAAAACTATGAAATAATAATGATCCTTTAATGGTAATATATTATTTAATTTACATTATTACCTTACTTAAGGAAATGGAATCATTATTCATGCAAACGTATGACCTACCGTCCCTATGAATGGTGTGTTTTATTTTATATTTATAATTTTTATGGATTACTATAAATAAATAATTAAAAAAAATATATATGATATTTGTATCATGTTTAATATTTTGGATATTATGAAACCTTTATCAAAGTAAGAGTAAAAAAACAACTAATCCAAACATACGTGAAAAACAAATGAGTTGTTTCCTGAAACCCGATTTTAACATTAAATTGTTAATAAATGGGTAATAAAAGGTCATAAGTAAATCTTATTTGGTATGATATATATAAAAATATTTATTTAATTTTTTTTAAACATATATTTTTTATTCATGAGGTTCTAATGTCTTCTAAGTAAGTAGAAACTTAAGTTCAGGTAGTTCAATATCATGTTTTTTTTCTGTAACACACATGCCACATTCACCACCTATGTCTTTTTTGTGGTGTATATACTAACCATAAATTTATTTTATACAGATTTTTTTAAAAATTATTGGTATTTAAATATATATTTGATTATATTTATTTCATGGGTATTTTCATTCAAAAATTACCAATCATGTATGGTTTTTATGAGAAAATCTCATCATTTATTTGGATTGTTTTTTTTTGATTTGATGATACAATATTATGATCTGTATATAAATAAAATCAAGACATTTATTTTCTTCTAGTAATTTAATGAGAATAAACGGATTCTATTTATTTTATTGTATTTATGTATTCATGATTTTAATATATTTTTTCAAAGAAAACTAACATTATTTCTCTCTTAAACTGGAAATACTTATTCTCCAAAAATAATATTTTCTAAAAATATTTTTAATTTTTTTAATCATCCAAATATTTTATTAAAGGGTTTTTACCCATTTAATAATTATTTCAATAAAATACTGTTGGAATCTTCATTACATTTTAGAACAAATTCCCATTTGGATTTTATAGTAAAATTGAAATGAATCTTTGTTTTAACATTTCCAGCATGAACTTTATCTTCTTCCATCACGAACAATTATTTGTTTTAAATCATAATTTATATGCTTCACTGAATATTTTCAATGAAATGGGTTTCCAAAAAATATTATGATTTTTCAGTTTTTTGAAAATTATTTTAAAATTGGTATTTTTATTTTCCTCTGTGAAGGTTTTAAATTATTTTTAGAGATTTCATTATATGTTTATTAGGTTATTCTAAATGAAATTATTTTTAGAATTTAATATTTTTTATAAATGTTTTTTAAGATAAGAACGAATTTATTAACAAATAAATGTTCCATGTTATCTTTTAAAACCATTTTCTTTCTAAGATGACATCAGTTTATGTTAAATATGCTTTCTTAGGGATAATATTGAATGATGCCATCTTTATTCATTCTAGTGATGGTTAAAATTTATACTAATTAATGGATTATTAAATGAAATTATTATTTTGTTTATTTTTCTATGGTGGGTTTATGAAATGTTTTTGTCACCGATTTTCTGTAGATAGGTAATTTTGTGATGGTATAATGAATGTCTTATTATATTAAGTTACAAATAAGTATGTATTTCATTATGAGATTGGTGGGAACCATATATCCCATCAATTCACAGGGTAAATAATTATATCTCATGAGATAAATGAATGAAACATGTTGATGGGTCTGATCTATAATAGAAAACATGTGATATCTGATCCACTAAGGGGAATAGGTGTGTCAAAATTAAATATGGGAAATAGGTGAATCCTGATTTTCAATGTGAATCATATGATATGTCATAAAAACCATTGATTATGTTCTTAGAAGTTAATCATGTCACATTGTATGGTTCTTCTACCATAATGATGGTTCCACATTTCATTGATATTCTTTTGTGTTTAATGATTGGTTTATGATGATTTCTCACTCTTATGGGCCATTTTTTAATATGATAATGTTTAATGCTAAGAATCTTGTTTATGATCAATGAAAATTGGTGTATGAACTTCCTATTTTACTTTCATAATCACATTACCTTATGAATATATTATTATTTAATATCATTATAGATTGAAATCTCTTTTGTTTACCCTCATTGGGAATTTTATCTCACCCTTTATTATGATTCCTAACCCAGTTATAAATAATTATTTTGATAGGATATTCCTAAAAGTATTAGTATATTAGAATATATTTGTGAGATATGTTGAATATATTTCATGAAATAAAAATATTTTTTTTCTTGTATCCAAGTACACATAACTATTATGATCCTAAGGCATGTGTTTTTATGATGAAATGAATATTCATCTTAAAAGATGTGATATCTATTTATGAAAATCATGAGATTATATATTTATTATTTTGAATCATAATGAACATTACTATGACCAAATATTTTTAGCTTCACTATTCGTGGTGGAATACTACCTTTTACACACACCTAACTCCATCCACCATGGGTACCTTTGATGACACCAGTGACTTATGTCAGTAAAATAGAAATGTAACTATGATTTATTGATAATCTAAATTGTGTGGATAGAGTTGAGAAATGAGAGAGAGCCAGGACCCATGACCAATTTATTTTAGTTTCCTAGAAATATTTATTTTTATTATTTCTTGACCTTGAAATATATGCTCCAGCCATGTGGGATCCTCTCTATATCATTATGACCTGTATTCCATGTAAAAATTTAATTTTTATATAAAATGAGACATATAAATGTTTTTTGGAATTTAGTGATGGTGTTGAATTATTATAGTTTATGAGGATGAATATTATTATTTTCCCTGACACTATAAATAATTGATTTTTGATATAGGGGTACATTCTCCAAACATTATTATGATATTCTAATAAATATTTGGTAGCATTTATCATATGATGAGGTCTAATTGTGGTCTTTTTAGAGCTCAAATCAAGTTACTAATGAGTGATACCATCTGTTATGTCACATAACCTCCTAATATATTTTCCCCCCTTTACATTGCGTATCATATAAGAATGATTACCCCCACCTAATGTCTATTTTATTGGGATGATGATGAAGTTATACTTAAAATACAACTCATTATGTCTATTATAAACTAATCACAATCACATTGACCCTTCTATTATCAATCACCTGAAACCATATATACTTGTGAATGATTTATTTTCCATATATCCCACCCTCTTCATCATTCTCCTTACTTGTGGCCTTTTCCTAAATCTAAAATGTGCTTGAGTTATCTTCCACATATACCATCTATAACTGTTTTAAAATAATAATTTTAAATAAATTTAAATATATATATTATATTAATTTTAAATAATAAAAAGATATATAAATTAAAATATATCACCCAATCTAATCGTTAACATGTCATGTCGTACACCCAATGCACATCGTATTGTTTACAAAAAATTCAATAAAAAACAATCTCTCATAGCATTAAACCAATAGATATAAATTATATGTCAAGAATATTTTAAGCATTTGATATTTATATTATGTGAACAGTGATAATTTCCATAAACTAATTTGGTAAAATAATATTATTAGTCTCAACTCCATGTGTTTAATCATATCTCACATTAATTTATCTTATAGTAAAATATTTCATCAATAAAGAATCACATATCGATTAGGTTCAAAAACCCTTCCATGTCTATGGGGAATTTTTGTGGGTTGATAATTTTTGAAGGAAGTATAAAATATAATCCAATAATATATCAACAAAAAATTCCTTTTAATTTTATGAAAAAATAGGGAAATTTTTGATACATGATAGCCTCACATATTTCCCTAATAGCGGGTCTCAATAACTACTCAAGAAGATATCATATACCATTAATATTATTAATATAATATACTAGAAAATAATGATATTTTACTTGAATTAAAAAATAATAATTTATTTACATACTTTGAAATGATCAAATATAAAATGGGACATAATCATATAAACCAAATACCATCACAACCAAGTAGATGATGAAAATTCATTGGTATCAAAGCGACCATCCTATCATTTTAGTAGAAATAAATGAAAATATTATTTTAAACATTATTTTCTATAGAATAATTCATAAAATAAAATAATGATATAATTTTATATATATATTTGTGTGTGTGTATCAGATGTTTACTTCACCACAATATGCAAAAAATCAGGAGATGCATGTAACTCTTGAATGGTGTCATGAGTCATCAACTATTTCAGTCCATGATCCCCCATGAATATGAATGTAGTTAAATTCTCTCCATGTGTATTAGATATTGGGGTATTTGGTCATAATTGGGTAAGGTTGTTTCAACCGGGCTAAATTGTTCCTTGAGTTCATATCCATTGATTTAAATTGTTTTTTAAAGAAATTATTAATTATCAAATTTATATTTGTATTAGGTAGATAAGACTAAAAACTAAATACAACACATAAGCCAATAAATCACTGGGATTGAAGCCTTGCCACACACCATGAGGAATGTAATTCACCTAGTGGACCATTATTATAAAAAAATTATTGGTTTAAGTCCATGGTTCCTAATACAATAAAAGAGTAGATGTATGTGAATAGAATGCCCTGAAAGTAGAATAACCAAATTCCAAAAAATGTATCCCAAATCATGTCATTCCATTGGACATACACCATTTCAAACCCCCTATCTGCAGTTATTTCATCAAGTTACCAATACGAATAAGATTTAACCACCTATAATGAATCATTTCTCTATTCATCACTCTAATGTATCATGGCAAAGAACCCTTCCATATCATATCAAAAATCCATATAGAAATAAGTATTGATGATATGTTCCATCACTCCCATATCTCTTTCGAGACATTGAATTAGAAATTCCAATATAAATCCATGACATATCACATTCTTGTCATAGTGTTCCATCAAAATAGTCCCACCTTGATGATTTTTACATGGAAGAGAGAAGATATATAATGCATCATAGATCCATGAGGATGGAAGTATTGTTGATAGGAGTAAGGGTACAAATCTATCCTTGAGTCCACAAACATAGTGGTGCCTATATATTACCATGTTTCACCACCTACCAACTATGTCGATTTGTTTACTTGGTCCTGGGATGTCACCAATTTTCCATTATTGATCATTTCTATAGAGTGTGTCCTATGTTCCTATAAATTTTTAGATAAATACCTCCACAAAGGGGGATACCAAAATTTGTACACCCATCTAATGCAGAATAAAATGTTGAATTTAACACTCCAATATGCCCAAACAACAATTTACAAAAATATAAATTAAAATTAAATAACTCCTGATAAATCATAAAAAATAAACTCCATGTTTTTTTAGTTTCATCTAATATCATAATATTTATTTTCACCTAAGTATAAAAATTGTTGAAATCTCATATTTATATTTTATAATTTCCATTAAATCATATTTTTCATCATATATAAATTTTAAAATTCAATAATTAATAATATGTCAACAATTTCATCATCATCAACACTTAACAACTGAAATTTATCCATGATATTTGTATTTCATAATAAAAGATAACTTTTTTAATATATCACTTGAAACATATAACATTTTTGAGACAAAATTAAGGAAAATTTATTTCCAATAAATTTATTTATATTATTTTTTCACACTATCAATCAATTGTCTCTCTCATAAAAAAACTGATCTATATAAAAAAACATTATGGTTTTTACATACTAGGATAAATGATTGACATCATAAAAGATAATATTTAAGCATTATATAAACAATTATATGTTTTAATGACTGAAAAATCATAAATCAATGTTTAAATATGATATATTAATATTTATTTAATATAATATGTCCCTTAATCTTTTCCCATGTATGGAAACAGAATTTTTCCTTTCAACATTACAAAGAATTAGATTTTTATTTTCTCTATAATGATTTATTATAAATTAAATAACATGGTTTGTTTTATTTTTGAATCACACTAACTGTATATTAAAAATGACAATACATCTACTACATAATTATTTAATCAACTAAACAATTTGGAATGTTTCATACTATGTTCAAAAAACTCATTATCATTCCTACTTCTATATTTTTAAACCGAGATTGACATTAATATTTCGAAATAGTTATCTATCGATATTATAGTATTTATCCAAAACAATATATGTTCATTAAGAGTACCTAGAATAATGTTTCGAATATTTATTTTAAAGTTGAAAACATATAATCCATAGGTAAAATGGAAAAAAAAAATATTTTCTAAGATTGAGACACAAAATATAATGTAAGTATTTCTATTCCAATAAGTATAATGTCATTTCATTACTATTTAATAAAAATTACGAGTTTATTAGCGTACATTATCTAAAATCTAGTGTACATATTTAATACTAAAACTAACACTTTTTTGAATAAATAATGACTATTGTTAATTATTTTATTAAAATAAGGTAGAAAATAATTTCATTTAAAATAATCAGTATACACATACTAAATATTTATTATTTTACATGGGTAAAATAATTTTTAAATATTATTATTAAATATTCAAATATATAATATAAATATTATAATTGTTAAATAAAATTCCTATTTTAGATACTTAAATTTTAAAATTAAAAAATAAAATTATTAACAAAATTCATTCCATATTTATCATGAAATTTAGATTATCAAATAAATTTATATAGATAAGATCAAAATGTTTGAATAAAATAAATGTGGTAGTATAAGAAATGTTCAAAAATTGGAATCATATTTAGTTTCATATGTAACATCATAGAAAAATGTAAACCATATTTTAAAATTTAAATGTGTTTTTCTTAGGTTTGGAAGGAAATGGAGATGAACTTGAAATTTTCTATAGGGATATTTTTTGGTGCTAGATATAGAACTAGTACACACCCTCAATATTTTATTATTCAGAATCTATTTTATTTAGAAGCCCTTAATTCCTAGTTTATGGCTTGAAAAATTTTCATGAAATTAAATGAGTCAATTCATGAATTTATCATCTAGGTTTTTAAAAGAATGTGATGAATTTATTTTTATTTTTTAATATTTTATATTTTTGAAGTGTAATGATAATTAATTATATGAATCTTTTGTACCAAGTAGGTTTCTATATTTCACTCTCCTAAATACTCTTATAATAATATATTAACTCTACCTCAAACCCTAGGAACGACCCATGTACTTTTAGTTAGTTTTCACTTTTCTGAGTTCCACCAATTGGTCATCGATCTCCATCTCTATTTGTTTCAACTCTTTCAGTAAGATCTCATATTTATTCTCATTGTATTTGATTCCCTAATTTAGAAGTGGTGTTACACTTTATTTTAAGGAATTTATAGTTCTTTAAATATATAGGTTATAATCATATGATATTTATTCTTATGTTCCTTCTAGACCGGTCATGTGGTTAATATTCAGGTACTAGAACTTGTGTTGGTTGGGGTGTGATGTGTTTTATTGTCAATGTATGTATTGAGATAACCTCTTGATGAACCCTTTTTAATCTAATTTTTATTCTAGGATGTGAGATTTAATGTTAGGTCTTATATTCATTTCTATTGTGTTTTTATTTCTTATCATGTTATGTGTGGATCCTATTGGGTGTAGACAGTAACCCATGACTGAGGTTGGAGGATCTATATTTATCATAAGATGGATGAACATTAATTTCTCATGTTTTGTACATTTTTTTATAAATGATCATACATGCTTAAATTATCTATGTTTCTTATTTTATTTTTGATAAATTTCTTCCCCCTCTTTTTTTAGTAAACGAAAAATGATTTTTACTATATTATGAAATAGATTATTCAAATTATTTTCAAAGCTTATTTCTAATGGGAAAATGATATTTGGAAATGGTTTTATAAATAATGAACATGGGAAAATTTGGTACCTTGGTTAAGGGTTGACTATTTGGGATTTTTATTTGTTTTTTATGAGGGTACTATCATGCGGTGTTCCTATATTCAAGGGGCCTTGTGTCTTATGGACTTTATCTTGATATTGTAAAGTTTAAATTTATGCGGTGTTCATGTATTCCATAGTCTATGTTACCTAGGGGCTCATGTGTGAAATAGGCATTGTTGATTGTCATGGTACAAGTAACCTGGTTAGCCAAACATTTTTTATTCTTGTTTTATGGATTATTATTATTATTATTCTTTATCTGTTATGATTTGATATACGTGTTTTTGAAAATTTTAATTGATTTTTTTATAATTCAACTTTGATATAGTTTGAAATATAATTTTAAGAACTATGGATAAAGGGTATATGTTTAATAATGTTTTCAAAAAAAAATGTAACTTCTGATCAAAACCTACTTTCTTATTTTTCATATTGGGATTATTTTATATTGAATTTATATAGATTAGCTGGGTTGGATCCTCTAGATCAAAATTTTCTCATGCCATGAAAATTACCTTGGGAATGCAAAGGCAATGTATTGTCATCTGATATTGGAAAAGAAAAGGGGCCATAGTGAGTTGGTAATATTTATAATTGAAGGGTATGTGTAAATGATGGTGAGATAGTGAGCCATTGCTTACATATCACATGGATCAATTATTTTTCTGTTTTAGTTTTTTATTTTTATTTATTGTACATGTACCTTTTTTTATTTCTTATGATTTTTTATCACTATCAAAATCTTTATTTTTTATGAAATATATTGATATAGTTTTTCTCCTATTTTTTCCTTTCAATATGTATATAGTAAACTATATATGATGAAATGCGCACACCACGAGAGATATTGTAAGATGCAAGGATGTTTCATCGTAAATTTGAGGTAAAAATTATCAAAAATCAACTTATAGGGATGGATTTATAATTGCCTAAAACATTGGGAATGGATGTATCTCAATGAATACACCAATCGTGTGAATCATGAGGTGATAAAATCGATGTTGTATAACTAAATTTCATGAATATATTTGGTCCATAAAGGTTGAGGCAAATACCTCTTCATAGTATATGTCAGGTTCATAGAACCCGTCACGAAGATCTTAATCTTCTGTGAACGCCTTTATCATTCATGAAACATATTCCCCTTCCATTTCGAATTATAAATAACTCGCCATGTTTAAATTGTAAGGGAATATAACCTTTCAAATTTAGATCAGAGCTATGAATTTTTGAAACACAGATTCTTCAATAGAAATAAAGATCATGGGATTCCAATGGTATCCGTAATTCACGAAACCAACTCCCATTGGTTTTTTAGAACCTAAAATGATGGTCAAGATTAATGTTTTGATGTTAGATTTCCATCACATAAGAAGAAATCCTTTTGTAGCTCCCGCTCTTTCATGATAGAATTTTCTTTAATAAAACAAACCCCAAGGAACCAAGTCATCACTCATCATAAAGGTCACCATTTTTTAAAAAATATATTATTTAATGTAACCCCTGACCTTTTTGATACCCCTAACCTTTGTGAGATAGATGGCCTTCATGAAGCCAAAACTTTCATGATTCTTATACTTCCGACCGATCCATGGTACCTCCAATCAACCAATACCAATTCATAAATGTTGAGTTCCTGGGGAATCCATAATAATTTAGGACTAGTTCAGCTACACCCCACATAATTTTGTTATTGATTCCATTTACCATTGGTTTTCCCACTTTTCCTCAAATGGATCCTAAGATATTACCCTAAATTTTTCTCTAAATAATTAGTAACCTAATTCTAGCTTCTCATTAGAATAGTCTCCCGAACATCAAACCTCTTAACATCCACTCCTCTATGGTAGTATCTACTCCACACCCCACTATATTTGAAAGAGAAATGGTCATATAATCTCTAAATATGGAATCACCATGAGAAATGACTTACCTATCTTGATAGATATTACTTTTCTTAATATTCATGTCACCTTGAAAAAGTAACCCTCATGTTGCAATCCCCATCCACATCTGAGATGTATCAGATAAAATGTCTTTTCTCAAATTCAAAGTCATATGATGTTAAACTGCATGGAAATTTCCACACTATATGATGTTAATCTATAATATTAATCAAGGTAATGGGAAATGGATTCCCCGAGTATGATAATAATGGGAAGAAACATTCACCCTCATTATGGGATAAACCTCCTCATTCGGGCAGCTTCTAAATATAATCCCCAAACCATCCCACATTGATACTCTTGTTACATCATGGGCATCCTAAATTCATGTTTTTAAACAACATGTTCCAGTATTTACGCATGACCTTAATATGGTGTATCAAACTACATGGATTTCAATATAGTTTACCAATAGGGTATGTAGCACACCACCATGACATTCAATCATAAAAACTCAATAAATATAGGGTACCTACATGAGGTTTGACCTCGGAACCCCAAATTCAGAACTAAAATACCTAGTGAGAAATATTCCCCTTAGTGGAAACACATAAAAATCCCAAGTGTAAAATATTACACCCATGGGACATACTCCACCAAATACAATGTATAAAAAACCCTCCTTGGTGACACACATCAGAAAATACCATGTGTGAAATCTTCCCCCTATAAACACACTTAACCAAATCCATACGGTGAAATCGTCCCCTCATGGAGAAACATAACCAAATAAAAAGTGAGGAATATCCTTACCCCGTGGGGATACACATAACCAAATATAAAGATTCAACCCCCCTGGGTTCATACTCTACCAAATCATACTTGTGAAATACCCCCCCCCCCTCTAGGGATGCACTCCACCAAATCTCTCGTGAAACATATTCCCTGTTAGGGTCACACATAACCAAATCCCATGTTTAAAATATCCCTCCTATGGACACACATAATAAATCCCTCATGTTTGATAATATTCCACTAAGAGACAAACATCAGTAAATCCAATGTGTAATCATCTCCCTTGGGGGGGCGTACTCAACCAAACTCTTCATGTTTGTTCATTTTACCCTTGGGGATACAAAAAACAAAAATATTCATATTTGATCATATTTCCCCTAATGAAACACTAATCCACTCATCTATCCCAGTGAGATGTCAAACTTGTAGCCCAAATTTTCACATAAAAAGTTAAAATTTGGAAAAATCTGTCTCCAAATAATGTACAACCAGGTACCCAACTATCTCTACAAGAATTTATACAAATTAAATGATTAATAATATTTAATAAATATAATTAAAATTTGATTCTTTAGTTTAAAAAGACTCAAAGGACTTATTCCTATGGCTTAACCCATATCTTGACCAATATAGGATTTCATAGATTGCACACCTAAGATGTGTCACATGATATTCCCCCAACATAAAAATGGTAATCTTTTATAGATTCCCAACTAACACCCCGTCATGAAATACCTAGACATTCACAAAATTACTATATACTCTAACCAAAGGCTTCTTCCCAATTGAGACAGAACTAGTATAATTAACTATATTACCCCTAGATATGACACTAACAACAAGTTTCCTGAACATGAATTAAATTTGTGGGGGTAGACCCATATTATTCTATGGGAACTTGGGAAAAATACATAGAAGGAGGAACTGCCGTCATATCATCCAATTTTAATCAAAGAGCCATCATTGCATATTAATTTGGTGAAATCCAGCCACTCTTGGAAAGAGATAATGCAGGGAAATAATGTTTCATGTCTCCCCCAAATAGAGAGAGGTGAAAAACCCAGAGGGAAAGCACATGAAAACAAAATGGGGAACCCAATGTGAAACTCTTCTCATTAAACTATGGTTCTTTGTAACGTTATGGCACCCTGAGATTTTCATGTCATCCGATCGAGATTTTTGGTTGCAAGCACCACCAGGAATTTGATGGGTCCTGAATGAATATACGATTCCAATTTGGAAAAATAACATTGGTAATCCTCAGTCAATGACATCATTATTGTGTATCCATCCTATATTTCATGAAAATGGATGACAGTGGGGAATTAGGAATATCATTAATTTTATTTATACTAACATATGAATATAAATTCATTATAGTAATCAAGGTATGTTACATAGGATACTTAACACCATTATGTGTAGGGGAAGGGGAAATGTTAGCACAATAATCCTACATGATTATATTCCTTCCATGACAGACACCACACATTTAGCTATAGGCTTCCCGCACCACATCACACCATCAAATATCATCTGGATGATGTTGAAAGATACCAATGTTTATTGATACAATAAGGAATGAACCATTCCTTCTAGGTATATAGATTTCTATGATATCAATGCATCAACACCTCTACGACACCACCACCCCTGAGGGATACAAAGGGGACCCCCATTCTAATAGTGATCATATTTAATATCCTCTCCTGAGAGTTCTATGAAATCTCCCTCCAATTTTTCAAGGATTTATGGGATTTTTTAGTTTTTTACATTGTAAACAATACTAGGATACTGCCTTGAAGGGATCCCACCCGACCGTGTCCGAGACAACACCAACTCACCCCTCAACTCATCAAGAAAGTTAACTCTATCCCTACTTTATTTTCCCTAATTTGGAACATTTCAAAATGACAATGGGGAAGAATTGCAACATTTATTGATAGGTTTAATCTTCTATTTTTCTTGTTTAACATTACATTGTATTTTTATACCCTCACATCCCCGTGATAGTTGAATGGGGATCTATGTTTTCTCATATGGGATCCAAACCCTAGTCACTATTCAGGGTGGTCGGGTTAATGTTCTAACTCACTAGCACCACCAGAAGTCATTAAGCACCAAATGATGATGACGAATAATAGTGGAGTGGTCCTCCCTCACCACCACAAACCAGTGTTAAGGTCTTCCCCCACACTACCAACAACCATTATAGAGGCCCTCTAGGCACCACGCCAACCATCATAGATGTAATCCCCACTCCACCACCAACTAATCTGGAGGTCCTCCCCAAGTCAAATGCATTTATTGATCTATATAACTGTGCTTGAGTTGGAGGGAAAACACCTACCATGGGATCCAAGCCTGCAAATTGAGTGACAACTTATATTGATTAAACCCAATATACACTAGGTAACTCACACCTTGATAAGTCCCAAGATATCATATACAGGTCCCTATGAAAAAAAAATTCTACATATACCACTAAAAATTAAATGAATGAGATGAATTAATGGGGTAAAATTCAACCCAACTAACAAATCATGTCACAAAGAACCATAGAATATGGTTTACACCCCCAAAATACGAGGTCAAAATTAACCTTAGATCCTACTTTAGATACCAATAGGTGGATTATTTTTTAGCCTTCTTCCTAGAAATCACAATTAACCCATCTTTTTAGAATAAATTTCCATCCTCTCTACCTCTACATTTGAAGTGGGATAATTGTTAGGGTCTATTTTGATAACCTTAGATTGAAGTGAGCTCTCCACAAAGCCATAAAGGGATTATTCCACCCTCATTCTTGAGGGGTGACACAAGAATGAACCATCTCCATCATCTTGTACCAATGGTTTAATGAAAAAGGGGACCTCCAAGGTCATTGGCCCATGTGAGGTTGTAAAAAAGATGATATTGACACCAGGATTGTCATATTACATCATTATAATTAGGGAAAAAAATTCTCACTAATGAGATTTTTATGAGTAGTGCCCCGACCGTGATAACATTAGAAGCGACCCCATAACTTCTCTCTTGGTACAACCACTCCGCCTCATCCAAGCACCCAGATATGAAATTGGGGACCCTATACACCCATCCATGGAAACAGATGGGAGCTATGGTAATTGATTGAGATATGAGTTTTCCATCCCGCATAAGAATAAGGATTATCCACCTCCGGATCATGGTCATTCTACCCTATAATTAGATGATCATTTCATTGAATTTGTGGTATAAATACTCTGAATTATAATGTGATAATTTCTGTTACCATGCTTATCAAGGATTTAGAAATGAGATATGTGGAAATTCATCATAATGAAATGACATACCTAGCAAGGGTGGACCATGTTAGACTCCCCCTGAGTTTTTTAATCCTAGATTCACCATAAAAAATACGATGGGTGACATGTTACATCATTTACACCATTTCACCTTGAGGTGTGGTCCACGGTTAGGGACTGAAGAATAGTACAAACTCCAATGATATGTCAAAAAATGGAAAGTCTGGGTTTTTTATAAATAATTATCTACATGTAGGGTCCATCATTGGTTTGGAGAACATTCATAGACTGTTCATCTACCTATTCATATCCAACTTTCACAAGACAATTATTATCATCCCCTTCAAATGAAGATTCATGATGAGTGTGTCTTCAACCTCATCACCTACTGGATGGGAATCATGTATTCACTCTTCATGCCACTTTCCAAGAAAAAAACATCTTAAGATGTGTGTTGAGAACATAATAGACGATATATAACCAAACCTAGCCTCACTAGAAAAACATTGTGGATTTTGTGAGTTTTATAAAAAATATCACAAACTAGAAGAATCCTCATAACACACCAAACAATGATCATCCCAATTTCCCATTCCATATCCCATGAATTTTCCTATAGAATAAGAGAATAATATTGTTGTGAATTCATAGTTTCCTTAGGTACTACACCTATTAAGAACATTAACACATGAGCCTCACCATGTGCAAACCCGTCACATAATTCATTACAATGAACAACCACCATGTGTGAGAAAATTTGGATCCTACCCCCATTAGGACTAGGCTCCTATGATGAATTTTATATAAGGGAATAAATATGACCTAATCCATTGAGGATGGACAGGTCCCATTGTACTTTATTTTACCCTTGGAAAATGTATTTTTGACATTCCTAGAATGAAAGTGACCCCCGAAATGCCAAAATAACTTTCCACGATGATTATTTCCCATATAAAATGGATCCACATAAACTCTATCAAATAATTATTTGTATTCAAGGAATGGATACAAGACCAAGTAGGAAGATACCAAGTAAAATTGAAAAAATTATGTAATTGGTGGAACACACATCTACTAAACCTGACTATGATAGTCAGTGTAAATGGGTTCTTAGTTATGGAATACCGAAGTACACAGGCTAGTTGGGTCTTATTATAGCTTCTCGATCCCATGGTATAATCCATGCATGTCTGATTAAGCTTGAACATCATATGGTTAACAAGCCTCTTTATACCACTATATATATCTATGATGTAGCATTCCTAGTTTTTAATGAACAATTTGTCACAATATAAGGGAAATTAGAGTCCCCTTCTAATTCCTAATCTTACTTTATCCCTTTTTGATTTCATGCCTCCTAAGTTGAGAGATGCACCTAGGGTTTTCCCTTCCATGTATTATTCAACTGATGAGGGGAAATAATGTAAAACCATGACTAAGATTGACCTAGTGGACCACTTCACAATGATTAAAAGTGAGGAACTCTATGATAACCCATTAGCCACCATTGAATGATATCATTGAAGAAGAAGATTGAGACAAGAAATCCATTAGAATGGTTGGGATATGGAATTATAGTTGGATTATTATGTTATAGAAATTAAAAAGAAAGCCTTCGGAAGTAAACAACAAGAATAGTACCCCTAAAATTACCCATCAGGTGATCCCCCACATCGGACTGTATTATTTGACATCATGTCTTAGCCACAAGCATGTCACGATCATCCATCTCTAGCTAGTCCCCATCATCAATTGATCAGCACCCAGTAATTATTTATTCAGGGTAGAGAAATTATCCTGTAGTAGAATATAAATATTATTTTTCATTCCATAGTGATATGTTCAATGATGTCCCCCTTCTATGGAAGAACCATATTCCTGAAAAAATATATTCATGGACTGGACGTATGATGTTATAAAAAAACTTACGAGAATACTTGTGATGAATTTAAATATAAAATAATTCAACCTATCAATAGAAATTCATGATGTAGTGACGATTTTGGACCTATCAGACATTGTAATATTCTTAGGAATGATTGCAGAGCTACGTGCGAAGACGACATGCGATTCTGAGGCCCGGTGTTCCCTGAATAAATTTTATAAAAATATTAAATATTTTTATACTATGCACATGGTGGGGGTGTTCTATCTCCTAAACGGTAGGTAAAAACATGAATATGAGGGCACAATTTCTTCCAAAGAATTCTTTTTACCCTATGTGGGGTGTAAACATTGCAGGCGCAGACCTGCTGTGAGAAAAGCCACTAGGGGTGTTTATGTAAATAAATTGAAAAGCTTATTTGTGAGCGTCAGCTCAAATAACATCTGAACATAGTCTCAGATCAACAATCTGAGTTCTCTGTTACGTTCATAATGGCATGTTAACCCTAGGGGTGACCTAATTTCCTCTGCACTGGGAGGTCTGGTCTGGGGTGTTAATTTAAATGAAGTATTTTAAATTAAAAAAACACAAACCACGCTCATCACTTGAATCCTATAACACACTGGAAAGAAACATTGAAACCCCTCCCACTCTCCAATTGTTCATCTCAGAATCGAGCTGCAAACGTCAGCTTTCAGTGCCCATCGTTAGTGGATCGAGCATCCGGGCATCACAGGGGTCGTTCTGCACCTGATGATTCGGCTATCCGCCAACAGGTAGGTGGATTGAGTTTTAAAATATTGGATCCTGATTTGGTTGGGTTTTATCTGTTTTGATCTTGCAGATGCATATATCCTCTCCCGGGGGGTGTGCAAATGCCTTTGGATATGCGTTTGGACCTCCGGGGTGCCCTGAAGGCCCTCAGAAGGTCCGCCGGCGGCAGGCCGTGGTGAAGGGAATGGACCCCCACCCCTACGGTGGTCCAAACACCAATAAGTGGAAACCAATAGAGGTGGTTTTCCATGCGATCCCATGTGCCGAACCGTGATGGAGCGGTCTACCGGCCGGAGCGGCTTGCGGCGACGGCGGCAGGTTCCGGCCGGTCCAGCCCACTCTTGGTACATCGGGGTTTTAAAAACCTCGTATCATGCTCCCTAAAGATTAGAATCGTGTGCCGTATGTGGAAACGCATCCCTGGTGATGAGGAAAACCCTTCGGTGTGGGTTCATCGGTTTCGATGTTCGGGATTGTGGCCCTGGTGCTAGAAACATCAAATAAAATAATGATATTTTATTATTACTCGACTTCGGGCCATTGTATATTCTACCCGGAGTGGCTGATTGATGTATTGTCATTGGAGTTGAGACCCTGATGGTACGATGATGTTTTATTGATGTTTTTTGGGTGTTCTGGTAGAGAACAGGATGTGGGCCCCCTGAGGCCGTGTTTTGGCATTTTCCATGAAACACAACTTTTCCACTGGGTGTCTATTTTGGATGAACGAGTAGTCGATCCCATGTGCCTTTTTGAAGGGATCACAGTGGCATGATCCACTTGATGATTTTAGGGATTGTAGTATGGGCCCCACATGGGCTACGTACTTTTAATAGTGCCTTCTTCACTAGTTGTCCATTTTTTGCGAGTAAATAGCCTACCCTGCCTGTTTTTCTGTGTGGATCGTGATGTTGGACTCAATATCATCCATGGAGGTGTGAGGTGTGGCATTGTGGAGGGTATCTCGGGTTAGAAATGTTTGGACCATCAATTGTTGAGGGTAGTCCCTTGGTTCGTTCTTATGAGGGTTCGTGCGACATCGCAACATTAGTATAGGTTTTTGATCTTCTTGATGGGTTTTTTAATATATTAGAGTTGTGGCATCCCTCTGGTGGACCTGGAGTGGGATCCTCTACCATCATTTCCCTAGATTGGGATCTTGGTATCGATGTGACCGCTTCTCCATGGGAGGCACTCCACTATCTAGAATGTTAACCCCACAGGGTTTGTGGAATCATTGGGAATATGACCCCCTATGCAGTGGGCAGTTCTCAGTAGGGTTGTGGAATCGTCAGGTATTCGATCCCCTACTTAGCATGAGGATTTTAGTAGTGTTGTGGTATCATTGGTTATAAGATCCCCTACTCAGCGCGTAGTATCGGTAGGGTTGTGGTATCATCAGTTTGATCCCCTACAGTGCGATATGTAACAGATGGGGTTTTGATATCGTCATGACCGTCGTGATATGGGTGAAAATCCTCTATCTGGGTGACATGTTTTGGTCGACTTCCAGATCAGGTTGTGGTATCCCCCAGCATACCCTGGGAGTGATCCCCTATTTGTGAGATCTATGAATGCCAGATATGGTTGTGGTATCCCCCAGTGGACCATGGGAGTGATCCCTTAATAGTGAGATCTTTGTATACCAGTGAGGGTTCTTGTATCCCCTAGCCGACCCTAACAGAGATCCCCTATCTGAGGAGTTTCATGTTTATGTTGTTTCATCGAGGTATCCTTAGTGATGATATTGGATGAGCGTGATCTCTCGGGTGAGTGTCTAAGATGTTTGTGTGGGACCTAATGGAGTGTATCTCTCGGATGAGTGTCATCTGGGATGACAGTGATCGTGGAGTGTGCTCTCTTATTTGTAAAACATTGCTATTGATGAGGTTGGTACCTCATGTGGCTTGGTGTGTGAGCTGAGTATATCTAGATGTTCATGGAATATGTATGTGCATACACATAATTTGAGCTAACTAGTTGTGTTTAGCCAAGGATGGTCATGAGATGGAGTTTCTCTCATGTTTTGGATCCCTCTGGCTGGGATGAGTGGATTGGTTCCATTCAGTTTCTCCCTTTTGTTTTGGGTTCTTAGGGTGCCTACTGAGTATTGTTATACTCACCCATGCCCGGGCTTTGCCCGCACATGTTTGTGTCATGTGAAAACCACATGCCTTTCGACGGTGCCCCAAGAGGACCCGGAGTAGGCGGAGCAGAGTGAGTGGGTCTAACCGTGGAGTCTTACCAGATCAGTGTCGAGGTGATTTCTGGTGGTGCTATTGGTTGTGTAACCCTTCTTCCGAGCAGGTCGGACACTTTTGTGGTTTTCCTTTTGCGGGCCCTATTTGGCCCTTTTGTACTTCTGTTGCACTCTATTTTGGGATAGTTTTACGCATGCCTTTACTTTTAAGTTTTTTATATCACTACACTATTTCATGGAGGTGTATGTTGGTGCGTGTGTATAGGTACCTTAGGCTAATGCCTCCCATGTCTGTGATATCATACTCGGTGCTAGTCGCCAGCCCCTGGCCTGTTGTAGGCAGGCTTCAGGAGTCACGGCTTGAGCCCCATTGGTTCGGGTCATGACACGTGAGGCATATGTATGTTCCAGGAAAATACCCTTTCAATTTGAGGTTGGGGAATCCACTACTAATTCCTACTATTTTGTTATGGAAGAGTAAGTGGAATGTTTATCAGGTCTCTTTTTTTGATGATAAAATGATCATGTCACCATTCATGAGTACATACTCCATCTGTATCCCACATGTGAGTTCAATTAATTTGAGATCCACCACTTACCAGTCAATACAAGCTCTAGGATCAAGCTCATCCCAATTTTGAAGATCAGTATAGTGAGACTTACCATAGTCGATCTAAATCCTTCCAAATTGAATATTCAGTGGTATGACAAGAGTGAGTAGAAACAACATGGAAAGATTCAATCAAATTTTCAATTCAGTAACCTCATATAAAGCACTGAATTTATGTCATCCTCATCAGATACTACACAAAATGAGTTATTAGAATGACTTAGATTCATTTTTCGGTAGCAATAACCTCTTCATTTATCATGTTCCTACAATACATAAAAGATAGATGAATAGTTTGACTCCAGGGTGAAGTCTCCCGCATTGATTCTTTTAATGCCTTATATTCATATTATGGTTACAAGAAAATAAAACTATATTTGGACTAAAATAATGGGTTTAGTGGATTATTTTCCGTAACATTCTAAAAAACCACCTCATCTGATCCATGGGGAGACTTTAAATATTTTTTGTTTCTCCTAATTCATATGTTAAAGCCTATGATTTGAGACAGGGGGTATGTTTCCTCATCTCCAAGAAGAATGGGTTCTAAAAAATTATGTCATACTCCTACACAAGACATACCTAGAAAATACTAATATAACATACACTTGTAAATTACTATGTAGTTTACCCAATAGACATTGATCTAAAAAATACACACATGTTCGATGATGAATGTACAACTCACTAAAGGTCAAATAATTTGAATTTATTTGATATCGAAGGTTGGCCGTGATACTGGAAGTGAAATTGAATTGGACCAACATAACTTTTCAACATTGTCTCCAAATAAAAAGATCTCTGCATTATTGATTCTACATCTACCAGAGTAGACACTAGTTCTCACCCTTGCTAGCCAGCTTGAATGATTGACCTTCTCCCTCTGATCTCCATATCTTAGATGAAGAAGTGGAATTGGAATTCACCCCTCCTACATCAGATGAGGGTGTCACCACCACTTATGACGATCTAACAAAAGTGAAAAATTGTACTGAGGATGATCTAATGATGAAAATGATCATCGTAGCCATGTCCCTAGAAGAGAAACATTAGTATGTGTAACACCCTAAGATTTTGTGAGATATATTATTTTTAATTTCATTGATGTCTTCTATTTTACACTACACCAAGATTAGATGTTACTATACACAAAAACGTGTTAGCATGCAGTATACGCAACACTATTCTTGGCTCGTGTTACACACAATTTCACGTTCGTTTTGTGGAAATTATTCTACGCAACATTATGTATTGATTTTGATTAATGATTAAATGAAATAAGTTTATATTATGATATAAGAAACACCAAAGAGAGCTTGCACTACACGCAACCCTGACTTGTCTTTCATTACACACAATCTCGACTTTCCTTGATAGTGTGTGTAGTACGCAATACCGGGTTTCACTAAACAACGACATGTTATTAAAATATTATATAAACTAGCCATTATAAATAGTAATACACACATTTTAAAATTTTAAAAAATTTATCCTTCAAAATGGAATTCATTTTTGGTTTCATAATATCGAAATTAACCTAGGGTGAATTTTTGGTGTTTTTATGAAAACATTCAATTTTTGATGAATAGTGAAAAACACATAGTTATAGTTTCAAATAGAATTTTTATTTAAATAATTATTTATATTATTTAAATTTATTTTAGGTCAAAATAGATACATAATACTAATATAAGTTCAATTTAATTAATTGGAGACATTTTATAATAATTTTAGATATATAAAAATTTTATTGAACTTTTTACAGTCTTTTACCCACCTCCTAGGGGAATTTGAAAATATACCTAAAATGTAATTATACAGCTTCTATGAGTGGAATTTCAAAAAATCAAGAGACACGGATGATATCAGTAGGTAAAATTTGGTTCAATGAGATAAAAATATTTTTTTTGTGAATAGTACCTTTTAACTTTTATTTACCACGGTAAAAAGTAAATAGGGTAATTATGGGTAAAAATGATATTATTATTACCCTAACACATGTAATAATTCTATTGGATAAGTTTAATTAAACCAAAAACAACCTTATAAATAAAATATTTTCCTTTAGGTCCACTTGGGTAAGATTAGGACATTAATAATTATATTAAAGAAGAGTTAAAATAGTTAAAATCAATGTTTAATAACTAAATTTTTTTTAATATAGGCTTATACATAAGATAAATTAAACTATAAATATTAATTATAAAGATAAAAATATTTCTACCATAATAATAATTTAATTATATTTTTTAGACGTTAAATAATTTAATTTATTTATGACACAATGATGATGGAGTAATTACCTTATTAATGAAATATTAACATACTTGATATTATAAATACCCAAAAAAATGTAATTTGAGACTTCTTATGAATTAAAATAATTTTCTATGTTAATATAACATATTAAGGATGATTATATGAATTTTTTTCTAAGTAATAATGCTGTTATGAATTTAGAGAAAACAAAATACCAAATACTGTCAAAATTGACATAAAAGAGTTTTTAAACAGAAATTATATTATTAATTGATATAATGGTCCTAAAAATCAATCGTTCTGAAAAAAGAATTATATAATAATATAAATTAAATAAATGGAAAAATTGGGGTTCAATTGGTAGTTTATATAAAGTTTATTAACCATATAGTGTAAGAATACAAGAAGGAACGGTAAAAGTAAAATTATTTAACTTGAAGTTAAATCTAAATGATAAGGTTAAAATGGTACCCTAAAGTTGAATAAAACCTATTGGTTGAGAGGATTTAGACCCATCCCCACCCTAGCCTCTAAATAAGTCATTTTAGAGACATTATAAACCGAATATTAATTTATTATAAAATAATATTTTATGTTTTTTCTAAGGTGCCCCTCACCCCTCATATAAAAGGGCACTCCCTTTTCTCTATAATTAACACCTCCAAATCCATTTGGATCGTCCAAAACCTGCCCAAATACCCTCTAAAATATCCTACCTTCATCATATAGGCCTTACATTAGTCAAAAATCCATCCTAAAGATACATTTTGATCAAATATAAAAGAAGAACCCGAAGAAGAGGTAAATATCTCACGACCTATTTCAAGTTCATTTCTTCATACACTTACTCCTTCTTTGTTGTTTCCATTCTAAAATAGTAACTATAGTATCTTATATATAATTTGATGTTATTATAAAAAATTTACAACCATATTAGTTATTTTATCCATTATATGAATGAAAAAGACACCACACGTGCGTACTTTCGGCTTACCGTCTCCACTTCGTGGTGTAGTTTGTTATTAAAACATTTAATCATTTGGATGGGTATAATAATGAGTATAAATGATATTAATAATAAATATAAAATTATTATTATTCTGTATATATGATATTATATCCAATTATATATGATTTTAATATCAAACGAATGATTTTTTTGCTAGTGCGTACTTACGGACTACCTTCTGCACGAACGCGATGAGATTCATTATCTATGATTAACCATTAAAGTATGATTATCAAATATATATAAAAAAATCATGAAAGATATTAAATAATAATGATACTTTATTTATGTACATATATGTTTCATTTATTTAATTCCATTCAATTCAATAAGGAAACGAAAACAGCGTTCATGCGTATGTACGACCTACGGTCTCCATGATTGGTGTATTTCATTTCATTTATCGATCTATCATACATATTTATATGCTGAATATATATTATATATAAATCAGGTTATACATTCTGGAATAATTAAATCAAGATATAAGTAATTATATCAACAACAACAAGTCGAACCACGTACGATAAATGAAATGATTTTACCCTAAACACTGCTTTAACATGGAATTTACAAAAGAACCGGTAATATAAACTCATAAGTGAATCATATATAATATCATAAATATTATTATGGTTATGTTACAAGATAATAATATGTTTAAACCCACTATACAGGTGTTTTATACATGTACAAAAGAAAATTGACCTATGGTAATGGATAATTTTCCAAATCTCATTTTTATCTGAGATTTCTTATATGTAAGTATTTACAGGGGTTATATTTTTCATCTATGTCTATATAATATTTTTCATAAATTTTTAAATATTATTCTTTGTATGTTTAAAATCATGTTTACCCCTCTTTTACTTTTCCTTTTTGTTATGGATGGAATCATTATTTTTGTTACCATACATGGTATTTTTTGACTTCTCCATTAAAAGTACGAGGAGAATGTTTTTTAACTTATACGGCATTAACAAATTATTATAGTTTCAAAACACCTTATTTCCATGAAGCTTCCTATACAATATTTCATGGGTATTTTGATCAAAATTATTTTCTTTTAAAATTTCACTTCATTTTCAGAAAATAAAATTATTTGAAAAGAGAATGGATATTTTCCTCAATAATTCATTTCAAGTGTTTTATCGAAACTATTTTCCATCTATAATGACATTCATCTATATGGTTATGTTTCAAGAATATTGTCTCTATTATTTAAATGGGTTGATATTTTTTTTGATGAAATTATATCCATTTTTTTATTTGGATTATGTTATGATGGGATGATGTTTTTGATACCCATTTTATTCGTTGGGTTATGATGACTGATTTATGTTTATTTTTTGGAAGATGAAAGAATGATTGCATTATGATATGGGTGGGACCAATATATCCCTATAATGAATTGGGTAAAGAATTATATCTCATGAGATAGACATGGCTGTAATGGAAGGTTAATCTCGTTTAGTGGTACAGACCTGGAACAAGGAGTGAACTCGATTCAGTAAGGGACTTTGTCCACTATGATGGTCTTTGTAGTAATTCCCGCGCTACTATATAAATCATACCATGTTCGTAATGGAATTACACAATTCAATGTTTTGTTCCCATGTTATTTATCATTAGTAATGTTCCATTATGATCTATGCCTTTTTCATTGTCAAGATTTATGTCATTACTCATGATTTTTATTTTTTATGATCATTTTCTTACGTTCAAATGTTTAGGGATTGTTTTATGTTTCCATGTTTACCCTTACTGAGAATTTGAGATCACCCTTTTTATTTTTTCATTTCCTCTGTATATAAAGAAAATTTTTAGGTAAGAAAAAATGGGGATATCTTTATGGGATATGTTTAAGATCTTTAACCTTGATAAGAAGATTACGTTCTGAGTTTCCAAAGACAAGAAAATAATACAGTCTTTTGAAGTCTGTTTTTTCAATGTATTAAGTATTCTGAAAAAGTAATGTAATGTCTATGAATATCAGCTATGGATCTCTATAGTTGGTATTAGAGAGAAGGATTAGTTAACCTTTGAAAACTAGGATGCAAAAACTTTAGTGAGACCCCTAGAGATATTTCTAAGGTATTTCTCGGGATATCTCTAAGGTTTAGTATAACTATTGGTTATAGTCATAGAATTATGTTGATGATCATGAATAAAATAGGGTGAACCTAGGGTGTCATGGATTTAAAAATTTGTGATAAGTTAGACATCCAATAAGTGCCTTTTTATAATTATGTGGTTCCTTGTTATTTTAAACGTTTCTTACACCATGGATTTTGGTTTTAGTAAATGGATGGAACGAGAAGGAATTGGGTCAACATTGAATCCAATGGAAAAATTTGTCACTAAAAGTAAGAATTTGTGTAATTCCTATAAAGAATGTTTTTGTGATTATGCCGAATCAGTCAGCGTGATATATGATTAAGAAGGTGAACTTTAGTGGAATTCCTAATTCATCAAATAAGAGGAAGATGGTCTTTTATGCATGTTCGCATGGTGGGGAACATAGAGGATAGAAGATGAAGCTTTATACATATTATGAATAAGGGAAGAAGAACCTTGAGGAATACCTAAAATGGAGGGGAAGATGTAATCTGTGTAGGGAAAAGGGCCATAGAGTGATAGACTGTTATGGAGTCCAATGTCTTATTTGTGGAGACCATGGTAATTACCCAACTCAATGCCCTGACCTAAGAGGTTACTTATAAATCAAGGAAGGACCTATTCCATGAAAATCATTGAAGAGGATGGATTGAAGTGTCTATGTATTGGTATTCATGAATAATGTTATTGAGGTACTTTTATGGTATATTGGAATATATGGGTATTTGTCCATTGTGGTTTTCTTTAATAATATGGTACCGGTAAACATGAAAAGTGTTTGAAAAATGTTTGGAAAGAATATGATATGTGCATAACGAAGGTATTAGGAGAAAATAATATGTTTGATAGTATTCATGATCCAATTATTGAGATATGGACAAAGTGATATCATGGTTTGAGTATATAGAATTTTTGGGATTTTGGTATGTGGAAAGAGTTAACTTTTGATAGAATTCATGTTTTCACTAAGGTTCTATGGTAATACATGATTCAAAATAATACATGATTAAGGTAATCACATGTTTGGAATTTGACCAACAAGATATATCTTGTGATATATGATGGATAAATGATGGTATTCACATGCTTGTTATATGACCTTTTTAGTAATAGTTATCTTTATACTATGAGTTTGGAAAGAATTATTTTGGATATGTATTATGGTTGGATTGAATTAGGTTGCAATCAGATAGTATTTTTTAATGCTAGAACTTTTTTTCGATATTATTTTTGGAATGTTATAATAGTATAGTTTTAGAAAAGGGACAACCGGAAGAACGGGCGACAACCCATCGCGTCGGACAAGGATTCGGGAATCGAAACCACAAACGAAGTGCGAGACACATTTATCACCTACCACTAGCCTACAAGAAGTCCCTGGTTAGTAGAAATTAGTTTTATTTTATTAAGCAGTAAGATCGTTGAATTATAAGTCCATTTTAAGAACTATATACGATTAATCTCACCATAGATGGACTTATGTATATTTAATAGCTTTTGCTATCTTTTTGAGATAGATGGAATAATGTATCATTCTATCACATGATCTCCTAATATTTCAAGAAGGTCAAATTCAACTTCATTTCATGAAATAATATATGAAAGTGAAATTGAACATGGAATGACCAAATATGATATTACACTGAAATCAATTAAGTATTTCTCCTTGTGAAAATATTTATCAACATTAGAGAAAAGATCTTGAAAACCAAAAACTTTTTCCTAGTACCCTCATATTTGATGAATCAGATGGAACCTTAGATAATCATAAATTTATGACTTTTTGATTGTTGTCTATTTCATAGCCATGTTCTCTACCACTCTTCATTAGAACGTGATGGATATATTTCCCTTCCATATCCATATTTTCACCAATGTTCTCCTATGTGGAAACCCAGTGATGAGTTTATTTGGGTAATTGTTATGTTACACACATCACTTTTTAAAATTATGATTTATTATTTCTTTTTTACGATGTGGGTTTCTAAGAATAATACTTTCAACTAGTAAATGATTTATAACCCCGATGAATTTCGAGGGCGAAATTCATTTTAAGGGGGGTAGAATGTAACACCCTGAGATTTTATGAGATATATTCTTCTTATATTCTTTGATGTATTCTATTGTACAATACAAAATGATTATCTTATTCTATATGAAAAATTGTATTATCTTGCAGTATATGCAACACTATTCTTGGCTCGTGTTATACACAATTTCAAGTTCATTTTGTGGAAATTATTCTACTCAACATTAAGTATATATTTTGTTTAATTTATAAATGAAATATGTTTTGATAATTATATACACAACACAAAAGGTAGATTTCACTACACACATCCCTGCCTTGGCTTACATTACACGCAATCATGACCTTCATCGATAGCGTGTGTAGTACACAATACCGGGTTTCACTAAACAACGATATGTTATTAAAATATTTTATAAATTAGCCGTTATGAATAGAAATACCCATTATTGAAATTTTAAAAAATTTATCATTCAAAATGGTCTTCATTTTTGGATTCATAATATCAAAATTATCATAAGGTGAATTTTTCATGTTTTTTTAAAAACATTCAATTTTTGATGAATAGTGAAAACACGGAGTTATAGTTTCAAACCAAATTTTTATTTAAATAATTATTTATTTTAATTATATTTATATTAGATCAAAAAAGATACATAATACTTTTATATGTTCAATGTAACTCATTGGAGTCATTTTATAATAATTTTAGATATTTAAAAATTTTATTGAAGTTTTTACCGTCTTTTACCCACCTCCTAGGAGAATTTTAAAATTTACATAAAACATAATTTTACATCTTCTCTGAGTGGATTTTCAAAACTCCGAGAGACACGGTTGATACCAGTATGTAAAATTTCGCTCAATAAGTTAAAAATAATTTTTGAAGAATAGTAACTTTTTACTTCTTTTTACCATGGTTAAAAGTGAATAGGGTAATTAAGGGTAAAAATGATATTATTATTAACCTAAAACATGTCCTAATTCTATTGGATAAATGTAATTCGACCAAAAACAACCCTAGGAATAAAATATTACCCTTTAGGTTAACATGGATTAGATTAGGACATTTATTATTATTTTATTTAAAGAAGAGTTAAAATAGTTAAAATCAATGTTTAGTAAATAAAACATTTTTAATATAGAGTAATACATATTATAAATTAGACTATAAATTTTTAATATAAAGCTAAAAATATTTCCTACATAATGGTAATTTATTTATATTTTTAAGACATTAAATAAATAAATTTATTTATTACAAATTGATGATGCAGTAATTACCTTATTAATTAAATATTATTATACTTGATATTATAAATACCCAAATAAATGTAATCTGAGACTTTTAATGAATTAAAATAATTTTAGATGTTAATATAACATATTAGGGATGTTTAGATGAATTTTTTTGAAGTAATAATGCTGGTTTGAATTTCGAAAAAACAAAATACCAAATAGTGTCAAAATTGACATAAAAGAGTTTTTAAAACAAATATTATATTATGAATTGATATAAGGGTCCAAAAATCTACGGTATGTAAAAATACTTATATAATAATATATATGACACTAATTAACCAATTGGTGTTCTATTATAAATTATAGTATGTTTATTAACCATATAGTGTAAGAATACAAGAAGACATAGTAAAAGTTAAATTATCTAACATAGAGTTAAATCTAAATGATAAGGTTAAAATGGTAATCAAAACATATCTAAAACCTATACATTGAGAGGATTTCGACCAATCCACACCCTAGCCTCAAAATAAGTCACATTTGACCCATTATAAACAGAATATGAATTTATTATAAAATAATATTTTAAGTTTTTTCTAAGGTGCCCCTCACCCCTCTTATAAAAGGGAACTCCACCTTCTCTCTAATTTACACCTCCAATGAAATTTGGATCGGCCATACCATGCCCAAATACCCTCCCAAATATCCTCACTTCATCATAGAGGCCTTCATTTATTCATAATGTGAACCTAAGGAGCCCTTTTGATCAAATCAAAAGGAAGAACCCGAATAAGAGGTAAATATTTCACCACCTATTTCAAGTTCTTTTCTTCTTCGAATTCCCCATTATTTTTTGTTTACATTATAAAATAATAACTCCAGTATATAATATATACTGTGATGTTATTATAAAAATTTTACAACCATATTAGTTATTTCATCCATCATATGAATGAAAAAGTCAACACACATGCATACGTACGGCTTAACGTCTCCACGTCGTGGTGTAGTTTGTTATTCAAACATTTCATCATTTGGATGGGTATAATAATGAGTATAAATGATATAAATAATAAATATAAAATTATGATGATTATTTATATAGAATATAACATCCAATTATATATGATTTTAATATTAACAAGAATGATATTGTCGCTCGTGCGTACGTACGTACTACCGTCTCCACGAATGCGATGAGATTCATTTTCCATGATTAACCATTCAGGTATGATTATAACATATATATAATAAATAATCATGAAATATATTAAATAATAATTATACTAGATTTATTTACATATATGTTTCATTTATTTAATTACATTCATTTCAATAAGGAAATGAAAACAGTGTTCATGCGTACGTACGACCTATTATCTTCATGAACTTTGTATTTCATTCAATTTATCAATATCTCATATATATTTATATATTGAATATATATTATATATAAATCATGTTTTATAATCT
This sequence comes from Viscum album, assembly GCA_963277665.1. Classification (NCBI taxonomy): domain Eukaryota; kingdom Viridiplantae; phylum Streptophyta; class Magnoliopsida; order Santalales; family Viscaceae; genus Viscum; species Viscum album. The sequence continues at coordinate 2,085,477,319 of OY728119.1, forward strand.
GGAATTAAGTAAATCAGGATATAAGTAATAATATCAAGAACAACAAGTCAAAACACGTACGATAAATGAAACGATTTTACCCAAAACGATGCTTTAACATGGAATTTACAAAAGAACTGGTAATATAAAGGCATAAGTGAATCATATATGATATATTAAATATTATTATAGTTACTTTACAAGTTAAAAATATGTTTTAAACTACTATACATGAGTTTTGGACACATACGGATGCAATTTGACATATGGTAAGGGATAATAATCCAAATCTCATTTTTATCTGATATTGCTTATATGTTAGTATGTACTGGGGTTATATTTATCATCCATGTCCATAATATGTTTTTCATAAAGTGTTTAATATTCTTCCACATATTTTTAAAGTCATTTTTACCCCTATTATACTTTTACATTGTGTTATGGAAGTAATCTTTCTTTTGGTTACCATACGTTGTACTTTTTGACTTTTCTATTAAAAGTATGAGGAGAATGTTTTTTTTAACTTATATGGATTGACCAAATTATTACAGTTCCAGAACAACTTATTTCCATGAGGCTTCCTATACAAGATATAATTATTATTTTGATCAAAAAAAATTTTAAAAAAAATTTCATGTCATTTTCATGAAATTAAAATAATTTGAAAGGAGAATGGATATTTTACTCAAGAATTCATTTCATGTGTTTTATAAAAACTATTTTCCTTCTATAATGACATTATTCAATATGGTTATGTTTCCATCATAATGTCTCTATTATTTAGAAGGTTTTATTTTTTTTATGATGAAATTATATCCATTTTTTTATTTGGATTATGTTATGATGGGATGATGTTAATGAAACCCATTTTATTCATTGGGTTATGATGAATTATTTATGTTTATTTTGTAGAACATGAAAGAATGATTACATTATGAGATGGGTGGGACCTATATCTCCCTCCAAAAAATTGGGTAACGATTTATATCTCATGAGATAGACATGGATGGAACAGAAAGTAAATCTACTTCTGTGATATAGGATTGGAACGGGGAGTGTACTCAATTCAGTAAGGGACTTTGTCCACTATGATGGTCTTGGTAGCAATGCCTTGGCTACTAGGGAAATCATACTATGTTCATAATGGTTTTACAAAATTCCATGTTTTTTCCCATGTTATTTATCATGATTAATGATCCTTTATGATCTATGCCTTTTGAATTGTCAAGATTTATGTAATTACTCATGATTTTTATGTTTTATGTTCATGTTAATACGTTCAAATGTTTATGGATTATTTTATATTTCCATGTTTACCCTTACTGAGCATTTGATCTCACCCTTTTTATTTCTTATTTTCCCCAATATATAAAGAATTTTTTTTATGTAAGAAAACAAAATGGGGAGATCATTATGGGAGATGTCGAAGATCTTTCACCATCATTAGAAGATTATGTTCTGAGTTCCCAGTAACATAGAAATAATACAGTCTTTGGGAATCTGTTTTTGTCATGTATTAAGTATTCGGGAAATGTAATGTAATGTCTATGTACGTCAGCTATGGGTCTCTACAGTTGGTTTCAGAGTGAAGTATTAGTTAATTTTTGCAAACTATGATGTGAAATGTTTAGGATGATCCATAGAGATATTTCTATGGTATGTTTGGGGTTGTCACTAAGGTTTAGAATAACTATCGGTTACAGTCCTAGAATTATGTTGATGATCATGAATAACCTAGGGTGAATCTAGGGTTTCATGGATTAAAGAATGTTTTATAAGATAGAAATCCCATAAGTGACTTTTTATGATTATGTGGTTCCTTGTTATTTTAGCTGATTCTTACACCATGGATTTTGGTTTTAGTCAATGGAGGGAACGAGATGGAATTGGGTCAACATTGAATCCAATGAAAAAATTGGTGACTATAAGAAATGATGTTTTTTATTGCCTAGAAAGAAAGATTTTGTGATTATGCTGAATTAGTCAGCGTGATATATGATTAACAAGGTGAACTTTAGTAGTATTCATAATTCATCAAATAAGAGGAAGATATATTTTTATGCATGTTAGCATGGTGAGGAACATAGAGGAATGAAGATGAATATTCCTAAATATCAAGAAGAAGGGAAGAAGAACCTTGAGGAATAATTAAAATTTATGGGAAGATGTTATCTGTGTGGGGAAAAGGGTCATAAAGTGACAGACTTTTATGGAGTTCAATGTCTTATCTATGGAGAACATGGGCATTACCCAACTCAATGCCCTGACCTAAGAGGTTAATTCTAAATCAAGTAAGGACTTATTCCATGAAAATCATTAAATAGGATGGATTGAAGGTTCTATGTATTGGTATTCATGAATAATGTTGTTGAGGTACTTTTTTTGTATACTGGAATATCTATGTATTGGTCCATTGTCGTTTTCCATAATAATATGGTACTGGTAAACATGAAAATTGTTTGAGATGTGTTTGGAAAGCATATAATAAGCGTATAATGAAGGGATAAGAAGAAAATAATTTGTTTGATAGTATTCATTAGCTCATGATTGAGATAAGGACAAAGTGATATCATGGTATGAGTATATAGAATTTTTGGGATTTTGGTATGTGGATAGTGTTAACTTTTGATCGCATTCAATTTTTCACTAAGGTTGTATGGTAATACATGTTTCAAAAGAATACATGATTATGTTAATCACATATTTGGAATTTGACCGACAAGATATATCTTGTGATATTTGATGGATAAATGATGGTATTCACGTTCTTGTTGTATGACATTTTTAGTAATTATTCTCTTTATACTATGAGTTTGGAAAGAAGTATTTTGGATAAGTCTTATGGTTGGAATGGATTAGGTTGAACATAATATAGTTTTGTTTAAGGATAGAGCTTTTTTTCAATTTTATTTTGGGAACGTTATAATAGTATAATTTAATAAAAGGGACAACCTGATGAACTGGCGACAACCCGTCGCATCAGACAAGGCTTCGTGAATCGAACCCACAACCGAAGTGCAAGAGGCCTTTATCTCCTACCACTGGCCTACAAGAAGTCCCTAGTTAGTAGAAATTTGTTTTATTTTATTATGTGGTATGATCATTGAAGTATAAGTCCATTTTGGGAACCATATATGATTAATCTCACAATAGATGGACTTATGTATATTTAATAACTTTTGCTAACTTTTTGAGATAGATGGAATAACCTATCATTCTATCGCATGATCTGATAATATTTCATGAAGGACAAATTCAACACCATTTCCTTAAATAAGAGATGAAGTGGAAATTGATCAAGGAATGACAACGATGATATTACACTGAAATTAAGTAAGTATTTATCCTTGTGTATAAATTTATCAACATTAGGAAAATGATCTTGAAAACCAAATACATTTTCCTTGTACCATCATATTCGATGAATAAGATGGTACCTTAGATCGTCATAAATTTACGGCTTTGTGATTGTTGGATTTTTCATAGCCAGGTTCTCTACCACTCTTCATCAGAATGTGATGGTTAGATTTCTCTTCCATATCCATATTTTCACCTATGTTCTCCTATGTGGAAAACCAATGATGAGTTAATTTTGGTAACTGTTACGTTTCATACATCACTTTTTAAAATTATGTTTTAGATTTTCTTTTTATGATGTGGGTTTCTATGAATGAATCGTTCAAGTAGTATGTTATTTATAACCCTGACAAATTTCGTGGGAGAAAATCATTTAAAGGGGGGTAGAATGTAACACCCCAAAACTTTATGAGATATATTATTTTTAATTTCTTTGATGTCTTCTATTGTACACTACACCAAGATTAGATTTTACTATATGCAACACTGTATTAGCTTGCAGTATACGCAACACTATTCTTCTCATGTGTTACAAATAATTTCATGTTCGTTTTGTGGAAATTATTCTACGCAACATTATGTATATATTTTGATTAATGTATAAATCAAATAATATTTGATTATAATATAGACAACACCAAAGGGATCATTCACTACACACAACCCTGACTTGGCTTGCATTACACGCAATCATGACCTTCCTTGATAGAGTGTGTAGTACACAATACCGGGTTTCACTAAAAAATGTTATATTATTAAAATATTATATAAACTAGCTATTATGAATAGTAAAAACCACTTTTTGAAATTTTAAAAAATTTATCATTCAAAATGGACTTCATTTTTGGATTCAGAATATCTAAATTAGCCTAGGGAGAATTTTTTGTGTTTTTTTTTTGAAATCATTAAATTTTTGAGGAATAGTGAAAAACACAATGTTATAGTTTCAAACGAATTTTTTTTAAATAAGTATTTATTTTATTTAAATATATTTTATTTAAAAATAGATACATAATACCTATATAATTTCAATTTAATTCATTGGTGTCATTTTATAATAATTTTAGATATATAAAAATTTTATTGAACTTTTTTCCGTCTTTTACCCACCTCCTAGGAGAATTTGCAAATTCACATAAAACATAATTTTACTACTTCTGTGAGGGGAATTTCGAAAATCTGAGAGGCACAGTTGATATCAATAAGTAAAATTTTGTTCAATAAGATAACTTTTTTTGATGAATTGTAACTTTTTACTTTTATTTACCACGGTTAAAAGTAAATAGGGTAATTAAGGGTAAAAATGATATTATTATTACCCTAAAACATGTCCTAATTCTATTTGATAATTTTAATTCGCCCAAAATCAACCATTGAAATAAAATATTACATTCTAGGTCCACTTGGATTAAATTAGGATATTTATTATTATATTATTTAAAGAAGAGTTAAAATAGTTAAAATCAATGTTTAAAAAATAATACATTTTTAATATAGGGTTATACATAAGATAAATTCGACTATAAATATTAATTAGAAAGATAAAAATATTTCCTATATAATGGTAATTTATTTATATTTTTTATACATGAAATAATTTAATTTATTTACGACAAAATGATGATGTAGTAATTACCTTATTAATGAAATATTAACATACTTGATATTAAAAATACCCAAAAAAATGTAATTTGAGACTTTTTATGAATTAAACTAATTTTATAGGATAATAGAGAATATTAGGGTTGGTTAGATGAATTTTTTTTAAGCAATAATGCTATTATGAATTTAGAAAAAACAAAATACCAAATAGTGTCAAAATTAACATAAAAGAGTTTTTATAACAAATATTATATTATTAATTGAAATAATTGACATAAAATCTATGAATTTTCCAAAAGACTTATATTATAAAATATATGAAATTAATTAACCAATTAGGGTTCGATTGGTAGTTTATAGTATGTTTATTTACCATATAGTGTAAGAATACAAGAAGACACAGTAAAAGTTAAATTATCTAAAATAGAGTTAAATCAAAATGATTAGGTTAAAATGGTAAAATAAACTTTTCTAAAACCTATTGGATTAACTTATATCGACCCATACCCACCCTCCCCTCGAGATAAGTCACATTGGATCCATTATAAATCAAATATAAATTTGGTTATAAAATAATATTGTATGTTTTTCCTAAGGTGCCCCTCACCCCTCTTGTAAATGGGTACTCCTCCTTATCTCTAATTAACACCTCCGAAGCCATTTTTCTTGGCCAAACCCTACCCAAATACCCTATCAAATATCCTCCCTTAATCCTAGATTCATTCTTTTAGTCAGAAAGTGAACCTATGGTTCCCTTTTGATCAAATCAAAAGGGAGAACCCGAAGAAGAGGTAAATATCTCACCACCTATTTCAAGACCTTTTTTCTTCCACTTCTTCTTTCTTTGATGTTTCCATTATAAAATAATAACTCCAGTATATTCTATATACTATTATTTTTTTATAAAAATTTTACAACCATATTAGTTATTTTATCCCTCCATTGAATGAAAAGTCACCGCACGTGTGTACGTACGACTTACCATCTCCACATCATGGTGTAGTTTGTTATTCAAACATTTCATCATTTGTATGGGTATAATAATGAGTATAAATGATATATATAATAAATATTACATTATTATGATTATTTATATATGATATACCATAAAATTATATACAATTTTAATATTGAAATAATGATATTGTCGCTCGGGCCTAGTTCCGGACTACCGTCTCCACGAATGCGATGGGATTCATTTTCCAAGATTAACCATTCAAGTAGGATTATAAAGTGCATATAATAAATAATCTTGAAATATATTAAATAATAATGATATTTTATTTATGTACATATATGTTTCATATATTTAATTCCACTCAATTTAATAAGGAAACAAAAACAACGTTCATGCGTATGTACGACCTACCATCTTCGTGAACGGTGTATTTCATTCCATTTATCAATCTATCATATATATTTTTATGCTAAATATATATTATATATAAATAATGTTTTACATTCTGGAATTATTTAAATCAAGATATATGTAATAATATCAAGAATAACAAGTTGAAACACGTACGATAAATGAAACAATTCTACGCAAAACGCTGCTTTAACATGGAATTTACAAAAGAACCGGTAATATAAAGTCATAATTGATTCATATATGATTTCATAAATATTTATATGGTTTTGTTAAAATTTAATAACAAGTTTAAACCCACTATAAAATAGTTTCATACATGTATTGTAGAAATTGGACCTAAGGTATGGGATAATTTTGCAAATCTCATTTTTATCCGAGATTGCTTATACATAAGTATTTACTGGGGTTATATGTTTCATACATGTCCATAAAATATTTTTCATAAAGTGTTTAATATTCTTCCATGTATGTTTAAATTCATTTCTACCCCTCTTTTACTTTTAATTTGTGTTATGTAAGGAATCATTCTTTTTTTATCATAGGTGGTACTTTTTGACATTTCTGTTAAAATTACAAGGAGATTGTTTTTTTAACTTATACGGCATTAACGGATTTTTACAGATCTGGAAAGCCTTATTTCCTTGAAGCTTCTTATACAAGTTTTCATGTGTATTTTTATCAAAACTCTTTTCTTTTAAAATGTCACTTCCTTTTAAAAAAGGAAATTGATTTGAAAGGAGAAAGGATATTTTCATCAAAGATTCATTTCAAGTGTTTTATCAAAACTATTTTCCATATATAATGACATTCTTTAATATGTTTTTGTGTCAAGAATAATTTCTCTAATATTTAAATGGTTTTATTTTATTTATGATGAAATTATATCCATTTTGTAAAATTAATTATGTTATGATGGGATGATGTTTATGAAACCCATTTTATTCGTTGGGTTATGATGAATGATTTGTGTTTATTTTTGGCACACGAAAGAATGATTTCATTATGAGATGGGTGGGACCTATATATCCATATAATTTATTGAGTAATGATATATATCTCATGATATAGACATGGCTAGAATGGAATGTTAATCAGGTTCAATGATACAGGACTGGAAGGAGGACTGAACTCGATTCAGTAAGGGACTTTGTCCACAATGATGGTCTTTGCAGCAATGCCTTGGCTACTAGGGAAATAATATCTTGTGATTAATTGTTTTCCACAATTCCTTGTTTTGTTCCCATGTTATTTATCATGATTAATGTTCCTTGATGATCTATTACTTATGCATAGTCAATATTAATGTCATTACTCATGATTTTTTTTGTTATATGTTCATGTTCTTACATTGAAATGTTTATGGATTTTTTTATGTTTCCATGTTTACCCTTACTAAGCATTTGATCTAACCCTTTTAATTTTTCCTTTTCCCCAGGATATAAAGAAATATTATATATAAGACAAAAAATGGGGAGATCTTTATTGGAGATGTTGAAGTTCTTTCACCATGATTTGATGATTATGTTTTGAGTTTCCAAAGTCACTAAACTAATACAGTCTCTAGGTTTCAATATTTGTCATGTATTTAGTATTTCGCAAATGTAATGTAATTTTTATGTATGTCAAGTCGGTGTCTCTACAGTATGTTCCCGTACTGATATAGAACCGGAAAATATTATCTGGAATCTATGTTGGAATTCAAGGGATAGAACCATAGGATTATATTCATTATCTTGGAATCCCAAAGATTCATTACAAGTTTATACAACCACCCCTGAATTAGAACCCCTGTCAAATTTATATGGTCAAAGATATTGTCAAATAAACTACTAAATCGATCTTTTTTGGGTAGTCAAAATACCCCAAGTTGCAAGGATAAATTTTTCTAGTTAGGAAGAAGAATGGGAATGTCAGAATCTGTATCAAATTCTGGTACCTCATTTTCTATTTTCCAAAAGATGATTTTCCCATTATGACGATATAGTAATTTATTGGTTCCATGACTAGGTTACATGGAATATACTTCATGGATGGATACTCAAAATATAATTAAATATAGATGTCTCATAAGGATGATGATTCAATCACATTCAGTTCTTTACTAAGAACATTCGACTACAAGGTGATTTGTTTTAGATTGAATAATTGTGGGTTAAAATACCATTGGTCCATGAACAACATAATTAATTCAATACATTTTATTTTTTTGTATTTTTAAATGCATGAAATGGTGGTTGAATCCCACTAGGGTTAAGACCTTTTCAGGGTTCTCAAGAAAGGGTACGGATTACACCACTACCGATACATGAATTTGATCACCCTGAATATCATATCCAGGTTTACCTTCGCAAAATTACATGGGTTTATCATAAAAAATACAAGCATCAAGATCATCACAAATAAAATCAAGGATATCATCCAAATTCCTCTATGTAGAAATATATGGGAATTATGAGGCCTCCAAAGTTACTTATCCCACATTTGATGATTTATTGGAAATTTTGCAGAATCATATATTTCCTTATTTGGGGTCTATAAAATGGTTAAATTTATATATGGGATGATGATTTATATTTAATTATTATTGAAATCAATAAGTACCTACTATAATATATGATTATGATGCCACACATATGAGGAAATCCTTTGGTCCTTTATGTGACTATACTGGAACAATCCTTTAGAAACCTTTCAAACCAGATGAAAAAAAGGGGATGGAAACAATCCTATATTATTTCAACCTTGTGATAGTAGACACATATAATGGATACCTCCCATCGAGAAGAGTTTTTTCAGGAAATTCATTATAGTATAGAATCTGTGACATTATTTGAAACAATATGAGATATATGTGGTTTCCCATATAAACCTATTAATGTACATCCTAAATCTCCCAATGATGATGGGACAATTGAAACACTAGGTATTATTCCTATAGTAGTTTAGTACCAGGTTTATCTGATAAATATTTAGGCATTGAAAATTACCTAATGACTTCCACGAATAACATTCAACCCCCGGAAGAGCATCCACTATATGATGATTTTCTAGAGGAATCTACTCTCTCGGTGGAACATGTTTTACTATGTTGTTAGATCATTTATATTGTGCCTCCTATTGATTGACTGGTAGAAGGTACAAGGACCCTTTCCTCAATAGGGCATGCATTTGGATTATTTTCTTCACTCTAGAATAGGGAAAATTTCCATACTCATTCTTATTTTGTAAAGGATTAACCAATAATAAGAAAAAGTATCGGGATCTCATCTCTTGTGTGACGTTGTTCTTCATGATTGATATACCTTTATTATATGTGATGGGAGACACCAAGATATTCATCAAATATATTTATAGTGACTAATTTAATAAAAAAATAAAGAGATTATTCCTCTGATAGAATGTATCATTCATCTGATGTCTTAGATCCCTTCACATCCAAAGGTGACCCATATTCCTTGGTCACAAAATGGTTGAGAAAACAATTTTTAGGTTTAGACACATCCCCCATATAACATGGTTTGGATGACATAGTCATTAAAATGATACAATAGAGATTCACTTCCATAGGAACCATAAAATATAGAGGAAAATAGGTATATAAGTCAGCTATAATTAATTCTATAAAAAATCTCTCAAATTCCCCTACAATCAGGAAAAAACTAATTTGATGAATCCTTTATTTATTATCTCCATCACCAAAATATCCAGTCATACAACGCTGATAATGAAAAAAATCTAATGTTGTGGACTACTTCTTACATTATAGAGTTGTCCTAACCATGAGTTAAAACACTATATGTGTGGGTAAAATGTAATTATACTCTATTACATCCATGTAAACTAGATACTAAATGTCCTGAAAGAGTTCCATTTCAGATCATGTGGTTCTTATAATGCAATATTGATGCCTTTCCACAAAATTCAAATGATTTACTTCTTTTGGTCCACCAGTTTTGAACATTTCATTACTTTCACCATGTTGTTTCCTGATAGTATTATTAATGATAAATTTTTTCATCGAATTCCAACGCATCTCTAAACTAAAAATATATTCTTTTCACTTTACTGTATTTGGACATGATGTTGTGGGTCCATAATTTCCAACAGTAACATGATAGTGTTGGTTCAATTTGACCACAATAGACTTCTATTCCAAATGGGTAGAAGAGGTTCTCCTCAAGGAATTCATAATAGAGTCCTTGAATAATTTCTTGATCTCCCAAATCATCAATATTTTCAGGGTTCCTCACACTATCCTCATTGAAAACAACACTAATTTCTTGTTTACATAGAAAACAATTTATACGCCATCTAAAAAATACTTTCCATACAGACTCCTTACTACCATGCATAGGGAAATGGAAATATTGAGGTGTTCATAAATACCATGTGTATCACCATGAATAAATTATTAATCCATATCAAAAATAATTTTCTTGAAAAAATCCCTATTTCCCAATCATACTATCATATGACAACTCAAAATTCAACTTTGGAAACCCCACACTCCATGGTGTATGGACATGAGTTAGTATTATCCATCAAGATTTAGTTTTCATCACTACATTTAAATTATTATTATGTTATTTTGTGAGAAAAAATTCTAAATGTCTATCTTGTTGAGTTGGAGGCCCTCAAAGAAAATTTTATTTAGGAATTTCTTTAAACAGAGAGGAACCCAATCATGATAGATAGATTATTCCACAAGATGTTGTGTCTCATCTCCTTCCTCAAGGGTGACAGCGTACTATCTCTCAGAAAATTGATGATACTCAAAAAAATCTTCTAATGTGGGATCTCCAATAGGAAGTACTATACATTATCTATAATTTATATTATAATATGGCGTACTCTTTTATAAATATGGATGGAGAGAATATCACACCTCCCACCAACTCTGAGATTCTTAGTTAGTATATTATTTGAAACCATGGTAATGGCTACTTGTACATACACTATAGAAACCTTGGTGAATGTTTTGAGACCATAAACTACAACCCCATGACTAATTCAATTCACCTTAAACTATGAATTCCTTGGTATACTCTATGTGACCTTAAACTATAAACCCTATAGTTGGAGAAACATGACCTTAAATAGTATCACCTTTTTCCAAGCTACCCAACCTTAAACTACACCAACCAATGTCAATTCAATAAAAAAAATAAACTGTATCAACCATGGTCAACAATAAATGACGTTAACTAGCACGGTCAAGGATACATGACCTTAAACTATATAAATCATCATAAAAATTATGTAAACAAAAACTAAAGAAACCATTGTCAAAGCTATGAGATATTGAACTAAAATAACCATGATCAATGATGTGCAGATGTAAACAATAAAAAACTAGGATCCATTCTCTATCATGTTAAATGAAAAACCACCCCTTTGGTCCAAACATTATGACCATAAACTATTTTTAGTTCCCATATTTTTAGTTCTTTTAATTTAAAATGTGAAGTCCAACATTCTCATCACATGACATTAAACTGTATTCTTACCCTCTGTTATAAACATAAAATTACCCATGGAAACCATTGATACCAGAATTCCCTCATGAGTGTGGACAACCCCAACTACTGTCATCAGTGTTTTATGACTCCACGCTACATAAAATTGTGTGGAATGATTCCCATTATTAAGGGGTGAATATTGATTCCTAGGAACCCAGTCTTTAGGCCCATCCAAAAATCCATTATGAACTCTAGGGGGAATTAAGTTCACTAAAATTTTAACTTTAGCCTCACATGAAGTCTAAATATTATGATCCCAAACAATGTTTTGTTTGTTTTTAGATATTTATATGGAAATTTCTCTTGTATCTCCCTCATTTCAAATTTGGTTTTTACTTTATTATTCAACATGAACATCTTTAAAACAAAAATTACCCTAGTCTAATAATCCTGACATTATATAGTTTTCCAAATTCCTTAGGTTGATGCCTTATTACCTCAAAACGCATGCAACTAGTTTATGGATTGCTTTGTGTAATTTATATCCTCCTTGGCTCTATCAAATTATGTTTTTACTCTATTGAACCAACCAATAATCTTAGAGGTACATGTTCCCCTTATGGTAAAGTAGTAACACATTTATACTTTGTGAACCGAACTCTTTGTGGCCACTCATTTTCTAGGTTTGATTCATACATGATGTTACAGTGAACTATTTCCCCCATATCATTTTCATTGTGACCTCATTATATATGATGCCACCATACCAACATTGTTCTACTACCATGTCGTGTTCCAAAACAATGTGTGGCTTGATTCCCTATCCCTTTGGATTCAAAGGGACACCTAATAATCCATTATTTGGTCATAGGAAACAATTCATCGCAAAACATGCCCAATTCCCATGACACTATTTCCAATAAATTCCATTATGCGTGTTATCTTTAGGTAAGGACCAAATAATATTCACCAGCTAGTCATCCAATCAAGTCACCCTCATGATGAAAAAGAGGACGTAAATGATGGGAAACTGAAGGTGTATGCCCTGATAATGTTCTGAACATGTGACGTTAAATTTTATATGTACCCCATGTAAAACTACTATGAATTATATGATAAATATAATCAAAGACCGATGTTTAGAACATGATGTTAACATATATACTTTCCCCATAAAATATTGGGATACCTAAAATGAAAAATATAGAATAATGAAAAATTGGTGTCCTCAATTCAAAATGTTAAGTTGTATCCTTAGACAATACGAATTTTTTGATGTATCAAATCACATGTATAAGATGATTCATTATCATTGAAATAAAGTATTCCACAGTACCATCATTTGATTCCTACCATGATAGGTTTTCTAACTACGTATGTCCTTCCTGTCATGCCAAGTGGGATATGTTTGGATTCTTGGATCCAATTTCATACGCCCAAACTCAGCACCAAACTATTTTTGGTCCATACATTTTCTCATTCATAGGACAATAAATGACGTGCAACTGATATTTAGGACTTCTTTGTGTAGTGAATATCCTCCTTGGATCCTTCTTGTCTAGTTTTAAATGTCTGGATCCACCAAAATATCTTTAATGTTCCATATCATGATCTAATAATTATGACTTTAAAATAAGTACATATATCCTCATTTTGGACCTATATTTTCATATCATGCTTCACCACAGGGGTTTCTGAAATCCAATTTCCCCTTCCCTTTCTCATCGCGTCTCACTCAAGAGAATACCCCTTACCCTCAGTGTTCTTCTACCTTTCCAGTATCTACATCCACATATGTCTTGGTTCTCGTACCCAGGTCAAATATAGTGACACCCAGATCTATTATCATGGGTCCAGTATCTATTGTCAACTAAAAATGTGGGCATATTTTTCTCAACATCATAACATCGTCTTGGGAACATTTTTTCATGTTTTTATTGGAAAATGGACTCTTGGGATTTTGTTTCATTTATATTTATAACTATATCATTCTTCACATTCATATATAAGACACCCACTCCATTTTTCTATCATTTCCAACCATAAACTATAATATAGATATATTGTTTCATCTCCATGACCATATACTAGTATCATAAATAGTCTGAATTGTATGAATATAAGCTACAGAGCCTAATATCCTCATCACATGAAGATAAATTTTTTCCTTACAATGTATAAAATTCGTATCCCTTAAATGAAAATTATGGGGTGATGAAAAAATAATGCCCTCAATAGAGGACATTAAATAGTTTCCATTCTCCTGTAAAGTCAGGACTCCTTATTTGAAAAGTATGGGATACCTAATAAAAAAATGTTCTTAGTAAATTATGTTAAACTATAGCCTCACCATATACATGTTCTGTATTCCTAATATGAAAAAAATGGGATGAAAATTCCCTCAATTCATTATGTTACTATTTTTTCACAGCCTTTTTAATGAACATAGGATACCACATATGATATGTATGTTTTAATTTAATATCCTATATTGAGAGGAAATCATTCCTAGGGTATTTGCCTCCAACCATGTCTTGTTTCATAATTATGTATGAATTGATTCTCATTCCCATGAGATATTGATGCCCATATCCTTTATCATGGGACCAGACCTACTGTCAACTCATTCTGGGGATCCCCCTTATGGGCCAGGCATGATCCACATCTAATGGAATGATCATCCAGTTTATTTGAGCATATGGTAGGATAACTCCCATGGAAAATATCATTCCCTCTAAGAAATTCCCCAGTTCCACATACAAACATCATTTATTCATATATTTTGATAATAATCACTCTCATGGCCCTAATAGGCCTCCTATAAATTAATGGTGTCTTTAAACACATGCTCCCCTAATATCATAGGCTCACACCTCAAAGGATACTTGGTAAAATATATTTTCTCTAATGTTTCTATTTTGTTCAATCATCGATATTGTATTTGATCACCACATCCTTGACTAGTGTGGGTGTAGAAACTATGTTTCAAAACTGGTAAACAATTATTCCCTACCTAAAAAAAATTCCCCTTTTACGATCTAAGTAATGATAGTCATGATTCTACTTTGTGGGACATCCTTAATAAAGTCAAATTGTATCCTTGCAGTGATCACTACTTCAAAAAATGGGGAATCGATACCAATACTTATTTTTCATGTCAATGAAGGATCATACTGGCCTCAACATTGGGTGGGAATGTTTTTCATGCATTTTTTAGATTCAAGGGTTCCCCTTTAGTATGAACTCCATGGTATAATTATAGTAGAAAAGGACAATTAATCATGAATTTAATGTGTGTTCATGTCACCCTGGTAGATTTTCATGTGTTGTTGGGTCTCTTTGTCACTGGAATCACAATGTGTTACCACCCTACAATGTTACACATTCCCTTTAAGGGTATTCACCCATCTATATAAACTCTAAAACATAAAATAGAATATAAATTTCAAGAATCATGACCTCAAACTATGCTTATGTTTTCTTAATGATGTTCCATGTGGATGTTCCCCCAATGATCCTCATTCACATCGGGTTACCTCTCCCCTATCCCATATGAATTCCTTAGTAACATGCAACCCATTGTCCTATAATCATACCTTAAAATAATGTGATGAATTCCAAAAATTATTTTCCATAGTGAAAGGCCCCATATGCATGCTATTATAATTGGTTTTGAACCCTCTAGTTTCATAATAACATTTCTGTAACAATCACCCTCATGTCAAACCAGTATGGCCTTAAACTGTTGGCCCCAACATGGTGTATGATCTATAACCTTACACTAGGAGTCCTGTTTAAACTATTATGAATTTAAAGTATTTTTGACCATATATTTTAAGCACTATGACCTTAAAATAGGAGTCTTGGTCCATGAATTATTAACTTAAATAGTTTTCAACTTATTAGTCGGAATGATATTCCCTTAATCATCCAATTTAAAGTGGCACAAATGCTTTTCATCTTGAAACCACATAGGGGAAACTCGAGGAAGAGTAATAATCCACCCTCTAGGTTACTCACATGACTTAAAAATAGTAAGGTGCTAAAAATAATGACATACAACACCTACACGGGCCAACAATGTACCCTAGAAAAACCTGGTTATGCTATCTAAACCCAACAGTTCTAGAAAAAATTGAAGCCAAATATTATGATTCATTTTCCTCTGAGATACGCTAGGGGGTACCCCCATTTGATTTCCATATTACTCTCCCCAAAAACATAGTTGTATAGATGTTATTCACACCAATTTAAATGATATGGATACAAGATACAAAACAATTCAATAAATACCCTATTCACAGGATGTTAAAAACTACATGATCCATCAACCTATACTCATGTAGTTAAATTACATGTCCGTCCTCATCACTATATGATGTTCAATAAAATTTCCATCATCCTCATTGCATGATACGAAACTATGAAGCATGATAGGTCATCTTTTGAGAGGTCCCCTTCCCCCCTCTAGTTTTGGTTTCCTACTACATCTGCCATGTGACATGATCATCACTCAGCCTCAATGATGTTTCTATCCTTATAATATGAGTCTAAAAGTTGTTTAAACTAATATTCCTACCCAATGTTCTCAGAGCCACAATAGCATAATTTTAAGAGTGGTGAACACTATTATAACATTCCTCCAACTCATCCTCATGATTTTCATCTCACATGATTTATATCCCCATCATCTTACATATCTGATTGGCCCCCCTAATAATAATGGTGTATGACCTCACAACCTCACTAACCATCCTTGGTACACTCTCCAATGGAGGTCATATGGAATATCTACATAGTTATAATGTTTTTAACATAGTAATTGGTTAATAATCATTTTTATTTTTCCTATAATGTTTATAATAATAATGGATTAATTATTTTATACATGGCCGGTATTTATCCTCTGTAAAAAAAGACAACCCTTTGAATTCCAAATCATGGTAATCTCAATTCACCTTCTTCATCAATTTCCATTTGTTTTGTAAGATTTTAATACCATTGGTATTATCTATTATTTCATTAGTTAATTTTGAGAATGAAATTCATGTCTTTATTGATCCCTATGCATTAGCCAAAACATTCTCATTCAAGATACTCCTAGTGGTCAGTAAATGATTTCAAACCCAAAGTGTTATGTTCTTGTCCAGCATTCTCAAATAAATGAGAATGATTCTATTTTTACATTTTTCTAACATCAGAAATGTCACATCTGATCTTATGGATTCATAGTTGGGTTTCTTGTTAATATGATCTGGGATATAGAAAAAATATATCATTTTAAATCACATAGGTTATTTTCAACATACCATTTGAAGAGTTCTGGAGGTTCATCCACATATTATGGAATTTCTGTTATTTTATGACAAGGTAAAATTACCAAAGGCTCATCTATAGTGAATTTTACCTTAAGCAAAGCCAAAATGTGTTGGTTAGCCTCTAGAGTTTTATGTCACAAAAACAGAGTAGCCGCCTCCTACATTGATATAGAAAAACCATCCAATTACATCATTCACACCAAATTTTACATGGATTAGAACCCAATCACAAGATATTCCACAACTGATGTCTTATACCCATTCTGTACAATATCATCCCTTTGTTGGATGGTGATATATTCCTGAGTAGTGATGATGGATGGAAACTCTTATACACACTCCTCTAGATAAGAAATCTTGTCCTTGTCATCCTGAAGCACATGAGTTCGCAAAACCATGTTCTTCTTCCAGGTGATATCAAGCACCTAGCACTAACCATGATACCAATCAATGATTAAGTATCAATTTATTTCCTAGAGGATACTATAATCCACCCACCCAATCCCAAGGCTCACAATCCAATGGTGGAGAGATCCCACCATGTTTGGTAGATTATAAAGTGGAGTCCACATGATGAAATTCTACACAATCATCCATGTCTAATGCTGAATAAATCGACCATTTTTAGAATCTTACGACCTGGAATCCAAAATTTCCTGAGGTTTCATTGGATTTTAGTAAGGGAAGACTACCATGAATTTTAGTGACTAATTCATTTTTTGGAAGATCATTATACTGGATACCCCTCGGTTTGGGGAATATATATCCACTCTAGACCCATAAACTACACTAAAATTTCCAACTAACTCCTATAGAATCTATGAAGTAGGCTTAGTAGTGATGGCCTCCTCTACTTGCTCTATCATTAGAACTATCTCAATCACATTCATTGAAGACTCATCTCCCATATCTACAATAGAGGGTATTTCTATAATAGGTTTATTCATCATAACCACCCTAATAATATTGAAAACTAGAACAACGTCAACTCCCTCTATTGAGGAATCGACTATAGCATCAATATAATGTGGTTAAACTATGGATGACCTATCTTCCAAAGCCTACTCGACCACCTTCCTCGATGTTTTATCATTTTCTATTGTTGCTACACTATACCCAAGAATTTTTATATCTGGATGAGATCTAAGAATAGATTGAACTACCATTTAAGTTTGAGTCTTCTAGGAATGACATATGGGAGGAAAAATGATAAGTAAATGTTAAAAATGGTAATCAAATTACAGTAATTGTATATCCTAATGGGAAAATCGGAATGATTCAAGGGTTCTCCCCATTGAAACATTATTCCCCAACTATTATGAACCTATGACTATTGTGAACCTATGGCTAAGACTTCAGGAAGAGTTTGCGTTCCATCCCAATAATTTTTTTGGCTCCCTCATCCATAACATGAGTTTCTTCAAAAACAATTGTTCATCTGTTATTTCCAATTATTTCACATGTAAAATAATATTTAGTAAAAGATCATAGAGTTTGATTTATATCTAAGGCCAAAATGATCATAATATTTACATGATTAATTTTAGTATTTTCATGTACATGGTAGTACTAATATGCATCTCTTTTCTAAAGATCCTTTGACCATTCTCCATTGGTTGCACTAGAATCCAGGTGGCCCACATAAAATCCTATAGAATATGGTTTTCCTAGAATCTCATTTACCTAGTCTATCAAGGGACGTTCAATAATATGAATGTAGATAATTTCATCAAACTCCACCATGTATTAAATATCGGTAGTGTGAGAAACATATAATCCATCCCTTGAATGGCCCAATAAAATCAGGAATATCTCCATGGAGTGGAGACACTAAAATATCCCATGAAGAGAGGTAATATGATTTTGGAATCCCTAAATATACTATAAATCAAGGATGATAGCTTCACTGGTAACATCAAGGGAGTGGAGTCACCTTCCCATAATTAAAAACTCACCCTCAATAAAGACCAATTAGTTCTCTCCAACAATACTTTCTTTATATGTTGAGAAGTTTTCATTGAAGAATTTTTTCTTATATTGGTTGGAGTGTAGCACACGTAATTCTTGAGGTATAAATTTATCTGACCTCTTTCTTGATTTTTTCATGAAATATGATTCTAATATTTGATAATCAATATTATGGGATCCTCTACCTTCTCTTGAGTTTAATTTCGGTTTGTGTGTGTGTGGATCCCATTTTGGGTTTTGTATGACCAATGTATGAGGTAGATAGTTCATTCTCTATCATATGTTATATGAATAATAATTTATTATCATTGATAAATTATTTTGTAAATTAATTTCCACAATTTATTTCTTTGTGTGTGTCACATATTTTTCTAGCAAATATTTTATCCCCTTGTTTTGGAAATATAATATATACTTTTAAATATATATGAAATGGATTTCTGAAATTATTTTCAAAACATGTTTTTATAGAAAAACTTATATGTTGAAATTTTTTGATAAATAAATCCTAATGGATCCTTGGATACCTTATAGGAGGGTTGACTATTGGGCCCTATATATTTTTTCGGAAGGTGGATTCACTCATGGAATATTACACTTTTTTCTAGGACATGTGTCTTCTAGAATTGATCTTGAAATTTTCTAGGGTGCACTCATGTTTATTTACCTCCATTGACTAAGTGATAGGTCCTAGGGAATTGAGTGTGCAAAAGTTGTTGATGATTATCATGGCATGACCAACATGAATAGATATAAATGCTTTATCTGAGGTGTGTTTACCATTGTGAAATAGTCTTATTAACCTATATTTGATATATATTCACTAAAAAATGTTTTTGTTTTATTGTATGTATTATTTGAAAATATTTAACCTATCTTATTTTAGAATTGAAGAAATAAAGGGGAACCAATTACCATTTTTATCATCGAAAAATGATCTAAATAATTATCATGAGTTACTTTCACAAAACTAAGAACATATGGGTTATTTTCAATATACCTGATTAAGAAAACTTGCACTGGATAATATTATGACTGTTAAAATCATAACCAATGCATTCCCTTGAGAATGTGTAGACCTTTTATTGTCTTTCAATAAGGAAAAGGTTGGGATAGGTAGTAATAAGGTGTGGTTTATGTCGGCAAGGAACATGTAGCTAGTGGTGAGATAGTGGGATGTTGCCCACATATTTAATAGAGTAATTTTTTAGTTTTAGTTTTCATTTATTGTCATTGAAAAAGTACCTTATAGTTTTATAGGATTCATATTATTTGTAACACAACTATTACCTCACTTTATTTATGGTATTTATTGATAATTATTTACCTCTACATGTTTCTTTTCAATGTGTATATTTTTCATGTATCTTTTTTATGGTTTGGTGAAATTGTTCCCTCTTGTTACTATTATATATTGGAAGCTTATAACCAGCCCAGGTGATTCAAGAATGCTCTTTAGGGATGTGGTGAATCAGTTCAACTACCTGTTTTAATGGGTATCCAACACCAGATTGATACTGCTGAAATATTCGAATTTTCAAATTAAAATGAATTATAAATAATTGAGTTAAATTTTAATTTTTTTGGAAATATTTTTTGAATATCTATTTAACTAAATAATAGATAATAAAATTAATTATTTATGAAAACCGATCATCTTTTACCAAATAATTATTTTTATATCTCAATTCCATATGAATATAAATTATGCTAACATTCATAATAAGTCAAGATTTGTAATATCTCTTCCAAAGAACTAAAATAATGGGTTCCTCATTTGAGAAAATTAAATTTGTGACAAAAATTATAATGTTTATTTTTATATGATTTACTTAAAGAAACATTAAAAAGTTATTTGACATTAGATATGAAAATTTTCCAAAATATTCATAATTTGTATTATTTTAATGATTTTAATATTAATATAATTACAAACCCTTCATTAATTATTTTTCACTAAGGGGAACTCACATGGATCTATGAAGAGATGTAGAGATTAAAACTTATTTCCTTCATTAATAATATTAGAATTAATTTCTACCATCATTTATAAAATCACAGTAATAGTGTTAAATTCCCTTCATAAAAACCATTACATCAAAAAATATATAAAAATATATATCTAATCACTAAATGAAATGAATAAATACTTTATTATTTGAAAGTAAATTTATTTTAATTAATACAATAATGTAACAAAAAATATATAATGGTAGAATAATAAAAAAATCAACACATATTGAAATAGTAATTTAGACCGTGTATCTCGATTTTAATGTGTGATTAGAAAAGAAACCCTGATAGCTTTGGTAATAATTGAAAAAAATACCTTGAAAGAGTGAACATGTGATTCATTTATAAATAAAAATATTATGAATAGAAATATAAAATGAATCCATTATAAACCAATACATTATATTATATTTCCATTTAAATAGATTCAATATCTTCGGTAAATAATGATTCTTGAAGAACCGATTTTAAATGAAATAAAATATTATATAAAAATATTATTTAACAAAGACTATTATAATATAATCATTAAATTGCAATATATAAATATTAATAACTCAATTATGATTAATATTTATATTTTTAAAAAATAATTTTTCATATATTGATTACAAATAAAAAATAAGAATTATTTAAAAGTAATATAAATGTTTTCTGAAAAGAAAATGTTTTTCAAAGAAAATAGTTTCATCGCTTCTTGAGCAGTTATGATATTATTAATTTTTGAAACATTAAGAATTATTTTTTTATAAAAATAACATCTTTTTAAAAAAAACATTATATAAGATAAATATTAGATAAAAATGTAGGGATTTGTTTGAAAATATTCATTTTTTGATGAGAAGAGAAAAATACAGATTTTTATTGATAATTACATTATCATTTAAAATTTTACAAAGTAAAATTAAATTTTATATTGGTTTTAAAAAATAATTTCACTAATTATATTATTAGTTACTAATATACAACATTATGATCAATTTCGAGATCTATTGGGTTAGAGAAACATTCCATAAACTAGCGAATTTTCTCTTTGGAGCCCCACTTTTTCATCACGTTTGTGTGTATAATTTTAAATTAGATTCTACCACTTATTTTAATTGAATTTGTGGAAGTGTATTAAAAATTATAGATGAATATACTTTAAATTTTTAAAAAATGTTAACATATTATTTGAACATTTTTAATTACAAATGCAGTAAAATTTAATTATAGTTCTTAGTTAAATAACTGATTCAACTATGGTTAAATTTTGAGGATAAGGGATGAAATGACCTACCAAATTATTCAAAATAAATTAGATTTCAATATTTATACCTCATAACCTATACTGGTCTTCAATTACACATTTTATATAATTTTTTACTTGATAGAAAATTTGGTAATGATAGTTTCTTTTCAAGAATTTCTTGTGTGTGTCCTCTCCCCCATCTATAAAACTCTACCCTCTCAAATCCCAGCATCAGACTACCAAATAAATTTAATTAATCTAATAATCCCACCTAAATAACTTCAATAATTACATAAACACATATTAAAATCCATCAATTCATCATAAATCAATCCTAGTAATAATTCTGTTCTAAACATATTGAGGTCATTGAAAGAAGAGTTGACGTTCCAAAATAATCATTTTTATTCTATTTATTTTTCAAAATCAGTAAAATAATATTATATAATTTCAGTTTAATAACACTATAATATTATATATACTTATATTATATAATTTTAACTTAATGACATATTTTCATCTCATCTTCCATCAAATGGAAAATCAAACTCTCTATCTTATGAACGACTACTTACCACCTCATGGATGGATTTAATTTATTTTCCATCACGACACAATAGGTTGTATATAAGGATATATTTAACAAATTTCTATGATATTTAACATATTATTATAATTAGATAATTTTAATACCACATATACAATTTCTATTTCATTTTTTAAAAAACACAATAACGTCACTTATGTGTATGGAGGACTGCCACCTCATGATGCGATGTGATTCATTTTTCCATTATGATTTACAAATAATTTAACAATAATAATAATAATGAGTATATATGATATATATGAATATTTATTGATTCATTGGTATTAATATATCACCAAATTCCTTACCCTTTCACTCTTTAATGGAACGATATCATCACTCATGAATAAATATTACATACCATCTCAAGGAAATGATGTGATTCTATTTAATTTTCCAATATTAAAGACATTATTTAAAAATAAATATAATGAGTAAATACTATATTTATAACATTAATATAGTTTTATATAATGTCGATTAAATTCATATTCATATGAACCAAACCATTCATCACAAAATGCGCATGAGATAACAAGGTAATTAACACTCAAAATAATGAAAATAAGGATTTACTTTTAACAAAACGATTGGTATATTGTAATAATAGGATCATATATGATATTATATGTCTGAATATGGTTTTATTATAAATTTATAACATGATTAAACACCATTATATTTGAGAATAATGAATTCTCAAAAAAGGAAACCATTTGGTAAGGGAATTCGCCCCAATTTTCCTTCATAGAGGGTTATTCAATTATTGTTTGCCTAATTTCATTTATATGGTGTACATGCTACCCTGTTTACATCAAATATCATAAATAATCAATAATTCCTAGTATTTTTTGTTTTAATGTGAATTATTTAATCCAAGGGGATTTGACGTTAAGGGTACCAACTGGTAATTAATTTCATAACTCAATTTATTATCATTGGGTTATATTAATTATTTATTTTCCATTTATATCCTAAGATTATATTCATAATTATTATCGATCATATTATGTTTTATTTCCACTTATTTTATATTTATTTAAATTTGGTAGATATAATCTATCAATTGGTAAGTTATCACTTCAACGTTATGATCATTATAATGGATTTTTCATAATTTCAATTACATTGAGGCATATTTCCCAATATGAACCTATTCACATTCATATTTTGTATACACTACTCATTAATGTATTTAACATGAATACCATATTCTTCAAAATGGTTAATGTTTTAATTAATGTTAATTTATATTCTTTTTGTCATGGATATGAAAATTTCCTAAAACTTATGTCATTATTGTATGGTGTCTTTACTAAGAATGTTATTTGATTATGTGAAGAAATATTGACAAAACAATTTTTTCGCTCATTAAGGATAATTTTTAATTCATTATTATATTAATAAATTAAAATGATTATTTGATATAAGAGAAATAATTTTGACATACATTGATAGTTGGCCACTGAAATTATATATTCTCCCAATGCATCGATGAGTCTCATAAGACAAATTTATTGGACAAGATAAATGAGTTTCTACCAAATTGTTTTAAGAAGTCCTATGAAATTTCAAGAATGTATTGGTTTCATGATTTTTTAGAACATAAAATCCAAAAAATTAAGAATTTATATCATTTAGATTTTTTTGTAATTTTTATCCATGATATTTACACAATGATATTATCATAGGACGCATTTGTTTCGCATTTTATTGATTAAATGAAACTTTTATTCTATTAATTAAAATTCCATATTTATTATACCTTATCTAATTATGATATTGATGTTAATAATTTAATATAATGGGTGTATAGTTATTTTCCATTCCTGACATTTTATTATTTATTGATTCTTGGTAGGATCCATCTTATAAAATCCATAATAATTATTTGATATACACCTTATTTAGGTTAATTTCCACAAGATATAAATAAAAAATATTTGAATGTGTTTTCAAGGATATATTTAATTTTCTTTTATTATGTATTATGTTGTAATTTCTATTCCCAATATAAAATTGGTACCTTGTATTTATCTCGTTCTCTATAAATGATAAATTGATTGGCCTTTTTGGATTTGACCCTCCTGTATATGTTCTAATGTAATAAAGTTGTCACTGACTCCGGGTTACGGGAGTCTAGGTTTTTATTGTTGGTATTAGATTATTTTTAGTCAAAGTCATTAAAACATGATTACGAAAAACATATATTAGGGAACATAACACTATTATATACACTGAGGATAAGTGTATAATAACATCGTATAGTTTAGTATGGAATAAAATATTTTTTTCCTAGAAATATATCCATGTTTGGATACAGAAATAAGATATGGTTTTGGAAGAGATGAACCTATTGGAAATAACACAAATATGTGCATTGGGATTAACTTGATCACCACCAAGTGCACGAAAACAATTTTTACTGCACACCTAATTTGACACTCTTTTTGGATATGCTTAGGATAATTCTCATTTTTATACAACATTTTTACGCATTTTCAAGTAAATACATCCCCAAAGGAACCATGTTTATGATTATGATATTAATAATTCATAAATTCTAATTTATGTAAACTGTTTCACCATATTTAGAGTTAAAACAAATAATTACCCGTTTGTTAATAATCATTCATTATATTCATCGTTCTAGGTAATAACATGCTTAGTATTTTATTATTTTTTGACTTTTTATTTTATATTACTCTTAAATATTGAGTTATTTTATCATTTATGTAATTAATAACATGATTTAAATATCATATTTATTTAGTATTTTTATATATTTTTTATACCTAAATTTTGGTAATATGAAATTATATACATTGTTCATGGAGACGTAGGTCGTATGTACACATGAACACATATTCCATTTCCTTGAAGTACTGAACAAAAAAAACAAATTATATATATATATATATACAATTTGATTTTTATTTCATATATAAGACATATTTTTATTAATATCATCTTTAATACATTCAATGTTACGTGTGAATGAATAGTATTGCCTAGCGAGACAATATTCACTTATACACCTTAACGATGTTATCGTATCCCAAAAAATGGAACGTATTATGGTTTGAGTTATAAAATAAATAAAAGATATTAAAAAAATTATAAGTAACATATATATATTATATAAATTATAAAAAAAAAAATTTTACCAACCTATGAAGGTGTAAATGGAAGAACCAAGGAAATTAGATTATGAGAAGGTAGTCCGTTGTACATGTGATCGATTATTTAGTATCACATTTGATGGAAGTGTGTGTGATTGTTGGGTTTACCCCTAATGTAAAACTATTTCATTATATTAATGATACTAATTTTATTATATAATAATGATATTATAATAATTTATGTATTGTATAAATAAATAAAGAAAAGTGGTCTTTGAATAATGTCACATATTCTTTAGGTAACTCCTTGTCGTTTGCATCAAAGGACCACATTGTATGGATTTATGCATATAATTAGTATTCAATAATGAGGTAAGTGAGGTTTGAAAGTTATTTTCTTAGGTTTTGGTCTATCCAAATTGCTTTAGGGGTGTGAATAAGTGAGGTGTGTGAGTTCCCATTTATAGTTGAAGAAGAGTGGCATTTTTTTAAATACCCAAAGGTAGACACTATTGGGAGGTCTCCCATACATAATGTGCCTCGAATAATGAACCATTTAATAACGAATAATATATTTTTTAAATATTTCTATTTAGTGGGTTTTTTATCAGTTTCTAGTTAATTTTCCCCCTTAATATTAAAATGTAACCACTAGGTAAACTCATTTCTTCCTCCATCAGTGTAATTAATTTCAATTTCCTTCAATAAATAGGTTTGTAAAAATTTATACATTCTACATAAAATAAATTATAAATTATTATTATTGAAAATATGTAATCCATTTCTCAAAATTAAAATCACACATGAGGTAGAAATTAATGTAAAATTTTTCCTGCAAATGGGATGGGAAAGTGGGTTTAATGTGAAATTTTTTTAAAACATCACAAGGTTTTCATATCAAAATTCAATTTAAAAATATTTACTATGATATAAATTGGATAAATAGTCATAAAATATAACTAATTTTAATTTAAAATAAATTTAAAATATATCATGAAATTATAAATTATTTTGACAAAAAGATAGTTATCAATTAAAATTTAGTATTTTTCACTATTGAAAAAAATGATACTTCTCATAAATATACAAATAATTTACCCTAATATAGATTTGATATCATTCATTCAAAAAAAGTCATTTTTATTGAAAAAAATTATAAATGATCTCGAATTTATTTAGAAAACAACTACACCCTTAATGGCAGTTAAACTGCCTTAAGAAAAGTACATCTTTTTATGCATGAAATTGGATTTATTCTTATCTTATGCTCATAAAATATATTTTATGAAGTTAAAAAAATTAATAAATATATAAAATCATTAAAATAATTAAGTAATATTAAATAATTTAATTCATTATCATAAATTGTCTCTTGCGCATAAAAATAGATATTTTATATAAACATTAACTTTATTTAAAATTTGTTTTTAAATTCAATTCTAATTTATTAGTAACCAATGTATTCAACCATATACTTTAATAATTTATTTAATAGTTTTATTAAACAAAAAATTAAATTCTATGAGATAATTTTCATTTTAAATAATAATATTTATAGTATTTGGTAAATCTTGGTCTTGAATATAACACAATCTATTAAAAATGTAATTGTTGCATATGACACAAACTGAATGAATATTACATGCATTTCAAGATATTAAATAGATTAAATTTATTTAAAATTGTATATATACAATAAATTATAAAGATGTTGTATACCTTTCTACAATTTATTATGTGTTTCATACATGATATCAAATAAAATTTTAATCAAATATAGTTTTCAGAGTGTCACACTCTCCCCACCATAAATAAATTTCATCCTCACAATGTAGACATGATATTAGTAATATATTTTTTGATATTTTTTATAATAATTAATGAAATAAAACATCATGGGAATTTTTTTGTAAAACAATATACTTAAAAGAGTGAATTGGATTTACCAAGGTCCTTCGGGACAATAAAATAATTAGGCGTCCATGTTGGAGAACATCGATGGAAAGTGAAGATATGAACATGAAGGAAAATTGTAAATAATTATTGTGATTGGTTTAGTTCATTGATACATAAAAATATAATGATCATTGGAATGTTTAAGATCTAAAAACCATAAAGATGTGATTATTTAAATGAATATTTATTCAACAAAATTAATTAATTAGGATGCCATTTTATATCTAGATCATTTTCATAAAGTTCAATAATTTTATAACTTCTTATGAATATAAGGACATATAATTACATTATATATGTTTATAAAGACATTATCATCCTTTGGTTTTGATTTGATAAATTTAAAATTCATTTATTACGACAGGAAATTAATATCCAAAAATGATTTTTATTCCTAAATCACTAAAATTCACATTTAATAGTTTGTAAAATCCAAAAAAGTCAGTATAGCTATCTCTAAATATTTTCTAAAACCAATATCACTAATAAATTATTCAATTTCCCTACAATGTAATATGGCATGTTCATAATAAATATTTAACCAATTTTTTTTGAAAAAAAAACAATCACATATTAACCCAGTAATCACATAGGCCAGTGGTTACTTTGAAACCCATATTGTCATTCGTTCATGGTTTGAAGCCCCGCTACCTCACCAGGCGTGATAGGTTTTCACCCCTCAAGTGGGTTGTCCTTTTTTGAATTACATTATTATTATTAATATAATGATCTCCAAAACTGTTATGGACATCCTGAAAATAAATTTCTTTATTAAATAACCTTTTCGATATGGTTTTCAAAATAATATATCTTTTCTATAAAAATATAATATTTTTTATTTTATATCAGCTCTGAATTTTATAAATATTTTTAAAATTATGTCAATAAAATTTAAAACAATTTCACATCAATTATATTTTCCACTAGAACATGTATTAAAATAATGAGTTCGATTTTAAGTAACTTATTTGAAAAAATCCTTATCTTAGTCAAATATCAACATGTGAAACCTATAAAAGAGATGTTTTATACTTAAAACATATGTTCATACAGAATATCCTAAAATCATGATGGTATTCATGATAACGCTTAATCTAATAAAGACACATGGTCTTTTAAAATGTGGCACAATCCTTAAATGTTTCATAATTCTTATCACCAAAATACGATTTGTAAAAATAATTCTAGTAATTAATTCTTAAATCCAAATACATAAATACCTTTCCCATTTTTGAATACACAAAGGAAATTCATTGGTATATGGTTTAACCTATGTCATTCATTCCCATTATCTATTCAAATCATTTTTAATGGTTTGTAATGAAAATTTTAATTCTCAAAAACATATACCCATGGGTGTGTCAATCCAAGTGTGAAGTATGGTTCGTTTTCTTATACCGGGTATCACTTGAGTCAATCCTGATGCACCCTTTTCAGAGTAACTACCCCTATATATACTGTTCCAGAACAATCTCTACTTTTATAATCCAAAATGGGACTTATTTCTTGGAATAACCATGTAATATCTAACTCACCAAAATTATAGGATGTTCTCCTATGCCTCTTCATAAATTCAACATTAGTGTTATGTTACCAAATATATGTTTTCCAAAATCTAGTTCCCAAGGTTTCTACTATAAATTCTCTGATACCAACAGTAGTGACACTGATTCCAACTATACTAAATATATTTATATTACCATTATATTAGAAAAAGATGCAAATAAATTGCATCCCGAATGATCAAATAGTTTAGTAGTCTTGGTTAACGTGTTACATACTTGTGTCTTGTATTACAAATGAATAAAAAATTACAACATAGTTTTTTTGAAGAATAAATTTATCATATCTACCATGTCCTTTCATATATTAATTATTAAACATCAAATAGTACTAAGGAATGGAATAAAAATTACTCTTAGATGAAATTCATAGTAATTGCTAATTACGAAACAAATTATTATGAACTGATAATGAATAATCAATATGGAAAGGTAAATAACTAAACACCAATTACATTTAAATAATTGGATTAGCCCTTATAAATTTGGAAGGGTAAATAAATAAAAAAATTACATTTAACCAATAAAATTAAAATTAAATGAATCCATATATTTTATCATAATAAAAATATCATGGATAATAATAACTGAAATATGAATGAATAAATTGATAATTTTTGTAAATCATTTCTATATAACATGAAAACCAACATTGTCATTACATTTTAAAATATTGCCTAAAAATATTGGTAGAATCTTATTTAATTTTTCCAAATTATTTTTCACATGACACATGTCTATGCATCAAGTGGCTATATAAAGTCTGGTCCCTACCTTGCCCTCAAAGTCCAAATAATTCCTCGTATATCAAATAATGGTTTAAATTCATAAGCAATGTGCCTTATTAAATATCGACATTGATGGAAGAATATGGATTTATAATTTTTTTAATGATAATGAAATAATTTCGAAAGTAAACAATATATGTAAAAATGGTATATGGTTTAGAATATAATCACATTCATGAAAAATAATGTTGATAATTTATTAAAAATTAATGGTCTATGGTCACTGGAAAGTAAATAACTCAAAGGAATGTTAACTACTAAAAATATTATTCAAGGAATTGATTTTCTAATCTATAATTGGTCAAAATAATTATAATCCATATAGTGGAATAATAATTATTATATCTATAAGATATATACCCATTGGAGTAAGAATAACTGTTGTTTTCATTGATAAAATAAAAAAATATCATTAACCATATTCTGGAGGAATTTTTTTTTAACTTTTAAAATAATATTGAATATAATTTTATATGAAAATAACATTAAAAAATAATTCACAATAACATTGTAAATTTTCAAAGTAATCATATAATAAATAAATATGGATGATTTTATACAAGTCAACAAACATTCCCTTTCTATTAAAAGAAGGATAAAAAAGTTATTTTTACATAATGTGAAAACAATATTTTTTTAAAACATTTGGTATAAAGGGTAAATGTATAAAAATGTATTTTAACCATTAGTTTTTAATATATCAATGATTTTTTTAAAACATTTTTAGAAAACATGGTTTCTTAAGAAAATGGATTTCTTTCCAAAGAGAAATAAGGAAGTTGAATTCTATTAAAACACTTATAAATAACTTATAGTAACATTGAGATAAAAAATAGTATTATCACTTAAGATATATCATAAAAAACATATTATAATTTTATTCAAGGTTTTTTTAAAAAAAATTCATATAATTTTCTTTAAGTTATATTTAAGAATAAACATTCTCAATTAGTATGATATTTTTAAACTAACACTTAAAAATTTTCATAACTTTTAAATAATAATTAATCAATGAATAGATTTCTTGTATCAACTATATGTCCATATAAATAAGTGTAAATAAGAAAATATATAGTCATATTTTATTACACACATAATCATTTATTATATTAATCAATGATGTGTATTCTTAACCAAATGATCCGAAATTAAGATAAAAATTTATTTACCACAATGTACCATTTAATTAAAATCCCCCTAGATGAAATAAATAAAATTGAAACATAATAAATGAATAATGAATTATTCATAATATTACATTTCATGTGGTGTTATATATATCATTTTAAAAATTAGGTTCATAATAATACAATATGCATCAACGTTTTAAAATTGAAATGAAGTCCATTACGTTACACTTTATTTTTGATTGAAAGTTATTTAACCTCATGTATAAGTGTATTAATAATGTTATCAAAAAACTAGAAACCATATTAATATTTACTATATCATATAAATCATTTTATAACTCATCATTAACCATTACATAAAAATCATTCATTATTTTCATTATTTCGGGTAAAAACCTTCTTTACTTATCAAGTATGTTTTGACTTGTTATTTTTTTTCCTATTAATTACATCATGATTTAATCATCTAAAAAATGTATAAAATTATTTAAAAATCATATATATTATGTACAAATTTATTTATAGTTATCATTAAATATTTTTAGTGGAAATGAACTGCACAATTCATGGAGATGGTAGGTCGTACGTGCAGATAAACATTCTTTACAAATTTTTATCATATTAAAAGAAATAAAATTAATTGATAAATATAAATATTATAAATGTAGTATAATTTATATATCATATATGTCACATATTTTTGTTAAAAATTCCTTATTACATTCCATTTAATATGTGAATGAATCACATCGCATCGTGAGGCGTTAGTCTATCCTATAAACAAATGATGTTATCATATTCCCACAAAATGTAAATAATGATTGGTTGTGTTATATAATAATTAAATGAGCATAAATACATTATAAATATCATATTTATCATATATAAACTATAAATACGTCATTATTATCTCCCTTTAATGGTGGTAATCTAAGAATGAATGGCGTCGGTTTTTTAGGCAATAATTTATTATACACACAAATGATGATTACGCATCCCATTTGATGTATGTTTTTTTGTTTTAAGGTCATAACCATAAAATAAAAATACTAGATAATTTTAATGTACTATGGTTATCATATAAGAAATATATAATATTAATTTAAGGAGTGGATAATCAAAATAAACAAAAGCGCACGTTGAAGAATGTTACCATTTATTTTGGTAAATCCTTTTGGTTTGCAAGAAAATACATCCCTGGTTGTATTTAGGACCATATTGAGGTTTCTAGGTTTTGGTTATATAATTTTAGAATTTATTTTTACTTTAGTTTTTTTATAAATATTTCACTAGAGGTGTGAAGAAGTGACGGGGGTGAGTACCTTTTTATATTGGAGGAGGAGAGGCATTTTTGTAAATTCTGAAAGGTATACACTATTGGGAGGCGTCTCTTACATCATGTGATTAAAATAATGAACCAATTTTGATACACGAGTTTATATCGTATAAATATGTCCAGATAATGGGTTTTATAAAAGTTTAAATTTCATTTGTCCCATTTATATTAATTCTTATGCATTATGTAAACTAATTTTTACCATAGTTTTTGTAATTAATTTAAATAAATTTAACAATTATTGTTTACCAAAAAATACCATTATAATACTAAAAATTATAAATTTTCCCTTTTAAAAATATTATAATCATTTTTTCTAAGTTTGAAAAATAATTTTGGATGAAATTAATTTAAAATAATACCGTAGATTGGATAGGAAAGCAGGTGTAGAGAAAAAATGTTCAAAATTTCATTATATTTCTATATTGAAATTCAACCTAAAAATTCCTAATATAACCAAAATTGGTTTAATATAAATATTATAGATTTAGTTTTACATTAAAACTATTTTAATGTATAATTTTTTTATAAAATTTTTAGAAGAAATGTCAATTTTAAATTTTAATTTAATATTTTTCACTATTCAACAAAAATTCAAATTCTTGGAAAAATACAAAAAAATAACCCTAAAGAAATTTAAATGTTATTATTTAAAAATTTAAGTTTATTTTTTCAAATACAATTTATAATAGTGTTCATTTTATTTTAAAAATAATGGCATCATTAAAAGGGAAAAAAATACTTTCAAAAAATATATATCTTTTATGGATAAAATTGCATTTGTTCTTATATCATGGCTATAAAATATGTTGTTTGAATGTCAAAAAATTATTTTATATATAAATTTCATTGAAATCATTCACCAATTGTTATTAATTTAATTAATGATGAT
Organism: Viscum album; assembly: GCA_963277665.1. Classification (NCBI taxonomy): domain Eukaryota; kingdom Viridiplantae; phylum Streptophyta; class Magnoliopsida; order Santalales; family Viscaceae; genus Viscum; species Viscum album. The sequence goes on from OY728119.1 coordinate 2,085,510,993, forward strand.
AAAATTCTATTGTTGTATAAAAATTGAAATTTTAGGTAAATATTTTCTTTTATATTCAAATTATTTACAAATTAATTTATAATTAATTAGTATCTAATGAATTAAACCATATATTTTCATCATTTAGTTAATAATATTATTATCCACCAATTTTATTACTTAAATATAATTGTAATTTTAAATATTAATATTAAAAGAAATCGAAAAAAGGTAGTCATTCCTATAACACAAGACATCGATGAAATTCGTTGATTCGTGTGATGTAAGATAAATCATTATTACATAGATTGAAAGATATAGAATATATTATATTTGTGTAAAATAAAAAATATATTATAAAGTTTCTTAGTGGTTATATTCCATTCGACACATGGTATTATGTGTCATACACACTATCAAATAAAATGTTATTCTTTTAGAATTTTCATGGTGTTATAATTATGGATATATTAGGGTTTCTTAATCAGGTTTTGACTGATATCCTTGATCCGATATAAAAAATGTTCCATTTCATTTTTATTCAATTTTGGATCTCTTCAAGAAACATAAGCCACCATCATTTGGTGGGAAAACCAATCTAATTATTAATGAAAAATTGATTAAATATTTGGATGACATATATTGCATTAGGATGTGATGAGAAGGAAATGTTACTCTTGAAGTGTATTGTCTCAAATGGAATCATGATACATAGTGGTTGTTGATCCAAACTACTAGGGAGGAAGGAGAAATATAACTCAAGGACATTATTGATTTTAATTAGCATTTATTTTATAGATAATCCCCTAATGAGAAATAATTTGAAATGAAGAGAAAGTTCCGCAAAAAAATCATAAATATTGAAAAATGTTTTGATGAGTATAGGGATAAATTTACAAGGTAATATTGGTTTTACAAGATTACATAAACAATATAGGGTTCTATATTGACCATTTCTTTGAAGGTATTATAATTAGTCTCAATATGGTGTTGGTTTCTGAATCATTTTGTATCATAAGATAAAATTGTTTTATGTTCCATAAAAACATAGAATAAATTATCTAGATCATACAAATTATATCGAAATAATGTGATGAAAAGGTTATCTAATTACCAAGAGAGACATGTTATGTTAGATAAAAATTAGAGAATGAAGCACTTCCAACCCTGTGAAAACTGTGGGATTAATCATCCTCAGAAATGCATGAATGGTGATAGAGATTGTTATAAGTGTAGTGATAAGGGACATCTGGATCATGTATATGATGGGAAGAAACAAATAAATAATTTATAGTGATTAATTTGTAATTAAATGGGTAAATATTCACACCAATGTCACATGGATTAAGGTATTATACCATCTAAGAGGACATGGGTAGAATGATAGACATACATGATCACTATAGAAGCGGTTGAAATTCATAATGAAGTAGTGGAAGGTTATTTAATAATATATTAAAATTTATCCCAATAATTACTTCATTATGGACTATATAACTCATTTATATCTACCTAGGTTATGAATAAAATAATATATTCACTTTTTAGTTTATGAACTGTGATTCTAGTCAAATCACTTATGGGAAGTCTCACTGCAAAAAGGATGTGTTGGGAAGTCCCCATTATGAAACAAAGATGTTATTTATTTTCATACCTTATTATTATACAAATGTTTTAATTTTATATAATCCTCAATATGGACTGGATTTTAAAATATAATTCAAAATGTTATTTAAAAGTATATGGAGATGATGACTAATGATGAAAATGTAGAATTCCCTATTATTAGAGTAGTGAATTCATTATCTGGATCAGGCTTAGATCCACCCCATGTAATACTTCTAAATGATATTATTATGGATGAAGGAAACAAACTGTTTATGTATAGATAAGGTAATATTTAAATTTAGTGTCTTCCCCTTTTAGAGGAACATATTGTTGTATTTCTTAGAAAATTACCTAGACATCCACCAGATCATGACATCGTGTTTTCTATAGATTTTTTCCTTGGTGTAAGACCAATATCAATGAGACTCTATATAATGGACTCAGTGGAGTTAGTCAAGTTGATGACAAAACTAGGGGATTTTCGGGATAAGGGATCTATTTACCCTAGTGTTTCACCATGGGATGTATCTATTATCTTCTTTAATGATAAATACAGCTAAATTATTATGTAAATTAATTATAGAAAAATAAATTCCATTATGATAATGAAAAAGTATTATATACCTTGAAATAATGAATTTTTTTACCGACTTTGAAGATATTAATATATTCCAATGAATGGCCTATAATCTAGGTGTTATCAATTGTTAGAAAAGATTGAATAAATTTAAAGGAAAAAATCCCAATAGTGGTATAGAAAATGTGAGTTTATTTAAATTCTATTTTTATTGAATAATGAACCCTTTATTTATATATGTAATTAAAATTTTATTTAAGGATTATCTTGATAATTTTTTTTTATTTATTTGTGATATCATGGTGTACAATAAAACCTATTTGGACCGCCAGAATCACATTCAAATCGTTCTTGATACTCTTAAAGGAAATTATTTTGATGGGGAATTTAATAAGGGAATTATCTAGATTTAAGAAGCTTAATTTATTTTCTATATTTTCTCCATGTATGGAATTTCAATTAATCATGTGAAGAAAAATGTAGTCCTAGAATGGAATACACCATCAAACATAATAGTGGTATATAGTTTCATTCATTGGGCTAGTTTCTATTTTTGATTCATTTTGAATTCTTATGATTGGATAACCCATCAACATATAATAAATATAAATGTGTTATGTTCATTTGGAAAAATAATGTGAATCTGTTTTTGATGAATTGAAGAGGATATTGGTCATTTCTCTGAATTTGATTTTACAATCCAGAATGTTTGGTTTTTTAATATATGGTGACATATCCAAGAAAGGATTGGGTTGTGTCCTTATGAAAACTGATAATGTCATTTCATATGATTCAAGGAAGTAGTACAATCATAAATAGAACTATCCAAATTATGATCTTATGTTTTTATCCAAAATCATTTCTTTAATGATATGGGGAAAATATCTCAATTATGTAGGATATGAGATATTAAAATACTCAAAAAGAAAAAAATAAATATTTTCACAAAAATAGAGAAACATGGGGAAAAATAAAAGAATTGTGATACTCATGGATTATGATTTCTCAATTCATTATAACCGAGGTTATGAAAATAAGGTAGACGATGCATTGCGTAGGAAAGTTCATGGAGTTATAACCAAGATAGAGATTGAGATGGAAAATATATTCAAGGATCTGGTAAATATAGATATCGTAATTATTAAAAAATGTGAGAAATCACTAATTTTTTAATATATTTTATCCCAGATTTAATGTAAAAGATCAAAATTTCTAAATCTGATGAAGAAAATTTCAGATGAAAATTAAAGTTGTGAATGAAAGAATATTGGTATAATTTATTAATAATTAGTGAATCCACAAATTTGGAAATAGAATATTTTTTCTTTCTATACATGTTATAATAATAGAATTTAGTGATTATTCTCATACAATGCATTTCTCAATACACTCCATAATCACCTATATGTATAGGGAATTTAGGGAACCTATTTGGTCAGGTAAAATGAAGTAGGAAATTGAAAACTTATATAATGATGCTTAGTTTCTCAACTGACAAAGACTGCGATACCACATCATATTGGATTAATGAAACATCTTCCTATTCCTATAGTAAAATGATATGCTGACACAATGGACTTTTCTATAGGACTACCAAAGACACCAAAAAATGATGTCATATAAGGTAGTTTCTACCTCCTAGCCAAATTTTCAAATTTAATCACTATAAAAAAAATATCATCTTGAATTCCTCTAAATTATCTATATTAATGAATTTATAAGAGTTCATTAAATATGTATTTTGGTTGGTTCTGGTGATTACCTATGCTTTACATCAAAATTGTGGATGAGTCTTCAGAAGGATCTTTATACTAAACTTAATTTCAGAACTACCTACCATCCTAGAACTGATGGGAACTGTGGGAGGACTATTTATTCAAAATAATATATGATGAGGTTACTCTAACATAATTTTCATGGTATTTGGGAGTAGTATTTATCCTGAATAATATTCATATAACATAAGTTTCAATTCGACAGTTCAAATAGAACAATGTGAAACACTAAATGATAAGATATCATAAACTACAGATTGTTATGAAATTTTGTTTCATGAAAACATGTAGGACATACAACAACAAAGTTAAACACTATTCATGCTCAAATTATAGTGGTAAATTTTTAGAAAAGAACATTTGATGAAAATCAGAGGATGGATTTATACTTTCAAGTGGGGGATCACGTTTCCATAATGGTTTCTTCATGGAAATGTGTCATGAGGTTTGGTAATAATGGAAAATTGATCCCTAGGTACATTAGACACCCATGAAATTTTGGAATGAATTGTATTTGTGTTTTCTATTTCATAAATTTTACAAACTCTCTCAAAAGTACATGATGTTTTCCATATATCACTATTATGGAAGTACATTCCAGACGCAATGAAAGTGCTCACCTTTGATGAAATTGAATTGCATCCTGATCAATATTACTTAGAATAACCCATAATAATTATTGATACTATAGATCAATTATGGAGAAATTAGAAAACTCACATTGTAAATTTACTTTGGATAAGTCAAAAATTGATGGAAGTAGTTTGGGAATAAGATGATGTTATTAAGGATAAATACCCTTATCTATTGAGAATGACAAACTCCAAAAAAATAGTGGGAAATTGATTTATTAGAGGAAATTATGTAACACCTCCAAACATTATAATTTTTTTTATTTTAAATAAATTAAATAACTCCATTAGATTGTGATGTGACCAACACCATGTTTAAAATAAATTTGAAACTCTATTTAAAATACTATTATCATAATACCATTATAACCTAGAAGTAAAATTAGAGGTAATTAATAGGTATAAATTAATTAAAAATATATATATATTTGACACATTAATATTTTATATATTTATTATAAGAAAAAATGAGTCACTTGGATGTAAACAAATATTTCATGAAAAAAAATTATGTTTTCAATGAAAATGACTTCATCATTTTTTCATCACATATGATATGAATTATTTTATAAAATTTAATAAATTAATTTCATTAAATTAAATTCATTTTTCAATTTATCATATCAAAATCATCTTAGTGAAATTTATTTTTATTTTTCATAAATGCTTAATTTTTCAAATTCAAGTGAAATTCTTTTTATTGAAAACATCCTTTTTAAAACTATTTAAAAATTTAAATTAACATTAAAAAAAATTTGAAGGATATTTATATAAATTATATTAAAATAAATCTAAACTTGGTAATTCAAATCAATTTTATATCCAATTTCAGTATAAAAACATTCTATACTTATGGGAAGTTTATCTTTGGAAACATGTTTTTTCACTGTACCTGTGGGTAAAATATGAAATTAGATTCTACAACATCTTTGAGTTAATATTTTGAAAATGGAATCATTATTTTTAATAAAAATAATTTATATTGTCTTATAATTTTAACATATTCTTTTTACCATCTTAAATAGTATAAGAAGTAAAATCTTATTATCTTCTATTAGATAAAAACTGATCTAATGAGGTGTTAAAATAGGATTGTAAGGTTTAAAATTATCCAGAAAATTATAAAAAACAAATTTTATGGACATATTCTAACCATGTAACTTCTATAGTCTAAGAGTGGACCATTTTAGTGTCTTTTATAATTATACAAATGTGGTTCTAATTGTTTCTTTAAAAAAATACATTTGTGTATTCCCATCGACATATAAAAGGTCACCCCCTCTCCACTCCTCTTGATACCCCCAGTGGTATTTGGATCCTCCAATAACTTCCCAACTCACATAGATAAATCCCTAAATTCATTCTATAATCCTTATAGTTATCAAAAAATCATTCTAGGGTGCCTTTTGGTGTAAAATGAATGAGGTCTTCTGAAGAAGATGTAACATTCCTAAACAAGATGTTTTGTTTAATTTCTACTTAATCATCCATATAATATTTTTAAATCATATTACCATAATAAATATAATATATTCCATATAACTACATGATATTATATTAATTTCCCGACCTATTTTCATTTCAAATTTTATTAATTAGGAAATGGAAATGTTTATCGTGTGTATGATGGACCGTCACCTGCCAACCAAATTAAGTTTGTTTTCCATCACCATCAATAAAGGATAGATATAATAATAGATTTATCACATGTATATGATATTAATTATATTATTATACGTATATAATTTTAATATCACATATACCTTTTTATGTTTCATTCTGTTTAAAATATGATATCATCGCTCGTGTGTATAATGGACTAACTCCTCGCAAAACAATGTCATTCGTTTTTCACTTACACTTTACACAAACTAAAATAAGGGTAAAGTTAATGAATTTATGTGAAATATATGAGGTGATATTTGATTAATAAAATTAAAATCTCACCAAATTACTTAATAATTCTCTATTAAAGGGAATGATATTGTGGCTCGTGTGCACATACGTCCTACAATCTCCATAAAGTTATTCGATTCATTTTCCAGATATAACATTCATAAAAGTTTATAAAATGAATACATATAAATTAAATATGTTATTTATATCATTAATATAATTCTTAATTATATAAATATTTATCTTATACACATGAACCATAACATTAATAAAAAAACACAGATGAGAAAACCATACAATTGACAGATGAAACAATGAAAATAATGAAATATTTGTAATTTTTTTGGGTAAAATGTAATAAGGGGAGAATTTATGACATTATATGTATTAATATATTTATTTAATATATTAATAAATGTATTTAAAACATTATAAATCAATTTAAATCAGGTTCAAATAAAGTACATCATGAGTTATTTGATTTCGTCTCAATTTTTCTTCATTGAGAAATATTCAATTGTTATGAATGTAATTTATTTTATATAGTATAAATAATACTCTATTTACATTTAATATATTTAATAATTAATTAATCATGGTATTCTATGTTTCAATTTAAATTATTTAATCCAAGGCTATTTGGAAGGAAAGTTACCAATATGTAAAGAATTTAATAACACGTATTTATTTTCATTGGGTTACATTACATATTCTTTTCCCATTAATATTATAATATTATGTGAATAATGATTTTTTATTATATTATGATTTATTTATAATTTTTCTTTAGGGATTTTAATTAGACACATTTAATCTATTCATTTGTTAATTATAACTTCAAAATTGAGATCATTATAAGGAATTTTGTCACCATTTACATTTCATTGAGACATAATTCGTAATATGCACCTATTCACTTAAATGTGTTCTATATATTAACTCATTATGAATTGACCATGATTAGATATTTATTCTGTGTGTTTAATGTTTTAATTAAATGTTATCAATATTCTATGTATCATGGATATGAACATTAACTAAAATATATTCTATTCTTACATAGAGTGCGTACTTTTAATGTTATTTGATTAACTATGGAAATATTGATGGGCCCATGTTCTTTACTAAAAAAAATATTGTTTATAAGTAATATTTTTATTTAATTAAATCATTTATTCAATATATGAATAATGACATGGACATGTAGTGAATGATGTGTCCCATAATAATATATCCCCCTGATGCATCAACAGGTCTCATTAGAAGAATTAGTTGGCCAAATTAAATAGGTTTCTGCCTATAGTTTTAAACCATCTAGTTAAATTTATTGTTGGTATAGGTATTATGATGCATGATATCAATACTTGTAATAATTATGAATTTAACTATTGAGAATTGGATTATTTTTTATCCATAATATTTTCACAAAGATATTATCAATGGATCTCATTCATTCTCCATTTATAGATTAAATTGAGTGTGTGAAAAATTATTTACCATACCTTATTTATTAGGCCATAAATAAATATGAAAGGAAATTTATTGATTAATTGTAATGTTTGTTTAGGTATTTACCATTAATAATGATTTTTCTTTATTGACTCATGATAAATTCCATTGTATGTAACCCATGCATAGTATATTATCTCACACTTATTTTGTTTCTTTTCTCCATGATATGATGAGTAAATATTTTTATGATTTTTCATGGATGTAGTTATTTTTCTTATTTTATGAATTATGATTCATTTTCTATTCACAATGAAAAATGGGTACACATATATATCTGGTTTACTAAAACTGAAAAACATATCATTCCATTCATATTTTATACCCCTGTATCCTGGACAATTGAATAATGTAGGCATCACATATGGGTTATCGGATTCAGGTATCCAATTGAATTTGGATCCAATATATACACCACAAGAAATAAAACAAGTAGATAATAATTAATATGTCCCAATTAATGAAATTTCAGAAGAGAATACCCATAAATTGGACTTCCACTGAGTCGGACATGCTCTAATTCTCTGTATAATAAATTTTTATGTGTTGCTCATATTTACCGTTAATAAAAACACACACAAACTCATATATATATATATATATATATATATTACATCATAACATTCATTTATAATTTATTGTTACTCATTTATTAATCATTATTTTTAAAATTTATATTTTGTTTTTAATTACCCTATTTATTCCATGTTTGCCTCAATAAAGAGTTTGTAGTCCTTTCTCCTTGGCCATTTGTTCAAAACCTGTGAAATTTTCATGGAGGTTACATATTTATACAAACATATATATATATTAAATTTCAAATATTAATTTTACATTTGTTTTGGTGTTGTTTTTAATGGATCACCAAAAAAATCATTTTCTGTTATTATTGAATTAATAATATAATTAAATTTATTGGGATTTGTACTTTGGGATTTAAAAAATATGTTAAAAAGATTTTTAATTTTCATTTTGACATCATAGTTCAATTATTTAGGTTTTATTAGTAATTCCTAATGGCTACGTTATTGAATTTTTTATGTAGGTACTATAAATGATGAAATGAAGTATGAGATACGACTATTGAATGGGTAATAATATTAGGTTTCATTATAACAATATAAGTTATATATAAAAATATTGGTGTTAATGTTATATCAGTATAATAGAGAACTAGATGTAAGATGAGTTTATGTGATAATGTAAATTAAATGAGTGAAAATGATCTTAATACATAATTTAATAAAATTACCATTCTTGGCATGTCTCCTTTGAAATGAATAAAATAGTTATCATATCTCTTTAAAAATAAAAAAAATTGTTGGATATGACCTTATTAAATAAATTAGGGTTTAAATCCAAGAGAAACCCAATGAATATAAGTGGTTAAGAGTGGGTCTATGATAGATTAGTTTATAGGTGAAAATTAATAAATTTCATTGAAACTTTATGTTCGGTGAAGGGAAATGATAGAGTTACAAGATATTTAGATGTGTTAGGAAGGAGATGTAGCATTGACTATCGTTCCCAAAAATGGACTTCTTAAATGTATAAAAATAAAAAGACTTTAAAAAACTGAGACATTTAAATTCACCTACATCTACCCACTTTTACCATGTTTCAATATTTTCCCTATTAATTATTTTTTACAAAAAATATTTGATGTCCCATATTAAATTATTTTGAATTGATGATTGTAAAAATGAATCCAATTTTAAAAAAATTTAATTCTAAATAAGATAATTTAAACATCTATTTGAAAAATTATAATAAAAGAGAGAATATTGTTGTTGAAAAATTATTCTTTTTAAATAAAATTTATTATTTTTACATATCAATTACTCATTAATAAGTAGGCCCAAAAATAATATTCATAAATAAAAAATATATTTTCCATAAATTCATCTGTTAATAATGATATGTTAAGTTTCTTTAAATAGCAATTCATAACATATAATATTACATTTATTGGAAAAATATATATTTCTTATAATAATATGTATACATACTTCTTCCTAAACTTCTAAAAATAGATATATGAATTATAATTTATATTATTTTTTATTTAACCAATATATTTCATTAAATATCATAACAATATAATAAATTTTAATAATAAATAAAATAAATAATATATAAAACAATTAATTTATTTTAACAAAAAATTTTTTACATGAATAATTGAAATAGTATTAATTATTGGAATGTAACTATTTCATGGTTGTTATTAATTTATTATTATAACAATTTCATTAATTTAATCAATGTGACATATTACAATCATTCTCCAAACAAAATAAATTTAATATAAATACATTATTTATAAAAAATTACCCTGAAAACAAATATACATTCCCATGTGAATTAGTATCATTCAATTATATTGTAATACTACCTATTTTATTTGAATACAATTATTTATAATGAATGTTTATATATATTTATAATCATCTAAATAAAATTCATATATATAAATTATATATAAACAATTATAAACAGAATGATATATATTGGTATTATACCCAGTGTCTATATCCTCACTAATAATGGCCATATTAACTATATATCCCCCCTTAAATCCTTTAAATTCATTCCTTTCTAATTTAAAACAACACATTTATCCTTCCAATTGCTCCATTTTTTATATTATAATTTCATTTCTCCAATAATGATGTTTTTCTCATTATATGTTTTGTAATAAAAATGGTGATTATGATGGGTGAAGATGGTGCACATAATTTCAATATTTTAAATATATAATTATTTTTACTTTATTATCCCATTTAAATTTATGTGATTTTTATGGATATAATTATACATTGAGGGTAGTAATCAATGGCCAGAAATAAATCGAATCAAGTATTTTTTAATTATCTATTACATTTGAATAAATTTTAGTTAATTTGATATATTTTTCTTATAATTTATTTTCATATAATGTTTTAATTAATTTAAAAATATTAATCATGTTAATGAGGGAAATAAAATACATATGTAAATCTAGGATGTTGCATTATCCCTCAAAAAATAAATTATGTCATGACCCATCCTAGTGGGGCCCACGTCGTGACTCCCCAAAATAGCCTCAAATATGCCAGTGTCAAGTGACTAGCACTGAGTAGGCATATCACTAACATGGGAGGAATTTTCTAACTACTTGTACGCATGAACAAATTTCCAAGCCCATAATGATGAAAAGTAAAAAACACTAAATAATCAAAATGAATGCATAAAACTAAACCCAACCAACATAGTAGAATGAAAATTAAGTGCGAAAAGTAAACTGTACCAAAATACAAACATGCTAACATTAATATTCTTTCAACTAAAAATTTTTACCTGTAAGAAAAAATAGGTATTGGGAATGCAACTTATAGTCGTATGAACACGTCAGCCTACATGAAACATAGGAATCTCAGTTCGGTCCTGTTATGCCCTAGACTGCCTCAATAGGCCACTCATATTCACAAGACATTAAACGTGTGGTCAAAACTCGTGTAGTGGTGAGTATAAAAATACTCAGCAAGAGACCCAAAAAAGCACAAAGCAATACAGAAAGTATAGGTACAATCATCACAACATAGTATCTATCTAAAAGAAATATAATGAGAGAAACATATCAACATATACTTGAAACCCATTACCATATTATAGAGACATGCATGTCACAATTACCACATAACCATACTAGGGGTTCAGTTTGATGATTCCAAAAAGCACTCATCTGGGAGAACACACTCCATTAGTCTGATAGATCTGATGACTTCCATATGAGAAGTATTGACCTTAAAATACCATGAGAGAGATAACCACACTGATAAATATAATTATTGAGAGGCCATATACACTCATTCTAGAAGAACACACTCATGAGTGGGAAAAGATAATGATATAATGTTGGGGATCATTACCAGGTCCTTGGAAGATTCCACGACTCCTACAAGATTCACCAACTATATTGAGGATTTACATCTTGTAGGTCGGTACAAGTAAATACTAGAATCTACCTAGGGTCAATAATTGATAGAGGATCTCACTCTGGGAATCTTGGAGGGATACCTGACTCCATACCAGGAAGTCCTATTGAAGGTATCACACTCCTCGAGATGGAAACAATACATAACCTTCCATAAAAAGAGCAAGGAGAAACTAACCAAAAACTAAACATGTCCCTGGAATGGTGGAATATATGATGAATTCTTGTATATAAAGGTTCATGGTGTGTAGAAGGGATCACATGCCATTTCCATCAACTCTGGGTATTTCTCATGTAAAATGGATGTAGACGTTGAAAAAAATAATCCATTCTTAGAAAATGGTTCTTTTCAGACAATGTAGAGGTATATTTAGACTCGGCGATGTATTCCAGGTGGGTTGGAATATACGCGTGAAAAAATAATAGAGGTTCTTGAAAAAACATCTACCCATGCGAAAAACCATAGGATCAGAGTAAAATATCCACACCTGCACCAAAATGCTTTGTTCCCCCATCCCGGAACGCAATCTTTCACACCGGCCCTCGGCACACATTCCTAAGTGCCGGACTCCTAGCACATATTCCATCATTCCAGCCTCCCAATGCAAATTTATTTTCGGCGCCCTACTGGCGCACAATCCTTCTCACTGGCCACCCGATGTGCAATCCTTCGTGCCGACCAACTTCCACACAGAGTCCTGGACCGCAAATGACTATAAATAGAATGGATCCCCTTCAACTTTGGGGCTGAATAATTTGAACCACCTTTCATGCATAAAATCAACCACTTTGGCGTGTAAAAAAATGGATTTCAGGTACGGGACTTTTCGCAACAGGTCTCCCCAGGGTCATCCCTCTGCAGGACCACTTGGGTAGAACCCTCACCTGAATCTCTTTCAAGTCACAGTCATTGCACGAAACCTTATCCATTGCGTGTAATCCATTTCATGCAATTAATTCCCCTTTCATTCAAACTCTTTTCTTACACGCGTTATATTGTACGCAATTCATTTCCATGGTGCGCAATTTATTTCCTTTACACGCAATACCTCATCTCCCCTTCACGCGCAGCTCTCTCCAATTGTGCGCACACCTGAAAATTTTTGTGCAACTATTCCAATTTCACATCAAATTTCATGAAACCCTCTCCAATTGCACGCAAACTTCAATTACCACTCACCTGTCTATTTCTGTGAACTTTCTCCATTTATGCATGAGCCTCCCTCCTTGTGCATACCTTATTTGGAATGTGTGTGATGTCCCTCTTCTGGACGTCACCTACGTGTGCCTCTTGCGGCCAAAAGATCTACACCACACCCACTTCTCCCATGAAACCGTATAGATCTGCACGAAGTAATTTCAAAGTCCCTTGGACGATGTTTTCTACAGTGTTTCTTCGCCTGATACTTCTTATCATAGGCATGGTAACAGCTATTGCTTCTTCCCATAGCCACACTATCGTGGTCCCCCAATGGGATCACCTCTCGACACCACCTATCTACGGAATTTCCGACGCCTTCCTTCCCTAAAGGGTGGGAATGCATCAGTTATGTATGACCTAGGGGTGCAGATTGAACCTGCCTCATCCGAGCTACATGAAAATAAACTTCCAAGCACCATCATGCTCCGCACATGACCTTAATCTATGACCACGCCCTGTGTGTCAGGCACGGGGTCCCCCCCCCCATGGACATTCTTCACACCCACTGGTGTTCATAGAACTTAGATCATTAGTCACATGGAATCAGATCCTCTATATCAAAGTGGCATCTGTCCGTCGGGAAAGGTTAACCACACTACTGTATGCCCATATCTTCTCTTGAAGGAGGAAGAACCCCTACTCCTTGTCTCTTCCTAGGTCCCAAGTCCCTCTCCCACTGGGCTTTGTCACCACCCAGGCCTCCATCTTAGAGTAATTCCCAATCTCCACTACCATGGGCTACTAACCATAATTAAGAACATGTTTTCTTCTTTGGGACTCTAACCACACGTTTTCCCCCATTCCACTTCCCATGGATGAATCTTCCATGACGTGATCGCCAGGTCTTTTTTTCCTCTTGTTTCTCACACCAAGCATGCCTCACATGGGCTTAGAGTAAACATCAACCATGAAATCCTCTCTAGGAATCCTAGAGTGTAAGCCCCAGCGACATTCTAAACTACATGGACTTTGATCCTTACCAGGGCAAGGTACATATGAAGCCTCTCGGAGGTTCAATCCCAACAACAATCAGTCCCAACCATCTTCATGTCGATTCCCACTCCAACCTAAACTATGAGGTCTTTGATCCTTGATAAGTAAAAGTATTTTGGAATCCTCCATAAGGTTCAAGCCAACCATCCATTGGTTCCGACCCCCCCCCCCCCTTCTGGTTGAACCACTTTCTTCTCGCATGATGTTAAACTACATTTCCCCTTTTTCATCCTGCAAGTCATCAAACTGCATACCCCCTACAGAACTAGGTGGTTCTTGATCATTGCCTCCTAGACAGGGTACGTGGGATGCCTCTATGAGGTTCAACACTATCCAGCGGGAAGCCATTGTCAACCCCATCTAGGGTTAAGCCACTATAAACCCCATCCAGTGGTAAGTTGTTGTGACCCCATCTGGAAGTATTCCATTATGACCCCATCCAGTGGTAATACATTGTCGACCCCATCCAGTGGTAAGATGTTGTGTCCCCATAAAGCGGTAAGCTGTTGGGACCCCATCTAAGGGTAAGCCATTATGACCCCATCCAATGGTAAACCATTTTCGACCCCATCCAGCTGTAATCCATTGTGACCCATCTAGCGGTAATCCATTGTCAGGTAAACTATGAGGACATTGATTCCCTGCCATAGTGATATGTATGAGGTGTCTTCAAGACTCAAGCCCATCAATACTGTCATCCTTGAGTTAACTCCATCTCATTCTCCGTCCACTTCACATAACTATCCATCTTACATTTTGGTTCTTACATGGGCCTCCACATCATGATGTGATCATGCCATCCCATTCCCCATTCACCTCAACAACAATCGGGTAGCTAACCATGTGTTTTCCCCAACATCGATGTTCCATCAGGGGGTTGCGCTCACCTGATCTGCTCTAGTCAGTGTTCTGGTTAGTCTGATCCATCTTCGCTAGACGATACTCCTACGGAAAATCCTATGTTAAACATAGAACGCTGAGAAAAATATAAGATACATGCGTATGGCCTAAAATTCCCCGCATTCGACGTGGGATGCCTCAGGCTTCCCCGCCCTCTAGAAGCCCTATAATAAGGGGAAGAATCCCAGACGTGCCCATGCTCCTGCATCGACACACTCCAGTGATTTCCAACGTGATTACTCCCCTGAACGAAGGTTTCTTCCCAGACCAGACCCCTTGGAATATCCCTAAAGAAGTAATTTAAATAATTGGTGTCCCTAAATATATGTCATCAGTAAGAGTTTCACGAACAACATCTTAATCAATAAGGGAGACCTGTTTTAGGTGATGAGTTCTTGGGTGGAATCCATTGAACGAATAACCGATATCCCATCATCCTGTTTCGATAAAGGAGAGAACATCCGTGAACAAGGAATGGATGTCCCCCGCCTTTGGAATGAAGGAATGTGGGGCCACAAATAATGTCGTCGTCCTAAAAAAGATGGATGCGCGCGCCCTGGGGAAAGTGTTTATAACAGAGATGGTGAACCCGACATGAAACTCTTCTCCTCAATATGGGTATTAGTATCATTCGAGACATCAGTGGATTAGCATGTCACCAGATCCAGCTATCCACCGCTGGGTCTCGCGATGCAATTAGCGGTCCTGGTGTGAAACTCACTAGACGTTGGGGCAGTCGAAACATTAGACATCCCGGTCTGCAACATTGTCAGTGTGGATCCATCTTACCAGCCATGGATGATGTAATGACGTTGGAGCACTAGTTTTTGATTCTTTTACTTTCAATACTAATGGTTAAACCTCACTACTTTATAAGAACCAACATGCTACCTAAGATCGATCACCGCCCACCCACCGATATCGGGGCAGTGGAAATGCCTACGTGGCACTCCCGCGTGGCTCCATCGCTTCAGCAATAATCTCCATGACTATGAACATCAGGCACCCACGCCCCATCTCTATGACTGTATTCATCTAGAGGAGAGTGATCAACGACCTCGTACGCTGGTATGAGGAGGAGGGGATTATCCTGACCCAGGATATGGACCGCCAGGATTTGGAGGCGTCTATGCCTTTCCACCACTGCCGCCCCCAAGGGCTGCACAGGGAGCCACTTCCCCCCACTCCAACGTACAACCATTTCAGGAGCCTTTCCCCAGAACGACTCGACGAATCTCACCCCTACACTGATGAAGTATGCATTTTTTGGGCCAGCCCGGTAGGGATCCTGATTCTGGGGCCCCAAGGGGGGACTCCAACTGGGCCACGCTACCACCGCTATCCAGTTCCATGAATCGAGGAGCTGGTTAGCCATGTGCCTGCACCATTCGCCCCGGTCCAGTTGACCCGACTCCAGCATCAGGCATAGGTCGAGGAGGATGCCCGCCAAGATGCGTCAGTGTTAGCAACTGATGTGGCTCAGGCCACAGCAAAAATTTATCATCCCCCTGCGTATACTGTGTAGGGGAGCTAGTATATCCAGCCCGGATCGACGCCCCAACTGCCCCATGGGAGGGATGGGTCAACTCTCTCAGCCGATAGTGCATGTAATGGTTTCCACCAGTATGGAGGCCCTTCCCATTCCACCACCATGTAGAACGCAGACCTTCCCCAATTCTAGGATTTGCAAGTATTTCCACCAAGTTCTACCCCTAGTATGATTGAGGGACCTCCCCATGATGGAAACACCCAGAAAGGATGCCTCTCCCGAGCTCATTATATCGAGTATGGAGTCATCCCACTTACCACAGATCACCGGTGTGGGGACATTACACATCCAGTCAATCTCCAGTGTCGGTGCCCTCCCCATGTTCTTTCAGCTACTCACTAAGGTCCTCCTTGCCTCTGGAACCTAATGGGTGATGGCCATCCTCGCTTCACCTGCATTCAACACGGAGGCCCAACCCATGTTCAGCTCGACCAGTACGAGGACCTTCCTCGTGCTGATGTCATAAGGGGAAACAAGCATGGGGTCCCACCCGTGCTCTTATGGGCTCGAGTGGAGGTCCTACATGCTCCATTAAATCCCACAGAGGTCCTCGCCATATCACTTTTGATATATTTCCTAGTGACCCTCACACCCCGGCTTACATGGCTGAAGTCCTCCCTTCCCCAGTACCAATATAGCCGAAGGTCCTCCTCATACCGGAAATTTTTCCTGCCATGAAGAACCAACATATGGAAGGAGGGCGGGTCATCGCTACCATAAAAGCAATAATGAGAAAATTCAAACTAAGATGAAATCAGTTTGCTTCTCAGATTCCGAAGCTGAATATGACCCAACGATAGAACTCTCGCCCAAGTCGTCAGCGTCAAGGGTTGGGATAGGAACAAGGTGCATCATCCTAGTGTTCCCAAAATGCAAGGTCTAATATATTTCTACCTCCCTCCACAGGTATATCCAGGAGGATGAAAATATGGAAACCCCACAGGTTATGGCTGTGTGATCACCACCATCATCACCAGAAGCACTCTCTACCTCAACTAGAGATCATGGAGTGCAATTATGGGGACCAATGGCCGATGAACAGCTATGTGGTCCACCACCAGTAGCCATAACCCCCGCACCAAAAACTATGGTCATCGGCCTATCATACCTCAATGTCATGGCTATATCACATCACTCTTTATTGGATAGCCTGAGATGTGGTAGTTTTTCTGCTCACTTTCTTTATTCTCCACCGGCCAGCCTAAAGTCCCATCGGTCTGCTTTAGTACCGTTGTTTGTTCCCCAGCCGCCTCCGGTTGACGACTAGGGAAATAATGGGACAAACCTAGAATCTGAGCCTTGAATCTTATGGAATATCCTTGCAGCAGACGACTTCCCTATAATTTTTTGGCCCTTGGCGGCACTAAATTTCTATGCACAGGAATCCCTCACCCCAAAGGAAGTTGAGTGTTTCTGTCCAACCTTATAGGTGACACACTTCTTCCTTATTCACCAATGAGTGGCCTATCCGAAGATCCAAGCACATTTTGAGGACATTGAAGAATAATTTCTTCTGGTTTATTTGGCCACACTTCCTGTGGCCCAGCGCCCTGAGTCACTAGGTCACCGCAGTGCCCTCCAGCAATGATGTGTTCAGATCATCAAGGTAATGCACAAGATTATCAAATAGGATTCCCCTCATGTGAAGATCCATTTCTGGGGGAAATATGCTACCCTCTTCTTATATCCTATCCATCGGTAGCCTGACATTCCCGATGATATCGAGGACATGCCCCTCGGAAAAGTCGTAGTCAACATGGCTAGCCTATCAAAAAAGGATAATGATCTAGAGCTTCATTACGGGGACCACACCCCCGATGGCGTGCCACAACTATTGGATCTGTCAGGGAGGGTTACTTTCCAACAGAGGAGCCTATTGTGTCTCCCCATGCCCTCTAAGGCATTAGTCCTCATTCAGAATCCCAGTAAGGTCAAGGAACTACATGGAGCATTCAAGACCTCCGATCCATCTAGCTCAGTGCAGAGGTGGATGCCGACCTTGAAAAAGCCATGTTGCGTCAGCAACTCTCCGAACAGAATAAGGTGGTCGATGATCTCCTTGTTGAACATGTAGTAGAGTGACGACCAGACTAAAGTGATCCTAGTCTAAGGATGTAGGGTCAAGCACCGCTCCCCTTCAGCGAATTGTCTCCAGTTGACCCTGACCGTCCTACCCATGCAGGGAGGGTTGAGGCTAGAGCTTATGGCCTATGGTAACAATACGTATCACTGAATCCTCCTGAACAGCGTAACAATCCTTAGGATCCAGCTTATATTTCCCCACCTACACCACATGTTGCTCCACCAGCTATTCCATGAGACGCTAGGTCACCTTATCATGTTGAATAACCCACCAATGTACTGGTGGTCAGGGATCCCCATCAAGATAGAAACCCCCTAGATGATCCCATGGAGGCACTCATTGCCCGTCTCTATGATTTAGAGACATGATAGGTGGCGTTCCCGCCTGATGGAAAGCCAAATCCAGCATGGGTGAATGATATGCCAACACCACTGAGTTTCATGAATCCCACATTCTCCCCCCTCAATAGGACAGGGGACCCGCAACAACATCTGGCTCACATTACCTCAAGGTGCGGCCCCATGTTGGGAACATCGGCACAGCAGGAGGCCGCCAAACTCTGATGTTTTGTGTAGACATTAGAGGGGACTACGTTGGTCTGATACTTCCAGATCCCCATCGAATTAGTAACCAGCTTGGAGGACCTTCATAGGTAGTTCCTCAACCAGTTCCCTTCCACCATGAAGAAGACGATTATCGTGGACCTCTTCAAGTGAAAACAGATTTCCGATGAGCACGACGTTGACTTTGTCGCCTGATGGAACGGACTCACGTATTCCCTTGACATGCCACTGACTCAAGAGAAATTGCGGAAAATGTGCGTAGGGAACATCAAGATGGAGCTGGTCCCCTCTCTGATTGCCCAAAACTATCCCGAGGTATTTTGAGAATTCTCTGATAAGTCTTAGCACATAGAGGAATCCTTACAAAATTCCAAGTAGGCACATCTGTTTCCCACTGTGATCCCCACAAGATGGGCAGCCAACGTCGAGCATGCCACAGTGGCCCAGATAGAGGCCGCCATGAGACTAGAGTTGTTTCCAATAGAGCCGACTCCACAACCTCGCAGAGGCCCTCTACCTCAGGCGCAACCACCCACCCAGCAATGCCAACCTCAAAATTGGTAGTTCCCCCACACAATGCACTACCACCACCCAGGTAGGATAACCAAACTCCCCCTCCATGATAAGCTAAACCATCCCCTCGTCAGGGTAATGAGCCAAGGCACCCTTTTCCAAACAGGAGAAACTAGACCAACTCATTCAACGAGACATAGGTCCCCTTTTATTTCTACAGTTCCTTGGAGCACGAGAATTTATATTTTCCTATGTATGGAATCGGAAGAGGAAAACCTCACTGATCACCTTAATTACTACCCCTACCTCCGGATCCTACATAACACTCTCAAGAATTGATTTGTGTTCAAATACTGGTTTCAATACTAGGTAGATAACAATATAGTCTGTTTAGGCCCAGCTCCGAAACAGGTCACATGCATCGTCGTAGGACCAGACAGAAGCAGCGATAGCCAGGGCGAGTGGCATCAGGTTTCCAGTCGCGTATCCCATTAGTATGATGACTGGATGGCTCACAAAACAATATTTTGTTCCCATGGTGTCATGTAAGCATTCCTAAATCAGCTAGAGCCTTTAGAAGCTGTGGCGACCACTTCTACATCATCATCTCAGTCAACCTCTTCCTAGAAGAGCAAACTCTGGAAATGTAAGGGATTGAAAATCCCCCCGCTAATACCATTGTCATCCCATACTCTCGAAAACTTCATGTCCCCAGAGATGGAAATCCCTACAATAATCCATCCAGTAGTGGATGTCTCTTTAAGCAACGATCAAGGGTGCACCTCGGTTTACACTGTAGAGCAAGTAATTCCCATACATTATTCCAGACAATGTGGAGTGCCCTGACGATCCTCCCAACATCCCATGTCATCGCCAGCGTCGATGGAGCCGTGGCTATATGGGCTGTCAGAGTACCTTGATCAGCACTTCTAGCCATGTTGTGCATGCTAATGAAAACATATAACTGGCTCAGCGCAGAGCTCAGCATGTGTGACCTTCTCATCTGGTGGCATCAGGCTAGCCTTCGCCATAGTTCGTGTTGCTGGACCAGGAAGAGCTACCCTAAACATGCCATGACAAGTCGCGCCCTGCTACAGGCTAGCCTCAGTTGCCTGGACCTTATCCACTAGCACTCCACTGGCCTCGACCAGTGGGTAGCGGGATGTTCCTAGTACGAGTCAGCTAACAGTCCAGTCGGCATGGCCCACCATACCTCTTGTCATTGATCAACCTCCTACAAGCAGAATTTCATGCCTGGTGTGGACGTACAATGCTCTTAAGCATTGTGATAGAATTGTAGAATGGATTTCCATACATGAGGACCTCCTCCTATCGTCATATATGTGTGGGGCCCTCGCTGAGGATTTAAAAACCCCCCTCCGGTTTGAGATGGATGTAGCTATCACAGATGCCTTTCATGATGAAGTGATCGAGAATGATGAACTTCATGCCATCATCTTGTTCTCTGGAGAATATGAAAGCTCTCCCATACATGGGAAATTTCTCCCCCTGTACATCACTGGCCAGTTCATTGGCATGGATTTTCATCATTTTCTTGTCGACATTGGCTCTGGATTTAACCTAATCCCCACTTAGAAACTAAAAAAGCTGGGATTTTCTAAAGATGATCTGAGTCCCTATGACCTTACAATCCTAGGTTATGATAGGACGGAACAGACACTAGTTGGTAATATCTTCTTGAAAACCCAGTTCTGTGGCCTAGATGCTAGTACTGAATTTATGGTAGTCTCTCAGGTCATCGCATACAATGCATTGATAAGATGGTCATGGATCCACCTACATGTGGTGGATTACTCATCGTATCACTAGTGACTCAAGTACTCCCATGCTGGTTGATTTGGCATGTTTCATGGTGATGTGTCTCTCTTCTCATCTTGTAATGCCCACAACCTGGATGCCAACTACTACAAGAGCAAGGACAAGTAGATTTAGACTAATGAGTTTGAGCATGCCACAGCTACGACCGACCCATGGACAGATCTGGATGATGCATATGTCTAACCAATTCACCAATTAGATGATACAACCCCGGAAATGGGAAAATGCTTCATTTTTTCTAGGATGGTGGGGGAACACATTCCCAGGCCTAAATGTTGCCGGAATATCACCTTGTACTTCTATACAAATCAGGATCAAGTGATCTCAGAGTCTCTTACCCCCCGTAAGGTATCAGGATGTCCTCCCCATGTCAATGACAATAAGTTATACTTTCTTGTTCTTCCAAGCTTGAATTAACTGGATTTCCCCAATGTGCCACTATTCCTTTGACATCATCAAGTGTGGACCCTTAGGTCAAATGATGGATGGGATCAGATCAATGTCATTTATCTCTATGGTTGTGGAAAGATAGGAGTCCTCTGATGTAGTGTCCACTGTAGCTCAGGCTGGTACTGGCCTCCTGTTGGGATCTGTCAACCCAGAAGAAGCTCCCCCATCCAAGTATTTCTCCTCTATAAGCGAATAAGGGAATTTTATGGATGCTCTTCCTACCATTGAAGAGCGCTTTACTACCATAGTCGATGAGTTGGTATAGGTGAACCTCGGTAGCATGGCAGCCCCGAGACCCACATTGATTAGTGATGCCATGCCACTCGAGGACCATTAGTAGTACATATACTTCCTAAAACAACACCACAATGTATTTTCCAATATTTATAAATAGATGCCTTTACTAGATTTTGTGGTAGTCGTCGACCACCTCAGTCTCTTGGGAAATCATCGTGGGTTCACGAAGCCTCCCAAAAAGATGCAACCTTCTCACGGTACTATGGTAGAGTCAAATGTTGATAAGATCATCAGATCTAATTTCCTCAAGGAGGTCCATTTCCCCAAATGTCTAGCCATAATTTTATCTACTTCTGAGATCTCAACTATCACTGTCCGAAGGATAATTTTCCACTTCCCATGAAAGAGTGGCTGATTGACACAATAGTTGGATTCCCAGCCCTTTCCTTTATTTATGTGTACTCTGGGTACAACAAGAGCCGAATGTCCCCCAAGGACAAGGAGATCACAACCTTCATGGAACTGCAAGGTACTTTCTATTACCATGTAATGCTCTTAGGTTTAATGAATTTGGGTTCCACATATCATTGGGCTATGCATCTCATATTTAAGCTGATCTTCGGAATGTTGGTGGAATGCTATATGGACGATCTGGTGGTCAAATCTCACCAACATCAGGACCATATCAAAGACCTTGAGGAAGTGTTTATCTACCTCCATTCCTGTCACGTGACGATGAACCCATTGAAGTGTGACTTCAGGGTCACCTCCAGAAAGTTTCTCGGCTTCGTTATCAAATATAGGGGTATTGATATCGACCCAGAGAAGATCAAGGCCATTATCAAGATGTCTCCTCCATGAAACATTCAGATGCTTCAAGGTTTCTAAGGCCACTTAGCCTACATATTTTGATTCATTGTGAATTTGTTCAGTAAGTGTAAGCCCTTTTCTCGAATCATGAAGAATGACATCATCTATGAGAGGGGAGAAGTGTTTTAGATATATTTTTAGGAGATCAAGCAGTATCTTCTCCAACTCCTGGTAATAATGCCACCCACCTCTGAAAATCCATTGTCCCTTTATGTGACCGCCCTGGAATGATCTCTAGGAACCCTCTTGCCTAGATGAACAATGATGGGATGGAGAACATCCTATACTACATCAATCGTATGCTCCTCAATACAAAGGCCAGGTACTCCCCCATAAAAAAAGAGCTTCCTTAACCTAGTATTTGTAGTATAGAAATTGGTACATTACTTATTGCACCATGAGGTACATATGGTGTCCTAAGTAGACCCACAGATGTACATCCTGAACCGCCCCATGTTGATAGGACGTCTAGCTCGGTGGGCAGTGATTATCAAGTAGTTCGATATCATGTTTGTCCCTCAGAAGGATATTAAGTGGTAAGAATTGGTAGACATCCTTACTGTCCATTTGTCGCCTACTGACCAGTCCTTGGATTATGATATCCCTAATGAGGCTATCATCCTGGTAGACCAAGTCACACTGTTCTGGTAGATTCACTTCGATGGTGCTTCCTGAAGCCCCACTAATATGAGACTCTGTGATCCCAGAAACAATAGAGTAAGCCTAGGTATCATCTTTACTACCCCGATGCAAGCCATTCTAAAATACTCATTTCTTTTTATAGAATAATGAAACAACAATTAAGTAGAGTATCAAGCTCCCATAACTGGGATCATGCTGGCTCTCAAGATTGATTTTCTCCCATTGCATGTGAAAAATGATTCTGAACTAGTCATTAAGTATATCAATGGAGACTATGTCGTTAGGAAGCCAGAGCTCATACCATTGTCGAAGCACACTCTCCAGCTAATGTTCACAAATTCCCATCTCATCCTGAAGTTTATCATTTCCCTCAATCCCAGAACAGTCGAGCTGACGCCCAGGATGACCTAGCTTTATCACTCATGAATCCTGAGTAAGAGGATGTGATTATCCACCTGGCACATTAGAGTTTCATTGATCCTGTCACCCTAGATGGCGATGACGGCCTGTAGTTTAGTCATCTTGTCGCCGGAGCCTTCACGTCAGAACCCCCAGATGTAGTGGTTGAAGTGACTCCCTAATGGAGAGCCCCCTTTGTTGAGTATCTCCAAATTGGATACCTCCAGGGTGATCAGGTGAAGCATGAGTGAATCTGACATCGCATGTTGTAGTTCACCCTCCAGGATGACCCTGGCCCGGAGCAGATCCTCTACAAGCACGGATTTGATGGGGTTCTTCTCCATTGCATTCAAGGAGTTGAGATTTCACAGGTCATGCAAGAGGATCACACTGGTTCCTCTAGGGCTCAATAGACAGGGAAAATGCTATCTCCCCAGATATAGAGATTGGGGTACTTCCGGCGCTCCATGATCCATGACTGCATCGAGTTCTCCAAGAGATTCTATGCATGCCAAATTCATGCCAGCTTTATGCATCGACCACTAGAGCCTCTTCACTCCACCAAGTAATCTTGGTCATTCGTGGTGTGGGGGCTCGATTTTGTGGGACCATATCAATCAGTGACAGCATGCCAGTGCAGATTCATATGGATGGATATAGATTTCTTCTCCATGTGGGCTGAGGCAGTTTCACTCAAGGAAGTCAAGGCTCATTCCATCGTTAACATTGCGAGTTCCAACATCATCTAACCAATAATGGCACAAAAATCCAAATAGTTTTTATGAATAAACTGTACGCTATGTTAAACATCCATTATAACCATACCTCCCACTATCATGTGAATAAAAATGGAAAGATTGTGGTGTTCAAAAAAACCCTCTCTAACATTATGTAGAAAATGGTTGGTCATAATAAGAAGAGTTGGCCGAACAATCTCCCCAATACGAACTTGGAT
The DNA here is from genome assembly GCA_963277665.1 of Viscum album. Lineage (NCBI taxonomy): Eukaryota > Viridiplantae > Streptophyta > Magnoliopsida > Santalales > Viscaceae > Viscum > Viscum album. The sequence continues at coordinate 2,085,536,139 of OY728119.1, forward strand.
TAATAGAAGATGATTCGTAATTCCACCTAGGTGACCCTATATTCCCTTGTGTATGGAACGGAGGCCGTCCTGCCCATTGTCATTCAATTTCCTTCACTGTGCACAGTTTTCTTTGATCAGAAAGTGCCAAATAAAGTAGGTTAAATCCGTCTGGCCAAGTTGGAAGCACTTAATGATAATAGGATTCATGACCTATACAACCTATAAAGGCGTCAAAAAAAGATAGTCATAGCCTTCAACAATAATGTTCACATCCAATCCTTCTTGTATGGAAACTCGGTATTGGCCCTGAGGGAACCAATGATACCTGGAAGGAAACCACCCATGTTGGAAACCAAATGGGAAGGAACTTACATAATTCACATGGTATACTCCAACAGCACATACACAATATTTACAATGGATGATGAGGGTATAACTCCTCCCACCAATTCCATGTTCCACAAGAAATACGTTTCTTGAACCCCAAGGACCCACATGACCATAAACTGTATGGTCCGGCATGACCTTAAACTGGACTGTCCTGCTAGACCCTAAACTGCATGATAGTCCAGCATGAACTTAAACTGCATGGTCCCCCATGACTTTAAACTATGCATCGTCCTGCATTACACTAAACTACATATTCAGAACTGCATATGGTTTGATTCCCATCCTTATGTGATACATAGGAATGCTCAGATAGCTCATCTTGAAGACAATCCCAGTTCCTCTTTGATTGTCCTTTCTTGGGCATGGTTCTTATGGGGGATCTCACATGGTGTCATGTTGGCTTCTTAGGCCCCACCCATGTTAGGGTTATGATTATGTCACAATGTTCCCTCCTTCTTTCTTCTAATCCTCCCACATCCTTACCACATAACACTAAACTACATGTCCTTTTTTAGAACTATGTGTGTCTTGATTCCCATCCTCATGGTATATGTTGGAGAGCCCAAACATTTCATCTGTAGGCCAAGACCAAAACCACAAGACATCCCATTGGGACGAAACACATGGTGTGATGTAGGTTTTTTCCTATTCACGTCAATCTCATCATGACCGTACCATGTGTCCTTCTCTCCCAAAGATATATATGTCTTCCTTTTTCCAAATTTATTGGAGCTTTCTAGGCACATTCATGCTATACAAACCCCATAATTTTGGATCCCATTGCCTTTCATGCCTTAAGGGACCCCCAAATGGAATGGATGCTTGGATGATGGGATATCCTCCCATTATGGGCCAATGTCCTCAAGGGTTTCAGACAAAAAATAGATGCAAGCCATGTGTTGCGAATATAGTCAGCGGTCGACACTCAATTGTTGTTTCCATTTCATGTTACGCGATATTGATGATATATCTTGAATTTGGTCATAAAATATCCTCAGTCATTTTCACCATTTCCATGTTTCCCAACCATGGAGTGTAGTGGTTTATTCTTCCACATCCTCTCTCCAAATCTCAGTCTGCTTTGAGTAAGGAGTGTAATTCCAGCTATTGGACCATTAAGTGATGGATGGATCCTAATCCAACTCTTTATTTCTTAAACTGAGAGTTTATCATGTGGGATTAGTAGATATGATGAGGGAATGCCCAAAGGAGAGGCCATATGGATACTGTTGGCTAGGGCTCCCGGCCTTTGGTCCCTCGACCCCTTCGGCCCACTGGCCCGAGTTCTCATTTAGGATTGTGTGGTACATTATGGAATCACGTCCTCTTTCACATCGGGCTATTTTTTCATGACACACATATCCCCTTGAGGAATCCATCCCTTCATTTATGGTCCATCCCGCAAGTATAGGACCTTCCATGCTTCGTGAATCACATCATTCTAGCTTCCTTCACCTTCCAAATCTGAAATGGCCCCTGAATGGCATGGAGGCTCGGCCTGAGGGCTATACTACACTTATGGGCTAACGCCCTATTGGATTTCAAGTAACAATTTGATATAACTCCCGTGATGCGAATATGGTCAGAGGTCGACACTCGATTGTTCTACCCACTTTTGGTCACACAATGGTGGATACTGTGTTGAAAACCTGGTCAATAGTTGTCCTCTTTCATCATTTCCACTTTTTGGTTTTCCATAAGCATGATGATTCGCCCTCTCTATCCCATGCATATGACACTAAACTAGGCATATACAGTCTGAGTTCTATGACCCTAAACTAAAACCACCTTCATCATCACTACAATATGTTAAACTGCAAGTTGGCCATGACATTTTTTCCAGGGCTCGGCCTTAGGCCCATTGGCCTTTTTGGGCCCCTAGCCCAAATTCTCACTTATGGTTGTATAGTATGGTGCAAGATTATGTCTACATTCATGTTGGGTTGCTCGATGTGTTGTACACATCCCCGAATGAGAATACTTACCTTTATCCTCACTGTAAGACAATAAACTGCATGCAGTCCATGAAATTCTGTCCATGGCCCAGTCCTAAGCCCATTGGCCTTTTTGGGCCCCATGCCAAAATATTCACCTAGTAATGTACGATGTGGTGCAGGATTGTGTCCTCGTTCACATCTGGTTACACATCGGGCTATACATGCCCCTTTTTTAGGTATCTTGCCCTTATTAGCATCATACATTCCCCCAGAACTACGTATGGATTGATTCCCATCCTCATGGGTTTTGTAGGACTGCCCGAATGGCTGGTCATTGGGTCCAACCCCATCTTGTAGAAACCTCCCTTTAATTTAAGCCCCTTGGACTACATTCTTACAGAAGAGGGGTATATAGTGTGGTGTGGGATTATGTCCCCATTAATGCTGTGTTTATAAAAACCTCACTGCATACCTCTTCCTCTCCTAAGAGACCTTTTATCACATTCCCTTTATTCATCTCTTTGAGTCGGATTCCCATAAGTCTGATCCATGTACCCTCATTAGTGATTCACCAATAGGCCCATGATTAATCTAGTCTAGAACCTGGAGTATCAGATTCTATATAGACATGCTTTCACCCACTTTTTAGGCTTCATGTTCCTCTTCATTGGGTCTTCCATTTTCATTCACACCCAAAGGGACCCCCAAATGGCATGGATTCAATGCTTAAGGGATATCCTACAATTATTATCCATCATCCTCGATGGTTTCAGAAAAAAATCTATACACGTCTAGATTTGTGAACATGGTCAGCAGTCGACTCTCATTTTTTGTCACCATTTCAGGCCACATGTTAAGTATGTTTTGTTTCGAACTCAGTCAACAATTATCCTCTATCATCACACCAACCCCTTCAATCCTTGAATCTTGGTTTCATGATTCACATTATTTTCCACCCCATCATGTCCAAATGGAATTTAGACACTCATGGAACTATCCCTCAGTACACATTTTCAAGTCAGGAGGAAAAAATCCAAGGTAAAGGCATCATTCGAGGATCCGCACTGATTTCCCTTTGGTGTGCGTTGTAGGTATTGAAAATACCTCGTTCGCCTTTATTCCCCACACTGAGTTTGAATCATATTGGGTTAGGAATTGGAATGAGGCATGCACCTACTTGGAAGGAGTTCGCCTCTCTCAGGTCTGAGCTCTAAGACTTTAAACTAAGATCTCTTTTAGAACTCCCAGACATCTTGTCTTTGGGTCCACCTCAAGTTCCACTAATTTACTTGTTCTGCCTTCTAGGATCTGACTCTAATAAGACTGCCTGGCGTGGCACATGTGGGATTATTCCATCATTCACTTTGGGTTTGCAATAGCCACACCACGTATACCCCTTTATAGGAGTTACGTCCCCTTACATCCTATCCCACAATACATTAAACAGTATGATGTCCTGCAAGTTGTTAAATGGCACGTTCAATAACTACGTGTGGTTTCATTCCCATTCCCATGGGATACAAAGGAACACCCGGACATCTCGTCTTTAGGTCTATCTCAACTAGGGGCTATCCGGCCCAATCCCATATCCTCTATCCTTTTCTGGCCCCTCAGCCCATGGTTTCCTACTCCGAATCGCACACAATATGATGTGGGTCCCGTCCACATTCACATCGGGTATACTTTGTCACATTGTGAACATGCCCTCTAGAACCTCATCTCTCCCTTTTCATGTCTGGTCCACCTGACTTTAAACTATGATGCTTAGTCCCACATGACTTTAAACTATTATGTATATTCCAAAAAACATTAAAATTCATGGTTGGTCCTCTCACATGACCCTAAACAGGGACATTTTCACCCAGACCACATAATGAAAAATGGTACTGCACCGTGATATCCTCACTCGAGGGGGCATCGTGTCTGGTATCGGTCACACACAGTACCATTATTCAATGACTCATACAGATTCATTATTGTGGTAATGCATGGACATTCTATCCCAGGTCCATCTCCTCAATTAATCACACATTCATCCTAAAGGAGAAACAAGATCTATCAAACACTGCTACTTTCAGTGCAAGGGTCGGACCAACATGAACGTATTATCTCTAGAACTGGTATCGTACCATTACATCCCAATAACTTTGTATGGCTTGATTACCATACTCATGGGATATGTAGGGATGCCAATTCACTTTGAATTGTGCCTAGCCTAACTTTCTTTTTTGGTCCCATGAACTAAAACATGCCCAATGAACACATGGTGATCTAGACTCCAAATCCACATTCACATGATGTTACATAATTACCTCACCCTGTGTCTTTCACGTTCCCAACTATCATGTACGATCACCATGACCATAAAATAAGATCACTTTTTGTCCTTACAGCATGACGTTAAACTGCACGACATCTTCATGAACTACGTTTGGATTAATTCCCATCCTCATGGGATATAAAAGGAATGTCCAGACATCTCATCTCCTTGACCAGCCCCAAGAATCCAAAAAAATTTCCCCTCTATTTTGTATCCTCATCACGAAAAATTTTGGGAACATGTGGTATGGTGGGTACCTCATTGTTTATCATTCAGATTGGGTTTTGCAATAGCCACGCCATGAGCCTCCCATGTCTTCTAAAAACTTGGCCTGATATCTATGACCCTAAACTGAGATCTCCCTATGGGAATTGTGTATCCTGTTCTGACACTTTGACACCCTGTGCATAGTCCATTAAATCATGTCCCCCTAAATGGCCCATCCTAGGAACATAAGTTGGAAGTGTTCATCCATAGATCCCTCTTCATTGAGAAGGGACTCAACACCCTCTATCTGATACCTCTTCTAGTTGTATTTATATGCGTCTTGACAAAGATCCCGAATTGTGGAATCTTCATAGGGGAATTCACCTCATTACATGTCCATGATTAATGAGATCATTATTTGGATCCTCATCCTCTCCCATGTCCAAATGGACCCCCTTTATGGACTATTCTCATGATAAATTGGCTTACCTATTGACTTGGGCCAACGTCCTTGAGGACCCTGGACAAAAATTGTGATAGGTCCCATGTTTCGAACATGGTCAGTGGCCGACCCTCATATGTTTGTCCCCATTCAAGGATAACACGATATAGATATTGTGTTTCAAACATGGTCAATAGTTATCCCCTATCATCATTCCACTATCATTATGGTCCAGATCTCAAGCATCATTATTCATATATTTCCATTTCCTTATGTTGAAGTGTAATTCAAACATACTTGCATCTGCCCATATCCCCATTTAGGTGTGTTATATATAGGCAGGTCAGCATCATTCGGATTCTATTCACCTAGTGTCCCATCACCCCAAACATGTGCCTTTATGTGCAGATAAAGTCCAATCACTACTCTATGTTTCCCACATCGAGCACCACTCACGTAGGCTTAGTAGTTTTGGTTGGATGTGTACTGGTGAAACCATGCCACACATGTCTTTCTTCATCCTGGATGAGATTAAAATATGCCCTCAGAACTACGTACGAATTGATTCACATTATCATTTGGTATGTAGCAACAGCCAAGCACGTTGCCTTGGGACCAGCCTATCTTTCACTTTTGGTCCATTGACCAAAATAATTTCCTCCGGGGATACGTGGTGTGGCACTGACTCCTTATATCCATATTCGTTTCGGGTTTATAGCTATCGCACCACACACTCCCATCCTGGGATCTCCCCTTTCACCCTTTGTCCTATCATATGACGGTAAACTGCATGATTCCTTATGTCCCCAGTGCATGGCACTAAACTACGATTCTACCCTAAACAAGTTCAGGTTGCCCCTTGTTATTCATGGGATGTCCCAAATCCCTAGCCAAAGCGGTCCTGATCGGAAGTACGTATGATCAATGATCAAATAGATACTCCAACCAAATGTTCCTTCATCATGGCAGCATGATTTCAAGAGTGTTGGATTCCATTCGAATGATACATCACTCCAAATCCATGCTTTGTGTGTCCTTAATTAGGACCCTCTTACTCTTTCACGTCTAAAAGAACCCCCTAGCAGTATGGATGCTAGGACTATGGCTTTCCTACTACCCTGGGAAAATGTTTTGGAAGACTAATTGAATACATTATGATTCAGGCCCCGGGTTTCGAACATGGTCAGTAGTCGGTCCTTGTTTGTTGTCCTCATTTCAGGCGAATGCAATACGGATATTGTGTTTCGAACATGATCAACTATTATCTGATATTGTCATTCCAACGCCATATTGTTACAAATCTAGGGTATTATGATTCACACATTTTTCTCTACTATGTCAGGATTAATTCTGACACCCCTAGTGTTACCCCACATATGCAATAGATCATAATGGAAGGATGAAAAGATGATTGTTCTGAGGTCCCCGTCCTCCAATTGGGCCTACCCCACTTATTCCCCGAAATTATAGTCGGTTGTTCTAAACTCAGGTGCCTGAAGATTGGTAGGAACTTCTGTAGTCAAATGATGTAATAGTTCGGGAATCCCTTGATTCTCACATCAGGTAAGACCCACAAGAGCTTAGGAATGGATTGCTACTTATTTCACTATTTTTGTTACAATGCATTGAATCAAACAAATGTGTAAATAAATGAAATCATACATGCAGTTCAAAACAAGATGCAGTAAAAAAGAAACGAGTTTATGAATTCGACCAAAACAAACCCCTTAAGAATTAACATCTTGGATAAACTGCTCTACCACTGCTACCTTTTGTCTTGTGGCCTCCGAGGTTGCCTCCCTCCCCATGAGAACCTTCTCTTCATCAGCGGCCTCAGAGTACAGTTTACTGACCCCAGCCTATTCTTGTGCCTGTTCAGTTGAAAGTAGAACCATTTGGTGGCCAGCTTCCACTAGCTACTCTTGGGCCTCCATCAGCTGGGCCCTCAACTGCTAAAGAAGAACAGAACAGTTTTCATTGAATACCTCCTTTTATTTCGTCTGTTCTTCAAGGAGTCAGACCTCTTGTTCTGCCTTCTGGAATTCTAGGGTGCTCCTTGACTCTTTATGACATTGGGAAACATCGGAGCATCATCCAATCTCATGTATCTTCTCGTACATGTAGTCCTGAACTGTCAAATGAAGATGTTGAGCATCCACCCCCCAGCATAGATAAAGCACAACCATGTTTGGAGCAATCTCATCCATTTTAGCCATTCTATCTAAGTTTTTCCATGAAAGTTCTTAAAACACTTCCAAACTTTGCGCCGCATAATAAGGATCTCATAGGACACATCCGAATCAGAATCATTTATCTCCTCAGGATTTGAAGGACTTTATTCGGGGAAAGCAGCCAAGAGATTAGCAGTAGGGTCTTCTGCGGGCATTCCTCTCAATCGGCTAATCTCTTCAACACCGGGGCAATATTCCTCTCTTTCCTCGGTCTCAGCAGCTCCTTCACCAACATCAATCCCTTCCCTGACTTTATTGTCACTAATATCCATATCTCTTTTCACACTGAGTCCTCGAGTCCACTCATTTTGGGAAGTGTGGACTGAATGGACTGTCACATTTTCCATCAAATCAATCACAGATGGTCTCGATTCGGCAGCCCACGGAGCCTCCAATGACGTGATTACTGCACAAACAATGAACACCTTGATCATATGGGTTCCCTAATATCCCATACATTTGTTCGAGTGATTAAATTTACAAGAACATAGTGCGTCGGCCTCTGGCGTTCCTTCCGCCACATGAGCTGTCATGGTGGGGGATCCCTCAACAGTCGTTACCTCAATAATGGGAATCAGCTCCCCACCGTGTTTTATTGGAACTTCCTCCCCCCTTCAGATATATATTCTTGATTGAATCCAAATCACACTTGAGTAGGATGAAGAAATATGATTGGAATACAAAAACAGAGAGACATAAGAAGAAAATATGAGGGGAGGATGGATATGAAATGAGGCATACCTCAAGTATCTCAGTTATGTATGCATTGGAGCCAACACTCTTGCCACTCTCCTAAATGTTCCCTTGGTGTGGTGTCCCTTGAGACCCTCCACCTCCCATATCCTCTTTAGCTTCCCCCACTTCTATACCCTATCCTTTTCCCCCTCCTCTTCTGACACACTGCCCTATGGCTTCTCATCACTATCTTCATCCTTGGATGACATATTTTCTGGATCATGCTCCTGGGAAAGCATTACTATCACCATGAAAGGTGGTTCCCCACGTTGACTCCATTGACATGAATACACATCCATGCCCATCAAGAACATGTGTTGTCGATTAAATTTAACCGTGTTGTCAACCCGGATGAGTCTGACCACTGGCAGTTAGATTCCATCTTGCATTGTCTTTTCCCAGAGGGCTTCGATGCCAATTAAGTACCATATGGTGAACCAGGATGACCATAGGGACGGGAAGATCACACTTTCGTATGGTTGAAGCATATACCTTATATGCTTCCCGGGATTCTCCCTGACCACTCAGTCAGCCCCTCTCCCCCATAGAGATGTGGGAACGACCACGCCATGCAACGTTCCCACTACTATAGTCCTGGCCTATGCAGGCCCAGTTTCCTGACTTGCATCCAATATCTATTCCCCAATAGCGCCATGTATGCTCTCTCACTGCATAGTTTCTACACTGGCTACCTTGTTCTACTCAACTCACTTCCACAAAAGTCCCTTAGGGTATGTTATGGCACAATGTTCTACAAATTATATTGACAGGCCAGCATCAACTCCTATGGAGGGGAGGGTAATGATGTCACTAGAGCCATGAGTTATGAACATTAACACATTTTTCAAAGAACACAAGGCTGTCCCTCCTCATGGACATCTCTATACACTTTCTTCAGCATAAGCTGGAGGCATCCAAACTATCTAGAAAATCTCGATGGAACGTAGGGCTCACAAAGGATCTTCCCATCAACCCGGGCCACAATCACCCCACCTCTAATGCTCTTGAAGTTTTCCATTTTCTCTAATGAGCCTTTACGATTGTCTATCATTTGTCCAGTCAGAGTGGAGAATAGACTAAATTTAAAATTGGCATGTTTTCCAATTCTGATCCTCACCCTCTCCTCGTTGAGCGTCAGTGGCATGACCACAGCAATATTAAGCAAGGAAGGTCGTAGGCCATTACCAGGGGGAGAATTGCATTTGGAATGGTTTATTTACCGTAATGAGCCATAATCTAGCCATAAAATATATGGAAGGGGTCACAGATCCTCCCCAGTGAGCCCCCTCTCAAAATGTGCCCCAGAATGGCGTAAAAATTGGCTAACACGGGGACCCCCAGTTTGAACTTCTGATTAGAATCTATGATGCCATCCATCGCCAATGACGCTGGATGAACTCTCATCCTTGTGCCCCTCACATATAGGAGCCACCGACATAATAAGGTTGCATGAAATCCGTCATACCAGAAATTTGGGTCCCGAATCTCATTTACACTGATGTCCCATGATTGATATTCCTCGGCCACCAAGAGCATCCAATACGATCCTCTTTTTCTCCTATGTGCCACTTTGAGACACTTTATTCATCCCCCAAAATCATGACTTCCAGATCTTTATGTAGAACCAAACTAAAAAAATTTTAATAAGAGATTTCCTTCAAACAATCTTTGACCCCTAGCCTATCCTTAGCCAGCCCCAACATATGCCATGTTAGGATGGGGGTTCGTGATCTGTCTCCCCATATGTTCCTCGTCAGAAGGAATTCATCATATTGGTGAACATAAAATGGGATACCCCTTATAAAATGAATATCCAAGAGGCTGATACTGACTTCCCCATGGTGTATATGGAAGGTATTAGTATCAGGGGACCATCTGGTAAACAACTCTGGCCTGACTTCTGGCTAATGGTAGAAATGAAACTGCGATGTCCACACCGCCTTGGACAATATGATGTGCTACAGTTCGGCCCCAAAGTGGACACATGTATGGAATATCCAATAAACCCAAGACCATTAACTTGTGAAATTTCCTCTAGACCATAGGTCCCAATCATGAAACCTACCTTTAGTTTCGTCAGTAACACTTTTTCAAAAAGTACTTACGTAATGGGTCGGAGAATCTTCTATGAATGGGTCACTTATTGAAATAGTTCTGGTCCCGGGGTTTAGGATGTAAAAATCCATATTTCTGGTTTCCGTAGTGGGGGGTCCATTACTAGTGATATTATACTGAGGGATGTTATCCTTGCGGGTCACCTAGGACCGCTGCCTGTCGACTTCAAATCTTGGCATGAGTACTTCCTCCAAAATACCAATGTCCCATATTAGTATTTTTTCATACAGTGCATAATACTTCTAGGAAGGGTTTATCATGTTTATGAGGGTTTGGTTACAGGATAAAATCATTCAGGCACTGTAATCCTTAGGATTGGCAACCATCTCAGCCCTTCGAGCGATGAATGTGGCTTCTCTCTCACCATCAGTCTGATGAACATCCATTTTATTCCAGAAAAGTCGTAAGAGATGGCGTGAAAAGAAGGCTACCCTGAGAGAAAAATCAAAAATATTCACAAGAATTTGGAGGCCCACGTGAAAAATCCGATGGCCACGTGAAAAAATAAGACGGTTGCATGAAATGTTAGAGTGTTGCACCAAAACCGAGGTAGCAGAAAGTTAAGAAAATATCCAAACTCAGAGAATTACATGACAAAAAAGAGTTTCCACACAAGGTAGGAAATGTTTTTGTGCACGAGAGATTAGGAATAATTGGGTGAGAAAAATTTGTATGGGTTAAGGGACCTGTGAAGATTTTTATAAGCACAGAGAGGGGTTTTCGCACGATCCATAAGCATATTTCGCGCACGCTAAAAACGGTCTTAACACCATTTTGACTGTTTACGTGCCGAGGCTGTTTTTGGAACATACCCAACCCAGGAGGGTTCATTTCTTGGAATTTCCTATGGAATCCATCCTTTTTCCATCCTCACCGATCAGATTCTGACTGTGGAATTTGTAGATGCTGAAAAAATACTCTACTCTAAGAAAACTGTACTTTTTCAACAAGGAAAAGGTATATTTGGACCCGGTGATGTATTCCGGGAGGGCTATAAAACTCACCTAAAAAATCATAGGGGTGCATGAAAAAACATCTCCCCGTGCAAAAAATCATGGGATATGATGAAAGTTTCTACACCAATTCCCCAATGCTTCGTTCCTTCATCTCGATCCACAATCCTTCGTGCCGGCTACCCGACACCCATTCCATTGCCCTGGCCTCCCGGTGTGCATTCCTTCATGGAGGCCTCCTGGTGTGCATTCCTTCACGCCATCCGACTTATGCGTTGATGTTCGGACCCCGAACACCTATAAATATAAGGGCACCCCTTCAACATTGGGGCTGAAGTATCTGAAGCACATCCTGTGTGCCAAGTCCCTCTCCCTGGGATCTATGTCCCTCTCCTGTTGGTCTATGTCACCATCTAGGCCTCTATCATGTAGTACGCCCCAATATCCACCACCTAGGGATGCTAACCAGGCGTAAGCCCCTATTTCCTCTTTGGGCCACTAACCACCAGTAAGCCCCCATTCCGCTTCCCACGGATGCACCATCTGCGACATGATTGTCTGGTCTTTGTTGCCTCATGTTTCTCACAATGAGAATGACTCACATGGGCTTAGAGTAATCATTGACCATGAAATCCTATATGGGATGCCTAGACTGTATTCCCTAACAACATTCTGAACTATGTTGACTTTGATCCTTTCCTAGGAAAGGTATGTAGGAAGCCTCCGTGAGGTTCATGACCAACACCCATCAGTCCTGGCCATGTTCATGTCGGTTCCCACTCCAACATGAACTATGAGGTCTTTGATCCTTAACAAGGCAAGGTAAATAGGAAGCCTCATAGAGGTTCAATCCAACCATCCATTAGTTCCGACCACCTCCATGTTAGACCACCTTTATCCTGCATGGTGTTAAACTGGATTTTCCCTTTTTCATCTCGCAAGATGTTAAACTACAACCCCCTCCCAAAATATGTGGGCCTTGATCCTTGTATCCTAGAAATGGTACCTAGTAAGCCTCTATGAGTTAAAACTCCATCAAGTGGTAAGCCACTGTCAACTCCATCCAGCGGTAATCCGTTGTCAACTTCATCCAGTGGTAAGTCATTGGGACCCCATATAGCGGTAAGCTATTGTGACCCCATCCAGAAGTAATCCATTGTCGACCCCATCCAACTATAATCCATTGTGACCCCATCTAGAGGTAATCCATTTTGACCCCATCCAAAGGTAGGCCGTTGTGACCCCATCCAGTGGTAAGCTGTTGTCAGGTGAATTACAAGGAAATTGATTCCCTACCATAGTGGTATGTAGGAGGTCTCTTCGAGACTCAATCCCAACATCATTGTGATCCTTGAGTCGACTCCATATCATTCTCCACCCACATCACATAACCAACCATCATCCCTTTTGGTTCTTACTGGGCATCCACATCCTGGTGGGATCATACCACCCCATTCCCCATTCACATCAATAATGATCGGGTAGCTAACCGAATTTTAGCCCCTACATTAGTGTTCCCTATAAGGGTTACACTCACCTAATCCTCTCTAGTCAATATTTTGATTAGTCTGATCCATCTCCACTAGATGTTAAACCTATGGCATACCATGTGTTAAACAAAGGATGCTGACAAAAAACTCACATACATGCCTATGGGATAAAATTCCTCGCATTCAACATGGGATGCCTCTGGCTTATGCTCCCTAGATAATCCCTATAATAAGGTGATGAAACCCAGATGCTCTAGTGTTATAGTGTCCATACATTCCAGTGATGACCAACTTGACTACTCCCCCAACCGATAGTTTCTGCCCTAACTGGACCCCTTAAACTGTCATAATAGAAGCTGTGTAATTTACTGTTATGGACGAAGATATGATATCGGGATGAGATTCAAAAACAACGTCTTAATCTATAATGGAGACGCAGATTAGAGGAAGCGTCCTGAGGATGAATCAATGGAAGGAAAAACCAACATCCCATCAACCCACTTCGATCACGGAGAAAACGTCCCTGAACACGGAATGGATGCCGCCTACATTTGGAATGTGGGAATGTGGGGCAATGAACAACATCTCCATCCTCGAACAGATGTACATGTTCCACCTAGAGAAAGCATTAGAAGCAATGGATGATGACGTAAGCCTTGTTGTGTAGAAGAAGGTATACATGGTTTGTAAGATAACGACAGGTCGTGTTCCACTATCTGTGGCAGACTCCATGTACCCTGACCATCTTCTCGTACACGACATCAACCTATGTGTCCTAGAATGTTAACCTGTACATGGGTTAGTCTGCGTATTCAGCCATGTCTAGATATGTTGTGGATTACATTCCATGTAATCCCCCTAGATCTATGTATCTTCTGACATACACGCTAAGTCCTTGCAAGGACCCACATGCCATGTGATGTTGGTCCCACACCATGTTAGAGCATCCTGTCCACCAGAACTCCAACCGCCATTGGGTGGGTCATGTATGTTGTGTCTTCCCAAGGTATGTCATGTTCCCTCTCATGGGTAGCTCGAAAACCCTAGCCTCCACCATTCCTATCCCACAAGGCATGTTCCTCAGATAACACACCGGGTTTTTTGGAATTTTCCAGAAATGTTGTTCTTCACCACCACGCCTCTCTAGATCCTCTGATCATTGATATGTCCAAAAAATCACATAACAACTCATGGTTAAATGTCTACCTATTGTAGAAAATATAATTTGGAATGTTTTGGGGATCAGATCAGTCTCGAAAACACGTTTCGATCCACCCGCACAAATAATGGTCGAAGGACGATTTCATCTGAACCATGTCAATTCGTCTTTTGTCATCATCGTCTCTCCTTCATTGAGTCTTTATTATATTAGATATCAAATTTGGGATCTTTAAGTTGTGAAAAATGTGTGCAATGATCCATTTTTCCTCACCTAACAAAGAATTCTAGGAACACAGCATAAAAGGGGGTGAAGAAATCCAAAAGAAATTTGATGAATGAACATCCTCCAACTTTTGTCACAACATTGATTCACTCCCATTAGTAGGATCAAATGTTGTAAATTAAAAACACAAAAATAATCTTGCATGTATAAATTCCTTAAATCAAAATCTCCAAAAGAAATAGAAATAATAAGCATTCCACAAGAATACACGATCTATGGATCAACCTATTCGTGGGTTGACCTGTGCTCATCACTTAATTGAAGAACATGAAATTCATATTGAAATAAGATAACCCCAAACAAAATTTGGTTGGAGAAATATCATTGTGTTCCATTCGTTGGGGAGGTTCCATCGAATTTAATGTGTGTCGATCGATCAATCCATTGTGTTTTGTTGTTGATAAGTTTCTCAAAGGGTTCTCCTTTCCATGTGTTTAGATAATTTCAGTGTTATACGGATAACCCTAGAGATCCCCTTAATATCTTATTTTAAATCTCTTGTCACTGCATTATGGAAATTCTATAAAAAAATATTTTATTTTATTTAATCCATTAAAACATTCAAATAATAACTTCTACTGGAGACTAGCTTCGGTTGATGTCAGGAACCTTCTAAAGTAATGTCGCTACTCTAAACGTAATGGTTCCCTCAGATTTCTGATCTGGGCTAATATTTTAATGTTATTTTACATTTTTGGAAAACTCATTACACATTATTTTTGGAGTTTAAATTATTTCAAAGATTTATTACGAGCAACCTGGGCCTCATAATCACAAACTGTCAAAAATCCAATTCTCTTAATAATTCCATATATTATATAAAAATAATACATGAAAAATACAAGGCATTAAATTTTCCCCAATTTAAGGCTTTATGTCCAGGAAAGGCATTGAAAAAGGGTGGATACTAGAAAATATGTGGGTAATGCACACGAATCAGATCCTACGGCTCCCACATACTCTCCTAATGATTCATGTTCTTCCATTGGACATGTACTATGGGAATTGCTCACCCAAAAATGATCATCTCTTGTCGATCCATGATCTCCAATGTTTACTCTATGAGTGTGGCTCCGTCCATGATGTCCAACTCCCTACAGTGGATGACTTGCAATGGATCCTGCACATACCTCTTGTACTGCGACACATGAAATATATCATGTACCAGGTGAAACAACAGTGGTAGAGATATGTGGTATGCCATCTCACCAACTCAACACAGTATTTGAAAAGGGCCAATGAACATTAGATTCAACTTGTTGCCCCATCCAAACCCCTGCAACCCTCGTAGAGGTGAGACTCAAAGTTAGACATAACCCCCCTCCTCGAACTCCATTAGTTTCCATCATCTATTGAAATAAGATTTCTACTAGCTATGTACAATGTTCATATTCTCTTAAATGATCTAAACCTTCTCGGTGGTAGCTCTAATCAACTATGGACCCATGAGTGCTGACTCTGATGGGTCAGTCTATGAAGGTGGTGACTGGTAGGTATGCCCATGTAATGCCTGAAGTAGTTCCATGCTGATGGTGGAGTGGTTGATGTTGTTTTACGTGAAATCCACCAGTGTTAGGTGGTCCTCCCTTCTACAACCAATACCCATGATACATGGCTACAATAAATCCTTGGATACCTGAATGGTTCTCTCCCTCTAACCATCTATCTAAGAATACAATTCTATCCACATGAATAGATGGGTCACAAACCCCTCCAACAGTACCTTCCATAATCGGGATGTGAAGCACTCCTCTATATTTGATACTATTTTCGATGGGATTTCATGAAGCCGAACTATCTCCTTAATGTAGAAGAATCCCAAGCTCTCTATGGAACTATTCTCCCTAATAGATAGAAGGTGGGCTGACATGTGGAGTCGGTCAATGATCATCGAGATGGAATATTGTTCATTGGACGTCTTTGGTAATCCATTCATGATGTACATAGATATTCCATCGTACATCCACTCTGAACCATCCATGGGTGAGCAAACCCTACTGAAACATGTTTCATAGCCTTCACCCACTACCACATAATGCATCGAGTAATAAACTCTACTATTGTCTTCTTCAAATTTTTTCACCATAATTCACACCTAATATATTGGTAAATTTTTTATACTCTAGGATGTTCCGCCTAGGGTGATGTATGAAAATTATTTTGGACCACCTCTCGCAATGCTGCTGGAAAAACTATGCACCATCTGAAAAGGACTACATTCATTGTACCTTGAAAATATCCACCATGATCATATCCTATAGATAACTAGGAACATAAAGTATCACAGATGACATCCCCTTTTGTGATTCTCTGACTCACTATAAGTTTGGTTGGGTGACAACCATATAATAGAGATAATTCGTATTTTCTCCATCCATGACAGATAATTGTAGTGAGGCCAACTACTTTGATGACTTTCTCAGCATCTCTTAACATGATCTACAAGTAAAAGAATCTTCCACAATGTTCCCCTTCCTAGGAGTATAGATGATCTAGAATTCATAATCATTTAGAAACTCTAGAAATTTTCTTTTTTCATAGATTTAGATCCTTATACAAGAAGATGTACTTTAGTCTATTATGGTCAGAGTAGACGATAAATCATTCACCCATCACACAGTGTCACCATATATTCAATGCAAAGAACACCACTACCAATTCAAGATCATGGTTTCGGGAGTTATTCACATACGGTTATATCTTTTCTGAACCATAAGAGAACACCCCCTTGTCTCTACATCAAGAAACAAGAATTCCCAATCCTTGATGCATCACATAAAACTACACAGTTGACACCCTCTTCGAGAAATCTCAAGATAGGTTCTCTCGTCAAACTTTTCCTCAAATGCTGGAAATCCTACTAGATCTTATCAATCCAAACAAAAGGCATCCCCTTCCAGGTAAAGGTTGTATTCAGTGATAATATTCAGGATAAGTTTTCTATAAATATCTAGTTGTATTATGTTATCCCAAGGAATCTCTTCACCTATGTCACACTCCTAGGTGGATCCCATGCTAACACTTCCTCAACCATGGTTGGGTCAACTACAACTCCAACTGATAAGAAAACATATCCCAAAAATTTGACCTCCTATATCCCAACCTGGCACATCGAGAGATTACAATAATGTTGGTTCTCTAGGAGTATGTCTAGAACCACCTATAGGTGTCTCACGTGCTTCCCCTCTGATGTTGAGTACACAAGGATATAGTTGATGAAGACCAGTATGAACGGGCCTATTTATGGAAAACATATCTGGTTCATTAGTCCCATGAACATTGTAGGGGTGTTCTTCATGCCCAAAGGCATCACCATGTACTCATTGTGATCATAACAACATCTGAAATCTTTCTTTGCTATATCCTCATCTGATAATCGTGACTGGTGGTAACCCGATCAATGGTCAACCTTAGAGAAACACTATGACCCTCTTAACTGATTGAAGAAGTCACTGATTCTCAGTAGTGGATACCTGTTCTTCATTGTTTCCTAATTCAGGTGTTGTTAATCCATACACATCCTAAAACTCCCATATTTATTCTTTGAAAACAAAAATGGGTCCATCCATGTTGAAACACTAGGTCTTATGAAAATCTTTCTAGGAAAATTATCTAACTGCACCCTCATCTCATGAATCTCTTCGGTAGACATCTGATATGCTATGGATGATATTGTTTCCATCTTGGGGTTTATGTCAATGTAGAAGTCGATCTCTCGATGGGGAGGTAATCTTAGAATATCTTCTAGAAAGACGTCCTTGTACTCCACCACTACAGCTAGGAAATGAAATCTCACGATATATAATTCTTTGAAGGTAAGGATTTCCAACTAATGAGTGATCGGCTTCACCCTCCTTTTCTTGAGACCATTCTATACTGCCTGGGATTCAATTTCACCAACCATGGAAAACCACATTCCATCACTATAGATACACCACACTCTTCTTCTAAAGAAGTCGATCTAGACATGGACTAAGGACAATTAATCCATACAAATAATGACGTCATAAGTCCTCGATGCTACCTTCAAGAGGTTCTAACCGAAACTCTCACCTCTAAAGGAAACATCACAATGTCTACAAAGATACGTGATCATCACGTCTCATCTCATAGGTGTTTCAATGTGTATGGGTCGAGTAAATGGATCTAATAGAATCTCATGTATTATCACAAGACATGTGGAGAGGAAAGAATGACTAGAACTTGTGTCTATATGTAAGGATGTTATGGCAGAAAAGACACAGATAGTTCCACATATCATCCTTGCAGTCCCTAGGTCATACACCTTGACCGCATGCAGTTGTCCCCACCCCTATCACCTAGCTCCCTAATCCTAGTGACGATATCCTTAGTGTGGTGGTGGAAGTAGATCAAAGCATCTTCCATGAAAAGCATCTCTACCTGCTCTTCTGCCACATTCACCACATGGATGGTCTATCTGCTACACTATTTGCCTCTTCCTTAGTTGTCGGTCAACTGCCTCCCTGTCAGCATCTTCACATGTTGGAAAGACTTTAGAGATATATACTTTAATATCTTATATGTATCATCACTTGACCCGAGACTAACTGGATCCATCCTGTGACCTCTAGGATATCCATCCCCTTTTATGGGTCCTCCGGTGAGGTCTCTAACAGCCCAAACTCTATGCCTGATTTCGGATCCCTACTGCCGAGGTCTCCACATTTGTATTCTTACTTATCTCTCCCACTGGATATCTCTACTCTTCCAAGAATCTATCAATAACCAATTCCATCTCTAGCACTCCAGCATAAGTCAAAATGCATAGATGCAGTACAATAACTTAGATGTCATGTCGTTGACCTCATTCGAAGGACCGAGCTCTGATGTACTGATCCATGACCATATCAATACAGTACGTAGAATGCATGGTGATCCTCATTTTATAGATATCCACTATCAAACAGTCCTGTTGGAGAAGAAGAAGCTCTTGGATACGCACTTCTCTCTGTGTAAACTAAGGGAACTCCACCGTAAAGAGTCGCTCGAACTCCATCTCTGAAATAGTTTCCATGTCATGAATCTGCATGGTAAAACTCTACCATTATCCCAATGAACCCAGAATAAGGCTTGATCCTATGATCCCCACATTGTCGGCTAGTGTCCTCAGTTGACAGAATGATCAAGTTACCACCTCATTATATTCCCCATCCACATGAGGGTCGGACTTACCTTGGAACCTAAGAGGTCTATGTCTCTGGGAATTATGGAGCGCGCTCAGCCTGCACACCCCATATTTCGGCACATCAAGTACCATATGCTAATCCACTGGTTGTGGTAAAGATGGTGTACCACTTGGAGGTAGCTCATGCAGAACTGGTCCCTATATCTATGCCTTGTCACTGAGGTGGTCATCCACATGATCGAGCTGCTGAAGCCTAGCAGGTATGAATCCCAAAGGCATCCTGTAAAGAAACTATATGTACCATGGTTAACATGTATTTATTAAAATCCGACACTAAAGGACATAGAAAACACAACCCATTCTTATATGATTCATTAAAAATTATTTATTTCCCCATCAACTTGTGTTTTCATGTACAAAGTCAGAAAGAGGGTTATAAGAGTTCTGGTGTAGGGATACTTCACCGCCCGCACCAACACTAGAGTCTATGTCCTAAAAGCCGAACTCGGAACACTTGACACTATTTCACCAAACCAATATCACAAACTCTTGGTCCTATTGTAAAATGACAACCTCTGATACCACTCTGTCAACACCCATCCCAGGGGGACCTGTGCTGCAACTTCTCAAAACCCCCACCTATAGTCCAGGGGCGAGTGACTAGCCCCATATTTTCATATCACTAACATGGAATGAATTTACTAAGTAGATGTACACACACACACATCTCCAAGACCAAAATTCTGAAAAGTGAAAATCACTAAGTAACAAAAATGATTGCATACTACTAAACACAACCGACAGAATACAACAGAAAGTAAGTGTGGAAAGTAAACTGGCCAGAATACAATCCCACCAAAAGAAAGGGTCTGCATACTACAATGTCCAACCTGTAAGAAGAAAATAAATATAAGTAATCTTGATTTTAGTTGTAGGAACCTAATGGACTACAAGAAACCTAGGAAGCTCAGTCTAGTCTTGGTCCACTATAGATTGTGTCAAAAGTCCACTCATTTACACAAGGCACTATGCTTGTGGAAAAAACCCATGTAGGGGTGCGTTTGACAATATTCAGTAGGGGACCTTGAAATCCACAAAGTAGTACACAAAGTAAAGGAACATTCAGATATACCTAGTATGTGTATACATAATATATAATAAGACAATCACATCGATATATACCCGAAACCCAAACCTATAGTCTGGAGACATGTAACAATGACCACATACCCACGCAAGGGATTCAGTTCGAGGATTCCACGACATAATCATGTGTGAGAACTCACTAAATGAGTATGATAGCTCTAATGAAGCCTATCCAATAAGTATTGTTCATCAAAAAATCCTTGAGACAGATAGATTCACTGATAGATATGAAGAGATAGAACATATACAGTCATTCCGGGAGAACAAACTCATGAGTGGGAAAATATCATGATACACATATGAGGATCACTGGAAAAGTCTTAGTGGATACCATGACTCGGCTAGATTCCACCTACTATTTATTATATTTGTGTCCTACAGGATGGGTCTAGTCGATTCCTGACACTACCTAGTGGAATTAATGGAAATAGGACATGGCTTCGGGCCTCTTGGAGGGATACCCGACTCTATCTAGGGAAGTCCTACTAAAGGGATAATACTTCTTTAGAGAGAAACAATACCTGACCATCAGGGAAACTATAAAGGTGGAACTAAACCAAACTAAATCTAACCAACTAATGGGGGAAAAGGTGATCAAGCCATGTATAGAAATTTTCATGGCTTGTAGAAGGGATCACACTCTTTATCCCTCGACTAAGGGTACTGCCCTTATACAAAGACCTTTATCATAAGGCTTGTCTCATATATGATGGTATACATGGCTTGTAATATAACTACATGTCGTATTCCTTTATATGGGTAATACACAATGAATTTTGTCTATAAGGATGTACACGGATTCGACCTGTGTGTCCTAGACCATGTACCGATACATGGCATAGTCCGTGTATACAGATGTGTCTGGCTGTGGACAGGAGTACATGTCGTGAACTCCACCCCGTGTCTGTGTTTCTTCTTAGATACACACCCTGTCATCGTAAGAACCCACAGGCCGTGAGACGATGGTCACACACCCTATTAGTTCTTCCCATCACCTAGAACTCCAGTCGATGCTGGGTGGGGCATGCACATCGTGTCTTTCCGAGACACGCCATGTTATCCATCACGTGAAGTGAAAAATCCCCAGCCACCAGCATGATGGTCTCACATGGAATATTAATCGAAGAATATGTTGTTTTCTTCAGATTTTTCCACAAATTTTTTTCTTCACTATTGCACCTCGACTTCTCCTCCGATCTTTGATATGGCTATCTAATAACTTCAAAAGTCGTGGATTTCTATCTTCCAGTCATAACAATATTAATTCTGTAAGTTTTATGCATCTGATCAATCTCGAAAAAGCATTTAAATCCACACACACAAAGAACAGTCGATGATTTATTTCATTTCAATTGTGTCAATTTGTCTTCCGCCGTCAGTATCACACCTCTATTTTGTCATCACAATGTCATATCTCTAATTTGGGATCATTGTGTTGCGAAGTGGGTGCACGATGATCTGTTGTTATTCACCCCATGAAGAATTTGAAGAACGAAGGGTTAAGAGGGCAGAAGAAATCCAAATAGGATTCAAGGAATGAACCGGCTACATCATTTATCATATCATTGATCTACTCCCATTATATGTATCAAATAGATTAAATCAATACAATGAAATAATTTGGCATGAATTAATTCCAAAATCAAAATCCCTAAAATAAAAAGAAATAATTACCCTCCCACAAGAACGCAAAATCCATGGATAAACCTATTTTTGGGTTAACCTATGTTCATATATTAATTGAACAATGGTGAAATTAATCCAATTAAAAAACATTACATCAATTTGGTTGGAGAAAAATCATCGTGTTGCATTCGTTGTCGAGAATCCATCGAATCTGGGGTGTGTTGATCGATAAATCTATCTTCATTCATTGTTGAGATGATTCTCCAAGAGGACACCTCTCCATCCATTTAGAGAATTTAAATGTTATGCAGCTATCCCTGGATATCCTCTTAACATCATATTTTAAAGATACCATCCCCTTGTTATGTAAATGTTTTAAATAAAATAAAATATTTTATTATATTTATTTCGATTAAAATGCTCAAAAACTAACATCTGCTCCTGAACTATGTTATTTGATATTAGTCCCTACATAAGGTAAATTTTCTATATTGAACGCAATAGTCCCCTCAGATTTTAGATCTGGGCACCTATTTAAATGTTATTTTACTTTTTCAGAAAAAACACCCGTGCACATTTTTTAGAGTTTAAATTATTTGAAACATTTATTCTTGGAACCCAAAGCCTCAAAATTTCATACCTTCACAAATCCTATTCTTGTAATAATTTCATATAGTATTTAAAAATAATACATGGAAAATCAGAGACTATACAAATTACATCATCGAAATTTTTTTAACACCCTGAGTCGAGTAACCCAGATCTTGTAGATATTTTAATTCACAAAAATATGATACAAGATATATAATTATAAACGATAGAAAAGGGTAGATGAATGGGTAAAATTGATACAGAAATGATTCTAACATTAAAATTTTAAACCTGAAATAAAAAAGTAAACTTCTATCAAATTTTTTTTATTTCGTCTAGAAAATCCCTAAAATAATTCATAAACCACTTGATTATTTTATCAGGAAATGATAAAAAAATAAATGGAGAGACCATACTCCCAATAAGGGAAATTATATAAAAGAGGCTATCATATAATACTAATTTCAATAACAATATGGCATACATAAAAAATTATATAATTTTCTATAAAACTAATATAACAAAAGTGGGATATATCTATGGATGACATAGAAGCGTAAATAAAATCATGGAAAATAATAAATGGTATCATAATGATATACTTCATGAGTTATATCATTATAATCATTTAATTAAGGCTTTATGCAAAGACATCTTAAACGTATCATCAAGGCCTCGTTTTTGAATATCATAAATACTTGGGCATGCATACAACAAATACCCATGCTAGTTTGTTTCATGAGACATTTCGATGCATAGTTGGGATATCTCAAACCCCATTTCTCACTTAATATATCCAATGAATTTTTTATAGGATAGAAATGAATAGTAATGTGTTACATAATAAATAGATACATTTATATTGACAAACTATGATATGAAATTTTAACATTTTCTCAGTCAAGAAATATTCTAATATAATAATAATTCATCAAAAATAAATATAGCGAATGGATTAATTTTATTATATACCCCATTAAAACATAATATTCATCAAATGATGTTAATATACATGAAAATTTGTTCAATAATAACTGGAAAATTTCTTATCAAAGATATCTTTTTCCTTTTTAAATAACTTATTAAAAATATAAATAATTCAAGAATATTTGGAAAAGCATTTTATTTTAAAATAAATAAGGAAACATTTGAATTAATCATTAGTGTATAAAATATTCATGATGGTGGGAAATTTCATTTGAAAAGTAAATTTCAAAAGAAATATTTTACCCTCACCATTGTTAAAAAGTAACTTGTTTAGAACCCAAAAACCAAATTTCATTTTGAGAATGTTTCTAATAGTTGAAATATGTGTCAATATTAATTTAATAAAAATTAAATAATATTAAAAATATTCCAGACGAATGATTAAAGAAAATATGAAAAATAATGAATAAGAATCTCTACCGAAGAAAAATATAGTTTGTGTTCCAGAAAAAATTCCATTGGAATTTTGAGGCCCGTATAAACTAAAAATGGAAATAATATATACAAAACCTAAAAATAACTATAGAATATGAAAATATATGCGTTTTGAAATACAAATATCATATAATTCCTCAAATAGAATGATAAACAATAACAATTCAAATTAAAGATGGGATTGTAAATTAATGAATTAACTCTTTGGGGACTTTTATATCATAACACCAATGAATGAAATAACATAAAATGTAACTAGAAATAAAATTAATATAAATTCAACATGGTATAAAATATAAATGTGGTGGTATAAACACCATAAAAAATAAAAAAATTGGGAATACAACATATGAATCATTGAAACAAAAGTAAAATGATACATAATATGTGTATTAATTAAGTGTAAAAAATATAAATTCATATAAAACAAGTTAAAATACAATAAAAATAATCATAGGTACACATCATATTTCCATTAAAAATAAAAGTAAGATTTAATATATCCTAATGAAAATATATTGTATTAAGAAACCACTTACATTTTGTTGGACTTCCGACAAACATGATTTATTTCTTATGTTATAAACATAGATTAATTTCATACATACTAAAGAACATTTTAATTTTTATTCCCTAATTATTACTCCTTATATTTAATTCTTTATTATGCCTTAAATTAGTTATGTTCCATTCATATGTTTTGAGTATATTCGGTTCATAATCATAGAATATCTTTAGTAGGTTGACCATGGTTAGAGGGGTCATGGATTGAAAATATAAAAAATTTAACGAATAAAAGAATTATAATTTTAATAATTTAAATAATAACTTATAACAATCAATAAAAGGTATATTAGAAAAAATTAGATTTCTTCATTGATGAGATGGTCCAAATAAAAGCATGGGTGGTGTAATAATTTTTTATTGGGCATATGGGTAAGAAGGTAAGTAATATAGAATATTTATTTAAAAGTAACAATTCCATGAATATATTTTATAATCATTAAATCCAACATAATAACAAACTATAAAATATGATGATGGAAAATGAATCATAATGTTATATAGAGGTGGTAGTCGATACATATACATGAGTGATACTTTCATTTACTAGTTGAGTGAAAGGAGGTGGAAAGTAGTTGTTAGTCATTAATAATAACATAACAGTATATGTATGATAATAGTTTTGTTATGTTCAAATTGATTAAATATATTAACAATAATTATAGAAGATATAAATATTGAATTGGTCGGGTAATATAATTCCCTATTCTATGAGATACCCCATTTGGCTTACACATTATAACATCTTGGATGGTATTTTAATTGGAAAAAAAACTCTAGGAAGTGGAATGGATTTTTAGGAAGTTATTTGGATAGATATTGGTCAAGATACATTATAAAACCCCAATACATTATAATGTTTTCATTTAATAATAAATTTAATTCTACTGTATGAATGATTTATATGGAAAACAGTGTAAATAATACCCCATAGACAACATTTATAATTTACACACAACATAATTTTTAGCTTTCTATGTATGGAACATAGAGGATAATTTAAATTTTTTTCAATAATAATATTCTTTAGTGACTTGTGTTACATACAAGGTCGTGATTTACCAAACAAAAATATATTATAAAAATACTAATTTTTAAATAAAATTAGATATAATCTATCTGATAAGATAGATTTCATGAATATTATTAACTATATTTTTAAAATATATGACCAAATTCATCAGTTAGTGATTAATTATAAATGAATATAATAACTAATTGAATATAAATGGGTTGTTTTTATAAAAAACAATTTCTATGCTCACAATGTAGTTTTATCCTAATGGATTATATTAAACAAAACTATAGAATTATCTTATTTAAATATATATATTATATATTCAATCAAATATTTTTACATTCCTTGAATATTTTTGAAAAGAATAGGATAAGAAAAAAACCATTTTTACACATAATAACCAATATTTTTATGAAGGGGGTTTTATCACCTCTTAATGGAGTGCTTATTTTATATATAATAATTTGACACATTTATAAATTCAATATAAAAAATAAATGTAATTTTTTAAATAGCAACATAAAAATTATCTTAGGGGTAATTTTTTGTATTTTTCAAAGATGTTTGAATTTTTGATGAATAGTTAAAATTATAAATTTTAAATGATAACTTATTTTATTGAAAATAATTTCTAATGGTATTTATATTTGAAATTATTTTTACAGTTTAATTAGATAAATTATAAATTTAATAAATAATTTTAGATCATTGTAATAAAATTAACATTGAAATGTGATATAAAAATATTTCAATCTTTTAAACATTTTACTTTGAAACCCAATTTCATCGTACCATCCATAGAATTTATTTTAAATTAATTTCTTAAACATTTTTTATTGAAATTTGGAAAAATGGATTCCGTATTTTGAATAAGAATAATTTATAATTTTTATTATGTTAAAATATTTTTTTTACAAAAATAATATTGAATGTAATTAAAATTTATTACAACCATTAAGGTAAAAATATGCTTAAAATGGGACTAAACCTTAAACCTAAGGCAAAAATGACATTGAAACATGTAAAAAGCCTATTTTTGGAAATATATTGACAATATCATCCATTTAATCTAATTTATTTCATAATTTTAGGCTTGATATAAAAGGGATACATCCCTATAGTGTTTACCTTTTTATATTTACAATAATGTCACTCCTCCACCACTATAAAAATGCACTCAACCCTCTAAAAAATTCACATATCTCAAGGATTTTTTCTCATCCAATACCTATCAAAATAATATCCCTATATACTCCCCCTCATTCTAGAATCCTCATTTTTAGAATAAATTCCTCCTACAAAATATTTTCGTACAAACGAAAAGGAGTTACCCGAATTTGTGGTAATGTTGTTCAGTGATCACATTTATTTCATTTAATTCTCCACCCCTTCAATTGTTTTTATAAAATGATTATGAGATAACCTTATTATATATAATATACAGATATTAATTTATTCTAATATTTCTATTTTATCTTTCACATACATCCATCAAATGGGATACATAATCATCATTCGTGTGTATGACGATCTACCACCTTACAAACAAATGTCATTTGTTCTTCCATTTACCATAGTTCTTGGTTATAAATAATGATGGATAATAATAAAATTGGATAATTTAATTTCATTACGCTAGATATTAGGGGGGTATCCCTAGAAACTGATCCTTATATGGGTACTACATGTACATGTAGTTCTAGTACAGATGTACATAGGGGTAACAACTATAAAAAGGTGCACTAAGCCCAACTCGATCATAACCTTATACCCAATAATGTTCCTTACTGAGCTCCCAGTTTGATTCTCTTGGGTGATATGACAAGAATAATTATAATTTTTATTTAAATACACTATGAATGATTTTGAAGTAAATATTCACAAAAATCTACAATGTTGAAGATTAGGGGATTAGTTACGCATTAAATTTTCAATTTATGTTATGTGATATTCCTTATTTATTATTATACAAAGTTTATAATTTCATGAATTGATATAATATGTTCCATTGTTAATAGTTGGTTCTTAGAAGGTAGAATAGTATCATAACTGATGAAAAATTTATAGATTTACCTATCATAGAATCCAATACAACATGTATTGGAATGGGGAAAATAATGGTAATATTATGACATCATAATCAGGTTATGACAAATAGATTTGTCCAAATGGAGAAACCCATTACAATGAAATATTATCTTATGTTGGATCTATTTATGTGACAAAATACCTAATCATTTAGTGGGACTACTACTGCATTTTTAGATGAGAAATATATTATATATTTAGAGAAGATACATGGAATTGTGTTGTCGTGAAAAGGAAATGGTTATATTTTCATTGTATTGTATCAATGTCAATTTGGATAAATGGGATTATTGATCCATAAGATTAGGGAGGATTAATAAATAGAATTCAAATAATTGTGATTTTTTAGGAGGATTTTTTCCATAAATACTTCCCTCATGATTAACAAATTGTGATGAAGAGAAACCCCATTAGATTAATGAAAAAGAATGAATAATGTTTTAAAGAGTATAAAACTACCTTTATAAGGATATAATTGAATTATATGGATTTTATAAGCCACAAAATGTGAAATATCTACCACTTATTTCATGGTCTTCATTAAAATCTTCTAAGACCGCTGGATTATAAAAATATTCCTCTTATGAAGAAATGGTTTTATTTTCTATCAATATAGAGATATATTTATTAATGTACTATCGATTAAAATAGAATAATGAGAAGAAGAGGTCTTTTGAACACCAGGAAAAAGGGATTTTATCAAATAAGAAGATGGGGAGGTAGGTTTTTTTGACATGTAACAACTGCAAAAATAATGATATGGGAAAATTCATGAAAGGATTGTGAGTTTTTTATAAGTACAAATAGTAAGGTCACTATGAAAAATAATTTAATTGAATGAAGAAAACACTATTTTTTAGTTCTGAAACATCACAGTGATGGGGAATAATGCAAAATAATTCAAAAATCATCAAGGTAATGTACAATAGATAAATCATAGATAGCACTGTCAATAATGGGTTTTCGACACATCTAAAGTGGTATGATTATCATGGTTCTGTATTAGGTTCCTTGATATATGTTATAGAATTATATTATTTAGAATGTTATAATAATATTAAGTATGAAATATATTCTGACTAAATTTTAGTAATTTTTCACTAAGTATCCTCGATCATATATTGAATGGTACCAAGAAAATTTATTCAGTAGAAAGATAAAAATTTATGAGAATACATGGTAGAGGGAATGATATGCATTAATATGTGTCTTATCATTGATAAATTAATTATTAGTCAAGATAAAGTAAATTAGATACTACTAACTCCCTTGAAAATTATTCTAAAGTGTTGGATAAAAATATTTTAGAATGTTTAATCATTTTTAAAGTGGTTTACATAGGACATTGGATGTGGTTTTATAGAATGATGTTTTACTTCACCATATAATGGATCGTATGCTATTAAAAGAAATATAAATAGTTGAAGGCGTTACCAAAGAATAAGATTGTGATTATATAAATTTATCATGTATGTGTATTCACTTTATTCCCAAGAGATTGAAATAATCCCTTAACTCTAGAAAAAGGGTCTTGAAACAAAAATGCTTAATTATTGTCATCATTATTAATGATATGAATGTCCTCTTTCACACCTCTATTTCATAGATTTATATTCCATATCCTTTTCCTGAAAATTTTTTATATCACTATCTATAATATCTTGAAAGTCATTTTGACATATAAAATAATAAATCTCTATCAATCTCCACAATAACTTGATAGTTATATTTCTCTTTCATATCCATGTTTTCACTAATGTTCTCATATTCAAATTCCTAGTTTGGTAGTAACCATCCCATTTTCTTCTATATCTTTTTAATAATATGCATTCATAATATTATTTATGATGTGTGTTTCTCAGAAATACTATTTTTTAAATATCCACTAATATATTACATAGATCGTGTTTTAATTTTGACAATTCAATTTATTCGGGTGGAATGTAACACCCCAAGACGTTATAATATTTTCTTTTTAGAATAAAATTAATTTTTTGAATGACAAGATTTATACACAAAACCATGTAAATATTACTATATAAAAAACAATAATATTTTATACACAACATTATTTTTATCATTCTCTGCACAGAACACTGATTTTAGATTACATTTCATGCAACAATGACATTTTTCAAGGACTTGTGTTAAACACAAGACAATGTTTTACAAAACAATAATATATTATTATAATATTATTGGTTAATATAATAATATATAACATAACTATTAAGTTTAAAGATATTAATAGGATTAAATAACATATTAAAATATAATAGTGAATTCTATGGTTACAAATTAATTATAAATTAATATAATGACCAACTTAATATAAAGGGAATGTTTTAGAAAAATAATTTTTCTCACAAAGTTATTTTATCCTAATAATTAAAATTAAATACTTTTATTGAGTGATATTAATTATATATATATATATAATACTAAATAAATTATTTTTTAAATTCATTGACGAAATTTCATAAGCATAATACAATAAAATCCCAAATTTTACACATGAAAACCTATATTTTCATAAAGGTAGTTTTATTTTTTTATGGAATGCCAATATTAAATATAATTTTTTATAATTTTATTAATTTAAAATGAAAAAATAAATGTAATTTATAAAATAGTAACATCATAATTTTCTTAGGGTAAATTTCAGGTATTTTTCTAAGAAGATTCATTTATTAATGATTATTAAAAACGTTGGAAATTAATTAAAAACTGCTTTTTCATGTAAATAATATAGTGTTATAAATTATATACAAAAATATATTTAATGTTTAGTTAGTTAAATAATAAATATATTAATCCAGTATAGTTCATTTGAATAGATTTATAATTTTAATTGGTTATAAAAACCTTTTAATTTTTGAAAATTTTTCTTTAAAAACACACATTGTTATCTCATATGTGAGATTAAATTTAAATTATATTTCTGTACTATAATTTGAATTTGGAAAAATTTATTACATATTTTGAGTAATAATAATTTATAAATTTTTATAATTTAATATTATTTCATGATAAAACTTTTAGTGAATGTAATTATAATTAATTACAAAGAATACGGTAAAATTCAGCATAAAAAAGGAATAAAAGTTAAACATAAGGGAAACAATGACCTAGAAACATGTCCAAAAACACTTTTATGGAAATATTTATACAATAAATTCAATTTTAAATATGTATTTTCATTATTTTAGACCCATTATTGAAGGGATACCTCCCAATTGTGTTCAATGTTTTATATTTACAAGAATGCCACTCCTCCTCCATAATAAAAATGAACTCACCCATCCCACAAATTAACACCTAAAAATCCCTATAGACTATCAATAACCTTCCCAAATGAGATCCCAAAATTAGTCCCATCATTTTAAAAGTATCTCATTGATCATCAATCCATCCAAAAATGTATTTTAGTATAAACCAAAAGGAGTCGCCCATGAAAGATGTAACATTCATCATAACTAACTTTTGTTTCATTTACTTCTCCTGTCCTAAAATTATTTTTATATCATTATTATATAATAACATCAGTATTTTCCATATAATGATATGTTGTTATTATAATATTTTTACACATAATTTTACATTCATCTATAAAATGGAATGCACAATCATCATTCATGTGTATAGGGGACTACAACCTTACGAACCAATGTCATTCATTCTTCCATTAAACACCTATAATGGTTGGAACTAATGTTTGATTTATTATTCTTCATTGTATATATTATATTTATAATTTCATTGTTATATATTAATTTTTTATATCATATACCTCTACTATTTATATTTTGTGGGAATACAATTACATTTTTTGAGGGCATGTGCACTACCGCATCCTCAAAGCACTGTGATTCGTTCACTCTATACATGGACTATATTAAGGATGGTTTTAATAAAAATATGTGAAATAAATGACATAAATATGATACTAGAAATATAATATAATATATATATATGTATATGTATTTGTGTTTTTGTGTGTCACATTAATTTAACATACAATAAGAAAATTAAAACATCGTTCTTGCATACGTAGGACCTACAATCTCCATGAACGGTGCATTTTATTTCCAATATCCAAAATATGAAAGACTATATATATATAATGATTATATATATTATAATAACATCATGTATTAAATATTATATATGATTAAATCATGATCAATATAAGAAGTAAAAAGATAACAAGTCAATAGAAACATGAAAAACTAGGCAATTTACACCTGAAATTTTGAAATAAATAAATGACTGTTAAAAAAAGTAACAATATATTATAAAAAGAGAATATATTCTCATAAAAATATTCCTATTGTTATGTTATATGTTATTAACATGTTTACATCCATTATAAATGATTTTAAATTATGTTCACCTAAAAATAAATGCACGGTAATGGATTTGATCTAAATTTACATTATATAGGGATTTATTATTTATTTTGTAGAAATTTACTTTATTTTGGGGTATATAAATCCATTTTTCATTTAATATCATTATTAACTCATCCCTACTTTTTTAATTTTCACTTTGAACTATCTCATCAAAGGGGGTTTAACATAAAAATTACCCTGTGGTAAATGTTATCATTACAATATAAATTGATTTTGTGATTACAAACTTTCCTTAATAACAATCACTTCCTTAAAATAATTTATATTTAAAATTTAAATTTAAATATAAATATTCTCATTCAATGGGTATCATTATTTTCTAAACCCTATAACATTTTTAAATACATAGTTCAGTTTGAAAATTATTTGAAATATAAATCCATTATAAAATTTAATATTGCTCTTAATCTCTAATATTAAACTAACAATACCTATATTTCAAAAACGACTAGTCAACAAAAAGATTCCTTACATTTCCTTAATGCAATAAAAACTGTTATTGAAACCCAAAATTCAGAACAATTTGATCACATAGTCTTCTGTGATAAATCTTAACATTTATCTCCAAATAACATCCACTCATCTTAATTTCTCATACATAAATGTAATTTACCAAATCACATGTTAACTGTAATTGGTTAATAATTTCCAAAAATAAAAAAATCTCCATATGTGCACAACAAAATCATATATTCTTCCCAAATAATATTCAACCATTACTCCTCAAATGAAATCAAATTGTTTTCTATTTTCCTTATGAATAATGTGTTGTCATAAGAGAAAACGTCTTCCGAAATAATATTTATCACTTAATCCAAGAATCATTTTTTGTTCTATAGATTACCATTTGATAAAACATAAGTTCCCAAAATAAATTTATTCTTGGTCCATAAAATTATTTAACGGAAAAAGAATAAATCATACTAAGCAGATACTTCACATAAGCAAGTGGTAGGTGATAAATCCCATCCACACTTCAGTTTTGGGTTTGATTCCCCCATCTTTGTCTGACGCGATGGTTTTTCACATAGTTTGTGTTTTTTTCTTTTTACAAAACTATATTATTTTTATACATTCCCATTAATGAGATAAAATTATCAAAAATCATCTTAACATATTTGTGCTTCAAAGGTTATCTCATACCTCACATTTTGCATCCAAAAAATTATTAACCCCTAATTTAATTAAAGGTGAATGTCTTTAAAAATACCTTTTGTCACCATAATATTCTAGATCATAATTCCTCAAAATGGGTTAATATGAAATTTAACTAATGATATAACATAAAATTAAAAACCCATGATGATATCCCTAAACCATAAGAAAACATCCTTATCTCTAAATTTTCCTAATTTATCCTATAATACAAACTATAAGGCCCTGACTGTAAATATTAAATAATATTGAGTTAAGTCAAAAATCACATTGAGGATATATTTAGGTTTAGAGTTTTTGAGAATTATGCCACAACTATTAAATAAAAATTCAATTTTTTGCAAATTTTTTATAACTAAAATTGTATACATTTCTTTAACAATATAAAACAATTTAAAAATAAACATGATTTTATTTTTAGATGAAAATATACAGGGAATCTTCCTTTCTCTTACCCTTCTTATACACTATGAAAAACATTTCAAAAACACGGGATGAGCATAAAAATCACAGTGAGGGAAAAAATGAATAAAATTAATTAGTCAAGTTAAAACCACATAAACCATTCAATGTTATTTGATTCGAAGAAACAATACATTTTCAATGAATAACAGTAATCCATTTTTCATAATTATAAACTCTAAAACCAATTGCAAGGAATTAAAACTTCTTTAGGGGACTCGAAGAATAATATACATAAAACCCACTCTAAAATATACCATTTGATATAACCATATGGTGGAATTCAATATTGGAGATCTATAATGGGATCACCATTCGTATAAGCTATATTGGACTCACGATTGAGCTATAATGGTGCTTAACCCTTTATTTAAGTTGTGTCTGGCTCACCTGTCAGCTATAATTGTGATCCACTCTTTGTATATTATATATATGGATCAATCAGGAGTTATAATTGGGAAAAAACCATCGTATAATATTTATTGGGTTCAACCATTTCATATAATGATCTTCTACCATTTCAGGGAAAAAACATGTTCATCACGAAACCCCTTTTTTAATGCTTATTATAATCCCATATAAAAACAATTTCCGTATAAAAAAGATTTTAATTTAAGAACCAATTTAAAATACCCAAATAACCAAATAATGTAATAATTTTTGTATTTTCATTTTAAAAGTCATTAAGGCTTATAGAGGAATCCAAATAACAAATAATGGTTACAACATCTGAGAAGTCGTTATCATCGTATACGTGAAAAAATATTCATTTTATATTTTGAAAATAATGTAATATGATTCATATAAAATGATTCCTTTTGAAAATATTTAATTAAATCTATGATATAAAATAAACCCTCTATTTTATTTTTATACCATATAAATAAATATGTAATTTAATATCAAGAAAAAATATTCCACATTTAAAT
Organism: Viscum album; assembly: GCA_963277665.1. Lineage (NCBI taxonomy): Eukaryota > Viridiplantae > Streptophyta > Magnoliopsida > Santalales > Viscaceae > Viscum > Viscum album. The sequence goes on from OY728119.1 coordinate 2,085,570,944, forward strand.
CATTAAATGTTTAAGGTATACAATAAAACTTTGAACATTTAAATATGAATCTCCATGATTTAATCAATCAAATTAGTATATATAAAATATGGATATGAAATTTCATAGTGGATGTATATATTCATTATAAAAGAATAATGTTTTATATTGTCAAGAAATGCCTCAATGAATGATGATTGAGATGAAGTCCCTCAACATTAGTCTAACTTGTCTTGTACATTATTTAATTTCAATATTAACAAACTCAGGATAATTTATACTTATATTATATCCTTTTTAAAGTTTATTATTAAGGTTATATGAGTTATTACAATGTTATATATATTAGTTATTTGTATTAGTTTATATCGAAGATTTTGTCGATGTTTTATATTTGAGTCAAAAAGTGCACTTATTTTTTTTTTGAAAATTATCCCTATCATTATAAATCCACTATCTCCACAATATTATTAATGATTTAAATATCATATTTATATATCTAGTATATATTTACATATAAAATTCCACAAAATTTTGAGATATGAAATGAAATTCACCATTCATGGAGATGGTACGTCATACGTATGCATGAACACTACTTCGATTTATTTGTCATATTAAAGGAATACAAAATAAAAAATACATATGTATATTATAATTATATTGTAATTTTTATGTTATATAGGTTAAATAATTTAATTAATACCATCAGTTATACATTCCATGTATTTCATGAATGAGTCATATCACTTTGAGGGGGCGATAATCCTCACATCCTCAAATGAAATTATCATATTTACACATTATGAGGAGCATAAATGTATGTTTTAGATAATAATTATTGAAGTATAGTGACAATATAAATATATATCATATATAAATACGGTGCCATCATAAAGGCCACCATGAGAGGTGGTAGGTGAAAATTGAACCATCATTGTTTGTTGAGGCATTAGTTCTCTGTTCACAGAAATAATATATTCTATATCCATTAGATGGAGGTGTGTGTATGAACAGGTTGAAACAATTTTATAAATAATCATAGTATATTTAGAATACTAGTGTTGTAATAAAAATTTAATAAAGATGGGCTTTTGGGTTGGATGTGGAAAATAAATGAATGGAGTTTGAGAGAGGACATTACCTGCAAATAAGGTAACTCATTTTCATTTAATAAAATATGATTTCTTTAAAAGCCTTATTCCAAAGTTAATGCTTATAGGATGAAGGTAGGGATGTTGGGAGATTATTTGATCATAATTTGGATGATAAAAGGGACTTCAGAGGTGTGATTATGTGGGTAGAGGTGGTGGCCTTTTATTAGAGGGAGAAAGGTTAGTTTAGTAATGTCATGATATATTATTTTATTATAAATTTATTTTCAAATTCTAATATATACAATGTGATAAATTTATAGTAAATGATGAATATGGGTCTAAATGCTCTAAAAAATTATGTTTTAGAAATAATTAGGTAAAAAAATTAAACATATCTTTTAGCTTTAACCCTTATTTAAAAACATTAACTCATAACTTGTCATATTTTATTTTCATAATATATTGTTACAATAGTTACTATAAAATGTTAATAGAGCAAAAATTGGATAATTAATTACATTTTTAACATTATGTAACTATTTTTTCAAAATCATATATTTTTAAGACTATTATGTCATTTAATAAAATAGTATTTGTTTTAAAAACTCATTTATGCCAATTTCAACACTATTATGAATTTTTTTAAAGTAATAACAAATTGATTCCTTCAAATAAAAGGAATTAAATCATCTCTCACATGAAAATTTGATCCAAAAAATTATTTTATAGCATAAGAATATTGAAATTACATTTATTGTTTTATTTATAATGTCATTTATTTGAATATTTCATTAATAAGGTAATTTATGCATCATTATTATATCATAAATATATTTTTGTATTTAATGTCTAAAAATTAAAATAAAATACCAAGATTGATGAAATATTTCTAGATTTAAAATGAATATTTAAAATATAAGATATCATTTCTATAAACCAAATTTAATTTTATTTAGTTATAAGATACATGATTTTTTTATATTTCCCATTTAATTAAATTAAATATTATAAAAAGAAATTATCACACCCTAGTGGCTACATGTGGTACTAAATTCGACCCAAAGAATCCAATGGTCAGCCATATCTCATAAAATTGGATTATTTCAAATTTCATGGTATATTTATTTTATTATAATGTTATTTTGTTACCCTTATTTACCATATTTATCCATTAACCATGGTAAATTAAAATAATTACTGAAGATACTATTCATAATATCCAAAAATAAAAGGTACATATTTTCACAATTTGGAGCTTTTGATTCCAAATATGAAATCCATTTTAACAATTTCAAAACATAGAATTTGCATAAACTAATTTAAAATCAATTTTCGTATTCAAAACCAGAAAGGGGGTTTTTAAGAAGTATGCACTATCAAAAGATTCACATGTCATTATATCCAATTTAAATTTAAAATTACTTTCAATGATTATTATTGTATTTAATGAAAAAAAATAATCCAATTAAACTTTCAAACCAATTAAAATAACAATATTATTATATAAAAAAATTAAATGAAAATGTAGTTTTGAATTAATATTATGTATTTTTCACTATTCATAAAAATTTGGATTTTATTAGAAAAATAAAAAAAATTAAACTGAAGTAAAATTTTATATACAACTTATAAATAAGAGATTTATTTTATAAAATATAAAATATATAAGTGATAGAAATTATATTTATAAATAGTTCTCCATCATAATGTGGTAAAATGAACCTTTTCAAAATATTTGAGTATTTTATGATTAAAATTGAATTTATTCACATTTTTTTCCTCTAAAATTCATTTGATAAATGTAGAAATATTTAATAAATGTATAAAATAATTATATAGTTAATACTATTCATTCCCATCAATACAATTACTAGTCATTAACTACAATTTAAAATAATAATAATATTATAATATTATTATTTTTGTATATCAGTGTTGTGTGAAACGAAACATTCTAGAGAAACACTTTTTGGTGTTTCAGGAACTTTATCATTCATAGTATCCCATTTAAAATAAAATTAATATTAAATTGAATAATATAAATATATATGAAAATTTATTATTCTATAAATTCCAGGAATGATACAATATATACAAAGATAATATAAGAAAACAATAATAACATGGATAATAATAAGTAGTTTTATGATTATTAAACACATAACATTAAGAAATATAATTAGACTATTAATGCCTTAAACCATGAAATTATAAAAATACCATCGTGGCATTAATCTAAGAGATTATAAATAATTCTGTACACATGATCCAAATACCCAGGATAAATTATCTTATGTAACCTAATGATTTTTTAGGGACTATTATAGTCCCCACACTTAATATAGTATATCCAATTCATTATTTATATGATAAAAATGTACAAAAATTCAATACATAATAAATAATAACTTTTATACTGAAAGACTAAAATAGAAAATGTAAATATATTAGATTGTAAATAGATATAATAATATAAACAAAAACCATCAAGAAAAGTATAGTGGATGGTATCACTTGACTATATCCCCAGTAAAGAATAATATTCATAAATGGATAATGATATTTATGAAAATACGATAAAATATCACTAGAACATTTTTATGTGAAATGATATTTTCATTTTGAAATCAATGATATAAAATCTTCAAATCTATAGAATATTTGGTAAAAAAATTGTAATGATACATGGAAAAATCTTATTGAAAATCATGTTAAATAATATTTATAATTTTTGGGAAATTCATTCAACTATTAAATGTTAAATCCATGATTGTTTTCACACCATTGGTAAAAACTACCTCATTCAGATAATGAACAAGATGATTCCTTTTAAACCATCATACATAATATAAGAAAAAAGGTAAAATGACTCTATTAAATAATATTATTATCGTATAAACATTATTTAATTTAGATTAAATATAATATATACATGGATTAAAAATATTCTCTACTGAATAAAAAAAATTGGTATTCCTTAAAAAAATTAATTTGTTATTTTTAGTTCCAATGAAGGTAAAAATTTAACTAATACTATAAAAACCATTATATAAATATTATAGAATAAATAATATGGGTTTTAAAATATAACTATCAAATAATTCATCCAATAGAATCTTAAACATAAACAATCCAAAATATGGATGTTATTATAAAATAATCGCTTACCACGTTAGTAAATCATGAATAATAAAACATAGAAAAAATAATAGAAAATAAAATTAATATGAATACATTAATGATATAATATATCAGTGAGTATCTATAAACAACAAAATAAAAATGATGAATATGACATATGTCTCATAGAAAAAAGGTGAAATGTGATATCATTACAAATATTGTAACACTGATGTGAGAATTAATTAATGAATTGATTATGTATACCAAATGTAAATCCATATCAAAAATATAAATAAAACCTAAAATAATGATATTTAATTACAAATATAATCGTGTAATTACATATAAAATTAATAATTAATATATCCCAATAAAATAAAATTGAGTCAAGAAAACCCTTACTATGATTCTTATATTACATGTATGTGCATTATTTCCACTATAATAAAAATATAATAATTATATAACTTCATAATAAATTTTTTAATTCTAATTAACTTATGATTATTCCTTTTATTAAATTTATTATCACGAAATATATAGTTATTATATTAGTTAATTTCAGGTTAGATGTTCTGAGAACATTTGATTCATAATCGCTAAATAACTTTTTTGATTGAAAATTGTCAAAGGGTTCGTTGTTTCATCATATAAATGATTTTAATCATACATTATTATTATTTTTAAACCATATATATAATTTTATAATCATATATTAATTATAGACATTAATAACTAATCACATAACTTCATGGAGGTGTTAGTCCACGCGTATGCACAAGTGACGTTATAATTATTTAGTTGGTTGAAGGATATGGATTCAGGTGATATATTATATTTAAATAATCATTATTCTGTCAAAAATATAATATATATTCATTAAATCAATCATAGTAATGATCTATTAAATATGGTGATGAAAAATGAATCATATATCAACGTAGTGGTTTTAGTCTACACGTATGCACGAGTGTTACTTTCATTTCCAATTTTATGGAATGGTGGTAGAAAATAATTTTCCAATCATACTAATTATATTTAATTATATTTAAAATACATTAATCATTATTTCAGGATATATACATTAGATTTATAGTAATTTTAAGAAGAAATAATCCTTAAAAGTGTCGGGTAATATGATTCGCTCTTCTTTGAGGGACCTCCTTTTACTTACATCAAAAGTATTCATGGTAGGAATTTTGATAATTCTATAAACTATATAAAGTGTGGATTATTTTTGATAAGATATTTGGTTCCATATTGGTTGTTATACAGGGATCATCTAGTGTTAGTATGAGTGGAGTGGTGGTTTCTTTATATGATAGAGGAGAGGCGAACCCCTGGGCTTACTTATTGCATTAAACTAATATAAATTGAATTTACATTTCACGATGAAAAATATTATTATTTTTTGAATATAGTGGGAATATAATTCCAAATTATCTCAAGAAAAAATTATACATGTTTAGGTGATTCTTTAAAAATTATCTCTTTGTTTTAATCTCATGTTAACCCATTTAATAATAAACAAAAAACAATGTTCATTAAACATTGGGGTCAATAAATTTAAAATAAAATCAAAATGATGAAAACGTATAAAAAGATTGATGTTATAAAAAATATCCCATTAGTGTGAAAGTATATAAAAAATTTAATGAATTTAATATCATTTAATCAAATATTATTTCACAAAAAATAATAGAATAAAGTAATTTTAATGACTATTCACATAATTGACATTAAAAAATATCGCAACAGTATGTTAATAATAAAATAAGATCTTATCAAATAAATAATATATAATATTTATTTAAATCATTCATGGAACACAATAAATCACCCCAATAAGAATATTACTATGTTATTTTTTAGCATCATTTACTTAAGACATGTACTGCTTACCAAGACATTCTGTCGGTTTTACTTGTGAATTTAATGTAATTCATTTTTTATTTATAAACAAAAAATAAATTTCAATAATAAAAATTAATTCATATTAAAAACTAATTTATAACAATTAATTAATTATTTTTATCATTAGGAAAATATATTAGACATATTAAAATAATGAAAGTCAAATTTTATAATTAGTAATTTTTGAAAATAATATAATGTTATTTATCCAGTAAAAATGGAAAATTTATTTATTTTTATATATTAGATGGTAATACTCTAACATAAATAATTAAATTGGTTAAACTCATGTTCTAGTGTGATTTTACTGCCTTTTAACATTATTTATAACATTTATTACTTTATTTTCCATTAACTATGGTGATAACATTTTACAATAGGTATTATTAATCATGACCCAAAATAAAAGAAAAATCTTTACCAAATATAAAATCATGATTCTAAATATAGAATAAATTTTTAAAAAATTAACTTATATATAATTATTAAATATATATTATTATAAATTAGTGAAATACAATGATATATATTTTTAGAAAAAGGTTTTTCTAAGGAAAAAAATAAACATATAACAAAATAATGTATAAGGTTTTTTTTGTAAATAAATAGTTATATTTATTCAAATTAAATTACTGTTAATTTATATTAATATAAAATTCAAAAGATAATAGTTTTTTTAAATTGTTTTTTAATGAAAATAAATCACACTTTTACAAAAAACACACTCTTTCACTATTTAATAACTAATAAATATTCTATAAAAAAACCTAAGGATTCACAAATTTTTTACATTGAACTAATGATTTAAAAAATAATATTAATTTCTTGTAATAAAATATGTAAAAATATTTTAGATTTTGAATATAATTTCCATGCATAATAGATTATAAAACCCATTTTTTAAGGGAAAATGTTTTTAATAAGAAAATAACTTTTCAATAAATTCCAAACTTATGGGTTATAGAATAATCAATAAATTTAAATTATTTAAAAAAATTATAAATATTTTTCATAATTTGGTTGTTCATATACATATATAGATTTTAACATCAATATCAAATTGTTCATATTAAAATATATAAAATATATTATATTACATTTTACTTAAATATCAGGGATGTTTATTATGAAAGCTATCATACATATTATTATTTTTAAAATAAAAATTTATATTGATACAATAATAATTTCTTACATTAATTAAAATTATTTATGGTGATTCTAACATATTTGTGACTCATGATATAATTTGGAATGATAGATATACCTTACTAGCTTACATAAAACTAAATAAATTATATTTCTGAACACAATAATAATATGTTTAAATTTTCATTTATCACAAACATTTTTGCAACTTTTTTATTCATATATTTAATCCCAATTTTAATATCACATACTCTAGATCACGTGTTGAGGATTTAATCTAATGAAACACCAGTTGATATAAGAAATTCATTACAATGTGTAATTTTGATGGATTATACTTCTAAATTACTTTTTTAATGTATAACTCTATATAAAAAATCATTATTAACTATATGGTAGTGTTAGTACCATATAATTATCCAATATCCTATTATTCTCTAGGAACTTTTTGTATATTCGTTTTCCAATGGAATTTAACATCCTTTAATGTTTACTTGGTTAGGTAATTGCACTATGTAAATTTATTTCTCATAATACATTAATTGTATGCAGAAAATCCAAGAAAACTTTTTAAATACATAAAATTGGTTTTTCTAGTATGTCATTCCATTACAAAGTCCATTTAATGATCTATTTATATACCACTAATAATGACTAAAATACCCATGATGAATAATTTTTTAACGTGATTTCATACATACTAAACTCAACATACAATTTCCCCAGTCTCATGGTATTTATGAAAATACTTAAGAGATATTAATTATTATACATAATATTAGACTATATAAGAATTTAATTAGTTGGTACAACCACAATGTTTTTTTACAGTGTTCAATTAATGATCTTCTATTCAAATTCTTGATTATATCAGGTCTTCTAATTTTTAAAATTTCATCACTATTAGATCATTGAGTCTATATGTCGTGTAGAATTATGTTTTTAGTATATTATAAATTTTTATTTTTAATTAATAATATACAAATATATGTTAAAACATTGAGTATTATTTAGACCCTTTCATTTTCTCAAATAGGTTTTCAGGATGTGGTTGATACATATTCATTATTATGCTTTTATTAAGCCGAAGATTATCAAAATAAAGAGGCATTGATCCATCATTTTTCTTAAAAAAAGTTATTAGTTAACCTTATGGTCAATTAAATGGGTTTATTAAAACCTTATAATTTTATCTTGACTTTCTTCTTTATTTAGACAAATTCAATCATGGTTATTTTCTAATGAGTAGTTGAAAATGTATTACACCATGTATTAGTTTTACAAAAAAATCATCCTCTAAATTTATGGGATGTATAACAATCTATCAATGGTGGACATATATGTTTCCATTAACAAATTTAATGTCTTTCATATTGAGGTTCTCCCATGCCATTTTAGATTAATACTCCTAATCATTGGGTATTAATATCCATAAAATGGATGTAATTTATATAAGAAGTTCATACTCATCCTTCAACAAATATATAATAATTTGAGAGTTTTAGATATGTAATTAAATATACCAATATATTATATTTATATGTCCATCATATATAAGAGAATATATATTTCGAAAATAATAAAAAAAATAACTAAGGGGGAATAATAGCATTTACAATAATCGAAATCCTGCAAACATCAATCAAATTGGTTTTATAAACATGAGATACATTCAAAATTCCACTATTATTTATCCATGATATTTGAATATATATTCAATAAGGTTTTTATTTGTATCCCTTATAATAAATTATAGATATAATGTAGTGGTCAAAACCATAATCAAATAGGATTTTTTTGTACTTGAGTGAATGATGAGTATTCCATACACCACATCATTTTGAGTAAACACATTGGCATTATAGACTATAAAATCCATTATTTAATCCCTTATATTAAGAGGTATTTGAAATTTATATTCCATTTGACCCTTTTATTGGTGTGATAGTCTAGATTACGATAAAATCACTCAAAATTAAAATATTTAATTTTTAGACGAAACATTGTGAGGACATTATTATCTTTTTTTAAATAAACTATTAACTTTTCATTGGTGGTTTACAAATTGATTCCCTCCAATAAAAAATATTAATAATTTTTTATATCCTATAAGGTATTTCCATAGTAACATGGTCCTTTCCATTTGACATGTTGGTAGTTAAATTTTATTTCTACCTGGGTTTTAACATTTCAATTTCTATAAAACTATATTTTCTTCTGTTTTCCCCCAAATAAATTAGAATAATGTGAGTCTGCAATTTAAATTAAAAACTTTAGATCACATTAAATATTTTATTCATAGCTACCTATGTCCCTTATAGAAAATTTAATTTAGAGACTTTGTTTTATGCCATTAGAGAAACAAATTATCTTTTATTAACTAAAAATTTAAAAATCAAAATCACCCCTTTAATGATTTTGTTTTTTTATTAATTAGTACCAATTTTTTTGCTTCATTTTTATCAACTAAATAAATTCCATCCCTATATTAGTGAAAATATTTCATAAAAAATATTTTTTGAAGTATATTATATTAAAATTATCCCATTAGAAAGAGTTAGTTTCTTTATCATGCTTCATGTTCATCATTATTACACCATTGGTATAATTACCCTTTAAACCAATAAATAATCAATATTACATTTTCATGTTTTGTGTATTGAATGCTAAATAAATTTCAAAAATATTAATCTAATCCCTATAATTCATTTTATAAAAAAATCTCCAAATTTTTAATATTCATTATTACATAAAGGCTCAATCGTATATTTCTTCTTCATTTTTTTGTTTGGAATTCCATTATGCTTATGTTATTTTTTGTAACAAGAGAGATAATTCTTATCACGGTATTCACTTCATGTCTCAACCCATTTGGTTTCTCATTATGATTTTCATTTTATTTCTAGTCCTACTCATTAATAACTTGATTCCTCTTTGTTAGATACTATTAAAAGAAAACAAAAAATCTTATTATGAGTATCAAACAACAATAATTATTTTACTCAATATTGTGATGATAAAGATTGATCCAAATATTATAGAAATTATGGAACCATAATTTCAACCTATGACATTTTTTATTAATTATACAAGACATTTAGTTTATAATAATTTATTTTAGTTTTTATTATCATAGTAATCCTAAATTGAAAAAAAATAACAAAATCCATCTCTGATACCAACTAAGATGATCTTACCATAACATACAAGCATAATAGATCATTTAACCTTAGTATTAATTTAATAACACAATAAATAAAACACCAAAATCTAGGGTTCTAGTGTATTTATATATTATATACATTAACAACTAATTTTAAATAACTATGATTTTCCCCCAAATTTCCCACCAAAAAAGCTCATTTAGACATATCATGTTGTATTCTTGTAGCACCATGAGATTTTAAATGTGGAGAATCAAGTTAGATCACATGTATAATATTAATCACTAAGCCTATTAGAGGACATAAAACCGAGAGACATTATGATATATTTCTTTTTAAATAAATTCAACACTACAATAGCTTGCAATGCATACAAGACCAGGTTTAAACAAAAATACTATATTAAAATATTATTTAAACATGAAAATTATAAACTACACATTAAGTTCAGTGTTAAGAATAGTAAAAACTAAATTATGAAAATTATATAGTATATCAATGTATAAAATAAAATAAATTTATATATATATATATTATAAATAGAATAAGAATTATTTTAATGAGAAAACTAAATGTTTTCTGAATCTCTATATTTTTTATAAAAGGTAAATTAGTAGCACTTTTTGATAATAAATTAATGCTAGTTATTACATATTATAGAAAATTTAATTTATAAAATGAACAAAATTTATGAATTATTCTTATCAAAATTTTCTTACAGTGAATTTTAGAGATTTTTGTGAAAACATTCATTTCTCATTTAATAATAATAAATAATAATTCATATTTTGGACTTCATTTTTTGTTTAAATAATATACCATGTTAAATTATATTATAAATAAGATTCAGTGTAATTATCATCATATTATTGTTATATATAACTAATTTTGATATTTGAAATAAATTTTTTATTGAATTTTTATATTAATACCTAATACACTTATACGAATTTTCACTTTAGACAACATCCATTTTTCTTGTCTATGGGCATAATTATAAATTTTATTCTTCTAATTTTATGAATTGAATTTAGAAAATGGACTCCACTTGTGGAATCATAATTTTTTATATCTTTTAATAAGTTCCACTATTTTTACTATAATTAACATTGAAAACAATACAAACTACTTACAATGGATAAGGTAAAAACACATTTATTAAGGGGTAAAATAAGTATATAATGTTTAAAATGACATAAAAAATGTAAAACACCCATTTAATGGATATATTTTAGTCTTATCACATATAATGATAAATAAAGACTCATTTTATGGCATTTTTCATGATAAAAACCCAGCTGTAAATGATTCTATTTAAAAATTACATGTGTGTCCTCTCCCCAAATTTCAAAAGGCCTTCCACTCTCGTCCACTCTTCAAACTTCCAAAGACATTTGGTTTTTAAAATACCAGACCCAAAAACGTGATTACTCTCCTAAAAATTTCTATGACCCCTTCTATGATCATAGATCCATCCTAAAAAGTATTTTGGTCCAATCCTAATGATGTTTTCCAATGAAGAGGAAACATTCTAAAATGAGAATTTTTATATTATTTATTCTTCCACATCCTTAAAATATTATTAACTTTTGACTATATAATAACATTAATGTCTTAAATATTGTAATATTTAATTTTTAATGTTAATTACCAATATACATCTCTCCTTCCATCAAATGGTATACAAATCCATTGAATGTGCGTATGGTGGACTGTCGTCTCATGCACTATGATAAATTATTTTCCACGATAACCTTTCAAGGATTAGTATAATTATTTATTTAACAAATACAAATTAAATTTTTGATATTATTAAAATTATTTAATTATAATATAAAATTTAACATATTAATGTTCTTGTTGTATAAATTATTATAACGCCATTCTTGTGTATGATGGGCAACCACCTAATGAAGCGATTTGAGTCATTTTTCACATAATAATTACATGAAATTTCATATGGATAAATATAGTAAATATATTTGATATATATCGAATGATATTTATTTTTTAAAAATAAAATATTACCTACATCCCTAACATTTCAACCTTTAAGGAATTGACTATGTTGCCCATGCATACGTACGACCTATATTCTCCACAAAGAAATGTGATCCATTATAAAGGTTTAAATTAAAATAATAGTTAAAAAAATGTATCTAATTAATAAAATTATATTTATAAAATTAATATATTATTTTATATTATGTATCAATATAATATGAGAGAGAAAAAATAATTCCACACAAAAAACACAAGATAAAACAGTGCAATTAACATAAAAAATAATAAAAATAATGAAAAAATATTATAGTCTAGGAGATAAGATATTATAAGAGGATAATGTATGATAATATATTAATTTAGTTTTTGTATAAATTAATAAATTTCTTGATAAAAATTACATAGGAGGATAAATTATTTTCATCCATAATGAAGTGTATCTTAAGGGACATTATCTTAATTTCTCTTCATTGAAACATATTGTAATGTTATTCAAAAAAATGAATTTATATGGTGTATATATACATCATTTGACCATAAATATCCTAATTAATTAACCATTAATGGTTTTTATCATTCAAATTTATCTATTTCAACAAAAGGTATTTGACATGAAAACACCAAGTGGTGAAGTATTTCATATGTTAATTTCATTTCATTTCATTATATTAATGATTCCTTGACATTATTATTATAAAACTATGTATGTGTTGAATTTTTATATTTTTATTTTTTATATCCACTTATATTATGTAGTTCTAAATTTTATACCCATAATATATTGAATGGTAAATTCCGACTTCAATATATTGATCGTTGTAAGAGTTTGTTTCATAATCTCAATTTAATTGGGATTATTTATGATATAATTTCAATTGAAATTTTTTTGTGACCCTTATCTAATAAAACCATTTAACTTTATTCTACCTTATTTATTAATGATATTTACATGTAATAATACCATTTTCTGCCATTTATTAATTATAATTAGTGAGAAAATAATTTATTAAAAAATGAATTCATTTCACTCTTTTGTCATAAATTATTTTCATTTCAAAACCATGTTTTCTAAAAAAATAATATTTTTTAATATAACCCAATTGATTTTTAAAGAACTCATTACCCTTATATGAATTTTAAATATAAAAAATGAATCATCATGTCTTCTTCCAAAATGTACTAGTTTGGATTTTACTCTATATATGAATGAAATACCTATTTTAATGTGTACGACATGTACATAATTTCCCAGTGTCATGTCAACTAAATATTTGAAATCATCCTTTATATGTTTGAATATTTTTTCTAGGAAATTTGTCATAAAAATATTTTGCGATGATTTAGTTAAATAATTATATTTTCAATGAAAAAAAGTATATTTTACTCAAGAATGTTTTTGATGATATTATTATGTTATTTCTATTCTTCGAAGATAAAAACCCTTTATTTTAATTATAATCCACTGTGGATATATTGTATTTATGGAATAATAATTCCTTATATAGAATTTTAATGATAATTTTGGCCAATTAATATATTGATATTCACATTATAGATTCGTTTTATAGTAATTACCTTTACATTAAAATATTAACATTCATTTGATTATTGGTAATTTAATTTTCCATAAATATGAATATCATTTATCATTGATATTTTATTTCTTGAATTTAATATCTATTATAAAAATGGATTTCTGTATTGAATGTTATTTTTTTTCTAAATATTGATAAATATATATTCATTATAAAAAATAGATATTTGATGAAAAGGAAACCTGTTTAATAATTAAATTGATTATTCAATACACAATGAATTTTTTGGACATGAAATATTGGGGTTTATAGAATTTTATTAATCCATTATGAATCAGCAGTCTCAAGAGGAGAATCAATATGATAGAATTTAAGGGGGTATAAACATTTTTTAAGAAGTATTGGGATAATAATTTATAGTAGAGGTATCATGATTCCTGAGATGATGGTGTCTGAATGTTAATAATTTCCATTACTAATAATTTAGTTGATATTATCCCTGAGATTTGAAAATTTTATATCATATGGATACATTCCATACGTAGGTATATATTAAATGGAATGTGTTTTTATTTATTTACCATTGAATATTTATTATGGATTTTATATATTCATGGTATTAATGTAATTTGAATGGCATGTGTGTTCAGTTATTCAATTTTATATATTGATTATTCTTTCTCGATGTAATCTACTATATCTACTAATACTGGCTTTCTTCCAAGCCACGTGTCAAATTCTTAACTCTCCACGTTATAAAATCCTTATGTGTCAAATAACCAGGCCTCCATGCCGATCTCTAGCTCTAAGCATCTCACGCTTGGGTTTCGTCTCTTCTCATTTTCTGAAACCAGCGATCCCGCGCATTTCTATGCACCACGACCTCCACTCCTCGCTCGCCTTTCTCCTCGACGCTACCTACGCTTCCCGCAAACCCCAAGCTCTGATTCTCCACGCCGCTAAAGACCGCCTCCTAATTTATTTTCTCTCCCTCTCGAAGCATCTCCAGCTCGGGTTTCATCTCCTCCCATTCTCCGAAACCAGCATACCCTCCCTGCCGCCGTGCTGAGCCGCCATTCCTCGCTCAAATCAGTCAAAATTTATCTAAAATAGGTACCTTCTCCTATCTTATAGTGATAGTTCATACATTCATCGGTTCCGATTTCATTTCGCGTAACATCTATTCACTATCTAGGGTTACCGGTAAACCTCCGCCGATAGACACAACCTTTTACTGATATCTCTGCATCCTTGTCTACTCCTACTATGACATGATCACACTCGATGCAACTACTGGTGACCCTGCAGCCTTTGTTATCCTGGACTTCACCTCTGTGAGGGTTTAACCAGCCCTCGAATTGGCTATCATCCACTTCATCCCTGGGTTGAGGTATCCTTCCGCTTTGTGTCTCCTGCTTCGAACCCCCCAACGCAGGTGAGTACATTTGACTAATCCATGGATTTTTGGTTTTCAATTAGCTGTTCCTAGTACGCTTGGCCGTCCCAGTTCATCTGCATCTCTACTGCTCCTACTCCAACTAGCATGCCATGGCTGTGGGAAGTTGCGTCTAACAAAACCTCATCATCCCGGTCTGTATATCGGCGACTTTTCATCCTGCTCTCAAATTGGGTCACAACCATTCACACATGGTAGAAGTATCCTACCATTGCATCAGGTATGAAAATTGATATCCAATTTTGATCAAATTATTTTGTTGTTCACATATTATATATTTCAATTTGATTTCTGGTGTACTTTCTTTATAACTGAATTGCAGGGCGATTCAAATTATTGTTCTTCGACGTCTGTTAGCTGAATGTTTCATTTGTTTTCATCAGTGATGATGTTTGAACTGTGCAGTTATGGATATAATGATTCCATTAAAGTATCCAAATATTTATAACCTAACAGGCTTCTGATTTAGTGCTATTGTAGGCCACTCCAAAGCTATCCAGTTTTGATTCAAATTCATTTGGTGTTTGCAAATACTATCTCTACGAATCCTGGCATTCTCTATATCCACATGGCACTCTCACAATTTGTTTCAACTAATATTTGTTATCAGTATTGTTATCCACTATATTTACTAAACCTGGGTCCTTCTAGGCTAACATGTCACCTCCACATTGTTCCACGTCACCAACTTCGCTTAGACTATCCCAAAAATACCCCCAAGAGCATCGCGTGCTTCCTCCTATTTCTATTCTCCATGCTCGTACCCTTCCTATCATCTCCACTTCTAACCGAAGTTCTCCAGCCACGAGTAGGGTTTTATCCCTGCTCAAATAAGTTCACCGGTGGTCGATTTTTCTTATCTACTCCAGAAAAATTTCCCCAAAATCAACGTGCTTAACATCCCCATCCTGGAAAACCTCCTCGGGCTTACCATCGTCGACATTCGAGGCATCGTCACCCATTTCATTATAGATATCGCGTAGTCATGGATGATCACATATTCTTCTTTGTATCCCCTAAAAGAAATCGTCAGGTTAGTCTCTGAGTTTGGAAGAGGTGGATAAAAATTAATCCAATGGGTGAAGGAGGTCCTTCGGAGCGCTCCATTGTTCTATGTGGTTCACTGATTTCTATCTGTTTCCTTGCTTCTCAAAAACCCGCATGTCTCTATTTCAGAATAAGACTAATTCTTGTACATGAATTAGTTTTCAATATTCTTCATGAAGATACTATTGGAATCTAAATAGGATTATCTGAAAATAATTGTTTTCGAAGTCTCTCAATCAGAAAGGGTGGTACTCTGCATCAGCTAACCGCTCGTCTTGGTAACCAATTTCTCAGCTCCCTCTACGTCCTCAACTACACATTTTCATTGGGTTTCATCTTGATTCCAGGTTTTGGTTTGGACATCATCATCAAAACTAAGGGTTTCTAACATCTTTACTTCTCTTTTGTTTAAAATAGATGCCATCAAGAGATAAGTCATGGATATTGATTCAGGTTTATCTCTATCCCAAACAGCTTCACATATTTACATGTATCGAGTCATATTTTTCCTTTCCTACTACATGCTGCTAACATGTTCTTTTAGGATTGTTATAATGAAATGTGAAACAAAACCAAATCACTATATTTGATCAAGTTATTCCAAACTATTCTTTTTTTTATCGATCATGTTTAATTCCATACCTCTACAGATGTTAGTCATCCTTTTAATAGGTTCTATTTGGGTAATTTTTCATGTTTTAGTTAATTTTCCCTCCTTGATATCGTGGATACGTTTCCACTTCCTGATTTTATGAAACAAATATCCTATTTGTTGCATAGAAGGGTATACAATAACTCAGTTGATTCTATGGAGAGAGGGATTATGTTTCAAGTGAAAATTATGAAGTTTTACCAAAACTACTACCATGGTAGATTGATGAACTTATCTGTTATTGTGGAGGTGATGTTTTTTCTTTTTAGATTAATTCTATTTAAAGCACCATCCAATGTCCCTTTGTATTATAAAAGGTAATATTTTACGTGTATGATCAATATAAACAACTGAAATACTTCTGAATATGTTTTTTTCATTTGAAAGAATTTTTTTGTATTTTTATTATCTTATCTATGAATTTTCATTATACCATTGGGAGGTAGGGCTCTTTCCATTGATCATGTGACAATAACATATTCTTTTCCTCCCAATGGTGGACCATTTTCTTAATTATTTCCTTCATTTATTATGTGCAGGGATAAATTTGGCATTCCCTTCTTAAACTGATAGTTTACAATCCTATATTTATGAACCAAACAAGTCAAGTGGCCCGAATTATGCAATTTGAATTGATCGTTCATTTTTATTTGATTTTTTTGAACATATGATTATAGATAAATATCAATATCATGATTAATGGATGGTGCAATGGTAGCAATATTCAAGGTGGTATATGAAAAATCATTTGGTCTGGACATTTTATGTTACACATGTATTTTAGTGGAACAGTGATGTAAATTTCTGTTTCTACTCAAACCGTCAACTAATCTCTTTGTAGATTAAGTTAATCTTGAAGAGAAGTGTTATAAAGAGAAAAATAACTTCCATATTGTGCTCATGAAATGTTCCAATTTGAAATTTTTTTTCATCATCCTTAACATGAATACAGAAAAAATTGAGTATTCACTATCTACTGAAAATTGGATTCCCTCAGGTCATGTGCATGATATACAGTACCCCTGATCCCATTATTTCTATTCCAGTGAATTTTATTTCGATGAGAAATGAGTTTCATGTTGATATTTTCCCCTTACTATTTTCTTTAATGTGACTGCAGATTAACACCTTTAATGGTGTTTGTACTGTGATAACATTTCTCCAAAAAAAGGATACAACCCTCTGCTCTGGACTACAACCTGGACTGGCTGGTATGTTATTAATCTTGCAGGTTCTTGATCCACCTCCACCTATGGCTCGGTCTCCTATGGCTATGGATCCTCCACCTTCAAGTTCTCCACCTCCTAATTCTTATGTTGTATCTTCCTATATTGGCTTCTTCTCCCACTGTCTACACTAAAAAACCACCTTGGGCTAGCGATTTCAATTTCCTCTAGCTATGGTAAACCCTAAATATGTACTGTTGTTACCCTTACCCCTAAAACCAGTATAGGAATTTCTTCACCCACAACCTACAATGAAATCTACACTTTTTTTCAATTTAATTCACTTTTCATCTTTTATAAGAAATATAGAAAAATTGATGTTTTTATGTTTTCTGATGTATGTACATTGAGGTTTTTTTTTGCAGGACCTTCCAAACTAATCCTTGATAACTGGAAAGAAATAAAGCACAAAATTTGTTTATTGATTGGATATAGTTTCCTACCTATAGTCTAATATAAAATTGGTTCACTATGTGATATTATTTTGACTGATTTGGTGTTCTTTCAGTGCTCAGATGTTTTTAATAGAGCTGCTGAAGCATGTGACTTTATACGGAGGTATAACATATGAAGGTAGGTATAGAATGATATCCTCGCAATATTCCTCTAACATTCACTGCCGTAAATGATTAACGCACTTCAATTCATTTTCTTCCTCTATATTTTTGACTTCTTGATTTGATACTGCTAAAAATTCCTGTCAACATGTAAACATTTCGGAATGGAAGAAGCTTCATGAAGAGGAATCCAGTGTTGTGTAGGGGGCTGCATAGGTGCATCAATCACTGACTACTTCATTTATAATGATGAAAAATCATCAAGCTATGTGTTTTA
Source organism: Viscum album (assembly GCA_963277665.1). NCBI lineage: Eukaryota > Viridiplantae > Streptophyta > Magnoliopsida > Santalales > Viscaceae > Viscum > Viscum album. The sequence goes on from OY728119.1 coordinate 2,085,590,124, forward strand.
GTTTTTTTAATGTATGTGAAAACTAAGAATATTGATTTTTTTAATTATGAGTCAGTATTAATTGAAACATTCACTGAATATGTTTTAAATGAAGTTGTCAGTGAATATGTGTCAACCAAATGTTTCAGTTGTTTTATGGTATGAGTCTTCTTTTTGGATTAAAAGCAATTACAATTGTTTTTTTTTGCACATTGTATGAAACAATAGTGAATACCATTATTTAATTAAAACTGTGTTTTTGTTAGTTTTTTAGTTTGGAATATGTACTTTATATGACCTGTACACATTCCAGTTTATTGAGAATTTATTAGTTTATATATACATGCAGCATAAAAAATTATGCGTTATATAAGTTAAGATACATGAATCACATTTTAGAACATGTATAATTTAAGATACATGAACCACTTCATAATGCATCAAAAATATTCCGGTATATAAGGAGATTTAGAATTGTAGTTTTGTATTAATTATTTCTAAATTCATATAGCTTCTTTTCTGATGCATGTACATTGAGGTTTTTTTGCAGGACCTTCCAAACTAATCCTTGCTAACTGGGAAGAATTAAATAAGAAATTTTTTTTATTGATTGGATATAGTTTCCTACCTATAGTATGATATAAAATTGGTTCACTATGTGATACTATTTTGATTGATTTGGTGTTCTTTAAGTGCTCATATGTTTGTAATAGAGCTGCTGAAGCATGTGAATTTATACAGAGCTAGAACATATGAAGGCAGGAATATAATGAAATCCCTGTGATATTCCTCTAACTTTCACTAACATAAATGATTAAACAAACTCCAATTCATTTTATTCCTCTCAATTTTTGACCTCTTGATTTCATACTGCTAGAAATGCTTGTCAACATTAAAACATTTTGGAATGGAAGAATCTGGATGAAGAGGAATTCAGTATTGTGGAGGGGGCTGCATAGGTGCGTCATTCCCTGACTGCTTCATTTATAATGATCAAAAATCATGAAGTTATTTGTTTTAGTTTATTTAATGTAATTGAAAACTAAGAAAATTGTTTTTTTAATTATGTGTCAGTATTAAATGAAGCATTCACTGAATATGTTTTAATTGAAGTGGTCAGTGAATATGTGTCAACCAGATGTTTTAGTTGTTTTAATGTATGGGTCTGTTTTTTGGAATAAATGAAATAACGATTGTTTTTTGTTACACATAGTGTGAAACATTCAAGTATACCATTATTTTATTCAAACTGTTTTGTTTGTTAGTTTTTTAGTTTGGAATATGTATTTTATTTGAACTGTACACATTCTAGTTTATTGAGCATTTATTTCAATAGTTTATATGTACATGAAACATAAAATATTATACAGTGTATAAGTTATGATACATGAATCACTGATCTCTATAGATCCAGTCCATACACCTCCCATTATGGAGTTCTACTTCCTTCTCCTATGGTTTGCTATTACTATCATCTACCACTGCTCACAGTTCCTTCCTCTAGACCTACGTTTTGCACCTTCACCATCATCCCCCTCTACCTCCACAACAATCGTCAGTCTGATATAGATGTTTAGGCCGACGAACCCAAAGATCATGCAGTGTCCAAGATACAGTTCTAATTTTATGAATATGATTGACATCCAAAAATGGTACCATCATTGATGATTCTTTTCTGTTGATGTCAACCGAGATAGTGCTCTGGTCGACGAAAGATGGGACCAGTTGTCATTGTAATTGAAAATCTGAAGGGTCGATGCCACCCATACATGATGAACAATGATTTGTAGCCATGAGCCAAAGAAAACCAATATTTGACTTTATCCAGGAGGGATGAACTAGAACCAGAATCACCAGAGGCTGTGATTCCAAGCTCACCAATGCTGAAAAGTTTTGATATCCATCTATATCAAATTGCAATCGATTTTCGTTGTGTTCTATATTGATGTTGTTTGTTGCAGGGTTATATGAGAAAGATTATGAGGATTCGAAATGCCCCACATACATCAACCAGACTGGGGAGAACTGGAAGATCTCACGATGATCTCGAAGAATTTTTTTTGAGAATGCAGATGAAAATTGAAGGTCGATCACTTTCCATAGACGTTATTGGTTTAGTATTATTGTAGTCATGCCTTGCGTATTCTACCTATTAATTTGTTCTGAACTATCTCTTCTCTATCAAACATTGATTCTTCCCCAGAATTGTAACTTTTGAATCATTTTTTAATCTAATGTAAACTTTAACTTTTTTCATCCACCATTTTATGATAAAATTTATTCATAACTAATGGAATTTTTTAGATGATATTTTCTATTGTTGTTGTCTTTTGGAAGCAGTTCATTAGATTTATCATTGTTTTAAAATCTGTTAATTGATTATGTTCTTTGAGTTGGAATATAACAAATGGTTATACTGCACATTGACTATGTTTTACTACCATGTTTCATACTATTTTCCTTGAGTTTCTTAGTCTTGCTATAACTAGTATTCATCCATTATGTCTTTGATAGAGAGGGTTGCTCAATATATTACTATTGATCATGAAAAATTCTGTAATTAATATACCATCATTCAATTGTGAACTGTTTTTTCCAGGTACATGGCTACAAAAACTCCATATTACAACTTTTTTATACATTTTACAAATGTTTTATATCAACATGATAGCAGTGCATGTTTATCAGGGAAGCCTAACTAACCAAGGTATTCACTATGGTTTATATTTTTGAGGTATTTATTCTAATCATGATAGTTGTTTCTTATAGTTCAGTCATTCAGAAATTCACTATTTCCTATACTTATATTATTCATGTTTAAGAGTTACTCGATTATTCATTTTGAAGTACTTCTTTTATTCATTATAGCACTAGATGTATAACTATCCAAAATAATAATGATTCATTTTATGCAGTGTATTTTTTAAGGTAGTTCTTTTATTCATGACAATATATCTTGTATTTCAAAGAAACTATGATATTGTGAATATCTATTCTCCCCCTACAGATTATATATTCATGAAATTAGATATGAAATACATATTTTAGATGAAACTAAAGATACTGACAAATGTATTCTCTAAATTCAACCATGATCCTTACAAATGAATAACATGATATAATGATTCTTAAATCATGTCATCATTATGATTGCAGTTGTTTATTATTACTAATACAGATGATTTTTTATTTTCAGAAAAATGTTTCAAATCATTAATTTATTATGAATGGAAAGGAACCATTAATTAAAAGAAGCCATACTATATTCTAATGTCAAACTTTGGTAAGTTTGTTGATTTATATTATTCACTATTTTTTTTCTTACTTCATGATTTTGGAAGTTAAGGGATTAACACAATAAATTGATTATAAATGATTTCTTTTGGTCACTCATGAATAGGCTCATCCATAAGTGCCTAATTGAATAAGGTATTCTCTAAATTCTATCATGATCCTTACAATCAGAAGTGATTCATTTTATGTTGTCTATTGTGATGAAAAATACAGGGAGATGGTAAATTGTTTTTAAAAACCTACTACAACCTAGCTGGAAACTGGAAGTGGGTGACCATGTATGGATACCATTTCAAATTAGTATGATATAGTTCTAGGAATGTCTATATGAAATGATCTATAGATTCTGATTCACTCTTATTAACTCAATTTAAGAGTTCACTTTACATTTTATCATTTCTTATTAGATATGTCAAATACATTATGTTTTATAATAACTCCTTGGTGAAAATGAGGGTTCTATTATCATATATACATAATTATAAGTCATGTTTTAATGTATCTTTTCACATCATGTTATTTCCTTTTTGATTCCTTTTCATTTATATTTTCAGATACATGTTTTTTTCAATTATTTTCAATTATTTTGAATTATTTCATTCACTGAAGCTGTAAATGTAACATATTTTTTTTTTACTATTTCCCATTATTAACTACTCAAACTATTAACACATTTGTATAAAAGAGGTTTGAATTGTAGCCCTGTGTGTATGCACGAATGAGGTACTAGTATTGTCAATTTAATGATTATTTTGATTGTGTTTTCAAATATGTACCTCTCCATATTGATAATTCCATATTGATTATTCTTCATTTCCTCATAATATCTTCCATATTACATAACATTTACTGATTGTTTAGGCTCACCGATATTTTTCATCCTTTGATAGAAATCTATGAAGTTTACTATGAATGATATGCAATGAAATTCCAATGTGAATTTTTATATTATAAATAAAATATGTTTTAATTTTAATGATAAAATTTAATATTGGAATCATGTGTGTATCTAGTTTAAAAAATTCTAACAAACTATTCAGTAATTTGGAATGTGTTTCCTTGTGTTGTATTCCAACAAAATAAAGAAGACATTAACATCATGATACTAGGATATAGTCATTACCGATGGATTCAGATGAAGCTTAAAAAAACAAGGGGAACATTATTTTCCAGTTCATTGATTTAAGAACATAACCGTATGATATAATTTCATTATAAATATAGGAAAATATCTTATTATTTTTTTAAAGATGAGATTATATAGTATTTTTTAAAAATAAAAACCTGAGAGGATACTACATGTGGACATGGTAATGGTATAGATATACCTGGGGTAATAACAATGAAAATGGAATGTGTGAATTGACTATAGTACTTCCTAGTACATGAAAACAATCCTAATTGTGCACCTATTATTATACACTCTGGGAATATTAATTAGAAAATATATCATATAACTACAGAAAATTATGATGGATTTCAATAGACGATGACAATGAAAGAGGACATATTGGAAATAAGGCCGAATTTCCTAACTATTAGAAATATTGATAGAGACACCACATAAATTGACTCAAGGAAAACAATTTATGGAAAAGAATATTATAAATTAATTAATGTATAAAAGAAAAATTGATCGTATACTAGAAAGAAATAAATTTAATCATGGGTATTTAATTATTGTTACATTTCATATATGTGGGGGATATATGAATTATTAGAATTAATTCCCACCTGAAATGGTTAAATACTTGACCAAGGAATGACTAATGTTGAAATAAAATTTTTGAATTTTTTATTTGGCTTCCATAATTATATTGTAGAAGTATTTCGACTAATGTTATTTTAGTTATAATAATCATAAAACATCAAGGAATAATGTAAATTTTAGAAGATAATATGTCATCATTAACTTAAGAGTTATGGATACCATCATTGATTCATAGGAATACTATTGATCATATATTTAAGGTCATAAGAAACACATTTAGGATTTATGTGATGGTGGTCAACTATGATAAATGGAATTGTTGTAAAATTGTTATGGGAATGCAACATATTGTTTTTTATAGAAAATTGTAATTTGATAAAAACTTCAATTACTATTATAGGAATCTGTTTAAAGGAATTGAAAAGCATTAGGGTTTATCTTATCTTTGATTTTGAGGTAATTGTGGGTTATTAAGTGTTTTTAATGTTATAATAACTATATTACTATAGTTTTTGTAGATGTATCACTCGTATGATGAGATACAACCCACCATATCTAACATGGATTTGGGGATTAAACCGATAATTAAAGTGGGATAAGGGCATAATTCCTATCACTAGACTAATTTTATTTCTAATTAATATCTACTTTTTTACGTAATAAATTTGATAAATATGAATTAATTATGAACCAATTCTATTACTTTTTTTGTTTACATATTCATGTATTATTTTAGTTAAATTGTGATAACCATATTGGTTTTCTAATGTAATTAGAGATTTATGAAGGGATCCTCTTCCTTTTATAGATCATACAATCTATTAAAACTTAATTTTAGATCTTAGTGAATAAAAAACTAATTATTAGATATTCAATTTATGGAGTAAGAGATAATTTAGATATTTATTAAAGGACATCCAAAGGATGAAATTGTGATTTTAATATAAAAAAAAATCATGTGTGTATATTTCTAAATATTATTAGAAATTAAAATAATCTATCAATATTAGTAAAAGGATCCTAAACCAATATTATTATATTATTACCTTCATATCAAATAATGAAAATGTTCATTTAATTCTTATTTGTTTTTGGATTTTTTGGTTATTTAACTTATTTTGATCATTCATAGTCTTTATATCAATAATATCTATCAATCACTATAACAATTTCACTTTTCTTCAAATATCATACCTTCACTTCCACACTATGTTATCCTACATGGAAACCAATTTATTTGTTATTATATATAACTATCACAATTCACTTTCTCCTTTTTAAGGCGGATGTTTTATATAAAATCTTTCGATATGGGTTTTTCAATAATGGAACCTCCAAATTTGAAACCCTTCTTTTTTAAGAACACGTTTAAATTATGGGGATGTAATTTATTTCTGGTGGGGAGAATGTAACACCTCGATATTTTAAAGGAGTAAAATCACGTTAGATAACATTTATAAAACACACAAAAAATATTAGAAGAAAATTTAACACCATGAGACTATGTGATATATATCATCTTAAATAAAGTCATTCTCTTCAATAACTTGTGATGCATGAAACATCGTGTTTAAAAAAATACACTATTAAAATATTGTTTAAAAAATACCATTATAACATATCAGTTAATTTGGTGGGTATGATGAGTAATAACTACAATATAAAATTTATGTGGTTTTAATATTTGTAAATTATTTTAAATTGATATCTATGGATTTGAAATAAAATAAGAATCATTTGAAATATAATGAAATGTTTTCTAAAAAAATTATTTTTCCTAAACGGCGGTTCCGTCATGCATTGCACACATATTTGAAGTAAATTTCTACCATTTTTAGGAAAATTTATATGATAAAAATAACATCACTTTTTAAATAAACATATCAAAATTAAAATATGCTTACTTTAAAAAAATTATGAAAAGATTTATTTTTCGATAAATAGTGAAACATAGTGATTTTTATTGAAAACTGTCTTATCATTAAAATAATATTCATGTATAAATTATATTTTAAATTTTGTTTCTAGTAGATTTATTTATAATATGTTTATATTTTACTAATTTTTTTCATTAGAAAAAATTTAATTTTAAATTTTGATATTAAATCCTTATACAGTTATCAGAATTTTCTATTTTGAAACTCAGATTTTCATCCAATCTGTGGGTATATTTTAAATAGGATTCTGCCGATTATGGAAATTGAATTAAAAAAGGATAAATTTTTTTTAAAATAATAATTATATTATATTATATTGAAAACATACTTTTTTACGATAATTAGTTGTGAAAAAAATTAATTATCACGGTTAAGGTAAAAACTGATTTGTCGGGGATTAAACTAGGAAGATATGTGTTAAAATGAGCTATAAACGTTTACAACCCCAATTTTTTTTGAAATAATTAGGAATTATCACCAATAAATTTTAATAATGATCTATTTTTGTGTCTTTTTCCAAGATGAAAATGTCGGTGTAATTGATTCTTTTCAAAAATTCCATGTGTGTCCTCTCCCCCACTTATGAAAGGACAACCCCTTTCTTCCCATATTATCACTTCCAATGAAAATTAGTTTAGTAAATACCTAAAAATAACTAATTTACTCCCATATATTCACCATATATACATAGTTTTGGATAAAAATTCATCCTAGGAAAGATCTTTATACAAACCTAATGAACTTTTCAGATGAAGAGGAAACATTATAAAATGTGAATTCTAATTATGGAAATTCATCCTCCTCCTAAAAATCATTTTAAACCATTATTATATAATAACATAACAATATTTAAAGAAATTGTGATTTATTATGTTGTGTTATTAATTTATAACCTTCTCCACTTCAATAAAATGGGAACTGAAACTTTAGATTGTGGGTATGGTGGACTACTGGCCCGTGAACTGATGTAATTCGTTTTCCATCACCACCATTCAAGGATGGATATAATAATGTAATTAAATAATATATATGAAATTTATGATATCATTATACTTAAGTATTGATAATATCACATATAACATCATACATTTAATATCATTTAAATTACGATAGTGTCACTCTTGTGAATAGTAGACTATCACTTCGTGAAGAGATGTGATACCTTTTTTTAAATATGATTTCTATAGGAAGTAATATTTGTCATTCACCAAATAATTAATATATTAACCATGTATTCGATAGCATATAGGACACAAAAATGCAAGCTGGTAAGGTAATATAACATCTGTATACTTTATAATATATTTACTATTTAGAATGGATTCTCTGTATTACGATGAATGCAACACTGAGTTGGATTGCGTTAAATGAAAGGGATACCTTCTTATATACCTTATGTTATATGAAAAAGAATCCTTCTTTGATGGCATTATCTATACTGAATATCAAGTCTTATCGAGAAACAATCAATAATTTAAGCATTATTAATCAATACAATAATATATAACATAGACAATACATTAGCGATAATGAACTGTATCAACTAAAATATTAAAATATATTTTTTATAATATTATATGATTAATTAATAGGTTAAAAATCAAATATAAATGATTATTATAACCAATTTAATATTAAAAAAAATATTTGTATATAAAACTGTTTTTGTGTTCACAAAATTATTTTAACCTATGATATGAAATTAATTAAAACAAATGAGTGATATTAATTTAATATACATTAAATATTCAGTAAATTATATTTTATATTAATATAATATATTTTATAAACATAATATATGAGTAACCCGAATATTTCACCTAGAAACTTATACTTTTCATAAGGCATTTTACCACCTTTTAATGGATAACCTATTTTAAATCATACTTTTGACATTCTTATCAATTTAATATGACAAAATAAACTCTATATTATAATTAAAAATTCCAATATTATCTTATTAAGAATTTATTGGATTTTTTTAGAGACATCATTTTTAGTTAATAGTGACAAATACAACGTTTTAGTTAAAAACTACCTAATCGTTTAAATAATTATTAATGTTTTATTATATTTTAATTTTTTTAAAAATAAAATTGGTTGATTTATAAATTTATTAATATAATTAAGTTCTGTAGATTCTATTTTCCTTTTAAATTGAATATAAAAACCTTAAAATATTTTAAACATTTTTCTACTAAAAACAGTTAATATGTATGTCTTCTAGATTAGCATTAATCAAGATTATTCGGCTTCTATGAGATGAATTTTGAAAATCATAAATACATCATTGTAATAAAAAAAATGTTTGGAATAATAAGATAAACATAATTTTTGAAAAACATGATTAGTGAACGTGATTAATATTATTTATAGTAATTAAGGTGTAATTTGGAAATCAAATAGACAAAAACCCTATGTTTAAGGGAAGAAATGACCTAGAAACATGTCCTAAACATGTTGGATAGAAATATTTCAGACATTAACATTTTATTAATTATTTTTGGTTGTTTTTATGAATTTTATTATTTAATAACATGTTCACACAGAACAACTTTTTGAGAATACCAAGTGTTCCATTTTCCTTCCAAAAAAAAGGTCACTACCTCTACCCATTCCTCACACCCCTCGAAACTGTTTAGTTGGGAAAATATCACACGAAATGGTCACAAAAAATCTTTATCATCTATATATAAGCCTCCATTAGGGTATAAAAACTTCCATGGATGCATTTATTTTAACCAAAAAAGTTACCAGATTAAAAGGTAATGTCTTTTCTCAATCACTATAGTTTAATTTCCATTATACAAACCATTATTTCTCTTTATAATATTCCTGTATAAAAATGCATCCTAAACATACTAGTATGTTTTTATTCTAATAATTCAACCTACACTTCCACACACCACAATCAAATGGGAAACAAAAATAATGTGTCTGTGTATGGTGAACAACTACATCACGAAATAATGATTGTTTAATTTTGAATTACAGCATCTCATGGTATCCATTATGATCAAAACAATATTTATACATGTTATAAATTATATTTATGATGACTGTATACTTTGTTCAACTATTTATGATTAAATAATGTGTGGAAAATGAAATCAAAATATATAAATTTATATTAAAAATCATAGAAGAATATAAAATAATGGTTTTATAATTGTTTTATTTAATATTTCCCCCAATATAGACTTATGAATAATCCATCCTTAATAATGATAAGATTGTGAAATAGAACCTTACCTTATGTACGAAATCCTTTATTTGTATTTAGACCTCCTATATAATACATACTGATTTATTATATATATATATATATATAAACTAAAAAAACATAATTATATATCATACCATTAATTATTTAATTATATCCTTTATCACATGTTAATTTAAAATTCATTAAGAAAATCATTATTCTCGGTGATAACTTATTCATTTTTTATGAGAGTTTGGGTTTGGTAGTTCCATTCGATGTAATCTGATCATGGTTGCATATTATTCACAATTGTGTCCATGATATAAATATCTTATTTATTATATATATATATATATATATATTAATAATCATTCATAATGTATATAATAGGTAAATGAATTACATTGTTCATAGAGACAGTTGGTCATGCATACGCATGAATGTAGTTCTCACTTTTCAATGGATTGAAGGATAGAAAGGTAAATAATTCATGGAAATTTTAGAATAATTTACATATATTTTATATATATTATGTTTATTAAATATATTATTATTACCATTTATGTAATGTGTAAATAAAAAATGAAACTGAATGCTTTGTGGAGGTGGTATCCCACACATATGCAAGAGAAACTTTATTGTTTTTAATTTGAAAGAAAATTGGGTGGATAATTGGGTTTTTATAATTATTATATTGTTTTATTATATTTATTATATTTAATTTACTATTTTATGGTGAATAAAATAGATTTATAAGAGGTGTAAGAATAATTTAAAAAGGCGACGACCACTTTTTGAAATAAATCCTTTAGATGTACCCTGGAGGACCCTACAATTTGTTGTTTATAAACACCAGAACCTCTAATATGTGTCTATGTTTGGGGGGGGGGGTTATGTTTTGTTTTGTTTGAGCTTGATGGTTCAAAGTGATGTGAAAAAATATAGAAGTGTTTTCATTTAAATGGAAGGGACATCACACACATTGAATTAAAAAAAGGGGTAAAATATTTGTTACATTTTCTCAATAAAATGATTCAAAATTTCTATATATTTGAATACAAATAGAAAATAGTTGACATAACATAATCCAATGAAATATATATTGGGTTTTGTTTCATTTTAAGAATTATCTCTTTGTCTAACCCCGTGGTTCGCTAATTTTATTCTTAACAATGGTAATGAATTTAATATTAAGGGGTTAAAATGTGTCTTATACATAAAAACAATTGGTCATAAATGACCAACGAATACAATTATTATCTAATTATCTTCTTAATTGTCATATTTAATTATTTTTATAATCATTACCTAATTTTATAAAATTTTATTTTTCATAAAATAGCAATAAAGAAGATTTATGTCACTATTCATTTCATTTGAATTTAATGACATCAAGATAAATATTGAATCTTAATATAACCCTTTCACAAATACCTAATGATCTATATTAATCCAAATTCATGGATGATGATAAATTACCCAAATATTAAAACTTATATATAATTAAAATTATTTATTTTTTCCTATGTATTAAATAAATACAATATCAAAATTATGTACACATTTAAGTTAATTATTCAATCACAAAAAATTATAAATAAATTTCCATGATAAAAAATATATCATATACCAAATGTAAGAGTTTATAACCAATCATTGACAATTTTATCCTTATAATTTTTTTTTGTTTTTATAGTTAAGAGAGTCAGATTTCGTAATAATTCTTTTCTTAAAATAATATAAATTTCATCATCTATGGAAAAGGGAACCATGGTGTTATTTATTCAATAATTATAAGGAAATGGTAGAAACATGATTATAAAATAAGATTAATTCATTTGTTTCCTTGATTTTGAGACATTACTTCATGATTTTAACTCTATTTTACAGATTTTACCCATAATACGATGACAAATATTAACTAGGGTAAATAATTACAATAAAAATAAGTGATTATTCAAAATATTTAAACATATTAATTCCAAATGTGGTATAAAAGTTTAATGAGGAAATTTATATAAGATCTAGAAACTCATATAAAAATAATTTAACAAATCACAATAATTATTTTTAGAAAATTGCATCTTTATGCATGAAACTATATTTATTCTTAACCCATTACCAGAAAGAAACATTATATTAATGTTAAAACGTTTCATTTTAATATATAATATAAAAATTTATATAAAATGATTCTCCAATAATGATTAATAAAAAAATTAGATACAAATACATTAAGATCATAAAAATAGTTTTTCAGGAAAACATTTATTTTACTTTTATTTTCATTATAATAAATTGATAACAAACAAATTAATTTTAAACATGTGTGATCTCTAAATTTTTCATTATTTATTTAGTCATTTCATACACATTAATATAAAAAATATGATAAAACATTTACATTAATTAATAATATTTCATTAGTATATCATGTTTCGTTAAAACTCATTTTTTGTGTAAATAAAGATATTGAGAAAACAAAATAAATTTGTAGGGAACTATAAAATCATGTTTTGACTCCCACTAGAATATTTTAATTCCAAAAAATATACCATATTATTTTATTCTACATTATTTTTTATATTATATTACGTTGGAGCTATGCACTCTTTCATTTCACCCACACTATTCAATGATATTGGACTTGGGGTCGAGACATATTAAATTTTCTTGTTGTTTGATATCATAATTGTAGGTCAAGAATTATAATAAGTTGTATATATATATTTTTAATTTATTCTATGAAATAAAACCTCTTTATAATAATTCCATCATTTACAAACATATCAATATGATTCCATTCTCAATATGGATTTGATGTTTTTGGTGAGGGTGATTATTGATTCCATTCAAAGGTGTTTTATATTCTATTATAATGATAGTGGGAATGTCATGTTAATAGGTGAGGGAGACCAATATATGGGTCAGAGGATAGTTGATGCATTATTTTCCATGATAGATTACATATTTCTTACTTTTGTATAGGACTATTTGGGTGGTTCTCTATTGTTGTAGAATTGTAATATAATGTCCTCCTTGAAGAGTTTATAAGACTACACACGATGTTAGATTTATTTTGGGATAAATGTTCAAATGGGTTCTTCTCCAATCATTATTTCATTGTATATTGTAGAACATTCTATATTTTTTATTGTATATCTTGGTTGATCATCTCATTTGGGGAGGATATATTTTATCCACTATATATTTTTGGGGGAGCATTAGTCCTTTATTGGAAGAATACAAAAATTATTCTATGACTATGTATCAATAATAATCAATTAAATTGATTTACTATTAAGAACTATTATCCTAATCTATGGATTTATTATATAATCAATTATCAGAAGGGTATACTAGGATCTCTAATATTGATTTATATTCTAGGTATCATCACATGAACATCAAGTATTAGGATACTCTTATGACATCATTTATTTGTTGGTATAGACAATATGATTTAATCATAATTCCATTTAGTTTATCTAATATATCAATTGTTTTGGGGGATAATAACTCCATCATTCATGAGTTCTTAGATCATTTTTGTGGCAGGTATTCCAAGATGAAATCCTTTTTTAGTTTGTTTTTACAGAGCATTGTATAGATAATTTTTTTCTTTTTTCAGAGGTTCATAAATGTCACTAGAAGTTTCCAATTCTATTGAAGTTTATTTTTTCTAGAGAGTTTAATTTATTATAAATAAAATGTCATATTGTGGACTATAAATAGATCTATCAAATATTGGGGTCGTTTTTCTTGGTTATCCCACAAAAATGATTCTAAGGTAAATGTTTTTTCGACATGAAAACTATTACAGGATATTGGTGTTTTTATTCTATTGTATCATTATATCTTTTAAATCATTAATAAAAAGGCCCAATATTTGTATGCTTAGAAAAATGTCTTTGTAATTTTTATTATTTTTTGTAGAATTTCATCAGTTCTCTTATACAGTATTTTCTTGTAGAGCATGATATATTGGAGGATTATTATTATTCATTAATCCATATAATGTTTTGAATAATGATACATCATAGAGAAAATATCAACTATATATCTCATAACTTATGGCCTTTAGAGAATAACTACACTTCCCATCACCTCAATATTAATTTACTATATTTTACCTTAATGGTCTGAGGGAACATTATCACTAGAGATGACCTTTTAGTCATTACAAATCACAAGAGTATGAGATATATATACTAATATAATGACTATAATTTCAAAACTAATAGTGTATATAATTCATCTAGGATTACAAATCTGATATTTCCTATACAAAAGAAAATAGAAATATAATGGCTAACACATTAAGTATGAAGTCACATTGAGATATTTTTCATGAGTCTAAATAATAATAGGGAGTGATGTAGAATATTATATTTTTCACCAATATATAAGTTATTTTATAGTATATGTTATATCTATAAGTTAAACCTGTAATCATCATTTGTATAGTTGAGACTAGAATAACAAGTTCTATATTCTACCGATAATGTTATTTATATGTATTCCAATCTAGGATGATTTTTTGGATGGAGAACATCCATTTTTGTTTTTTTAGACTCCTCATTCCATAAGTGATGTTATAGGTGGCTCTTATAGAGATTGAAATCACACTATTTGTTGTGAATCCTTTTTTGTCTAAGTTGTACCATGCAATGAGGAATTACCTTTTATGGTATGTGATAAATAGTTATATTGAATTTTTTTTATCACGTGGTTTAATATTCCTAAAGGTAATGGTTGAAAGTCATGTTCATGGTGGATTTCTTCAACCATTAGATGTTCCACATTACATGTGGGAAGATATAAATATTGGTGTTTTCTTTGGATTACCATGATCTTAGGGTGTATATGATTATATTTTTTTTGTGGAAAATTCAAAAATGTTTTCTCACTTCATAGAGATTAATGTTTTAATCTTAATAGATTTCATGGTGAATTATAATTTGGAAGAGATTATAAATATTCATTCGGTTCCATATATAATAATATCCATTGGTTATCCTTTCATCCTTTCTGGGATTCAAGAGGTCTCCAATGTTCATTTGGATATCATTTATTCATTAGAACTACCATTCTTCCATGGACAGATGGCCATATAGATTATAATATCTAGACATTGGAATGTTTATTATGTGGATGCATTATGGATTTTGGTGGATTTTGGGAAGAAATCTATAATTGGCCGATTTCACTTACAGAAAAAATTATCACTCTTCCATTTCTATCAATCCATTCAAATAATTATATGATAGGCCTTACTGGTCCTAATTTTTTTGGATAGAGGTTAGATAGTTTTCTTTTCACATTCCATAATTTCAAGAAAACGTGATAGAGAAGGTTTGGGTGTTTCTGGTGTAGACAAAAAAAATATTAGGATCTTCAAATGTCTTATGTTGATCATTAGAGGAAAGTTCCATATATTAAAATTAGAGATCATGTGTTCTTAATGGAATCTCTTTATCATGAGAAGTAGATATTTGATCAATATTATTATATTTTTCCCTAATTTTTTGGTACGATTGTGGTGTTAGATCATTATATTGTGGTTTCATATCAGTTTTCATAATACATAAAGAAGAACCAAATACATGATATGATATATGTGTTATAGTCACAACAGTACCTTTATAGAAACTCTCATGCCATTATATTGGTTGAATATTAGCTTGAGGGTGATTCAATGTTCAAGGAATGGCCTATTTATATTTAGGATCCATAGTAGATGTTATTTTTTAAGCATTTTATTCCCTTTTTTCATGTCCACTATAGAATGATGTTTTATAAGAGTTCAATTTGCAAAATGTGTTATAAATTTGTGTTCAATATGATGAGTTATCTGATTATTTTTTATTAATACGATATGTATGAATTTTCTGTTATTGGTGTGATTATAGATGATTATTAATATTATTTGTTTCCTTTCTTTATGATATATTCATTGTGTTCTCTTCAAAAATAGATGCATATTTGAGAGGTATCTCCTTGGGTATTTATTTTAAAATTCCCCCTCTTTTATTTTCCTTCATGGGTTTGGTTTCAATTGTCGAGGATGAGAATCATTTAAGAGATATTTGATGTAAGTTCAATTATTTTGACGAACCATAATTTTATGTTTTTAAATATTGAGGGACACCGCTGATGATTCTAATAAACTGGAAGATGATTGGAATGGTTTGTATTCAATATTTAATGCAATTGTAACATTTTAGTCTTATTCAATTTTCAATATTCTGTGGGAGTATACCATATTACACATTTATTAATATAAAATAATTCCATTAATAAAAACATATATATATTTTGTAAAAAAAAATTAAAAAAACTATATGTATTGTTTAAATTATCATATTTTACAAATTTATATTACATATAATCTATATTTTGTTATTGATGAATTAAATTTTTCATAGTTTATAAATATAGTACATGTGATATATATATATATTACTATATTATAAATAATATATATAAATATACATGTGTGTGTGTGTCATGACTTCATGAAGAAGAAGATGAAAAATAAAACTCCACAATACATGTCTAGGAGGGTCATGATTTTTTAAAGGAAAACGTAAAACAAAAATAATAAAAAAATTAATAAACATGGGGATACTATAGGTATTCTGTTATATATATATGCACCCATAACCCTTAAAATTGATTACAATATGAGATTATCAAAAAAGGTAAAATAATTGATTAAATAACTTATGGGATTTTATGAATTAAAATAATTAACTGGATAAAAATAATGAATAAAACAAAATTCATTGAGGCTATAATTGAGAACTAATTTAACTATTTTTTCATTTTTATCTTCTAGTTTAATAAAAAAGTAGAGATTAATGGGAATTTACGGGGCATCTAGGTAGTTCATATTTTTTTGAATATTTATATCTATGTGAAAAATATTCTCTTCCACTAGAAAACTAGAAAAATAATACATGAATGCTAAGTATACTAGGCCCCTAATTTTAGTTTCCACCATGAATTCATATATGTGGGAGAATATTTATTTATTTTTAATGAACATGCACTATGGATTTGAAAATAATGTGATGCAAGTGTAAAAATATTACGTGCTTGTTTTAACCACAAAAGAGGATTGTTTTCTAATTTATTATGTGGTATTGGATTAAATATAAACCATTCTAAAAAAAGTAAACTATTTTTTAGTAGTTAATATTGTTAATTTTTATGGGTGTTTGGTAGTTTTTGTTAATTTATTTTTATAAATTTTATAACTCTTCAATCGGAGGTGAAGGTTATTTCATAAGTAATTAAACCTAAAATAAAAATCGAACACTATTTCACCCCTCACCCTCTAAATGATCACATGTGTCCCTCTTGGTACATTTATTTATTATTAGATAAAGGTTCCTTTTGGTGACCCTATACTAATGTAGTATAAAAATATTAGTTTCTATGGATGTACATAATTTTGTGAGAAAAAATGGGTTTCTAGTTTTTTATGGAAATAACAACCATATCTATAAATATATAATGATTAAAAGTCTAATGTCTTTTTGTTATGAATTTCTTCTTGTTGTGACCAATAATTTTTCTCCACATGAAGAGAATGTTTATTTAATAAATAAATATAAAAATATTTTTAAAATTATGTGAAATCCTTAATATCTATACTTTCCTCACTATCTAAAATTAAGTTCCCTATATTTAATAGATATAGTATGGATAAAGGTATATGGGAAAATTTTAATAACATATATGAATTTGATACAAATGATAATACATTTAATTAAAAAATAATTTTGATAAAATATGATAACATAAAAATTGGTGAATATAAATATGGTTTAGAAATTATTATATGAATGAACGAAATTTTATGCACCATATGATTTCATTGGGAGTAGTTATATGAATCAAATATTGTGGAAAAAACATTCCTAATTCTTGATAATATTTTTGATACCAATATTTAATCATTGGAAGATATAGATAACAAAACTCTATCTCTTGATGTTTTACATAGCACACATAAAATATATGAAATTAGAAGAGAAAATGTGATGAAATGAAAACAAATTTTTGTTTAATAAGTTTCATTCGAAGCTATTAATAATGTAAAATATATGATATTTCTTAAATATGATGATATTATGGATTTTCATGCCAATAATGAGTTTATTAAAAAAAATTAATTAATTTATGTCTTTGATTTTAATAAATGTGAAAAATATTATATGAAATTATAAAGGGCATTTATCATTTAAATGTCTTCTTTATGGACATACTTATCACATTACTACATGTTTAACTCATAATAAGGATTTTTATGAAAGTGATTAAGAATATATAAATCTAAGAATACATTTTAAGAAGAATGTGGAGAATCAAAAAAATTTACATCATGGGTATCAATAAGAATTACTATAAATTTAAACTGATAATATTTTATTTCTAGAGATGATGAATATGGAAAATGTGGGGAATAAAATTATAACTTTCCTGATAATGAAATTGAAAATAATTTTATTGAAAAAGGTGGATAATGAAAATTTATCCAATTATAAAATTAGTGGTTCGAAAGATGAAGACACTCAAATAGATTTTATGATGAAAATAGATATGAAATAATTGGAAAAAAATTTTATATGTATTAAAAGAGAGGTACAAAATGTAAAATATAAAATCTTATTAAAAATAATAAATAAAATATTCATGATGAATAATCTAATTTTATAAGAGGGGTTGATAATATAAGAAATCAAATGTGATGATTAAAAGTACATTTCAATCCTTGGAAAATATTTTTAAAATATTTGACCATCTGAGACATATTTATGAAGTATGTCTTTTCATTTTACCATGATAATATTTTTTTCAACAAATATTAGAATCTAGATGCGAAGAAGTAAAAATTTATATAAAATCTTATTTTCTTGAAACTACTCTCAAAGCTATAAAAAGAGAATGATTAGGGAATTTGGATAGTGGGGGATCCTTATATATGATAGTATATTTTTTGTTGTTGAAGTTTGTGATGGATTTTAGATAAGGTATACTGAATTTTTGAAATGTTTAGCCACTCTGAATTAATGGTTATGGGTCTGAAATCCGTGTGAAATAAAAGTTAAAAAATAGAAAAGGTATTGTTTTTATGGGATTAAAAATATTCTATTAATTTTTTCCAATATCTATGATGATTTTAATCATTTTTAACTTAAATTTTTTTGAGTGTGAAAATTATAGAATATGGGGATGTTGTTACTAATGGAAAATGAACCATGAGAATTATTTTTCAATTTTGTTATGTCAAAAGTTACTATTATCCTATAATGATGGTAGAAAATAATCTATGTAATAAAAGGATGGGGGAAATGTGTTAACGAATATTGATTCAGGTAATAAAGAGAGATAGTATTCATGGTATTGATAACATAAAAAGATGAAGTCATTAGTGTTTCATTATTTTTTAGAATGGTGTCACTACAAACTCAATTCATAAGTATGTTGTGACACATTCATCTTAACAACTCGAGATAAAACATTCTTAAATTTTGGGCCAATGTGAATTAAATCAACATGTGGACAAAAGTACTTTATTTCATTTATTAACTAATGGACTCAAATTAAGATTATTATGTTTTTGAAAATTAAATCAGAGTCTCTCACAGTATTTAAGAATTTGTGGTAAAGTACAGAGTAAAAATATAGATATTCTCTGAAAAATTATGAAACGATAATTGTAGTCAATATAAAACTGGAGAGTTCAAATATTATCTCTAAAAATATGGAGATATTCATGAATCCATGTGACATACACCTGACATTAAAATGTTGTTTTTGAAATAAAAAATTGATATCTATTGGAAATAAGGTGAATGGTGTTGATTGAGGACGATACATGACACTATTTTTAGATGACAAAATTATTATAACATTCTAAAATCATAATTTATGTTTCTCTATAAAAATATATATTATAAATCCCTTTAAAAGTTTCTACGATGAAACCCCATGTGTGAACCTTTTATGGGTGCTCGACTATCCCTACATAACAATATTCAATGGTTGGAATCTTGGTAGGTTTTACCAGAGTGTTGTTGATGGAATATTAATTGATCATACACTTAATAGTAGCGGAAACATATTTTTTAACAAATAAGCATGAAAAATAAATTATTAAATAGATTTAAAACATAATGAGTAATGTGATAATATTGTTTTAAAATATTATGGGGATGTGGAAGATGAGGTGGTCGTATTATAGTAATAAAGAAAATTTCATAATGATTTTAATACATTTTATACTAAAAAAGATGAGAATTCAGACTCAGATATCTTGTGTGATGAGGAACAATAGTGTAATTCTCATCCTATGATGAGGAAATAGTTGGAATTTTATAATGTCATTGGAGATCAAAAAAATAAGCATGAAACATAATCAGATCAAATTTTTTTTTAAAAAATTAATTATATTCTTATGTTGATCCAAATGTTGGTGATGAAGCTAAGAATCATCATGATATTGCACTTATGAATAATGGGTTGTATAAAATCTTGAACAATGATTCATGGGAACTTATACCCAGTCTAATTGATAAAAATGTTATTGTCAAAAATTCGGTGTTCCAAAAAAATATTAATTAATATGGTAATGTGATAAGAATCAAAGCATTGATGGGTTGTAAGGGATACTAAGAAATGGAACTGTTTATTTTCATAAGAATTTTCTCTAGTGGAATTATTATAATGTATCAGAATATTTCTTTCTATCCCTTCACAATAAGTATATAAAATTTATCTGATGCACGTAATGGAAATTTTTATTATTGAATAACATGATAAATAAGTTTACATTGAAAAACCAATTCTATATCTAATTTCTAAAGATGAATGTTACATGTATAAGTTGAAGCATGTTATGTATGTGGAAAATAAAAATTAGAGATCTTTGTATTCAAAATTTTATACTAGTTTGTGAAATTTTTACTTCATTAAAATATTATTCGATAACATTTTATACATAAAATAAAATAAAGAGGACTCTTTTATTTTTATTTCTTATTGGGATGATATTATCATTTTCGGGAATGATAAGAAAGCATATGAATGGTTTTCTATGAGATAAATAAGTTATTTTAAATATTTTTTATCAAGAAAAATAAATATTTTTCTTGTATAAAAATCTGATAAAAAATTAATATATTTTACTATCACAAGAGAAATATTATAAAGAAAGTCTAAGAAAATTGGGTATGAAATATTCAAAACCATTTTGTACCCCAATTTTAGTGAGATATTTTTTTAAATGATTTACTCTCAAAATAATTTGATCATTGGGATATTAGGAAGTTGGATATATGTTTTTTATGTCTAGGAGATTCAATTATTGATAATTTTTTCTATTAAATTATGTGAAATATTTTAATGCGGTAAAAAATAACCTCATCTTATGGAAGGAAAACTAATTCTGGGATACATTAAAGTTGCAATAGATTTAGGTATAAAATATTATAGCTCATTAAAGATTTTTTTCTTTTTTGTTAAACATATTCTGATTGGGTAAGAATTTTTGAGTACATAAGATCTACATCTGATTTGATATAAAAAATTAATAGTTATGTTTCTCTCAGAATATTTGAATATGGTAATTTTTCTTCCCACTCCTGTGGAAACACAACTTGTGTGGATGAACACTTAGTTGGGTAATTTGTTAGTATAAATGATGTTATACCTATACCTGGGATGTGATAATAAAATTTCTATAAATCTTACTAATAATAAATTGAAATATTCTTATTCAAATCATATTAATATAAAATAACATTTCATAAAAGATAGTTTCATGTGGAATGAACTTAGGATTAATTTTTCCCTTCAATGGAACATGATTCAGATATTTTCAAAAAACAATTTATATAAGAAACATTTAATAAGCTAGGGCTAAACGTGGATTCACAATCTCTCTCCCTTCAAGGATAATGTATGTGATTTATTTCTTCTCTCTCATCATGTCATTTTAAAATGTTTTAAAGGTGGATAAAAATTTATATAAATATATATATTGATATCCTTTTAATATATTAAGGAATAGAAATATTTAGGGAATGTTCTTAAAAGGGATAAGATTAGATTTCATCATGTGTGATATATTTTCAGAGTTTATTGAACTGTATTCATTAGAGATATTTCTTTTTGAAAAAATTAATAAAATTTAGAGTTGTAAGGAAATCAGAGATGATAACCCTTAGAAGAAGTTTTTTAGGATCCAAATCAAAGATATTATGGTTTTTTTGTTCAATGAATCATATTTCCTACATAGATTCTATAGACAAAGCCATAGAATGGTGGATAATTAATCCATCCCTTGAGATACAAAGTATTAGTGATTTATGATTTCCTTTTGATAAAAAAATGTTTGGAGGGTCATATCGGACCAAGTTGGCTGATAGAATTATTATAGATTGTTGGAAGATATTTTGAAGAAAAATGGTGGTCCTGTTTTTGTAAAGTAATGTTTTCTTTGAAATGGTTACTTTTTGTAATGAAAAATTAAATAACATTATAATGTTTTCCATCAATGTAAATATGAGAGTGAAAAAGATATGATTAACATTACATCAGAGTGTGACAATGATCAGATGAACATATTCCAAATAGATAGATTCCAAATGGACATATTCTGGATGGATAGATTTGTGATGGAAAGGTCTTGGAAGGATAGATTCCTAATGGATAAATTTTTAATGGATAGATCCAGAATGGATATATTCTGGAAAAGAATATTTTGGATATACAGATATAGGACAAATAATTTTAGAAATGATATTTTTTGGAGGGAAATTTTTAGGATGGAAAATTTTAGTGTAGACATATTTAGGATGGATAGATTTAGGATGCATATATTTTTGATGGAATATTTTTGATGGATAAATTCATGATTGAAATATTCTAGACAGATAGATTCCATATTGAAAAATTATGAATGGACTGATTCTGGATAGAAAAATTTAGGACACAATGATTCAATAAAAAAATATTTATGAAGTATAGATTAAGGATAGATAGATTAAGGAATAATATATTCAATATAAATAGGTTTTGGATGAATAGATTCTAGATATATAGATTTAGGACAGAAAAATCAGGACTGATAAACTCAATAAATATTGAATAATGATGTTAAAATTATTGATGATGATTTTTTTAATTTAATTTCATTATGAAATATTCATAAATATTTAAAATTTAACAATATTTTGCTAGTATTCTATTGTTCAAAAAACCCCATGAGGAAAAAAATGTTGTTTATATGGAGTTTTAAGGATGTTTAAATGAATCTTTTGAATTTCTAAATTTTAAATTTATTTTTGTTGGAGATTTTATATTTGAGTTTTCATTGAAGAGGAAAAATAAATTGGAGTTCACACCTTTTATATTATAAGAAAGCAGATATAAAGGCTGAATATGTTATTATATAGGTGTGATTACTCACATGTTTAAAAAGTGGAAGTGTTAATGAATTACTTTTTGATAAAAATTCAGATCAATCTCCTCAAATAACATTTTGATTATGTGGAATCCAAGAAAAGGAAGTCATGTTTGAGGAATAAGTAAAAATTAGATGTAAAATTTATGTATAGAAAAATTATAGTGAAATATATAAAATGTAATATATTAGCTGGTTATAGGTTCGAATGTGGAGAAGAATTGTTTTTTAAGAAAATAAATTGTAGTTTTTGTAGAATAAGTATACATAAAATATTCTTAACCTATTTGAGAAGGTTTATTAAGTTATTATGAAATATTTGTCACATGTTTTTTTCCAGAAAATACATCCACTATTGTTTTGATAATATTACATCACAAATGTATGAATATTCCCTCCTTATTTAAAACAAAAAGGAGGATTATTATTTTGGACTACGTGGTAATGGATTATTTCCCAACCATTCCAAGGATTAGCTAATCTTGTTGAGTAGTGAACCTTGTAAATTATTGTTTTCGTGTAGTTGTTCTTCTCAGTTTTCCTTATCAAATATTATAACTCTTTAAAAGTAGTTGATGGTTTATTTATAATAACGAAAAGATAAAAGAATGATATATCACCAATTCAAACCCTCCCTAACTCAGTGATCATATATATCAAACTTGAGATTTTATGTTGCGATATTTGTTATATATATCATTATCTACTATTACTTATAGAACTCCACCATCATGGTCAGTTAGGATGGTATATTACAATATTGTCTTTGGGTCCTAAGTGTTTTATAATAAATTATATTTCATTGGAGAAGATGGATAAATAATCCCTTTACAATACTCTATCCTTCAGACATAGACTAGGTATGTACACAAGTTTAGGACATAGTGCCTTATCATTAATATTTCTACCCATACATAATTTAACTCACCTATATTATTTAAAAATTGTATATACAAGATGGGTAAGAGAAATTTTATAAGATATACTCGTATACCATGTGTATATTTAACGGTTTTATAATTTTCTTAGGTAGAGTGAATATTTAAATAAGGTTTTGAGAGATCACTTTTTTTACTATTTATGTATGATAGTGATTTTTTGGGATTATATATCCAAAATTTTAATTTTTATGAATGTATTTAAGGAATGAATTATATAGGATATAATAGAAAAAGATATAAGACGTCAGGTGTTTTGGTGACAGGTTAATTGGGAATATTGTAGTATAGTACATTGTTATATTAATTATACATTATTATGTTACATGTATTGTTTGTGTGACTTGGTGAGAGAAACTTGGTGAGGATTCAAAATTTATTTAAATTATTTTGGTTATAATTTCAATCTTTTTCTTAATTTTTATGGATTTATTATGCTTCTAAAAAATTCAAATAGGATTTGGGGATATTATAAACATGTAAACTTGTTTACATACTCCTATATATATACTACAGTCCCCATGAAAAAAATATTCATTGAGAATGATAATATTAGATTGAAAAGGTTTCCCAAGAATTAACATTTTTTATGGTCACTATCATCAGAGCGATATCTATATTTTTTCAAATTTTTCTTTTTCGTTTTATCATACATCATATATTTGGATTTTGATAATTTCTCTAAATTATACTGTTGTTATATTATTATATAATATGTCCAAAAATATTTAAGGAGATTCATATTATAAATTCATGTTTATACAATTGGAACTAGTTTTCAACCCATGTCCTACTACAGATAGTATATTAGGGATACACCCATCTTCGTTTTTAGCCTAGTTGGGGTACCATTGGTACCACGTCATGACACAAATCAATTTCAATAACCTTTTACAAAAAATATATTTTAAAAGAAAATAATAAAATGTAAACATGGTCAACATTATATGGATGAATAATTATCTTTGGGAAACGTAGTGGATATTTTTCATATCAGTATGAGAATAATTTTCAATTTAAGATATATGGTGAATGTTTTTAGAGAATTTATAATTGACAATATGTTTGATTAATAAAGACCCATTGGTAATATTCAAAATAACATAGTGAATTATCTATATATTATTATGAATTTTATATATAAAAACTAGAGGAAATAACTCTTACATAATAAACAATTGACGATCCTCATCACAACTATGAAAATTAAAATAATTCAATTGAATTTGAGGAGTTATAAAATCAGATTCAGTATATTAGCTCTCCAAAATCATCCAAAATTATCTATTAAGTAAAAGTTTATAGGTAAAATAATAAATTGACCTGATATTGATGTACATTTTTCTTTTACTAAAATCTCTCAATAAAAAATTTATAATAATCATCGTCATATAGATTTTTTAAAAGTAGTACTATTCATCACATCCTTTGAGTGAGACAAAGGAGATGAAAACATAATCAATGTCACTAAGTATTAAGAGGAGGATAAGATTTTTGGGATTACCACAGGAGTGAGTGAGGATTTTTTTTCAATAACTAGATTCAAAAGAATAATTCATGCTTCAAATTTAAATTGAAGATAAAACACATCCCAAAATTTAGTTCTATCCTATATTGGAAAACATTATTTTTGGATTCCAAGACAAAAAACCACTTTATAAATTTTTCATTACCACAAAAGTTTCAACGTTAAAAAATGAAAATTTGGAGGGAATTAAAAAAATATATACAAGGGGAAATCCCAATATTTTTCTCATAGTATAAAAACATAATAATAACATTTTGGTTGTGTTTATTGATGAAACCACACCGCCTCATATTAGGGAAAACAAATAGTTATAGTCCCACTGTCGATAATATAATAACAACACCCCTTGGGGGGTTCAACAAATGCTTTTCTCTACAATTATATATTTACATTTTATTTTGATTAGTTTTAGTATAATATTTATTTCTCTTCTTTTCATTATATCTAAAAAAAGATAATATAATCATTAATTTCCATTAAAGATAAGAATTTGTTGCTTCCAACTTTAACTAAAACAGTAGACACATAATAGGAGTTTGGTCAATCATATTAATGAATACATCATGTTTTTGTTCCCCTTAAGATATTGAAACTATGGTTTTATCTTTCCTTCTAAAATTAATTTGAATTTCCACATTAGTAGTACATTCTGAAAAATTAATAGGGAATGTTGGATACTTAAGTGAAAAAGACTCTCCTATTTATTACATTTTTTATGATGATCTGAAATTTCTAGAATCATGAATTTGTATGAATTATGTGTTTTATATTTGAAATTTAATATCATTCTATAATTGAAATAAAATCAGTTGTGTTTCAGAAGGAAATAATAGATATAAGTACTATGTTTTCCTATAGGATATCATATTTTTTATATCTATTTTTTATGTAAATAAAAGGGGTTATACACACTCTAATTTATGTAAATATCGATGTAATGCCTTTTTTCATTTATTTAATAAATTTGAGGTCTAGGATCACGTGTACCCTATGTTTTGTGTACAATAATTTGCGTTCAATCTAGAATTGATCATTTTCATGTCAGAAATTATTTTTTATTATTATTTAGATGCTTGAATGGTGGTTATTCATTTTAATATATAATATTTTAGATAATTTGGAACTATATTTGGTTTCAGGAAAGTGCACCCTAAAATCTCTTGGGATAATAATAAAAATGTGTGGAATATTCATTTAATGTTTAAAATATATTAATAACACAATTTCATACAATTATAATTATTAAAATATAAAATATATTTGAACTATGAACTATTTAATGAAATCCACCACCATAGGATCAACATGGGGATGTCGTTGAAGATAAAGGTGTGAGAATAGTCTATATATGGGTGATAATTTTAATGAACACAACCTTAGTATCCTAGATCCAATTGTTACAGTAATAATATCAAACTATATATACGGTATATCATCATGAAGGAATGGATATTTCATTAGTCTTGGTTAAAAATATACCTATATGAGGACTACATAATATTTCACAAAAAATTACAACCTAGTTTTTTTCAAAAATATCCTTACTCCCTATAACAAATCCTATCAGAAAATTCATTGAAAACTATTCATACTCCATAGAAAAAAACAATATTAGGGTGATATTTGATTTTTAAAAGTAATTATATATTGAAAAATCTATCATAGATGAATATGTAAAATCAATATGAAAATCCAATAAACTAAAAGACGTGCCATTTAAATAGTTTTAAAATATTGATTTGACAAGTGATCATCAATGTTGGAAGTCAAATATTTTACTACACATGTAATTTAATAAATTTCTTGACTGTCGTGAATAGAAAAGGAAAATTCAATATCTGTTTCTAAATATCTAAACACATATTCAATTTATCTAATAACTATGAATGAATTACATCTAGACAAAATATCATTTTGTAAATATCATGGATAATAATTATTTAATTATTAGTGAAGGAAATTACTAATTACGAGAATTAATTATCTAATACATCACCATACCAATCCTGACAATAACTTTCACAGGATCGTTTAAAACTTATGTGTAAGTACAAAACAGAAACCAATTTAACTAAAGATAGACAAAATAATTCCACATAAGAATATATATGAATCAAGGATCTACCTATAACTAGGACCCACTCATTACTTCATTTCCAAATGAACTTCATTTATTGAATTATATAATAAATTCATGAACTATATTCCCCATCAACAAATTTCTGTATCGAGTAAAGAATACATATTAACACTAATTTCCCTAGTCAATAATATAACATTGAATGTAAAATATATTATATTAATATTATAGATAGTTTAATTAATAATTATATTCATGATAAATAATAATGATATTGAGAAAAATTGTATTGTTCAATGATTAAAAGAAAGTGATTAATCAAGGGAATGGAAATGATTAAAAAAATAATCAAGATAGATATTTTAAAAAATTTCATACCTCAAACTATTCATAAGAATCCAAATAAAAAAGATGGTTTTAATACAATATATCCCAAATAGATCACATGTAAAATAATGGTTTGATATTGTGGATTAATATAAATACCATAATATGTCCTCAAAAACATTATAGAAACATATATCCCTTTTATATTTTAAATATTTTTAAAACTAAAATTTCACAATATATTTTGAAAATCACCTTTTAAACATATATTGGTTAATAAAAATTGAATTTTCATGATAAAATGAAATTTTATTCCTTTCGCACAGATTAAAATAATGATTCAACTTATATTATCAATAAAATAAATACATGGCCTATCTAGAAATTGGAAATAATAATCAATTAAAAAAATAAAAAATGTGTAAAAATTTATATAATTAATCGTTTTTTGAATTTTATAAATATTTCTGGAAACTTTTTTCTAAACATGTTTTTTGAAGTAAAATAATTTTCCATCGAAGAAATATATAATATCATATTTTGTTTAAAATAATTTCTCAATAAGATTAAGTAACAAAGTGTGTGAAATTTGTACTATTACTTGAAAAAATCTTTAATAACAAAAGGAGTAGAAAATTAGGGGGTTCTATTATCCAGTGATATAATATTTTCCTTCATTGAAATTAATGAATAAATAATGCTAATTAAAACATGCTTATGAAATAAACCCTTATATAGATATTAACATTGATATGATAATTTACCAATGAATTGATTATTTCCACCAAATGTAAATAAAAATAAAACATGTTTAAAAATGTTAAAATTTATTCAAAATTAATTACACATGTAATCATTGAATATCAATGATAAGGAATAAGTTATATAACCCAATGAGAAGAAATAGAGTAGTTAAATTCTTTTCCACTTAGTAGATTTTATGTCCAATCCACTTAAATAATTAAAATTTAAACTTATTATATCAGGAATTATTATTTAATTGTGATATTATATATAAAATTTTATTTATATATATCATATATAATAAATTGTGGGCATAACATTACAATATGCCCCCATCAAGGGATATTTTGACGATATCCCCAACCTCACAATTAATTTTGGTTAAAGATGTTTTAAAAACCAATATAATGGTTTTAATCATGTCATTGATTTATTATACAACCATATATATAATAATAATATCATATATTAATCTCTTATGACATTTTACTACCATTTTTAACAATATTATATTATTTTAATTCTTTCGGGTATTATTTACATTTTTACCTCAGGAATGTTTAGTCCTGAATGTTCTATTTATTTTTCATAGGATATATATTAATAATATATATAATTAAAATAATTTTATCAATAAATTATTTAATCCTTAGATTTATTTTTAAAACCATTATAAAATCATATAAATAGAAAATGAGCCACAATTCATTATAGAGATGGTAGGTTATAAGTAGACACAGACACACAAGCGATGATACCATTACCTTAATGATCTTAGGGTAAAGAATTGGATGTATATTAATTTTATAAAATAAATATCTTTTCATATATATCATATATATTTATATGATTTATCATTATTTCTTTCCGTGTAAATATTAATAGAAAAATGAATCCCAATAATCTGTGTGGAAGTGGTCATCCATACACATCATCAATATTATCATATTTTTTATGGTACAACAATAAAGAGGTTATATGACATATTAGAATAAATTATTTATAATAATATCATAAATAGTATAAATACAATAAAAATATCATTATATAAAAAAAATTATGTTTTTATGGAAAATGAGTTAAATCTGTTCCCGAGGGTGTAGTCCTCCATACACAGGATCGATGATTTCGTTTCCCATTTAATAGAGAAGGAGATGGATAAATATAATTACATCAACCTAATAATGTCTCAGAATATTTTATGTACTATATTTATTATATTTTAAGTATTAATATATAATTTAATGTGGGAAATGAAGACTAAAAATGAAAGAGCTTCGTTAATGAAATTTTCATCTCTTAGTGAATCCTCTTTTAGATCCCCTTTTAAGGACCATAAGGTTCAACATTATGGAATTTCAGAATCTTAAAAGTGTATCTAAGAATGTACAGAAGATGTTTTGGTAGTTTTATTTTGATTTAAATGTCTTTATAGGTATGACCATGTGAAGGGAGGGAGTGTCCTTTTATAAGTGGTGGAGGGGGAAAACGTGGATGTTTTGAAAAAAATACTATTTTGAAACATTTTTCTCATGGAAAAAGAATCCAATATATACCATTATAAAAATATTAAAGGTTTTAATTGAAGGTTATTCCATCCAATGGGTTTGGGAAACATTTTATGTCAGTTCAATTAATCATTATTTACCCTCAGTAAACATGTTTTTAACTTCATTATAGCGATTAATTTTTCTACTGATTTTAATATTCATAATGTTAAAAAATAAAATTCACCTTATTATATAATATATATTATTCTCATTAGAAGTACTGAATCAATATTTTCAAATTCAATTTATAGAAGTGTAAAAATTCAGTTTTAAATTAAACTATCAAATGCATAGAAATAGTTTTTTAAAAGAAAAATATTCAATCATCTATGATGTTTGAATATCAGAATTCTATATGATATTTCTTCAAATGAAATAAATTCGATAAATTTTAATATTATATAAAAAAAATTCATTATAACTATCTTAAAATATAATTTATAATTTTAAATAATTTAATCAAAAATGAAAATTTCCTTAAAAATCATTATATTTCACAATTCATCAAAAAATCAATCATTTCAGAAAATTCTCAAAAAATAACCAAAGAATAATTTTGAAATTATTATTTGAATAACTATTATTTCATCAAATTTTTTTTCTAAATGTGTTAAAAATTAATATTTAATTATTTTCAAAAAACATGACAAAACAACCATTCAGAAAAATACAGTTTTTTCATAATACTTTTCTTTTTCATTCAAATAGGTCTTATTTTATTTATAGTAACTTGATAAAAATTGATTTTATTTTCTAACATTTTAAACCATACAATGTTCATAATTTAGTTATTATTATTCATACCCATAAAATTAATGGCTATGTTATATTAGTGATGTTTATATAATAATAGTTTTAATAGGGTACTGTGTTTTGACTGAACTCTATGTTCCACGCCTCACAAACTATTTAATAGATTTAATTTATTAAAAAATTAATATATATATATTAAATTTTAATGTTGTTACATTCTTGCCTATGATTATTTTTTCAATTCATGCATGCTATCAAACATGATTTTATTATTTTAAAATCTTGGGGTGCAATATTATGCCCCATTAAATAAATTGCATCCCCAAAATTTAATATTTATCAAGGTAATCATGGGATTGATTTTTTAAAATAAAATTTTCATAAACCCACCTCAAAATATGGTTTAATAAAAACCCATCTTATTAAGAGAAAAATGGAAGTACAATGGTCAACTAAAATAACACATTATATGTTTCTAAATTGGATGACATTGGAGGAAGGATCAGATATGGACATTGAAGAAAATTGTAAAAATTATATTGAATAATAGAGATCATTGATCATAATAAATTTATGGGTCAAAGGTAAGTTAAGGCCATCAAAACCATAAATATGTGATGATTTAAAATAATATAAGACTCATCAAATATGAAGAAAATATGATAATATTTTTTCATGACCCATTTTCTAATGTTCAGAAATTTCATTACTATTAGTAATATGAACATAAGGAAATATAAATACTTGATATATTCCTTTTTCATAAGAAAAATTTCATCCTTTAGTAATGCTTTTACAAATTTATAATTCCAATAAGACTCCATGAAATGAATTTCCAAATGGAATTTTTAATCATGATGAACTAAAATTATCTTTTAACATATCCTAAAATCAATAAACGAGTAACCAGTCCTTACATCTATCTCTATGTATTTTCAAAAACAAATATAGTTAACACATGTTGTCCAATATAATACATTAATAACTATAACTATATAGAAAAAAACTCTTTTAGAATTTATATATATCAATGAAATATTTTATGTAAAAACAATTATATATTAACCAAACTATCATGTAGGTTAGTGGAAGGCATAAAAATATTTTCATCCTTCAGTTATGGGTTCAAGTCTTATGGCCTTTAGAAATATGAAGGGTTGTCTCCAAGAATACATGATTTCCTTTCTAAAATAGAATATTAATAGAATTCAGATAACATTCATAAAGTTTAATACCCAATAATTTCCTCTACATAAATTTTAAGATAAACCATAATGGTAAAATACCATTAACCTTATATCCACAAAAAAAAATGAATTATTCATTAAAAAACATTTTAACTAAAACATATAATAAAAACATTGGTTGTATTTCCATAATTGTCTTCTAAAATTTCATTAATAATGGTTGAATCCTATTATACAAACATAAAAATGGATGATTAAGAAATTGACATTTTGATAAATCATAAACTCGTAAACTCATGGCGGTATACATAACAGTTAAGTTAATAAAGGCATATATGATTCTAACATTAGAAAAATTACAAGATGATTCATGATTCTTATAACCAAGATACCATTAGCAAAAATACTTTTATAATATAATTATATACTCCCAGTCCATAAATACTTGATGTAACATCCCAAGAAACCATGGTACGCTTCTCTTGGAATAATACAATGTCTTGGGTTGTATGCAACTTTGATTTCTAACACACCACAACCAATCAAACTAGCCGTTATGAATAGTAATACCCACTTTTTGAAATTTTATAAATTTTATCATTCAAAATGGAATACACTTTTGGATTCAGAATATCGAAATTATCATAGGGTGAATTTTTGTTATTTTTCTGAAAACATTCAATTTTTGGTGAATAATGAAAAACAATGAGTTATAGTTTAAAACATAATTTTTATTTAAATAATTATTTTGTTCATTTAAATTTATTTTTGGTCAAAATAGATACATAATACCTATATAATTTCAATATAATTCATTGCAGTCAGATTATAATAATTTAAATATATAAAAATTTTATTGAACTTTTTACCGTGTTTTACCCACCTCCTAGGAGAATTTGAAATTTTACATAAAACATAATTTTACCACATCTGTGAGTTGAAATTAAAAAATATGAGAGACATGGTTGATATCATAAAGTAATATGTTGTACAATAAGATGAAAATAGTTTTTGGTGAATAATATGTTTTTACTTTTATTTACCACGGTTAAAAGTATATAGGGTAATTAAGGGTCAAATTGATATTATTATTACCCTAAAACAAGTCCTAACTCTATTGGATAAGTGTAATTGGACCAAAAAAACCCATAGTAATAAAATATTATCCTTTAGGTCCACTTGTATTAGATTAAGACATTTATTATTAATTAATTCAAAGAGGAGTTAAAAGGGTTAAATTAAATGTTTAATAAATAAACCATTTTTAATATAGGGTTAAACATAAGATAAATTTGACTATAATTATTAAATAGAAATATAATACTATTTCCTACATTATGGTATTTTATTTATCATTTTTAGACATTAAATAATTTAATTTAATTATGACACAATGAGGACGCAGTAATAACCTAATTAATGAAATATTAAATTAATTAATATTTTAAATATCCAAATAAATGTAATTAGAGACTTTTTAGGAATTTAAATATTTTTATAGATTAATAAGACATTTTAGGGTTGGTTATTTTAATTTTTTTGAAGTAATAAAGTTGTTATGAATTTATCAGAAACAAAATACCAAATAGTGTCACAATTGACATAAAATGAGTTTTTAAAACTAATATTATATTAATAACTGATATTATATTCCTCAAAATATGAGGATCATCCAAAAGACTTATATAATGATATGTGTGTCATTAATTAACCACTTGGGGTTCTCTTGGATGTATTTAGTATGTTTATTATCCATATAATATAAAAATACAAAGAGACATGGTAAATGTCAAACTATTTCACTAAGAGTTAAATCTAAAAGATATGGTTAATATAGTGACCGAAACCTATCTAAAACCTATTGGATGAGTGGTTTTAGAAACATCCCCACCTTATCATTTAAATAATTTATTTGGGTGACATCAGAAACCGAAATTTATTTTATTATAAAATAATATTTCTAACTTTTCATAAGGTGCCCCTCACCCCTCTTATAAAATGGAACTCCCCCTTCTTTCTAATTCTGATGTTCATAGCCATTTGGATCGAAAAACCCCTACCCAAATACCCTATAAACTATCATGTCTACATCTTAGAGGCCTTACTTTACTCATAAATCCATCCTATGGAGCCCTTTTTATCAAATCAAAAGGAAGAACCTGAACATGAGGTAAATATTTCCTCACCTCTTTCATGTTTTTTCTTCTTCAACTTCTTCTTTCATTGTTGTTTCCATAAAAAAATTATAACTCCAATATCATCAATATAACATGACGTTGTTATAAATATTGTTCAACCATATTAATTATTCTATCCATCCTTTGAATGACATGTCACCATACATGCGTACGTACGGCATAACGTCTCCACGTCGTGGTGTAATTGTCATTCAATATATTATTATTTGGATGGATATACTAATGATGTATAATTTATGTAAGTAATAAATATAACATGATAATGATTTTGTATATATGATATACCATCCAATTATATATTATTTTAAAATAAAAAGAATGATATTGTCGCTTGTGGGTACGTACGGATTACCGTCTCCACGAACGCGATGAGATTCATTCTTCATCATATACATTCAAGAATAATTTTATTTATATGGTTAGAAATAATGTTTAAGTAATTAATATCATTCATAATAATAATAAGAAACATCCTATCCATAACAAACATTACTTACGTAACAATGCTTATAAAGGAAAATGAATCAGTTAACACCCGAAACGACGATAATACTAAGATATTGTTAACAAAGCAATGTTAAAATATCATATATGATATCCTATTAATGTATGTGATTCTTGTATAATTTAATAAATATTATTTCACCATTATATAGGATATTAACCTACCCTCAACCAAGGAGAAGTACAAGGTAAGGGCTAATTTAACAATCTCTTCATTATCCAAGGTTGTTTATATGTAATTGTCTACAAGGACCTCTTTATCATCCACATCCATTCTTCATGAAAATATATTTCAAAATATTTTTACTATTTACTATACAATTGGTTAAAGTCATTTATATCCTTATTTTCGCATATATGTTTTGAAATGAATCTTTCCATTGTTTTCTAAACAAGGTACTTTATGACCTTTTAGACAAAAATATGGTAAGAATGTTTTTTAACATATACGGTGGGAGCGGCTATTTTTATCAATTATAATATCATTGAAACTCACATTAAAAGATTATAAGAATATTTTCAAAATAATTTTTTTCATAAATGATATCAAAATTGAAATAGATATTTCTCTAGAAAGGGTTTTTATTTCATCTCTGTCAACATTATTTGATGGATTTTAAGCATATTTGATTGTGATTTATTATGATACAAAACATCCATTTTTTATTGACGTTTTTGTGATATGTTTGACCATGGATGTGTTATTTTTATGTCATTTATGGTTTATGAATAAAGTATTTACAGTTAGTATGTTATTTTTAATATGAATTTTTATGTTATGTTTAATCCTTTTCATATGTGGAATGCATTGGACTTAGTATGTGATGGGTGGAGCCTGTTATAGCTCCTTGATGCATCAGTAGGTCTCATGAGACAAAGTACTGTCTTGGCACAAGGCGTTGACAAAATCTTATTTGTAGTCTTGGAACAAGGCCTTTACTATGTGGTTTTGAATGTCTGGCATTATGCATCCCATCAGTCTGAAACTGGGTATTGATATTGCAAGTGATTATTTGACTAGTAAAATATCCATGTGAGTATGTAAATGGAATTATTTTGATTTATTTTTTCCATATTATGATTTATTTTTTGTTTAAAATGATTTTGTTGTATTTTTATACATTACCTTAAAAGATTATGCTTATTTATGAAATTTTCCTCAATATTGTTATCCTTACTGAGCATCTGACCTCACCCATTTTTAAGTTTTATTTTTCCAAGGATGTGAATAAGTATATTATGACTGACCTACAGGGATAGTCTATGAGATCTCAATGTTGTCTATGGAAACAATTTTGTTGTAGTTTTTCATTTTATGATGTAATATAATCCTTATGAATGTATATAGTACATCCAAGGATACTAAACTGACCGGTCTTCGGAGACTTGATCTTTTGTGATCACGCCAATGTTTTTTAATAATGCACTGACTCTGGGTGACTAGGTTTGGGGCATTACAGTTGGTATCAGAGAATTTTTAGTACAAATCTTGGAAACTAGATTTAGATAAACTCTGATTAGTGCACATATCCCCAAGATAGACATTGAGGATTAGTATAGAAGAACTTCCTAGAATTTCGGTATTATAGAGATTTGGTAAGTTTTCCAAGCAATACATACCTCTCTAGATATTAGCAGGTAGAGGTAGCTCTGGCACATGTGTACCTAGGGGTAAAACTCAAAGACACCACATAGAGCAAGACTCAAACGGGAACTAATGCACGACAACCTTCCTTCATATACTCTTGGTTACAACACTCTCGGGGGATATCCTTAGGATAATTATCCTTTTCTTTACAAACTAGTATGAAGGGATTATGAGTATATAATTCCTCGATGAAAACTTTTTTCTGATTATGTATTATATCTATAAAATGTTCAATTTATGTTAAGTATCTTACAAGTTTGGATTTATGTATTGAGATTTATAAACTAATATAGTTTATGAAATTGTCTACAAATGGAATCCAGTGGAAGGAATGAAAACCATATCAATGCTTGCAATCCATGTAGGGATTTCCCTCATACTCAAGATAATTATAGTGGAGCTGGTGATGCAACTGGTGCTGATCAGCTAATCATCATATTGGGACAACTGACTTGGGTTATAAATAATAACCTTACTAGTATGAAGAAACCTAATCCAAAATGTGGAGTTTCAATGTTAGATCCCATCACGAGACAACAAGAAAAAACATTCAATTGGGGTACAAATCCATTTTTAGTCGAGAAATGGATAAATTATTTAGAGAGAATATTCCACACCTTGGGGAGTATCAAAAGGGAAAAAATCTTCCTGGAAGTTTACCCCCTCACTGGAGATGATGATCAAATGGTTTTCATTGATTCAAAAAATAAACCAATATGATGAAGTATCAAATACGGAATGGATGAAGTTTAATGAAATATTCTTAGAAAAATAATTTCCTCATGACCATCGAGTAGATATATAAAGACAATTTCTGAGTCTATGGAAAAAGAGGATGAGAATATCTCAAAGTATAAAGCTAACATTATAAGGTTGGTGAGGCATGCTGTAAATTATATATGTAACCCAAGAAGTAATATTGATCATTTCTTTGATGGGATAAAACCATTTATCTGTCGAGCATTAGTCTCACAATCCTTATCATTGTACGAAGATATTGTTTCATGTGCTATCAAAACAGAAAAAGAATTCTGTAAGTCTTATAACTTTAAAGAAAATAAAGAGAATAAAATATTTTTTGAACACTCTTGAAATGGAAATAATGGGAAGAGAGGAAAAGATGAATATCCATCCTGTAGTAAATGTGGGAAGAAACACCCTAGTACTTTCTGAATGGAATGGGAGTCTGTTAAAGTGTGGTGAAAAAGGCCACCAAGCTCGTGATTGTAAGGGGAAGAAAGAGGTTGACGATGTTGAATGCTAAAATTATAGTGAAAGGGGGCATTATGAGAATGAATGTCCTAAGCATCAGGGGAACTTACCTCATAAAAGGCGAAGGGATCAATTCCAAGATTATGTTATCACTACAGCTGAGGTTGAAGCTCTGAATGGCATAGTGGCAGG
Source organism: Viscum album (assembly GCA_963277665.1). Lineage (NCBI taxonomy): Eukaryota > Viridiplantae > Streptophyta > Magnoliopsida > Santalales > Viscaceae > Viscum > Viscum album. Next base: position 2,085,628,588 of record OY728119.1, read on the forward strand.
TAATTTAATGGTTTTCTCAAGGTTAGCCAATGCTTTATTTGATTCTGGATCATGAAAATTTTCATATCTTCATAGTTTTCTAAGAAAATTAGATATTTATAATTGGTTTTAACAAGGGATTTGTCAGTCAAAAATCCTAATGGAAGTATCCTTGTAACAAGGTTTTATGAATCAGTCCCCATTAGGGCATATAAATGTTCTATATCTGCAGATCTCATCATCATACCCATGATTGATTTTTATATAATCCTCGGTATGGATTGGATTTCAGACTATGGTGTAGTAATTTTTTGTAGGAAGGAGAAGGTTACTATTTTTGATGATGATGATAAAGATCACCTTAACTTTAAATCAGAAACTTCACCAACTAATTCTTATCTAGATCCACCCCCAGTAGCTCAACTAAAATCAATTATTGGGGAGGAAGATAATGAAATAACTGTGGGTGAGAAAAGAAATGTTCAAATAGGGGATGTAGCAATTGTGAAAGAATGTGTTCATGTGTTTCCAGAGTTTTTACCTGGATATCCTCTAGAATGATAAATTGAGTTTTAAATTGACTTAATTCCTAGTTCAAGGCCCATATCAAATCCCTCTTCTAGAATGGATATAGTTGAATTAGTGAAACTAAAGAAACAACTAGAGGAATTGAGTAATAAGGGATTTATTCTCCCTAGTGTTTCTCCATGGGGAGCCCCTGTCCTTTTTGTTAAGAAGAAAGGTGGATATATGAGTTTGTGCATTGACTAAATGGAGATCAATGCTATAACAATGAAGAACATGCATCCCCTACCCCGTATTGATGATTTATTTGACCAACATCATGGATCTCAATACTTCTCAAAGATTAACCTTCGATCTGGATATCATCTGTTGTGTGTGATGAAGGAATACATTCCAAAAACAGCATTTCGATCTAGGTACATGCATTTTGAGTTTACAGTAATGCCTTTTGGATTGACTAATACACCATCTGTCTTCATGGATTTAATTAATATAGATTACAAGGAAAATCATGATTAATTTTTAGCGTTAGTTATTGATGATATATGGGAATACTCCAAAAGCTACAATGATCATGAAAATAACATGCACATTATCCTAAAGACTTTTAGAAGACATGAATTATATGGGAAGTTTAGCAAGTGTGAATTCTGGATTCAAAAGGATTCTTTTCATGGAAATATTGTCTCTAAGGATACAGTCCTTATTTATCCTTCAATTAACAAGGAAATCCAAGAATATTCATCACCGATGAGTATAACTAAGGTACACAACTTTATTGGTTTAGCAGGTTTTTATCGGTATATCATTCATAATTTTTCCCGATTGGATAACCCATTAACCAAGCTCACACGCAATGGGGTGAAATTTGTTTGGAAAAAAGAATGTGAATATTGTTTTGAATAATTTATGATAAGATTAGTCAATGATCCTATCTTGACTCTACCATCGAGGAATAATGTGTTTGTTATTTATTGTGATGCTTCCATGAAAGGACTTGGTTGTGTCTATATGCAGAATGATAGGGTTATTGCCTATGCATCACGACAGCTAAAAATTAATGATCAAAACTATCCTACTCATGATATTGAGTTTGCAGTTTGTAATCTTATCTATGAAGACTTGGTGAAACTAACTTTAGGTTGAAAATTTTGTGATATATACCGATCACAAGAGTTTGAAATATATTTTCTCAGAGAAATAACTCAACATGAGGAAAATCCAATGGATTGAACTACTCAGATATTATAATTACACTATACACTACAACCCAAGGAAGGGAAATAAGGTGGATAATGCTTTGAGAAGAAAGGATCATAGAGTTTTGAAAAACATGAGAGTTCAAATGGATCCTATTTTCATTTATCTAGTAAAGATGGATATGGGAATCACAATGGAAGGTGATACATAAATACTTTTTCAATTGGATTCCAAACCATCATTACTAGAAAGGATAAAGACTTCTCAAACCAGTGATGCAGAGTTTCAAAAGAAGATTGAAGTTATGAAGGATTGGATATTTAGTGACTTAGTATATAAAGATGTAATTTTGAAATTTGGGAAGAGACATTGTGTTCCCGATATACCCGATCAAAATAGATAATTGTATAATGATGCTCATAGATCAAATTTCTCTATACACCCTAGGAGCACAATAATGTATAATGATTTGAAGGATCGTTTTTGGTGGGATAGCATGAAGAGGGAGATTGCGGATTTTGTGTCAAGATATATGGTTTGTCAACATGTGAAAGCCAAAAGGAAATAGCATGGAGGAGTCATGAAACCTGTTCCCATACCTGAGTGGAAATTGGATGATATCACAATGGAAATTGACATAGGGCTACCAAAGACTCCTAGAAGGAACGATGCAATATGGGTCATTGTTGACTGTCACACCAAGTCATTATATTTTCATGATATTAGAGAATATTTTCTATTAGAACGTTTAGCAAGACTATATATTAATAAAGTTGTAAGACATCACAGACTACCATTATGGATTGTTTCTGATCTTGATCCCTATTTTACATCAAGAATATGGAAAAGTATTCTAAATTCCTAGGATATTGAACTTCATTTGAGCACTGTCTACAACCCCCAAATTGATGGACAATCAGAACAAACTATCCAAACCATAGAAGACATGTTGAGATCATTGTCACTTGATTTTCAAGGTATTTGGGATCAATATTTTCTTCTGGTATAATTTTCATATATCAATAACTTTCATTGAAGTATTAATATGTCACCATATGATGCATTATACAGAAAGATATGTCACAAATCAACCTATTGGGGTTATGTTGGTGAAAGAAAACTCGTAGGCCCATAACACGTGGAGGAAACGATGGAAAAGGTGAAGGTAATCCAAACCCACATCAAAGCAGCTAAAAGTGGGCAGAAGAGCTATGCTGATAACAAAAGGAATGATTTGGTATTTTAGGTTGGAGATCATGTTTTCATGAAGGTATCCCCATGGAATGGTGTTATACGTTTCGGTAAGAAGGGAAAATTGAGTCCAAATTATATCAAACCTTTCGAAATTCTAGAATGAATTAGGGCTCCAACATACCATTTGGCAATGTCACCACGTCTCTCCAATGTTCATGATGTATTCCACCTATCACTATTAAGAAATGAAATTCCTAACCCACCACATGTACTAACCTATGTGGAATTAGAAATGGAACCCGATCTATCTTATTGTGAAGAGCATGTTCAGGTTATTGATACAGGAGAACATGTTCTGAGAAACCAGACGACCCGTCTGGTAAATGCTCTATGGAGAAACCATAAGATGGAAGAGGTAATGTGGGAACCTAGGGAACTTATGATGAAAACTCATCTGAGTCTTTTTATGAAGTAATATTCTTGAAATTAAGAAGATGAAATTATTTTGAGGAGGGGAGAAAGTAACACCCCATATATCCATGGTACGCTTCTCTTTGAATAAAGAAATATCATGTGTTGTATGCAACATTGAGTTCTAACACACCACAACCAATCAAAATAGCCATTATGAATATTAATACACACTTTTTGAAATTTTATAAATTTTATCTTTCAAAATGGACTTCATTTTTTGATTCATAATATTGAAATTATCTTAGAGTGAATTTTTGGTATTTTTCTGAAAACATCCAATTTTTGATGAATAGTGAAAAACATTGAGTTATACTTTAAAACCGAATTTTTATTTAGAAATTTATTTATTTTATTTAAATTTATTTTAGGTAAAAATAGATACATAATACCTATATATGTTAAATTTAATTCATTAGAGTCAGTTTATAATAATTTTAGACATATAAAAATTTTATTGAACTTTTTACAATCTTTTACCAACCTCCTAGGAGCATTTGAAAAGTTAAATAAAACATAATTTTACCGCTTAATTGAGTTGAATTTCAAAAATCCGAGAGACATAGTTGATATCAGTATGTAAAATGTTGTTCAATAAGATTAAAATAATTCTTCATGAATAGTATTTTGTTTACTTTTATTTACCATGGTTACAAGTAAATAGGGTAATTAAGTGTAAAAATGATATTCTTATTACCCTAACACATGTACTAAATCTATTATATATGGGTAATTAGAAAAAAAAACCTTAGGAATACAATATGATCCTTTAGTTCCACTTGGATTAGATTTGGACATTTATTATTACTTAATTCAAAGAAGAGTTAAAAGTGTCAAATTTAAATTTTAATAACAATACCATTTTTAATATAGGGTTACACATAATAAAAAATTTGACTATAAAGATTAATTAGAAATATAACATGATTTCCTACATAATGGTATTTTAGTTATAATTTTTAAACATTAAATATTTAAATTTATTTATGACACAATGATGGTGCAGTAATTACCTAATTATTAAAATATTAAAATCATTGATATTATAAATATCAAAATAAATGTTATATGAGGATATTTTTTAATTACACTAATTTTATAAGTTAATGTGAAATGTTATTTTTTTAGATGAATTTTTTTTGAAGTAATAATGTTGTTATGAATATAGAAAAAACAAAATACCAAATAGTGTCAAAATTGACATAAAAGAGTTTTTTAAACCATTATTATATTATTAATTTATATTATATTCCTAAAAATATACGGTTTTCCAAAAAGACTTATATAATGATAGGTGTATCATTAATGAACCACTTGGGTTACTCTTGGAAGTATATATTATGTTTATGAACCATATAATATAAAACTGAAAAGAGACATGGTAAATTTCAAACTATTTAACTAAGAGTCAAATCTAAAAGATAAGGTTAATATTGTGACCCAAACCTATCTAAATCCTATTGGGTGAGTGGTATTCAACCCATCCAAAACTTATTCTTTAAATAATTCATTTTCAAACCCTTATAAACCGATAATGAGTTTATTATAAAATAATATTTCATGGTTTTCCTAAGGAGCCCCTCAACCCTCTTATAAAAGAGCACTCCCCCTTCTCTCTAATATACACCTTCAATTCCATTTGGCTCAGAAAAAACCTGCCCAAATACCCTCTAAACTGTACTACCTTCATCATAGAGGCCTTCATTTTTTCAGACATCCAACCTAAGGATCCCTTTTTATCCAATCAAAAGGAAGAACCTGAAGAAGAGGTAAATATTTCATCACCTCTTTCAAGTTCCTTTCTTCGTCCACTTATTCTTTCTTTGTTTGTTTCCATTCTAAAATAATAGCACCAGTATATTCTATATAATGTCTTGTTAATATAATTATTGTACAACCATATTCATTATTCTATCCATCCTTTGAATGACATGTCACCATACAAGTGTATGTACGGTTTACCATCTCCACATTGTGGTGTAATTGTTATAAAATATATTATTATTTGGATGTGTATAATAATGATGTGTAATTGATGTAAATAAAATATATAACATATTAATGATTCTATATATATGATATACGATAAACATAAATATTATTTTAATATCAAAATAATGATATTGTCGCTCGTGCGTATGTACGGATTACTGTCTCCACGAACGTGATGAGATTCATTCCCCATTGTATCCATTATAGACTAATATTCATTAGTTGATTAAAAATAATTTTTAAAGACTTAATATCATTCTGAATATGAATAAGGTACATCTTGTCCATAACAAACATTACTTAAGTATCAAAGAATATAAAGTAAAATGAATCAGTTAACACCCAAAATGCCGATAATAATAAGATATTTTTAACAAAGAAATGTTAAAAGATAATATATGTTATAATATTAATGTATATTATCCTTGTAAAATTTAATAATAATTATTTCCACATTATACAGGATGTTAACCTACCATCATCCACAGAAAATTATGTGGTAAGGGTTAATTTCACAATCACTTCATTATCTGAGGTTGTTTATTCATAATTATCTTATGAGACCTCTTTGTCATTCACATCTATGCTTCTTAAAAATGTATTTCAATACTTTTTTACTATTTACTATACAATGGTTTAATGCCATTTATACCATTATTTGACCTTATATGTTTTGAAAGGAATATTTTTTTTTCATTTTCCAAACAAGGTACATTATGACATTTTCAACAAAAATAATGTAAGAATGTTTTTTTAACATACACGGCGGGTTCGGCTATTTTCTTCCATTATAACATCATCGAAGAATCCCTTACAATATTATAAGAATATTTTCAAAATAAAATTTTCCTTAAATTATTTCTAAATATAAATAGATATTTCTCTAAAAAAGGTTTTGATTTCATCTATGTCAATATCTTTTGAAGGATTTTAAGATTATTTGACGTTGATTTATTATTATACAAAACATCAATATTGTATTGAAGGTTTTGTGATATGTTTGACTGTTGATGTATTATTTTTACACCATTCATGGTTTATGGATAATGTATTTAAATTTCCAATGCTAGTTTTAACACAAATATTTATGTTATGTTTAAACCTTTTCATATGAGGAATGAATTGGACTTAGTATGTGATTGGTGGAGCGCGCTATAACTCCTCGATGCATTGGTAGGTCTCATTAGACAAACTAGTGTCTTTGCACAAGGCCTGGAAAAAAATATTATTTGTACTCTCGGCATATGGCCTTGACTATGTGGTTATGAAGGTCTGACATTATGCATTCCATAATTTTGAAAGTGGCTATTGATATTTAATGTGATTATTTGACATGTAGAATATCAATATGAGTAAGTAAATAACATTATTTTGATTAATTTTTTCCATATTATGATTATGATTATGTTAAAAAGTATTTTATTTTAGTTTTATACATTTCCTTAAATGTTAATGCATATTTTTGAAAGGTTATAATATATGGTTATCCTTACTGAGCATCTGATCTCACCCCTTCTTATGTTTTATTTTTCCTAGGATGTGGAGAAGTATATTATGACTGACCTGCATGGATAGTCTATGGGATCTTAGTATTGTCTATAGAAACAATGTTGTTGTAGTTTTACATTTTATTATGTAATGTAAACTTTAGAAATGTATCTATTACTTCCAAGGATACTAAACTAAGCGGTCTTCTGAAAGTTGATCTTTTGTGATTATGCCAGTGTTAGGTAATAATGCACCAACTCTGGGTAACTAGGGTCACACTGTTACACTTGAACCATTTTATTACAAAATTGTTCCTTCTATGGAATAAGGTTTAAACATTAAAATATAGAATTGACATGTATAATTCTTTGATTACCCATATTTAAGAAAATAAACAATAAATAGATCCATATGATGCAATTTATTTCCTTCTATCATAATATTCATTTTAACTTGTAAATTTTTTACATTATACCCTTCTTCTCCACACATAAAAATTTTTACCCATTTTTTTGAGACATGTTCCTAGGTGTTTTTTACATATTTTTAACATGAAGGAAATTTTTACTTTTTCCTCTATGGTCGCCAGAACTCAAGCTCTTAGTAAAGTCCATCAAACTGTTCTTTGGTGAGCCCAGTAGTTAGTTATGGTAAAGGTTTTCAATCATATCATGGGACAACTATTTATGAATAACAAAATTACCTTTCACTCCAGTCCACATCCCATTTGGTTTCTCATAGTCACCACATTGTCCTTAATATTAATTATTAACATGATCCCTTCAGGTTCCATTTGATGACCAAAAATAAAAAACATTTTGTGTGTAATAATAAATATAATGGGAAAATCCAATAATAATTTATGGTATTTCAAAATCATGAAAAATTAATTTCAATATAAGACACTGTAGGTTAAACCTAGGTCATTTTTTGTAGTCATCTCTTAAAATCCATTATAATGGTTTGTAATAATAATTTGAATTATAAAGGAATATACCATGGATGTGTAATGTGAAAAACCAGGTGCACAGTAAAGCTAATTATCATTTACCATGTAACGATTGATTAATGTTTAACCTATTTTTTAGGATTTATTACCCTAAGATACAATTTTTCTAGAACCACACCACTTTTGGTATCAATACATGAAAGTATTTCTAGGAAAAACCACATAGTCTATACACTACCTAAATATTAGGATTGTCATTGTAACATCCCAGGTAATTAGAGAATAATAATTTTCAGATTTATTAATATTTTTGAATTATATAGAAATTTTACATTAAAAGGGAAGTTACGTTTGATAGCTAACCCAACACGCAATAATGTTTTTTCTCAAAAATATTACGTATTACACAAAATTTAGTGATACTGAAGAATAATTTAATATTATTATTATTATTTTATGATGTATTTTTCTTACATAAATTTGGAGGGAGGGAATAATCAATATTAAATAAATTATGAAAAATATCTTTTTTACATATGTTTATATAATTATTTATTGGTCTCTAAATTAATTATGAAATTAAATAACAACCAATTGAATATAAATGTTGTGTTTTTATGAAAAACTATTGAAATGAAAATAAGATAGTTTTTAAAATAAGAAAATCACTTTTGATGGATTTTATTAATTAAATATATATGTAATATATTAAATTTCATTTTTAAAATTCACATATTCAGTTATCAAGAAAATATATAAGAAAAAATTAAATATTTCGGATAAAATAATTATTTAAAAAAACATTTTTACATCCTTTTTATGGAGAACTATTTTTAAATCATGTTTTGTAACCATTATATGTTATATATGATAAAATAAACTTGTTATTTATAATATATACATCAAAAAACACATTGGAAATTTTTTTGGTGTTTTTCTGATAAAATTCATTTTGTAATGAATAGTTTAAAAAATACTCCATTTTAATTAAAAACTCAACTTTCCTATAATTTTAATTATATTCCTAGACTATACTTTTAGATGATTTTAAGGTATAATTAGAATTATATTTTCATTTAATCCAATTTTTTCGATTTTAAGTAATTTCACATTTAAATTTGATATAAACGCATGTCAATATTTTGATGGTTTTAAATTTTTTTGAAAACATGTTTCCTCAATCCATCAAAGAGATTAACATTAAATTAATTTTACACACATTTAAGAATATAATTTTTAAAAATTGAAAACCATGGTTATAATCTGTATAGAATATCTTATCTAATAAGATCAAAATATTTTTTGGTGAATAGTAACTTTATTATTTTATCTACCATGGTTAAAGGGTGAATCATGTAAATAAGGGTTAAAATAATTTTATAATATTAAAAAACATCCCTATCACTTTTCATAACCTTATTGGATGAGTTATATACAACCAATATTATCCTTTGGCTTATCTTTTGGTCTTTGTAAGCCTTTTTTGTAAGATTAAGACATTTATAACATTTAATTTACGGTAAAGGCTAAAATATCATAAAAATGGATCTTATTATTAAATAAAGTTTAAAATGGGGATATATAATTGATATCGTGGTCTATAAATATTCAAATGAAATAGCATAATATTACATAAATAATGGTATTTTATTTATAATTTTTATACATTTAATAATTAAATTTAACTATAAAACAATGATGACGAAATAATAGATCTATTAATTAATTAAACAAATAAATGATAATATAAATATTAAAATAAATAATATTTGAAATAATTTATGATATCCATGACTTTTATAGGTGACTAAGACATTTTATAACTCTATTAAGTTTTTATTTAATTTACCTCTCTATTTGGAATTTATTTAAATTCAATGAAGCGAATATTGTAAAAAATTACATAATTGATATTTTATAAATAAATTTAATTATTAAATTATTTAAAAATCATAATATATTTTAAAATTCAAAGGGTTTATGATATTTTCTAAATGTTTATTATGTATCCCATTATAGTAAATTGACCCCATATGAGTAATCATTATAGCCTCTTAATTTTTTAAATGGTTTTACCATAACTAAAATTATAAAATAATAATTTAGGGTAAGCCGAAAAGATATGGTTTAAAATGAAATAAATACTTAACAAAAAATTATTGGTTGAGAGGATTTAGAAATATATTAATATTATATTCGACATATATCATGTTTTAGTCATTTGGATTAAAAATAAATAAATATTAATTTAATATTATTTGTGTTTCAAAGTGTGCTCCTACCCGATTCTATAAAATGGTACCCACTCTTATCAAAAAATCACATTTCAAGAACTATTTGGAATGACAAATATCTACCCAAAACCCTGGATATAATCCTTACCCACATACTTAAAAACTTATTTTTGGTAGAAGACCTTCCATATAGGTGTTAATGTTTTCTTTCAAGGTGACCATATGAAGACGAGGTATCATTTTCATTATGTATTTTTATTTTATTTATTCTCCCACTTCCTTCAAATATTATTCTCAAAAGATGAAACAATAACTCCAGTACCTCCTATATAATTATATTTTATTATTATTTAGTCTCAATCTCTTTTCAATTAGGTATATTTTAATGTAATGCACAACCAACTTTTATAAAATGTATAATAAACAACTTTGATATTGAATTTCATTCAAAGTTTATCAAAAGGAATATTTTTTTATTAAGTGTCTTAATAAATAAAAAAATGAATTCTTTTTAATGTACTTGGTGATAAATAATTCTTCATAATAATGACCATTATTTAATATTTGGTGTCCTCTATAAGTCAAATATTTTTTAAAATGAAAATATATTCCATAATTTGTTTTTATAAATTTTGGCATTTAAAATTGTTTTATTATATCAATATCTTGAAATGATTATTTGTAATTGAAAATGAAATTTTATGATTAAAATATTGATAATTTTATTAATTTATGTGTTATGATTATATAATGGTACTTAGACATTTGATGGGTGGTTACTTGATAAGTGAAAGATGATCGGTAACGTGATAAACCAAAGATGGGTAGTTACATGATAAAAAAAGATGAGTGGTTCAGTGATAACCCAAGGATGGGTGGTTAAATTATAACCTCCAATGCATTGGGAATAGAAGTCGGTTGAATGTTTATTCTATTGAATGATATGTGTGGATGTTGATCATATGGTTATTCCATTTTAGTATTATTATGTCCCAAGTTACCTATATATGTTATATATTAATTTATATAGGTTTTATGGTATATTTTTCTTAAAAAAATGGTAAAATGTGATCTTATATTCAATGAAGATTATTTATTAAATTAGAAAAGTGAAAAGTACTACTTAATTAATTAGGGTTTATCATTTATATTTTCTCACCACCCTAATAGTTTTCTTTATTGAGTTTCCCTTACCAATCATTTTATTCTCATCCCATGTTTTGAAAAGTAAGTCATTGGATTTAAACGATAATAGACTCAAGGGCGGGATCAAGGAAAAGTTATAATTTTTAATCATGAAACTAAACCATTATTCTTTTTTAAAAGTTTTTATTTTATGAGAAAACGGATAACATGTTGACTTGTATAATTTTTAATATTGAAGATGTTATGTAATATTTATGGCATAATAATATAAAGATCTAAACATGAAAATATCCTTCGTGTGAAATAATGTCAATTTATATATATTGCTTAATATTATTTATTTTTTATGTGAGGGCCATATGGTTGGTTAGAAATGTTGGTTAATAAATCTTTAGAGGATAGGGTGATATTTAAGCATAAGTTTCAAGTAATATATAACCACAATAGGTAGAATAATAATCTAAGTCATATTTATTTTAGACAATTTGCATAAGTTGGAGATAACCAGAATACATATATCTTATTTTTTATATTCTTCATAAGATATTGTATGGTGATTTTTTGGATATACTCACACTAACCCTTGTAGTTTTAGTAAATGGATGAATACAATAGAAACCAAAGTAATAATGGATGTGAAGAAAAATTTGGTGGTTCTCTGAATAAAAAACTGAATGAAAAAGGTGGTATATTGAGAATACTCTTGGTTATTCTAATCCATCTATCAGGAGTCATTATTAACCACTAAAACCCTAGTGAGTTTTTTAATGCATCATATATGAGACAAATTATTCCATGTGGAAGATCAGGTAATATTCATAATGGTATGTGTAATCAATAAAATATGTGTTGATGATGTGGCAGGAAACCCCAAGGATATTTTTTAAAATGGACGAGACAGTGTTATAGATGTGGTAATGAAAGTTATAAAGGAATATCCATCCATTGAAAAAGGATGTGTTTAGTTGACTCTAGGAAAGGTAAAAAAGTAATTACCATGATAACATTTGAATGTTTTCAATTTGGGGAGTATGTTCACTATTCAAGTCAATGTCCTGCGATGAAGGTTCTCAAATGGGATCAGGATGACCATGAAAATATATGTTTAGAAATAGAAAATTCCATTCCAATTGAAGATAAAGAAACTCAAAATGACCAATGAATTTATGGAATATTTCTTGTCCCATGTTTTGACATTGTTTAATCCTAGTTCATGGTTCAAGTTTTTTTTCATAGGGTTGATGTATTAAGGAATAATATAGAAAAGTATAGTTAATGGATAACGATCTATTATGAATGCCTAAAAATTATACATATAAAGAATTCATGAGTTATCATAGACTATAGGATTTGGAAATGTTTAAATATATTAACTCTATTTTGATGATAGGATTACACTGGTAGAATGTTTTTCTGGTAGGTGTAACCCTGATGTTTTTTATGTTAAACTTTTATTTGATGATGAATAAATTTCTCATTTTTGGAAATTGATAGAAAGATATGTATAACCATTAGGATTTATATAATCTAAGATTTTGAGGTAATTATGGGTAATTACATTTTAGGATTAAAAATGATTGTCTGAGATAAAAGTTGAGGATAAAATATATTATGGTTATTTTTGAGGATTTTATATCATTTTTGAAATGTTATAAAATTATATAATTTCTGGAAATGGGAAACCTATGGGTATTGTTACAAACCATCATTTCAGAAAAGGATGTGAAATGTAAACCCACAACCAAAGCGTGACAATGATTTTTCACATACCACTAGCCTATTAGAGGTCCCTAGTTAGTATGTTATTATATTTTTAGTTAAATAAATATATGTAATAATAATACGTTGATTTTGGGAACATCTTCTTTATCAAATGGATATCCTTGATATAGAAATGTGATTTGGGGATTAAGTGATAAATTTAATTTTAGAAGACATTCACAATTTTTGGAACCCTATATTTCTAATGAAAATAGAATGATATGGGATTTTATTTTAGGAGTAATGGTTGAATTTTAATTTTAATAAAATGTGTTTTTATTGTGGATTGGTAGAGACTCAGGTTATATATTGAAATTATTAAACTATGTGGGAGGATATGTGATTTTGGAAATTACGTATTTGTTATGACACATTAAGAGTTGTTGATGTTATTTAGAGTAAAATACTAGAACATATATTAGAATAACCTTGTGTATAATGGGCATAGAAAATGAAAATAATGATAAGTAATACCTCATAGCTATTAACACGAATATGACTACTCATTATAAAAATTATTTTGAATGATTAGAAGGTTTCTATTGACCGCGACAGTATTGTTTACCCTTACATTAGTTTTTCATCATGATGTACTGAACCAATGATACTATGTGGATGGTGTTCATGAAACATCAAATTACATGTTTGTTATTGACAATATGGAACACTCAACATATCAAATGATGGAAATAATGTCTCCCACGCATTATGAAATATAGGGATTTTATTCTCTATTAGAGCTTAGAGACTCTTTCAGACTAGTTATGGATGACGGAGTTTTTCCCCAGTCCAGCCAGCACCAAGTATTCAAGGTTTATGGACACTCACTTCCACACATTCTTCTTTCATTTAAATGGAGGAAATATAGAACTAAACTATTTAAATTATTACTATATATATAGTTACTAGTCATAGTTCTCTTTTAGATCATGTTACGAAGTAGGTAGATACATTTTGTATCCTTTAGGAGGATACATGGGATGGTGTTTATTTAATCAATTTTGTTTATTTTTACTTATACCAACATGCTACTTTAAATTAAATTCATGTAATAATTATAGTTTTAGACACTGTGGGTGGTAACGTACTAGTATTTATATCTTAGACCCTATATGGGTATCTATTTCACTAGGGTCCCTTAGTATATCTCATGTTTGGAGGACAATTGGTTATTGCTTATATTGATTTTCTTATACATAAAAGTTCAAAGCATATAACAAAGATAGATCTCAAAATTCTTGTATACTTTACCCTCATGTATTTTTATTTACATTACATTTTTCATATACTTCATATATCTTATTTTTTACTATATTAGTTATGTTTCAATGTCTGGACATGCATGCATTATTATACATTGGAATTTCGCTTTTCTTTCAGTTGACAATTATTATTCTTCCAATGCCATGTTTTCCAATTACTAATGATTTTTTTGTTGTCTATTATTTATTTCTGTATATAACACTAATCTACTCTGATCATGAGAGTAAAATATCATTATTATCACCTTCTTAGACAATCACTACTTTCTAGTATCCTCTAGTATATGTGGAGGCGTACTTGAGGCCATGTGACCCCATGGTATAGCAATTTGTTTTGTATCCATTCAGGCCAAAATTTTACATATTGGTATCATATAGTTATTTTTCATTTGTATTAATATAATAGTTTGGTAGAAAGAAGACTAGGTATGTGTCACTTCTTGTTTAACAGTCTTTCCTTGGAGTTATCAAACTATATATGGGGAAATGTCCATGTGGCCAGGGATAAGGTTATTTTTCATGTGGTTTTTTATTATAATTTATTATGATTTCACTATGAGTGACTGGTTATGTTTATATTGTGTATTGATTTATGAAATATATGGTATTTTCCCTTATCATGGTATGGAATGGAAGGAGAATTACATGAATCCTTATAGGCACATATGAATTCACACGTCTTGGATATGCCATTCCATGTAGTTGCATTTTTAGTTTTCCTGTTGAATCTGTTTCTATGTATGGTGTATTTAACAGCCCAGTTGTTATATACCATGTAAAATGTTTTCGTTACATGATTATTTTTTTTACCAGTTTATGTATTTCATTAGCATGCATGTGTATATAGAATGATTGGGTAATTTATTTAGCGTGGTCATATGTGTTTACCTCTTATGTTAAATTTCCCAGTTTATTTGGTATGTAATTGTTTACATGGGTTAATTTTTTTGGTTGTGACAAAAGAGGAACCAATTTTCAGTTTTAAGGTTTACGAGAACCTTGTAATTGGAAAAAGGAAAACATATTACTCGAACTATCTATGATATTTGTACATGATTAAAGACTATTTTTAAAATACAGGAGCTGTTAAAGTTCAAATTGTAGTATAAATTGGTTTCGATTAATGGGATCCAAATTCCAACCTATGAAGTGTATGGGTTATTAATGGATCAGTAGATTACAACCCATAAACCTAAAATATTATATATATATATATATATATATGACCTTGTTTTAATACATAATGATCTTAAAATTTAAAAAATAATAATTTTTATCTTAAAAACTTTAGTTGCCTCTATAATATCTTACATCCCTATCATACAAGAATAGTGATCCATGTGATTACCTTCTAAATTAACATCTGGATCTAATTAGGTAAGTTGGGGAATTTTCTTATGAGATGATATAACATCGAAGGTAATTATAATATATGAATTTTTAATATTTATTAAAAATCATTAATTAGATTGTAATTTTTCATTAAAATTAATTTTATGTCTGATATCATACCTGACACGGAACAATGGGTTTCTTTCAAATATTACATTTCACACACGACTAAGTTATAATGGAAAATAATATATTATTAATATTATTATATTATGTTATAATTATTGCATAGCTGTTTCAATGTAGATAATGAGAGATATTAGCTAAATTATTAAAATAGTGTTTACACATGTTTTTATAATGATTCATTGGTTATAAAATTCATTATAAATAAAAAAACAAATTGTATATACATGATGTATTTTTATGAAAAACTATTTAAGTGTGAATAATTATGTTTATAAAAAAATCAAATCATTATTAATTGTTTATATTAATGAAATATAAACTAAATATAATTTCTAAAATACAACTCATATGTTATCTCAAAATTATATAAGAAGAAAATAAATTTTATAAGTTAAAGGAGTATTTTTCAAAAAAGGAATTTTTATCGAATTTTGATGGAAACCCGTTTTTAAATCTAGTTTTGTCACTTGTATGTGTACTATTTGAAAACATAATCTTATTATTTGTAATGAGGACATAAAAATTTACTTTATTCAAAAAAAAATTTATTCTTCGGATAAAATTATATTTTAAACGAGTTGTGAAACACTTCATTTTAATTCAAAACTGCTTTTTCATCTAATTTATTTATATATTTATTTTATACTTTTAATTTTTATTTATTTTTAATTATATTATTTATTTTATCATTTAATATAATATAGTTCATTGGAAAAAATTTGAAGTTAAAATTGAATAGAACAACGATGTAAACTTTTGATCATTTTACTTAAAACCCCATTTTCTCATTTTTAGAACGAGATTAAATTTAATTTTAATTTGTTCACCTATGTGAAGTGTATTTTTAAAAAATAACATAAATGGATGTAATAATTATTAAAAATATGGATCAATTGGATTAAAATATTTTTTGGTGAATTGTAACATTAAATATTTTATTTACAACATTTAATGTTTTGTAGGGTAATTAATGGTTAAAATAATATTTTAATTATATAAAACCACCCTAACATTTTTCTTAATATTATTTGATGATTTATGGATAACCAAGACAACAATTGAGTCGGCATTGTATCCTTTGGAAGCCACTTGGGTTTGATTATGTCATTTATAACATTTAATTTAAAGTAAAGGAAAATATATCATAATCATGTCTCTTATTAATTAGAAAATTTTAGTATTGGGTCGTATAAGTGATATATTAGACAAATAAAATTAAGTAGAAATCTAAAAAATTACCTAAATAACTGTAATTTATTTATAATTTCTAGGAAATAAATAATTAAATTTAAAGACGACAAAGTGATGATGCAATAATAGAATCAAATAAATGACCCGAATAAGAATAAAATAAATATTATTTGAAATATTTTATGTTATCCATGAATTTTTTAGGTGACTATGAAATTTAATAAATCTATTCAATGGTTTTGTTTGATGTTATCTCTTAGTTCTTTTTTATTTATATTTAATAAAATAAATAGTGTTAAAATTTACCCAATTGATATTTTATAATAATAATAATTTTATAAATTATTTAAAAATACTAAAAAATTGCAATTATAAAGTGGATATAAAAATTTATATACGTTAATAATGTGCCAAATTATGATTAATTTACCCCATATAAGTAAAATTTACATCCCTTTAATATTCAAAATGTTTTTATAACAATTAATAATAAAAGAGAATAATTTAGGGAAAACCTAAGAGATAATGATTTAACTAAACTAAATACATGTCCAAATATTATTATTAGAGAAGATTTATAACTATATTCATCATATATTAAACATAAACCATGTTGGAGATATTTTTATTAAAAACATTAATTAATATAAATTTAATATTTTGAGAGTTTTCAAGTGTTCTCCTCCCCTATCATATAAATAGGCACCCATTACTCTATATTAATCACACATATAAAACCTTTTGTTTCTAAAAATATCTACCAAAAAGTATTCAATGAATAACTCCCCACATTCTTGAGAACTTATTTTGGGAAAAACATCCCTCTTATAGGTGTTAAGTACTTCTTCAAATTCAATCAACTGAAGAAGAAGTGTCATTTTTAACTATTTCTATTTTATTTATTCTTCCACTTCCATTAAATATCCATCATCCGTGATGAATAGATAAATCCAGTGTCCTCAATATAATTATATTTTATTATGTTAATATCATCACCAAATTTCATATCCAATATCATCAAATGGGAAATCAATATTTTATTCGGGTGTACGATGTGTCGCCGCCTTAAGAACTGATATAGTTCGTTTCTCATTAGCATCTATAAAACATGTTATAATGATGAAATAAATGTTTTTATATTAAATTAATGGTATATTTATATTTTAAAATAATTATATTTCATTTATGTTCCCAGAAATTTTATAACGTCATTTGTGCGTACATGTTAACTATCACCTCCACAAACTGATATGAAATTTTTTTATTCACTACCAAACTGGTATGATATATATAAGTATATTTAAATTATTATTATAATTTTAATAATATTATAATCATTCTGGAATTATAAAATAATAATTTCCTTATTTCAATAATGAACAAAGGAAATTGGAAATCACTATGCATGTGTACGTACAACCTATTATCTCAATGAATATAACATTGTTCACTTTTCATACCCTAAAAAAATTGTTTGATTTAAAGTTATTATTTATGTAAAAAATTAATTATTATGTCATTTAAATTATTCTAGAGATGATAAACTTACAAAAACATGTAAAATTCACATCATAACAAGTTCATTTTCAACTCAATTACTGAATATCAACAAAACATCTGATATGAACATAAATAATTATGTAATTATTATAACTAGGTAATAAGTTATATAAATGGAATAATAAACCTAAAAATTATTGTCAAGAAATTATAAATTAACTAAACTCTATTATTCCGAAATATAATGATTGTACGTGATGAGTAGGACTCATGGTAAGGGACTTCGTCTCAATCTCCTTTTATTGAGGAAAATTTTGATATTATAGACCAAATTATTTTATATAGTTTATAATAGATCCCATTGACTTTTACTTTCACTCATAGTTTTTCAAAAAGATTATTTATCTCGGAATCATTTTAATAATTAAAATAATTAATTTTTTATACGTATACTGCGACAATGACTTTTCCACCACCGTATCTGTTATTTGATATTCGTAGTCCTATATAATCCATTCAGATTTTAAAAGGAAAATAAATCACTTATTCTATTCTTTTTATTTTTATATTGAAAATGGTATTGAAATTTGATTTAAAATTTCAATATATGGAAATTATTTCTTGTGATTTCAAATGGAATATTTTTATTGAAATGTTGAAACATGAAATATTGTGTGTGTTATGTTTATATAATGGTACTTGGACAATTTATGCGTTGTTACATGACAAAAAAATATGGGTGGTTACAGGATAAACAAAAGATGGTTCTTTCCATGATAAACAATGATGGGCGGTTATGTTTTAACTACCAATGCCTTCAGTGTGGATGTTGATCGTATGGTTATTCAATTTTTAAGTGTTATATATGTGGATGTTGACTGTATGGTTATTCCATTTAATTATGATTATATCCCAAGTTACATTTTTTGGGAATATATGGCATTCAATGGTTTTTATGGTTATATTATGTTTATAAAAAATGTAAGCAATGATATTATATTTAGTTAATATTATTTACTACTTCTTAGAGGATAAAAGTATTACATTACGATAAAGTATTTGTCGATTTCATGTTTTTGAAAAACTAAAAAACGTAATTCATTGTGTACACCTTAATAAGATTTTTATGATTATCCCTTGTTTTGAGAATTTCTTAATAGGATTTAATGGTGAATAATGTCAATGATGGGATCAAGGAAATGTTATGATGATTAAAAAAGTAAATAAACCGTGTTTGTTTTTAAATGTTTTTTTATGAAAGAAATAGATAACGATTAAAAGTTTCTAGTCAGTAATATATAAGTTATTTTGTATTAGTTATTGGCTAATTATCTAATCCTCACTATATAAAATGATTCTCAATGTGAATAAAATTCAAGTTGGTAAATTAACTCAAGATACTGTAATGATTAAGGAAGGGGCCAGACTGTTGGTATCAAAGGTCAATTTTGATAACATTAGAGGTTAGAGTGATATTTAATCATATGTTACAATTTATAAATTATCACAATGGTTAGAATAATTGAAAGAGTCATTGTTTTTCAGGTAAAATAAAAGAGTTTGTGATAACATGAACAAGTATATCTTAGTGTTTATCTTCCTCATAAGATAGTATATGATGATTTTATTGATATAATCACACAATCCTTTTTAGTTTTAATAAATGTATAGATCTAGGGGAACAAAATTAACAATGTTTGTGAATGAAAATGTAATGACTATTTGATTATGAAACCAAATGAAACTAAAGATTCAATGAGAAATCTCATCTTCATTCTAAACCAACCATCTAGAGACATGATTAAACACATGAGACTTGGTTCTATTTATGAGGAATAATATATGATTGAAATGAAACCCTATTGAAGTCTAGTTATTAATGTTCATAAAAGTAAACATATTAATCAACATATGTGTAAGGGGTGGGGACAGAAAAAACTCAATTTTTTTAATGGGACAAGAATGATTTATAAATGTGGCAACAACGGTCATAAAACATTAAACTATCAAGGAAAAAGGAAGCAGTCAATTGACTTTGATAAATAGAATAATGTTCTTCCTGAGTTATCAACTAAATGTTTTAAATTTAGTGATTATAGTAATTATTCAACTAAATGTCCTATGAAGAAGGTTTTCTAATGGGATTATTAATACCCTAAAAATATATGTTTATTAATACCTATTATCCTTAAAATTGAAGATAAGGAAACTAAAAATGACCTTGAAAAGTTATGGATCATTTCTTGTCTCATGTTTTGACATTATTGATTCTCAATACATGGTTCATGTTTTTATTTGTATGGATGAATTATTAAGTAATAATATGGAAAATGCCAGTTAAATGATCATGATGAACACTGAATGAGTAAAATTTCAATATATAAAGGATTCAAGAGTTATAGTAGACTATAGGATAATTAAATATTTAATAGTATATTTCACTTTTCCTGATCGGATTACTTTTAATGATTTTTCTTCGAGTATGTTTAACTATGATGTTTTTTGTGGTGAAAATGTTATTTCATCAATAATTATTGTTTTAATGTCTCAAAATAATTACAAATGTATGGATAACAATTAGGGTTTGTTGGATTTTTATTTTAATTTATTTATTCTTTATTACATTTTGGGTTTCAAAATGAAATGTATGATATAAAACATTAGGATAAAACATGTTATTTTTATTTCTGATACATTTATCTTATTTTGGGAATGTTATAAAATCATATTATTTTAGGAAAAGGACAACCCATACAAAGGCTAAAAAATCTTCACATCTGATAGTTCAATAGAAATATAACCCACAAATGTTGTGTGACACTGCTTTATCGCCCACCACTGGCCTATGAGAGGTCCATGGTTTTTATGCATCCTTATTTTTTTTTGTTAAACGGGATAATGGAATATGAATAAGTTGATTTTTGGAAATTATGCTTTATCAAATGGATATCATTGGTATAGGAAAATGTTTTGGGTATTAGGTGATAAATGTTATTTTGGAATAATTTGACTATTTCAGGAACCTTATATGCCTAAGGAAAACAAGACACAATGAGATTTTATTTGAGGAGTAATGGTTGAATTATATTTTAGAATAATATTTTTTTTGTAATGAATTTTGGTGATTCTGGTTATTTATGGAAATGATTAACTTATCTTGGAGAATATTTTGTTTTGAAAATTAAATTTTTTGTATAACACATTATGAGTGGTTAATGATATTTGGAGGAAAATTTTAGAACTTATCTCGGATGATTATTTTGTTAAATCCTTCTTATTTTTTTGTAATTAATCTTAGGTACAATATTTTTGAGGAATTGTAAGGATATTTATTTGTTAAATTTTCTATGCTGGACTTTGCATATTATTTTTGAATTTTAGAGATTTTATGTAGTCATTCTTACTTTAATTTTTATTATATTTGTAGAATTATATAATTTTTCTGAAAACGTTTTAATTTTGGGTAATATTTCGAGACATAATGAATATATATTTAATAATTTGTGGATTATTTTATTCTCTAATAGTTGTTCTTAGAGTTATAGGTGTGATAAAATACTTTTAAATACACATCATTTTGGGGGAGATGAGTTTGTGGTGTATTTGATTAAAGCATGAAACACTACTTGTCAAGTAATTTTATTTTCTTATGGTCTTAAACATGAAAGTAAATGAATTCCATAACATTAAGAAAAGTATCATAAAACAAAAAAATCTATTTAATTTTCCTACTATGAAATGAAATAATGTTCATGAAATTAAATGATTTTGGTTTTCTGATTTTTTACATTCTCTTGGTCATTTTTCTAACAGTCTCAATATGAACTTGATGGTTTGTTTTTCTTCCATATACACGTTTTCCTACATTGAATAATAATATGTGTAATCTTGTGTGACCATTGTACTTCACTTTATTTCTATTAATGTGTAATTTTTATTGAATCATTTATAATGTGGTAATTCAATGTTGTAATTTTTAAAAGTTAATCCTTAGTTACTGAGCCATTATTTTAAATTTTGGGGATGAAATTTTCAAAAGGGGGGAAGGCTGTGACATCCCATGTAATTATAGAATAATATTTTTCATATTTATAAATATATATTAATTAGATAATAAAATTACATTAAATGGGACACTATTACTGATAGAGTACCAGACACACAATAATGGGTTTATTAGAAATATTATGTTTTACACAAGATTGAGTTATACTGAAAAATAATATTTTATCATTATTTTAAGTTTTAGCTATCAAAAAGATATTAGAATGGCTAGAATGAATAATATTAACTGAATTAGGAAAATATGGTTTAAAATTATTATATAATGATTCATTAGTTATAAAATTAATTAGTAAATTAAATAACTTCCAATTTAATATAAAGGATGTGTTTTTCTGGAAAAATACTATTTAAATGCAAATAAGTAAGTTTATACACTAATAAAAACACTCTTTATGGGTTTTATTAATGAAATATATATGTAATATATATGTAATATATTCAATGTAATTTCTAAAATTTATATTATATGTGTGCTAAATAATATATAATAACTAATATATTTTTCAGATAAAATATGTATTTTTCAAAAAAATGATGTTTTACCACCTTCTTATGGAGGACCTTTTTTAAATCTATTTTTTCTACCTTTTATATATTTTATTTTAAAAAATAAATTCTTATTTATAACCATGACATCAAAATTATGTTTGGTAGTTTTTTTAATTTTCTAAATAAATTCAATATTTAATGAATTGAGAAACAATAATTCATTTTAATATAAAACAACATTTTCTTCTAATTTAATTATATTGATATATTATCCTTTAACATGGGATTAAGTTATAATTATCTGAAGTTTTTATCATTTAATCCGAATAATTATTTTGGAATGAAATTCACATTTAAATTGCATATAAACACATGTTAATCTTTTGAGGAAATTAACTTTTTGAAAAAACACATTTCCACAATCTATCAATGGGATTAACATTAGATTAATTTTCATTACTATTGTGAATTGAATTTTAAAAAATAGAAATACATGGTTGTAATCATTTTAAATAATTTATGTAATAGGATATAATTATTTATGGTGAATAATAACTTTATTATTTTATCCACTACGGTTAAAAGTTAAATCTTGTAAATAATGGTAAAAATAATATTATAATAACACAAAATTAATATAAGTATTATCCTAACAACACTAGATGAGTTATGGGTGGCTATAAAAATCCTTGGGCTGATTGTTTGTCATTTTTAAGCCACTTGGGTGTCATTAAGTCATTTTTAACATTTAATTTAAGGAAAATGTTAAAATATCATAAACATGTCTCTTATTACGACAAATATTTTATATGGGGATATATAAGTGATATATTAGACAATAAATACTAATTAGAAATCTAAAAAATATTACCTATATCATGGTTTTTTATTTATAATTTTTAGAAATTAAATATTTAAATTTAATTATGTAACAATGATTATGTAATTATATATTTATTAATTAATTAATCAAATAAACGATATTATAAAATTTAAAAAACTAAAAATTTACATAATTTAAGACAACAAATATTTCTATAGGTGACTATGATATATTATAATTCTATTAAATGTTTTTATGTTATCTCTCTGCATGGTTTTTATTTAAATTAAATTAAATTATTGGTTTAAAAATTGATATCATTGATATTTTATAAAAAAAGATAATTTATTAAATTTTATAAAAATCCAAAAATATTTTAAATTTATAAACATTATATTATAAGTTTTAAATTTTCATTAATTGTCCAGTTATAGGAAATTTACCCCATATAAGTTAAATTTATAGCCTCTTAATATTTAATTTTTTTCCATAATTAAATTTAAATGAGAATAATTAAATGTAAATTGAAAATATAAGGTTTAAAATAAAATCAATACATGTATAAAAATTATTGGATGACATTATTTAGAACAATAAAGATTTTATCTTATACATATCTCAAGTTGGTGGCTTTTGGAGTAAAAATTTAATATATATTTATTTAATATTTTAATAGTTTCCAAGGGTGCCCATCTCCCATCACATGAAAAGTGTAACACCCCGATCTTCCACGATATGCTTCTCTTTCAATAATGCAATAGCTTGCATTGTACGCAAGTTCGAGTTCTAACACACCGCGACTAATCAAAGTAGCCGTTATGAATAGTAATAACCACTTTTTAAAATTATAAAAATTTTATATTTCAAAATTGACTTCATTTTTGTATTATTAATATCGAAATTATCCTAAGTGGAATTTCTGTAATTTTTTTAGGACTTTCAATTTTTTATGAATAGTGAAAAATACTTAAAAACATCATTTTTAATCAAAATAATGTATAGTGATAAATTATACTATTGATTGGTTTTAAAATATAATTATAATGTATTTTTACCATTTTATCCACTGGTGGTAATTAGAATTAATTTCACTTTGAAATTGGACAAAAACAATTGTAAACCTTTTGATATATATTGTTTCTTAAAAACATGCTATTTGTTGTGACCGCGGGAATTAATTATAAAATTAATTAATGAAACTTATATGATTGGAATTTTTTAAAATAGACATAATTTTTGAATTCGGAATATCAATTATAGCTTAGGGTGAAATTTTGGCATTGTTCTAAAAAACTTCAATTTTTGATGAATAGTGAAACCACTAAGTGGTAGTTAAAAAAACTGATTTTTCGTTTAAATGAAATATTACCACTTCTGTGATTTGATTTTCAAAAATCCGACATACATGGTTTTCATTAGGAAGTAAAATGTGGTTCAATGGTATTAAAATAATTTTTTTGGTGAATAGAAACTTTGAAGTTTAATTAATCGTGATTAAAGGTAATTAGTGAAATGTAAGGTAAAAATGATATTATAAAAATATGAAATGACCTTGAACCTTGTCCTAAACCAATTCGATGAGTCATGGCTGACCAAGAAAATACATGGGTCAACTTGGGGACCACATTGAGCCACTTTGGTAGGAAAATAACATAAATAACTTTTATTTAATGTTAAAATAAAAATGTCACAAACATGAGTTTCTTTACTAAAACAATTTTTAAATGGGGT
The DNA here is from genome assembly GCA_963277665.1 of Viscum album. Classification (NCBI taxonomy): domain Eukaryota; kingdom Viridiplantae; phylum Streptophyta; class Magnoliopsida; order Santalales; family Viscaceae; genus Viscum; species Viscum album. The sequence continues at coordinate 2,085,654,109 of OY728119.1, forward strand.
TATACAAGTCATAATTATGACTATAAATATTCATTAGAAATATAATACGATTTCCTACATCATGTTAATTTTATTATAATTTTTAGACATTAAATAAAGTAAATTATTTATGACACCATGATGATGTTGTGATAACCTCATTAATTAACGATTTAAATAAAATGAATGGATAATGTAAAATCTAAGGCTTACACTTGTCAAAAACCTATTGGATGACGATATTTCGAACCCTTATCACCTTAGACTCAGAATATATCATTGTGGGACCTTTATAATCCGAAAATCATTTCTTAATAAAGTAACATTTCAATCTTTCCAAGAGTGCCCCTCATCTCCTCTTATAAATGGCCCCCACCTCTACCACCTCACTCACACTTTAAAAGCCTTTTGGCTCAGCCAAACTCTGCCCAAACACTCTTCCAACTTCCATCCCTTACTCCTAGAAGCCTCACATTGGGCAGAATTCTTCCCAAGGAAGCCTTTGGCTCAAATCAAAACTGTTACCCGATTTTAAGGTAATGTCTTCTCTTATGTTATTTTGTTTTATTTTGCTTCTCCAACCCCATAAACTCTTTTTATTCACTTATTTTATAACACCACCAGTATCTTCAATATACTACGATGTTGTTATAAGAATTATTCGAGCTACACTTACACACACCTACATCTAATGGTTAAATAACATATTGTTTTTGTGGATGGAGAATTTATGCCTCACGAAACGATGATTTTTCAACACTCATATAACACCTTAAAAGGTGGACATTATGATGACACTATTTTTTTTATGATATATATTATGTTTCTGGTTTCCTTATGATTATTTGTTTTTCATTTATGGCATACCTTTATGATTTCCATTATGGATAAACGCGATAATTTCATTTTAGGAAGTGCAGACTACCGCCCCCTCAAAGTGATTTGAATCGTTAATGCCATATGTGGGATGTATAAATGATGCAGTAAATGGTATTATACATTATATTGTACAGGAATTATAGTATACCTTTATATAATTATAATTTCATTCCATTAAATATTAAATAGAAATGAAAGTAGCGTTCATGCGTATGTACGACTTACTGTCTCCATGAACGGTGCATTTCATTTATTACCTCTAAATGTTATGTAATATTTTAAATTCATTTATATACTGGAAATATATGATATATATGATATCTAAAACATTAATATAATTCTGGATATAATGGATATTTCACCACATGAACAAATTGTAATTATAAGATTTTTTTTTGACTCAAGTACCAAAGATCGACAAAACGACCGTTATTAACTTAAATAATTACATAATGTTCATAACATGGTAATAAGTGATAGAAAAGGAATAAAAAACTTGAAAAAAAGGTTCTTAAGAAATTATAAATTAACTCTAGTTTATTATTCAGGAGGTTAAATAACGGTCGAGTCAAGACAGGATGCAAGGTAAGGGAACTTCTTAACCCAATTTCCATTATTTGGGTTAATCTCCAACTTTCAAATTATTTCATGATACTATTATTTCCTATCTTGTATTTTCACTTTCTTTATGTGTACTTATAGTGAATACACATAATAGATCTATTTTATTTTAAAACTGATCTTTGTAAGGACTTCGTCTCAATCTCCTTTCATTGAGTCATATTTGGTTTTATACACAACTTTCATTTATACGGTGTATAAAACCCGTTGACTTTTATGTTTATTCAAAAGGAATATTTTTTATACGAAACATTTTACTAAATGAAAAAAAGGAATGATTTTCTTGTCGTACATATGCGGCGACAACGACTTCTCCGCCGCCATGGACATTATTTGGGTTTCGGCTTCCTCTACAAGCCATAACTTTTTTTAAAAAAGAAAAATAAATACTATGTTTTACATTTCATTTATTCTGGTATTGAAAATGGTTTTGATAAAGTTTTTATTATATCAATGTGTTGTATTTATATCTTGTGATTGAAGTGTGGAAATCTTATGTTTCCTTTATGCATGTTTTCTGTGATACAATTATGTTCCGGTTTATGATATGTTTAAACCTGTTCATATGAGGAATGCATTGGACTTAATAAGTGACGGGTGGAGCCCGCTATAGCTCCTCGATGCATCGGCAGGTCTCCTGAGACAAACTAGATTCTTGGCACGAGGCCTTGACAAAATCATATTTGTAGTCTTGGCACGAGGCCTTGTCTATGAGGTTATGATATTCTGGATTATGCATTCTATCATTATGAAAGTGGTTATTGATATTTCATGTGATTATTCGACTAATAGAATATCCATGTGAATAAGTAAATGGCATTATTTAATTTTATTTTTTCCATTCATGTTTAAAAAGTCTTTTGTTTTAGTTATACATTGCCTTAAATGTTAATGTTTATTTATGAAAGATTCCACTATATTGTTATCCTTACTGAGCATCTGAGCTCACCCCTTTCAATGTTTTAATATTTTCTAGGATGTGAAGAAGTATTTTATGAATGACCTGCTGGGATAGTCAGAAGGGGATATGAGTGTGGACTATGGAGACCATGTTATTATAGTTTTTCACTTTATGATGTAATGTAACTTTTATTAATGTATCTAGTGTTTCCAAGGCTACTAATCTAATCGGTCATTCGGGACTTGATCTTTTGTGATCATGCCAATGGTACGAAGTAATGCACCGACTCTGGGTAGCTGGGGTCAGGGCGTTATAGTTGGTATCAGAGGAAGTTTAGTACTAAACATGGAATCTAGATTTAGATAAACTCTGATTAGAGCACATATCCCAATGATAGACTTTGAGGATTAGTATAGAAGAACTTCCTAGAATTTTGGTATTATAGAGATTTTGTGAGTTTTCCGAGAAATACATCCCTGTATGGATACGAGCAGGTAGAGGTGGCTCTGGCATAGATGTACCTAGGGGTAAAACCCGAAGACACTGCTTCGAGCTAGACTCGAACGGGAACTGGTGCACGACAACGGGCCTTGCTGCACTCTTGGTTACGACACTCCCGGGGGATATGCTTAGGATAATTCTCATTTTCTTTACAAACGACTATGAAGGGTTATGAATATATACTTCCTCAAAGAAAACGTTTTTTATGATTAAGGATTATAGCCATAAATAGTTCAATTAGTGTTATGTGTTTTACAAGTATGGAATTATCTATTTTGATTCATAAACTAATCTATTTTATGCCATTGTTTAGAAATGGTGCATAGTGGAATGAATGGAAACTGTATCAATGCACGCTCTCCCTGTAGGGATTGCCATCCTGCTCAAGATAATTATTTTGGATCTGGAGATACAACTGGGGATGATCATCTTATTACCATACTGGGATAACTCACTCAGGTTATGAATAATAACCTTACTCGTATGGAGCACCATGATCCACAACGTGGAGGATCAATGTTAGCCCGCTTCATGAGGCAACAACCACCAACATTTAATGGGGGTAAATCCATTAATAGGTGTGCAATGGGTAAACTCCTTAGAGAAAATATTTCATGCCTTGGGGAGTAGCGAAAGGGAGAAGGTCGTCTTGGAAGTCTACCGCCTCACTGGAGATGCCGATCAATGGTGGTCATTGATTCAAAACACAAAGGAAGATGATGAAGTATCAAATATGGAATGGAGGGATTTCAAAGATCTTTTCCTAAAAAAATACTATCCTCGCGACCATCGAGAAGATATGGAAGGAAAATTTTTGAGTCTGAGTCAAAATGAGGATGAGAATGTCGCAATGTATGAGGCCAACATTACAAGGTCAGCCAGGAAAGCTGCAGATTATATACATAACCCACGAAGTAAGATTGATCGTTTCTTTGATGGTTTAAAACCATTTCTTCGTTGAGAATTAGTCTCACAAACCTTCTCGTCGTACGAATACATTGTCTCATGTGCTATCAAGACAGAAAAGGAATTTTCTAAATCTTATGACAATAAAGTAAAGCAAGAGAAGAAGAGAAAGGTGGAACAAGAGATAGTTAAATTGAAAAAGGGAAAGAAGGATTTTCCATTATGTGATAATTGTGGGAAGAATCACACTGGTACTTGCCTAAAAGGAATGGGAGTTTGTCATAAATGTGGAGAAAAAGGTCACCAGGTGCGTGATTGCAAGGGAAAGAAAGAGGCTGTCAATGTTGAATGCTACAATTGTAGAGAAATTGGGCATCATGAAAATGAATGTCCTAAGCTTCAGGGAAACTTACCTCAGAAAAGTCCAAGGGATCAAGGCCAATCTTATGCTGTGACTATAGTTGAAGCGGAATAATTAATGTATTAGTGCTTTTGGACTAATGGATTATATTCTGGTTATTAGAATAATGTGATATATATATAAGGATTGTACTGTAGTACTTGTTTATTTCATTAATGTTTTAATATGATGGAGGTAATCATATTTTTGTATGTGACCATAAGAGAAACTTTACCTTGCGTACAATGCAAGTTATTCCATTATTGAAAGAGAAGCATATCATGGAAGCTCGGGGTGTTACATTCTCCCCTCCTTCAAAGGTGGCCATTATGATGAAACTATTTTTTATATGATATATATTATGTTTATGGTTTCCTTATGCTTCTGTTTTTTTCATTTATTTCATACCTTTATGATGTCCATTATGGGTAAACGCGATAATTTCATTTTAGGAAGTGCGGACTACCGCCCCTTCAAAGTGATTTGAATCGTTAATGCCATACGTGGGATGTATAAAGTAGGCAGTAAATGGTATTATACATTTTATTATACTGGAATTATAGTATACCTTTTTATAATTATAAATTCATTCCATTAAATATGAAATAGAAATGAAAGTAGCATTCATGCGTACGTACGGCTTACCGTCTCCATGAACGGTGCATTTCATTTCTTACCTCTAAATGTTATGTAATATTATAAATTCATGTATATACTGGATATATATGATATATATGATATCTACAACATGAATATAATTATGGATATAATGGATATTTCACCACATGAACAACTTGTAATTATAAGAATTTTATTTTTGACTCAAGTACCAAAGATCGACCAAACGACCGTTATTAACATAAATAATTACATAATGTTCATAACTTGGTAATAGGTGATATAAAAGGAATAAAAAACTTGAAAAAAGGTTCTTAAGCAATTATAAACTAACTCTAGTTTATTATTCAGGAGGTTAAAGAACGGTCGAGTCAAGACAGGACGCAAGGTAAGGGAACTTCTTAACCCAATCTCCATTCTTTGGGTTAATCTCCTACTTTCAAATTATATCATGATACTATTATGTCCTATCTTGTATTTTCAATTTCTCTATGTGTACTTATAGTGAATACAAAAAAATGATCTATTTTATTTTAAAAATTATCTTTGTAAGGACTTCGTCTCAATCTACTTTCATTGAGGCATATTTGGTTTTATACACAAATTTCATTTATACGGTGTATAAAACCCTTTGACTTTTAGGTTTATTCAAAAGGAATATTTTTTATATGAAGCGTTTTACTAAACGAAAAAAAGGAATGTTTTTCTTGTCGTACGTATGTGGCGGCAACGACTTATCTATCGCCATGGCCATTATTTGGGTTTCGGCTTCCTCTACAAGCCATAACTTTTTTTTTAAAACGAAAAATAAATACCATGTTTTACTTTTCCTTTATTTTGGTATTGAAAATGGTTTTGATAATGTTTCTATTATATAAATGTGTTGTATTTATATCTTGTGATTGAAGTGTGGAAATCTTATGTTTCCTTTATGCATGTTTTATGTGATACAATTATGTTATGGTTTATGATATGTTTAAACATGTTCATATGAGGAATGCATTGGAGTTAATAAGTGACGATTGGAGCCCGCTATAGCTCCTCGATGCATCGACAGGTCTCATGAGACAAACTAGTGTCTTGGCACGAGGCCTTGACAAAATCTTATTTGTAGTCTTGGAACGAGGCCTTGGCTACGTGGTTATGATAGTCTGGAATTATGCATTCCATCATTATGAAAGTGGTTATTGATATTGCATGTGATTATTCGACTAGTAGAATATCCATGTGAATAAGTAAATGGCATTATTTAATTTTATTTTTCCCATATTATGCTGAATCTCAAGTTTAAAAAGGATTTTGTTTTAGTTATACATTCCCTTAAATGTTAATGTTTATTTATGAAAGCTTCCGATATATTTTTATCCTTACTGAGCATCTAAGCTCACCCCTTTCAATGTTTTATTATTTTCCAGGATGTGAAGAAGTATTTTATGAATGACCTACAGGGATAGTCAGAAGGGGATATGCGTGTGGACTATGGAGACCATGTTATTATAATTTTTCAATTTATGATGAAATTTAACTTTTATGAATGTATCTAGTGTTTCCAAGTCTACTAAACTAATCTGTCTTTCGAGACTTGATCTTTTGTGATCATGCCAATGGTACGAATTAATGCACCGACTCTGGGTAGCTGGGGTCGGGGTGTTACAAAAGGTACCTACTTTTCCCAAATAATAGAACTTTAAGAACCATTTTTTAGGAAACTATCTTTATAAAGCCATTCCTATAATTCCAACCAACATTCTTGAATCCTTAGTTTAGGTATAACATCTTCCTAAGTGGAGTTAAGGTGTTCTTCAATGGCGATCAACTGAAGAAGAGTAATCATTTTCTTTAAATATTTCTATTTTATTTATTCTCCCTCTTCTGTCAAATATTCTTCATAAAAGATGCAATAATAACTCCAATATAATCAATCCAATAAGAAGTTATTATGTTATTATCACCACTAAATCTATATCCACATTCATTTGATGGGAAAGGAATTAGTCATTCATGCGTATGTGTGAACTATCACCTCCATAAACCTGCCTAATTCATTATCCATAGCTACCTCTTTTGAGAGGTGATACTAAGGTAATTAATTATTGTATAGGATTTTCATGACATATTTATCATTATATTATAATAATATATTAATTATTTTCTTAAATTCCATAAACATGAAAATTATAATTTCGTCCATGAGTACGGGTGAACAAGCACCTCCATGAAGTGACGTGAATCGTATTTATTCACCACACAACTTGTATGGTATATATGAATTTCTTTTAATGATTGTTAATATGATAATAATATCATGGTCGTTCTATAAAGATAAAATAATAATTACTTTTTTCCTATAATGGTCAATTAAAATGGAAACGTTACTCATGTGTACGTATGTCTTACCGTCTCCATGATTATAACAGTGTTAATTTCTCATAACCACACATAATGGTTGGATTTAAAGGTATAAATTATGTATAAATATGATAATAATGTCCTTAATATTATTCTATATATGAAGTACTAATGAACACATGGAATATTGACACCATTCCATGTTCATTTTCAACTCAATTACCAAATATCGACATGACATCTGACGTGAGATTTAATAATTATATAATTGTTATAACATGGTGATAAGTGATATGAAAGGATTAATGAAAATTAAAAATTTTCCCAAGGAATTATAAATTAACTAAATATTATTATTTATAAATAAAAAATAACAGTAAAGGTGAATAAAACATCAGGTAAAAGACATCATCTCAAACTCCATTCATTGAGGCATATTTTGTTGACATAAACCACCTTCTTTTATACAGTTTATAATAAAACTATTTGAATTCTAATTTAATTCAATGGTTTTCAAAAGTAATATTTTTTATGAATAATTTTACTAAATGAAAAAATGAATCTTTTTTAACATACCCGATGACAATGAATTTTCCACCACCATTACCATTATTTGATATTCCATTTCCTCTATATTCCAAAATGTTTTTAAAAGAAAAATAAATACCATATTTCATTTTTAATAATTTTGGTAATAAATTTTCTGTATTGAATGGTTTGATTGAATTAATATTTTGAAATGTTTTCTTGTGATTTCAAATGAAATTGTATAAGTCAAATTTTGATAATATCAATCTTTTATGTGTTTTGACTATATAATGCTACATGATCATTTGAGGGGTGGTTACATGAAAAACCAATGAAGGGTGGTTACATAATAAACAAAATATGTGTGTTTAAATGATAAATTAATAATGGTTGGTTCTATGAAAAACCAAGGACTAGTGGGAAAATTATATCCACCAATTCATTGGGTGTGGAAGTCAGTCATACGTTTGTTCCATTCAGTTATATATATGGAAGTGTCTGTATGGTTATTCCATTTAAGTATGATTTTGTCCCAAGATACCATTATATGTTATATGTTTATTTATATGCGTTTTATGGTAATATTTGGGTTAAAAATGGATAAGTAATGATCATATATTATATGAAGAGTATTTACTACTTCATAATAGTGAAAAGTATTACATTATAATAATGTATTCATGGTTTACATGTTTTTTCAAGGCTATCATTTTTCCTCCATTAAGTATCCCTTATTAAGATTTTTTTTCTCATCCCAATATCTAAAAAAATCATAGGATTTAATGGGAAATATATTCATGTATGGGATCATGGAAAAGTTTTGATATTTAGTCATGAAATAAAACCATGTTTCTTTTTAAAAAAATTTCCTTTATAGAAAAATGGATTTCTGGTCGACTTGTAAACATTGTAATATTTGAGTTGTACTGCAATATTTATGTTATAATTATCTAAATCTATAAAACAAAAAATATCCATGATGCAAAATAAAGTAAAATTATTTATTTAACTCAAGATTATGTAATGTTTTAGGTGGGGAATTATACTCATGTATAATTATCCTCGCAGTTTATCATTGGGTTATGTTCCCTGATAATTTTTTCCATGATATAGTTCCAAAATTTTTTACTAAACATCCTTTGATACCATCTTTAAAGACCCCAAACCCTATATCAAAGAGCCAATGATTACATTACTACTCTAACACTATATAAAAATGATGATATCCTAAACGGCTGAGTTGTTTTGTAGTCCTCATAAACTATATACATACTTGATTCATACATTAAATTTGAAAACTAAAAATACTACATTATTTTCTTCCATGAATATCCTTATTACCTCTATCATATAATTTCATATCTTTCATACTATACATCATTGATTCTTATTAAAGGAAACAATATAATGGTGATCTCAGATTCTCAGTAAGAGTTACATTAAGTTGAAGCTAACATGAATCAATAATCATAGTCAATAAAAAATGGTAAATAACTAAATACATAATCTATTTCTACATATTATAATCATTAATAAATAATGTATAATAAACATGGGAACATAAATATATTAACACAAACAACCTAATAAATAAATTTATAATCATTATTAGATAAGTAATAATAAATATATAAATTAAATATAAGAACACAACTACCATTTAATCAATAACTAAGAATGAAATGAATCTAGATGTAATATCATTAGGAAAGTATCAAATACAATAATAACCAAATTCAGAATGAAAGAAATAATTAATTACTATATTTAGTGATCTCATGAATGATGATATATATGTTGTCAGGACCCTTCATGGTATAGTTTTAAACTAAAGGATAGGAATACATAAGAATCATATTTAACTAAGTCTGGGGAACTGATTCATCTCATAAAAAAACCAATGCATTAATGGGATATTTGTAACCAATCCCCATGTAGGGACTTGGTTTTTGGCCCTGTCATACTTTGAAATCTTCCTATGAATATTTCAAGAGCTAGGCACGAAGACGGAGTGTGATTCTGAGGCCCGGTGTTCTCAGAATAATTTTTATATATAAATTATGTATTTTTATACTATGCATGAGGTGGTAACGATTTATCTCTTAAACGGTTGATCGGATCAAAAATATGATGGCATAGTTGCGTCTGGAGCATGTAATTTACCTAGGTGGGGTGTAAACATTGCGGGCACTGTCCTGCTGTGAGAAAAGCCATGAGGGGTGTTTTTGTTAATAAATGGAAAAGTTTATTTAGGAGAGTCGGCACAAAAAAAATTTGAACGGAGTCTCAGATCAAAAATCTGATTCTGCCATTGTGTTTCGAACGGTGCGTTTACCCTAGGGGTGACCTCAGTTGAGAGGGAATGGGAGATTCGGATTTGGCGTCTACCAGATGTTTTCTATAAATAGGGAGTTAAGGAAATGAGAAGGGTTAGCTTATTTCCCCTCTTGGATGGCAAAGCTCTGGCCGACGGCGATTCGACATCCAAACGATATTGGATCACGACGAAACATCAGACGCTGGTAGATCCAGGCATAGGGAATGCAATGGCGGATCCAGATTCGAGGTAGGAGACTTTTTCAGATTATGCATCCCCCTGATTGTGGTTTTGTTGTCGTTTTTGTTTGTTTCCGCTTCTACTGCTTTTCTCGTCTCTATAGATGGCCAAACCAACAACAAATATCGTCAGATTGAGCTTTTGATTGTGTTTTCTTCAGGTTCTTTGTCTGTTCTATGCATTCTTCATCCATTAAATTTTCACATCACCAAATCACAAACGAATCAAGGAGAAAGGCATATTTTTGCGAAGTTCTTGACCCATGGAGTCCCGATATGTGCTCAAGATCGAGTTTCGGGAGCCGAAGGAAGTGAAGCGGCGAGCAGATGTGGCAGTTACATTTCGTGAATCTGAAACAGTGACAAATTATTGAGTGTGGGAAAGGGTTGTAACAGTGTCATTCCAAGGATTCTAGAAATGGTCTCGGATCGTTTATTGACCAATGAAGTGACCGTGGTGGCCTACAGAAGTTTTTCTACGGATTTCCAGCAGTTCCGGAGGTTTTTCGGTGACCTTGTGGTGGTCCAGCCATATTTTTGTAGGGGTTATTTAAACCACCAAAACTCAAAAACCGTAACTCCAATTTGCTAGCCATTTGCGGCGACACGTTCCATGTGTTGAGATAGACCTTTAACGCTCACTTTGGGAATTTTATGACTTGGGATCGTATCCTAGGGTTACAAAACATTGAAATAATAATAATATTTTATTATTATTCAACTTTAGGCCATTTTATCTTATACATGGAGCGTCCGATTGAGATGTCATCGGTGGGGTTGATACCCTGATTGTATGACAGACTTTTCTTGATGTTGTTCGGGTGTTTTGACTGAGAATAGGGTGTGGGCCCCATGAGGCTGGTGTTTGGCGTTTTCGGAGAAACACAACTTTTCTACCAAGTGTCTATTTTGGATGAACGAATACTCGATCCTTTGTGTTTTCCCAGAAAATCGCAATGGTGTGATCCTCTTGATGAGTTTCCAGATCGTGGTGTGGGCCCCACCCATGCTTGATTTAGTGAATAATACCATTTCCATCAGGTGTCTGTTTGGGACGATCGAGTAGCCGATCCCATGTGTTTGTCCATGGGGATCACAGTGGTATGATATGCTTGATGAGATTTGGGATTGTAATGTGGGCCCCACATGGGCTAGCTGTGGTGAATAGTGCTTTTTCCACCGGTTGTCTGTTTTGAGCGAGTTAATAGTCTATCCTGATTGTTTTTTTGTGTGGATTGTGATGGTGGCCTCGGTATCATCCTTGGAGGTGCGCGGTGTGGCGTTGTGGTGGGTCTCTCAGGTTAGCGATGTTTGGACTAGCAGTGGTTGAGGGTACACCCTTGGTTCGTTCCAAAGAGGGTTTTTGCAGCATCACAACCCTATTATAGGTTTATGATCCTATCGATGGGATATTAATCTATTAGAATTGTGGCATCCCTCTGGTGGGCCATGAGCGGGGTCCTCTAGCATCGTTTCCCTAGATCGAGTTCTTGGTATCGCTGTGACTGCTAATCCATGTGAGACGATACCTTATCTAGCAGGTTAACCCCGTAGGTTTTGTGGCACCATCAAGAATATGATCTCCTATGATGTGGGTCGTACTTAGTAGGGTTGTGGAATCATTGGGTGTACAATCTTGTACTCAGCATGAGGATTATAGTAGTGTTGGAGTATCATTGGTTATATGATCCCCTACTCAGCGTGTGGTTTCTGTAGAGTTGAGGCATCATCAGTTCGATCCCCTAAAACGCGAGATGTACCAGACAGGGATTCGGTATCTTCAAGACTGTCGTGACATGGGTGACGATCCTCTATATGAGTGATGTGTTTCTGTCGAGTGCCAGATCGAGTTGTGGTATCCCCCAGCAGACCCTAGGAGTGATCCCCTATCTGTGAGATCTACGAATGCCAGATCAGGTTGTGGTATCCCCCAGTGGACCCTGGGAGTGATCCCCAATCTGTGAGATCTTCGTATACCGATGTGGGTTCTGGTATCCCCTAGTAGACCCTATGAGTGATCCCCTATCTGAGGAGTTTTGTGTTTATGTTGTTTCAGCGATGTTACCTCAATGATGATATCTGACGATCGTGATCTCTTGGGTGAGCATATGAGATGTTTGTGTGGAACCCTATGCATTGTATCCCTCAAGCTAGTGTCATCTGGGATGACAGTGATCATGGAGCGTGCTTTCCTAGTTGTGAACAATTTCTAGTGATGGGGTCAGTACCTCATGTGGCTTAGTGCATGAGCTGAATATATCTAGATGTTTTTGGAATACATATGAGTGTATACTTGAGCAGATGTTCATGTTGTGTGTATGGTCATATACCTGGACTGAGCTGACTAGTTGTGTTTAGCTGAGGACGGTCACGGGTTGGATTTTCTCTCTCATCTGGGTTCCCTCTAGATGGTATGAGAAGACACTTGTCATTCAAATGCTCTCTTTTGTTGTGGGTTTTTGGGGTGCCTACTGAGTATTGTTATACTCACTCCTACGCGGGATTTTCCCACATATGTTTGTGTCTTGTATAGACCAAAGGCCATTTAATGGAGTCCCAGGAGGACCTAGAGCAGGCGGAGCTGAGTGAACGGGACTGACCGTGGAGTCTTATCGGAGTTGTGCTGAGGAGCTTTCGAGTGGTGCTTTTGGCAGAATACCCCTTCTTTTGAGCAGGTTGGACGCCTTTGTATTTTTCTTTCGTTGGGCCCTATTTTTCCCTTTTTGTACTACTGTTGCACTCTAGTTTGGGATATTTGAATGCATACATTTACTATTTAGTTTTATATATCTCTGCACTGTTGCATAGAGAAGTATATGAGTGTGTGTCTATAGGTACCTTAGGCTAATGCCTCCCTTTTGTGTGATGGCCTACTAGGTAGTAGTCCCCATCCCCTAGCCTTTTGGAGGCGGGCTTGGGGAGTCATGGCTCGAGCCACATTGGGTGGGGGCGTGACAGAGTGGTATCAAAGGAGGTTCCACCTTTGGGATCTCAGAGCGTAGCTAGTCTAGCTGTGAGTTTGGTTTGGGTTTCATAGAAGCAGTGTCAAGATGTTTCAGGTATGGATTTCAGGCCAGGGACTCCAGTGTTGGTGTGGCTGTCGATGTATCCATTCACTAGGACTCTGATAACCTACATTTCAACATAGTACATTTGGACAATAGTCGCATAAACATAATTATACATGAATGATATAAGGCTGGGGTTTTGGGTTTCCCTTGTTCTTTGTGAGTCAGCTCTCTAGATATACTATTTGACTATGGTGCATCTTGATTGTATTTCAAGATGACTCCACGACAATAGATAGAAAGCGTTCTATAGTGGGATTGTAGTGACGATCTGCCCCGTGTAGAGGCTGTAAACCAGGGTGCTGGTTCTGAGGCTGGACCTCCAGGTGGTCCGCTAGTTGAGCCACCAGCAGTTGAGCAGCTATTTGTGCTGGTAGTGTAATATGAGGTTGTGCGTAGGTTGAGTGCACTACATGAGTTTCATAGGTAGCGACCTATGAGGTTGTGGGGTGATCCAGACCCCCAGGCAACTAATGACTGGCTTGAAGCCGTAACCTGAGTTTTCCGCCTGGTGAGGACACCTCCAGATCAGATGTTGGTCCTAGCGGCAAGCCTTATTCATGGTTCGGCTAGGTGATGGTGGAGTTTGGCGACACGGTCCCACGATGAGGAGACTCTCACATGGGCATAGTTGGAGTGGATCTTCCAGGAAGATTTCAATCCGATTATGCTGAGGTCAGTGCAGATCCAAGAGATTTCGCAGTTTTGATAGGAGGGGATGACTGTGTTAGAGTACTCAGTGCGTTTTACAGACCTGTCACGCTACTCCCTAGATATGGATCGAGACCCGTTCTTTTGGGCTTAGACCTTTGATCAGGGCCTATGCAGAGAAATCCATGCAAGTGTTATTTCCTTGTGTATTCCCACCTATACTAGAATACTGGAGTGACCCTTGGTGGTGGAGAGATTTTTAGCTGGGTATATTCTGCCCATCAGTGTTAGGCGCGTGGAAGCTAAGATGTCAGCAGCTGGTAGCCGGTGGCAGGCTCAAGGGTCTAGACATGGCCAACGTTTTAGGTGGCGTCCCCAGGATTGAAGTTCTGAGGCTCAGGGCTCACAGGGCTCGCAGGGCAGTTATGGTCAGCCGTAGGAGATGCGGTGTTACGCTTGCAACGGTCAGGGAAATATTGATAGAGATTGTCCTACCCGTCATGCTACTAAGAGGGAGCTAGTCGATAGGCCACCTTGGAAGTGGAAACGTCTCGAGTTTGGAGGATCACAGGGCGGCGGACGTGGCGATGGAGCTAGTGCAACAGTGGGAGGTGGTAGGTTGTATCAGATGCCCCCACCACCACCACTAGGTGTTTCATGCCGAGCTCATGGAGTTGGAGGGCGAGAGTGAGGACAGCTGCATGTCGTCGAGGTTGTTGACCCAGAGGCTCTGCGGATGGATAGAGGTACACATTTTTTCCTTTCTACATTCTGCAATATTTTTTATAGACACTTTTTAGAGGTACTCTTCCCTTTCCATTTCATGCTAGTGTTTTTTTCAGGGCATTGGTAATACCCTGTGTGGGTGGTGTTCAACATGCCTCAAAAGCGTGAGGAAGAGGGATCCTTCCCCCACAAAGATTCATTTTTGTGACATGATCAAAACTGTGTGGGAGAGTCAGTGCCACCCAAAGAAGGTAGTGTTGAGGTGTGGTAGATGAGTCTCTATGACCAATGTGTTTGGGAAAGGGGGTTTGTTGGAAAACTCGCTGGCGTGGGAGACCCAGTTGAGGGTCCAGTTTCATTCCTTGGGCTTATGGATTTTCATGTACGAAAAGCTCTATGGTGGGGAGGATATAAGGAATTGGGTTTTGGCCCTATCAGTCATTAGAATATTCCTAAGAATATTTCCAGAGTTAGGCGTGAATACGACATGTAATTCCGAGGCCCGGTGTGCCTAGAAAAAAAAATTATATTAATATTAAGTATTTTTATACTATGCATGAGGCGGGAATTAGATATCTCTTAAACGGTAACTTGGATCAGAAATCGTAGGGCACTGTTGTGTCCAAAGCATGGCGTTTACCCTATGCAGGGTGTAAAATTTGTGGGCGTGGGGCTGCTGTGAGAAAACCCAGCAGGGGCATTTTTGTAAATAAATAAAAATATTTATTTATGAGCGTAGGAACGAATAACATATGAACGGAGTCTTAGATCGAAAATAAAAGTCTGTGGTTGTATTCCAAATGACACGTTTACCCTAGGGGTGACCTCAGTTGAGAGGGCATGGGAGATTCAGATTTCGCATCTGTAGACAGTTTTCTATAAATAGAGAGTCGAGGAAATGGGCAGGGTTTGCTCATTTCCCCTCTAAGACGGCGAAGCTCTGGCTGACGGTGATTCGATGTCCAAACGATATCGGATCACGATGAAACATCAGACGATGGTAGATCAGGGCATAGAGAACGCAACGGTGGATCCGGATTCGAGGTAGGTGACTTATTTCAGATTATGCATCTCTGTGATTGAGGTTTGTGGTCATTTTTTTTTGTTTCCACTTTTGCTACTTTTCATGTCTCTCTAAATGGAAAAACCAACAACAACCATCATCAGAATGAGTTTTTTATTTTTCGTTCATCATGTTCTTCATCCATTAACTTTTCACCTTGAAAAATCATCAACGAAATCGAGGATCAAGGCTTATGTTTGCAAAGCTGTTGACCCGAGGAGTTCCGATCAATGCTTGGGTTCGAGTTTCAGGCATAGGAGGAAGTGAAACAGCGAGTAGAAGCAGTGGATACTTTTGTGATGCTTAAACTGTGATAGATCATTGTGTGTAGGGAAGCACGATAAAGGTGTCATCCCAAGGATTCAAGATCTGGTCTCAGATCGCGTTTTGGACCACCAGAGTGACCTTGGTGGTCCGCGGACATTTTCCGGTGGATTTTCAGTGGTTCCAATGGTTTTCTGGAAAATACGACGGCAGTCTGGAAGCTCCTATAGTGTTCTGGTAGCAGCGGATTCTGGAAAGCGGCGGTGGTTTGGTAAGGTAGGAGTTGGTTTCTGGCGACCCTGCAGTGGTCCGGCCAGATTTTTCCAAGGGTTCTTTAAACCCCCGTAACTCACAAACCGTAACTCCTACTTCCGAGCCGTTTCAGCGACACATTGTTTGCATCAAGACAGAACTTTTCTACTCACATTGGGAATTTTATGAGTCAGGTTTGTAGCCCAGAGCTACAAAACATTGAAATAATAATAATATTTTATTATTATTCGACATCGGGTCATTGTATCTTCTACCCGGAGTTTCTGATTGATGTGCCATCAGTGGCGCCGAGACCCTGATGGTATGGTGGACATTAATTGATGGTTTTTGGGTGTTATGACCAAGAATATAGTGTGGCGCGCAAAAGGCTAGGTTTGGGCATTTTTGGAGAACCGAAACTTTTATGTCGGGAGACCGGTTTGGAAGAAGGAGTAGTTGATCCCTTTTGTTTTTCCTAGGGGATCGTAATGATGTGATCCACTTGATGAGTTTCGGGATCGTAGTGTGGATCCCACCCAAGCTAGCTTGGATGAATAGTACCATTATCACTAGGTTTCCGTTTTGGATTATTTAGTAGTCGATCTTATGTGTTTTTTCGATGGGATCGTAGTGGTATGATCTACTTGATGATTTTTGGGATTTTATTATGGGCCCCAAATGGTCTAGATATGGTGAATAGTTCTTATTCCACTGTTTGTGCATTTAATGCAAGTAAAAAACCTATCATGCATGTTTTTCCACATGGATTATGATGGTGGACTCGGTATTAGCCTTAGAGGTGAGTGGTGTGGCGTTGTGGTGGGTCTCTTGGGTTAGCGACGTTTGGACCACCAATGGTTTAGGGTACTCCATTGGTTTGATCATACGAGTGTTCGTACAACATCACAACCTTTTTATAGGTTTGTGAACCTCTTGAGATGATGTTTAATCTATTAGAGTTGTGGCATCCCGTGGGCAGGATCAGAGAGGGATCCTCTTGCATCATTTCCCTAGATCGTGTTCTTTGTATCATTGTGACCTCTGTTCCACGAGCGATGATCCCCTATTTACCAGGTTAACCCCATAGGGTTTGTGGCATCATCCAGAATATGACCTCCTACGCAGTGGACCATTCTCAGTAGGGTTGTGGCATCGTTGGGTATACGATCCCCAACTCAGCATGAGGATTATAGTAGGGTTGCGGTATCGTTGGTTATACAATCCCCTAATCAACACATGGTTTTTGTTGGGTTGTGGATTCATTAGTTCGATCCCATACAGTGTGAGATATACCAGATAGGGTTTTGGTATCGTCTTGACCATCATGACACGAGTGATGATCCTCTTTCTGAGTGATGTGATTCTGTCGAGTGCCAGATCAGGTTGTGGTATCCATGAGCGGGCCCTGAGATTGATCCCATATCTGTGAGATCTATTAATGCGAGAGAGTGTTGTGGTATCCCCCAACAGACCCTGGGAGTGATCCGTTATATGTGAGATGTTCGTATACCTATATGGGTTCTGGTATCCGTCAGTGCACCCAATGAGCAATCCCCTATCTGAGGAGTTTGGTTTTTATGTTATTTTTAGTGATGTTTCCTTAGTGATGATATCCGAAGAGCATGATCACTCGGGTGAGCATCTGAGATGTTTTTGAGGGACCCGATGGAGTGTATCTCTCAGATGAGTGTCATCTGGGATGGCAGTGATCATTAAGTGTGTTCTCTTAGTTGTGAACCATATCTAGTGATGAGGGTGGTACCTCATGTGTCATGGTGTGTGAGCTGAGTATGTATGGATGTTTTTGGTATATGTAAGAGCGTATACCTAAGCGTATTTTCATGGTGTATGTATGGTAATACACCTGGATTGAGATGACTAGTTTTGTTTAGTCGAGGATGGTCATGAGTTGGAGTTTGTCTCTTGTCTGGGTTCCCTCTGGCTGGGATGGGAAGACTGTTTACTTTCAATTTATTTCTTTCGTTCTGGATTTTTGGTTTGCCTACTAAGTATTGTTAAACTCACCCCTGCACGAGCTTTTACCACACATGTTTGTATCTTGTGAAGAACATAGGCCTTTCGACAGATTCCCAGGAGGACCTAGAGTAGGCGGAGCTGAGTGAGATGGACTAATCTTGGAGTCTTATCAGAGCTGTGCTGAGGAGCATTCCGGTGGTTCTTTTGGCAGCATACCCATTCTTCTGAGTAGGTTGGATGCCTTTGTAGTTTTCTTTTAGTGGACCATGTTTTTACCATTTTGTACTGCTCTTTCACTCTAGTTTTTGATAGTTGTATGCATGCATTTTCTATTCAGTTTTATATATCTCTGCACTATTTCATGGAGGTGTATGTTGGTGCGTGTGTACAGGTTCCTTAGGCTAATGCCTCTATTGTGTGTGACAGCCTACTAGGCGCTAATATCCATCCCCTAGCCTTTTGGAGGTGGGCATGGAGAGTCACAACTTGAGCCCTGTTAGGTTAGGGTGTGACACCCCACACATCCCTGCATTTCTAATAAATTCCCATTATACTATATAATTGATTTAATTCATAATCGATATGAATTATCAATAAATTACTAGATCAAGTAACTAATACATATTAATAATAATTTCCCCAATCAACCATATAATATTCAATGTAGAATATAGTATGTAGAAATTATATACAGTTTTGGTAATAATTATATCCCTTATAAATAATATTGATGTTTTGGAGAGATTTAATGTTCAATGATGAAATTAGTGTGAATATTCATGGGAAAGTCAATCACTAAAAATGTTAATCAGGAAAGAGAATGTACGTAACACCCTATGATATTATGAACTATTTTTTTAATAATTTAAATTTGATTGATGTATTGAAATTCCCACTATCCAAATTTTTATTTTCCTTATAATATTTCGAAAGTTAAACATGCACTAAATGAAAAACCATAATATCTTCTGTTACCCTCATTACAGAGTCTCTATATAATATAATTTTATTATTATATTTATTTAAATATGATTATTATAACATAGCGGATAAACATAATAATATGAATAAAAATAATAAAATTTTAATGATATATTTTTTTTATAAAAATAAAAAATATCGACAAAAAATAGATAATTTTGTGTAAAGTAATTATATTTTTAAAAAATACAACATTCTCAAAAAACAAATTTTTTGTCTTTTGATGAAAAAAATCTATTTATATCGTTTTGAAAAAAAATAGAAAATTTTAAAACATTTAGAAATTTAATTTTACAAAATACACTAAGTTTATTAATTCATAATTTGAAAATTAACTTAGGGTGATATTTTTGGATTTTAGCAAAATATTTCTTTTTGGGATGAATAGTGAAAAATATTAAATTTTAATTGAAAATGGAATTTTCACCTAGTATATTTTTATCATCAAACTATATTTTAATTTTTATTTAAAGATTATTTATCAAATTATATATTTATTAATTCAATTTAGCTCATCTTAACTAGTATCACATAGAAATTGGATATAAAATCATTTCATGCTTTTAAACATTTTTATTTTGAAAACATGTAATCTCATCCTGCCTATTGGATTAAATTTAAATTTATTTATAACTCATCAATGATTTTAATTTGTAATAATTAATTACATATTTTGAATCATAATAATTTATAATGACTAATGATTCCAAAATAAAATTTTCCCAAAATTATATATGAAAATGTTAATAATTAATCACATTGATTAAGAGAAATAAGAGTTTTTGAAAGGACTAGACATTAATCATATGGGTAAAATGACATATAAATTTTTTACAAACCCATTTTATGTATTTATTTCATCCATATACCATATTTTATATTATTTTTTCATTATTGGAGGCAGATTACATAAGGGATTACTCTTAAAAGTGTTAACATTTTGGTATTTATAACAATGTTCATATCTAACACTATAAATAACAGTCACCCATATAAATTATTAACCCAGATAAAACAATATGGATAATCATAAAACATCCAAATATCTTCCCAAAATCTCTTTCTTAATCATAGATTCCTCACATTGGCAATCAATCCAATGAAAAAAGTCTATTGTTGCAATCCAAAAGGAGATTTCAGAAGAAGATGTAACATTCATCAATAAATTATTTTCTTTCTTTTTATCCTCAATACCATTTAAATTATTTTTATATAATTATTATATAAAAATAAAATTATCATAAATATAATTATATTTTATTTTGTAACTAAATTTACCCTTATCTTAAAAAACTTCCGCCAAATGTGATACAGAATCAAAGTTTGTGTGTACAGTGGACTACCACCTCTTGAATTGATGTTGTTTACTCTTAAATTACAATATATAAATGTTGATTATAAGTATATACTTATATTTGATATTTTTTATTTTTTATTTTCATTATTTTTTGTGATTATGTAAGTTTTTATCACACATACCTTTATTCTTTCAATTTTTTGGGAATACACTGACATTGTTCATGTGTGGGAAGATTGTTGTCTTGTAAAAGGATATGATTCATTTAATATTTACATTGAATGTATTAATAATGTTTTTAATAAAAATATAGGATATATATTACATAAAAATTATATTGGAGAGATAATATCTCAAATAAATTTCTTTCTTTCAATTTGACATGAAAATGAAAATAACATTCATGCGTATGTATGGTCCATTATCTCCATGAAAGGTGTATTTAATTTCCTAATTATATATATTAAATATTATTATAAATAAAAACATATTAATCATATATTATATTTATTTCATATTTATAATTTTACAGATAATTAAATCTTGATCTATGTTAGAAGATCAATAATAATAAGTCCAAATATGTAGAAAAAAGCTGTTATGAACAGAAACACAATTTTTCATAGAGTTATCAATAAAATAGTAATATAATTTTATAAGTAAATAATATATGTAATAACATATATTAAAATGGTTATATAATATATTTATAAAAAACTTATATTTATTATACAGGAGGATTGAATGATTACAATGAGAGTCAATTATTATAGTTTGATATTTATGTCTCATTATTATTTTCTGTGAGACATGAAACTTATACACCAAATATTTCATTTATATGGTGTTTATACGTACAATGGATGTATTTTATTATTAGTATACTAAAAAAAATATGTTGTTACATCTATATATTAGAATCTCGCTTTCATGGGGTTATGGTTTCAATGTAACCAAAGTTGTATGGGAATTGTTTTCTATCAATTTTCACTCTCCAAGAAACTTGTCATATTGTACACCAATATAGTTTTATAAGGTATATATAATGCCCCATTTACAATTTATGTTATCATTATCTTTATTTTAAATATAATTCAATCTTCATGTAATGTTATTATTTTATGAGTATTATGATTTAATGTTACCAAAGCGGTATGTTTTTATTGATACAATCTCATTGTTGATTTATATTTTTTAGTAATATGTGTACATTGATGAAATACTATGATACATAACTCAATAAATCTCGTGAATTTTATTATCCTCTATTTCTTAATTATATCTCCATGAAATGGTACCATTTTTCCACTCTTTTTTACTTAACATATTAAGAAATGTTTTTATGAAAAAGTTTCTTTATTTCTCTATTTGGTTGAAAAATTTCTTTCTTTCAAAACCATGTTTTAAAAAAAGGTTTTATAAAATGTTTTAAATGATAATTTAAGCTCAATTTCAATTTAAATTATAATTTTTCTTATTTTTTTAAAAATAGTTTATAATGGATTTTAAATAATAATTTATATTTTTTTCATGAATATTTTCTATGTAAATGGTTTTGAAAAGGTTTTACATTTTAATAGATTTTTTAAAGCCTAAATGTTACACTCCTCAATAATTTTTTTAGAGGATATTTGAAAATTATTTCTATTTAATATAAAATCTATTTGAATTACGTATTCTTTACAGGGAATAGGATCCAACAATACCATTCTTATTCATTCATTGAATGGTTTATGTTTTAGTGGCATGATTTTTAAGACACTTGTTTCTCTTCTATGGGTTATACCATGTTCAAACACTCATGATGAATTATTATTTTCATCAGTTGTTGTATAATAAAATGATAATCAAAAAATATATTTTTCCATAGTTTATGATATTATTACATATTCATGATACCTATTTCATTTCATGGGTAATGATATGACGAGTTTGTATAATCTTGTGCCACACATATGTATGATTTCATTATATTACTAGAGGCACCTATATCTCCCTCACATGCATGAAATAATGAATTATATCTCATCAGATATATATGGATGAAATGGGGAGTGAACATTATTCTGTAAAGTAATTTTTTCTACTAAGATGATATTGGGTGTGAACCATAAGTAGTAAAATGGTTTGGGAACTGAACCCATTATACTACGATTGCATCAGCTGTGAGCCTTGAGTATTGTGGAAATAATTTCATATATTTATATGTCAACAACATTTCCCTGTCTTATTTCTATATTATGTTTTCATGGATTATGATCTTGATTCCCTTATGATTAATGTCTTAGGTAACTGTAATATTTATTCCATGACCCTTGAATGTGATTTTTGATATTTTTTGAATGGTCTTTTAATATTATGATCATGTTATCATACCCTTATTCACATGATTATGCTTTATATCTCTTTTTTTACCCTTACTAAGAATCTGATATTACCTTTTATTATGTTTCCATTCCCATGATTATGAAGATATGTATTAGGTATGATGTGTCTAAAAGGGGTTCTTATCAAGGAGATCCTATTGGGAGATAACATATCCCACTTATGCATAACTGTTAATGATTCTATGTCTCCCAATGCAGTAACTAATACATTATTTGGGTGTGTGTTTGTATAATATATAATGTATTTCACAGTAATGATGTAGTGACTGTTTATAAGAATTATGGGTCAAAAAAGTTGGTATCTGAGTGAAATTTTAGTTAAACATTATAAAATAGGATGAGAAAAACATTAGTGAGATCTCAAAGGACATGTATCTAAGGATATATCTAATCATGAGCCAAGAATAGGGAAATTTCATGGAATGGTGGTAAAGGATATATTGAGTGGTTTTTTATAAATAAATCCATGATTAGATTTTATAAGTAGTTGTGGATTTGGAATATATGTACATAGGGGTAACAAAACTGAAAACACTATATTGAGCTTGGCTCGATCGAGAACTGGTGTGTAATGTCCTGGTTCCGGAAGTTGCACAGAGGGGACCCTTACCCGATTGGTCACATGGCCTCAAACCCATTTCCCCTAATGCCAGAGGATATCGACAAGAAGTGAGGGACTTGGGTGTGATAGTGGGGAAACTACACCCTCATTGGCAGAGTAACACAGTAGAAGAGAAACTTATAACATCAGCAGAAACAGAAATAATGGAATACAATAGTGAACATCGAAAGACTGAATGTAATAAAAGCTGGAGAACATATATAAAGATACATGATAAGTATTTCTATGAAAGCATCCAAACAAGTCACAATTCTTAAATACAGTACTAACCCAATGTACAAAAGAAAACATTAAACAACTCCTCGTAAATGCATGCCACATCTTTCTCCCATGCTCTCCAGCTCCATAGCAGTCAAGTACCTGAAGTAGAAAGGCGCTTGACCTTATCAATACCTGCAACAATATAATCTATTTAGGCCCAAAAGCATGACCCAAACAGGGTGTGAGACTAAATCTTGGTAGGAAACCACTAAGAGATCTGTTCCTAACAGTCTGTGAATATTTATGGTATGCAATAAGAAAAAGAAGCAGTAAACAAGGAAGTACTCAATAGTAAACATTCCAATAGTTTCAAAGCATTCAAACCCCACATACCATGTAAGAAGTTAATCACCAGAAGGTAATCCTCTAGGATTTTTTCACATCCTAAACCCCTCTGGTCCTATCTAGAAAACACAGGCAACTCTCTGGGAAGTACACACAGTCTAACCCCTCCAGTTATACTTTAGCATATACTCTCTGAGGATGCAATCCTATAGTATTATATTAGTTACTAAAAGGGTCTATAGGGAAGAACGTAAATCCCATTCCCCCCTATGGTCCATGTCGAGAACTATACACACTCATAGGAAGAACATAGGTAAATTCCCATTATGGTCTAGCATCGTAATAGTAAAAACAGACACTCTGGAGAATCCTTCAGGTCCATTCTCCATATGGTGTACTACACTAGGTTCTCACGGCCCTGTGTAAGTAAAACGAGCATAGAAATACATGGAAGCCAAAGTAAACCTCTAGAACTACTTGGTTAAACAATCTACAACATAACAACATGTAAGATAAAACAATCCATCCTAATAATACTATGTATGTAAATAAAGTAGTAGATTAATAGGCCAAACTAGGCCAAACGGTCAAAATAAGAAAACATGGGAAAACCTTCCATAGCATGAAAAAATAGACCTTATTCAACAAGGCATATCAAGAAACATTATGGATAAAAACATAAACACGCAATACCCCGTTCAAGGGTATTAATAACTTTTGCACATATAATTCATATACTAAATACAGAAATGCACAAACCACCTACCTCGGTGTTGCAATATTGTTACATGTGAACCTAAAGCATTGAATCTTCCAAGAACACCATAGATCTAAAAAACATCTAAAAAAATTAACTAAAGATAACTCTTGAAAGAGTAGGAATCATGAAACAATGCTCTTGAAGAAGGAAGAGCTTACCATGGAAATCCCTGTGCAATCGATAGCAGTTGAATATGAGAATGGATGCTCGATCGGGGGATCGAGATAGATTCGCGGTCATGTGGATGCTCCTGTATGAGATAGGTCGAGAAGGAGAGTGTTATGTCCATCAGACGCGACCCCAGTCTGTTTAATGAAAAAAGAAAGTACATAGCATGTACTTTAGAAGTACACGGCGTGTACATTCCCTTACTGGCCCCACATTAGGCGATCTCTAGGTCACCACACATGTTCGTGTGCTCAGCAATCACACAGCCAACACATGTCTACCTATGGTAACTGAATACATGACGTGTAAACGTAAAATACATGGTGTGTACTTAATAAATTTAT
Source organism: Viscum album (assembly GCA_963277665.1). Lineage (NCBI taxonomy): Eukaryota > Viridiplantae > Streptophyta > Magnoliopsida > Santalales > Viscaceae > Viscum > Viscum album. The sequence continues at coordinate 2,085,679,453 of OY728119.1, forward strand.
AGAAATTCCACTTTTTCTCGAAAACACCAAAAAAGGAAAACATACCTAAGATGAAGATCCGGGTTCTTACAAACATCTCCCTTTAATGAAATTCATCCCCAAATTTCGCTATCAAGGCAGCGTAGAAGAAGAATCCTCAAACACCTCCAATGATTATGATCATACACCAGCCTTCATCTACCATGTATTTTCCTATAATTTTCTATACGGGTATAGCAGTTGTACTAGAGGAATAGACCAACCCTGAAGAACCTTCATACTTCAATCAGCAATCTGGATAGGATGCAACTCGAATGAGGTGTCCAATATTAACTCAACCTCCTCAGGTTGATAAAAATGAAATGGGTTTGAGAAGTAACATTAAAGCTAAGAAATGTGGAGGAAATGGTGCATAATCCGGTACCTCTAAGGTAACTGAAACCGATTGGAAACTGACGCAACTCCCTCAAAAACCTCAACGGGCCTGACTTACCTCGGCGAAAGCTTACCCCATCTCAAAAACCTCATGTGCCCCAACCTCGGTGTGACATAGATGAAAACCTAATCCCCGACCTCGAACTCCCGAGGTCATCTCCACAGATCAGAATAAGACTTCTGTCGAGACTGTGCAGTAGGGATCCTCTTCTGAATAAAAACAATCTTCTTTATGGTCTCCTAGAAAAGGCGAGGTCCCAACACAACTACCTCTCTTACCTCTAGCCAACATAACGGTGATCGTCATGGCCTACCGTACAAAGCCTCATTAGGTTCCATCTGAATAGTTTCTTGAATACTACTATTGTCGGAAAACTCCACTAGATGTATGTGCTTCTCCCACAAACCTCCAAAATCTAGGGTGCATTCACAAAGCATATCTTCAAGAACCTAAATTGTACGCTCGGACTGGCCATCTGTCTTGGGATGGTAAGTTGTACTCAAAAGTAATTGTGTACCCAAAGCCCTCCGACGTCCCCGCCAGACCTGAGAAGTAAAAATTGCATCCCTATATAACATAATGGAGTGTGTAAATTCATGTAGACGTACAATATCATGGATGTACAACCATCCCAGCTCATCAACAATGAATGTGTCATTGATCAGCAAGAAGTGAGCACCCTTCATGAGTTTTTCAATGACAATCCAAACAATATCATTCCTTTGAGGAAACCTTGGCATACCTTTCATTAAATACAACATGACATCATTCCACTTCCTCTCTAGAATGGGTATCTGTGGAAGAATCCCTAATAGTCGCTAATGCTCTGCCGTTACCTACTGAAAGGTGGAACACCTCATGAAGAAACTAGAAATATATCTCATCATACCTGGCCACCAATAATGATGGTGTGGATCACGATACATAATGGCAACACCAGGATGAACTAGCCAAACTGAGGAATGAAAGCCCCACATCAGCTCCTATCGTATGTCTTCTAACACCCATACACACCCATGGAAATGCATGATCTCATCCTCACCTATGGTCCATCAAATAATAGGGTCCTCTCCTTAAAATCTTTACTGTAAGACAAGGCCTTCAGAATATGATAGCTACCTCATTCGCACTCAATTAAGAAGAGTATTGGTAACATCTACAGAAGAATAAAATGTTTCCCCTATCTATCATGCACCTCCAAATGCATCTCGGAGAATAGAACCATAAGATTCCACTCACTGCTAGCCTCCTGAACTGATTGTATTTGATTCCTCCTACTCAATGCATCATCTATTGTGTTTCCATTCCTAGGCGTGTAGGCAATCTCAATGTCAGAATAAACAAGGTATTCAACCAACCTTCGCTGTCTCAAATTCATGTCATGCTGTGTGAAGATATACATGAGACATTTTTGGTCTGTGAAAACCAAAAAATCCTCTCCCATAAAATAATGTCACCAATAGCATAAAGCATGAAAAACTACAACAAACTCAAGATAGTACGTCGAGTAATTTCTCTTATATGGCCTAAACTATCGAGACCCATAGGCAACGACTCCTTCCCCCTGCATAAGCAGTACCCTTATACGAATACCTAATGCATCACATTACAGTGTATCTCTCTTGGTTGGAACTAGAAAAACTAGTATCAGAGTTGAAGTCAACCTCCCTTTCAGCTCCTAAAAGGCTGACTAACAAGAATCTGACCACAAGAACTTTCCACACTTCATAGTCATGCTCGTCAGTGGCGCTGCTAAGAATGAGAAGTCCTATATGAAACGTCTATAGTATCCATCCTTCCCTTGAAAACATTGTACCTCAAAGACGTTCTTGAGCTGATCCTAGGAAACCACTGCTCACACTTTATCTGGGTCTATTGATCCTATTATCTTCGTGATAACTTGACCCAAGAAGTGAATCTAATCCATCCAAAAGTGGAATTTTAAGAGCATAGCATATATCTGGTGCTCTCTCATTGTACTTAGAATGATCTCAAGATGGGTAACACGGTCATGTCGACTTTGAGAGTACACCAAGATATCATCCACGAAAACCACCAAGAATGAATACATGTACGGATGGAACTCTCATTTGATCAGTTCCATGAAGACTGGTGGCACATTCGTGAGACTGAACGACATAACCACATATTCGTATAGACCATACCACCTTCAGAAAGCTGTAAGAGGTATATCAGATGGTCTAACTTGCAACTGATGATAACTGGTCCTCAAGTCAATCTACAAGAACACCTGGTCTCCTCATATTTGATCAAAGAGATAATAAATACAGGTAAAGGGATATTGGTTCTTGATCATCAACTGGTTCAGCTTTAGATAATCCAAAATAAGTATGAGGGTACCGCCCACCTTCCTCGCAAACAGGACAGGCAAACCCCAAGGAGAAGTACTGGGTCAGATAAACCCCTTAGCCAGTAACTCCTCCAACTACATCATGAGCCCCTGTAACTCTGTTGTATCCGTAATATAAGTAGGAATGTACACCGGTGACACACCTAGCAAAAGATCAATAGAAATTTGCAAATCTCTCTCTAGAGAAAAACCTGAAATTTCCTCTAGAATGACATCCCAATACCAATCTACCACTGGAGGAAATTTCATCTGATATGTAACCTAGTCATCTAGATAAATACTAGGAATCTAAGTTGTAACTTCTCCCAATGCATGATTCTCGGGTCCTTTTCTGCTCACATAGACATCCAATTCTCCCGTATGAAGAAATGATCCACCCTTTAGTTATGTGAAACTAAACGTACGGTGATAGAAATCGATAAATTCCTGGAAGGGAACTAACCAGTCCGTTCCCATAATTTTATCATAGCATGTCATCTCTAGGACATAAATTGACCATTAGAAGTGAAACACCCCAACCTCAAGAGGGAACACCTTGAACTGACATATACTAGTAATTAGTTTCCCCAATGGTGTGTTCAATATCAAGAAATCAGTAGAAGTAAATATACAGATACCAAATATCTCCACAACAACAACATATATAATGATATGTGAAGCCCCTATATCGATAAGAGAAGAATATAAAACTAAGTCAACTAATATCATACCTCGAATTGTAGAGGTTCTGGGATCCTTCTCTTGTTCGGTCTGCTCCACTACAAAATTAGGACCTGGACCTTGACCTTGGGACCCTGCATGACCACTCTGACCTGATCCACCCCGTTGTTGCTGAATTCCTGGGGACTAACTACCATGGACATGACCACCACACCGGCCTGAATGGCCAGAATAACTCCAGTTCCTAGACTGATGAGAAACTAGAGGTGCTTCTCCTAAACATGGAGTCATAGAAGAACCCCTATCACTAGATACTTGTGATAATATCCAATATAAATGATGAAGATGACCCATCGTTCGGCAATATCGGCACTCCATTGGGACTCTTGGGCAATGTGTCTTCATAGGCCATCTCTTCCCGCACTGGTTGCACACCACCAAGATACCAGAAGAAGAGCCTCGCCTCCTTTGATCAACGTGAGAAGACCCCCTATGGAACATCCTTCTGTCAGTAGGAGGGAAACTAACTCCGAGTGTCGAACCGCCCGGGGTCACAACTCCAGATTCCCTCAATGTGTGCACTGTGATCTGTGCTTGGTTGATGATATAAGTGATGGAAGTCAACTTGAAGATGTTCACTTGTGATCGAATGTCATACCTTAGACCATCCTCATTCTTCCCTGCCGGGAATAACTCATCACCTCCTAGGATAGGCATGAAACATTGCAGCATAGTGAAGCAAGAAGAATACTCCATAACAGAAAGAGTACCATGATCCAAGATCATGAACTCTTGGGGACGATCAGTACTCATGTTCTCCGGAAAGAAGTAGTCAAAAAAATCACACTGGAAGTCATCCAAACCAATAACCTGTAGGTATCCCGCAAGTGAGATCACATACCACCATCTCCTGGTAGAATTAGAAAACATGTATGTAGCGAGAATGACCCTCTTCTCTAGAGGTGTCTCTATATGCTTGAAGATTGAAAGCATGGCTTCTAACCATGACTCTTCAGACTAAGGTCCTCATTCCTCGGTGAAAGTGGGAGGATGCTGCTTCTAGAAAAACCACATCAACTTAGTCATTGAAGGGGCAAGATGTGGTACTCCTCGGAAGGTCTGCATGAACCTCATGAAGCCCTCTCAGAACTATTCATTAAAACCTGTGTCCAGAAAGATGACTGGTGCCAAGAATGGAACTACGAAAGAATCTACTGGAAGTCCCTGACTAGCCATTTCCGGTGTCTGATCATCACCTTGCAACTGACGTACAACCAGAGGATGTCATGGTGGCATGACTCTGCATGTTCAAGCACACACCTTAGATCAAAATTAACAGGGACTAAAACATAGAAGTGTATGAAGGGAACCCGAGAAGGAAAGTATTCATGTTTTTTTAAAACATTGATGCACGGGGTGTATAATGCCTACACGGCGTGTTTCCTTAATCCTTCACATGGGCGTGTACATATTCTAACTCAGGTCGTGTAACACCCCATACACATGTCGTATTGTCCTAACACACGACATGTACTTGAATCCACTTCCCCTTCCAGATTTCTTCTACACGGGAAAGACACACTGTTATCCTAAAACAAGACTACATGACATGTTAGTTCTAGACACGGTTTGTACTAAAAACCATTCACCGAACAATGTTGTTAGTGACATGGATGGATACACGGATCACACTACAGAACATTTTCCAGGTAGAAATGGCATGTACTAGGAAGATTTTTCTGACCCTAGTTTTGAGTGAAACGTCTGGTTACACAGTTCTATAACACGGTGTGTATATCTAGTACACGACATGTCCTGCCAATGATTCCAAACCCTATGTCACCACCTACACAGTTTGATACATGGTTACCGACTACATGGTATGTATATACAATACACAGTGTGTACTTAAGAAAATTAGTTTCTTCCCGAATAGAAGAACACATGGCAAGTATTCATCATTACACTAGGTGTATTCTCCATTTTTCCGAACATTAAGCCTCAAAAACTACCCCAAATGCCATAAAAACACTAAAACGAACATTAAAGTGCCAAATTATGATCCGTGAGGGCCCATACTACCCGCTAATCAAAATATAGAATCTTATACATGTTATAAATAAGGATAACAGTGCAATGTTCTACCAAATTCTGGTCTGTGAGGGCCCTTAACACCTCATGAACCAATGTTTAGAGTTCATTCTACAAAAACATTCAAGATATGATGATCTATCAAAACCAGGCATTCTATCAAGCCATCTATCACAACAACATGCATATCTTGCGCAACATCTATCACAACCACATGCAATTGCTAATGCATCCTATATGGCATGGATAGAATGAATAACCTATGATTTCTATAAAGTGCCTATATGAATCATGAGATGGAATATCCTCATCAACTTAAGATGAAATAAATAAAACCTCAATAACATCAACAATAATAGCACAAAACATGAGAATCAAACAACGGTGAAAATCATGTCAACTATAAAATTTCCAAACCAGAAAAATTGCAATAAATGAGGTAGATTGGCTTTTCCATATACACGGGTTAGCTACTCTTTAGAACAACATATATCCAAGTACCAATTCCATCTTATCTCTGACAATAGGCCCCAAACATTAAGTCAAGATGAAAATAATCCCTCTGATACCACATTGTAATTTCCCAGTTCCAAAAGCCACACAGAGGTGCCTCATACCTGGTTGGTCACATGGCCTAAAGAACATTTCCCCAAATTACATAGGCTGCCAACTAGCTTCCAGGGCCTTGGGTTTGATAGTTGGGAAATAATGCATGCATAGGAAGAGTAACACAACAGATAAGAAATATATAGCAATAGCGAAAATAGTAACAATGGCATACAACTGTATATAATGGAAGGCTGAAAGTAATAAGAAGCCAGAGCACATATATAATGATGCATGATACATTTTTATATGAAATAAATCAAACATGACACAATGCTGAAATACATTACTAAAACAAAGTACGAATGAAAATAGTAAACAACTCCTCAGCATCGCAAGCCTTAGTTTGGTCTTATTCTCTCCAGCTCCAAAGTAGCCAAATATCTGAGGTGGAATGGCATAATACCTTATCTATAACTGCAACAATATAATAATTATGGGCCCAAAATCATGACCCAAATAGTGTGTGAGCCTAAATACTAGTAGGAAACCACCAAGAGATGTGTTCTTAATAGTCAGTGAATATAAATGGCAGGAAATATGCAATGAAATTGGTAAACAAGGTATTACTCAACAGTAAGCATTACTACATTTTCAAAGAATTCAAACACCACAGACCAAGTAATAATATAATCACAGACAAGTAACCCTTTGCGATGTTCTCACACCCTAAAATCATCTAGTCCTACTATGCAAACAGAAGCAACCCTCTGGAAAGTACACACAGTCTATCCCATCTTGTTCAGATTCAGCACAAACTCTCTAAGGAAGCTGTCACAATCAATTCCCCCTATATTTTCTCATTCTAATAGTAAAGAAATACCCTTTAGAGAAGCCCTCACATCCATTCTCCCTATGGTCCACTACACTAGATTCTCACGGCCTTGTGTATGTCAAACGAGCACAACAATACCTAGCAGCCAATGTAATCCTCTAGAAATACTTGGCTAAACAATCTAAATCATAACAACAAGCCAGATAAAACACTACATTCTAACAATAATAGGTATAGAAAACAAATCAACACCCTAATAGGAAAAACTAGACCAAAGGGTCAAAATAAGAAAACATGGGCCAAACCTCCATAGCATGGAAATATAAACCCTATTCACAACTTATAACCTCTATCTAAGCAACCACGTCATAGAATGAAACAATAAGGCTATAAATATAAACAGAAAACACCCCGTTCAAGGGTATTGGGAACATTTACACAAATAATGAAAATACTAACTGCGGAATGGAACAAACCACCTACCTCTGAGTTACATGACTATTACATGTGAACATCAAGCCTTGAATCACCCAAGAACACAGTAGATCTACGAAAACATATAAAATGTATAATCGAAGATAAATGTTGAATGAAGTGGAATCAAGAAACAATGCTATAGAATAAGGAAGACCTTATAGTGGAAATCCCAATGAAATTGATGGTGTTCGAATCAGAGAACAGATACTCGATCGGGGGCTCGGGAATGAATAGAGACCATATGGACGCTCCTGGATGAGATAGGTCGAGAAAGAGAGTGTTCAGTCCGTCAGACACAATCCTAGTCTATTTAATTAAAATAACCAAAGTACATGGTGAGTTATTTAGAAGTATACTATATGTACTTTCCCTTACCAGCCCCCGCATTAGGCGGTCTCTAGGTCACCAGACACGGCCATGTGCTCGGCAGTTACACGGCTATCACATAGATACCCGCGGTAACCGAGAACACAAAATGTACACATAAAGTACATGGTGTGTACTTAAGATGTTTACATAACTTTCTCATTTTCTCAAAAACACCAGAAAAAGGTAAACATACCTGAGAAGAATATTCAGCTTCTTAAATGGTGTAAACTAAAGGCCTTCCTAGACACATGATTTTTCACCCATTAGAGATATTATAATTAAATTGAAAAACTCATTATCAACCATAATAAATGATTCATGTATAATTTGACTATAAATTGATTAAGATAAATATAAGGTGTCATATATTAACAAAGGTTCCATAATTTATACATCATATAAGAGGTGTTTCATTTTTATGAAGTTCCCTACTTTGATTACTGTTTCTTACTATATGATGTTTGGTTTTATTCAATGGATGGAACCAAAATGAGCTATGTCAATGTTGAGTGTGATGGTGAGTTCAATGATTCTCATAATAACAAATAAAATGTTATGGGATATGCAATTAAAATCCTCATTGTTGTGCACACACTTATTTCTCATGCTATGAATCCTGGTGAACTTCTAAATGAGACGAAGGAGGAAAAAATATTCCATTGATTCCATAATGCAGAAACATCGACCATTTTATAGTGGGTTCTATGATTCACTTGATTTTGTACAGTGGATTTTTACCACTGAAAATATATTCTTTTTTCACTAGTTTTCAGAACATGAGCTTTCAATATTGTTTGTCTATAATTTGGATGGTTAAGTGGATCAATGGATTACTCATATAAATAATACAATAAAACAAGAATATATTGATTTCATGGATTGAGATTATTTAAATAACGTTTTTAATAAGTATGTTTCTTTTGTTCTTCATACGTAGATAGAGAAGGAGTTACTCGAGTTAACAAAAAGGGAAGATGAATATCTTGGAACCTATGAGGATAGTTTTATAAGAATGTTGAGGTATAATTCTTCAATTTTAATCAATCTATAATGTATGGTTAAAAGATTCATCAATGGATTAAAACTAAGTATTTGAAGGGTGATGTCTATGACAGACATAAGTAGTTATGTAGAGATTGTAAACCATGAAAACAAGGAGGAATAAAGGTTGAAATTACCAATCAATCTCATGGTTCTAAAAAGAAATACTAATGGATTTTACAATGGAATATCTAAAAACAATAGAGAGAAAAATAATGTCTTTTTATACTAAATGTGTGGTAAGATTCATGATGTATGTTATCTTAAGGGGTATAATAAATGATTTAATTTTTTAAATCATTTTTCCATGATTTTGATTACTTGAGTGATGGAAAGATATTGGATAACTACAAGAATCGAGATAAAGTTTCAAATAATGCTCCACCCACACATTAATCAATAAACTGTTAGGAGAATGTGAATTATTCAAAATAGTTCCCAAACATTGGGGTTAATGATGATGATCGACATCTGCAACCCCTTATGGTGAGGCATAAAGTAAAATATCATTTGATCACTAATTCAGATGATGGTTGTTATAATAACGTTGTGAAAGGTACACATACCATCCACTCTATAAACACTAATGTTTTATTTAATTATGGATCTACCAACTCATTCATATCTAAAAAAATTTCGATTGGTATAAGGATTCCATCCAAATGATTATATGTTGAATTATAAGTAAAACCTCTTGATGGTATGATGGTCACATCTCATGTTTATGATTATTTTCTGGTTAAATTTTTTTGAATTATTGTTCTTATAAATATTTTCATTCATTATATGGTTGAATTAGATATAATTTTAGGATTGTATTAGCATTATATACATAAATACCACAAAAACAATTGAGGTGGATATGTTTTGTTTGATATTTAAATCCAAAATATGATTATCAGTATGAACCTCCTATGGATATTATATCTTTTTTATATGTCTTAATTTCTATTCATGATCCATGTTTAGCTTAAACAGGTGCAGAAGAAATTGACATCGATGATATTATAATTATTCAAGAGTTATTGGATGTATTTCTAGTAGATAATCACAGCCTTCCCACAAAAAATGATGTTGGGTTCTCAATAAAATTCATACCTAGTTCCCCACCAATTTTAATGGATCCCGGTAGAATGGATCGTATTTATTTTTATGAATCCAACAAGAAAGTCCACGAAAAAATTCATAATGGATTCATTTGGACAAGTGTGTCACCATGGAGTGCACCTAGTATTTTTTTAAATAAATATGGATCAATGTGACTCTACATTGATTGTCAGTATTTGAGAAAGATCACAATCCATAACCTATTTCTTATTCCTCATATTGATGACTTGTTTAATCCACTATATGGATATAAATACTTTTATAGGATTGACCTTAATTCTTAGTACCAATAATTATGGGTTAATAATGATGATATACAGAAGAAAATAATCTATAAATGGTATGGACACTATGAATATATAGTGGTGCCTTTCCGTCATACCAATTCCCCTCCTATCATTAGTGATTTGAGAAATATAGTCTTTAGAAAATATATTTGTTAGTTTTTGGTAGTATTTATAGACAATATTCTTATCTACTCCGATAGAAATGAAGAGCATGAATACTACTTAAAAATTGTTTTAAATACCTTAATAAAATATAAATTTTAAGAAAAATTTAAATATTCAGATTTTTGGCAAAATGGGTTTCATTTTTAAGTCATATAATCTAATGATATGGTATATCAATAGATCCACCACATGAAGATTCTATTGAATTTTGGACTATACCAACCACGATGAATCTGATTCATAGTTTTCTTAATTATGCTAGATGTTATCGATGTTTTATATAGAATTTCTCAAAACTGTCTAATCCAATCATCAAATTTATTTAAAAGGATTCCTCATGATAAATGAATATGTTAGAAAATTTGAAGGAACATAATGGAATATTATTCAATAAATCTATTCTTACATTACCAAATAGTGGAGAGGGGTTTTTAATCTATATATATTCATAAAACATGGGATTAGGATGTATTCATATGAAAAATAAAATGGTTATATCATATTCTTCATGATAATTAATGGTTAATGGGAAAATTTACGCAACTCATGATTTGGAGTTAGTCATCATAATAATTTCTTTAATGATATAGATGAATTATATTTATGAAGAAAATTATGATTTGTATAATGATTATAGAGGCCTGAAGTATATATTAAAAAAATGTGTTCAAAAACTTCCATAGAAGAAGGTTATATATGATTAATGATTATGATTTCAAAATAAATTACTAACCTAGGAATGTAAAAAATGTGGCTGATGCTTTGAATCAAAAGGATCATGATCCCTTGTGCATAATTTGGATAATAAAAGATCCAATGTATCCAAATTTGAAAAGTATGGATCTATAAATCATGAATTAAGGGGTATAATTTTATTTTTCACAATTTAATTTTCAAACATATATCTAGGTGATGATTAAAGAGGAACAGAATTAAGATTTTGAGTAGAAAATAAGGATATGAATGTTCCTCAGTTTAACCTTGATCATGATTGAATGATAAGGTTCCAGAACTGTGTTTTCGATACTTTCATACCAGATGTTTTGAATGATTTGTTAGGGGAACAACATTCCTCTTCAATTTCTACTCATCCTAGAAAAATAAATATGTATAGATATTTGATGTAATAATTCATAAGGGATGACATGAAGAGAGATATCATATAGTTTTTATCTCATTTATTGGTATGTTAGCATGTTAAGGCCAAAAGAAAAAATACAAAGGGGATGTTACATCCATTATCCATAAAAGAATGGAAATGGGAGAAAATAATTATGGATTTTGTCATTAAACTCCACAAAACATCTAAATGGAATAATGTTTTGTGGGTGGTAGTAAATTTCCTTACTAAGTTAACACACTTCATTGCTACCAGCGAAGAAATCACTCTAGAATATAATTCTAGCATATAAATCAAAAAAAGGGTATGGTTTCATTGATTACCAAGTTACATTGTATCTGATCAGGATCTGAGGTCTACTTTAATGTTCTATAATATTCTTTATAAATCTTTTGATATAGAGTTTATTTTCATTACCTCTTTTCATCACTAGATGGATTCTCTATTTGAAAAGACAATTCAAACACTAAAGGATATGTTTTGATCCTATTCTACAGATTTCAATGTTATTTGGGATCAATATAATCTTATAGTTATGTTTTATTATAAAAATATATTTCAAAAAATAATTCGCATCCCTTTTTATTAATCCTTATACCAAATAAAATGTGGAGCTTGAGCATGCTTGAATATAGTAAGATAAAAAAAGATATTAGGACATGTGATCACTGAGGAAATTTTGGGAAGGTTAGAACTATTTAATATCATGCTATGGAATATAAAATGTGGTATAAAATTTCAGTTAATAACCAATGGCATGATATTGAATTTATTGTTGGTGAAATGGTGATTTTAATAATTTATCCGTGGAAAAAGTTTATAAAATTCTGGATGAAAATGAAACCTCTCCCTATATATATAAATCCATTTAAAATTCATGATCATATTGTGATGGTAGCCTATCTCTTAGTTCTTCCACACATCCTCTAAAAATTCCATGACATATTCCATTTTTCTCTCTTAAGGAAGTAAATACCTAACCATTCCCATGTTCAAAACTCAACGGTCATACCAGTGGAGCATGATCATTCTCATATGGAAAATTAGTTGAAATTATATGTCATATAATAAAACTTATATGAAATAAGACCACTCAACTAGTCAAATATTTTTGGTGAAACCAAAATTTTTAAAAAGATAGATAGGAACATGAGGATATGATGAGACAAAATTATCCATAATTTGTTGTGTTATAGTGACAAATTATAAGTGTGAAATTAATTTTTAGGGGGGTAAAATGTAACACCTCATGTTTTTCTAAACAGTTTATAAAAAAAATTAAAATTCATTGATGGATTTATTTTAATGCTACACCAATTAATGAATTTTTTATATCATTAATTTATTTATTCTTGTGCAACATGCAAAATTGTCTTATCTTGTGTCATAGGAAACACTGAATTTCTACGAAAGAACATTTAATTATTATATTAATTTTAATGGGACTACTATAACCTAGCTATTAAACAAAGTAATATTTTTATTAATAAATAAATTTAAATATAATAGTTTCATATAAATAAAACATAGTGATAATTAAATAAACAAATTTTAGTAACAACATTATATGTATTAAAAGTACTATCATCTCATAAAAAATTAAATATTTTTTTTGTAAAATAAAAAATTAAATTTTTTACAATTTAAAAAATTTAATTTTTTTCAATAAACATAATTTATAAATTAATATTTAAAAAATTATCTTAGAGTGGGTTTTTGGTATTTTTTATGAAATGTCTTATTTCTGCTTTAATAGGTAAAAGATACTAATTTTTTTTTGAAAGGGTTTTTTTCATATTTTTTAGTATTGATAAATTATATAATAATTTTTGTTTTATGTTCATTTTGTTCAATAATAAATCCATTAATCAAATTTAGGTTACAAAAAACAATTTTTTATTGAAATAGGATATATAAATATTAAATACTTTTAATCTTTTTCAAAATAAAAACTCATCGTGTCCTCTAATATATGGGACTAATTTAAAATTAATTAATTCCACTAATTTATTTGATATTATAAAAATGTATTAAATATTTAGTATCATTATTTCTAATAAAATTTAATAATGAATAATTAATAATTATCGATATTATTTGTGGAAAATGTTAAAATTAATCAAGGTGATTAAGAGAAAAACAAATTTAATAAGGGAGTAAACGTTAAACATATAAGGAAAATTACCAAAAAAACATTTCAAAAACCTATATAATGGAAATATTTCCCACATATCCCCACGTTTCTCAAATTTGGTTCATTATTTCAGGTAGAATATTAAAGGGAGAACTCCCAATAATTTTTACCTATCTATATTTACAAGAAAACCAATCCTCCCCCACTATAAATGGGTACTAATCCCCTCATATACTCACACCTATCAATCCATTTGGATAATCTAACAATATAAAAATTTCTTCCAAATTTATATCATATAATACTGGAAATCACACTTTAAAATAAATCCAATAATGCAAATCCTTTGGTGTAAACTAAAACATCTAACCCCAATAAGAGGTAAAATTCATCGATGAGTGATTTTGTTTTATTTCATCATTAAACCCATTAATTTTTTTATATAATTTACAAAATATAATAAATTATGGAATATTTGACTATGTTTATGTTATTACATCCAAGATCACACATGAAAATCAAATTTGATATGTAATCATCGTTTGTGTGTACGATAGACTACTGGCCCACAAGCCGATGCAATTCTTTCTTCAAATAACACATTTCTGGGATGGATAAAATGATGGATTTATATTTTTAATTAATATTTTTTATTTTTTATTTTTATTAGGATGTTTTAATTTTTATATCTCATATAATCTTATGCTTTCCATTTTGTTGGAATATGATAATGTCTTTCATGTGTCTGGTGGACTACCATGACATGGAGTGATATGATTCATTCACGCTTTAAATTGAAGGTATTAAGGATGAGTTTAATAAAAATATGTTATAAATATTACATTAAAATTATTCTATAATTTTAATATCACTTATTTTTCATTCCTTTAGACGAAAAAGAAAATAAAAATAGCATTCATGTGTATGTACAACCTACCTTCTCTACAAATGGTTTATTTCATTTCATAATTAAATGTTTTATAGATAATTATAAATACATATATACTGAAGATATATGATATTTATAAAATTTTTATGATTTCTATATAATTAAATCATATTCATGGTAAAGGGATCAATAATAAAAAGTCCAAACTTGTATGAAAAACAATTCGATTATTACTCAATACATAACATTAACATGGAATTATTAATAAATGAGTAATAAATCGTTATAATTAAATGTTATATGGTATTATATATATGATTATGGTTCTATAATGGATTTATATAGACATACATTTATTATATGGTAGGATCAAATGACTATGATGAGATTCCAGAATTAGGGTAAGGGATTTTTGCCTAACTTTTATTTTCATTGAGACACAAGATTTGTTCACCGGTTATTTATTGTATGTGGTGTGTATAAATCCCATGATTTTATTTTAATATTCTTATATTTTTAATTATTGGGATTTAATTATCCATTTTATGATCTCCGTTTCATTGTGTTAGGGTTTTGGTTTTTCCAAAGTTCAAAGGGAATGTTATGGCCTCAAATTTCCTTCTTTGAGACACATGTTCTGTTTTGTACGTATATTATTTTACGAGGTATATATATTACACCATTGACATGATATATCCTGAATAAATATTTTTTTTTTGATATTTTAAGAATCATTTATTTTTATTTCTCTGTTCGTATTATTATCCGATGTTAGAAAAGTTGTAAGAATTTATTTCTACAATCTCATCGTTTATAAGGATTGTTTACTATTATGCTTTCATTGTTGAATGCCTATGATTATTATCTCAAGATTTCACATATAATTTCATATACTATAGTTATTTAAGATATATTCATGTAATGGAAACATTTTCCCACACTTTTTTAGTTAATTTAATTTATATATTTTTTTAAAAAAATACGACTTTATTTCTCTCTTCAGTCAAAACTCGGTTTTCATTCAAATCAGGTTTTCTAAATATTGTTTTAATTTTTATTCTATGATATATAAATCTCATTTTAAAGGTAAAATATTTTAAATATTTATTTGTTTTAATAAAATTCTCAAATGTTTTTCACATCACCATTTATACCTTTTCAAGGTTATTTTTAAATAAAATTGGTTTCAAATGGTTTTATGTGTAAAAAATATATTTTCAAACTATAAACTAAATTTTCATAAATAAAGGTTATTGAAATATATTTAAAAATTATTTTCCATCTATGATGGAATTCGTTGGTGTTATCAACTCTTAACTAGGAATATGATCTATGAATACCATTCATATTCTTTACATTAATGGTTTAGAATTTGATAGAATGATTATAATGAAACCAAATTATCCTCCAAGGGTTAAACAATAATAAAATTATTATGAAAACCACTTTATTTAATGGGATATGTTATTATGATATGTGTATTAAACCTTCCCATTTTCCACTATTTTTGATATGTTGAAATGTTTATGAGACACATTTTATTTAATGGAACATGATATGATAATTTTTTATGGTCTTATGGAACATGTATGTAATGTTTCATTATGTGATGTGTGGGATATATATATACCACTAATTAATTTGGAAATGATTTATATCTCATTAGATGGACATGGTTGGAATGGGGAATGGGTTGTGTTCAGTAAACGATATTGTCTATTTAGATAGTCTTGGGATTGAACCTTTATTACTGATTTTTTTGGGAGTGAACCCATTTTACAAAGATATCCTTAGTAGTGAGCTTGGACAATTATAAAAATAATTTTATATATTTACATGTCTGCAAAAATTCAATTTCTTATTCCTATGTTATACTTTAATATACTATGATCTATATTCCCTTATAATTATTTTATAATAGACTCCTAATATTTATTCCATGACCCTTGATTATGTTGTTTGATATATAGGATATGATATTATAATGTAGTTATCATGTTATCATACCCTTATTTTCATGATAATTCTTACATATCTCCCTTGATTACCCTAATTAAGCATATGAGATCACCATTTCATATGTTTCCTTTCTCTAGGTTATGAATATGTGTATTATTTTTGATGTGTATAATACGGGTTTTATTCATAAAGAACATGGTGGGAGATAATGTAGATCACTTATTAAATAGTGTTTATTTTTCCATGTTTCCAAAGGAAATACAAAAATATAATATTTGCGTGTGTTTTTGTGTAATTCATTGAATATTACTTAATAATGATCTAGTGTCATTGTATGTTAAGATCAGGGTTTCCGGAATTTCAATAATTTCCCTATTAGAAATGATCATAATCAATCCATATAAATAATAAGGAAGTTATCAATACAACGTATCCATAGTTTAATATATGTATAATAAAGCGTTGATGTCGTTGAAGAATAGAAATAACATAAAAATGTTTTCAAAATCATTATTGATGAATGTATTCTTTTTTAATTTGAGAATTATTTTACAACTAAAATTTTAAAAAAAACATTTTAAATAATTTTCATTTAAAATTTAATTTTTATGTTTTATATGAATCAAAGAAAACCATGAATGGTCATGATGGAAGGAAATTATGTAAAAGTTGTACACATTAAAACAATGATTTGATTCACACTTTTGATAAAATCCAATATAACTTTGTTTAGAAAATGACATGAATAATCCATTAAAATCAATTTAAAAATTTAAAGCATGTATCAAAATTTCTTTAATAATAATATTTGGAGAATATTAAAAAAATTAAAAATATAATAGAAAAAAAGGGTTCATAAAATTTTTTATTTTAAACATAATGGATAATTGAAGTCATATTTCATTTATCAAAATTTCTAAACCATTTTATATACCATATATTATAAATATTTTACAATTAAATTAAAAATCCATGAGTAACTTGAGGATAAAAAAATGATTGGGGTTTATTTTCCAATGATCAAAAAAAATTCCTTCAATATAAATTCAATCATAAACAGTCCCAATTTTAATGTGATTGTGAAATATTCCCTTAAAAAGATCATAAAGTAGAAATATGAATTAACAAATGAATAAATTATGTGTATAAAATTTAAATCCACATAAAACAAGTGTATATAAACAAATATATTCAAAATACATTACACAAATAATATTATGTTATCATGGACAATTAAAAAACAACCTAACCCAATGAAGCAAAATTTATTTATGAAACACTTTACTACATAGTAAATTTTAGGTAAAATACTCTTAAATAATTCAAATTGAAAATTAAAATATCATGGGTAATTATGAAATCATGAAATTTAAAGTAAAACTGGTATTATATACACCATATAAATTTAATTAAATATAAAACAGTACAATATATCTTAATAAAGGGAGATTGAGATGAAGTAACTTACCTCACGCTTCATTTTGGTTGAATGTTCATTAATATCCTATATAATGTATTTATTAATATGATTAATTATGCTATATCCATATTCAAAATTTTAATATCTATATGATCCTGATATAACATTTTACTATCTTTTTGTTAATAATATTTCATTATTATCACTGTTTCAGGTGTTAATTTCATTATTTTCCCTAACAAGTTTTTTCATGATAGATCTTGTTATATTGTATACGATATAGGTCCTAAGTAAAAAAAATTTGAATAATGTTGTGAAATTCACATTGAATCATTAAATACATTTTTATAATAATTCTTAAAATTTGTTCATGGAAAATTGCTTGCATCACTTTTTGGAGACATAAGGTCGTTATTATGCACGAGTGACGATATCATTCCATTAACGATTGAAATGGATGGGAATTTTATGCTATAATAAAACTAAAAAATCAATATTTTTTCATATACAATACATATTTTCATTAAATATATCATTAACACTCTCCATGTAATCATAATGAAAAAATGAATGACTTCACATGGTGATGTGGTATTCTACCATACACACGAGTGAAATTGTCCTATTTTAAACTACCTAAAATGTAAGAACTTATATGTGATATTATAATTAAAAAATAGTAATTATATAATTATTATTATTATATATATATATTAAATATATCATTATATACAATCTTTATATGTGTGGATGGAAAAAGGATTTGCATCGGTTCGTGAACGGTAGTACGTCGTACACATGATCAATGATTCTGGATCTGATTTCAGAGAAGAATAGATGGATAAATATTATTTCAGCAGAATATGACTTATAAGTATATGTTATATACAATGTTGTTATATATTATATTTTTAAACATAATTTAATGTCTAAAATAATAAAAAAATTGAAGTGATTCAATAAGATAATTGCCTTCTCTTATTAAAACATCCTTTGGATATGCTTTTAAATACACTATGTTTTTTAGAGTAAAAATTTCCATATAATGTGTATAAGAATTTTAGGGATATATTTTTTTAGGTTTTGGATAATTCAAAGGGTTATATAGGTGTGAATAAGTGAAGGGATGAAGTGGCCTCTAATAAGTGAGGGATTAGACACACGTGGAATTTTAGAATGAAATTAAGTGTACCCATATTTTTCAAATAACACAAGGATCCCAAATGTTCCAATAGAGATATATAGAGGTAAGAGGTGAAAATAATTCCATACAATTGTTTCTGGACATGTTTTTTATCATTTTTTACTTTTATATTCTATGTTTTACCCCTGGAAAAACTTATTTTTACCTTAACCTTGATAAATCAGTTTTTACTACTTCTAGTGTTCATAATGGGAAACAATATAGTTGAAATTATTTTTTAATATAATATATGATTATTAGAAATATGGAATACATTTTTTCAAATTTAATTCAAAAATTTTGTAAAATATAGATTAAAATTAAACATGTAGACACGTCGAAAAAGTTTTTTCTCCATTGAAAAGCATTCAAAAGTATAAAAAATATATCAAAATTAATTAAAATGAAAATAATTAGTTAAATATAAATAAAATTGAACAAATTTCAATTTAAAAAAATTAATATAAAATTAAATTTTTATGTAATTTAAAAGAAAATGTAATTTTCTTTAAAAATTAGTTTTTTTAATAATCAAAAAATTATTCATTTTTATAAAATTACAAAAATATCACCCCATGGATAATTTTGAAAATTAAATATATAAATTTATTTTAAATATTTTAAATATTTTTTCAAAATTTGGTTTCAATTTATTTTTTATTATATGTACAATGCGTAACTAAACCAGAATTTAGAAAAATACATTTATTCCGAAAACATTTCTTTTTCTTTCAAATGGTTCTACTTTATTTCTAATCCATAGATACTGATTGAATTTATTTTATACATTTTTAAGCGATAAAATTATAATAATTTAGTTGTTACTATTCCTAACATCCTAGTAAATTCCTATGATTTAAAAAAATAAAAATATACTCGATAGAGTATTCGATATACAACATATAGATTAAATGACAAGAAAAATATATGTGTGTTATTACATAGTTGTTAAATTTTTAGTTATGAATATTATTAAATAATTTATTATATATATATACACTTCCTTCATAATAAAATTTTTTGATATATATTTCAAAAATTATCATTCAATTTGTTTTATATTTATTTTAATATATAAAACATTTTTTCATCAAAAATTATTTTTATTGATGTGAAAGAAGAAAGTATTATAAATAATTTTATAAATTCTATAAAAAATCATAAAAATATATTAATTTTTATTAATTTTAGTTTCAAGATAAACTTAGGGGAAATTTTTTGTATTTTTCAAAAAAATTTGATTTATCAGCGAATAGTGAACAAATCTAATTTTTGTAAAATGTTATTTCGTTCCAATAAACTAAGAAATTAAAAATAATTATTAATAATTGAAAATGATTTTAATTTAAATAATTATTATTTATATATATATATTAAATCCACTTAATTTCTTTTTAATCGTCTTCATTTTTTATTTTATTATAAGATTATCTTGGGGACTTAAACTGTATCTTTTATAATACTTTTTAAATGTGCATAATGTTTTTTTAATTAATTATGATAATCCCTAATGAGGAAATTTTTAAATGAAATTATTATAAAATATATTAATAATTATCAATTTATATTCAAACAATTATTATTATTATTCATAGTGATAATATGAAGTCAAATTTTCCATAAAAAATTCATTTCCAGCAAATAGGCTTTGTCATAACGTTTCTAGGATTTCTTTTAAATTATATTCTTTTAACTATTTTAATTTATTTTTTTATTATGGATTTCATATTTGTAATCCTGATAAATTTTATTATATAGTTATATATAATTAATTTTTTACCATAATGAATAATGAAAATAGTAAAAATAAATTATCATGGTAATGGTGAATACAGGATTATAAGGGGGTTAAAATAAAATGATAATGGTTAAAATGACATAAATATTTATATAAAAATTATTTTATGACCATATTTAAAAAGTATTATATCTACATATTGATAATTTTCTCTTTTAGAAAACTAAATAGATTTAAAAACATGGTCGCACTTTTTTTTCATATATTTCAAGTTTTTCACTCAAAACACATGTGAAAAGACACACCCACTATACTCTTTTTCACACCATGAAAAGATATATTATCAAGAATAACTACCAAGATAAATTTAGAAATTCCATCCCCTCAAATTTCAATCCCTTGTTGGATCAGAAATCAATTCTAGTAATACTTCTGGTATAATCCTATATAGGTGGTTCAAAAATAGATAAAAATATTTACTATGTGTTTTTTATTTATTTCTTCTTACACCTATTTAAAATGTTATTAAAATTTTATCATATGATAAAATCAGTGTCTATAATATACTAAATGTTATTTTAATAGGATATCTTATGAATTTTCTATTTCTTTTATGTTAAAAAAAAACAAAAACGCTTTCCTTAAAAATTATTTTTCCCCAAGGAAATTTATTTGATTTATCATTGACATGATTTTATATGTCTGGCTTAATATTAATTATTTATGATTAATCACATTTTCCATCAAACTGAATTATGTTAAGAATCATTAGATCGTTATCTAAATTATTGAATCTTATAGATTCATAGAATCTGAGTCTCACTATTTTTAGACTCTGATTTCATCTATTTTCATACTCCATTGTATTCTATTTATAGACTCTGAGTTCTCTAAAATTCAGACTCCAAATTATCTGAAAATCATTTTCTGAATTATCTAAAATTATGACTCTAGATTATCTAAAATTAAGGCTCAAAATTCTATGAAATTTAAATTTTCAATTATACTAATTAAAAATATAAATTCCTCAGAATTATGAATACAAATTGATCAGAATTCAGACTCTAAATATCTGTTATTTCAGAATCGGATTTTTCCTATCATTAGTCTCTGAGTCTGAATTCCTTATGAATCTAAATAAATATATTTCATACAGTTATCACATTTTCTTATCATACTATTCAAACATTATTAGATCCTATTTTTCATTAGATTCTAAATCCTATGAATGTTTTCTAACATGAAATAATGTTTTACAATCTGTTTCAAAATAAAAAAATTTAAGTGACATGTGTACAGGTCCCACCAAAATTCATGGAAAAATATGACTGTTATAGGAAGGAGATAACCATTGGATATTTTTTCCAATTAATAACCCATACATTTGATTTATTTCATTCACTTGTACCTCTTTGAGATTTATTGGATGTGATGATTTCTAGAAAGAGAAACTATCATGCTTTGTGTGATCTGTGAACATCTTGTTCATCTAAGAACAACTTTTTCAGCTTAGTGTGACTCAAATTATTGTCGTGTATAATGGAGTACTTCCAAGGATAGTAATACATAATTCCTATATTCCTTAATGTTCGAGGGGTTATAGGGATAGGACAAAAGAGGTGTTGAAAACATTAATGTTCTAGGGTTTGCAAGGATAACAATAAATACTCTGATATTCTTATCGAGGGCTTACCCAAGTTTGGGTAAGAAATAATTTCATGAATTTATAATTCAAGGGCACATTATCCAAGGTTGTTGGATACCATTATCATTGGGTTAAAAAATTTCCTTCTTGTTAACATATTATTGTTACAAGTTTTTTTCCACTTTATTTTGTTAAAGAAGGAAAGTATAACATTCTAATACTTTTTTATAATTGTATATTCTGATAAATAATATTCTATATTATATATGGTAGAATCATTACCTAAGATAAACATACTTATGTTTCTTAAGATAAACTTATTTATGTTTATGTTCTTTATTATTGGACATGGGCCCTTCCCATTATCCTTTTGTTTAAGAACCAAATAGTTTTTTTTGAATTCAACTTGTTTATCTTTGTTAAACATAGAATTCCTTTTATTCTTAAAAGGTAAAGTTTTTAAACATGCAATTCACCCACCTTTTAATTGATCATCCATATATATATTCCAATCCTATAATTGGTATCATAGAAGGCCTCTAAAATTGTTATACATACAAATATGTTTTCTTTCTCAACCTTTCCAATCATAACATTACTTGTTCAAAATTTTCTTAAATATTTTTATCTTTGTTTAAAACATTATTCACTAATATGTTTTGGGAAAAAGTATTGTTCTTATAGAATGGAAGGAATGAATGTTTGTTCAATAGACAATCATAATCATACAAGACCACCAATATTTGATGGTAATGATTATGAATATTGGAGAGATATGATTATTCCCTTTTATATAAACACTAGAGTGTAAAGTTTTGTAATGATCACTGATGAATAGAAGATTCATGATAAGGAAATCAGAACATTCATGTTACGACCCAAATATTTGTTAATGAAATTTCCCCCTGATATAATTAAATTTATTATTATATAAAATAGTTATCTAAAATAGGAAATTACATGGTTTTATGTTTTTTAATTTTAAAATACCATTAAGAATTGTATATGTTGATAATGTTTCCATTGAACAGTGATCACATGATTTGTATAAATATAGGGATTTTCCATATCCAATTCACTCAAAACAAGGAAGCGATGGACACAAATAGTATAATTTCTCCATACGAAGCACATTTTTTGGAGCTCAAAAAGTTGGTGGTGTCACAAGGCTTTTCTCTTGACAAAGCCAATGTAGAGCTTCAACACATTAAGCATAAATAAAACCCCTACGGGAAAAGTGGATGTTGATAGAGATTACCACCTGAGTGATTTATGCAAGCCACCCCAAGAGTCTATCTTTATCAAACACCATACCCTTTGGTCTTATGCGGGTGTCATAAGGGGATATGTTACAAGGCCCTATCACAATGATTGTGTGATATATTTTTTTATAAATAATTTACCTTTATTTTATAGTTACTTTATAAATTTTTTTTAAAGCTCAAATAGTATTTTTTTAGTTAATATTAAATTAAGAAATTGTTTTTGATGAATTAATGGATTTTTTAATTAAATAATATTATAATAAAATATTATTTATAAATTATTTTTTGTTATCTATAAATGATCATATGACTTTTATGAATATAATTGTTATTTTTTTACAGTTTGAAAGTCGTTTATGGTCAAACCCCATGAATTTCTGAAAATTTTATGTTTATATTTTAAAAGTGAAAATTCACATATTTATAATATTATTTATATAAAATGAATATTATTTATGGAATTGGGATTTCGAAATTATCCAATGTTGTTTTTTTTATAATTTTCTAATACATTTAAAATTTTGGGTAAAAATTAAATACCGTTTAAATATATAATGTGTTTTATAACATCATAATGACCCGAGAGTGTTTTAATAAAATTTGATACATGGTATTTTCATCAAATAAATGATTTAACTTTAAAATAATGTTAATTTAGGTTTGATTTATTTATTTTATAAGTCTTTAGTGGACCCTCCAAGACATATAAAACATTTTACCTTTTTCAAATGATTTCATTGAGAGTGTGACTGACCTCCACATAATCAAGCCTAATATTTTAATATGTTTGGCCATTTTCCATATAAAATATAGTTTTCTTTTCCTCTTTGGAAAAAATATGGGTAGGAACCATTGTTTTGTTTATTTTTAGGATTAGTTTAATGTGTAGTGTCCAAAACATAAATAATAAAAAATTCCCTCTCATTTCCTATATAAACCATCCAATTCTCACACTTTTATTCAATAAAAACCCTTAGAGAACATCCCTAACCCACCTTCCTCTCTCTAAAATACTCCCAACACACCACAATATCCCAATAAGACTCTCTAAATCCCTTGTCAAGCCTTTGGGATCACACTTCCTTTTATGTGATTTCTTTGTTTCTCATTTTTATACATGTTTCTTTATATTGTTATCCAATTTTATTTTCTATTATAAATTCTGAGGTATAATTTATCACCTCCAACATACTTCCCTACATATGTTTTAATGATGATATATCCCTTTCTCTCTCATTAATTCCTCCAATATACACCCATTATCATGTCGAAATTCTATAAGGGATTTATTCATTTCCAATTCTTGTCCAAATTTCATTATATTGTTTTACCATTTTGTATTCAATTAAAAATTTTGGGGTATGATTTTTAACCTCGAGCATACTTTTCTCCTTAATATTGACTGATGAGAGACCCATTTCTCTTCCATTAATGCCTCTCATGTACACTTGTTACCATGTGGAAATTCTATAAGAGAGTTCCCTCTCCTCATTTATATTCAAGCAATTCCTTTGTATTATAAATCAAAAATATATTTCATATATTGGGACATTAATCTATATTACCCCCTTACATTCCATTTCATGTCCATATGCTAAGACACCCATTTATCTCTCATCAACCATTTTTATGAATTCTTATGTCAAACAATTATGTTGCCGAAATTGCACCACGATTTCCGAAGACAAGGTATTTTGTAGTGAATACAATTCCCATTCCACTATCAACTATATTCACATTTATGCACATTTACATATGGATTATATAGTTTCACGTATGAATTAAACATTACTTTACCCTGGAATAAATTATTATTTTTAATAAATCCATGTTATATGATCCAAGTGGAACACATATGCATGAAATGAAATAATTCTGAAAGGTGCACCAAGATAGTGCTCCAATGCATTGGGTAATGAATTGTATCAGGATACCTCAGGAGAATTGAGTGATTACACATGATAATTCATGTTTAATGATACTTTAATCATACTTATTGTGAAATGAGCCTTGGCTCATGATAATATCATGTTAAATATTGATGCCACATTTCCAAGTTATGATAATCATGCTATATGATGTATTTATGTTCTTGTTTCCCTTATGCTCCATTGATATGACTATTTCATAAAAAATTCTTTATTCTTCATATCATTCCTTTTTTACTCCCTTATTAGGCATTATATCTCACCCTTTTATTATGCATGTCCTCAGGTTATCCCATGAAACGCTAAGTATGGAGGAATATGTGTGGTCATGTAAAATATGATTTCAATACAGATGTGTATTTCATATTTTATGTTGTTATGTAATGTCCCTAATTTTAGAAGACACTAGAACAATTAATCCTCATATTGGTCTTAATTTTAAGTTTATGTAATTAATCAGGTTTACGTTTTTAATAAAGATCATGCTTGTTTGAGTTGGTATCAGAGTATAGGTTTAGTAATTTGTAGATTATGATTAAAAAAACTAGTGAAAGACATAGGGATAAGACTAATTATAATAAAAATATACCTAAATGTTGGTGAAAATTTATTAAGTGTTTTATCAACAAAATACATCTCTATCTGGATACGAGCATATAGAGGTAGGTCTAGCACATATGTATCTTGTGGTAAAACCTGAAAAAACATCATGGAACTAGATTTGAATGAGACCTAGTGCACAAAAATAGACATTACTTCAGTTTGGATTATGAAACTCCTGGGGGATATGATTTGGTAAATTCATATGTTTAATATGAACCGTTATTAAGGGAAAAAATGCCTCTAAGAATATATATGGGGAAGATGATCATGGATAACAAATATTGAAGAAAGTAAATTATTAAGTTAAGGAAATAAAAGTAATTTATAATTAATCCATTTTTTATTATGAATCCCTTTATGTGATACCCCTATCATTCCTCTTATTCAATCCAATTTCCATTAATAAGAGGACCCAGGCTAAAAAAAGATGTGATGATCAATGTGCCAACTATTCTAATGAGACTCCCAATCCAATGGGAGCATGAATCACACAAATTTATTTGATAATCTATTAGTTAACTCACGTTTTGAGTAGAAAGATGGGACAATAATAACATTACCCCCCCAGCTAAGAAAGAACAAGTCATAGTCCCGTGATTCATGATACAAAGGCCTCCTTCTTTTAATGGATCTTTGGATCCCTCGATGAATGAAACATTGATCAACTCAATTTAAAAGATCTTCTCTATCCTTCAATGTTCCAAAAAAGAGAAGGTTCTTCTCGGTTCTTATCATATATAGTGTTAAGCTAATAAATGGTGGAAACTGATAAAAAATATGAAAATTGAGGACGTGATCAAGGAATTGTAATGGAACGATTTTGGAAAAATGTTTTTTGATAAATATTTTCCTCGCAACATCGGACTTATGAGGGAAAGTGATATCCTTGGCTATAAGAAAAAATTTGAAAAATTCATCATATAACATGGGGAAAACATTATACAACTTCAAGGATATTCCATTGGCTTTGGGGTTTCCCCCAAATAAATGGTTGATAGCTTCTTTGTTGGGCTAAGACCAAGCCTACAGAAAACACTAAAGATTAGTGACTTCAATATATATGTGAAATTTATCTTATGTTCCCTCAAAGTCGAAATAGATTTCAGAGAATCCTAGGGGTATCATATGTATAATAAGTGTATGGTGGAATTTAATTTTGGTGGCCCGAGGGATAAATTCAATGGTTCTATGAAATTCCAACACCCCACTTGCCAATGGTGTGGAAAGAAGCACCCCATAAATTTCTTGAATGGGTGAGGAAATTATTTTGTTGTGGAAGAGAAAGACAGTTGGAAATTAAATACCGACAAAAAAATAGCAGCTGCAATAGGGGAGGGGAATTCTCCGTTCGACCCTCAACACATTGTTTATTACTTTAACTACAATGAACTAGGGAACTATTCAAACCAGTTCCCTAATAAAAGGGTTTTAATAGTCAACAAACAACCTCCAACGTAGAAAGGGTGAGCATTTTCCATCCATACCATGGAAGTTAACCCCAAAACTACCTGATGATAGGTACTCTGGTTATTTATTCAATAATAGTGAACATATATTTTTATTCTCATTATACGCATTCATTGATATCCTGAATGTTTAGTAGAACAATCCTAAAACAACCACAAATCATGTAAGTAATGATGCTGGTGAGAAAGGAAAATGGGACAGTCACTAGATCACATAAATATATCATATCCACTTTCATAATTTGGGATTTGAAATTTATGTTGAACCTCGTCATACTCCATTTGGTAGAATTTGAGGCAATTCATGCCATGGATTTACTTTCCTTATATAGAGACAACATAAATTTATGTGGGAGAGAAATCACTCTCCATATAGAGAATCGACCCCCGATTCTATATAATTTCAAAGAATAGGATGATTCTTCCCTAGCACCATCATCTCAAAAATGGATATTACTAACTCTTGAGAACACTTATCTGGATCCGATGATAGAGTCTAAGGAATCATTAATCATTAAAAGCATGCCTATTATGAGGTAATTTGATAATGTGTTTCCTAATGAATTGACAGGTCTTCCTCCTAGAAGAGATGTTGAATTCTCAATTGAAATTATACCTAGGGAATTTCATATATCCTTGAATCTGTATATAATGTCTATTATGGAGTTGAAAGAGCTGAAGAAATAACTATAAGAGAATTTGGATAATGGGTTTATAAACACAAGTGCTTCACCATAGGGTTCCCCAGTCCTCTTTCCATAAAAAATGATTGGTCAATGCACCTTTTCATTGATTATCGTGAGCTAAACAAAATCATGAAAAAGAACAAGTATCCACTACCACAAATTGATGACTTGTTCGATCAGCTACGTGGAGAACAATACTTCTTCAAGGTGGATTTGTTGTCTATATTTTATCAAGTAAGGGTGACTAAAGAGGATATCTCCATGATTGTTTTTTGAACAAGATATAGGAATTATTAATTCATAGTAATGCCTTTTGGACTCAATAATACTCTAGAAATCAGCATGGACTTTATTAATTGTTTCTTTATAAATTACCATGACTAAGTTTTTGTAGTCTTTATAGAAGTTATTCTAATATACCCCAAAACCATGTAGGAGTATGACGAGCATCTAAGTACTGTACTAAGGACCTTGAGAAAGGATAATCTCTATGAAAAGTACAACAAGTGTGACTTCTTGTTGAATGAAGTCTTATTCATGGGTGATATAATCACAAATAAAGAGATAACTCTGGATACCTCCAAGAAAACATCAATTAAGGGAAGACTGAGGCCAACATTGGTGACGGATATCCGTAGCTTCCTAGGGTTAGCAAGAAATTTTCGCTAATTTGTGAGAAAATTCTACTGATTTTCAAACCCTATTACCATCCTAACTCGGAAGGGAGTCAAGTTTTCATGGAGTGGTGAATGCAGAGATAGCATCAATGAGTTAAAAATGAGGCATATCACTACAATCATGCTCACACTACCCACAAGTGGAGAAATTTTTTGGGAACTTAGTGATGATTTTAAAAATTTCCTAGGATGTGTGTTGATGAAAAATGAAAATTTTATTGCCTATGATTCAAGGAAATTAAATGTTCACAAGAAAAACTATCCAACACATGATCTGGAGTTGGCTGCAGTAATCTTCGCTTTAAAATTATGGTGACATTACCACTTTGGGGAGATGTGTGAAATATACACAGATCAAAAATGCCTCAAGTATATATTCGCACAGAAAAAATTGAATATGCAACAATGAAGAAGACTTGAGCTGATCGAAGATTATGACTCCTCAATAAAATAACACCATGGAAAAGAAAACATGGTGGTGGATGCTCTATGTAAAAAATACCCTACAATTTTATAATTTTTTAGAATTGAAATGTATACAATATTTTTATATTTGATGAAGATAGACATGGGAATAATAATTAATGGAATATCATCAATCCTTTCACAAGTGATTGGTCAAAACTCTCTTTTGGAAATCTTAAAGGATTCTCAAAAGGTTGTTGTGGGAATTCATAAAAAGTAGAAACTATCTGAAAAGGGAAATACTTAAAGTTAAATGTTAATGAAGAAGTAATTTTTAGATTTTGGTCATGACAATGCATTTCATAAAATCATGAGGTAAACAAAGAACTTTTAGATGATGTACATATTTTGAATTTCTCTTTTCACCCAAGAAACAAAAATATGAATAGATATTTCCAAGAGAATTATTGGTGGAATAACATGAATAAAAATATCACTGAGTAAACATCAATGTGTGTGGTATGTCAGTAAGTGAAGGATGAGAAGAAAAAGACAGAGGAAATGATTCCACAATTACCTTTACCATCATCAAAATGAGAGAACACCACCATGGAATCTGTTACCTGACTTCCGAATACATCCCAAGGAAACAATGATACCTATGTTGTTGTGGATAGTCTTACAAAGACTGGATACCTCATTGAAATTTGATATTATTTCTCATTGGATCAACTGGCACAAATATACATTAGGGATGTGGTAAGGCTACATGGAGTACCACAATCTATTATATCCTATCAGGATCCAAGATTCACCTCTATGTTTTAGATGTTTTTTCAACATGATCTGAATATTTAGGTGAACATCAGTAGAACTTTTTATCTTCATACTAAAAGCCAATCTGATTGTACTATCCAAAAACTTGAGGACTTTTGAGGGTATGATCAATGAACTTAAATAGAGGATGGTTTCAATATCTTCATCAAGTTTAGTTCCCATACAATAACAGTTTCCACTCTAGAATCCAAATGGCTCTTTATGAAGACCCTTATGGGAAGAGGTACAGAACACCGGCATGTTAGGATGAATTTGGGGAGAAAAAACTCCTAGGACTAGAAATTGTCGGTGAAATGATAGAGAATGTTAATAGCATCTAGACGCACATTAGTGCTACTCAGAGTCGACAAAATATCTATGCTGATAATTGTCAAGGATACCTGGAGTTTGATGTAAGAGAAAAGGTATTCCTACACATGTCACCATGGAAGAGATTTGTGCGATTTGGGAATAAGTGACAGATTATTCCAAGGTACATCGGCCCTTCGGAGATAGATAATCGCATTGGAGTAGTGGTATATCGACTAACACTCCCACCAAACATATCTCCAGTACATGATGTATTCTATGTATCACTCTTGAGGAAGTACATACCTGATCCATTGCATGTACTGAATCAAGAGGTGGTACCTTTGGAGAATGACCTTTCTTATGAAGAGAAGTTGGTGATGATATTAGATAGTAGGGAAGAATTTCTAAAAAATAATACAATTCCCCTCATAAAGGTGTTGTGCCGAAACCAAATGTTTGACAAAGCTATGTGGGAATTGGAGGAAGTGATGATGCAAAATTACCCTCATCTATTTTAATGTGGGAAAAGGAAATTTCAAGGGTGAATTTTCACATGTGGGGAAGATTGTAACGACCAAAACTTTTATTAATGAAAATTTCTCTTGATCTAATTAATTGTATTATTATGTAAAATTTTTATATAAAATATACCCTTACCTGGTTGTATGTTTTTTTATTTTTAAATACCATTGTGAATTGTTACCAATTCTAATATAACCATTGAACAGTGATGACATGATTAGTATAAACATAGGGCTTTAACATATCCAATTTACATAGACAAAGTATGTGATGGCCCCATCTAGTAGAATTCCTCCATACGATGCCCATTTATCGGAGCTCTAAAAGGTGGTGGTGTCACTAGGCTTCGCTCTCGATCATGCCCAATCTTAGCTTCAAATCATTATTCTTGAATGGAACTTCCAATGAGAAAAGTTTATGTTGATAAATATTTCCACCCGAGCAATGTTATCCAAGACACACCAATATTCCATGACCATCACAAGCCTTAACCTTTGGTCTTATGCGGGTGTTATAAGTGGATATGTAATAATACCCTATCACCATTATTGTGTGATTTATTTTTTTAATGAATATACTTCTTTTATTATTATTTTGTAAATGATTTTTAAAGGAAAAATAGTATTTTTTTAGTTATTATTCAATTATTAAATCAATTTTGTTGAATTAATGGATTTTTTATTTAAAAAATATTTTAATAAAATATTGTTAATAAAGTAATTTTTATTAAATATAAATTATGGTTTAATTATTATGAATACAATTATATTTTTCATAAAGGTTTAAAAGCCATTTTTTGTCAAAACCTATGAAATTTCTATAAATGTATGTTTTTGTATTGAAAATATAAATTCAAATATTTAAAAAAATTATTTATATACCATGAATATTATTTTTGGAATCATGATTTCAAAAATAACCAATGGTTAGTTTTTCACAATTTTCTATGACAGTTATATTTTTTGGAAGAAAATAAAATATTTTTTAAATATATACTGTGTTTTATGACATAATAATGACCCAATTGTGATGTAATAAAATACTATAAATGGTATTTTAGGCCAATATATGTTTTAACATTAAAATAATGTAATTTTATTTATTTTTTTGATTAATTTTACAATGCATTAGTGGACCCTCTATGACTTATATAACATTTTTTCTTTCTTAATGTCATTTGCTTGAGAATGTGACTCACCTCCAAATAAGCAAGCCTAATATTTTAATATGATCATCCATATTCCCTATAAAATAATATTTCCAATATTTTTGGCAAAAACTATGTCAAAAAACATTGTGTTGTTTTGTGGTTTTGATTAGTTTAATGTGGAGTGTCCAAAACCTAAATAATAAATAATTACCTCTCTTTTAATATATAAACCCACCAAAGATCCCATGTCTCTAAACTCAAACCCCATTAGAACACATCCCTATGGTACCATAATTTCACTTAAATCCTTCCAAGGCTCCGTAATCTCCCACAAGTCCTCTCTCACGCCCCTCCCAAGTCTGTGGGATCACACCTTGATGTAAGGGATTTCTTCCTTTATCATTTTTTTCATGTCTCTTTATATTGATATCCCCTTGTATTATCAATTATAAATTACGGGGTATGATTTTGAACCTACACCATACTTCCCTCCTTATGTTTTAAGGATTAAAATCCCCTTTCTCTATCATTAATGCCTCCCATTTACACTTGTTACCATGTCTAAATTACGTAAGTTATTCCTTCCATTCTCATTTTTATTCAAATTTCACTTTGTTATTATAATTTGTTTAAATTAATAATGATGGGGGTATGATTCTTAAAATACCTAAACTGCTCTAATTATGTTTTAATTATGAGATACCCCTTTTTCTCTCATTAATTCCTCCCACGTACACCTGTTACCATGCTGAAATTCCGTATTGGATTTCTCTCTCTTCATTTATATTCAAGAAATTCTATTGTATTTTGAATATAAATTCAATTTAAAATATATGTAAATGTATAAATATGACCCCATTACTCTCCATTTTAGGTACATATTTTGATACACCCCTTTCTCTCTCATCATTTATTTTTTTGAATTATTATATCACAATGTTATGATGCTGAAATTGCACCGTGATTTTCCAAGGCAAAGTCATTTTGTAGTGAATACAATGCCCATTTCTCTATCATTGGTATTCACCATTATGATCATTTACATATTGATTATAGAGATTCATGTTTTAATACCACATTCCATTATCGTGGAATAAATGTAGATGTTTAATGAATCCATGTTATTTGATCCATGAGGCACACTTATGCATGAAATGAAATGATTAAGAAGGGTGTTCCCTGACAGTGCTTCAATGCATTGGGTAAAGAATATTACCATGATAAATCATGTAAAATGAGATTTTACACATTATACTTCATGTTCAATGAGGTTTTACACATTATCCATGTTCAATGAGCCTTGGATCATGCTAATATAATGTTCAATATCGATGCCCCATTTCTAAGATATGATAATCAATCTATATCATTATTTATTTTCATGTTTATATTATGATCCATTGAAATTCATATTGCCTAACATGTTCTTTATTCATAATTTTATTCCTTGTATACACCATTATAAGGCTTTACAGCTCACTTGTTTCTTATGCATGTCCTTAGGCTATCTCGTGTAATGCAAAGCGCGAAGGAATGTGTGTGGTCATGTAAAAGAAGTTTTCAATAATTATGCGTAATTCATGTTTTAAGTTATAATGAAATGTACCAAATTTCCCAAAAAACTATACCTCTTGATCCTCGTATTTTTATTCAGTGAAATTTTATTTAATAAATCATGTTTAAGTGCATTATAATGATTAGGGTTGTTATAATTAACACATCTAGAAAAAACGAGAATATTAACTAAACTTATTGGTACACAATACCATTTAATGTTCCATGGCTAAGAATATCTATAGTCAAATACAATTTTGTTAATAATCTAATAATATTTTGAAGAAACTTGAAATTACGCCCTTTTGAAATTCAAAAGTTATACAAATCGGAAGTGCTATGTTAAGAGCTGAATTTCGTGGGATTACATTTCCTTATGGACAAAGGATTGTAAAGTGAAAAAATGAATTATGACTATAATCAAAATTCATCAATATATGGGAGGGAAATGTCTTTATGATGAAGTTATTACAGATAAGATAGTTGATATTATGCACATTGGGTGAGAATCTAAAAGGACGTTTATTGACGAAAATAGTAAAGTATCTAATATTTCTCTTGATGAGTTATTAGGAACTCTTATTCATCATGAAACAATAATTAAGAGAGATGTTGTTATTAATAAGAAGAAGAATGGTAATGGAAGTGATTATTTCACTACTATATCTATATCCCAGATTACAAAAAGTGTAACTAGATATAAAGCTACGAAACATGTTGTTATATCTGAATCAAGTGAATATGATCAGACTGAGAGTGAGTTAGCTAATATTGCTCAATGGATGATCAAGATTGTGGGAAATAAATACTATAAATATATATATAAGAAGAAATACAAAAAGGAAAAGAACGATTCTGATGTAACATTTTATGAATGTGAAAGGGGTAGACATATCAGACCCTATTATCCTATGCACAAGAGAAAAGATTGAAAGGATAAGAATTCTGAAAAGAAAAAAAGAATTATTTAAAATATAAGGCTAATTAAGTCTGGAAACCTAATGATTCCTGGAGTTCCTGTGGTGGTGACTCTTTAGATAAATCTTTAGAATATGAATATTCATGTTAGAAAATTATTGTTATTATATCCAGATTACTTATTGATAATCATTATCTTATAGATAAGGTTCCTAGTACTGAATCCTTAACCAATATTTTTTAAATGAAAATTTTCTTAATGAACAATATTAGGAATATTTGGAAGAATAATATTCCTCATTAATATATAATACCTTAACATCATTTGAATAAGTTTCTAGATTTTTCTAAATTACATTGGAATATGAAATGTATGATAAAAAAAAGTAAGAGAATGCAAATTCTATAATTACTATTTCAAAAAAAAGATGATTTAGATCATTCTAAAGATGTTGATCAGAAAGACCATGATTTTGAAAATGTATCAAAAAAAACTAAGAAAAATAATTATGAGAAGGTTAATCATTCTAGGGATCTTAAAATGTTATTTCTAAGATTTTTTTTAAAGAATAACTCAAAATCTAAGAATAATGACTATGAGTTTAATACTTTTTTCATTAAACTAAAATAAAAAATATTTTATTTAAAAAAATTTAAAAAAATTTACTTTGGAAATGAAATAATTAGGTAAAATGTATTGACAACTACGTCCTCTTACAAATTGTTCAGGATTTCGTTATACTCACTCAAAACCAGTTTTTAGTCATAATTATTTTGCTCCCCAAATTGATTATTTTTTAACTAACTGTTAATGTGGTTGAAATTATAAAAAAAGTTGTTCCTTAGATAAAAAACCAATCCTTACGTTTGCATAAATATTATCATTCTATTAAAATGTGGATAACTAATATTTTACATTCTAACAATTCCGGATCTGAGAATGTTTGGATTCTGAAAGACTACGTATTTTTTAGGAAAATAAAGGAAGTACCAACAAAAATACATACAACATGGATATTGGATGTTCACGGAACATGAATCATAATAGAAACTTCTTTAAAAATATTATCAAGACCATAGGAGGAGATGTAGCTTACGGAGATCATGAATAGAGAAAAATTATTGGTATAGGTAAAAATTTTCTTATCGAAAAAGATTTAATTTCAACAGTTTTATTTGTTAAAGGTCTGATGAAAACCCTTACAAGAATAATCTAATTATGTGATTAAGGTTTCCTTTTGAGTTTTAGGAATGATAAATACCTAGTACATAATTCCAAGAAAGAGTTTGTTCTCTCTGCCCATAGGCATGAGAATGTTTATGAACATGACATAGAAAACCATGGGAGGAGAGATATACCTTGAATTAATGCAATAGAAGATCAATCATGGCCAGGTAATAGAAGACTAGGACATTGTAACCTCAGGAACCTATGAAATATCTCAATGAAAACACTTGTTAAGGATATACTGAATCATAGATTTGATTCTTCGAAATTTTGTGATTCCTGTAAATAAGGAACAAAACATAAGTCAAACATTAAATCAATATCTGAAGTATCAAATTCTATTTCATTACAGCTAGTGCATATGGATATTTTCTATCTAACACAAACTAGAAGTATTAGAGTAAAATACTATGTATTTGTTTTAGATGATGATTACACTAGTTTTATATGGATATATTTTCGAGAAAATAAATATGAAGCCATTTATTTATTTTCAATCATTTTAATACAAATTTAAAAATGAGATAAAACTTTTCTTTATAAATATTCATTTTGATCAAGTGGGGGAATTTCAAAATTAAAATTTTGAATCTTTTTATATTGAGGAATTCATTACTCATGACTATTAATCTCCAATACCTCCTCAAAAAATGGTGTTGTTAAAGGAAGAAATAGAATTATTAAGGAGATAACTAGAACCATATTGAGTTAATATTCTATTTCTAAAAACTTTTTTCCCAAAGCTATTAGTACTAATTGTTATACTGTAAATAAATTTTAAATTAAACCACTTCTTAATAAAACACCTTAGGAATTGTAGACTAGTTGAAAACTTAAGTATCTTACCTCAATATATTTAAAACAAAAGTATTCATATTGAATAATAAAGATAACTTAGATAAATTATCACCCAAATCGAATGAATGAATTTTTTTAAACTACTCTAATATTTCTAATACTTATAGAGTTTTTAACAAAAAATTAGGTACTGTTGAAGAAACAGTACATGTCAAATTTTATGAAACTCATTCATTTGTTTTTAAACTACCAAAAACAACATAATCAGATATATTTTCAAAAACACAATATCAACCTTTTAAGTATTATTCAACTGATAAGGATGATTATAAATAAAATGTTTCCGAAATATTTACCCTAGAAGATATTCTACCTTATGTTAAGGAACCTTTTTTACAAAACCCAAATTAGTTATTTAATAAGAATCATCCCAGTGATAGTTTCATATGGGACATAAATCAACCTGTAAGGACTATATCTTTTTTATGAAATGAAGGAGAACATATAGCATTAATATCCCAATTATAACGCAAAATAACTAATGAAGTATTAGGAACCATGATTAGATTAAAACTAGGAATGATTAAAAAATGAATTCAAAAGAAACAATGTTTGGAACCTAGTTGAAAGGCCTAATGAAAATTCTATAATTGGTGTTAATTGGGTATTTATAAATAAATGTGTTGAAAATGGAATCATTACTAGAAATAAATCAAGATTAGTTTCAAAAGGCTATAATAAAAAAGATAGAATTGAATATAAATAATCATATGATCTAGTAACTAGATTTGAATCTATTCGTATTCTACTAGCCATTCTAACATTCTTAAATTTCAAACTTTTTCAAATGGATGTGAATTTTTCTTTCCTTAAAAGATATTTTCAAGATTATGTTTTTTTCAAACAACCTTTTAATTTTTAAGATAGTAATTATCCAGAACATGTTTTCAAACTTACCAATGCTTTTTATGGAGTTAAATAATCCCCTAGATCCTAGTATGATATACATATAGGATTTTGGAAGCAAAACAATTATGCTAAGGGATCTACAACTCCAACTCTATTTATAAATAATGATAAGAATTTTTTTTGATTATTCATATTTATATTGATGACATAATATTTGGATCAACTCTGAAATCATAAAATGATTCACTTCTAAATAATATGAAATCTGAGTTTGAAATGAGTTTGATGGGTGAGTTAACATTTTTTCATTTTAAAATTTCTCACAGACCAAAAGAAACTTATATATCTCTATATATTTATATTAATGATCTTTTTAAAAAGTATGGATATGACAACACTAAAAGTATAAGTACCCCAATTGGTACCTCAAACTCTCTTGATCAAGATAAAGCTGGGAAACCAGTAAGTAAAAAATCATTTATATGTATGATTGGATGATTATTATACTGGATAGCTATTCATCTAGAATAAATATTTTCACAATTATTATGTTCTAGAAATAAATCTAATATAATGTAATATAAATTTAAATTAGATAATTTTTTTTATTTAATGGGAAACATGGATTTTGGACTCTTCCATTCTTTTGGAAATGTTTTTTCTAATGTTTTTTAGATGTTGATTTTGGTGGATGTATATTAGATATGAAATTTACATATGGAACATGGAATTACTTATGAGATACATTGGTTTCTTGGTCACTTAAGAAAAAAAACTCAATATCACCTTCCACTGATAAAGCAGAATAAGTTGCAGCTGGAAATTGTTGTGCTCAAGTGTTATAGATGCGACACACAGTCACAGAGTATGGCATGAGTTTTACCAGAAATAGTTATTTAGTGATATTACTAGTTCAATTTACCTAATAAAAACCCCACATATCACTCTCATGAAAAGAAAATAGATATTAGACATCACTTTCTTACGGACAACACACTTTGTGGTGATATCATTATTCAATTTATCAGAAAGCAAGATCAATATGCTGACATTTTTAAAAAATCATTACCCAATGAAAGATTTTATTACATTTAACAAAATTTAGGAATGATAACCATAAGTTAATCATAAATATTACCTTTTGTTTGAAACCTATATTTTAATATTAAGTTACTCCTTTTCATAGGGGGAGAAGATATGTTTAAAACTTTTTCAGAGACTTAATTTTCATTTACATAATTTTTACTTCGGAATCTAAAATTTTCTTTCCATAATAAATTTTTTGGATCTTATGAAAAACCTTATACATCCTGAAATTTATGTCCAATAAATATGAATGGTATGATTCCTTACATACATCTTCATAAATTTATTTTTTACATGTCGGTTTGTCTATATGGTTTTATGAAAAATATATTGGATTTACTTTCCTTAAATCTAATTTTTCCATAAATCCTAAAAAGATTGGAACCTTAAAAATACTTATTTGGAATTGATATCAATTGTTTGATTACATCAAATTAATCTCAACCATTTGATCTATTCAAGAATTTGAACCATTGAAACGAAGCCTATTTAAAGGGAACCAATCTTCTTATACCACATTACTTGATTCATCATTTTGCGCCGAGGCTCTACTAATCTTTAAGTCTTCCATTCAAATTCATTAGTTTTCTTACTTTCTTAAAGTCTCTTGAAGCATATCTTCAGAATCCTATGTATTTTTATTCAATAAAATAACCAAATTACTGGTAAATTATCCGATATTGGTTAGTGGGATAGAATTTTTTTGTAGTATAATTATTTGATTGAAAATATTAAAAAGTTGAATGTATGGGAAAGTGATTTATTGCTAAAGAAAATAATCAACATCTAGTCTACTCATACATTCTAGTATAATTCTATGATTCAGTCAAATTCTATGAGCAAGGTGGAAGATAGATGTTTAAGTTAAAAAGTTATGGAAAATCATTTTATCTCTCTTTCAACGGGCCATCCAATAGCCTAGATATTCCTTATGAAGTTGACGCTATTATATTCTCACACTAGTTACCTGACAAAGAAAGGTATTTTGTAAAGAGTAAATCTTATGAATGCATTAGACTCATTAATATCATGCAACCCAATATTTATCATCTCCCAACAATCCATAGGCCGGTAGCTTTTGGATGAAAGATTTTCTTATCCCAAGGAAGGGTGATAAAGATCCGTATAAGATTTTCATATAATTCTCTTAGATTTAATAATGAACATAAGAAAGATAAATTTGTTGTAGTATATTATTTTTAATGTCTCAAAAATCAATAATGGAAACATAATTTCATGGATCTTAATATATCTAGAAATCATTTAAAATATTATTATCTTATGTTTGGAATATTTTAATATCCCCTGCACTTCAAAGGATAAAAATTTCAAGATTTTGTTACATAATGAATATATTATAAGAAGTATGAAAATAGAGTTTAATGTTTAATTATGAAAGTTTTATGATATTATTAAAAATGAAGATAATATTGAATCTAATAAACTTGATGTTTCGGATCCTTCTAAGAAACGAAAGGATAAAGAGCTGGAAGCTAAACCAACTGAACCCATTCCATAACCTCAATCATCGCCCCCTAAACTGAAGAATAAAATAGATTTTTTATGATGAATGAGTTTCTATGTTTACGGAGTAGAATAAAAAGAGAATGTTGATCATATTTTTGTATTTAAACTAGAGGAGGAATAAGATTTAAATTTTTTTAAGGCTATTAATATCCAGAAATAAGCAAAATAGAAAAAGGGAAATGAAGAAGAGTTGAAATCTCAAGTAGCTCAATTATTATTAAAATATGTTGAGAATTATTTATAGTAGATTCAATTAAGAGAAGTATTATTGAAGGTAGAATTAGTTCTATAACATGTTATTGATGAGGAATAAAATCAACAAGAATAAGAATAAGTGGAAAAATGTGAATATGTGATGAAAATGGTTGCAGAGTATCATGAAGATAAGATTCATTATGATAAAAACTCAATAAGAACTGCTCACATTTCATCCTCCAAAATTTATTAGAATAAGGAAAAGGAAAATTATAATGGGGAGGAAATTAACAAAATCCATTCAATTGAAGAGAGTGAGGACAATTATATCATTGGTCAGGAAGATAAAGAGGAATTAAATGTTCATGAAAGAAATGGACAGGCAGATAGTGTTATTTAAAATACTATTTCTAGAAGAAATCTAGTCCTTCTTGATACACCTCAAAAATATGTAACTG
This sequence comes from Viscum album, assembly GCA_963277665.1. Classification (NCBI taxonomy): domain Eukaryota; kingdom Viridiplantae; phylum Streptophyta; class Magnoliopsida; order Santalales; family Viscaceae; genus Viscum; species Viscum album. The sequence continues at coordinate 2,085,720,408 of OY728119.1, forward strand.
AATTTTCTATGTCAAAATTTGTTTAATAATGTAAATATACTCATCTAGTGAAAGATTCTTCAGATTCTGAATGATCATCGTCCATAAGACATGGATTTTTGGTTCAATCTTTAAAGAATCATGTTGATTCAATTCCTTTGATTCCAAAAATTGAATCTTAGAGTCAAAATATTCACTAGTAAGTGAACATAAAAATGGATTATATAGATTTGTTGATAAAGAAGTCAATCAATCATGAAATGGATTTAAAAAACTTAAGGATCAACTCTAAAGATCATAGAAATTCTGGAATGAAGATCACATCTTGGTCAAAATCAGTAGTTGATGATGTTAATATTTTTGGTTATTAGATGGATTCAGCCAAAGAGACATTAAACAAGTCTTATGAAAAAATTAAATATTCTTCATAAATGGATGAATCAAGATAATGATTCCTAGATCCAAGAAGATAAAGATCTATATTGAAAAATAAACTTCATTTCTATTTCCCAAGAGAGATAAATGAAATCAACGATTCATTTAACAGAGAACGTCAATATGAAAGAATAAGATTTTAATTATCTACAATAAATGATTTAGTCTCTCAAGAAACAAAACCAAGAGCAATATGACTTACTAAAAATGTTCTAATAATATCATAATGAGATAGAGAATTTAGATTATATCCTCAAAAAGATTCTAGGAGACAATAAAAAGGATGATTGATGAAACTCAGTTCTATTACTTGGGTTATTACATGATAAAATGTTCATGAAACCCACATTATTCCCAATGTTATTATAGGATAAAATTATTGTGAAACATTTCTCTTCTATATGGTTTATTATATAATTAATTATTTTTATTCACATTTCATTTAATGGGTTATGATATCTTCTTTACGAAACACATCTATTTTTTATGGGTCATGATATGATGAATTTTTTATTATGTTGTCTCATGTGTATGTATCATTAAATTATGTAATGGATGGGACCTATATATGCCACCATTTAAATGGGTAAATAATTATATATCTGATGAGATATACATGGATAAAAAAGTACTTAAAACAGATCAGTATGACAGGGTTGTAAAGAAGAGTGAACTATGTTCAGTAATGTAGTTCTGGAACAAAGAGTGAACACTCTTCAATAATAGAGGGTAGAAACCAAGAGTTAACTCAGTTCAGTAATATGGGGATAGAACGAGGAGTGTACATGATTCAGTAATATAGGGATAGATTGAGTAGTAAATATGAATTATTAATATAGGACTAGAATGAAGAGTTAATTGGGATCTATAATAAGGGGATAGAATGAGGAGTTAACTCGGTTTATTAATATACGGCTGGAAAGGGAGGTAATCATGGTTTAGTAATACATGGCTGGAACAAGTGGTAAACTCAGTTCAGTAACGTACTTTTTCCACTAAAATATTCTTGGGAGTGAACCTTGACTACTAAGATGGATTGGGTAGTGAAATCATTCCACTAAGATGGCCTTGTAATTAATCCTTGAATACAAGGAAAATCATTTAATATGATTATTTGTCTTCCAAAAATCCCATGCATTATGGTTATGTTATGATCTCTTTGATTATTATGTAGATTTCCAAATCATTCGTGTCTTATGAACTTCCAATTGTTATGCCATGACTAGTTATTATTATCTTTGATATATACGGTATGATATTCTAATGTTAATAACATGTTCCTATACACTTATTTTCATGTTATGCTTTCATATCTACCTTATTTACCATTACTAGTCATATGATATCACCCATATCTTATGTTTCCCTTCCCCAGGTTTTGAAGAAAGGTTTTATGTAGGTTTTCAAAAGTGCAAGATCATTAAAAGATATTTTGAAGATATTTCACCAAGATAGAAGATTATATTTCCATATTTCCAATGTCACAAAAATATTAGGGTCCTTGGGAATTTATTTTTATAATATACTAAATATTCATCCAAAATATTTTAATATCCAAATAAATTATTCTTGGGTCACTATTGATGGTATCAATGAAATGAATTTTTCATCCTTTGGAAACTATGATTTTAAACCCACATTTAGTTCCCTAGGGGTATTTTTACGGATACATCTAGGGACGTCTCTAAGGATGGGTCTAAGGTGTCCTAAATTTAAATGAATTCTTCATAATTTAGGTATCTTATTAGTAAATTTTCATGATTATGTGGTTTTTTGCTATGAAATGTGTTTCTCACACTATGATTTATAGTCATATTCAATATTAATAACAAGAATGAAATAGGTTAACATTAAATATTTCTGATTTATAAAGTGTTAAAATTATTCAAATTGAAGTCCTAAGTTGTATTATTATGAAGAGAATAAAGAATGTGGTTTGATTATTGATTATAATGATTACGATAAAGAGACTTAAAACCACATGAGAAAGGTGTGGTATGTTCTATCAGTGTTGTGTACCTTAAACAAGAGAAGAATTTGTAGATAGAGGTGGAGGAACCATAGGACATAATTTATATTTCTGATTTAAGGAATATGGTATTAAGGAATAAGATATTGAATCTTGATTAATGATTTTGGAATAAATTTGGATGATTAAAGTGTATTTTTTTTAATTTAATTATTATATTAGATAAATAAAAAAATATAAGTATTTTTTTATATGTTTATCATTATGGATTTAAAAGGATACCTTGAAAGGTGTGGATTTAGAATATTGATTTAATGGAAATGTGATATATTGATTAAGGGAAGGTAACCCATAATGTGTTCCTAATGTTTATATAATGATATTTTGATAATGAAATATTTGATATGAATAATTAAATTCTATTATAATGGTTACCATAGAACTGATCAAGAACTTGATGAAAAAGTGTTTTGGTCTATAATTAATTATGTTTTAAAATTTTTGGATTTAAGGACTATATCTAATTATATGTTGATTAAGTGAACATTAAATATTTAAATATGTTATTATGGGATGTTAGGTAACTATTATGGTTTAGGATAATACATTATGAAGGTATTCACATGATTGATTTGTAAGAAAGAGATATACATTATGTAAAATGGGGGATCAATGATAAGATTGTTTTGATAAATTTAGTGAAATTCTTTATAATGTTTTATATTTTTAGAATTTATATGGGTCACAAGGTTTACAATTTATGTAGAGTTTAATTTAAACAATAGATGCGGTTTTGGAGATTAAAATATTATCTCACCATATGAGGATTTACGCATATTAGATAACATATTCGATCCTTTTTGTTTTTGTAACGTCTGACATGATGACATATCTTTCTATTAACGGGTCTCGTGATCTATTAACCCTTTGGGAATTCAAAAATAACATTTATTTTATAAAATAGGATATTTAGTGTAACCTTATCATGGCATAACAAAGGGTGATGCTGTCATGAAATCATTTAATAATGTTTTCTCATTAAAATTATTCATCATTAGAAAAAGGGTCTTAAAATATAATATTTTCCTATTATCATCGTTTTTAGGATATGAATGACCTTATTCAAGGCACCTTGGATTATTTCTTTGTGGTCATTTTATTTCCCATAACCATGTTCTCTATTAATATCCTTTAGAATATGGTAGCTAGATTTCTCTTCCTTGTACATGATTTCACTTTCTGACTGTTTTCTCCTATGTGGAAACCTTGTTATGAGTTATTTTGGGTAACAATTATGTTTCGAACGTTATTTTATTAATGGAATATTTAGTATTCATGTTTACGATGTGGTTTTCTATGAGAGAACCATATAAGTATTAAACCATTGTTAACCCTAACAAATTTCAAATGAGAAATATTTTAAGGGACCTAGAATGTAACACCCCAAGATTTTTTGTTTTATTATTATTTAATTAATTTAATATTTATTATATTTTTCATTTCACGAAACAATGAATGTACATTATGTTATATGAATTTCGTATGTTTGGATTATGTTCACTAAAACACCACATTAAAGATGTACTACACAGAACATATTGATTAGTTTTTTATACAAAAAACACTATGTTTGGCTTGTGTTACACACACTGCCAAGTTCATTCGATCACTTATGTGGCATTCAAGGCTGAGTTTTAACAAACTAAAATATTATATTTATATTGTAATGAAAATATTATTATAATTACTCACTAGATACTAGAATTTATTTTCTGAATAAGAACTATTTCATTCTTAAAATATAATCTAAAAATATATATAAAATCAATCATATGGTTATCAATTAGTTAGAAATTAATGTAATAACTATTTGATAATTAAGAAATTCATTTACAAAATTGAATTTCTATGAAAAAAGACAATTTAATCTCAACAAATTTAAAAATCCAATTTTCGTTAATTTCTTAAAAAAATAATATATTATATATTCAAAAAAATTGAGACACAACCAATATATTTGATAGGTATATTATTTGAATAAACCCAATTTTATGAACAAACCAGTGTATTTTTCAAAAATATAATTTTTCTATGTTTTAATGTTGAAAACATTTTAAATATTATTTATAAAACAATATTATTTTTTATTTTGTAGAATAAACCAATATTTTTAATGAAAGATATCAAAATTGAATTTGGGGGAATACTAGGTATTTTCCGGATAAATTTCATGGTTTCATGAATTGTTAGCAATACGGAAATTTTGTTCAAAAACTTTTTCATATAATTTCTTTATGTGGTTAAATTATATTTTAATACCTTTCAACTATGTAATTAAATCAATTATAAATTAATTAATTCAATTAAGGTAATTTCAAAAAATTTCACAATGAAATTTGATATAAAAACATTTTAATGTTTTGAAATTTTCACTTTAAAACCCCATCATATCATCTTGTTTGAAGTATTAATTTTAAACTAATTTCTATTACTTATTTGATTAGAATTTACAAAAAATTTACCCATATTTGGAAGCTGAATAAATTATTATTTCATGTAATTTCAACTTATTTTTTGATCAAACATAATACTGAAAATTACTAAAATTAATTATACTGATAAACATGGACACTTATTTACTTTATGGATAAACTTTAATCCTTAAAGGATAAATAAATAAGAAGCATATCCAAAAGAATTTTTTTGGAAATATTTTTCGAAGTACCCAATTTTATCAATTGTGCACAATAATTGGACGCAAATGATATAAAGTATACCTCTCAATATTTTTTTCCTTTTTAGGTTTTCAATAATGTAACTCCTCCTCTGCTATAAACGGGAACACAACCCCTCACATAATCACACCTCTAAATACACATTTGCTCATCCAAACCCTAAAAACTAATCCCCAAACATCTGTAATGTCAACATATATTTCTCAAATTGGTCATAAATCCAACCAAGGAATCCATTTGGAGAAAACCAAAGGAGTTACCCAAATAAGTGGTAACATCATTCCATAATATTTTTTTTCATTATACACCCAATCAATTTTTCAAATTCCATGATTATATAATATCATCAGAATCTTAAATTTATTGAGATGTTGTTATGTTATATTTTTGACATCCACTAAGAAACACTTCAGTCAAATGAGATATGTAATAATCGTTTATGAGTATGGAATAATACCACCAAACAAATAGATGTCCATCATTATTCCATTACCATCATTAATGGTATAAAATTGTTGAAAACTAACCATATAAATCCTCGGGATGTTTATAACTACGAATAATTTTGAATATGATACTAGTAAATTGGATCCCAAATGATCAAATAATTTATTATTCTCTGTAAACAAGATACATACACAAGTCTTGTATTACACATAAATACACAAATTACAACGTATTTATATTCATTGAGGTTAATAACTTTACTCCATCTAGTGATTCCTTTAATACATTTATTAGTACCTTTTGGGAATCCTTGGGATACTAAAAAAATAATTATAATATAAAAAGTACATTTAGGGTTAATATAAATGAATTAATTATGAAGCAATTGGTATAAACATTATGGAAAGGTAAATATTTGAACCCACGGGACATATAACCAATAAAATGAGAAGTATGTGTGTAAACAATATGTGAATGTATATAAATAAAAACACATGAAATTTAAATAACTTTACTATCATGATAAGAAAAGGATGAATAAATATAGAATGTTAAATAACTGAAAACACATTTAATTTAATCAGAAAACATAATATGAAATTCATCCATATAATTTATCATATTAAAAATGACATGGATAATAATAAAAAAATCAAAATGAAGGAAATTCAAAATTATTGGACATCATGTTTCCGAGGCATGTGATAACTTTACCTTAAAGATCATTCAACTATATTTTATATAACATACTCGGTAAAACCCATTATCTTAGGTTACCCAAATGATTTCATGTCATGAGACTAGAGATGCATCAAGGACCTTGAAGTAACAAGTCCCCAACCTATATAGTTCGTATCAAAAGCATTCCCCACAAATATAATAATCGGTTTAATTAATAAAAAATGTTCCCTATAAAATATATTTAATGAATAAATGATATTAATTTATTAATATTTCCTAAAATAATCAAATAAAAATGAAAGAATAATTTCTTATTTCAATATGGTATAGGGTTTAAGAAATAAAAATATATCTGATGTATAACATGGATATATATGGGAAATTTAATGTCTACTGATCCGAGGGGATTTAATATTTAATGGGGAATCATAAATAAATCATGGTAGTGAATTTCAATATTAACCTTAGTAAAATAAATAAAAAACCATCCTGAAGAATAATGGGGACTGTATTAATACAACATAACCCAAGTGGGTTAATTATAAAGTGTCTTTGTTGTTGAGGAATGGAAATACTATAGAAATACTTTAATAAAATATTCTTGAAGAAAATATACTAAATTTATGAAAATAATTTTTAATTAATATCTATTTAAAAAATATTATTTAAAAATTAACCTTTTTAACATGGAAAGGATGTTACAATGAAATGATAGAGGGTCATTTTGTACATTCCAGAAAAGCTAAAAACTTCCGTCCATTGTGAAGGTAATAAAGTGAAAAAGTGTATTATTTGAAAATTGAAAGAAGAATACATTGAATAAAATCAAAAGAAAAAATGGAAAAAATTATTTTAATACATATTTTTGGAATGGTTTAAAAAAATGTGAAAACCATTTTAGAAAATATGGTCTTTAAAAGAAGACAGGTTATCCAACTGAATAAAGAAATTGTGTTGGGTTTTCTTAAAAATAATTTCTGAAACATTTTGAGTTCTAAAGAGTGAAAAATGGTATTCTTACCTGAAAATTTAATGAATAACCATATGGGAAAAAAAACTAAGTAGTTTATTGACCAATGATTATATAAATTATTTAAATAGAATTTCAAAAATTAGAAATCATGATTAGTATTATATTGTTTAATAAACCCTTAGAATGACTATAATATTGAAGTGAGAATTATTAAATGAATTGATTATTTGAATCAATAATGAATAAAATTATAAAAAATTTTAAAAAATAAGTATATTTTTAGTTTCATTATACACATAATCATAGAATATTGACAATAATGTGTAAGTAATATAACCAAATGAAATAGAATTGAGTTATGAAATTTCATTACCACTTGGTAACATTATGTTCAAATCCCCTTAAATTAATTAATTCAAATTTAAACTCAAAATAACAGGAATAATTAATTATTCATGATATTAATTGTTAGAGGGGAAGTATATACATCTTTTAAAATAAATTGGGTTCATAACATTACAATATGATGAAATGAAATGAAAATGAGATGAAAACCCTTACCTTAACTTTACTTTCATGTAAAACTTATTAAACATCATGTATAATGGTTTTAATCACATAAAAAATTATAAAATAACCACAATTTCATTTACAATATAAAATTTTATCATCTTAAAATAACTGATTACCAATTTGTAAAAAAATCCTTCTTTATTTTCACTGGTTTAGGTGTTAATTTCCTAGTTTTTCACTATGTATTGACTTATTAGTTTTTTCCTTGTAATAGAGTTCATAATTTAATAATATTCAAGACAAAAACCAAGATTTAAATATAATATATATTTAGTATATATGTATTTTGAATAATCCAAAAAATTTGGTGATATGAAATGAAATACACTGTTCATGGAGACAATAGGTCTTATATACACCCAACTATCATTTCTTTATCGTATGTAAATAATGATAAGTAAATTATATATATATATATATGTGTGTGTGTGTGTATTAAAATTTAGATATCATATTTATTTCATATATCTGATATGTTTTAATTAAAACCATCCTATATAAAATCTATGTATAGCATGGATGAATATCATCTATTTAAGGAGGCAGTAGTCCACTTGTCCACAAAAGATGTTATCATATTCCGACCAAATTAAAATAATGAATGTTTATATTATATAAGAACTAAATAATTATAAATTAATTATAAATAAAATATATTAACTATAAATCCATCATTATTTTCAACCAATAATGGTTCCAAATAGAAGAAAAAACAATATCATTTCATGAGGCGGTGGTCCATCGTACGCACGAACGACAATTGTGTATACCAATGGAAGGATGTGTGTGAATGTATAGGTATAAACCATGAATAAAAATGTATAATTATATTGAGAATATTTATATTATTATATAATGATAATATAAAAATAAATTATGGGAGTGGATGTAAATGAAACAAAATTGATTGTTGAATAAATTTTCTTGTTATTCCGGTAACACCATTTGGTTTATACTGAAAGAAGTGCTTTGTTTTCTTTCATTCCAAACAGATAATTCTATGATGGTTGGAGATATTTTTAGAGATTATTTTTTTATATTTTTTACTATATATTGTTCATTATAGTTGGGAATAAGTTGGATGAGTGAGTTTCTTTTTTATTGGAGGAGGAGTGGGATTATTCTAAATAATTAAAATAGGTAATCCCACCCATGTTTTCCCCTTGTAAAGTGGCAAAAAAATTAAAAAAATAGAAAAAAAGATTATATAGTTGAACTACATCCATCTAATGTATTTTTTATAAGTTCCTAGGTCCTTTCAGGACAAAAGATTGAGGTTTAGTCCATTGTTAAACATATTTTTCTCGTTATAGTTGTTATTAATTTTAATTAATTTCACTAATATATTTGGTAAAAAACTAATTTAACCTTATTAGACATTATAAATTTTTATTATTTAAAAAATGTAATCCATTTTTTTAAATTCCAATCAAATAACTGGATGAAATTAATTTATCATTAATCCTGGAGACGAGATGATTATGTTGGTTTTTAATGTAATAAATGATCAAAAAATTTAAATGTTTTTATATCCAATTTCAATTTAAAATAGATTATAATTTTATAAATTAGATTAATAGATATATATTTTTACTAATTTAACATTATAAACAATTTAAAATATAATTTCACAAAATAAATTATGTAATTGAAAGGTTAGTTTTCCATTAAAATTTAGTACTTTTTACTATTCATCAAAAAATAATATTCTACGAAAAATACCAAAAATTCACACTAAGAATTTGTTTACGGATTAAATATAAAAAATTATGTTTCTTTTTCCATAAAAAATTGTAAATGTGACAATAGTAAGATAAAATATATGGTCTTCCTTAAAAGGCTGCAAAAATGCCTTTTAGAAAAATATAATTTTTACGCAAAAACATGATATATTCTTATCTTATACTTATAAAACTTATTGTATGAATATAAAAATTATTTTATTGAAAAAATAATATATATATTTTATAATATCATTTATTAATAGTAAATAATTTAATTTATTAGAATAAAAAACCATTGTATGCATAAAAACATTTCCTTTCAGTTCAATTGGTTTTAAAATTTATTTATAATTAATTGGTAATGTATGAATTAATTTTTTATTTTTATATAACATATATTTTAATAAGATAATAAATATCATTCATAGCCTCTAATATAAAAACCTATTTATATATTATTTTATAATATAATAATGTTTTAATAAAATGTTATTGGTTATTGTAAAACTCATTCTTGCGTGTAAGAAAAGCCATCAAAGAAAGTCTTTGTTGGGTGTGATGTAGGCTAACACAATTTAGAATGCATTGCAATATATATCATGGATTTAATTTATTTAAAATGGTAAATATATTGTAATTTCTTAGGATATTATACTCCATTACACACTTTTTGTCATGTGTTATATGTGATATCGAATATAATGTTCTCACTTATTAATTTATGGGTGTCACAGTATCCCCACATTAATAAAATTTGTCCATCTCATTTAAAAATTGATCTTGATAATATAGATTTTTATATTTGAAAACTAACTTTCTAAAAAACCAAAATTTTACCAGATTTTATAAAATATCCTCTTAATAAGAGATAAAAATAATTAAAAATCTCACACGGATTGAAATATAACTTGGTTTTTATATTGGAGAACATTAAAAATTCGTCATATAAACATTGAGGGAAATTGTAAATATTTGTGAGAAGTTATTGAGGACATAGATCAGGAAAAAGTGAATTTTCAATAGAATGTTCAAGGCCTCAAATCATTAAAATGTTCATGATTTAAAATATCATCAATTAAATAAATATTAACCTATGATGAAATAATTTAGTTTTATGATAATTTTTATAATGTTGGAGAATTATTTTACTGAAACATAATATAAAGTACATATAATTTCTTTATACATTACAATTTCGTATTACCAATTAAATATTTTAGTTTTTCTTCATTAAAATTCTAAATCAACCCTTACTTCATCAAATGTATATCCTAGAAAGAAATACAATTTTGAAGCAGTAAAATTTTCATTTAATGGTTCATAATACCCATAAAATATTTCCTTTTATTTATCTCTAAATATTTTCCAAAACCAATATGTTTAATAAATTATTTTACAAAATTGATACCACTAGTTCATCATTAACATTTATTCATCAAATTGTTTAACTGAAAATAATTACACATTACCCCGGACATCATATAGGCTGGTGTTAGGAACAAAATTCTTATAATCAATTTTTCATGGGTTCAAGATCCACTACCTTGCTAGATTTTATGTTTTGTCACCAAATATATGCGTATCACTATTTATAAACTACATTAATTTAATTTCCATACTAAATATAATAGATAACATTGAAATTTATTTATTACATAGCCTTTTCACTATGGGTTTTAATATAAACTCAATTCATAAATAATTAATCCATTTATTTTGACATAGGTCCCTCCTTGGTATAGATTTTTTCCTTTAGAAGAGGGAATACACTAGGGTAAATCCCTGGTTCCCCAAATTTTTGGGAATGAACAATAAATGGATCCATAGGATGTGATTTATTTCCTTCCATTGTACTTAGTATTTCTCCTCGGCAATTATTTACATTATTTTATTCGTTCCCAAATAGATATATTTTCTTCATTCCATATAGACACTTTCCTAGGTACCTCATTCCATATTTAATTCATGATGGAAATCAATACTTATTTGATTGATTCTATATACCACTCAATCTCTTAGAAACATTGATCATTATCTTAGTTAATGAATCTAGGAGTTGGTTAAGGTATATTTTTTAATAATATTTATGGAAACCATATTAGTCATGAAAATGCTATCATTCACTAATATCAATAACCCATTTGATTTCTCAATTCAACTAAGTTTTCATTCATGTTGAATGATAACATGGTTCTTCCAGGTTCCCATTATTGACCAAAACCAAGATCCATAATAAGATTAAAAAAAGTCACAGGGATAGAAACATATAATAATTTATTGAAAATCTAAATCATGAAACCATATTTTCAATCTAAAAATATATTTGATTTAACAATGGTTATTCATTCTAATTCACTATATAAAAACATAATAATGGTATGTAATGAAAATATGAATCATTCAATGAATATCTCTTAGGAGTTTCAAACTAGGTATGCAGTATGACATGATTTCATGTTCCATATTATGTTCGTGTCAGGCCTAATGATCCTTTTTAGAGTTCTTAACCATAGGATCATCTATTATAATAGAACATATACTTTTAGTATCTAGAAAGGAATGTACTATTAGGGAAAAAAACACAATCTCTACATAACTATAAATTTATGATGGCCTTCTATAATTATCATCAAATTCATTCATATGTATATTTTACATAATTAATTTTTTCCTAAATCTATTTTCCATGTTTTTTGTTAAACCTACTAAAATATCAATTATAGTGACCTATACCTAGAAATCATATAGTCGGTTCTTACTATAACTACATTTTCATAAGATAAATTTCTTCCCATAGGGCTAAATAGTTTAGTAGTATTGATAAACCAGTTACATGCATGAGTTTGGTATTACAAATGAATATAAAAATTACAACATAATTTTTTTTCTTGAAGAATAATAACTTCATTCCATCAAGTTTATCCTTTCATATCATTTTTAGTATACTTTATGTGAATTATGGGGAAAGGAAAATATAAGGGCGAGGTTAAATTCTCATTAAGAGTCAATATAGTGGAAGAAATAAAGAATAAATTAGTAGAACCATAATGTCAAGGAAAATATTTAAGAATATTCCATATGATCAATAAACTGAGAAGGAAATGTGTAAATAATATTTCAACGTAAATAACCAAAAAAACTTCTATTTAAAGAACTTTTATACCATGATAAGATAAGACAAAATCAATATGGAAAGATTAATAACTTAAAACACATTCCCTTTAATCAGAAAAAAGAGAATGAAATGAATCCTTATATTATTGTTATAGTGAAAATCTAATGGATAATAATATCTGAACCAAAATGAAGGAAATTATCAATTATTTGTTTCCATCTATCCAAAGAACATGATACTATTACAATAAATATATATCAAATATATGGTTTAAAATATATTGTAAAAAACCCATTATCATAAGTTATCGAACTGATTTCAACCCATGAGTCGATTGATGAATCATGGGTCTAGCACTAAATAGTCACAAACTTGTATAGTGTATGTGAAAATCATTCATTATAAATCGAATATTAAATTCAAATCACAAAAAATGTTCCTAATAAAATTTCAGTATTTATTCAAAGTTACAGATTTATCAATATTTCTCCAAATAATCAAATAACTATCAAATTAAAAAACACATGTATATATGGTATATAGTTTAGGCAATACAAAAATCCATAATGAATAATATGGATATTTTAATTGAGATTTAATTTCAACTGATCATAGAAAATTTAATATATCGAGGAGACTAATAGTAGAATAATGGAAGTGAGTTTCAAAACTATCCTTGGTCAATGAAATCAAAAAAACATCCAGAGGAAGAATAAGGATGGTATCAATACACAATATTTTATGTGGAGTAAGGATAATGATTTTTTTCATTAATATATAGTGATTTTATAAAAATATTTTTCTAAAATATTCTTAAGGAATATATATTTTTCATTTTAAAAAATATTTTGAAAATATTTTTAATTGAAAATAAATTTTAAAAAAAATTCAGTTGAATATTAATATTTTAAACTATGAAACAACATTTCATAGTAATATAATTGGGTAATTTCATATATTTCATACAAGGTAAAAAGAAGATTCCCTTTTCAAGGTAAAAAGGTAAGAAAAATGACTTTTTCAGAAAGAGAAAAGAACATTCCTTTGAAAATATTTATAAAATATAAAAAGGACGAAATGAGTAAATAAATAATTTTTTAAAGTTAAAAATACTTTTTGAAAACATTTTTAGAAAATTTGGTTTTTAAAATAAAATATTTTCTTCGACTAAGGAGAGGAATTATGATAGGGTTTCTTAAAAATATTTTCTAAAACATTTTGAGTAACCGGGTGTGGTAAAATAGTACTATTACATTGAAAAGGTATTTAATAAATAGAGTAGAATAAAAATAATTTTTAAATTTATCAATTATCATATAAATTATTTAAATATAATTTCCATAATAATAAATATCATGTAAAATGATATTTTGAAATAAACCCTTAAAAAGATCTTAACATTGAATTTATAATTAATAAATTAATTGATTATGTTTATCAATTGTGAATAAAAATATTATAAGTGTAATTAAATCAATTCATAATCAAAATTATTATATAAACAGTAACATAATATTAATGATGATTAGAAGGTAATATAACCCAATTAAAATAAATTGAGTTATGAAATTACTTTTCTACTTGGTAAATTTAAATTCAAATTCATTAAGAAGAAATAATTCTAATTGAAACCCAAAATGCCGTTATGAATGAATTATTCATTATATTCAATTTTAATGTGGAATTATATATTTCATATGAGATAAACATAGTGCATGACATTATAATATGCATCAATGAAATGTAATTAAAAATAAATCTATTACCTTTCATTTCCATTCAGGTGAACTTCATTTATCCCCCATTATAATGTTTTAATCATGTAACTAACTAATTAAATGACCATAAACACATTTATAATATCATATATGAAATTATTATAATATATTTATACTCATATTTTATTAATATTTTGTTAATTTAATTGTTTGGGTTGTTAGTTTCCTAGTTTTAGGATTATGTATTGAGTTTTTATTTTTGTTCTTCTTATTTAAATCATTATTTAATCAACTCAAGGATGAAAAAAAATTATTTATATGTCATATATAACCATTATATATTTACTTTTTATAATTGATAAAGTTTGGATATAGGATATTAAATTCACCATTCATGGATATATTAGGTCGTACATACACATGAACGCTACATCCAATTCCATATTATATTTAAAATAATGAAAAGTAAATGATATATATATATATTATAATTATAATATCATATTTATTTCATATATTTTATGTATTTTTATTAAATCCATCCTTTATTCATTCCACGTATAGTGTGAATGAATAACATTGACTTCAGGAGGCGGTAGTCCACACGTCCACAAAATATGTTATTATATTCCCACAAAATGAAACAAATGATGGTATGTGTAATATATGAATTAAATAAGAATAAAAAAAGTATAAATATCATATATACCATATATAAACATTAAATCCATCTTCACATACAACCTTTAAAGTTGTAAAATAGAAAAACGAATGACATCGGTTTGTGAGGTAGTAGTCTGTCCAACATAAGAACGATGATTGTGTATCCCATTCGATGGATGTGTGTGAATGTGTAAGTTGAAATATTATAATAAAACAAATAATTATATTTTTTATATTTTTCTTATTATATAATCATGAAATAAAAATAATTGAATAGGTGGATTAGTAAATGAAAAAAATCGTCGTTGAAGTATGTTACCTCTTATTTGGGTTACGTATTTTTTAATACTAAAAGTATTCCTTGTTTTTATTTAACCATAAAGTTAGGAATATAATATTATGGTCTTGATTTTTTTATATTATTTTGAATTATTTTGTATGAGAAAAATTTATAGTGATTTTTTATTAAGAAAGAGGGATGGATTCCATTTTATAGTTGAGGATGAGTGACATTCTTGTTAATTTTGGAAAGGTGGAATTCCACCCATGCTTTTTCCATGTCTAGTGGATTCAATAATGAAAAAATTTATCTGTTTTAGTATATGGTATATATATATATAATGAATTTTGGATTGGTTTTTAGGACATTTTTTTCCTTATGTTTTTGGTTTAGTCCCTTGTTAGGCAAATTTTTATATTAATTTCAATAATTAATTTTAATTACCTTCACTAATATTTTTTTTAAATATCTATGTTAAAATTATTAAAAATTATAAATTATTGTATTCAAAATATTTAATCCTTTTTTCAAAATTTATATCACATAATATTCATAAATTTATTTAAAATTTATCACATATACGGGATGATAACACAAGTTTTTAAAATAAAAATGCTAAAATGTTTAAAATGATTTTTTCTCAAATTTCAATAAGAAATTGATTCCAATGAAATAAATTGGATTAATTTATTTAAAATTTATAAAATAAACCTTTATAAAATATTTAAAATATAATATAACACTATAAATTATTAACATGAAATTTTTATTTTTTAAAAAAATTATGTATTTTTATCTATTCCGCAAAAAATGAAACTTCTGAAAAAAATACAAACAATTCACCCTAATATTATTTTTAAGTTATGATTTCAAAAATGAATTTTTTTACATATAAATTTTTTAAATGTACCAAAATATGGTGTTACGAACCATACTCTAGGGCCCATTCTGTGACTACCCCAAGCCCATTATCCATAGGCCAGGGGCTGGCGACTATCCCCAACGGCGTAATTCCCTAAAACTGGGAAGGAATTGTGTTTATAACCTATAAATATACACACAAGAAAGCACACCTCTGGATTAAACCCCAAGTAAACTGTATAAAAAATGTTGTAAAACTAAAAGGGGATAGAATATAAGCCCAACAGGAAAGGTACAAGTACAACTGAAATACAATACAACTGAAGAAGATGGAAAGTTGGGTGTTGGGTTGTCCTCCAAGGTTCCTTCCATAAGGGTAGGTACAAATTGCCTGATCAGCACTCCTCGTCCATCCATCCCATTCATGTACCGACTCTTTGTAAGGTCCACCTCTAGGTACCATCCAGTCCTGGTACTCTCGGCCTCAATCAGTGATGTCTGTCATCTGAATCCAACACAACAAGGTGTCAGAATAGCCCGTGCAAGGGTGAGTATAACGATACTCAGTAGAGAGCTCGATACCCTCTAGGTCTCACAAAAACAAACAAGGATAAAACACAAAGGTATGAAATCAATATATAACCTTACATAGGTATATGCCCATACATATACCTAAGTGCTCAAGTAATCCATATCAATAATGATAAAAACACCAAGGTTCTAACTCAGCTCGAACCAGGATTTGTTCTAGGGGTAGTATAAAGTATCATTCTGAACACAACGTCGAACACCTCGAATGCTGGAGAAATCCTCCACTATCATGTACAGTGGGCATGCCACGTCACACAGAGGTGCTTCCCACTATCCTTGTACTTATGAGGCACTCCTCCTGTATTATACCGTGGGTCTGTCGTGTCACACAGCGGAGCACCCCACCATGGGTCTGCCATGACACACAGAGGCGCTCCCCCTCAAGGTCTGTAAATGTAATCCTCCTATCTAATATCGTGGGTCTTCCACATCTCCAAGGTGCTCCCCACTGTGGGTCTTCCATGTCACCAAGGTGCTCCCCACTGGGTCTATCGAGTCACTCCGATTCAAATGGTCAGCAGTCGTCATATCTCATCTAGCCAATAGGTCTCCGCACTATTCTCATTCGTCTCCGACATGATCTTCTCCACAAGGTACTAGTCGATACCCCAACACCTATAAATCCAATTAAGAAGTTTCTCAATGGTTTTCCGCATCATTGGGGTCTCAACATAATAGACGACGTGTCAATCGGACGCCCGATCTGTGAGTTATTAGCCTTTTAGTCCCAAGGGCCCGGTTGAATTCGTGCTCGGTCCAGCATGTCCATTCCCCATCTCAATCCAAAACTCAGCGAAATATACTCAAAGGGACTGTGTCACTCCATGATTTCCAACGTCGCTAACGGATCACCAAATGGACGATCGATTACAAATTTATGGCCATGAGAAGGTAAATGGGTCATAGTGGGATTGGGTCCGGTCCGGCCCAGTCAGTCCGACCCGGCCCAACCAACCCTGGGCCGACAGCGTTCGGGTCTTCCCGGCCTGAAATACAGTGTAAAGACCCGTAAAAATTCAAGGGAATATTTTTCTTAATTTTCTTAAGAATTTTACAAGAGTGCGGTTTCAGACGGCACCTGATTCCGAGACCCGGAGTGCCCGGAATTAATTTCCGAAGTTTGGCTCGGGTACGTTCAGTGAACGAACGAGAGGGAATTCCTAACTTTTGATCCGGTGCTCGGAATTGAAATCTGAGGGCACCGATGAACTCGCAGCGCTGATATTCGCTTAAAGAGACCTTTTCGGGAGTTGCGTTTGCTGCGGGTTGAAAGTTAATTTTGGGGTTTTTAGTTTGAGTTAAATAAAATTTGTGTAGAACAAATTTTATTATAACTTGATAAAACCTACCAAAGGGGGTTGGAAGTGGGACCCACACCCACTTAACCTCCCTTGGGAGGATTAAGTGTGGTGGGGCCCACACGAACCCCTAATCCTTTCAAATTCTCCAAACTCCCTTAACGCCTCATTTATTGACATGAGTTACTTATTTAATTATGGGAGTTAATCCTTTTGAATTTCAAACTTTTGAAATTCTATTGTGTTATGTAATAATAAAATAAGTTGTTGTCTTATTTTATTTTGGGTTATTTGTTTGTCTTCTTGAGAGGTGGAGAGCTCTTCTTCTTCTTCAACTCTGACGAAGAACTCGAAGGACGTTCATCTTGACGAAGAACACTCAAGCTCCAACGAAGAACGCCGCACCTCCATTCTTCGTTTACCGTGTCAACGAAGGGGACGCCACTTCTTCCTCGGACAACCTTCGTCGGCGTACAAGTTTCGCCAACGACGTGTCTCTTCGAACGCATCCCTTCGTCATCGAATTTGACGAACGGCTACCGCGACGCCCGACCTCCGCGACGTCGTCTTCCGCGGAACGTTCACAATCTTCGAACCTTATACCCGAGGTAGGGGTTGTTGATTTCTTTTTGGTTTCCTTATTTTTATTCTTGATCGTGAATAGCAAGTCTAACGTGTGGCTTGAATTATTTAAGTTGCGTTATTATTTTAACGTGAGGGGGCCGGACCGCACGAACACGGCCGAACCCCCCTCCATCGTTCTTGTTTATTCTTGCGGGTGGAAGCAAGTGGCGTGGTGCCGTCGCACCACGCGGATGATCGTGCAAATATTTTACGTGGCGCCGTTGCGCTACGCCGTGGTAGAATCTTCAAGAACGCGACGCCGTCGCGCCGCGTTGAATGGAATCAAGGCACGGCGAAGGGGCGCGGTGCTGTCGCACCACGCCGGATGACGAACGCCGCGGCCGGTTCCGGGCCGCGGCGGGACGAGGAGACCGCGGCCGGTTCCGGGCCGCGGCGGAAGAGAAGACCGGCGGCCGGGCCGCCGGCGTCGGAAGCCGAAGGGGGGACCGGAATTTCCGGTCCCGTTGGAGAAAACCGGCCGGCCAGCTGGCCGGCCGGAAGGTATTAAACCGGGGGAATTAATCCCCCGGCCAGCATGTAAAACCCCCCTCTTAAAGAGGGGGGCGGTTCCATGAAAGGGGGGGGGGGGGGGCAGCAGCCCCCCGGTTCTCTTTATTAAACCGGCCCCCACGTGGGGGCTGTTTGTTGCAAAGGCGCGACACAAAGGCCGCGCCGCTTCAATCAGCGGGGGCTTAGCCCCCGCGTGCGGCCCCTCGCGGCGCCAGGCCGCCGCGGCCCGCCGCGCCGCCGCGCCGCCCCAGGGGGGGGTCGGGCCGGGTCGGCCCGGACCCGGACCCCCCCATTTCGAACCAGAATCGGTTTTTGGGCCATATCTTGAGCCTCGGACCTCCGAATGACGAACCGTCTACGGCAACGCGATCCTTGGATCGAGACGGTCGTTTCAGTATATCGCACTCAAGGTTTCGGTTTACTTTGAGTTCGGCCGGGTTGGTTCGTTCACGAAACCAACCGGGCCTTCGGAGCGGAAACGCTCATATCTTGAGCTACGGACGTCCGATTGACGTGCCGTCAGCTGTGTTGTGTCCCTCTTAGTGAGGCGAATCTTTTGGCATACTCCGCTCGAGGTTTGGACGTAGGTGGAGTATGGTCGGGTTGGTTTTGCCTTAAAAACCAACCGGGCCCCGGAGACGAAAATGCCAATAAACTCTCAGACCGGGCGTCCGATCGACGCGCCGTCTGTTGCGTTGAGTTCCCGTTGACGATACGGAACATTTGGATACATCAACTCTGGTCTTTGTGACAGTTGATGTATCAGCCTCTCGGCTCGTGGAGCGGACCCTCCGAACGAGCTTGCTATGTGCGGGAACCCTAGTGCTGGCTGCGACTGTTCTACTACTACTGCTACTGTGACTGCGACGACGACAGTACAGAGATCCTGTGTGGATTCGACGACGACGACTACAGCACTCAGCGATCCTACGTGGATCAGTGCTACAGGTCCTGTGTGGGCCCGATCCTGTGTGGGTCTCTGCGCTCAGCGGTCCTGTGTGAACCAGCGCCTACAGGACCTGTGTGGGCCCGATCCTGTGTGGGTCATTGCGGGGGTTAGTTACCTATCGATCCTTCGTGGGTACGACGACTTAGATGGATCAGTGATCATCTTTATTGTCCTTGAACAAGTATACCTGTGTGAGCAAAATCCTATTGCTTTCCTGTGTGGATTGTGTTGTGCAATCCTGTGTGGATTACGTTTTGCTTTCCTGTGTGGAATACGTTTACTTTCCTGTGTGGACTGAGTTGTACTTGGGCTCGGAGGTTAGAGCGTATTTGAATTGATGACTTAGGTATATGTATGGGCATATACCTAAGCAGTGTTGGTTAATACTTCGTGATTGTTACTTTTCTTCATGGTTTATCCTTTGTGGATTTGAGAGACCTTCAGGGGTCTCGGGGTCCCTACTGAGTAGATTATACTCACCCCTACACGGGCTTTGCCCGCACTACGTTGTGTTGGTTGCAGACGACGGACAGCGTTGACCTTAGCTGAGGCTTGCAGAGCGGGACGGTACCCGGAGGTGGACCACTGGGCGGGACGTGCACGGAGCGGACGGCGGGACCCGTGGAGCAGAGGAGCTATCTGTACCCACCCTTCAGGTGGGATTTCCAGTGGACAGCTCGGTGTAGCGGCTTTTACTTTTCAGTTGCTGTTTTCCCTTTCGATTTGTACTTTACTTTCAGTTTGGGTTTGTATTCTGGCCCATTTACCTTTCCGCACTTTCAGTCGTACTCTGCTTTGTTTAGTATTTACTTTCCGCTTGTTTACTCTGTGGTGTGTGTTTACTTTTCAAAGGCAATGCCTTCCCTTTTTACCGGGATTTACGCCTTGGTGCTAGTCGCCAGCCCCTGGCCTATGGAAGGCGGTCTTGGGGTAGTCACGGCACGGACCCCGAGGGCGGGTCGTGACATATGGCCCAGCCCAGAAGGGTCGTGATGGTACCACGGGGGAGGCTCGACTGAGGGGTACTGCGGGGGCGGCTCGACCGAGGGGTACCACGGGGGTGGTGGACTAGGCTATGAGGGCGCAGACCAGTCCTGAGAGGGCAGACCGACTATGAGGGGCGCGGACCGACCAAGAGGTGTGCATATCAGCACTGGGTGGCGGACCGACCACGGGTGGAAGACCGGCCGAGGTTCGATGGTTGTTCGGTCAGAAGGGTAGAGCGCCTCGGCTTGGACGACAGTGCGGCTCGGAGGACTGCGGCGCGGCTCAAATCGGATGGCGGTGTGGCTCGACGGATAGCGGTGCAGCTCAGATTGTATGATGGTGCAGCTCCGCTCAGCGGTGCGACTTGGCTCGGTAGCATAGCTAAGCTTGGACGACGGTGTGGCCGGCGAGGCTGCGTTTCGGCTGGGGTGATGTGTCAAGGTCGTGGGTGGTGGCGTCGTTTCCTGCTTTGTCTTCTTCATCTTCCTCCATTTCAAAGAATACACCAATTAAGTATATTGGAGGGGTCGGGCTGTTTTGTTTTGGCATGCAGCCTCCATGTTTAGAGTGGTAGAAAGTGGTTCAAAATGAACAAATCTTAATCACGAAAACATAATCTTCCGCAATGTTTGTTCGCAAGCCGCACAAGAAAAAATGGAGTACATAGAGATTGATAAACATTTAGGAATAAAACCATACCACGTTCTCTTGTTGGTGTTGGCATAAAGAGGTAGTACGATCTTTGATTCATCGTAGATAATTATATCCCATGTTGGAAGATTTCCCGATGAAGAAGGCCGAAGGAGGTTGGCATACATATTATATTAAATGACAACATTTTAATAATATATTTTCATTCTATAAAACTTAGTCTTGAGTGTAACGCAATCCATGGAAGAAATTAATTATTACGTGTGTTGAATGATAACTTAGTATTATGTGAATTGAAATATATATAATTTATATAATTTATATAAAATATAAAATGTATTTTAATGTCTTTGGATTTTATAATCCCTTAAACACTCGGTGTTACATGTCATACTATTATGGATGTGTTCATTAAATGTATATCATATGTATGGCATAATAAATATACTATAATGATAATATAAATACAAATATTTTTTTACTTTCCTTATTTCAATATGATAAGAAAATGGAAAGAGCATTCATCCGTACTTACAACCTTCCATCTCCAAGAACTATGTGTTCCATTTCATATTTATATATATTATATATTATTATAAAAATTTTTATCATCAATATAAATTATATTTATTACATTTTTTAATATTTAAATATTTAAATCATAATCTATGTAAGAGGATCAATATTAAAAATTCAAATCATATATAAAATATAAACCAGATATTACTCGAAACGTAACATTTACAAGGAAATGTCAACAAAAGGGTAACATAAATACATAATGAATCATATATGATATTATATAAAAACATTATTATTTAGTATATTTATAATAGTCTTATATTTATTATATTGGAGTTTTAAAAATGTATAAATAAATTCAAGACATAATGTTACGGTTTTCTCATATCTATTTTATTTACATGAGACTTGTTCCTTATTCACGACTCATTTATTTGTTAAAATATATAGTGAACCTGAATGTATAATATGATTCTTATAATTATATTTATGTTTATTTACATATCCCTTTTATTATATTTCTATCTAGAATTTTTTGTTTCAACATTTACCAAATCAGAAAAGTAAATTTGTCTCAATTTTCACACATTAGGTCAAATTCCATGATATGCACCTTTATTTTATTACAAGTAGTATATACCACCCATTGAACTATTATATCCTGAATATCCATATTTTAATGAAATTTTATTATTATTTTAATTTTATTATTTCCATATTATTTTGATACAATGTATCCAATGTGAATACTGTTTATTATTACAATTTCATAGTTTATCATGATTGATTATGATTATTGTATCAACCCAGTCTTTTCATACAATACAATTACATCATTTTAAATATAATGAACATAATAGTATTACACATTTATGATCTAACGGTTTAGTGTCTTGGGAAAACTTTGACCATATATAACATTTACAACATCGAGCATTAACTTTTTTGTTCATTTATTCTTCTCTAGCTTCTTATTGGAACTTGACATCTCCTTAGTACATGTAGCCGCCTGAGGATATATCTCAAAAGGGGTGAGCTAGAATCCTAATAAGAGGATTGATAAGAACAATAAATCGTGGGGTGATCATATTCATAACAAAGGAAAACAATCATGAGATGAAGTATTAATAAGGAACATGAAATGTGGCAATGCATAAAAATGAAACATCATGTCTTAGTGGTTAACTACCACACATGCATGTGAAAAAAGCTAGAATATTTTTCACCCAACATTTCACATTTAGTCCTGAGATTCATCACTTTATCCAATGCATTGGAGCACTGTATAATTCTCGGCGCACCTATCACATTCAAACATTCATTTTGCGCTATATAATTCTGGGTGCACCCGCTACATCATAATATTATCATTATCATGCATGCCACATAGAAAATATATCAATAATGAACATAAATAACCCATGTAAAGTAATGTTTTTCATCTCATAAGAACACATTTATAAACATTGGGTTCCCATAACAAAGAGGGGATAGCATACTTGATACAAGAACCATCAACCTTGAATGAGAAGTAAAAGATGAGTTCTTAAAAGAAGAGTTCTCTTGGAAAACATTGTGTTTGACATAAAAAATAGTGTTAAACATGTATATCCAAGAAAATGAAATAAAATTATGAAAAAATTATTTTTAGGAGTAACCATATCAATAAAGGAGTGAAAGAGGGAGAACCCAAAGGATGAAATTTGGGTTCGAAAATTTCCCCTTACCTTGAATCTGAACCGTTTGTTCACTTTAATGTCTTGTGTAATGAAATTATATTACTTAATTCGAAATTAAAGAACCATTTATACATTAATAGGGTTCATTTTGGTTTCATTATGTTATTTTATGGTCCATTTGATGAGTTATAGAGTTTAAAAACATTGTTCGGAAATGTTCTTTTTTATGGTTTTCATGAGAGTTTCACATGTATTCATGAATTGATGTTTGTATAGAACATTGGTAAACAACCAGAACATATATTACATGTTATTAATGATACTACAGAAGTTAAAATGATAATACTATGAATTAAATTGTATTCCATGTGTATGAATCTTTATATAGGAATTTAATGATGATCATTTGGGTTAATTTGGGCAGTTTTTCGACCCCAACTAACATGTTTTATTTACTCATCTAGTAATATGTACATAAGTTAGTTCCAGAACTCAAATTTGGAAATTATAGATTTATAATATTCTGTTTCAACCATAAAAATTGTTTCTTGACCAGATATGTAGGTTTAAATGGAAAAATAAAACATTTCATTCTTGAAGGTGATAGATTAACACCTTACGAACAACGTTGTCTTTTATAAAATAAAAGGAAGAGAAGAAGGGGGTTCGATGGTACAATATCCCATTAGTATCATAAAATTATAGTATATGTATTATAATGGAGTCAAAATATTATTTTTATAAGTATAGGTTAGTATAGAATAAGAAAATGACTTGAAATTGAAATGTTATTAAAGGAAATAGGAAGATAAACTGTCTCATGAATCCTCCTCTTGAGATCATCCTTAAGGGGCCTAAGCTTGGTCTTTTGATGAGACCAAAAGATCTTGGATGTGGGGTAGGGGATAAGTAAAATTATTGGGAAGCGTATAGACAATCCATGAATCTTGAGAGGAGTGGTTTGGCAAGGGGAGGGGGAGGGGTTATTTATACATGAGAAGGGAGGTGTTTTTAGTATAAAATTTTAAATAAAATAATTTATCAAATGTTAGACTTGTAATAGTAGTTTTATGACATCCTAAATCCTATATTAATATAATATAATTCTTTTTAGGCTTTAATTCAACTTTATAATTCGAATTCATTAATTTATTAAAATGATAGTGAATGAAAAAGAGAAAAAGACACTTTATGTAATTACCTTATGACTATAGACTTTGGAAAGTTATTTTTAGGATTGAAAATTGAGTTTATTGTATTTTAAGGAACCATTTATGAAATTTAATATAGTTTTTCCTAACCTAATGTTATAGAATGGTTGTTTCATCATTACATTATTAATGTTGCAATGTAAGATACACCGGTTATGTGAAACACTGTATTTTTACTATTCATCCGAAAATTGAAATATTTCAGAAAATTCCCAAAATTTCACCCTAACAGTTTTTCGACGTGTAGAATCCAAAAATTATTTCCATTTTTCAAAAATAATTTCATAAATATTATTAATTTATTATTTAATTAAAATCATAATTTACTTGAAAAATAATTTTTTTAGATTAAAACTGATTTTATAATGCATTCAAAAATTACGTAGGGTCTTATAAAATTATCTAAAAAATATAAGAAAATGATTTTGGTATTTATTAATACATTTTATGAATATAAATTTTCTTTTAAATTAATTAATTAATTATAATTAATCATTTCTGAAATACAAAAAATACCAACACTTTTATTATAGTAAAATTGTCACTTTCTAAAATGCCTAAATTTTATTTAATTATTCTTGGGTAGGGTTACTATTATTTGGAAGGATTACTATTGATAAGGTTCATACTACTATTCATAAGGGTTTTTTACTATTCATAGTGCTAGGTTAGTATTCACTAAAAATTAAGTTTATCCTATTGGACGCCAAAAATCATCTTGAACACAACCGTGTATATCAGATTTTTGAAATTCCAAACACAAAAGTGACAAACTTATTTTTGACGGGCACTTAACACTTATTTGTTCATTATGTTTTGTATTCATGTGATTTTATTTAATATTTTAATAAGGGAATTTCCATTGAAATACTTTGGGTCGTTACATTCTTCCCCCTTATGAAATTTTGACCATGAAATTTCACATTACACAAACAGGTGCGGGTACTTCTCCTTCATTTCCTCCTCTAGTTCCCACATAGCTTCTTTGAACATATGGTTCCTCCATAATACTTTGACAATTTGGTTTGTCTTATTGAGTAGAACTTTATCTCTCGGGTCCAAAATCTCTACTGGCTGATCTTCATAAGAGAGATCATCTACTAGTTGTACCACCTATGAGGTTATTACGTGTGAGGGATCAGGTATGTACTTCCTCAAGAGTGATTCATGAAAAACATCATGAACTTGTGCCATATTAGGTGGAAGTGAATGCCGATAGGCCACAACTCCTATATAGTCAAGGATTTAAATGGGGCCAATATACCTTGGGCTTAAGTTTCTTTTCTTCCCAAATTGTTTGACTCTCTTCTATGGTGATATTAAAAGGAAGACTTTATCTCCAATGTCGAACTCCAAATCCCTTCGGCGGTTTTCATCATATATCTTTTTCCCACATTGACCAGATTTGATGTGTTTCTAGATGACTTGAACCTTCTATGTAATCTCTATCACAAGATCGGGTCCAAATAGCTTTTCTTCTCCAACTTCATCCCAAAAAGTTGGAGTTCTATATCGCTTTCCATACAGAGCATCATATGGATCCATCTGAATACTCGAGCAGAAGCTAATGTTGTATCAGAACTCAAATAAGGGGAGATGTTGATCCCAACCACCATTGAAGTCTAGTGAGCAGGCTCTTACCATATCTTCATGCGTCTGAATATTCCTTTTAGATTGTCCATCTGTTTGGGGGAGATTGGTCGTGCTAAAATTTAATTCAGTACTCAAAGCAAGTTGAAGGCTCCTCCAGAATTTAGATGTGAACCTTGGATCACGGTCAGAGAAAATTTAGAGTGGAACACCATGTAGTCTCACCACTTCATTCACCTATATCCTTTAATGTTGTTCAAGTGAGAGACCTTACCAAATGACGATAAAATGGGCAGTCTTGGTGAGTCAATCAACCACAACCCATATCGCATTACTTCTCTTTGTCATCTTCGGGAGACCCGTGAAAAAGTCTATAATAACATTTTCCTATTTCCAAATGGTTATAGGCAATGGATGTATAATCTCTTTGGACATTTTTTTCTCTGATTTAACTTGATGACATACCAAGAACCTTGATATATATTCCACAATATCTTTATTCATGGTATCCCACTAGAAGTGTTCTCAGAGATCATTGTACATCATGGTGCTACCAGGATGGAAAGAAAATATTGACCTATGTGAATTGTCCAATAGCTCCTCCATTATCCTGGGTGATGAAGGAACACAAAGCCTCATTCCAAACCAAATCACTCCATCATCATCGATATAGAACTCATGAATCATCCCTTCCTTTATAGCATTCACCCTCTTTTTTATCTCCACATAATCCCTTTTTGCTTCTTTAATATTCCCTTGGATAGATGGTTGTGTAATAATTTGGGAAAGGTAGGAGGTATCCCCTGCCCTTATGTTTTCTAAATCCATGCTATATAAATCCTAGAAGATAAGTTCTTTCTCACTCTATAACATCGATAGAGTAGCATGTTCTTTTTTTTCATAGAGCATCAGCTACCTTGTTTTCCTTTCTAGGATGGTAGTGGATTGAGAAATTCTAATCCATTATTAGCTCTAACCATCTCCATTGAAGTATGTTGATCTCCTTTAGTGTGAATATATACTTTAGGATCTTTTGGTCGGTGAATATGTCATACTTCTCACCATAAAGGTAGTGCCATAAAATTTTTAAGGAAAAAATCACAGCTGCCAGCTCTAGATCTTGCTTCAGGTCGTTCTGCTCATGGATCTTCAACTATCGTGAGGCATTGGCGATCAAATTATCATTTTGCATGACTACGCAACTCAAGACTTTCTTTGAAGCATCACTGTATATCACAAAACTTTTTCCACTTTCTGATAATGTGAGTACAGTTTTATTGATCATCCTTCTCTTTACCTTCTTGAAGATTCCCTCACATGCTTCCGTCCAGACATACTTTACCCCATTAATTGATAACTTAGTTAATGGGCTTGATAATCATGAGATGTTTCTCACAAAACTTCGGTAGTACCCAGCTAAGCGAGGAAAACTACAGATTTTGGTGACACTTCAGGGTCTGGGCCATTCTATAATATCCTTTTTTTTGAGGGATCCACAAAAATTTCTTCACATGTCATCACATGTCCCATGAATGTGACTAGATTCATCCAAAAGTCACAGTTCTTGAACATGGCGTACAACTTATCATTTCTCAATGTTTCGAACACACGTCTTAGATGTTCTTCATGTTCCTCCTTTCTCTTGGAGTAGAAGATAATATTATCAATAAACACTACCAAAACTTTTTTGAGGTAATGTCTAAATAATCTATTCATCAAATCAATGAAGATTTTAGGGGCATTAGTAATTCCAAAGGGAATCACTAGAAACTCATATTCTTTATACCTTGTATAGATGGTAGTCTTTTAAATATCCTCCTTCTTCACCTTTAGCTGATGATATCCAAAAGGAAGATCCACCTTTGAGAAGTATTGAGCTCCTCTTAACTGATCGAACAAGTCGTCAATCCTTGGAAGAGGATACTTATTATTTGTGTTTATCTTGTTGAGATCTCGATAGTGGATACACATATGAATTGTTTCATCCTTCTTCTTCACAAAGTGCACTGGAGCTCCCAATGGTGATGCACTAGGGAATATGAACCCCTTTTCCAGATGCTCTACTAGATGCTTCTTTAACTCATCCAGTTAAATTGGAGCCATCCTATAGGGACACATTGATATAGGAGTAGCTTCGGGTATGAGTTCTATTGGGAACTCTACCTCACGATTTGAGGGAATTTCGAGTAACTCTTCAGAAAATACATCACTTTATTCCCTCATGATGGGAATTTTGGAAAGGATGGATCCTTCCTTTGAATCAACCATTTTGGCAAGGTATGCCTCTTCATAGGGAATCAACGCCCACACCCTAGAAGTATTTTTCCAAAGAGATTCATGATTTTTCTTGCATTGGTAAAGGTGCATGGGATGGTTTGGAATATGAAAAGAAATTTCGTTTTCCCAACAGTTGATATGTGCTCTATATAACGAGAGCCAATACATTCCCATTATAGCATCTAATTCTACAAGGGATGAATTACGTGATTCTCTAGAATGTTAATCCCACATACACCAACAAGAGAAGAGTCAAACACATGGGTTACGATGATTTCACCACTTGGTGTTTTTACAGAAATTTTTAATTCAAGGTATTGAGGCTTCGATTCTATAGTTCTAGCAATCTTACGGGATATAAAGTAATGCATAGAACCAGAATAAAATAAGACATTTTCCAGTCTTCAGTGAATAAGAAGTGTACCTTTTACAACTTCATTATCATGCTCCACTTCTACAGTAGTGATGGCATGAGCCTTCCCTTGTTCCTTTTTCTTTGGTGCCTCCTGACGCTGATTACCCTTGAGAACTCGAGGTTTAGTGCACTGGATTGCATAGTGTCCTAGCTCCCTACAGTTTTAGCATTGAACCATGAATGGTTTTATCCTTTATTTTTCCACATTCTCCTTAATTTTTATTTCTTTCCGACACTCTTGAGAAAGGTGTCCTTCTTTCCCACACTAGAATCATTTCCTAGTCTCTTTGAGGCAGTTCCCAGGGATCAACTTCCTACATTTATGTCATGTGGGTCCTTGATATTTCTTCCCACATTTTTCATTAGATCCACCGGCTTCAAACTCCATATTTAGTTTCTTATCATCATATCCATGGGACCATTCTCCAAACTCCATCTCCACTTTGAGAGCACACCAAAAAACTTCTTCATAACTCCCAAAGTCTCAAATTACAAGAGACTTTCTATGGTGTGGTTTTAATCCACAAAAGATTCTATCTTTTTTTCTATCATTTTTTATATCAAAACCTGAAGTGTACCTTGCAAGCCTTGAGAAATTTTCTTCGTAGGTGGTTATAGATTTTCCTTCTTTTTTCTTGAGCTCTTTGAATTATATCCCCATCATCGTATTAATAGTTCGTGGAAAATACTTATTACGAAACAAGATCTTAACGTCTTCACATTCCATCTCTTAAATTTCCTCCCATGGCTTGGTGTACATAATCAAATCCCACCACTGATCAGCCTCTACATCTAGATGATAAATGGATAGGGTTACCTTCTCCATCTCAGTCCAGTGAAGAATAGAAAAGATCTTTTCCATGGATTTGACCCACTGTTCTGTAACTAGTGGATCATAAGATCCACTAAACGTTTGTGGTCTTTGATGCATAAAACATTTGATAGCTAGTTTCTCCCTATTTAGTGAAAGAGGATGTTCCCCATTATTATGGTTCGTTTTCATAACCTAAGATAATTGGGTAATTAGCTCCATGATGTTTTGAACTCCACCTCCCAAATTATTGGGGATGTCATTTGGGCAATTGTTGCATTAGCCCTCGCATGAGTTGTTGGCATGGTTTCCCTTAGTTCCCACCATTTTGTAAAAAATAAAAGGTTCGAACAGAACATAAGTCAATAATTAATGAATAAATTAGTCATTTAATCAATGAAAAACATATGTGGCCCTATGTACAGATTCTTGTGTGCATATTGGTACTTAGAATCCTAATAGAGGTTTTTTCTAGGGTTCACTAATCCTAATTCCCAAATTAACTAAACCATTCCTCTAATGAAAACTATAGTGACACATAATTTTCTTACATTACTATTACATCATCTTAAAGATAAAAAACATAATAGTATTACACATTGAGGATCCAATGGATTAGTGTCTTGCGAAAACTTGGACCATATATAACAATCACAACATCGAGAATAAACGTATTTGTTCATTTCTTCTTCTCTAGATTCTTATTGGCCCTTGACATATCCTTAGTACATATAGCCACTTGATTATATACATAAAAAGGGGTGAGATAGAATCCCGTTAATAGGATAGATAAGAATAATATAGCATTGAATGAGAATATTCATAACATAGGAAAAGAGTCATTAGAAGAAGCATTAATAAAGGACTTGAAATGTGGCAATGCATAAAAATAAAACATCATGTCATAGTAGTTAACTACCACATATACTTCTGAATGAATATAGCATCTTTTTCACCAATAATTTCACAATGAATCATTGGATTAATCACTTTACCCAATTCATTGGAGCGCTATATAATTTCGGGCACACCCATCACATTCAAACATTCAAATTGCGCTATATAATTCCGGGCGCACCTGTCACATCATAATATTATCATTATCATGAATACCACATAGAACATATATTAATAACGAACATAAATAACCCATGGAATTTAATGTGTTTCATCTCAGAAGAATACATTCATAAACACTGGGGTCCCAAAGAAAAGAGGGAATAACATACTTGATACAAGAACCATCATCCTTGAATGAGAAGTAAAATGTGAGTTATTAAAAGAAGAGTTCTTTGGAAAACAATTTGTTTGACATAAAAAATATTAGTAAACATGTATATCCCAGAAAAGGAAACATAATGATAAAAAAATTATTTTTTTGGAATAACTATATCAAAAAAGTATTGAAAGAGGGAGAACCCGAAGGCTGAAATTTGGGTTCGAGAATTTCCCCTTACCTTGTATATGAACACTTCCTTCACTTTAATGTCTTGTATAATGGAATTATATTAATTAATTAGAAATTAATAAACTTTTTTATATATTTATTGTGGTGATTTTGTTTTCATTATTTTATTTTATGGGCCTTTTGATGAGTTTTAGAGTTTAAAAACATTGTTCGGGAACGTTCATTTTAATGGTTTTCATTAGAGTTTCACATGTATTCATGAATTGATGTTTCTGTAGAACATGGGTAAACATCCAGAACATATATTAAATGTTAATAATGATATTACAGAAGTTAAAATAATCATAATATGAATTACATTGTATAAAATGTTTTTGAATCATTAGATAGGAATTTAATGATAATCGTTTGGGTTAATTTGGGTGGTTTTTCGACCACAACGAACTTGTTTTGTTTACTAATCTAGTAATATGTACATATGATAGTTCTAGAACTCAAAATATGACTTAATAAATATATAATATTCTGGTTCAACCATAAAAATGGTTTTATAACTAGATATGTAGGTAGAAATGGAAAAAGAAAACATGTCGTTCTTGAAGGAGATAGATTAACGCCTTACGAACAACGTTTTCTTTTAAAAAATAAAAGGAAGAGGAGAAGGGGTTGGATTGTATAATATCCCATTAGTATCATAAAATTACATTATATATATGATACTATATTCAACATAACATTTGTACAATGATAGGTTTTGATAGATTAAAAAAATGACTTGAAATTGAAAGGGAATTAATGGAAAGATGTTGAGAAATTATCTCTTAAATCCTCCTCTTGAGATCCTCCTTAAGGGGCCTATGCTTGGTCTTTTGACGAGACCAGAAGATCTTGGACATGTGGTAGGGTCTAGGGAAGATGCTTGGGCAGAGTTTACTCAATGATTGAATCCTGATATGGGTGGTTTGGCAAGGGTAGGGGGAGGGGTTATTTATACATGAGGAGAGAGGTGTTTTTAGTATAAAATAATAAATAATATAATATATCAAAAGTTAGACTTGTAATAATAGTTTTTTGACATACTAAATCATATATTAAAAAAATATAATTCGTTTTATTCTTTAATTCATCTTCATAATTCTTATTCATTAATTTATTAAAAGGAAAGTGAAAGAGAAAGAGAAAAATGCACTTTAAAAAAGCACCTTTTTACTTTAGACTTTGGAAAGTTCTTTTTAGGTTTGAAAATTGAGTTTATGGTATTTTAACGAACCATTTATGAAATTTAATATAATATGGCCTAATATAAAGTTCTATAATGTTTTTTTCATCATTAAATCATTAATGATGCAATTTAGGATACATCGGTTATGTGAAAAACTGTATTTTTACTATTCACCCGAAAATTGATGTATTTCAGAAAAATCCCAAAATTTCACCCTAACTATTTTTTGAATTTTAGAATCCAAAAATGAAGTCTATTTTTTCAAAACTAATTTTCTATATATAATTAATTTAATATTTAATTAAAATCATAATTTATAAGAATAATTCAATTTTTAAAATTAATTCTAATTTTATAATGCTTTAAATAATTACATGGGGTCTTATATAATTATATAAAAACCAGAAGACATAGATTTTATTATTTATGAACAAATTTTATTAAGATACATTTTCTTTTTAATTTATTAATTAATTATAAGTAAACATTTATGACTTTCAAAAAATACCAAAACTTTTACTATAGTTAAATTGTCACTTTCTAAGATGCCTAAATTTTATTTAATTATTCATGGGTAAGGTTACTCTTATTTGTAATATTTACTATTAATAAGGGTTGTACTAATATTCTTAAGGGTGGGTTACTATTCGTAGGGGTATTTTATTATTCACCAAAAATTAATTTTTTCTTATTTGACCCCAAAATTCATATTGAACACAACCCTGTATGTCATATCTTTGGAATTCCAAACACAAAAGCGACACACTTTTGTTTAAAGGTCCCTTGGCACTTATTAGTTATTTATTTTGTGTTTTTATGTGATTTTATAACATATTTTTAAGAAGGGATGTTCCATTGAAATACTTTGTGTCGTTAAAATTAAGATTCAACTGATAAAATATTACGAGCCATATGTCAAGAACTATACAGAATTTTAATATACTCTAGTAAACCATAATATCTCCATGTATTGTCACAATTGTCCTACTCTTTTTTATATATGATAATTAAGAAAGAGTTTTTAACAAAATTTTAAATTATTTTTCTCTTTGTTCAGAAAATAGTTTTATTCCTAAAAAAAGGTTTTCTAAAAATAATATCATGAATTATTTATTCTTATCTTTAAAATATATTTTTACCCATGTTTTATCTTATGAATAAAAAAATTAATGTAAAATCCATATAATCTTCTGATGAAGGTACTCTTATTACCTATTAATTATGATAATGAAATATTAAGCATGCATGGATTGACCCAACATCATGATCGTAATTTCATTAAAGCCACCATTGAATGTTTACAAGGTTATTTTTAAATGAATTTTTCTCCTAATATTCTTGAACATGATTGTTTTTAAGTTAATTTTAATGAAAAAGGTTCTAAAATTGATTCATATTTAAAAAAAAGATTAAAATGGTTTTCAAATATGTATTTATATGCTTTCAATGTTATTTTAAAAGGAAAATGTTTTCTGAATGTTTTATAATTTAAAATTAATTTTTCAAAGAGGAAATCATATTTTACTCAAGTAATGTTTTAATTGTTTTTTCCGAATTAATTTATAAATATTAAATATGGTTTCAAATAAAAGGATTTGAAAATTATATTTGTTTTAAAAAGTGATTCTCAATGTAAAGGTATCTTCCTAATGATCTTAAAGAATCCTTCACCATATAATATGATATCCTTTGATATAGTTTATTCTTTACTAGGGTTATGATCCAAGGACACAATTATTAATTTTTTCTATGAGTGGTTTATGATTATTAGGAAAAGTTGTCTTTGAAACTTGTTTCTCTTCCACAGGTTATACCATGATAAAATGATTATGAAACACACTTATTTTTAAATTTTATTCTATAAAGAAAATATTATGAGGCCTGTCTTTTTTCCATAAGTTATGATATGATGAAGTATTTTTTATAACAAATTCATTTCATGGGTTATTTTATGATGTTTATGAAACACAAATATTTTTTATGGTTCCAGATATGATGAATTCTTAATTGTCTTGTGGCCAATGTTTGTATGATTTCATTATTTTATGGGTGGGACATATATCTCCATCCAATGATTTTGGTAATTATTTATATATTTCATTAGATAAAAATGGATGAAATTATTAGTTAACATGGTTCAATATGATAGGAATTCAACAAGGAGTGAACTCGGTTTAGAAATATAGGGTAGGAAAGAGGAGTCAACTTGGTTCAGAAATACATGGTTACAACATGGATTGAATTTAGCTATGTAATAAATGGATGGAATGAGGAGTGAAATTGGTTCAGTAATACATTTATGGTACATGGAGTGATCTTAGTTAAATAATATAGGGCTTGAGAATGGAGTGAAAACATTTTAGTAATGCATCTATAGAAAAGAGGAGTGAACATAGTTTTGTAATACATGGCTAAAATGAGGAGTGACCTCAGTTTAGCAATACAAAATAGGAATGGTAGGTTAATGTAGTTCACTAATACATTGATGGTTCACTATTGGAACTATAGAGACCCAAAGCTTGACGTACATGGTCATTACATTACTTTTTCAGAATACTTAATACATAACAAAAACAGACACACAAGGACCGTAATAGTTTAGTGTCTTTGGAACCATGGAATATAATCTTCAAATCGTGGTGAAAGATCTTCAACATCTCCCATAAAGATCTTCCCCTTTAGTTTTCTTACACAAAACCTTTCTTTTTTATCCCAGTGAAAAAAAAACATAAAAAGAGTGAGAACAAATGCTCAATAAGGGTAAACATAGAGAGCATAAAAAAATCCATAAACATTTGAATTCCAAAACTTGAACATAATATCTAAACATAAAAATCTTGATAAAAGGCATAAATCATGGAAGTACTTAAGGAATATATCATAAAGTAACATCAAACATGATAAAATAGATTGGGAATAAAACATGTGATTGTGGCAACCATTAAACACATGATATGATTTCCATAGTATCAAAGGCATTGCTTCCAAGACCATCTTAGTGGAAAAGTCCTTTTCTGAATCTAGTTCACTCCTCGTTCGAGTCTTGTATTTCTGAAATGGATTAAATTACCATTCTAGACATGTATATCTCATGAGATATAAATCTTTATCCAATGTATTGGAGGGAGATATAGGCCCCAACTATCTCATAATGAAATCATTCTTACTTGTGTCACAATATGAACATAAATCATTTATCATTACCCAAAGTATAAAATGGGTTTCATAAACTTCATTACATAATAACATAATCCATATAAAAAATCGATATCATTTAATCATAAGAAAAGTGAAAACATGTAAATCATAGAGAAATTATACTTGAATCATACACATATGAAATAATGCCATCTTTTATGGAAAATGGTTTGGATAAAACACTTGAAATGAATTATTGAGGAAAATATCCTTTCTTCATCAAAATCATTTTCTTTTCAGAAAATGCCAAGAAATTTTAAAAGATAAGGATTTTTTTGAAAATAGTATTTAAATCCTGTAGAATAATATGCATGAAAATAAGTCGTTATGAAGGCATAAAATTTTTTTCATGCCGTATAAGTTAAAAAAATTCTTCTCGTACATTTGTCGGAAAATTAAACAAGTTCCTCGTATGGTAAACAAAAGAAATATTCCATTCATAATATGTGGTAAAAGTCAAAAAATGGTTAAAAGGGACTTTAAACATACAAAAAACACTTTTAGAAAACATAGAAATTGATGAAAACAATAACCCCAGTAAATACTTACGAATAAACAATCTCGGATAAGAACGAGATTGGAATAATTATGCCTTAACTTATGTCTGATTTTTGTATGTATCTGATCCTCCAATATAATGATATAAATAATTTCATTGACTTATTACAGAATCATATTCATTGTTTTGATATCATATATGGATTACTTATGACTTTATATTACCCGTTCTTTTGAAAATTTGATGTAAAAGAAGCGATTTGGGTAAAATCGTTTCATTTATTGTACGAGTTTCGACTTGTTGTTCATGATATTATTACTTATATCCTGATTTAATTATTTCCAGAATGTAAAACATGATTTATATATAATATATATTCAGAATATACATATATATATGATATATCGATAAATGGAATGAAATACAACGTTCATGGAGACGGTAGGCCATACGTACGCAAGAATGATGTTTTCATTTCCTTATTGAATTGAATAGAATTAAGTAGATGACATAAATATATATATACATAAATCCAGTATCATTATTATGTCATATATTTCATTATTATTCATTATATATACTTTATAATCATTCATGAATGGTTAGAATTCAGAATGAATCTCATCGCGTTGTGGAGACGGTTGTCCGTACGTACGCACGAGCGATGATATCATTCCCATGATCGTGGAACTGTATTTAAGTGTATGTATAATATTACAGAATCATTATCACTTTAAAATAATCATATATTGTTATTTATTTACACCATTATACCCATCCATTTAAGGTGGTGGTCGAAGATAGATTACACCACAGCGTGGGGACGGTATTTCGTACGTACGCTCGAGCGGTGATTTCATTTTCTGTAGGATGGATAGAAGGATAAATAGGGTTTTTTAATATTTATAATAACATATCATTATATAATTAATACTAATGTTTTTAATTTTTAATGAGACAACTAGAGAAGAAGAAGTTGAAGAAGAAAGAAACTTGAGAGAATCGGAAGAAGAGATTACCTCTTCTTCGATGCACCTCCTTTAAGATTCCTCTTAAGGAAGTAGAGTTTCTCTTTTGAGAAGACCAGAACCTCGAAACTTTTTCTAGGGAAGTGGAGAAGATAAGTGGGTAGGGGTTGTCCGAGCTTCGAGGCTCAAAAGGGTGTGAAGAGAAGAGGGAAGGGGTGCCATTTTTATAATGGAGGAGAGGGGCACCTTTGGAAAAACATAAAATATTATTTTATAATAAAGTCATATTCGGTTTATAATTGATCCAAATTGATTTATTTCGAAGCTAAATTGGGTATAGGTCGAAATATGCTCATCCAATAGGTTTTAGACAAGTATAGATTACTATTTTAACCTTATCTTTTAGATTTAACTCTATGTTAAATAATTTAACTTTTACCGTGTCTTCTTATTTTCTTACACTATATGGTTAATAAACATACTATAACCACCCAAAATAATCCTAAGTGGTTCATTATTAATATATATCACCTTAGCTAAGTCTTTTATCCAACCCATATATTTTTTGGATTATAATAACAATTAATAATATAATATTTGTTTTAAAAACTATTTTATGTCAATTTTGACACTATTTGGTAATTGATTTTTGTGAAATTCATAACAACATGATTTGTTCGAAAAAAGTTATTAACATCAATACTAACATGTCATATTAACCTATAAAATTATTTTAATTCATAAAAATTCTCATATTATGTGTCTTTTGGTATTTATATTATCAATTATTTTAATATATCATTATTTAGGTAATTACTACATCACCATTGTGTCATAAATAACATAAATAGTTTCATGTCTAAAAATTATAATACAAATACCATTAGGTTTGAAATAGTTTTATCTTTCTAATGAATATTTATAGTCGAATTTATCTTATATATAAACCTATATTAAAAATGTTTTAGTTATTAAACATTGATTTAAATTATTTTAACTCTTTTTTAAATAAAATAATAATAAATGTCCTAATATAATACAAGTAGACCTAAATGATAATATTAAATTCCTAAGGTTGTTTTTGATTGAATTATACTTATCCAATAGAATTAGAACATGTGTTAGGGTAATAATAATAACATTTTAACCCTTAATTTCCCTATTTACATTTAACGGTGATAAATAAAAGTAAAAAGTTACTATTCATCAAAAATTATTTTTATCTTATTGAGCCACATTTTACTCCCTGATATTAACCGTGTCTCTCCGATTTTAGAAATACCACTCACAGTAGCGGTAAAATAATGTTTTATGTAAATTTTCAAATTCTCCTAGGAGGTGGGTAAAAGACGGTGAAAAGTTCAATATATTTTTTATATATCTAAAATTATTATAAAATGACTCCAAGGAATTACATTGAACTTATATAGGTATTATGAATTGATTTTTGATCTAAACTATGTTTAAATAAAATAAATAATTATTTAAATAAAAATTCGGTTTTTAAATAGTAACCCAATGTTTTCACAATTCATCAAAAATTGAAAGTTTTCAGAAAAATACCAAATATTCACCCTAGGCTAATTTCAATATTCCGAATTTAAAAATAAAGTCCATTTTGAAAGATAAAATCCATAAAATTTTAAAAAGTGGGTATTACTATTCATAACGGCAATTTTATATAATATTTTAATAACATATCGTTGTTTAGTGAAACTCGGTATTGCGTACAACACACGATATCGTGGTAGGTCGTGATTGCATGTAATGTAAGCCAAGTCAGGGTTGCGTGTAGTGCAAGAATCCATTGTTGTTGCGTATAACAGAATCCAACCATATTTCATTTATACATTGAATATATATATATATATATATACTCAGTGTTGCGTAGAATAACTACTATCAAACGAACTTGAAATTTGGTGTAACACAATCCAAGAATATTGTTGTGTATACTGCAAGCTAATACGGTCTTACATATAGCGCAAGATAATCTTGGTGTAGCATACAATAGACGATATGAAAGAAATTAAAAAGAATAAATCTAATAAAATATTGGGGGGTTATATTCTACCCCCCTTAAAATGAATTTCACCCTCAAAATTCATCAGGGATATAAATGGTTTACTACTCGAAAGTTTCTTTCATAGAAAACCACATCATAAAAAGGAATTCTAAAAAATAATTTTAAAAATTAAAGTAAGAAATGTAACAGTTTCCCATATTAACTCATCACTGGGTTTCCACATAGGAGAACATAGGTGGAAATATGGATATGGAAGAGAAATAGAACCATCAACTTCTGATGAAGAGTGGTATAGAACATGGCTATGAAAAAGACAACAATAACAATGCCATAAATTTGTGCTGATCTAAGGTACCATATAATTCATCGGATATGAGGACACTAGGACAACATTTTTGGTTTTCAATATCATTTCCATAAAGCTGAAGAATTTATGAATTAAAAGAAATACTTACATGATTTTGGTACAATCTCACTGTTGTTTGTGCCTTGAACAATTTCCACATCATCTCTTAATGAAATAAAGTTTAATTTGTCTTCCATGAAGTGTTAGCAGATCATGCGATATAATGATGGGTCATTCCATTGGTCCCAAACAAAATGTTAGCAAAAGTTATAAAATATACATAAGTCCATCTATGGTGATGTTAATTATATATGATTCCAAAAATGGACTTATACTTCATCTATCATATCACTTAATAAAATAAAATTAATTTCTATTAACCAGGGACTTCCTGTAGGCCAGTGGTATGATATAAAGGCATGTCGCACTTCAGTTGTGGGTTCGATTCCCACATCCTTGTCCAACATGACAGGTTCTCGCCTATCCTGCAGGTTGTTATTTTTCTAAAACTATACTATTATAACATTCCATAAATAATATCTAAAAACAAGTTCTATCCTTAAATAATACTATCTGATGTACAACATAATCCATTCCAATATTTAGACTTATCCAAAATACATCTCTCCAATTTCATAGTATAAGGAAAATCATTACATTAAAGGTCACATAACAAGCATGTGAATACCATCATTTATCCCCCATATATCATATGGTATATCTAGTTGGTCACAATCTAAACATGTGAATACCTTAATCATGTATTCTTTTGAAACATGAATTACCATTGAACCTTAGTGAAAACATGAATTCTGTCAAAAGTTAACTCTTTCAACATACCAAAATCCCAAAATTTCTATATACTCAAACCATGTTATCACTTTGTGCTTATATCAGTCATGAGCTCATGACATTTTTTCATTATCCCTTAATTATGTGAAAATCATCTTCATTCAAAAAATAATTCAATCACTTTTCATGGCTACCAATACCATATAATTATTGAAAACCAGAACATAGATATTCCAAAATTCCACGATACCATAAATTATATTCCATGATACTTTTTTGAAATCCCATTACATAAACACTTAATCATTACAGAACATCATTTTCATACTCAACATCATAAATAGTGATCTCATGTGACTTCCCTTTATCCTTGGCCTTAAGAGGTTGCTCACGTTGATTATCATTAACCCTTGGATTAGGGCACTTATTAGCATAATGACTCATTTCCTTGCACTTGAATCATTGAAGCGTTGGTGGTGTGTTCTCTACAGTCTTTTACTTATTCAAATCATTAGCATCCCTTTTTCTATTACTTAGACACTCAGCTGCTCGGTGACCTTCTTTTCCATACTTAAAACATTTTCT
Organism: Viscum album; assembly: GCA_963277665.1. NCBI lineage: Eukaryota > Viridiplantae > Streptophyta > Magnoliopsida > Santalales > Viscaceae > Viscum > Viscum album. Next base: position 2,085,761,720 of record OY728119.1, read on the forward strand.
AGTCCCTTTAAGACAATCTCCACCATGCTTCTTTCCGCACATTGAGCATAAATAAACATTCATCATCTTTTCATCATTATAATGAGATTTCTCCTTGAACTCCATCTTTCATTTCTTATCAAAACCATGAGATGGATATGTAATACCAACTTCCATTTCTACCTTGATAGCACAACGTACAATTTCTTCATAGCTGCTGAAGTCTCTTATAACTAATGCCCTTCGAAGACTTGGTTTTAAGCCACTGAAGAATCGTTCACCTTTACTTTTAGGTTGGATGATAGAGTCAGATGCATACCTTACAAGCCTTGAAAAAATCGCTTCGTATATACCAACAGATTCATCATTTATTTTCTTGAGCTCAAGAAAATTCTTTTCCATCTTTGTTCAAAGAATACTAGGGAATTACTTATTGAAAAATAAGTTCTTGAACTCATCCCATTCCATATATTCAACATCATCTCAGGGCCTTGTTTTCTTAATTAGATTCCACCATTGATCTTCTTCACCTTCTAAATGTTAAATAGCTAGAATGAGTTTTTCATGTTCCGGATAGTGAAGTATGGAAAATATTGTTTCAATGGTACTGATCCAATGTTCAGAAACAAGTGGATCAGAAGACCCACTAAAAGAAGGTGGACATTTCCTCATGAAGGACTCAATAGAATATTGTTCCCTTCTCTTCTCATTTGGAAGTCCAGAATGATTCATAGATTGTGTAAGTATAGCAATAAGATTCTGCACTCCATTACCCATAACATTGGTTTTTTCAGGAGAAAAATCATTGCATTGTCCATTACATTGATCAACACATTTCCTTCGGGTTCCAACCATCGTCTAAAACCAACAAAGAATAGTGTAAGAGGAAAAAATCATGCTAGGGAAAAAAATAATAAAGGGGGAGTACCTTCAATATATAACATATTAGGGTTAATTCTAATATTGTTACCGTAATTCTAGTACTATAACCTATACTTATAATTAACCTTAAAGACATCCATAGTCATACCTTAGAAATATCTCTAGAAATTTCACTAAAGTTTTCGCATCCTAGATATCAATGGTTGACTAAACCTTTCCTCTGATACCAATTGTAGAGACCCCATCCTTGACGTACATGGACATTACATTAAGTTTTCGGAATACATAATACATAACAAAAACAGACACATAAGGACCGTAATAGTTTATTGTATTTGGAAACTCAGAATATAATCTTCTAATTGTGGTGAAAGATCTTCAACATCTCCCATAAAGATCATTCACTTTTGTTTTCATACCTAAAAAATTTCTTTATATCCTGGGGAAAACACATAAAAAGGGTGAGCTCAAATGCTCAGTAAGGGTAAACATAGAGAGCATAAAACAATCTATAAACATTTGAATGCCAAAACTTGAACATAAAATCTAATCAAAAAAGTCTTGAGCAATGACATAAAACATGGAAGTACATAAGTCATATATCATAAAGGAACATCAATCAAGATAAAATAGCATGGGAATAAAACATGTTATTGTGGAAACCATTAAGCAAATTATATGATTTCTATAGTAGCCATGACATTGCTGCCAAGACCTTCTTAGTGGAAAAAGTCCCTTTCTAAATTGTGTTCACTCCTCGTTCCAATCCTATATTACTGAACCGGATTAACTTACCATTCCATCAATGTCTATTTCATGAGATATAAATATTTACCCAATGTATTTGAGGGAGATATAGGTCCCACCCATCTCACAATGAAATCATTCTTACTTGTTCTACAACATGAACAAAAATCATTCATCATTACCCGAAGTATATAATGGGTTTCATAAAAATCATCCCATAATAACATAATCTATACAAATAAATGTATATCATTTAATCATAAGAAAAGTGTAACCATGTAAATCAAAGAGAAATTATACTTAAAACATGCACATATGAAATAATTCCATCTTATATGGAAAATGGTTTTGATAAAACACTTGAAATAAATTCTTGAGGAAAATATACTTTCTTCTTCAAAATCATTTTCATTTCACAAAATTCCATGCAATAAAAAAAAATAATTTTGTTGAAAATATTCATTAAATCTTGTAGAGTATGCTTCATGAAAATAAGGCGTTATGAAACCGTAAAAATCATTTCATGCCGTATATGTTAAAAAACACTCTTCTCGTACTTTTGTCGGAAAAGTCCAAAAGTTCCTCATATGGTAAACAAAATAAATATTCCATTCATAACATGTGGTAAGAGTCAAAAATGGGTAAAAATGAAATTAAACATACATAAAAACACTTTTAGAAAACATGGACATGTATGATAACAATAACCTGAGTAAATACTTACGAATTAACAATCTTGGGTAAGAATGATATTGGAATAATTATCCCTTACCTTATGTCTGATATGCTTCGTATATATCTAAACCTTCTGTATAATGATGTAAATAATGTCGTTGACTTATTATACAATCATATTAATTGTTATGATATCATATATGGTGTACTTATGACTTTATATTACCCATTCTTTTCTAAATTTGATGTAAATGAAGCGATTTGGGTATAATCGTTTCATTTATTGTATGTGTTTCGACTTGTTGTTCTTGATATTATTACTTATATCCTAATTTACATAATTCCAGAATGTAAAAATTGATTTATATATAATAAATATTCATCATATACATATATATATGATAGATCAGTAAATGGAATGAAATACACCGTTCGTGGAGATGGTAGGCCGTACGTACACATGAACGATGTTTTCGTTTCCTTATTGAATTGAATGGAATTAAGTAGATGAAATACATATATATATATACATAAATAAAATATCATTATTATGTCATATATTTCATTTTTATTAATTATATATACTTTATAATCATTCATGAATGGTTAACATGGAGAATGAATCTCATCACATCGTGGAGACGGTAGCTCGTACGTATGCACGAGCGATGATATCATTCCCATGATCGTGGAATTGTATTTAAGTGTATGTATAATATTTCAGAATCATTATAACTTTAAAATAATCATATATTTTTATTTATTTACACCATTATACCCATCCAAGTAAGGTGGTGGTCGAAAATAGATTACACCACGACGTAGAGACGGTATTCCGTACGTACGCACGTGCGATGATTTCATTTTCTATAGGATGAATAGAAGGTGAAATATTTTTGTTTCATATTTATAATAACATATAAATATATAAGTAATACATATGTTATTACATTATAATGAGACAACTAATGAAGAAGAAGTAGAAGAAGAAAGAAACTTGAGAAAATCAGAAGAGGAGATTACCTCTTCATTAACACACCTCATTTAAGAATCCTCTTAAAAAAGTAGAGTTGGTCTTTTGAGAAGACCAGATCCTCTAGAATGTTTCTAGGGAAGTGTAGAAGATAAATGGTTTGGTTTGGGCCGAGATTCAAGGCTCAAAATGGTGTGAAGAGAAGAGGGATGGGGTTCCCTTTTTATAAGGGATGAGAGGGGCACCTTTGGAAAAACATAAAATTTTATTTTATAATAAAGTCATATTCGGTTTATAATAGCTCAAAATTTATTTATTTCCAAGATAAAGCGGGGAGGGGTCGCAATAATCTCAACCAATAGGTTTTAGACATGTTTAAGTTACTATTTTAACCTTATGTTTTAGATTTAACTCTATGTTAAATAATATAACTGTTACGGTGTCTTCTTGTTTTATTACACTATATGGTTAATAAAATAACTATAACCATCAAAACTAACCCCAAGTGGTTCATTATTAATATATATAACCTTATCTATGTAATTTGGCCAAACTTTAGATTTTTAGGAATATAATAACAATTAATAATATAATATATTTTTAAAAAACTATTTTATGTCAATTTTGACACTATTTGTAAATTGATTTTTGGGAAAATCATAACAGCATGATTAGTTCTAAAAACATTAATTAAATCAATAATAGCATGTCATATTCACCTATAAAATCAGTTGAATTCATAAAATGTCTCAAATTACATTTATTTGGGTATTGTCAATATCAATTATTTTAATATTTTATTATTTAGATAATTACTGCATCACCATTGTGTCATAAATAACTTAAATTATTTAATGCCTAAAAATTATAAATAAAATACCATTACTTAGGAAATATTTTAATATTTATAATTAATATTTATAGTCGAATTTATCTTATTTATAACCCTATATTAAAAATGTATTAGTTATTAGTCTTTGATTTTAACTATTTTAACTCTTTTTTAAATAAAATAATAATAAATGTTCTAATCATTTCCATGTGGACCTAAATGATAATATTATATTCATAAGGTTGTTTTTGGTTGAATTATACTTATAAAATAGAATTAGAACATGTGTTAGGGTAATAATAATATCATTTTTACACTTAATTGCCCTATTTACTTTTAACCGTGGTAAATAAAAGTAAAAAGTTACTATTCACCAAAAATTATTTTTATCTTATTGAACCACATTTTACTCCTTCATATTAACCGTATCTCTCGGATTTTCAGAATTCCACTCACAAAAGTAGTAAAATTATGTTTTATGTAAATTTTCAAATTCTCCTAGGAGGTTGGTAAAAGACGGTGAAAAGTTCAATAAATTTTTTATATATCTAATATTATTATAAAATGACTCCAATGAAATAAATTTAACTTATATAGGTATTATATATCAATTTTTAACCTAAAATAAATTTAAATTAATTAAATAATTTTTTAAATAAAATGTCGGTTTTTAAATAGTAACCCAGTGTTTTCAATATTCATCAAAAATTGAATGTTTTCAGAAAAATACCAAAAATTCACCCTAGGATAATTTCGATATTCCGAATCAAAAAATGAAGTCCATTTTGAAAGATAAAATTCACAAAATTTCAATATGTGGGTATTAATATTCATAACGGCTTGTTTATATAATATTTTAATAACATATCGTTGTTTAGTGAAACTCGGTATTGCGTACAACACAAGCTATCATGGAAGGTCGCGATTGTGTGTAATGTAAGCCAAGTCAGGGTTGCGTGTAGTGCAAGACTCCTTTTTTGTTGCATATAATAGAATCCAACAATATTTCAATTATACATTGAATATATATATATACACTCAGGGTTGCATAGAATAACTACTATCAAACGAACTTGAAATTGTGTGTAACATGATTCAAGAAATGTGTTGCGTATACTGCAAGCTAATGCGGTCTTGCGTATAGAATAAGATAATCTTGGTGTAGCGTACAAGAGAATATCTGAAATAAATTAAAAAGAATAAATCTCATAAAATCTCGGGGTGTTACAGGAACCTGGTACATTAATGGACTTTATCCACAAATGGGGTCTTGGGTTGTAACCTTGACTACTAATTTGGTTTGGGGATTGTACCCATTATACTAACATGATCTTGGAATTAAACCTTGAATATTATAGAATACGTTTTATATGGTTATTTGTCTACCACAATCACATGTCTTATGCTTATGTAATGATCTCATGAATTATTCTACTGAAATCATTGTTATTAATATATTACATACTACCGATATTTATTCCATGACTCTTAATTGTGATCCTTAATGAGTATGGTATGATCTTATAATGTTAAGATCATGTTCTCCTACAATTATTCTCATGTTATTCTTACATGTCTCACATTTTTACCCTTATGAATCATATGAGCTCAACCCTTTCTAATGTTTCCAATACCCATGAAATTATGAATTATTTTATATAGGTGTAATAATGGAGAATATTATTTTAGTTGATGTTTAAGATCTATCACCAAGTCATACATTATGTTTCCAATTTTTTAAATACACTATAATATTACGGTCCTCATCCATTTATTTTTATGATGTGAATAATATTCATTTAAAATAATGTAATATCAATTTATGTTAATCCTGGGTCACATGAAAATTAATTACATGTCACTATGTTATTATTTTATATGTGTAACTCCCCGATTCTAGAAGCCACCCAGAGGCGCCCCATTCCTAGTTTGTTACATGGCCTCAAGTGCATTTCCATGAACACCAGAGGTTGTTGACTAGCAGCAAGGGCCTTGGGTATGGTAGTGTGGAAACTATTCCCTCATTGGCAGAGTAAACATCGGAAGAAATAAAAATCCAACAACAACAGCAGAAGCAGTAAATTCCAAACAGCAGTAAATAGTGGAATACTGATAAATAAACAACTCGTGCAGAAATATATGTAAATGATGCATGATACATATATGTCTAGGAAAACAACCAAACAAGTAACAATACTGAATACAGTACTAATCGAAAGTACAAAAAAAAACAGAAGAGCAATGTAGAGACCCATAGATTGACGTACATAGACATTACATTACTTTTGCAGAATACTTAATACATAACAAAAAAATGCCCAAAGAACTTACTGGTTTAGTGTCTTTGGAAACTCAAAACATAATCTTCTAATCATGGTGAAAGATCTTCAACATCTCCCATAAAGATCTTCTCCTTTGGTTTTCTTACCTAAAACCATTCTTTGTATCCTGGGGAAAAGAAAACATAAAAAGGGTGAGATCAAATGCTCAGTAAGGTTAAACATAGAGAACATAAAAACAATCCACAAAAACTTTAACATAAAAACATGAACATGAGTCATCAAAATCTTAAGCAATGACATAAATCATGGCAGTACATAAGTCATAGATCATAAAGTAACATTAGTCATTATAAAATAGCATGGGAATAAAACATGTAATTTTGGAAACCATTAAGAACATGTTATGATTTCCATAGTACCCAAGGATTTGCTGCCAAGACCATTATAGTGGACAAAGTTCCTTAATGAATCGAGTTCACTCCTTGTTCCAGTCTTGTATCACTGAACCGGATTAACATGACGTTCCATCCTTGTCTATATTATGAGATATAAATCTTAACCCAATGCGTTGGAGGGATATATAGGTCCCACCCATCTCATAATAAAATCATTCTTACTTCTACAACACTGTAAACATAAATAAGTCATCATAACCCAATGAATAAAATGGGTTTCATAAACATCATCCCATCATAACATAATCCATATAAAACAAATGGATATCATATCATCATAAGAAGAATCAATCCATGGAATTAATAGGGACATTATACTTGAAACATAAACATGCTATATAATGTCATGATAGATGGAAAATAGTTTTGACAAAACACTTGAGATTAATTCATGAGGAAAATATCCTTTCTTCTACAAAATCAATTTCTTTTCACAAAATGCCACAAAATTTTAAAAGAAAAGGATTTTATTGAAAATAATCACAAAATCTTGTAGAGTAAGATTCATAAAGAAAAGGAATTATGAAACCATAAAAATCCACTCATGTCGTATAAGTTAAAAAAACATTCCCCTCTTACTTTTACCGAAAAAAAGTCAAAAACTACCTCCTATAGTAAACAAAAGAAAGATTCATTTCATAACAAAAAGTAAAATTCAAAGATGGGTAAACATGCCATTAAACATACATGTAATAATATTAAACACTTTATTAAAAACATTTTATGGGAATGTGTGAAAAATATAACCCAAGTAAATACTTATGTATAAGAAATCTCAGATAAAAATGAGATTTGCAAAATTATCCCTTACCTTAGGTCCAATTTCTTTCGTACGTGTCTGAAACTCCCGTATAGTGGGGTTAAACATATTATTAACTTTTAACAGAACTATAATAATAATAATGTTATCATATATGATTAACTTATTCCTTTATATCACTGGTTCATTTGTCAATTCCATGTTAAGGCAGCGTTTTGGTTAAAATCGTTTCATTTATCGTACGTGTTTGAAATTCTTGTTCTTGATATTATTATTACTTATTTCATGATTTAATTACTTCGAGAATGTGAAACATGATTTATATATCATATATATTCAATATATATATATATAATATATAGATAAATGAAATTAAACATACCGTTCATGGAGACAGTAGGCCGTACATATGCATTTACGTTGTTTTCCGTTTCTTATTGACATGAATGTAAGTAGATGATATATATATATATATATACATAAATCCAGTATCATTATTATTTAATATATATCATTATTATTCATTATATATACTTTATAACCATTCTTGAATGGTCTACATGGAGAATATATATCATCGCGTCGTGCAGACGGTAATCCGTACGAACGCATGATCGATGATATCATTCCCATAATTATCGAATGGAATTAGAGTGGATGATATAATATCTCAGAATCGGTTTGATTTTATAATAACCATATATAGTTATTCTTTACACCATTATACCTATCGATGTATGGTGGTGGTGGAAAAACAGATTACACCACGGCGTGGAGACGATATTCCATACGTACGCACGCACGGTGATTTTGTTTTCCATGGGACGGATTAAAGGTGAAATGAGGTTGTTTTATATTTATAATAACATATAAATATATTAGTTATACTGTTTTTATTACTTTATAGTGAAAAAACTAATGAATAGGAAGTATAATAATAATGAAACATGAATGAATCAGTAGAAGAGATTACATCTTCTTCGACGTGTGTCCTCTTAAACTCCTCTTAGGGCACTAATGTTGGTATTTGAAGAATACCATGACCTCTAGTCAGTTTCTATGGAAGTTGATAAGTGAAATGGGTAGATTTTTGTCAAGCTTGAAGCCTCAAATTTGTTTGAAGTGGAGAGGGAGGAGGTGCCCTTTTATAAGGGAGGAGAGGGGCAGTTTTAGAAACATCAAAAATATTAATTAATAATAAAATAAAACCCCACATAAAAACATCAAAAGTGACTCAAATTAGAATACCATAGGGGATATGGTTTTGATATCATCAAACAATAAAATTTAGACATGTTGGAAATTTATTTTAAACCTTATCAACATGATTTCTCTTTATTTAATCTATTTAATTTTATTTGTGGTAAAAATATTCTAAATTGTAAATTGTTTTAAATAATTACTTATGTGTGGTGAATTATCCATAATTGGGTATATTATGACATATTAGACCATATACATTTCAATTTATAATTTTAAAATATTTTTGGGATTTTTAAACAATGTAATTATATGTTTTTTTTATAAAATAACATTAGTGTTAATTTTGACACTATTCATTCATTTGAATTTAAATGAAATCGACACATAGGATATATTCGAACCAAAATGTTCAATAGATTCTTAACATCTCATATTCCTCTATAAAATCCGTTTAGAACATTATTCAATTAATAAAATGTTTATTTTAATATTTATAAAACCATTTATTTGATGTTTCTATTGATAAAACAATTAATACATAATTTTTTTATAATCATTTAATATACTTATAAGTTGCATAAAAATTTAAAAAATACTAAAATGATTATAAATATAATAACATTCAAAATTATACTTTTACTCGAATTTATAATCTTAAAATAACAACATGTAAATTTTTATATTTATTAAATTATGAAGGTGACAAGTTTGACATCATTTAAAATAAAATAATATATGTGTCATAATCGCTTTTATAAAGCTCCAAATGGTCAACCATTCGACCATTGTATTTTTATTGTTTATAAATATATGACCAATAAGTTTTGGTCAGGTTTTTGGGCCTTTGAATATGTATTTTTATTTTAATAAAACCTATATTTCTGATTTTTCACTAAATAAATAATTTCCGCATCATTAATGTATAAGCTATTGAGGTAATTACATATCTACTAAAAATTAAAAATAAATTACCATAACAAATAAAACCATTTTAGAATTAAAAGTCGTATTTATAATATAATTTATATTCTCTATGACCTTATATTAGAAATACTTTAATTTTTAATGTTTGAGTGGAACATATTTCCCATTCTTTAAAATAAAATAAATTAAAGGTCTTAATCACGTCCAAGTGGGTTCCAATGGATTCCATTTCGACCTAAATATGCCTTAAGAGGACATTTAATCATACAATTATATTATTACATGTGTTAGGGTAATTTTATAATATTATATTTACCCTTAATTTCCAGATTTACCTTTAACTATTGTAAATATAATTTACCGTAGTTACAATTCATAGTATCCGAAAATGAAAATTAGCCTATTAACATAATTTGGACCTACTGATTCCAAATATGGAATAATGTTTTCCAAATTCAAATCATAGAAGTTGCAGAAATTAATTTAAAATTAATCATGTTTTTATGAAAATGAGGTATAAATGTAAAAACATTGTAAAAGATTGAAATGATTTTAACTATTAATTCAATGTAAAATCAATGAAAATAACATAAATTATATTAAATGGTAGAAATATATTATATTTATACTTTAAAAACCATTTAATATTATAATTTAACCATATAAATTATTACGATGAAAAAAAAAGTTGTTTTTAATTAAAATATAATGTGTTTTTACTATTCATTAAAATATGAAAGTTGTGAGTATAATATGAAAAATTTATCCAAAGATATTTTTTATATCATGATTACAAAGGAGAATTTTATTTTTTCAAATTGAACTTATAAACATGTCAAAAACTATATTTAAAGTTAGTGCGCCATCAAAAGGTGGAAAAACTGCATTTTTTTTAAAATACTTATTTTACCCGTAAAATTAATTTTTTTCTCATACCATGTTATAGAAAATGTGTAAGATTAATAATAATGTTATGAAATTAAAAATGTAGTTAATACTATTCAGAATGGCGAGTTCATAACAATATGTCGTTGTTTAGAGAAACTCGGTATTGCGTACTACACACGCTATCGAGGAAGGCCGGGATTGCGTGTATGCCAGACAAGTCAGGGATGTGTGTATTGGAAGCTCCTATTGGTGTTGAGTATAACATAATCAAAACTTATTTCATTTATATATTAAACAAAATCTATACTTAATGTTTCATAGAATAATTTCTATAAATCAAACTTGAAATTGTTTGTAACATAAGCCAAGAATAGTGTTGCATATACAGCAAGCTAATACGGCGTTGCGTATATTACAATCTAATTCTGGTGTACTGTAAAATAGAAGATATCAAAGATATTAAAAAGAATATATCTCATAAAATCTATGGGTGTTACAAGAAACTCCTCAGCATCGCAAGCCTCGGCTTGGTCACATGCTCTCCAGCTCCAGTGCAATCAAGAACCTAAAGTAGAAGGGCGCTTGGCCTTATCTATACCTGCAACAATATAATCTGTTTGGGCACAAAAGCATGGACCAACCAGGGTGTGAGAAAAAGTCCTAGAAGGAAACCACCCAAAATATGTGCCTAACAGTCATTCAATATATGGCAAGTAAAGGTACAGTAAATAGTAAATATGGAAGTACTAAATAGAAAACAATCCACAGTTTCTAGCATAAATCTACAAACAAGTAAGCAGCCATGCAAGCAAGTAGAACAAATATGTAACCCTCAGGATAGTTCTCACAGCCTAACCCCTATGGTTCATCCTACAAGTACAAGCAACCCTATGGGAGGCACACACAGTCTCACCCCTCTAGTTCAGCTAATGAATAGACTCTCTATGGAATCACTCACTGTCAATTACCCATATAGTCTCGTATCATTCTAATGGAACTTTGGGGAAGCACTAAACTTCTCATTCCCCCAGTGGCCCGCATCGAGGAACTAGAGACACTCTGAGTAAGCAATCAATTTCAATTCCCCCTGTGGTCTCGCATTATATTATAAGACTCTCTGGAGAAGTCCTTACAACCATTCTCCCTATTGTCTACTACACAAGTTTCTTATAGCCCTGTGTAAAGTTAGCAAGCATCGCATCGCGTAATGGCCAATGTAAACTTATGATCTACTTGGCTCACATCTACAGTATCTCATCATTAAAGGAATACAGTCACACCATCCAATAACTAGGAATGGAACTGGAAATAGCCTAATTACAGGAAAAAAATTCATGGGAAACACATCCAAAGAACTGTAAATTACCCTATTCACAAACAAAAACCTCTACTCAAGCATATAAATAAATTATGAAAAAATCAAGGGAAAAACATGAAACACACAATACCCCGTTCAAGGGTATTGGTGGAATTTTCTCAAAATACTCAAAGAATTCCTACAGAAAGACACAAACCACCTTCCTTGATGCTAGGAGATCAATATAATTGAACCACGGGGCTTGAATATCCTTATAAAGTCGTAGATCTATGAAAACACATAGAACATTAAACCCATAATAATATGAGAATGAGGAGAAAAAGGGAAACGAAGCTCTATGAGAATGAAGAGCTTACTGCTGCCCTTCCAACGCAATTGACGGTGGTTGATTCCGAGATTATACGGTGGCTTGGGGGATCGTTGAAGATCTTCAGCTGTACGAAATGCTCCTCGTCAAAAAATCTAGAGAAGAAGACGTTTCTGGGGATAAGACGTGACCCAGGTCTGTTTAATGGAAAAAACGAAAGTACGCGACATGTACTTTTAATGTATACTGTGTGTACCAAGCTTTTCTATACTCTTCTTTAAGCGGCTTACACATCACCCCTATATGGCCGTGTGTGCGGCCCAGACACGGAGAGCATACGACCTCACACGGCTAGGTAGTACATGGCGTGTACTCATAAAGTACATATCCTCTACTTTAAAAACTTCCAGAAACTCCTATTTTTTAAAAAAACATCAGAAAAAGGAAAAACGTACTTGAAATGAAGGTTCGGGTTCATAGAAACTTCCCGCCTTAAAGAAATTCATCTGCAAATTTTCTCTAGAGAGGAGTAGGAGAAGAAACCCTAAACAGCTCTGGCCACCGTGATCGTATATTGGCCTCCCTCTCCCATGTCTCATCCTATAGTCGCTCATGATGCCTTAGCACCCATACTAGAGGAACAGACCAACCACCGAGAACATTCGTACTGCGATCAACAATCTGGATAGAATGATCCTCAAATGACTCATCTGCTTCATACTTAACCTCATCTGGTTGAAGGATATGAGGCGGGTCTTAAAAGTAACATCGGAGCTGAGAAATGTGGATGACGTCGTGCATATCCCCGTACCTCTGATGTAACTGTAGCTGATATGAAACCGTCCCAACTCTCTCCAACACCTCAAACGGCCCGACGTACCACGTTGATAGCTTAACCAATCTTCGAATCCTCTTGTGTCCCAACCTCAGCGCGACACGCATGATAACCTGATCCCTAACCCCGAACACCAAAGGTCGTCTCCTCTGATCATCATAAGTCTTTTGTCGAGACAATGCTTTACCCATCCTCTTCTGAATCAACTCTATCTTCTATGAGGTCTCCTGAACAAGCAGAGGTCCCAGCAATGTTGCATCTCCTGCCTCTAGCCAGCATAAATGTGATTGGCATGGCCTACAGCACAAAGCTTCGTATGGATCCATCTAAATGGTAACCTGGAAACTATTGTTGTAGGAAAACTCCATCAGAGGTATATTCTTCTCCCAAGAACCTCCAAATTCTAGAATGCAAGCTTAGAGCATATCCTAAATCACCTGTATCGCGCGCTGGAACTGGCCATCTGTCTGGGGATGGTATGTTGTACTCAAAATTACCTGTGTACCTAAAGCATTTTGAATCCCCTTTTAGAACCGAGAATTAAAATGTACATCCCTTTCAGAAATGGTGAAGTATGGAACTCCATGTAGACATACAATCTCACAGATTTACATCCATCCCAGCTCGTTAACACTGAAGGTCTCTTTGATCGGAAAGAAGTGTGGAACCTTCGTAAGCCTGTCAATGATGACCAATGTCGCATCGTTCTCTCACGATGACCTTGGCAGCCCGGTCACGAAGTCAATCGTGACATCATTCCACTTCAACTCATGAATGGGTAACTGTTATAGAAGCCCTTCCAGTCACTGGTGCTCTGCCTTCACCTGCTGACAAGTGGAACACCTCATGACAATACCATCAACATCTCTCTACATACCTGGCCACCAATACTGGCGATGTAGATAACGATAAATCTTGGTGATTCTAGGATGAACTTCCCGAACAGACGAATGAATGTCACACATCATCTCCTCACGTATGTCTACTGGCACCCATACGCATCCCAAGAAACGCATGATCTCATCGTCACGTACTGTCCATCCAGGAATAAGGTCCTCTCCTAACATGCTATCCCATAAGACTAGGCCTTCAGAATTTGATAGCTTCAACATACGTACAATATCAAGAATTGTAGAGGTAATAGATACAGAAGATAGAAAATTCAACCCCTTTCAGTAATGAACCTCCAAATTCATCTTAGAAAATAGAGCCACAAGCTTCCACTCACTACTGGCCTCCTGAACTGCATATATCTGAGTCCTCCTACTCAACGCATCTGCCACTACGTTTCCCTTTCTCGGTGTATAGGCAGCCTCAAAGTCAAAAGATTGAAGATACTCAACCCACCTACACTGTCTCATATTCATATCACGTTGGTTGAATGTGTACTTGAGACTCTTGTGGTCGGTGAAAACCACAAAGTGGTCTCCCAGAAGATAATGACTCCAATAGCGCAAGGAATGAACAACTGCCTCCAGCTCGAGATCGTGCTTCGGTTAGTTCCTATCATGTGGACTCAACTGCCAAGACCCATACGCATCGACTCCATCTCCCTGCATAAGTACAGCTCCCAGCCCGATAACTGAAGCATCACAGTAAAGAGTATAGGTATTACCCTGCTCGGGAAAGACTAGTATTGGTGCTGAAGTCAACCACCCATTCAGCTCCTGAAATGCTGAATCACAAGAATCTGACCATAAGAACTTCGCACCCTTCTTGGTCAGACTTGTCAATGGTGCTTCTACGTGTGAAAAGTCTCGTATGAAGTGTCTGTAGTACCCAACCATCCCTAGGAAACGTCATACCTCAAAAACGTTCTTCGGTTGCTCCAAAGAGACTATGACTCTCACATTCTCTAGGTCTACTGAAACTACTGTCTCAGAGATAACCTGGCCCAAAAAGGGAATCTGGTCCATCCAAAAGTGGCATTTTGAGAGCTTAGCATATAAATGATGCTCTCTCAGTGTACTCAAAATGATCTCAAGATGGGTAGAAAGGTCGTGTCGAGTGTTAGATTACACCAAGATATCATCCATGAAGTCCACCATGAAAGAGTATATGTAGTGATGGAACACCTGGTTCATCAGTGCCATGAAAATTGCAGGCGTGTTTGTGAGACCGAATGGCATAACAATATACTCGTGTTGACTATACCTGCTCTGGATTGCTGTAAGAGGTATATATAATGGTATAACACGCAACTGATGATAGCTGGACCTTAAATCAATCTTCGAGAACACCCAGGCTCCATGAAGCTGATCAAAGAGGTCATCAATCCTCAATAAGGGATATCGGTTATTGACATTTAACAGTTTTATCTTCCGATAGTCCACACACAGCCTGCGGGTACCATCTGCATTCTTTGTAAATAGGACAGGAGATCACCAAGGAGAAGTTCTGGGTTAGATGAAACCCTTTCCCTGTAACTCCTCCAACTACTTCTTGAGCTCCTGTAGATTAGGTGTAGTCATCCTATAAGGAGGAATGCACACAGGTGCCACTCCTAGAACGATATCAATAGAAAAGTATACCTCACGCTCTAGAGGAAAACCTGAAAAGTCATCTGGAAAGATATCTCTGAAATGATCCACCACTGGAAGAATGTCTAATTGTGAATTCCCCTAGTTATCCAGATATAGACTGGAAATCTGGGTTGTAACTCATAGTAGCCCATGATTCTCGGGTCCTGATCTACTCGCATGGACATCCCAATCGCCTCTCTAAAGAAAATATTCACCCTCTGGTGATATGAAACTCACCCTAGGGAAATGACATTGGACGATTTTCTTGAAGGGAACTAGCTAGTCCATTCCGAGAATGACATCATAGCATGTCATCTCTAGGACATAGATGTCCCATATGAAGTGACACCCTACAACCTCAAGAGGGCACTCTCTGCACTGACATACACTAACCGTTCTAATCCTCATCGGTGTGTCTAGAGTAAATGTATCGGTAGAGAAAAAGATGCAGAGCCCATGGCTCACCACAACAACAACAGAGATAAATCTATGAGAATACCCTGTATCAAAAAGAGAATAAGATAAAATTGAGGCTACTATGATCGTACCTCAAATCGTAGAGGGTCCAAGATCTTGCTCTGGTTGGGTCTGCTCCACTGCAAAAGCCTGACCTGTACCATGGCCATGTGGCCCTTCCTGACTAATCTGAGCAGATATGCCCTATTGTCCCTGATAGACTAGCGACTTACCACCCAAGCCATGACCTCCAACTCGGCCCGAACGGCTGCAAGAACTCTAGTTCACAGACAAGTGAAAAACTGGTGGCGATGCTCCTGAAAAAGGTGTCATGGATGAACCTCTATCACCAGATGTTGGTGGCAAAACCAGACAGAAGCGTTGAAGGTGACCCATCTTGCCGCAAGATCGGTAGTCCATTGGGTCTCTCTGGCACTACAGTCTCATATGCCCAGCTCTTCTACACTGGTAGCATACCACCTGGATACCTGAAGATGTGTCTCGCTATCTCGGATCACCATGTGTAGACTCCATTCAGCGGTTCCTACTATCAGCTGGAGAAGCACTAACCCTGGAAGTAGAACCACCATGGATCTCAACTTCAGAATCTCTCATATTATGCTCTGTAATCATTTCCTAGATGATGATAGAGGCGATGGAAGTCAACATGATGATATTCACCTGTGAGAGGATCTTCCATCTGAGACAATCCTCAAACATCCTTTCCAAGAACAACCCATATATACACTGGAGGGGTGTGAAATGCTGAAGCTTGGTGAAACGAGAGGAATACTCCATGACATAAATTGTACCCTGCTCTAGGCTCATGAACACCCAGGCTCGGTCAGCCCTCAGTGTCTCTGGATAAATGTAGTCATGAAAGATGCATTGAAACTCCTCCCACGCCATAACCTGGTGATAACCCGCCTGTGAGATCACATCCCACCACCTCTTGGAGGAGTCTCGTAGCATGTAGTTAGTGAGCTTGACCCGCCTCTCTAGAGGTATCTCTAGATTCTCTAAGATCGTCATCATGACATCTAGCCATGACTCTGCTGCCTGAGGTCCTCCTTCCCCTAAGAAGGTGGGAGGATGCTGCTACTGGAAAACCTGCGTCAAGCCTACCATAGACTTGGCAGAAGGAAGAGCTCCCTAGAAGGTCTGTATCATCCTCAGAAAACCATCCCTGATCTATGCATCGGCGCCTGCAACTGATATAACCACTGGTGCCAAGGCTGGAACAACATGAGGATATATAGGAAGTCTCTGATTATCCATCTTGGATGTTTGGTCACTCTACTATGACTGGTGGTCAATCGGAGGATGTCTAGGTGGCCTGAATCTGCAAGGTAAAATGCACAACTTCGACCAACATAAGAAAGAACTAAAAAAATGAATGCATAATAAGGAAAACAGAAAATAATGAATTTATGTTATCCAAAACATGACTACACATCGTGTACTTTCCCTACACTGTGCATTACCTCAAGTCATTCATATGGGTGTGTACTTTTACATAAACTGGTCATGTAACACCCTATAAACATGGCGTGTTTCCCTAACACACAGTGTGTACTTGAATCCTATTCCATGCCCAAGTGCTTCTACACGGTTAATCCACATGGCTCCTCTAAGAAAAAAATACACGGCGTGTTCGAGGTAGACACGACGTGTACTATACATTCCTTACATGTCCTGTGTTGTAAGTGACAATGTCAGTCATATGGAAGCTACTACACAATGTGTTCCATACGGACATGACATATATGAGAAAGGGTAACACAGACCCGTGTTGTTCATGACACGACAGGGAAGCTAGATCAGACTACACATCATGTATGATTCAAACACGGTGTTTATATGAAAATAAAACACACCTCGTGCTGTTCGTGACATGGTCGGGTCACCTATTTCATACTACACGACGTGGAAAACAAGTACATGATGTGTTCCTACAAGAGTTTTCACAACCCTGTGTCGCTACTCGCATAGTCAGGGACACGACTATAGACTACACGGTGTGTAGCCATAATGTACACACCGTGCATTCTGGGTTTTTCTAGACAGTATCCTCAGAAACTACTCTAGAGCCTAGAAAACACAGAATCCCATGGTTAAAGTGCCAAATTCCAATCCGTGAGGGCACATACTCCCCGTGAATCAAGGTTTGACATCTTGTACAAGTTATAACAAGGCAACAAGCAATGATCCACCAAATTCTGGTCTATTAGGGCCCAAAACACCACAACAACCAATATTTCACATCCGTGTAAGCAAAGAACTGATATAAGTAAATTACCAATCAAACAATAGATATAATATCAAAGCATCTATCACAACATCATGCATAATTTATACAATGTCTATCACAACAAAATGCAATCGATAATGCATCCTATATGGCATGGAAAGAATGCTTGGCATGTAATTTTCTATCAAGTGCTTATATGATGCATGTGATGGCATAAGCTCATCTCATCGGGTTGCAACAGAAATAGAACTGCAATTTCAACAATAATAATATCCCAAAGTATGTGAATCGCCGAACGATGAAATCAAATCAACTATTAAATATCAAACCAATAAAATTACAATAAACGAGGTAGAATGGCTTTTCCCTATACACAGGTTAGCTACTTCCGGGCACAACATATTACCGAGTAACTATTCCGTCCTATATCTGGCTATAGGCTGCAAACAATAAGTCAAGAGAAAAGAAAAAAAACCTTTGATACCACTTTGTAACACCTCAGTTCCAGAATCCACCCAGAGGCACCCCGTACCCGGTTGGTCACATAGCCTCAAGCGCATTTCCCCGAATACCAGAGGCTGCCAACTAGTAGTGAGGGCCTTGGGTATGATAGTGGGGGAAACTATGCCATCATTGGCAAAGTACACAGTGGAAGAAATACATATCCAACAACAACATCGAAAGCAGTAAATACCAAACAACTGTAAACAACGAAATACTGATAAATAAACAACTGGAGCAGAAATATATCTAAATGATGCATGATACATACATGTATAGGAAAATAGAAAACAACTCACAATGCTAAATATAGTACTAAACCAATTTTCAAAAAAAAAATGAGCAACTCCTCAGCATCGCAAGCCTCGGATTGGTCCCATGCTCTTAAGATCTAGTGAAATCATGAACCTAAAGTATATGGGCGCTTTCCCTTATCTATACCTGCAACAATATAATCTGTTTGGGCCCAAAATCATGGCCCAAATAGGGTGTGAGACAATTTCCTAGTAGGAAACCACCCAAAGAGCTATGCCTAATAGTCAGTGAATATATAGCAGGTAAAGGTTCAGTAAACAGTAAACAGGGAATTACTAAACAATAAACAATCCATAGTTTCTAGCATAAAATCTACAAAAAATTAACCAGCCACTCAAGCAAGTAGAACAAACAAGTAACCCTCTGGGTAGTTCTCATATCCTAACCTCTATAGTTCAACCTACAAGTACTAGCAACCCTCTGGGAGGCACACACAGTCTCACCCCTTTGGTTCAAGTATATAATAGACTCTATGGGGAAGCACTCACAGTCAATTCCCACTATAGTATTGTATTGTACTAATGGCACTCTGGGGAAAAACTAAACGTCTCATTCCCCCTATGGCTCGCATCGAAGAACTATAGACACTCTGAGGAATCACTCAACGTCAATTCCCCATGTGGTCTCGCATCGTATTATAAGAAACTCTGGAGAAGCCCTTATGTCCATTCTCTTTATGGTCTACTATACTAGGTTCTCACAACCCTTTGTAATGCTAGCAAGCATCACATCACGTAATAGCCAAAGTAACCTAAAGATCAACTTGACTTGCATCTACAATATCTCTCCATTAAAGCACTATAGTCAAACCATCGTATAACTAGGCATGGAACTAGCAATAGCCTAACTGAAAAAACATGCATGGGAAAGACATCCAAAGCACATTAAATTACTCTATTCACAAAAAATAACCTCTACTCAAGAATATAAGCAAATCAGGGAAACAACAAGGGAATAATAGGAAACACGCATGACACATTCAAGGGTATTGGTGGAATTTTCACAAAATACTCAAAGACTTCCAATGGAAACCCACAAACCACTTACCTTGATGCTAGGAGATCAATATACTTGAACCACGATGCTTGAATCTCTATAGAAAATCATAGATCTACGAAAACGCACAAAATGTTCAACCCATGATAACATTAGAATGATGAGAAAAATGGAAACGAACCTCTAGGATTAGGAAGATCTTACTGCTGAGGTTCCAACACAATCGACGGCTGTTGATTTGAAGAACGGACATAGGATCGGGGGCTCGTTGAAGATCTGCAGCCGTACGAAAAGCTCACAGTCGATGAAGTTGGATAAGAAGACGTTTCTGGGGTTAAGACGCGACCCCGGTCTATTTAATGAAAAAAAAGTACATAGTGTGTAATTTTAACGTACACGGTGTATACCAGGATTTTCCATACTCCTATTTAAGCACCTTCCACATCACCCCTACATGTCAGTGTGTGCGGCCCGGACACGGCCAGCACCCGGCTTCACGTGATAAGGGAGTACAAGACATATACTCATAAAGTACACGACGTGTACCTCAAAAATTTAGAGAAACTCCTATTTTTTAAAAAAACATCATAAAAAGGAAAAACGTACCTAAAAATATAGTCGGGGTTTTTACAATACGGTAAAATAATTCATGAACTATAGTAAAAGGATCACGAAATTAAAGATTTTATTCCTGTACATTCATTTTGGATGAACAGATGGTCTTTCCACTAATCTCATATTAATTGTTTTGTGGACATTAACAATTTATTGACCATTAATGTTCATATGATCAAAGATCTATATCACTCTCTATAATTATTTTTTATTTTATTCAATGTCCAATTCTTCACTTCCCACCACTATTCACATATTTTTATACCTAGTATATGTTATTCTAGAAGACATTTCTAAGTCCTTTTTCATTTTATAAAGAGAATATTTTATTAACACTTTTTACAAGGTGGTTTTTTACAAATGTTCTCTTCAAATCTAAAAACATTTATTACTGAGATAATGTATAAATTTTAAAGAACCAATTTTTTAAAGAGGTATGATTTAACACCATGATATTTTAGAAATGAAAACAATGTTTGATTGGAAATTCGATATGCAATAATGAACTTAAACTACACGCGAAATATATAATCATTATAAACTAGCCATTTAATTATTGTTTACGAATTTTATTACTTATTTTATTCTTTATATATATTATTCAATAAAAATAATGTATAATGTTTAGTAAATAATCAACAAATATTTATTAACATAAAAATATTCTTCCAAAAAAAATTCATCAAAAATGATTTTTATTGATTTTCATGAAAAAATATTATCAATATTTATTAGAAATTATAGAAACATATTTTATAAAATAATATTAATTTCTAAAGTTTTCTTTTCATAATTTAATTTTTGTTAAATTTTTCAATTATTTTTAAAATATTTGTTATTTAGTGAATAGTGAAAAATACCAACTTTTGTTAAAATGTCATTAGTTTTCAATAAATTATGAAAATTAAAATTTTCAATAAATTTTCAATATATTTTAATGTAACATAATCATTATTTATTTATATTATATCCACTTAATTTATTTTTAATCAAAATCAAATTGTATTTTATTATATGTCTGTCTTTTTGATTAAAAACGTGATTTTTTGGAAAACTATTTTATTGTGTATAATAATTATCCTTTTTAATTAATTAATAATACATAAATAGTAATATTTAATATGAATTTTATTTATTATATATCATATAATAATAATTTATATTCAAATGGTGATTATTTTTAGTCAATGAATTATTATAAATTTATCTTTTCCATAAAAAATACATTTCGTGAAAACCATATACATTTTTGCGTTTATGGGTTTTGATTTATATTAAAATTTTCCTGTTTTTTGATTTAATTTCATAAAATAGATTCCATATTTTTAATTATAATAATTTTCAATATCGTATAATGTTTACATAATTATTTACCAAAATTAAGAGTGAAAGTAGTAAAAATATATTATTACTATTATGGGGAAAATGCATTTATCTATGGATAAATTAAATATATAATTGTAAAAAAGACTAAAAAACCTTTCTAAAAACATTTTCATGCCATATATATATAATATAATTTCTAATCCTCAATAATTATCCATTTTGGATCATTTATCCTTGTGAAAATCATGTGTACTCATTTTTATTTGAAAAAATTACAAGTGTGCCACTCACCTAACTTATAAATGGCCACCCAATACCCACTATTAATTAAATCTTTTGGTTCTTCCATTCCCTAAAAAATAAATTTCGAACATCCATAACCCCTTCAAAGAAGCTTTTGTTTGGTTATAAATCCATTAAAGGAATACATTTGGTATAATATTATAGAGGTGGTCCGAGAAGAGGTAAAATTACTAACTATGTGTTTTTGTTTTATCTCTTCTTCCTCCTACATAAAATATTCATCAAATTTGATAATATCATAATAAAAATAAGTACTATATACTTTTAAGTTATTATATTAATTTCATAAACTAAATCAATAACTTATTTTATAAAATGGGAAACAAATTCAGTCTTATTGTGTACGGCGGACTACATCATTGCGAACGATTGTCATTCATTTTCCATCATAACCTCTCATAGATTATTGTAATGATCTGTTATATATATATATAATATTTTTAATATATTTATTATTCCAGGGTTATGATATCATGTATAACATTTTATTTTCTATTTTTTGCGGATATGATAACATTGCTCGTGTATACCTTGAACTATCACCTCCCGATGCGATGTGATACATTTTTCAGAAACTCTATACATATAAGGGAATATCTATAATTTAAATTAATATATGTCATATAAATTAAATAATAATTATATTAATGACAGAATTATAATTATTAATATATAATATATCATTTTATTTCATACGGAAAAAAAGTGATAATGTCGTTCATATATTGGGGACTACCACCACCACGAAGTGATGTGATTATTTTGGAACAACCAAATCACAAATATTATATATATATATATAAGAATATTTAATGAAATATAATCATATTTATGATATTATTACAACTCATCAATGATAAAATAATACATATATTTTACCATAATGACCATGGATAAATGGAAACATCACTAATGTGTACATAGGCCTACCTTCTCTATTATAGTAACATAGTTTATTTTTATGAACAATGTTCATTCATAATCTCAAAATAATAATTGATAGGTAATTATAATAATTATTTCATAATTACTACTATGTGTATTTTTAATTAATAACCACATTAAACACAATCAACACAACGAATATGTTTTGAAACAATGAACCAAATGTCCTCAAAACACCTGACGTGGAAATAATTAATTAAGTATTAAAAGATGTAATTATAAAGAAAAAAATAAGTTATTTATGTATAAGTTGTTAAACCTTTAAAATAATCTTAATAATAAAAATTATTGGTGTAATCTAATTACAAGAGTTAAATTAATGTCATGGAGAATCTTGACTCGAGGTAAGGGTTTTATTTTCTTGTATTTACTTCAATGATAAATATGCCAAATTCATCACTTATTTTTATTTTGTTGTGTTTATATACATCCCCTTTTAAATTTAATATCATGAATACAACAAAGATCATGGTATTTGATGTTTATATTTGATTTATTTAATCTAATTGTATATTACATTAATGGTACCATGTGGTAATAATTTCGTAACATAGTTTGATTTAATTGTATTATATTACTTCTTATTTACATTTGATATTAGAATATTATGTGTGAAATAAATAATGAGTATCTTATGTTTTATTTACACTTTTTTATAAGTGTATTTACATTTTATACACTTAATTTACTCATTAATTAATTCCCACATCAACATTATTATCATTTTAAGGTACTTCATCTAAATATACATTTATTGTGGAATATTTTGATTTTTTTTACCTATATTATTTTATGTGGTTTATTTTGAGACTATTTGAAATTTCATATCACAAATTCTTCTATTATAATTATATTAAATATTTTTATTATTAATCATTCACGGAACACATGGTTCAAATGATTCTATAGTGGTAAATGACGTTTTTAAATCCTATTTTAATATTCCCTTTACAACACTTTTCCAAAGAGACAATTTTTTTATTATCAAATATGGAATTGACATAATTTATCATCATCATAAAACCTCAATTCATTGATATTAAATTTATATGTTTCCAATTTCATTTTCAAATAAAATAGTTTCTTTTTTATTTTTACAGTTTTTAAGTTTTAAAATATTATTTTTAAAATATAATATTTTTAATTAAATTTTAATTCCTGAGGGTTGAGAATAATGACCACCCATGTGATAGGAACTAAACATTCAGATCAGAACTTGGTGGTCTATCCTTTTCATCTTGTTAATGGGATATTGTAAATAAACAATTTATCATCTAGTTCACCAATTTTTTCATCAGAATGATGTTGTTGGCCTAGCATGATGGTTGGATTTGGGGGGGGGGGGTCAGTTTCTTTGAAAAATCCTTCAAGATGGGATTAAATTTTTTTATCCCTAATTGAATCACTAATTGGCTCTCAAATCCATATATGAAATATCCTAGGTAATTATAGAATAATACATTTACAATTTTTTTAATATTTATGAATTTGTTTGTAATTTTACCTTAATGGGGTTGTTATGCCCCAAAGCGTACCTGATACACAATAATGAGTCTCTCTGATGTCTAACATTGCACGGAAGACTAAGATATAATAAATATAATATATTGTTAATATTATTATTTTAAGTGGTAATTATTTCCAAGCTTTTGTATCAGTGAGAATGAATTGAAATAACTATATTATGTTTAAACATATTTATTAAATATCATTACATTTATCCATTAAATTTTATAGGCTTCAAATCAGAATAAATATAATTTCTTTCATAAAATGTTCTAATATTTTTTAGAGGTAGTTTAAATTATTTTTGATAGCAAACCCATTTTGAATATAATTTTTGATAATTTTATAGTTATTATATGAAAAATTAAATATATTTTATTAAATATAAATTTATAAATTTATTTTCATTGATTTTTTTTATTTGTTTGATAACATTAATTTTTTGAGAAAATTGGATAATATAAAAATTAGGTCAAAACTACATTATACTAAAATTTATTTGTATAGTTAAATTATGTTTCTAATTGTTTTAAGGAAAAATTAAATCATGGATTTATCATAAAATAAAATTTAGTTTATTAGAATAAATTTCACATTGAAATAGGATACGAACACATTGTGATCATTTAAGGGGTTTTACATTGAAAATCGGGTTTCTCAATCCTTCAACATAATTAATTTTAAATTAATTATAAAACCTATGAGTTTTAAATTTGGAAAAATGAATTACATATTTTTAATAATTCGGTAATTATTTTGTAATTTTTTTCCTTTTATTTTGGACATTTGAATAGTAAAATCAGTAATGGTTTCTTAACACGATTAAGGGTAAATCAGATAATTAAGTGTGAAAATAATATTAGAAAATATTAGAAAATAATCCTAATACTTGTAAAAATTTCATTTTACAATTTATTGTTGACCGAAGTCTTCCTCGTGACTTTTTTATATACACTTATATCCACTTTGAAGAATTTATGCCTTTTTTAGAATTTTATTCAACGAAAATTAAATTTTCCCACACTTTGGTTTTAAACAAGTAAAATGTTTTTAATATGGGGTTACATAAGATATATGTTTGACTATGAATAATATTTAGAAAGAAAAAATATTTACTTACATCATTAAAATTTATTTATAATTTTGATGAAATAAATAATGAAATTAAATGGTTACAAAATGATGATGCAATAATTGTATAATTATGGGAAAATTGAATAAATAATACTAAAAATATTAAAATAAATTTAATTTTATATAACTAATGTGATAAAAAAATATGTATTAATTTTACATGTTAGGGATGATTTAATTTAGTTTATTTTTAATATATCAAGTTGTTTTTATATTTTCGTAAAGTCATGTAATGAATAGTGCCAAAAATGATATTATTGATATTTAAAAATAAATAATAATTTATTAAATTATATAAAATACATTAATAATATAAACATCATTAAAATAATATTTTATAAATCCAAAAAACTATCCAATGGCTCATTTATTAGTAATTTTTTATTTTTTCTAATTATATAAATCCTCAATGTGTAAATTAAATGCTAAAACAGTAAGAGTTAAAGTAGTAAAATAATTATTTTAACAAAATGACAATGATTAAAAATATATTAATAACTTATATAAATTTTATTTGATTATTTTATTTATATCCATACTCATCCTTTATACTACATAACTAAATTTGGATCCATTTTTAATATAAAATTATTTAATATGAATTTTATACATTGAATAATTCTAACCCTCTCTTATAAAATGGCACTACTTATTATCCTTTATTCACAAATAAAAACCTTCTTTATTTTACCAATATATACCAAAATACATTCCTATAATCCCTCTATAAATTCTAGACCTATTATTTCAGGAAGGACACCCACTTTAGAGGTTTTATAGTGATAATCAAAGGAAATCACTTGAAGAAGTGCTATCGTTTTTATTTAAGTATTTATATTATATATCTTCTTCCACTATAGTAAAATCTTCTCCAATATTAATTTAAAAATAAATATAGTATTCTAAATAAATAAATATATTATTATATTAATATCATCACTTAAATCTATCTCCACTTCCATAAAATATAAAATTAATTAATTATTTGTGTGTGTGTGTGTGAATTATCACCTCCACATACACATATAATTCATCTTCCATTAAAATTTCTCATGATTTGTCATAATGATTTAATTAATGGTTATATAGAAAATTAATGACATATAAATAATTATAAGATAATAATATATCTAATATCTTCTTACTTTCCATGTACATAAAAATGATAATGTCGCTTATGCGTACGTGTGAACTATCTTCTCCATGAAGTGATGTGATTTATTTTTAATCACCAAATTACATGAATAATATATACAAATTTATTTTTCAGATTAATATGTTTTTAGTGATATTATGATAATTCTATATCCATAAAATAATAAATTATTTTTTTCCAAAATGATCCTTGAAAAGTAGAAATGTTACTCATGTGTATATAGGGCTTACCATTTCCATGATTATAACATTGTTCATTTTTCACAAACAAAAGTAAATTATTTAATTTAAATTTTTAATTGATGTATAAAATTTATTACTATTTTATGAATATTATTTTGGATATGATGGATTTATGAACATTTTTACTATTGTTATCATATTTAATTCATTTTGGACACAAGTTCCAAATATTTATGAAACATGAGACATGAACATAAATAATTAACTAATTATTATAGCATGAAAATAAGTACTATAAAAGGAATAATGAGCATTATTAGAATTAAAATGAAATTTAATAATTAACATTTTTTTTAATTTAATATTCTAAAAATTGTACGTGATGAGTTGGACTCTAGGTAAGTGACATTTTTTTGAAAACCCTCTTTTAAAGTTAAACTTTAAAATATTTTTACACAAAGAGAACTGATATTTTTTAACATATAAATCATGAATGGAATTTAATGATTTCTTTTCACTTTAATGTTATTATGTATCCTTTAAAAGTATACCTTTTTATTTTAAAATAAGTTTTTTTCATTTATAAGTGCATGAATTTGTAAGAAATGATATGTGATTTCAAAGTGGAAGTATTATTTTTTTCATTATTCTTGTTTTATGTGTTATGATTATGTTATGGATGTTGGACATAGTTTAGGAGTATGGGAGCTTCTGTGATAAACTGAGGGTGGTTGAGCCCATGGTAGCTCTCCAATTAATTGGGTAATGAGATGTAGATAATCAGTAGGGTCCTCTTAAAAGATTAAGAGAATATATTGTGCTGGGTATTCAAAATTCATGCATGAAGTTCACTCCGTTGGTAGCCATTAAAGATACTGTAAGAGTGATATGTAATTGATTCCACAAGTTAAATTTATGATTTCTATTTTATATAAATATTTATAGGAATATTATGATTTCATGAGGCTATTTAAAGAGAATATCTTTTATCTGTGAAAAGTATATCTTTTTGGAAATGATTTCATGGGTTTAAAGTATTCCTAGATTAATGGTTTCTTTCATTATTTTTATGTCCTTAACTATGTTCTTTCTGCTCATAACATGTTTTAAAATATTTTCCACTAGGTAATTGGATGGTTATGATAAAGTAGGAATTGAAGTTTAATGTTATTATGTTTTTTCACAAAATACAAATAATGTTTATTTTAAAGGTTTTATACTATGAAAAAATGGATATTACTTTAGAATTGTCCTAATTATATTAATCTGGGTTGTCATATATGAAATTTGAAATAATTATCCAAAACTATAAACTTGAAAAGATCCTCAAATGCTAAATAATGTAATTTATTGAGTAAAACTCAATATTAAGTATTATTTATTTCCAGGTCCTTATTGAGGGTATCAATAGTTAGTTTATATAACATTAGGGGTTATTATATTCTATTATATAGAATTTATAAATAATTTCTATGTTAGGGATAAGTTTAAATGATAGAGCATTTTGTTGCTTCATCTAAGATATAGCTGTTTAGAAAGGTTTTCTTCAAAGGAAATAGGGATGCTTTGGTGGGAATGCATCGAGAGTAAAATCACCATCCAAATATGCATCCTAGGACTGATAAAATCGAAACTGAATAGTTTGTTGCTACAATGCCTCAGTTAAAATAGGCTATAAATGGGGGTGGAATCCATGCACATGATCAACCAGATCAACCACAACAGAATATATTAGTTGTGGACCATTTTATGAGGAAACATTCTCCATATTTTACTGTCTCTTCTGACCCAATGGTGGATTATGTTTGGATAAAATCCCAAGAAAATATTTTTTATGCCATTGTGCATCCAGAAAATCAAAAGGTTAGTCTTAGTGTTTATCATTTGGAATGGGAATATGATCACTAGTGGTTGATGGTTAGTATTATTAGGGATAATGAGGATATTTATGCTTTGGATTTGGAGGAATTCAAAAATGGTTTTCTTGAATAATGTTTTACTAAGGCGGTTTGACATAGGGTAGAAAATAAATTCATGGAATTTAGGTAGGAGGAGGATTTAGTAGTTCCATAAGAATAAAAATTCCATCAAACGATATGGTATTATCCAAATTTAAATATGGATCTTTGAAGTAAAATCAATCATTTTTACACATGATTTAATCAGAAATTAGTAAGGGAATTTTTTCCATGTGAAGGCGGAAGTTAAAAAAAAAGTTGATGTGTGAACTAGGATGAAATATATTTTTTCAATTATCATTTGTTCTTTGGAAACCAGTAGAAAAAAGTGGTTGATATGGGAGGTGAAAGGGGATAATTCATCAATGATGTATGATGGTAAGAAAATTAATTTTACTTTTTGGGATCCTTTTGGTAAAAAAAACTCACTGTGAAATGCATTTTGGGTTATGTTAAGTTATTTATATGTGGTAAAATAGTGTGTATGGCTCATAGTAGCACTGTAAAAGATCATTTAATTTTATTAAAAAAATCTGATGTATAGTTAGTAAAATATTTTAAATGTAATGAGATGGGTTATTATGAAAACAAGTGTCCGAAGAATAAACTGAATAATGGAAAAAATTCCTCCTAAAAAGAAGGAAGGTGTCATTAAATCATTTACAACTACATCAATAGATGTTGGGTTATAAAATGAAGTGGTATTAGGTACATTATTTTTATATCTAGATTATTCTAATGAATTATTTATTAATGTTCTGCACTTTCATTCATTTAAAATATATTTTCTAGTAAATTAGAAATTCTACAGAAATAACTGAATCATAACATTGGGTAAAATTACCTATAGGAATCATTGAGGAAAAATAAATTATAATAATATTTTGCTATTTTTATGTAGAAAAAAATACATAAAATTCTTTTGGGTTTTCCTCTAGTATAGTTCGATGTTTTTCTAGATGTGGATTAGTTTTATATTTACTATGCCATGATAGACAGTATATCTAATGAATTTGATATTAAGAATGGGTTTAAATTTTTGTATAAGAATAAACTCATGTCATTGATAACAAATCATAAAGAAAAGAAATAGTTTAAAATGTGAATGAATTTTTTCTTGACCATGTTTTTGAAAATAAAGGAGTTGTTTAGATTAATGATGTACAATTGTTAAATGAGTATTTGGTTGTTTTTTCTGATGTGTTTCCTAGTATTATACCATATCGGGATGTTTAATTCATTATTTAATTAATTATTGATTCTAAGATAATTTAAAAACCCCCTAATCATAAAGATCTAATAGAAGTCATCGAGTTAAAAAATAAATTGTGGGATTTATTAGATAACGTTTCATCTGACCTAGAACATCACCATGTGGTGATTCTTTCTTTTCTGTTAGAAATATATATGGCACAATTAGAGTTTTCATTGAATATGGAGCATTAAATAACATTACTATTAAGAACAAGTAATTGTTTCCTCATATCGTTGATTCCTTTGATCGGATCTATGGGAATTGTATTTCTAAATGGTTGATCTGAGTTTTGGCTACCATGAATTGAATGTAAAAGAATACGACTTTCTGAAGGCTGTGTTTCAAAGGAGATATGGGAATTATGAATTTTTTGTTATGTCATTTGGGTTAACTAATGCACCTTCTATATAATCTTGGATCTTATTAATATAAGATTTCATGAGTTATTGGTTATTTTTTTGGTTGTACATATTGATGATATTTTGGTATACTCTAAAAGTGATGAGGATCATGAAAAACATATAAGTGTTGTATTGAAAACCATAAATGAAAATAAATTTAATTGTAAATTTTTTAAATTTGATTTCTGTTTAGAACAGATATCTTTCCTTAGTCACATTGTTTCTTTGGTCGGAATAAGTATTTAACATTCTAAAACAATTTTTTTTATAGAATAGAAAAGGACAAACAAATATTATCATGATTCTTAGTTTTCATGGAATTGGAAGCTATTATAAGTGAATTATTGAAAAATTTACACAATTTTCTATCCCATTGGCTAAGTTAACTTGAGTAGGCATTAAGATCATCTTGATAAATAAATTTGATGATTGATTTTAGAAATTCAAAATAATATTGGGGAATTATCCAGTCCTAACCCTTATATCTAGAAATGATGAATTTTTCATCCACATATATGATTCATTGAAAGAACTTGGTTGTTTACTAATTTATAATGATTAGGTAATTTCGTATGATTTATGTCATTAAAAACCTCATGAGTTAAATTAACTTACACATCATTTTGAATTAGTGGTTTTTTTCATTATAAATTTTTGGGCATCATTTTTATAGATTAAAATGTGGAATATATACTGAAAATAAATGATTGGTTTATATATTCACTCTGAAATAATTTAACCTGAGATATGGAGGATGGCTAGAAAAAATCGAGAATTATGATTTAATGATACTTTACCATCATGGAAAAGTAAATAATTTGGTTTCATCATTGAGTTGGAAAATTAATTCTACATTTAATATGATATGTATGGAAATTTTCCCTTTGGATCATGATCTGATGAATCTTAGTTTGGATGTTTTTTGTGTAAGAAATTCCTCTATTTTTTTCCAGGTTCCTGTGTAATTGCCTCTACCAAAAATAATTATGTAATCATTGAAGGAAGAACATGAGTTATAGAAAAATTTATAATTGGTTCAGAAAGGTGTGTTTCTTGAATTTAACATTAATAAATATTTTCTATTCAGATTTAGGAGGATATTGTGTTTTTTTTATAATTCAAAGTTGATGAAATAGTTGTTATGTGAATATCATAGTTCATTCTTTTAAGTTCATGTTTTCAGCAATATTTTGTAAAGAGATCTTCAATAGTATTACTAGTGGGATGGAATGATAAAAGATATTTCTAAATTGACACTCATTTGATTTACTTACGAATAGGTTAAATAAAAATGTTAGTTACTGAAGGGGTTGCATCAACCTTTTCTAGTTCCAGAGTTGAAATGGGAAAATATATCCATGGACTTCATAATGGGATTACTGAAGAATTATTGAGTTAACAATTATATATTAGTTATTTTTGATCAATTTACTAAATATTGTCTTTTTCTCTTTATTCAAGACACTTTGAATATTCATAAACTTTCTCAGATGTATCTAAAATAGATAGGCAGGTTATAAAAGTACCACTCTCCTTTGTATTTGATAATGATCTATAGTTCACTTTTAATATTTGGAATGGCCTTCTTATGTCACTAGGTGTTGAATTAAATTTGAGAACAACAATTCAACTTCAATCATATGGGTAGTCAGAACGAATAGTATAGACTATAGAAGATTTTCTACATGCTTGTTCAATGGATTACCGATGAAGTTAGGATCTAAATTTTCCATTGGTTATGTTTTCTT
This sequence comes from Viscum album, assembly GCA_963277665.1. Taxonomy (NCBI): domain Eukaryota; kingdom Viridiplantae; phylum Streptophyta; class Magnoliopsida; order Santalales; family Viscaceae; genus Viscum; species Viscum album. The sequence continues at coordinate 2,085,794,350 of OY728119.1, forward strand.
ATAATAAAGGATTTAATTCATTCGTATAGTGGGAACCATATTATACATTATAAGGAAAATTGTGTCGAAATATATATTTTTGGGATGAATTCATGGAATGGAAGTTGTTGGGACTAGAATTGGTAGAGGAAGTTGAATAGATATTTCATTTGATTCAAGAAACACTTATGAATAGCCCAGATCTTGTATAAATGTTATCAAGATAACTGAATTAATCATATTTCTTTTGAGTAATTCATTCATTTCCTTTTTAATGTTTCTCTGTGAAAAAATTTGATGTGTTTTAGTAAGAATGGGTAGCTAAGTCCACGGTTCATTGAACCCTAATAAAACATTGGTAAAGTTGGATCTAGTTCCTACTAATTGAATTTTACTATTATTTTATCATAGTTACATAATGGTTTTCATGTTTCAATGTTATGAATGTATATGTCAGTTTCATATCATTTTTGAGTCAAAATGTTTCTTAGTTAGAAGAGAATCTTTCATATGTGGAATATCCTGTTCAGGTTATTGACTGTAGAGATCAGGTGTATCAGAATAAGTTGATTCATAAGGTTATGGTTTTGAGGAAAAGCCATTTGGTTTATGAGGAAACATGTAAATATGAAAAGTATATGAGGGTAAAATACACTCCCACACACTTCTTTGATAAGTGAATTAAATTGGGAGAATGCAATTTCCAAAAAGGGGGAAGGATCTAATATCTTGGGTTATTATAAAATAATAATTTCTAATATTTATTGATATTTATGATTTATAATGTAATTTTACCATAATGGGGACGTTATTTCCAATAACATACCAGACACACAATAGTGATTTTCTACAAAATCTTACGTTTAATGCAAGAATGAGTTATATGAAAAAATAATATATGGTTACTAATTTCATTTAAAAATTGGTAGTAATCTTCTAGAAATTATATTAGAGATAATGAACTGAAATAACTATTTTATGTTTATTTGTTAATTAAAATATTATACATTAATATAAAAATTTGATAAGATTTAAATAAGAATAAATCAAATTTTAAGCATAAAATGGTCAAGTATTTGTTAAAGGTAATTTACCACCTTTGGATGGAGAATCAATTTTCAATATAATTATTAAACACCTTTATAATTTTTATATGAAAAATTAAATTTCATTTTTGAAATATAATATCAAAATTTTATTTAGGTGACTTTTTTGTATTTTTCAGAGGACTTTTGTATTTTGTTGAATACTGAATAATACCAAACTTTAGGTCAAAAATTATTTTAATCCAATTTATTAATAGAGATAAATTATTTTTCTAATTTTTTTAAAATTATAATTTAATATTTTGTATCATTTAATCTAATTTAGTTAATCAAAATATATTTGACATTGAAATTAGATATAAATGTTTGGTGAACTTTTGAATGTTTTTACTTTAAACCCCCATTTTCTCAATCAATCAACATGAATAATTTTAAATTAATTTTTTCCAGTTTAATATTTTTTATTTGGAAAATTTGATTCTATAATAATAATGATAAGCTAATATTTTTTAAATAGTTAATTTTTTTACAACAATAATAGTAACATTTAATTTTTTTTGTTAACCCCTTTACGGGTAAAGGGAGTAATTAATGGTAAAAATAATATTATAAAATATTATAAAATTACCCAAAACATTTCCAAATTTCATTGGATGAGTTATTTTTTATCAAAATCTTCTCTAGGATTATTATATGTCCACATGGAGACACGTGGAGGACTTTAACCCTTTTATAGTGATTTACTCAAAGAAAAGTAGAATTTATCATAATTTTTTTTAAAAAAAGTAGAATCTTCTTAATAAGGATTTAAATAAGGGATACGTTTCATTATAAATATTATATATAATGATAATAATTTTCCCTAAATCATGTTAATTTGTTTATAATTTTTATAAAAATAAATAATTTTTTTAAATGGTGACACAATTATGATGCACTAATTGTTTCATTAATGGAATAATCCAATAAATGATATTAAAAATATTAAAATAAATAATATTTGATATAATTAATGTCATCCAATTTTTTTTTGATTATTTTGAAATTTTATGGATTATTTAATATAGATTTTTGAATATATCTTTTTATTATTATATTTTTATAAATTCAAATAATGGATATTTTTAAAATTGACAATATTGTTATTTTAAAATAAATAATATTTTATTAAATGATATAAAATTTCTAAAAAAAATAATATTTTGCAAAATAATATTTATTAGTACTATAATTTCATAAAGGAATCATTTATTGTTCTTTAATCATGTTACGTCATATTTAATAACCCTCAATGTGTAAACTACATGATAACATGTTAAGAGATAAACGGGTAAAATAATGGTAAACAAACATATAAGGATTAAAAAAATAATTAAAACAAATTTAATTTTCATTATAGGAATTTATTTAGACCTATACTCATCCTACATTCTACATAACTCAATTGGGAACTATTTTTAATAGACACAAATTATATTAATTTAATACATTGATGTATTCCAATAGTGCCCTAGCCTTTTATTATAAAATGGTACTACATCTTATTATTTCATCACACTTAAAAACCTATTTCATCAGCTAATATCTACCCAGATATATTCTTGTAATGCCTCACCAAATTCTATATCACTTATTTTAGGAATAACTCCAACCATATGGTAGTTAATGTGATAATCAAAAGAAATTACCTAAAGAAGAGGTATCTTTTTTATTTATGTATTTCTATTTTATTTCATTGTCCACTAACTTAAAATATTCATCAACTATGATGAAATTATAACTCAAGTATTATCAATATACTAATATGTTATTTGTTTAATATCATCAGAAAAAAACATCTCCACTTTCATCAAATTGGAAAATAATTAATTGATAATAAAAACATGTGAACTATCACCTCCAGGAACTGATATAAATCAATTTTCATTACTATTCCTCAAGACATGATATAATGATGGAATTGATGTTTATATATATTATTAATGACTAATTTCTAATTTTATAAGAATAATATATCAATTATGTTCTTAATTTTAATGCACGTAAAAATAATAATGTCATTCGTGCGTACATGTGAACTATCACCTCCAAGAAGTGATGTAATTAATTTTTAATAACAACATCACATGAATAATATATAAGTATATTTATATGAATAAAATTTAATTAATGATATTATGATCAATCTGTTAGGATAATATAATAAATAACATATTTCCATAATTTTAATTATAAAATTGAAGTGTTACTCATTCTTACGTACATCTTACCCTCTCCATGATTACATTGTAGTTTATTTATTCAAAATCATATAAAAATGGGTTGATTTAATTGTTTATTTTATATATATATATATGAAACTAATTTTTTACACTTGTATGGATCCTTTAATTTTTGATCTAAAACATTAATTTGGTCCTAATATGGATGCCTAATGGGCTAGTAAAGGTATTATGGTTGAATGGGAAAAGTTTGATGCCCAAAACCCATCTTTTTGAGAAAAAAAAGGCTTGGCACCTGGTTTAGTTTAAATCTTTATGGAATGCTGCACAGTTTGGAAAATCATGCAGATTTGGTTTTTTCAGATAATTCCACCTCTCAAGGTAGGTTCACGTTTGGGTTACCTAACCATGCGAGTACCACTTCTACCAAGGTAACCATGTTGGGTTTTTGCAGAGTTTTTTAAACTGTGTGGACAAACCGAGGACATGGCATTTTTCTTGGTAAAATGTAAACTTTTCCCTTAACGATCTAATTATATCCCCTCTTCATCCCTAATTCAAGTTTATGTGGGATTATCTTATATAGCTCTCATTTTGGATATTTTTGATAGCCCACAATAGGGATGAAGAGATCACTTTCATCTAGGATTCGTTCGAGCATCTGTTCATCATGTTTGGTTTGTAATAGTATGTACTCGACTCCTCTTGAGCCTTTATCCTTCCCTCATGTTCTCAACCTATATATCTAGGTATGAGCATTATTCTCTTTTGATTAGATATACTTCGATCAAAATCAAACTAAGGTAAAATACCAAAGGAGAATAATCATACAAGACTATGTTTGGTTGTCTATACCTCATCCCTAATGTTCTTTGATGTTGGATTTGTCGTGTAGGGCCCACCAATTTCATCGGGTTCCATTTCTAGAATTTATATGTCATGATTATAATCAATATAACCATATAAATATTCTATTTTCTAATATGGGATTAATTATTAGTGGTTATGAGCACAACTACATAACTTCCATGTTAAAGGTTATTCTATAATTGTTGTTTGCTGTTTTGACCCATCTGGGACACCGTTCAAGTGTGTCTTGGCTTGAACACTCTAAGGGTTTGATTTTCTATATTTAATGGGTTATTTATAAATAGAATTTTATTATGGATTATACTAGGTTTTCTCCATATTCGACCCACCTATGTTAAGTTGTTCAATTTGACAATAAAATGTGAAATTTGAATTGGTAAGTATACTAAGAATATGACTTGGGATTAAATGTAAATAAATAGTAAGTTCCATATCTTTACCACCCCTTACATCATTAATGGAATGTAGCAGAATGAACCTCAAATATGGAATAAGCTTTAAATTTTTTAAATTAATGGTTGAATGCCAGTTGACCTTATCACACTAAATAAAGGAAAAGCTTGAACCAAATGAATTGATTAAAAGGATGCATGCTACTTGACCTTATCACACTAGTGAAAGGAAAAGCATGAACAAAATGAAATATTACATGACTTCATAATTATATAAAAATGGCTAAACTTGATCTCATCTTTGATTATGATCAGAGAATGCATTGAGCACTCGAGAACCCCATTTTTATTCAATGTGATGGCTTGCACATTTTGATAACCACCAAGATCTTGATCCTTGTATATTCATTATATTCTTGGTATGACACCATAGGATCCCTTATATATCATCATAGGATGCCACAAATAATCTCCATGATATAGAAATGAAAAGTAGGTTCTATGATTATAGCCTATAGGGCCATGTCTCTGCTTATCCTCATTTTTCCTTGGACGATCACCTTGGATTCGGTATACGCCTTATTGTAGAAATACATAGAATATGCTCCTTAGATTACACTATTACCATTATCAGCCTACATTTATTACTAAGTTGGTGACCCTTGAGGCCTAAAATGACTTTATTATTACCTTGGGTCTTCACTAATAGATATCATTACAGGTTACCTTATCAAAACATGGAAACATCGCTACTATAACATAGAACCAAATTATAAACTGTTAACATTCAATTTAGAGACAGGTTATGTTCAGACACAAGCTGATGGTGGAATTAGGTTCTAGGGTATTTATTTACATTGTACTGCATTAATTTATATATGCATGAATTCAGACTATTACATTTCCGTTAGACAGGTTTAATGTTATAGAAATCATTATTGGTGGCCCATAGAGATTTATCTCACACCCTCTTTGAGTCTTGTTTAAAACCTATGGAAAATTACAAAGATGTAGTTGTTGACAAAGGGAAGCATACAACCTCAAACTCATGATTTCTTGCTATTTAGGATGGATCTTGATTGCAGATGACTGAGTCAGAGCTCAAAATTCTAATTATAGTTTTGATTTCCTTCATACTAATGTGTAACATGTTATTCCTTCTATCTTGGATCAATTTGTTCTAGATTTATAGTGAAATAAAATATCATTGGATGTTTAATTCTATTCCAATTATTTTTGTTATTTTTGTTATCATCTCTATTTTCCATTGTGACTTTGGTTTAGTTTTATTTCTTTTATTGTTTACCCTATGTAAACATTCACACAATATGCTACACATTGTTAATAAGGTCATAGTATCTCCAGAGACACACCCCAGTCCCTCGTTGCTAGTCGGTAGTCTCTAGAATTTAGGGAGATGCACTTGAGGCCATGTGGCCCACCGGGCTCAGGGGAACTCCAATAGTGAAATCTGGGTTTAGCATGTCACAAAGTGGTATTAGAGGAGGTTTCTTATCTTTCATTACTATTTGGATACAGTAGATTGGAGATTAAGAATTCTTGGGATTTGGTCATAAGTCGTGTTTGGGTGTCACAAACCCCTATTTGGGGTAAAAACCATGTTTCCTAAATTATAATTTTTCTTCTTATTTTTCTTATTATAGTTGATATAATTTCACCATTGGGTGATGCACGTGTTGTGTGTTGTTTTTGATTATTACTCTGTTTTTTGGATTTTCCATCATCCTTTGCCCGATGATACGAGGGAAAGGACCAATGTTACATGATTCATTATAGGCACCTATAATTCACATGTCAGACATGATTCCCTGCCAAATAGGTTCATTTTATTGTTTTTCATTACTTTATATGCATATGATTGGTGATTGATGATGTGGTAGTCAGCATATGCATGTATTATTATTGGTTGTGATTGAGTAATTTCATGTCTTAATTCATGATATGGATGGGCCCTCTTGGGTGGTATGAGTAATTTGACAAGTCTATCCATTATTCTATAAATTAATTGATGTTGTTTCTAGTGATATGTGTATGTACACAAAATATTTTGAAATTTATACCTCTTATAAAGTGAGTCATGAAATATAAAATGAAATGGTTTCACATAATTATCTATCCTTATAATATTTATGAATGGTAAATTTTAAAACATGGAAATTAAATTTAAAATGTAAGGAATATTATACCAGAGAACATATGGATACCTAGCTGTCTAAGTGGATAGTTGGGGATGTATTCCTTGGGTAGTGAGTTTTTCTATGTTAAACTTTATCTAGTGATTCTATATTTCTGTATATGCTTTTATTAAGCATGTGCTTTGTTACTATTGGCTAATGCCTCCACAAAAAACATGTTATTGTATTTCAAGAGGTTGGAGAAACTATTTTCTAGCTACGGTTGTCCCTAAGATGCTAGTCTTACTTACATGAGTGGCACTGAGGCACCGCTTGCTATACCTAATTTGGGCTCTGACTCACAAGTTCACGATAGTTTCCTATGTCTGCTACAATCCATTCATGGTTCTGCATGGCATGAAGCTATGCTATATTATATGACACTTGAGTTACAACAACATCATCCTCCTACTTTCTCATAGGATGGAGGTCCACAGGCTACTGAGTCATGGCTATAAGTCACCCTGTATATCTTTGAGCTTCTGGAAATGCCTCTAGAGAAGATACTCAAGCATGGAATGTACATACATCAGGATTTATCCAAGATTTGGTCAGATGTGATTACCTAGGTTGGTTGTCATCAGGGCCTGTTATGGGTTGATTTTCAAACTGTCTTCTACGGTCAGATCATTCTTTAGAAACTAAGATCTGACAGAGCCAAAGGGTTCATTCATATCTATATGGGTTGTTTCTTAGTTATGGAATATTGAACTCATTTCATAGAGTTACAGTTCTTTGCAGAACTTCATGATGGATATGATCATTCTCGTACTATTTGTCTCGAGGGTGGGATATAGTAAAACATCCATATGTAGGTGAATGTCTTTGGAATGACTTAATTTTCTTCAATGATCAATCAGGCTCTTATCACTAAGAAAAACATAACGGGAGGCAATAGTAACGAGCAGAGAGGACCAGTGTTGTGTTAGACTATTCATTTTTCTAGCGGTATGAAATGTTCACTTGAAGTTACTCATCAGGGAAATGAAAACCTAAGTTCCCAATCTAAAGGATCCTTGGTGTGTCATCAGTGTGGATGTTGGGGGAACAAGAATCCTTAATTTGATAGAGACCCAATGAAATGAAGAGCTTCTGGTTGTTTGGGGATTCTCTAGGGTTTCTATTGGACCATTATACTAGCTTTGAGTGGAAAAGGATATGCACCATCACCGCCTCTATAAGTGATTTATTTTTTTCCATATTAGGGGGGGAATTTGGATAACACTAGTTGGTCAGGCAGATGAGGAGGTTGTGTTTGTGTTATCGAGTCCCCTCATCGATAATAGCACCTGAAGATCATTTTTTATCAAATTAGTCCATTTTTTCATATTGTTGTAGATCAGGCCAGTTGTGTACACTATTGTTAATACCCAATGATCAGGCTGTGAAACCATCTATAGTACAAGGTACTGTTTTTTAAGGCTCTATTACAGTGTCTACTTTATTTGATACATGTTATTAGAACTATTTTATCATGATATCTATTTTGGAGAGTCTCAAACTAGATATATAGTATCAATATGCTGTAATGACCCTTGATACACCTTTAGGGGTATAAATAGGGGGAATTCTCCAGTGTAAGGACTATCACCTTGTGGTAGGAAGTTACGCTTTCATATGGAACTTCATTGTTCTCAAGACAACTGGCTTTGACATCACAATCATGATGGACTAGTTTGTTCATCATCATGATTTTGTTAACTACTATCGTTGTAGGGTATTTTTTACATCACCATAAAAGACATTTTTTTATATTAAAGGGTTAGTGGGATGTCCATGCTAGTAGAGAAGGACTTGGGAATCATGAGTTAGGTGGAATGACAACCTATATTTCAAATATCTTCATGGATGGTAAGGTTTCACATCAAGATGATTTCCCACTAGTAGCGGATTATATCACAGATTTCTTTCCTGATGATTTTTCTAGATTACCTCCAAAGATAGAGGTTGATTTTATCGTTAATCTTTTTCTAGGAGTATCCACATTTCCTATTCCTCCATATAGGATGGATACTATAGATCTTTAATAAATCAAGCAGTAGTTATATTATTTAGAGGCCAATGGTTTTATATGGGCCAGTACATCCTTTTGTGTTTTCCAATGCCATAGCCAAGAAGGAGGATGAAGCCTTACATCTATGTGTGGATTACATAAGGATTAACCAGCTTATGGTCAAGAATAGGTATCCACTACCTCGAATAGATGATCACTTCAAATAGATCCAACGAGCAAAGGTCTTCTCCAAGATTGATCTGAGATCTGGTTATCATCAGTTGCATGTGAGGCCATCATACATACCTCATTCATCATTCCATAGTAATTATGGTTTTTATGAGTACCATGTTATGATGTCTGGTCTTTTGAACATGGAAACCATTTTCTAGGGTCTGATGATTATTGTTTTCCATCTCTATTTTGACTCTTTTTTCATAGTCATTGTGGACAACATCATGGTGTATTATTTCACTGTTATCGATCATGCCAAACAACATGAGATCATTCTGAGTACAGTGAGAGAGAATAATTTTTATTCCATGATTTCTAAGTGGCACTTTTGAATTTACAAGGTTCACTTCTTAGGTCATATAATATCAGCATCAGGAGTCTCTATTGACCCATAAAGGATTAGTGTTGTAGTTTCCCGGAGCATCGCAATAAACTGTTTGATATACATGGATTATTAGGGCTGGAGGGATATTACATGCGTTTCATACAAAACTTATCACATATTGCTTCACCTATTACTGGTCTTACAAAGAATGGTGTAAAGATCTTATTGTAAGAAAAATGTAAGAAACCCTTTCATGATCTGAATGGGAGGATTTTCTTGGCACTTATTCCAACTCTACTAGTGTCAGGTATAGTTTATAATGCCTTCTGCGATGCATAATGAATCGGCCTAGGAGTGGTGCTGATGTCGAAGGACAAATTCGTTTCATACGAATCTCAACAATTGAGGCCTGATGAGGGAAACTACTCGACACATGACCCTAGGCTAGAAATGTTGTTTGTGCCTTACTTTTTTGGAGACATTATCTGATGGGTGAGAACTTTGTGGTGTTCAAGGGCCAAAAGAGAATCAAATATATATTTTTCAAAACATGACTAGAACATAAGATAGAAGAGATGGGTCTAGTATCTACAATTTTTTATTTTTGATCTTTCCTATACACATGGGAAGGGAAATGTGGTTGCATATGTACAGAGTCAGAAAAATAAAGCACATGACAAACAGGAATCCAATGATGAGTGGATGTAAATGGAACTCTTTTCTGAGCTTCATATAATGTTCCATGATAGTCATGAGAAGTCTTACCAATCATTCTTGACAGTTACCTCTTCCCCCATGAGAAGGTGAAGAGTAGATAATTTTTAAATCCTGATGACTTATTGCTCTGTGAGATTATATTAGGAGATATCCCACCGATAGATTGGATTGTGGATACAGATGATGTCCTACATCTATGTGGGTGTATATTTTTTCATAAAAATATGATAGAGGAGTTTATGAAAGAGTCTCATGATTCTCAATGGGTAGTTGATCCAGGAATATCCCTGTTGTATCGATATATAAGACTCCAATTGGTGGTTTGGGATGAAATGTCAGATAGCCAGTATTATCACTAGTTGTTCCACTTTTCAACAGGTGATGGAGGAGAACCAAAGACCTTCTGGCAAGCTTCAACTACTTCCAATCCCATAATGGAAATGGGAATATGTTACAATGGATTTTGTATTCGTCTTACCTAGGTCCCTAAGGGGTATCGATGTTATCATTGTAGTCATTGACCACGTAATGAAATCATCCAAATTTATTCCAAATTGAGAGTCTTTATCTATTAGTTAGATTGGAAAGTTGTATGTCCATGACAACATACAACTACATGAGGTTCCACAAAATATCATTTCAGATATGGATTCTCATTTCAATTCATGGTTAGGGTATGGATTATTGAAGGCCATGAGAGCACAGGTGCTTCTAAGCACATATTTTTACCCTTGGACAGATGGACAATTAGATTAGAAAATACAGGGTCTAGAGGATATTCTCTGACCATGTGTCCTTGAATTCATTATTTCTTGGGAAAAGAATATCCCACTCTTCAATTTCTCCTCCAATAACAGATTTTAGGGGGAATTCAAATGGATATTTTTGATTTCTTATATGGCAGGTCAAGTCATTCCCACCTCTAATGGCTAAAAGTATGAGAGGTGTCCCTATTAAGTCCTCTTCTTGTTTAATATATGTCAGTGTAGGTTCGGGTAATTAGAATGCTTATAACTACTACTCAGTCCAAATATAAATCTTATGTAGATAGCTATCAATGAAATCTTCAGTTTGAGGTTAGGGATTTTTTTTTTGTTCATGTATCTCCTAGTCTATGGAAAATATAGTTACAAAATTAAGTATATATTTCACCTCATTTTGTAGGTCCTTTTTAAATTATAGAGAGAGTTTTGTCTGTATCCTATCAGTTCTCATAGGTACCATCCCATGCATGAAGTCATTCATGTTTCACAGCTTTTCCAGTATCATACTGACCCATCTCATACTTTTGATACTGAGGAAGTTGAATAAGATGTGGATGCTACATTTGAGGTGTATCTAGTATGCACTTTCAAAAGGAGCAAAAAAGCTCTATAAGGTTGTTATTTCCCTCTCATATGGGTTCTATGGAAGAACTATCGAGTATAGGATGAGACATGGGAGGGTGAAGCCAACGTACCTTCCCAATGGAAAAATTTGTTCTTATAAATTATTTTTCCAATCTTGTAAGGTGAACTCTATGATGAGTTCTTTTAAGGGGAGAAATTGTATGAACCTGGATTTTCACTCATGTATAGATCCTTTAATTTTCTATCTAAATATTTACGTTGGACATTATATCAATGAATAATGGGTTATTAAATTTTATAGGGGTGTCTGTGGATGTTTTGAAACCCGGTACCCATATTTTTTGAAAACAATAGGCCTGACACATGGTTTAGTGTAAAATGTGCTGGAATGCCGCATAATTTAGAAAACTATGTAGATTGTTCATTTCTAGTAAGATCCATCTTTCATGGTTGGAAGATGGTCATGTGGCCTAACAATGTGACTTCTCCTTCTATTATTGTAACTGTACAGGGTTTGGGCATTATTTGTTAAACGGTGCACATGCCATTTTTCAAGGTAAAATATCAAATTTTCCCTTAATTATGTAATTAGATCCCCTCTTCTTCCCAAATATTAGATGATGTATAATTATCCTCAATTTCTCTCATTTTGGAGTTTTTTGAAGGCCAAATCATTGGATCAAGATGTATCCTTCATCTGGGATCCATTCGAGCTTCGGTTTGTCATGTTGGATTCACAATTCCAAGTACTCGAGTCCCCTTGAGCCATTCTCCTTCTCTCTTGTTCTCAACCTAGATATCAGGGTATGAGAATTTTTCTCTTTTTCATACATCTAATCCAATATGATCCAAATCAAGTAAAAATTCCAGAAGAGAAAATTCATAACAGACTATGTTGGGTGGTCTATAACTCATCACTAACGTTTGTTTATTTTTTTGTCAGGTGGGGCCAACCAGTTTCATTGGGTGTCTTTTATAGAATTTATATAGAATACTTATAAAAATAGAACTATATGAATATGATCATTCCATATATGTGATTAATGTTTTGTGTTTATGACCACAACTACATCATTTCCATGTCTAATGGTATTCCATAATTGTTGTTTAGTGTTTTGACATGTTCATTCCACCGTTCGAGTGTTCCTTGGCATGACTACTCTAAGGGTAAGGTTTTCTATATTAAATGGATTATTTATATTGAATATTTCATCATGTAAAGTACCATGTATGATCTACACTTGACCCACCTAAGGTACATTCTTCAATTTTACAATAAAATGTGAAATGTAAATTGGAAAGTACGCTAAGTACATGAATTGGTCTTAAATGAAAATGAATTTTATGTTTTATATTCATAGTACCACCAACCAAATTATTGGAAGGTATTAGAATGAAACTAAAATATGGAATATGAATTCAATAAATTAAATTAATGGTCGCATACTACATGACCTAATCACACTAATGAAATGTGAGGCTTTTACCAAATGACTCGATTAAAAGGTTTCATTCCACATGACCTTATCATGATAATGAATGGAAAATCCTGACCTAACTGAAGGATATGTTTTTATTAAAAAAGGGAAATAATACAAGCACCCAATGATGGGGGATTCCCACAATGACTACAGAGTTTTAATGAGACGTAGGACAAGCAAGCACATCACCTAGAATAATATAGTTGTAGATATTAGGTAAGGAATAAATAAAACTATTGTTAATAAGCTCATTATCTAATCTTCACTCTCATGCTAAGAGGTATGATGCATGGTTACCTTTGTGCCATGTGTGGTTGAGAGACATGCCTTTCTTTATTTTTCTTCTGAAATGATGAACAATATTGTGGGGTCATTCCTTCCTTGAAGGAACCGGACAGAAACTGCTACATCCGAATCAAGATTCTCCACCTTGAGATTTAAGTTCTCTCACAAGGCAAGTACGATGTGCATAGCATGAATCTCATCACCCTAGGACGTTACCTTTCCAAATAAATCACTAATGCCATGAATGGGTGACAAATAGGGGTTGTGAACCAGACCACCACCACTCATCTACCCATAAATAATAGATCTATCCACATTATGTTTCAATCCCCTGTGAGGTGGAGACCACTTTAACCATATTCACGGGATTATGGGATACAGAGAGTGAAAAGGTCATCTTTAGGAACAATTGATAAAAACATAAAAGAATCCCCACTACCACATATGAGTTGTCAAGATCTGCGACCAACGATTGTGTGTGAGCATGCAAAAGGATGGACATGGGGACCTCAAATTCTCTTCCTTTGTTCCAGGCCTCCTTAAAAATCCATCATATAGCCACCACTATGATATCATGTCTCCAAATCAAAGGCTCATGGTCACAAAACCAATTCTCAAGAACCTCCTAGAATGAGTCCCCTCTACAGTCTATGTTCAAGCATGCCCCCAAAGTCCCCCCCCCCTAGAGTTTTTACCAATATCCATGAACAATGAAATGCACTTCTGTCTCCACCTGATGGAAAAATAATAATGGTAGTGGGACACCGTACTGAACCCTCTTCTATGTTCATTTTCATACGTCAAGAGAGTGTGTTGACGGATAAACCAAATGAGGAAAAAGAGTTTCATCTGAATCTACTTGCACTAAAGATTCACTGCCATCTCATCCCTCATACCATGGCCACCAAAAATATCAGTATAGATGTTGCATGATAACCTTATAGAGGGAACTCCAGTGAAGAAACAATGGTCTATCTCATCGTTGAGAAAGATACGGGAAAAAATGTTCATCTAATCCTCATTCCGAACAGTGTTAATCAAAACTGGGTGGATACTGGCCTCTTTATAAGTCAAAGACTGTTTTGGAAACCCCATGAAGAAAATCTTCAAACCATCCCAATCCTCCTTCCAAAAGTTATTGTCACCCTTCTCGACCAGAAAACATGTATGCCCCTGAAGATTGCTCAAATGAGAAAGAACTCATTTTGTAAGGCTCAAAAGGATCCTCTTGCTTCTTGTCCAGCCTTCCCGTATATCCCTATATCAATCAATGATGAATCTTTCCCAGAGGTAAAACCCTTCAATAATATCCCAAGCAAGTCGAGCATGCCTGTCACGCATGGTCTCTGAAATATTTTGGATACCCACTACACCCTCTTCTACATATTTTTCCATGGGATTCCAAGAGACTGAATAGCACCGCCCCACCAGGTTGGTATCCCATTAGAAATCCGACATCATAATCTCAAGTCATGTAATGTTTCCTTTTGGAGTGTTTAATATTGAGAGAAAATGCATAGGGGTCTAATTTAGAACATTTTTTAAGAGAGTGACACTTCCCCCAAAACAATGAAATTTTTTATTCAAAATGCATATTTTAACTTTGATGTGATTGATAATATCTTCATAGATACATTTCATAATTATTTCATTTGAAATGGTGGTGCCCAGGTATGACATTGTAAGATATCTCCTATGCATGCCTAAAATATCTTAAATGCTATGACTTCTCCTCTCGACACACTTGTTCAAGATGAAAACCTTGCCCTTCCTAGCATTGATAATCTTCCCAATTTCATCCCCATAGGCTGCCAAGGTATTCATGAGGTCTTGGAGTGATCTAAGTCTGCCATTATTTATGATTTACGTGGTATCCAAAAACAATAGGTGAGAAATAGAGAGGATCACTTACTTGGTTGTATAGGAATTAACCCTACCCTCCTCCAAACTATGGTGTAGATTTTTTGAGATGGAAACTTGAGAAAAAAGGTAAAGATAAGGGGATATATGATCACATAGGCACACACCTCTAGTACTTTTAAACAACACAGAAGCCTTACCCATAATGGAGATAGAAATCCAAGGTGATGAAAAGAATCTGAAGCACAAGTCACAAACCCATTCCCTGAAACCCAGTTTCCTCATCACCTGACTGATGAATCCCCACATGAGACTATTATAAGATTTATCCATATCCACTTAAATAACCACATTAAAACCCACCATCCTATTGTTAATATCCTCCACTAGCTCCTTGGCAATGCCAATGTCCCCTTGAATTCTCCCATTCATAAATCCATGTTGTTCGACCGACACCACCCTTGGAATGAGCCCGCTCAGGATTTTGGATTACAGGCAGGAGAGGATTTATTGGAAAAGTTAGAAATACAAATTGGGTGGTATTGGGAGAAAGTAGTTGGGTCCTGGAATTTGAGGATAATAATAATTCGGGAAGAGTACACACCTCTTTGAAGAGAACCCCCCCTTAAAGAATTCCTGGAAAGCAAGGATGAATTGTGGTTTCACAAATTCCCAAGAAACGACATATAATGCCCCCCGAGAAGCTGTCAGGCCCTTGTGCACTATCCTCCCATAGTCCTAAGTTGACATCCTAAATCTCCTCCTCCTTTGGTAATTCCACACGGGAGTCATTATTCTCATTTCCAATCTTCTCCTGCATGGCACACAAGATCACATCCTCTGTACTACCTGAAGGCCAACCAAAATCACTAATATTCAAAGCCATGTTTCCATCCAAATAAATATCCAATGTGAAGGAACAATTCTCCATCATATTGTTGATATGTCCCCTCTTCTTTTTCACTTTCAAGAAGGCATGTAAAAATGATGTGTTTCTATCCCCCTCCTTATACAAAAAGCACAGAACCTGATAAAACACAATATTATTGAATATTTTATTGATAATAGATGATATAATTTCCTCACATTATGATAAATATGTTCAATTATTAAATATTTGGGATTAGATCAATCATTTTCAAATTCAATGAAAATTCTAGTTTTACCCTTTAAAAATTCTCTGTAGTATTTCAGGCATAAATATTTTTCCGTAAATTGGTTTAACTTAAGATTTTGTAATAGTGTTTCTTATTTAATGGTATATAAATTTTATTCGGGATATCTGATCTGTATCCTGAATTTTTAAGGAGTAAATGGACCATGAAGACAAAGATGGACTGAACTATCTAGATTGGACATCACTTTACCATTTGGGTCATATCATCCTCATTCTGTCTTGGATTGGGCCCAAATTTTGAGGGAATCTCGGGGACATGATTATTCATAAATAATTGATCTATATGGTCAGCCAATTAACGTATTCATGAGGTAAACTATGCAGTTCAATTTGGATTAAAATATTTGTCTGAATTATCATGTCATATTTAATAATTTTTTGTCACCCTATCCCTCCAAAACTCAATTTAATGGATGTTTTCACTCTTTGGGAGGGCTGGTCGAGGCTTTGCGGAGGTGTGGCCAAAAGGGTGTCTCTTGGGAGCCCCTCAAAACTCTTGCAAGAAGTAAATATTTGGGTAAAAAATAATTTCAAAAAAGGCTCTCATCTCCCACCACCTCTTTGTAATTCTTTTCATTCATGTTTGTTTCTTAAATTTTTATTTAATTAATCTTTTATGTTCATCCCTTTTCTTCATTTATTAATATTTCTAATTGGGTTGGAATCAAGAGTAGAGATGAGATTGGTTTCTACCCTTTCATTCCTTGCTCATGCAAAATGTCTCCATGATCACCACATTGTCCATAGAAGAGTGCTTTTCTTAGTGATCGATCTATCTCCTACCCTCTTCATTTAATTATTTTAAATCATTAAGCTTCTGTAATTCACTTAATATGATCCATAAATCGTGTTTTTAAATTATAATAAATTGTGAAACCACTTGGGCAATTAACAAAAAAACATGTGAGGTCACGATTTTGTGTAAATTGTGAGAGCGTGATCTTAATCGGTAATACAGGACCCCACAGGATAAATTTGTAGTGTTCAAATATAATCCCTAAACGCATTTCATCATTATTTCTAGAATGGATATGTGATCTAATTAACAACTGACCATCAGCTAAATTTAGATCAATAATCAAAGCAGGGTGCTTCAATTGCGTGTTCTGAAGCTAGCCTATGGTTTAAGTAAATCTTCTTTGTGGTTAAGTTACCTCTCATAGGGTTCTAGGGTTAACAAATTAGAGGATCATATTTAAGTGGATATTGATTTTAATGATAATTATTAATAAGTAAATGAAGAGGTAGAGTTAGAACTATTACGCCTTTTAAAATATTTGCTAAAAAATATCTTCTTATTGTGTCTTTTTAATCAAACTTCATTTCAAGATTAAAAAAACATATATATGCAAACTTCATCCAGAAAAATTCTTTAAGTTTTATGAACAATGAAAAACCCCCAATACTTTCAAGTTGTGTTTTAATTATTTTCAATATTATTTATAGAATACCTTTTAGAATTTGTTTTAATTACTTCCTCATTTGAGAGACGACCGTGTTCAGCCACTCTGCATCACCTAAGTACCAAAAAAGAAGTTTTGGATACATTCAAGTGTGTGGAGATAAACATCCCTTTACATAAATACATCATGAAAATCCCATGGTTTGTGAAATTCTTAAAAGAACTTTGTATCAATCTAAGAGGAATTAAGGGAAATGAGAGGATAAATCGTGGAAGGAATGTGTCGGCACACATTACACCAACTCTAGAAATACCAAAAATGTGCAAGGATCTTGGGAAATTTACCATCCCATTCACCTTAGGGGATTTGCATTTTTCTGAAGCACATTGGTATTTGGGAGCTTCCATAAATGTGATTCCTCACTCTATATTCTCTTCTTTGCAGGTTGGTGAGATGAATCCGAGAAGAGTAGTGGTGCAGTTGGAAAATAATGCTACAGCATATCCAGTGGGATTCCTTTAGGATGTACTTGTCTGGGTAAGGGACATGATCATTCCAGAAAATTTCTATGTTCTTAACATAGAGGATGATCAGGTAAGATCTCATGCTCCAATTATCTTAGGTAGACCCTTCCGCAAAACTAAAAAAACTATCATAAATTTCAATGATAGTACACATTCCATGGAGATTGGGGATGAAGTTGTGATATTTAATGTTATGGATTCCATGAAGTAACCCTCAGAGGATCATTCTTCATTTTTTATCTCCCATTTTGAACAACAAAATAAATACCCCATAGAATTTGGTTGTTCAATGCTTAGAGAGATTAAGAGTATTAGCTCTAGTTTGATGTCTAAGAGTACATCCAAACCTATTTCTAATGTCCATGAATCTCATTTATTTGATGTTGAAATGGAATCATATTCTGATTTTGATCTTGTGAACTCTAATTACGACATGGATGTAGAGTATGCTAATGGATTTGATGCTTTATTTATGATCGTGATGATGTATATTCTGATTCTGATGATCTTTGTGCACATAATTCAGTTACTTCTATGTCTCCATCCATACACCACCCCTTACAATGGAACTCAATCCTTTGAAACCAAATCTCAAATACTCCTACTTGTTAAGTGGTGAGAAATTACATATTATCATTGCTAATAATCTCCCTTTTGTACATGAAGAAAAACATTAGAATCCCTTTAGGGAAAACATAAGGGCAATTGGGTGGACCATGGATGACATATTAGGTATTAGCCCCACCATTTTCATGCATAGGATTATTTTAGAGGATGGGGATAAACCGGTTAGGTGTCCATAAAAGAGAGTTAATCCAACACTTTTTGGGGTTGTTAAAAAAGAGGTTGAAAATTTTCTTGAGGTAGGTATAATCTATCCCATTTCTGATTCCCAATGCGTGAGTCCTATTCAAGTTGTGCCTAACAGAAGTGGTGTTACATTTATAAAAAATGATAAAGAGGAGTTTGTTCCAATGAGGGTACAAAACAATTGTAGGGTCTGTATTGATTATAGGAAACTAAACTACTCTACTTGGAAAGACCATTTCCCCCTCCCATTTATTGATCTGATGCTTGGGAGACTAGCTGGGAAGACACACTATTGTTTCTGGGATGGATTTTCAAGATATTTTTAGGTTCCTATAGCTCTGGAGGATCAAGAGGAGACAAGATTAAGATGTCCCTTTGGCACATTTTCCTACTAAATTATGCCATTTGGACTTTGCAATGCCCCAGGTACCTTCCTGAGATGCATGGTGAGTATTTTTTCTGATTTTATTGAATCCTGCATGTAGGTATTCATGGATGATTTAACAGGGTATGGGTCATCATTTGATGAATGTCTAAGTAGTTTGGGAAAGGTGTTGAATCATTGTATTGAGAAGAATATGGTCTTGATATTTGAAAAGTGTCATTTTTTGGTAGAGCATGGCATTTTCTTTGGGAATATATTGTCAAAACATGGGATAGTGGTTGATAATTCTATGGTACATATTGCTTCATCATTACAATATCCTTCATTTGTGTGTGATGTTAGATCTTTCGAAGGGAATGTAAGAATTTATCAGCACTTCATAAAATATTTTTGTAAGATTGATCTTCCTATGTCATGATTACTTCAAAAGGACTCTCATTTTGTGTTTTATGATTCTTTTAGGACATCCTTTGATGAGCTAGAGAAGTGTCTGACCACTCCACTGATCATACAGCCCCCACGGTGTGAGATTCCTTTTGAACTCATGTGTGACACATCTAGCTTCACGGTTAGAGCTGTCTTATCTCAGAGGGTGGAGGGACATTCCCATGTGATTTCCTATGCATCAAGGACACTGGATTCAGCCCAATCAAACTCCAAAACCATAGAAATGAATTTTCTTGCAGTTGTATTCACTTTAGATAAATTTTGTTTATATTTATTGGGATCTAAAGTAGTTGTGTTTTCTGACCATACATATCTGAGGTACCACTTAACGAATCCAGATGCAAATCCCATGCTAATCCGATGGAGGATCTTTCTTGAAAAATTTGAATTAGAGATAAAGGTAAAGAAGGGTTCGGAAAACCTAGTGTCGAACAACATGAATAGGATTACTCACACACTAGAGGAAGACACCTTGGACCAGGTGCCACTTTAGGAGACTTTTCCCAATGAGAATCTTTATTCCATCTCAGGTGTGCATCCTTGGTATGCGGATTTATTGAACTACCTTGTTGAATATGAAATACCTGAAAATTTAATGAAACATCAATTCCAAAAGATAGAGTGTGTCTAGATTTAATGTGTGGGATGATCCCTACTTATGTCGCATGTGTAGTGACCATGTTCTTAGGAGGTGTGTTCTTGATCATGGATTTGAGTCTATTCTACAATTATTCCATACACTTGCTTGTGGTAGACAATTTGTACCCCAACAGATAGATTGGAAAGTTCTAAACTCCAGATTATGTTGGCCTAGATTATTCCAGGATTCCGATGAGTTTTGTAAGTCACGGTCTAATTTCCAACACATGGGGAACATTTCTAAACGATATGAGATTCCCCAACAACATTTACTATTCTGTGATATTTTTGATGAATCGGACATTGATTTTATGGGTTTTTTTCTATTTCCTTTGGTTTTTTGTAGATTTTGTTTTCTATTTATTATGTGAGTAAATGGGTGGAGGCTAAGGCCACCAGGACTGACGATTCTCATGTTATTGTGGACTTTGTAAAAGTGTATATTTTTCATAGGATTGGAGTACCGAAGGCCATCATCAGTGACCAAGGGACACACTTCTACTATCTTTATTTGGCTTCCCACCTTTGGAAGTATGGGGTGACACACAAAACATCAACACCATACCACCTCCAAACAAATGGCCAGGTTGAGGTTTCAAATCATGAGTTGAAATTGATTTTAGAGAAAACCATGTAGAAAAATAGGAAGGATTGGAGAAAGCGCATGGATGATGCACTATGGGAATAGAAAAAAACATACGAAACTCCCATCGGTATGTCCCCATTTCAAATTGTTTTTGGGAAAGCATGCCATCTCCCTATGGAAGTTAAGCATCTGGCTATTAAGAAATGAAACACGGATTTGGCCCATGTTGGAATCCAAATGAAGCTGAAAATTCAAGAGCTTGAAGAGATTTTATTGTATTAGTATGAGAATTCAAGGCTCTATAAAAAAGGATCCAATGTATCCTACGAAAAAAGGATCCAACAAAGGGAGGATCATGTTGGAGAGCAGGTCCTTATCTACAGTTCACGACTGAAGATGATTCCTCGTAAGCTATGTTCCAGGTGGTTAGGTTCTTATGTTGGGACTAATTTTTTTTCCTTATGGTGCGGTGGAGATCACACAAGAGGACACAGGAAGGATATTTACAGTCAGTGGGAAACGTTTGAAGAGATACATTGAGGGACTTCCTACTGATGCAGTGGATTTTTCATAATACATGATCCCATCATCACATGATCATATCAATGTGTTCCTATCCCTTTATTCGTTTACCTATTTAAAATTATATGTTTTATGTGCATATATCACCTCATGGGTTCACATTTAGGAAAATGCAATATTTTAAGTGTGGGAGAGGGATCCTTTTAGTTTAGTAATTTCAATTGTTTTCCTTTTTTAAAATAGGACAAAATATTTATGTTTTTCAAATTTTGTGTGTCTATTTTCCGGTTTTTTGTGTGTTTTTGGAAATTTTGAGCTGATATGATTCTCATCACCCTTTTAAAATCCATATCAATAAGTGAAACAATTTATCCCAAGAAACCGAGCTTAAATAAATGTTGAAAATAACTTTCTTTCATGTTCAATTATTTTGTAATTTCTTGAAAAGTACTCCGAATTTTGAATCCCATGCCACATCTCGTGGTCTTTATATTTGAAATCATTTCCTATGAGGCTTCTAAACCACACATTTCATATTGTTCACATTCACCTCACTTATTGAGAGAACGAAACCATGCTTGATTTAACCATAATTTGATTTATTCCTTTCAAAACATGAGGGTTTGAGGTACTTATGTTTAAATTATTGCGGCATTTGTTTGGTATTAATGCCCCTATTTTAAAGAATCTTATTTTATAATGTCATAACGTGAACATTCAATCCGTGTATCCATTAGAATCCATGAAAAGCCTATTAGTTTAGCCACATTACAAGTCCATTTTCCCTATCCAACCAACTCTTGAAGTGAAATTGCATAATCTAGTTGAACATAAGAATGGGGGAAGTTATTTAGTGTTGTTATACGACATTATATGATAGATTGGGTGGAAATTTAAATTATTAAAAGATTTTTTAGTTACTGAAAAATTAATCTATTGAATTTTGTGCCTTTTCTGGAGCTTTCTTGACAAGTGATGTTGTGCCTTTCTGGAGCTTCTAAAAAGAAAGAGAGTTGTGCCTATCTCGAGATTTCACAAAAAAAACTATTTTGGAGAAGATTAAAAATTTTGTGGCTGAAATGTTGAATGGTTTAAACATTCCATGAATTTTCGTGATGATGGAGCAGAATTGATGATAAGGGTATTAATGAGGAGATAATATTTAAATAAAAATAAGATTAATACAATTGTGCTTCTAAAAGAGTCCAGCCCTCCTCATTCATCCTCAGGGTTTTTCACATCTAAATCCTACCAAATAAAATCCACAAGAAAACCCTAAAAATTCCTCATGATAAAAATATATACTTGACTAACATTGGGTGGTGATTTAGGAATTTATCAAACTTATGGTTACCCTTTTATGAGTTTGGATGAGAAGGACATTGCTAAAAATTAACATTTGTGTGGTAAGAGAAAATTCAAGTGAGGTAAGTGTTTTGTGCATGGGAGGAAAAAGGAAGTGGAAATATATTGAATGATATAAATGAAGAACTTGAAATAATGGTTTTTTATGAGGCATTATATCATTTTTTTCTTATTGTGTAATTATTGGATCTCAAGGATATGTGTTTTAAAATTCATTTTGATTTCTTATTGATGTTTACATGATATGAGGTTTTTTCCTCGGAGTGAAAAAAGGTAAGTGTGGGGGAGATGATAAAACACAATTTTATTGAATATTTTATTGACAATATATGTTATTATTTCCTCACATTGTGATAAATATGTTCAATTATGAAATATTTGGGATTAGATCATTCATTTGAAAATTTGATCAAAATTCTAGTTTTACCCTTTTAAAATTCCTTGTAGTATTTATGGGGTAAATATGTTTCTATAAATTATATTTACTTATAATTTTTTAAATTTGTTTCGGACTTAATGGGATACAAATTATATTCAGGACATGTGATCTTTATTGTGCATTTAAGTGGAGTAAATTGGCCATGAAAACAATGATGGACAGAATAATCGAGATTGGACATCACTACACCATTTGGGCCATATCTTCTTCATCATGTCTTGAATTTGGCCCAACTATTGAGGGTATATTGGGGATATTATGATTCACAAATCAACCTACTAGAATCCTGGCCAATTCACACGTTATGGAGGTCAACTATGTAGTCCAAATGGGATTAAAATATTTGGTCGAATTTCCCTTTCACATTTAATAATGTTGTGTAACCCTATCCCTACAAAACTCTATATGAAGGATGTTTTCACTCTTTGGTAAGTCTGGTAGAGGCTTTGGGAAGGTTTGGTTAAAAGTGTGTCTCTTGGGAGCCCCTCAAAACTCATGGATGAAGTAAGGATTTGTGAAAACATCTCTTCCAAAAAGACTCTCCTCTCCCACCTCCTCTTTGTATTTCTTTTCATTCATGTTTGATTCTTAAATTTTTCATCAATTAATCTCTTTTGTTATTACCTTTTCTTCTTCCCTTAATCTTCCTAATTCGGATGGAATTAATAGTAGAGATGAGATTGGGTTATACCCTTTCAATCCTTTCTCATGCAAAACGTCTCCATGATGACCCCATCGCACGTGGAAGAGTAGTTTTATTAGTGATCGATCTATCTCCAACACTATTCATTTAATTATTTAGAATCATTGAGATACTGTAATTAACATAATATGATCCATGAATTGTTTTTTTAAATTATAATAAACTAATAATGAAATTGAACAATTAACACAAAAACACACGAGGTCATGATTTTGTGTAAATTGTGAGAGTGTGATTTTAATCGGTAATATAAGACCCCATGATATAAATTTGTAGTGTTCAAATATAATCCCTAAACACAATTCATCCTCATTTATAGAATGGATATGTGCTCTAAATAACAACTTACCATAACTAACCCTAGAACAACAATCAAAGCGGGGTGTTGTGATTGTGTGTTCCGAAGCTAGCATAGGGTTTAAGTAAATCATCTTTGTGGTTTAGTTAACTCTCATAGGGTTCAAGGGTTAAAAAATTAGTGGATCATAATTAAATGGATATTGATTTAAATATTAATTATTAATATGTAAATGAAGAGGTGGAGTTAGATCAATTACGCCTTTTAAAATATTTTTCAAACAAAACCACTTCTTGTTGCATCTTTTTAATCAAACATCATTTAAAAATTAAGAAACAAAAAATTGAAATCTTCATTTAGAAAAATTATTAATTTTTTATAAACAATAAACAATCCCCCATCCCTTAAAGTACTGTTCTAATTATTTTCTATTTTATTTTTAGAATATATTTAAGAAGTTTATTTAATTCACTTCCTCCTTTGTGAGAAGACCTTGGTCTGTCACTCTGCTGCACCTAAGTAACCAAAAACCACTAATCATTTTAGGGTGCCCACGATAGTGCCTTTCAATACCTCACACAACAGAGCCTCTCAACATATAGAAACTTCTCAGCCAATAGGGAGAGAGTGTATTTAAGGACAAATAAGATTTCATCATTCCATCCGTCTTGGAGGGCCTCCTCCATCTTCCCAACTTTCTTCCATAGGTACTCAATGTTGATGTCATCCCTAGGGTTACTATACATCCATTCATGAATACTGATCTTTATTCTCCATAAGCGGTAGAAGATATTTGACCATGCATCCCAATGGGCCTCCGCTTCCCACACATTCTTCAGCATGGGGAGGAACCCATCCCTTTTATTCCATTCAGTAGGGTAGATGAATTGCTTCGATGCTGCCATGATCCACTTCAAAGAAACTAAAAGTGGGGAATGGTCATAATCTAACCTAGGAAGATGTAGGACAAATAATTTCTTGAGGAGTCAACACCTTGTAAATTTGATAAAAATATGTCCAGACGTCTACACTTTTTTGGGGTACCTCTTCGGTTGTTACACCAAGGGAATTTTTTACCGCTGAACCCCATATCCATGAGACTTTTGATTCCCAGGCATATCTGAAGATCCTGCATCGTATTAGTAAACCCTCTCATCCCTCCCATATTTTTAACAACCTCTACCACCATGTTGAAGTCACCCCGATGAACCAAGATTTATTAGCTAGCTGGAAATTGACAAGGTGCTGGAAAAGGAGGAGCATTTACCCCACGTCACATCTTGCAGACACAAAGGTGAAAATGATATATAATCTATCTGAAGACCCACTAGTGCTGATATATTAGGATTACACATCAACAATATCCACTTAAAATCTGTTTTTCTAGAATACCCATATGTGATTGTTTTGAGGCAATGCATGCAAGTGGTGGGGGAAGCCCATTTTTCTTTAAAAATATCCATAAAAATTACCTCCTGCATGTGCTCTAGGATGATAGACATAGACACCAGATGTTTCTAAAATTTGGATGCAATATAATCCATTTTGGCATTATTACCCAAGCCTCTTTCATTACATATATTCACTGAAAACATGGCTAGAATAGAGGTCATGTCTCTCGACCAGAATAAAATGGAAAATAGCATACCATGGACTTTGACGCTTATCTAGCCCTTGAACGCATCACCAGTCCAGCCATTCCAAGTCCCAACAATGGTGGGAGTGTGTGGAATGTGTAAGCTATGAAGACGGTTCCAACTCTGGTGCTCCCAAGAATTCCTCCACAACTAAGATCCTGGTGGAAGCTCTACAGGGAGGAATTAGAGTAGGAACATGAAGCATGGAGAGTATGAATTCCCTATAAGAGGATCTTAGTGCCCCTATAATGTCCTTGATAACTCCCACTATCATCTTGGAGTAGGAGGACCCCAAAGAAACATGTGAATGAGATCTGGGTGGTTCCACCACGTGGCCTAAGGAGATTCAGACCGGGCAAGAGGAAGATGAACCGGGGATGGGGTTCTTCATAACAAGACATGAGGCCAAAGATGAGAAACCTTGGGGACTCCAAACCAGGGGGACCAGGTGATAGGATCAGAGGCAGGAGAGTCATGCACAGGGTGGGGGATAGGCAGCGAGAAAAGGAGATCATTGGGGGAGGGTCAGAGCAAGATAGCCATGCCAAGCAGGTGACTATTGGGGGGTGGGGGTCAGAACCTAGGAGATGTAGGTGGGTCCACTAGCAACCACCACAAGATATATACTTGAAATGGGTAAAGTATTGAGCTACCTCCATCGACATAGCCTCCCTTCAACAAACGCGACAGGATCTGGGAAGATTGATCCCCATCAAGGCATGGTGCCCACAAAGGCAAAAGGGCACCATCTGATATGTCAAAATCCACATGATATTCATAACTACCTTCTTAGGGAGGAAAATTCACCTTTCTCTTCAACAGAAGGCTAAAGAGTTCCCCTGGAGACCACAGACATCATAGAAGTGTTGAGGCACTTGGTACATATGCCTTTGCGACCAATTTAGATCATTATCTCTGATTAGAAACCTTAGAGGGGACATCAATACAAAATTCATCACCACACATATCCAGGGGCATCCCGCTGCTATGAGACAAGAGGTTGAGGAATCAATGAAGAACCAGGATCCCACTACGTCACATATGGACTGAAGAATGTATGGATTGTGGAACAGATGAGGATTCCAGCGAATAGTTATGAAAACCTCCGCCATACTGGTGTCTTTACTAATGTGATATTTACACGACCATCATGTTAGAAAGAAGCGCCGATCTCTGCAACGTCGATCATCTTGAGACTAGACGGACACAAAATCTTCCCTATAGAATATATGGATGGAAAGAAGAAAAACTGGAATGAGAGGACACCACCACTTGTTGAAGAATATCCCATGAATAAATAAGATCTCTAAAGGATTCCATGGAGGGTTTATCGGGACCAAACTGGGCCACTAAGGACAGATCGTGGAAGGAAGCATCTTCGACTAGCTCCCCCTCAGATATCTCGATCACTGGTAAACTGTTCATCAGGGAAGGGGTCTATGTGACACTTAGATGGCCATGATAGATGGAAGCTTAGGGGAAAAGGTGACAGAAGCGGACCTAGATAGAATCACTTCCTTGAATGAAGAAGATACTAATCCATTTTAATTCTTTTGATTCTCAGTATGACACCATAGGTTCCCTTACATATCATCACATAATGCCTTAGATTCACTCATTAGATTCAACATTGATATGTAGGTACCTTGGTTATGGGACAAAGGGCCCTATATCTTATTAGTCTTGTTTTACCTTGGATGATCACCTTGGATATGGTAGGAACCCTATTGTTGAATTCCTTGGAATGTTCTCCTTGGATTACACTCCTACCCATTCTAGGCTACAATTATTACGGAGTTGAAGACCCTTTTGGTCAAATTTTCCTCAATTATTTCCTTGGCACATCACTATTAGATATAATAATTTTTTCCTTTTCATGACATAGAACCTTCACTATTATATAATGTGACTTATTAAAAACTAGTAATAATCAATTTATGGATCAGTTATGTTTAAACGCCATCCAAGTTCTGAAGTATGTACTTGGGGATTAAGTTACATTGAACTGATTTACTTTATATATAAATTCATTCACACAGTTGCATTTCCATTTCATATGATGTATGTTATATACACCATTGGTATTGGCCCACTGAGATTTATCTCACACACTCTATGAGTACCATTTAAAAGTTGGGTTAGAATACATGGATGTAGTTGTTGAAAAAGGGTAGTATACAGCTTCACACACTTGATTATATGTCATTTAAGGTGAATATTTGTAGTAGATGACCATGCCAAATCTTAGGATGGTTGGTATAGTCATTGATTTCTTTTATACTATTGTGGAACATGTTATTTATGTTGTCTCGTATCATTTTTTCTATTTTTTTGTGACATGACATATCATCAGTTGTTGAATTCAATTTTAGTTGTTTTCGTTTTATTGTCTCAATTTTATGCTACATCTTCTATTTACTTTTACTACTTCTGCTATTTTCTTTATTTTTGCATTCACCTTCTACACGAATAATTGGTAATGAGGGCCTAATCTCTCCACGGACACACCCTAGGCCCTCCCTGCAAGTCGGCAGCCTCTAGTGTTCCAGGAGATGCACTTTATGCCATGTGGCCCACCTGGCTCAGGGCACTCATTGAGTGGAATCTAGGTCTGGGACACAATAATATAAGTGATTATTATTTATCGAATATTACTTTTTGTATGATTTAATTATGACCAATTTGATTGTTAACATCATATAGAATTTTTTTTAACTCATGTAATGAATATTGAGAAAATGTGTTTAATGAACTTAAATAAATAACTGTTAAAATCTTTAAAAAAGAAATATTAAAGTAATAATAAAATATAAAAAGGTTTTAATGAAATTAAATAACTAATGTAATTTTATTTTTTAGGATGAGAAATATTGTATGTGGAAAGTCAGACTCAAGGTTAGTGACATTCTTTTAAAAACCACTTTTTATCTTCTTCATTGAACAATTTTTACTGAATCCCAAAGGAATGGGTTTTAACATATATTTCATGAACATAATTTCTCACTACCATGTCACAATAATTAATTTATTTATACATTAAAATTTTACATTTTCATTTATAAGTAACGTGTTTTCGTTTATCAGTGTCTGGATTTGAAAAAAATGAGATATGATTTCGAAGTGAAAATATTATTTTTTACCATTTATGATTGTTTTATCTATCATGATAATGTTATGGTTCTTGAGAATATTTTTTGAGTATGGTTGGTTTTAGGATAAACCAAGGGTGGTTTATCCGATGATATATCCCTGATTTATTAGGTAATGAGACATAATTAATCAGTATGGTTTCTCCTAATAGATTAAGAGAATATACTACAGTGGTTATTCCAAATGTAACCATAAAAGATACTCCCTATCAAACTATGAGAGATATTTTAAGAGTGATATGGAATTGATGACAAAATCTATCTTTATGATTTATATTTTCAATGGAGTTGCAAATGAAACAAATAATTTCATGAGGTACCCTAAAATGTTATTGTTTATGGGTTAAAAGTATAACTTTTTAGAAATGTTATCATGGTTTAAAATATTCATGGACTAATTGCTTCATTCTTTCCTTTTTATTCCCTACTAAGATTTTTATTTTCATCCCATGTTTTAAGATGTTTTTCAAATGGTATAATAAAGGGTATCAGAAAGGATCATGTAAATTTGGAAGTTATGAATATTTTTCCTCAAAAAGAAATCAGGTTTTATTTAAAAAAATTATATTATGAATGAAATATATAATGTCTAATAAATATCCAACTTTTATTAATGTGGGATGTTATGTATTGAATATAACCTAATTATCTAAAAATACAAACCTAGAAATATCTTCAATGTGAAGGAATTTAATTCCATGACTAAAACTAAATATTACATCATGTTTAAGGTCATGGATTTATAAGGATTTTTTATGAATTTACTTTCCAATTATAGGTGGTACTTTAGTTTTTTAGACCCAATGAAGCTTAGGAGGTGACATTGGTCGGGAGGATGGGAGGTCAGGCTTAGCTCACCGTTTTGGGTTGAATTGTTTCCTACTCCAGGTCTCTCTTATATATTTAAGATAAATTCTAGAATAACTTCATAATCCACATATAGGACAAGTTACCCTAACAGATTGATCATAGGATAATATATTTTATATAAATAGGATGATATTATTATTGGATCCATGTTTACATATCTTTTGTTATTCATCCTTTTCCCATTACTGGTTGGATTATTATATGATGAATCTGTATAACTAGACATTTTTTAGTTTTTTGACTACTATAGTGCTAGTCAAAATTTAATGGATCGGATTGAGCCATTTTGAGGATTTCTATGTAGCCTATTTTATAATAGTAATGAAAACCCACATAGTCTGTGAAACCTATGTAGTTTAAAATCATATGATAATGATACATATAAGTGATATTTGGGAAATTTTATTTTATCTCAAACCTTGAAGTTGAATCTTATGTTTCATTCATATATTAGGAATCACAGTTCTTTTAATCTTATTGTCCTTCACTTATATACTGAGGTTTCCCTAGCTAGTGGAGATTCAAGATGAAAATGTTGTGATCATTATAACACCCAAAGCCCACATCAGCTATTCTAGTTGTGATAAACAAGGTATATCATGTAATTAGTCTCACTTCGCATCATTACAGAACTTATATACCAAGATTTCCTTTTGAAAATTTGCAGCTTGGGCCTTGAGAATGTATCCAACGTATCCAAGTTGTAGTAAGAAGTAGAGTCCTCATAGTTCAATTTATTCTTCATTCCAATGATGGATGATGTCGAATGATCTTCCCATGGGAATGATTGACTCCCAATTGATGAAATTTTGGATACATGGGGGGACTTATGCTCAAGTGAATTCTTGTTTAGGCTCGGGCCATATGAAGGTATCCTATGTATCTTAGGCATTTCATGAATTGGAGTTCTCATAGTTTAGTTGATTAGGTCTTTAACACTAATGTTTCTTTATTATGCTAGTAATATCATATTATGTTGTTGATCAAGGATTACACATTGGTGTTTCTCTATTATTTGGTACATATCATATTATGCCACAGATTGAGGCTTGGACACTTTGTATTCCCTATTATATGGTAAATATAAAATTATTTTTCTGGTTGGGGCACACACAATGAGGTTTCCCTATCAAGGTAGAGGCTTATGATGTCAAGGAAATGATAATTTAAACTCTCTAAGAGATCTTGATCTATTATTGATTTGAGAAACAATGGATATCAATTAATCAGTATCACTGATTTTGGATGTGGGACTTTTGAACTAGGAATGTGTAGTAACTGTATCCTTTTACACAAAACACTATGATTTTCATCTTAATTAACCATCAAATGCAATGAATGATTATAAAATCTAGTACGTTTGGAATATTAGGTACATAATTTGAACACATGAATCCGAACTAAAATATTTTTTATTTAATCCTCATAATGAGCTCCTATCATCAATTGATCTCTTACATCAGTATAAGATAACTAGTGGAAAACCTGAATAAGGTGAATGAGATAAAATTATTAGTAAGTTAAAAATCATAGGAATAAAACATATCACCTGGGTATCAATGCATAACATGATGATATAAAAAAATGGAACATGAATAAACATAATGAAAAATAACATTTATTACCTGAAAATATATTATCATGGAAACTTAGAAATCTAGAAACAACATAAACATGGGATAAACATGAGTCAGGGTTAACTGTCAAGACTACATCACTTGGTTTAAAAAGTCCCATAAATGAATCAGGTTCACACCCAATCCCAACATGATTTCTCATGTGACTAAATATTACATAATGCATTGGAAAAATATCTTGGTGCACCCATCATAACATGTCTATCCATATGTTTTCCATTGGAAGAATAAAAAATAAGTGTTACACATGGATTTAATTGGGTATCTTAATCACTTAATAAGGAAAACAAAAGGAAGTACCATAATGGTTTCCATGAAAGAATGGTTTTAAATAATATATAGAAATTAATAGGGAAAAGATGAATTTATCATGATATTGTGTGTAAAACATAAGTGACATCATGTAAAAAAAGTTTTTAAGAGATGTTATAAAAGACACATTTTTGTGCACTTTATGAAAAATATTAATGAGTGTTTAAAGTGGAAAAAGAATATTTGTTTTTATAAAATCCAAAATAAAAAAATAAAAATTTCATGAAAAAATTATTGATTTTATAAATATAATTTTGGAATTAAATATTTTATAGAGGGAATATGAAAATGGGTAAGAAATTAGTATGTTCCCTTTAATCGAGATTTCTTTATCATAATGAATTTTAAAAGATCCTTTCAAAATATTGTTTATACCTCTAAAAGAAGGATGATATGAACTGGATAAATTAATTTGGAACATATACATACAATTTATAAGAAGTAAATATAAATAAATAAGTTTTACAATTGGTTGAATTTAGAAAATTCTTAACCTGAATGAAAAAATGGTGGTTCAGAAATAATACAATACCATATGTCCACAACGGTTCAGCACATGATCTTAATTTCCAAGATAATAATTTTAAATAAAATAATTAATTAATTAATAATATTATATATATATATATTATATTTATTATAGTTTTATTATGTTCATTTATGACCTTTATTATGGGTTATGTGATCCAATTTCATCATTCTGGAGCATTGGTTTACCTAGTATTCATGATCGATTTACAAGTATATATGTGTGGAAAATCCAGTAAAACGAGAATGGTTGTACATAGATGAATTATTATTTTATTATTGAACATAAGTAATATTAAATATTTATATATTTCATTTGGTAAATTTGGGTGAGTATGAATGATTAGATAATACGTTAGTGATAATCACTTTGATTATTTTTTCAGTTTTTCGACTATCACTTACTAGTTTTGTTTTATTAGTTAATATTATGTATAAAAATTGATTATAAAATATTAAATAAGCTTTAATGCATATAGTATAATATTTTAAAAAATAGAAATGATTTTATGATAAGTCTTGAAGGAGGAAATAGAAATTGAAAACTACTTCATCCTTGAATGAGAAAAATTAGCACATCACGGTTGATGTTTTCATTTTTAGTAAAGAAGTATAGGGAAGATATATGATAATTAATTTTTCCATTAACATTATGAAATTATAGTGTATATAATATAATTTTATTTCATTAAACATGGATATGGGGACGTGAGGAGATAATTATAAAAGAAAATTAATTGATAAGAAATTAAAAGAAAAGGAAATAGGTATTTACCTCCTGAATTCTCCTCCATGAGAACCACCTTGAGGAAATATATTTTTATATTTTACTGAGACCAAAGTATCTTTTATGTGGGGTATATACTTGGGAACATTATTGGGAATAATATTTATAGTTTTTATAGCTTTATAGTTGTTAGGAGAGGGGGTGGTATTTATAAGGGCATAAAAAGTTGTTTTCTTGTTATTTTATTTTTTTATATTATTATTTTGCCTCAAAAATATGAATTGTTTTTCCATTATCACTAAATATTTTAAAATAATGAAGTAGAGTTTGATATTATGGGCTTAAATTATCCATACATCATCTAGGACTCAATAATTCATGTATTTATCTTTTATTGTAAATTATTCTACTTTACTATTCAGAAATAAAATGATATATTTTAGAAAAATCAAAAATATTCACCCTAACCATTTTTTGATGTGTAGAATTAAAAACATTAAATCCATTTTATTAAAATAATAAAAACATGAAAAATTATATGTTTATTTAAAATCATAATTTACTTGGAAAATAATTATTTTAAAATTACAACTAATTTTAAAACACTTTGAAAAATTAATTAAGGTCTCATAAAATTATCATAAAATTAAAAGGAAAAAAATATAAATTTATTATTATGTTTTTTGAAAATAAATTTTCATTTAAATAATTGTGTTAATTATAAAATTGAAATTTAATATTTATATTTTGTAGAAAGTATCAACACTTAATGAATAATTTCTAAAACATTTATTTACATATATTATAATATAATTATATCATATTACCATTAATAAGATAAACAAATTTATTTAAACTTTCATGGGTGATGTTACTGTTCGGTAGGCCATATTACTACTCTTAATAGCGATGTTACTATTCCCAAGGTCAACATACTATTCCATTGGTATGGGTTCCTTATCTTTAAGAAAATCCTCTTATATAATTCGTTATTTATTTATAAATATTTTATTGTGTTCTCTATGTGATTTTTTGTGATTTAAACTATGTGACCTAATTATAATAATGGAATTTCCATTGATATAATTTGGGGTTATTACATTCTTCCCCAATTATGTAATTTCACCCTTGATTTTTCATTTTACATAATTCGTTGAAAAAAATGTGGGGGTACTTCACCTTCATCGCTTACACCAGTTCCAATACTTCTTCATTGTACTTATGGTTCCACCATAGTCCATTGACCACATGAGTATTCTAGTTGAGTAGAACATTATCTCTGCAATATAATATCCTCAATAGATGTTCCTCATAAGTGGGATCAGTCACCAACTCCTCATCCTATAAATTTTTTACCAATGAGGGATCTAGAATGTAATTCCTCGAGAGGGATAAGTGGAATATATCACGTACTTGAGACATGATTTGTGGACGTTATTTCTTATAAGACACATCTATAACATGATAAAGAACCTCAAAGGGATTTAAGTACCTAAGACACAGCTTTCCCTTCTTCTCAAATCTCATAATCCTCTTCCATGGATATATGTTGAAAAATACCATGTCTCCAACATTGAACTCAATGTATCTTCGAATATCTAAATATATATTTTGTTGACTTTTGGATTCTGTTATGTTCTCATTAATGGTTTTTATCTTCTCCACCATTTAATTGACCATTTCTGGTCCTGTTATCTTATGCTCACTAAATTCATCCCATCATTTTGGTGATATACATATTTTTTCACGAAGGGAATCATATGGAGCCATTTTGTTGCTTGAGATAAAACTGATGTTATAGGAGAATTTATCTAGAGCTAGATATTGGTCCCATCCTCCTTTTAAGTCCATAGAACATTCTCTCAACATTTCTTCGTGTTTATACATAGCCCATTCATATTGCCCATCAGTTTAATTATGATAAGTTGTAGTGAAGCTCAACTTAATGTTTAGATAATTTTTGAGACTTTCCAAAACATCATGGACAATCATTGATATAGGTCAGATACAATCTACAGTGTTACTCCAATAATCCTTACCTCATATTTGATGTATATCTATGCATGTTTATCTAGGGAGAAGTCCTCTCTAATTATGATTAAGGATAAAAAAATGTTTTTCTTTTGAATATTCGGAACATAATATAAAAACAAGAATGAACACTAAAAACTTATATTTTTTATTCTATATATTAATCTCCTACGATTCTTTGATCTCTTAAATCTTTATAGGATAATCTATGGAATACATGAGAAAAAGGGTTAACCTGAAAATCCTAATAATGAAATAAGAATAGTAATAAAACAAAGGTCATGGGTTAGAATCCATAACATGATGACATGGAAGGAATGGAACATGAATAGAAATAGTTTAGAATAACATGTATTACATTTTTACATATATCCATGGAAACATGGAAATGTAAAGACAACATATAACATGACATAAAAATGAGTCAACGCTAAATTCCAAGAATATATCACATGGTGGAAGAAGTTATATAAAGGGATCAAGTTCACTCTCTATCCCTACATGATGTATCACAAGACTAAAAATTACCCAATTCATTAGACCTCATTCTAGGAACACCCATCTTAAATTTTTCATGAATATGTATGCCCCATGAAGAATCATGAATAAGGGTTATGCATTGAAATAATTTGGTATCTTAATCAGTTCATATAACATAAGAAAGGTAATATCATAATGGTGTCCATGAAATAATGGATTTAAATCATACAAGGATATTCATAAGGGAAAATAGGTATAGATCATGATAAATGATGTCAAACATATGTGAAAACACAGAAAAAAGAGGTTATAAGAGACTTTTAAATGAATCATTTTAGTGAGGTTTAGGGATTACATTAAACACCAAATAGAGAGGATATGAATTTTTGTTTTCCTAATCCAGAATGAAATGTGTAGGTAACCTTTTTAAAACATCTATTTCCCCATAAAATAAGCATGATATGATATAAATACATTATATTGGAAAATATAATAATAATTTAGAATAAGTACTTAAAAATCATATTGTGTTTCATTGTGGAAAATAGAGGAAAACCATTACCCAAATTAAAAATGGATGTTCGAAAAGAATACCTTACTTAGGGTCTGAAATAGTTCTTTACTTGATCATAATGCCATGAGTAATCAGATTAAATACAATAATTAATTAATTCACATTCTTTAATAAATTTAATTGATTTATTATAGTTTTATAGTGTTCATTTATGGACTTTTATGGGTTATGAGATTCAATTTGATCATTCGGTAGTGTTTGTTTCTATAGTTTTCATCATCAATTTACCTGTATACTCTATGGAAAATCATGTAAAATGAGAATAGTTTTCCAAAATTTATTGTTTATGTTATTAATGCACATCTAGTATATTAAATGGTTATATAATTCCTTTTTTATTTTCGGGTGATGATGAATTATTAGATAACACATTAATGATAATCGTTTAGATTATTTTGTCTTCTCTCAATCATCACAAACTAGTTTTATTTTATTAATTAATATAATGAATATAAAATGGTTCCAGAATATTAAATAGTTTTAAATTAAAATATTATTAACTTTTTTTACCATAAAAATATTTTTATTAGAAATATTTTAGGAGGTAATAAAAATTGAAGACAACATCATCCTTCAATGTGATATATTAATACATCGTGGATGATGTTTTCATTTTTAGTACAAATGGTGAGGGGAAGACAAATTATGATTAATTATTCCATTAACATGATAAAATTCATGTATTTATAATATAATAGATTTTTTATTTCACCTTTTTTGAGGATGTAAGGACAGAATAATAAAAGAAAATATATTAAAATGAAATTAATAGAAAAGGAATGATTTTTTTCATCTTGAATTCTCCTCCATGAGTGACATCGTGGGAAACTTGAGTTAGGTATTTTATTGTTCCAAAGGATCCTAGATATGGGCGAGAGACATTTTAACAGTATTGGGTATAATTTAGACATGTATCAAAGCTTTAAATGATTGAGGAGAAGGGGTGGTGATGGTGGTATTTATAGAGGAGGATAGAGGTGTTTTCAGATTATTTTATTCATTAGTTTATTATTTGGCCTCATGAAAACGAATTGTTTTATAATTATAACTAAATATATTAAAATTGTGAAGGATACTTCAATATTATATGATTAAATTAGTCATACATCATATATGACTCAATAATTCATGTATTTAGCTTTTATCATAAATTAGCGTATCTCACAATAGACCAAAAATTCATGTATATCATAAAAATAACAAAAATTAAATATAATAAAAATTAATGTGTATAATTAAAAAACAAGTCTATTTTATGAAAATAATTTTCTAAATAGGTGAATTGTTTTAATTAAAATCACCATTTACATGGAAAGTACTGAATTTAAAATTATAATTGATTTTGTAATGATTTGAAAAATTAATTTAGTTCTCTGAAAAATTTCATAAAATCATAATATAACAAAATTTAAATTTATGAGTCTATTTAATTAAAATATATTTTATTCTAAATCATTATATTTATTATTAAATTGATTATATACAATTTTTTATCTTAAAATATCAATACATAATTATTAATCACTTGAACATTTATCTACATATATTGTGACGTAATTAAATCATATTGCCTTCTATATGATGTGAAAATTTAATATATACTTTCATGAGTGAGGTTACTATTATGTAGGATGGATTTCTATTCTTAATGTTCAGGTTACAATTCTAATTTTCATGTAACTATTCTATTAGTATAGGTTTCATAATATCTATAAATACATTATACTTCCATAGTTATTCATTCATAATGTTTTAATTCTGTTCCCTATGTGATTTAATGTGATTTATAATATATGTAATAATTATAAGAAGGTAATTTCCATTGATAAAATTCTAGGTTGTCACAAAAATTCCCCTTTGAGTTTAGATATGGAGCACCAACCTTGGGAATGAATCATATGTATCTAGTTATAGAAGGAATTATAGTTCTAATAGTTCAATTGACTGATGCTTACCCTATGAGGCATTCCTTTTATGCGTAATGGAATAGGTCATCATGTCTCAAGAAGAATGCTTAACATGTAATAGTTTAATACATAACATCTGGTTTAGACTTCCTGATATTCATTTTTGATAATCACTAGATCTAGGTTGAAATTTCTAGAGGATGTTGTAATACTTGGCTAAGGATGTCTTGAGACAATCATATGATTCGAGAAGACATCTCTCCGGAGTGTCACATGCCCAAGATAAAATGAATGGAGCACATCGTAGGACTTTTCTAACATGCCCTAGTTTCATCATGATATCATGGTGGAGATCCTATAGGGCTTCATGAGACTCAGTTGTCATATGTAGTGGACCTCAAAATTCATGATGACACACTCAAATGATACCATCTGATCTGGACAGCTACCCCAGGGGGATCTATGTGTCCATGTTAACATGAACTGGTGTCTCCACATAACATGGGAGGTATGTCTAGAGGGAATTTCAAAACCTAGATGGTAACCTAAAGGGAATTGTGAGCCTTTAGGTGGCATGTTAGAAAGTTATCATGTGACTTGCTTGATAAGTCTTGAGGACACCACATGATCCACGAGACATGCCAATGAAACATCATATGACATGAGTTACATTCCCTAGTGTTTTCCTATGATCTAAATGATTCAATTGATGTGCATGAGTATCAATGAATCATTATTTTCATATGTATCATGTCATTTTTTATATTCTATATTTTTCTAAAGTTGTTCTGTAGGTATGTTTAGTGCCATTTTTTAGGTCTCGCATGATCCAGAAGATTTGTGGGATGGTCATCACCAAACCTAAAATATATCCTTTGTATGTTCCCATGTGATCATTTATAGGGACCTTTCATGCTTTGTGATTTCTTAGGTCATTCCCCAGATTCTACCTAGTGTAAAACCATTTGGATTGCCTGATTGGCCACTCGGAATAGCCTGGTCTTATGCTTAGGTATGCCGGTGTGATGATTAAAACTATGATTTTTTAATGATAGGGTGGGTTATTTATAGGCCTCATCACCTTGATTATATTTCTCATTTTGCAGCATGTATTGAGTAGATCATCGATGTAGTCTGTGGATGGATTTAGTGTTATGCATTTTGCGAGGTCATCCAAGGGTGTTAGATGATTTTAATTGACCAAAAGACCATCTGGTCAGCTCCCCATTTATTTCAATATTGAAAATCAATGGGGTCCTTACTATTCTCATGGTTATTAAATTGGATTTCAAAATTTCATGATGACATGCCTAATGACTTTCATGTTATCAAGATGCCAGTTTAAAGGCTCTCATGTGATTTGTTATTCTTTGTCCAAGGCATTCGGTGGGACAATGGTGGCTCAACCAGGGGTCTCTCACAAGATAAAGATATCTAGTAAAGGGGAACCTCACCTGATTAATCTTTATCACCCAAGGTGTATGACTCTATTCACATAAGATCAGCGTATCTCCTCCTAACAAAAAGCTCATATCATTTACCATTATATTTCTTTTTTTATTTAACAATCGATGAGTATCTCACAAGTTTGTGCAAGTTTTTTGAAATACAATCACTCTCCTAAGAGGTGATATATCACTTGACCAACAATGTTTCATGTGGTTATGAATGAGAATTATCATGTGAAAACCATTCAATTTTTTCAGGGAGCAAGAGGGGGAGTGTAAGACTGCCCCAGCATGTCTAAAACCCTTTTTGTGATGATGATGACATGAAAATGGGTTCTCACATGATGAAGAAGAAATTCCATCAAGGATTCAAGTTTTCTTGATAATCTCATGGGTGTGTCACATTATTCTTATAACTACAATCAGATCCTTTATTTTTAAAATTTCTATTACTATTTTACATGGATTTTAATATGGATTATCAGGTGTTAGCTGGATGAAAAATCTTGAGATCCATAAGAACATATGAGGCAGTCTCTGCATGATAAGTAATTGTTTTCAATGCCTTCACTATAATAATGTAGTATTTTAAAAGGGGGTATATTAGATCTTGTTGTAGGTTATGATCACTGAATGACTATTTTCATGACATTATGAAGGGTATGTGATTGTATGTCCACTAGAGGTTCATGCGATCTATGTGTTCGAGCAACATTTCCTTATATTCAATTCTAGGGAAAATAATACCCATGTCTCAGGAAATTATTCACTTATGGATTTTATGATTTTCATTTGGTAGGTGTCAAAAAATCCCCCCACCCCATCCTTAAGAGCACTACATGCGGGGATAGGGGATCACTAATAAGGAATGTAAATTCCCATATGTGGATTTTCTATTGTCATCAACTAGTGTAGATGGGTGATTCTTGGACTTATGTATGAAATTTGTTATTCTTCATAAGTATATATAAAAACATGATTAAAGGGAGGATCATTTCACCAGATACCCAATTCCCAAAGCTTAGGCAATCAGCCTTTGATTCATGAATCATTTATGTGGCTTCCCAAAAGAACTAATAATGAGAGTTTTCCAAAATTCTCTATAACTTGATTCAAAAAAATTTAATTTGGGAAGAAAATATATCCCTTAAGAATATTGATCAGTATTTTTAGGAATTAAATCGAATCATTGAGCATTGAATTATTATTTTTATGGCCATATAGTGTACCAAAATGTTTTAGTACCATTTTCTTTCTTGAAGACTCAATCCTTGATGTGAGGTAGTTTTTGGTCTTTTTTCTCATGACTTCTGTTGTTGTTGTTTATTGTATTTTTTATAATAACTTCTAATAAATTAGGTTTTGGTATTTAAATCATAAATTTCAATTTTTATTATTTATATTCTTTTAGATAGTACCTTCTATGCTTATAGTTTATCGAATTTTAGCTCAGACCATCTATTGATCTAGTTTAGGTTATTTTATCTATAACCTTCTATAATTATAGTATGTGGTCTTTTATTTTGGACGTTTTATTTTTTTTTATTTAGGGTCTTTTATCTAATACCTTCTATGGTGGAATATAAAACGTCCAGGCCAAGGGTGAATCAATACACCCTATGGTTCTATGTTCGTCTGTGGTGTTGTTGGGGCTCAAGAGGATTTGATTTCCTTTCCTGTTTGGAGGAGATTCAACTAATTGGTAGTTCAAATACCATATTCATCTATACATTGGTCAAATAGAAGTGT
The DNA here is from genome assembly GCA_963277665.1 of Viscum album. Taxonomy (NCBI): domain Eukaryota; kingdom Viridiplantae; phylum Streptophyta; class Magnoliopsida; order Santalales; family Viscaceae; genus Viscum; species Viscum album. The sequence continues at coordinate 2,085,835,645 of OY728119.1, forward strand.
CCCCACTCTTTTATAGGGTATATATAAGATTATGGAGGTGATAAGGATATAGAGTGAAATACTGTGGATTATGGGTCTACCATGACAGTTGGATCATGGGATGTGTAATCCAGAACCCAAATTTTTGTGTTATGAAATATGGGATGGGTAGGAATTTTGAGGTTGACCCATAACACCATGAGGTGTTAGGTTCATTCATGGTCTTACTAGGGCTCATAAGGATTAGTGCTCTATTTTTTCAAGGAGGAGATGCCTCTGGTTTGTATGTTAAGTCCATACTGTGTTGAGATCATGGTAAAATAGAGGTGTCCCAAGTCTTTATCAAAGGCCACAAAATATTTATGAAGACCCAAAAATATTGATGATGAAGTTGGGTTTGGAGAAAAAGATTTCTAGGAATGTTTATAGAACCCTAGAATATTTCAACTCTTATGTGGAGCCTGATCCCTATGATAGGTGGTTACAAATCACAAGGTGTTGATCATCAAAAGGTTCATGAAATGGAATTTCACATTCATTCATTATGAAATTGTACAAAACAAAGTGACGTAACATCGAGGGTGTATAATATTCCTGAATATTCTAGTTGTGAGGACTATAAATAAAGTTCCAAAGTTCATGGGTCGTGAGGATAATATAGGAAAATCATGACGGGTATGTCCCAAAATCTAAACTTTTTTTGTGTTCTAGAGTAATGATTCTGGTTCCAATAATGGTCGGATGTCCTTTTTTTCATAATCAAATATTTGGTTTACAGCAATAGGTGTATATTCTAGATCCATAAACCTAAATTTATAGTCAAACAAAGCATCACTTAATGTTAGGTATCCTTTCCCAAGGCCCATAAAAGGATTACAATGAGACGAGATTCTCAAATAATGAAGTTTGATTTTGGGGAAATGTAATATTCAATTAGGGTTTGAAAACCCTAATGGTTGCCTCACCTCCTAGTGAGAATTTTTTCAGGGAGAAGTGATATGAGATATCCGTAATCTAAATTATTTCTAAACTAGTGGATATAGAGGGCATGGTATGGATTTTATCAGGGATACACAGTAGAACCAATGAACATTATTCCTTATTCCCTTATACCCTAATTTTTTTACTGATCTCTGGAATTGAAGAGATTAGAAATAAAATACCTAACTTTTGATCAATCCTCGATTTGCATGTTTTCAACCTGATATGTTTTTTGTCTCTTTCACTACCAGATTAATTTCCTATGATTTAGACCATCAAAGGATAGATTTCATGGCCATACAACATTGACCAAAGTGGAGGTAGTTTATGTTCATAACCCACATGGTACTAATATGAGGGGGTGTTACAAAAGATCCCAATTAGGATAACCATGGTTAAGAGAAATCCAACATACATCTGAGGGGGATAAGAATATTTTTTAAATCATAACTTGAGGTTCTCAAGAAATGATTTTTTATTTGGAAAAATCATACCACGGATAGCCTAGAACACCCTCATGTGCTGAGTTCCTCCATTGTGACATTGGGATAAAAATAATTAGAAATCCCTCCTTAGAAAGACAATATATTTATAGTTGGTAGTTATAATCAATTATGCAGTAATATCCTGGTCAAGAATATATATATTTTCATTTCCAATGGCCATGAATGGTTTATAGAAACCCAAGGTGCTCAATTCCTGAATTGGATTTATAAATTGCGATTCTTAAAGGATAAATGAAGCACCCAATACCCGGGTTGACTAGGGTAATGATATAGTGATAATTTTATAATTTATGATAATGGTTGATGTCCTAAACAATTTATCATCATGTCGTGGGACTTATTTTCTGTGTAGTTTTAATTTAATGAAAAAATGACAATTTCCTATCAATTTATCATAATACGATAAGAATGTATCTGTTTCCTTTCCGTTTAACATCATGTTGTAAGGACATGGGAACTAATTTCGAAAAATTGTGTAACAAATATTATGTTCACAAGAAATTAATATGAAAATTTGTCTAGTATATAGGTAAACTGAGCTTTTATAAATCAAACCATATGTTGTTGGGATGATTTTTTTTGAAGGATTTTGTTACTGAGCCTCGTATTGGAGATCTATGACTATATATATTTCCACTGATGATAGGAATAAATACACAAATAGTTATTGAGAGACAATGTAGTTTAACATCATGCAGAAGGAACATGGGAACTCAGATTGGAAAAGGGAATTTTGCGGCTAGGACCAACAATTGAAGTTGGGCCATCACTATTTGTCACATGATAATAGGAATGGAGACACATATAGTTCTTGAATGGGAATGTCTCAATGTATTTCTGACTATAACATATAGTGGGTGAATGTTCCTCAATTATTACTGTAGTTTTACCCAAGATTGGAGATCTGGGCAACACTGTGTATCTTATGATGATTGTAATCAAGTCACACATATTTATTGAGAGACCATGCAGTTGAAGATCATGCTGCAAGGAACTAAGATTCTTAATGAGAAAATGGAAAGTTACAGTTAATCCCAATAATATAATTCTGGGTGTCAGCACATATACCACAGCAACATCAATTAAGCTAGACAATGTTCATAGATAGAGGTGCGGTGAAATACTAACACCAACAATAAAGGTCCTATCAAGAAAGGTCCATGTTAATGTGTAGTTTTCTTTTGTGAAATAGACATAAACCATGTAGTTTAATGTCACATGAAAAAGGCTCATGGTGTTAATTTTAGGGTCTGAAATTCTGTACCATGATTTACCTTTTGGGAGATCATATGGATTTTCCGTGTCGGTATTCCCTTATGGTACTTTTTATGATCAAGTGGTCTATTCTCAGTGTGATAAAAAAGGATATGCAATGGTACCTCTCACCATGAAGAGGCGACTAAGGAGTAGAACGTGAAAATTTTCTATCATGTGGTGGTCTGACATAGATATAGTATAGGTCATACCTACATATCAAATTGGAATGATTATAAAGTCATACATAGTTTTATGATCCTGTGTAGATTAATGTCATGCACAAAGGATAGAATCTGTATAGTTTAATGTGTTGTGGAATGGATGTGGGTGACTCAACCTGAAAGAGGGGAAATGTTGTATCTAGGTGAAATAATATGGGTCTGGGGTTTCAACATATTCTGTTATGGTAGGAACAAGACATATATAGTTCATAGAAACTATGTAGTTTAGTGTCACATGGAGAAGACATTAGTTATGCAGTTTAATGTCTTCCATTATGGATGTGGGTCCCTAGATGTGAAAGGAATGTAATACCCCGTCTTCTTCCATGAATATGAATTTAGGAATCACTGTGTATCATGTAATTAAAAAAATCAACCCACACATGGTTCCTAGATGAAGTGAATCCCTATGTGGATATGACACTCACATAGGTACAAGGGAATTTCCTTCTTCTTTCGCACATATCTAGCTCATGTGTGATGAATCATTGGTTAGAAAGTGCTTCTTATGGATTTTAGCATCATACAATGAGTACATATTTTTCAGTAGATTAACTTCATGTGGAAATGATCTATTCCATATCATTTTACATTTTTTGGTTTATGCATTATATAATGTGTATTTTAATGAATAACTGCCAGTATGAGCTTCATCTGATGTGAATGAAGATGAATATTGGGGATCCTTCAAGTTTAAAATCACAAAACCATGATGGTCTCCATATAGTCTAACTTCACTTTGTTAGGACATACTCTATTTATATTCCCAACATGTGGTCATAAAAATAATCCAATTTTAATGTCATATGACTAGGATATTTTTTCAATTTAGAATCAAGCGACTAGGAAGAATCTCCCTAGTTTAATGTATTATGACTATAATGTTTTTATTTAGCTAAACATCATGAAATAATGATGGTCAATCTTTGAGGTAAATTATGAAAAGTATTTATGATGAAATAATTCATTGGTGGTCGGTGTGATATAATCTCTATCCATTGTGGCCAATGGGCATGATCTTCTATGATAGAGCTTATATTGGAAATATGGACCTTCCCATATGGGTTCTATCTTTAGAGACCTCTTACTATGTATCATTGGAGTTCATAGTGACAAAAATGGTTCACATTTATGGAATTAACAGATGAGAACCATTTTTTATGGTCTCATGTGATCTAATTCTGATATATTTCAAGGTTGTAAAATGAAGACTACCTATTCTCATTAAGAATCTCAACCTCATCTAGTCACATATGTGATTTCTCATTATTCGAGAGATTTATAAAAAAGGACATTTGGATTGAAAGCAGTTATAATTCTATGGGTAAAACTTCCTTAGTAACATTCACCCAAGAAGATGGCATTGATTGTGTATTAGTGTGCATGACAGTATGATCATTTCATATATCAAGGAGAAGATTGTAGTACCAAGAATTATTTTCCATATTCACCATATTATAGAGTATATTTTACAATGTAATTTTGTAGGCCTGTATTTTTTCATTTTCTTCAACATGATATCAATTTGTGTAACTTGACTAAATTTTTTACCATTTTTATAGTTTCCTCAACTTTGTAGAACAGAAGTTGGTGTTGTTTTCAGACTATATTGTGTGAGGAAGTTCAGACCTAGTTGTGATATGGGACTTCATGAATGAAGAAATATTTTTTATCCCGACATCCTTGAGAGGTATTACTTAATTAAATTTAGATAACAATTCATTATCATTAAGAATGTACCTAAACTTCTTAGATATATCTTGGGGATTTTTCCCCACTATAATTATTCCCCAAAAACAATGGATAGAAATATTTAACTATTTGAAGAAATTGTAGGGGTTGATGGATGATATTGTCATGGATCTAACCTGCATGACATTTCATGGTGGGTTATTCATTGTCTTGTATCATGGTTTTCATGTAGTAACCCAACCTCTATATTTGGTGTGAGATCCTAGACCTAAACTGATGACCACCGCACGATCCCCCCTGGACTTCATCTATTATTGTTCAAATCTCTCTTTATGTTGTGTATCTGAGGAGGATTATTCCAAAACCTCTCTTATAGAGTAATTTTTTTCATTTGTATCATTTTATAGGTTAAAGTTCACTACATGTTATCGAATCAATTCCCTTCCATATCGATCTATTAGAAGAGACCCACTTTGGAGATAACCAATTATGGGATTCATCCATCTATGGGTGGATATCAATTCATCACACTCTTGGGTGGTGTTTAACTCATCAATTTCTTCCATAATTGATGATACCATTGTTTAATGCCTGATATGGATGATTACTTCTTACTAATTTGGGTCGGCCATGACTATGGATGTGTTACCCAATGTGTTGGCATAATCATTTCGTGATCGGTGAATGTGATGTAATGTGGGATCCAAATGTAACTCTTCTAGTATTCCTAAGATGTAGACATTGATAGATTACATTTCTTCATTTTAAATGGAATATTCACCATTTATCTGTTTTATCAATAGCTCTAAATCCCATTTCAGTTTTTGGTAGGTTATAATTAGTTTTAGCGAAAGTTACAAGCTAGCGATGGGGCATTGTGTTCTAGCTCATTATTTGTGTAGCCTTTAGATTGTGAGAAAGAGTAAAGAAAAGTATAATTTTCTATTGAAACAAATATAATCTCTATGGAAAAACAATTCAGTTTTGGGTTTCTAGTCAGTTTCTAATAGGACATTAGGAGGATCCATTAATGTACATCTCCAATGTCCGGGGAGTGTTATGGGAATTAAAAACCTTTTCATCTATAAGCTCAACATAGACTATTGATCTCTTTAGGGTGGGATGCACAGTGATAAAATTAGACATGGATTTTCCTTTAACTTACACTTTTTACAAAAACGAAATGTTTTTTGTTACATAATGACTGCACACTATGTCAGATGCCTAGTCAGCATAGGATGTCCAACGATTCACTTGAGTGTGTCAATATGGGAGACTAGATAGAAATTATGGTGCTATAAGTAATACCATTTCATTGTAACTGAAAATATGGGTGTGAGTAAATTATTTTTGACATCCATGTGTCAGGTACCAGTACCTAAAATAATTTTGATGTTGTAGTAGAGACTATTCTTGATCCATGTATCATTATTCTATGAAAAGAGGGAACCCTGTGAGCACTCCATGGTGGCCACATATAATATGTGTCGGTTTCCCTCCACTGATGGCATTAGGACTTGTGGGTGCAGCAGATACTACTTGATAATTTTGAAGGATTCTTGGCAGTCCCCATCCCATTGATATAAAATATTATTCTTCATTAGCATGGTGATTGGGATGTATTTTCCATCTATGATTGGTATGAAACACCAATATTAAGTGTGGTTCCCTCAGAATCCCCTTAGTTATTTTTTATTTTGGGGGTTACATTGCTAAATAGCACTATTATTTTTTGGTTATACCTTGATGACCAGGAAGCATACCACAAAGATAATAAAATCCCAGATATTTCCCTAAAAACACAATTTAGTTGATTCAACATCAAGATGTGTTATCTTAGCTTTTTGAAAAATGTATGATGATCCATGAAGTGACTTCCTCACTTTCGGGATTTGACCAACAATTCATCGACATAACATATGTCTATTCTTCCCAATATGGAATTAAATATGTGATACATGGACCACTGATATGTACAACCAACATTCATTAATCTAAGGATCATGGCCCTATAGAAAAATATCACTTTGTGTGCTCTGATGGCGGTGAATTGTTTATCTTCATCGTCCATATTTATCTAATAGTTCCCTAACTACATGAACATGAAGGAAATTTCTTAGAGGCTAACAGTTGCATCCATCAAGAGTTATGTGATAAGTAATGAGAATTATTCCATTTTTAATTGTCAATTATAGTTTTTGATATTGATATAGAACCTAATTTGCTGATTTGTTTTTTATGGAAATGATATTTGTAATCCGTCGTGGGTATTTAAATTCATAGGCAATGTTGAATTTTATAAATTTGTAAAATTATATCTCTATATTAGTAGCATGAGAGGGGTGCATATTCCTGGATGCCTTCTTGAAGCCTTGATGGTCATCGGGTAGGGAGATATGGCATATAGCCACGTCTGAATTCATTCCAAAAATTTATGTATAATTGCAAGAAAACACATATTGGTGTTGCTTTGTGATGTACATATTTTAACATTTGAATGGGATGGAGACACAAATCAGAGTATGTCATGGGTCTTCATCTATTTCCCCATTTTATATACATGACTTCATCAATTGTGGTAGAGATGACTTCCTAAGATGTAGGAGGGGAATTCTTTATGTCATCCACATCTTCTTTCATCTCTGATTTCGTGTCGAAATTTTAAAATAATATCAGAAATATAGGGCCATCTCTCTCACTGTTAAACTGAGATATGCAATGAGAAAAGATATTATCATCCACTACTGTCACAGGATTTTCAGAGTGATTTTGGAGGTTTCTGCCATTTACACTATCACCTGGGACAGAATGGGATTGGACGTCACGGACCAAGACTATTTTCTTCAACTAGAATTGTGGGGGCATATACACTATCGAGCAATCTCTAGGGAATTTCTAGGGTGGACCCCAATCTATTAGAGACTACAACCAATAAATCATCATCCACCATTAGTTTTTTTAACTCCATTATTTATAAACCATCTTCAACATAAGTGGCTTCGCAAGACTCAAAGCATAAGCTATAACCATGTATTATGTCTACCATTCAATCGAAGGGGTATTTAAGACAATGATAGAATGTTGAAGGTACTACCACATTGGTAGGGAGTTGGGACCTTCTAAGTAAGACATTGAATGATGTTTCTTGTTGGATTAATATATAATCAACATTAGATGTGAGATACCTAAACTATGGATTGAGCTAGATATTCTTATGAATTATTTTCTCATAAATATCATACCATTGAATGGTCATATTTGTTGGAGAAAAATCCCCTTCACTATATTCAAAATGTTTGAGGGTTATAAATGGGATGTGGTAGATCCCATATAAATTTTTAAATACGTCCCCTGGGATTTTGACATTTTTGGGTATCCCTAAAATAAATAGGGGTCTAATGTGTCCCCAGATTACCTCTTCCTGATCATGATTTGTGAATGATATGGTGACCTTTAATTACTCTCACATAGTCACCATCCAATTGAACATTCCTTTAGGGAATTCTATCTGAAAATACTTTTGGATTTCGAGGGAATTAATGATTGCCTCTTTGATTTTTTTATATTTGAGAACATCTATAATTGAGATCATGGATGATAAAACAACCAAATGTTTCATAGTATCAAATTGTTTTTATAAAGCATGGTGTTTCTTGATTGGCGGCATGTTTCTTCTTAACATGTGTCTCAGGAGTTAATGAATTTGAGGTATATGGGTCTGGTTCTTGTATAGAGGTTGAGGGAGTATCTTCTTCTAGTGTCACATGTCATGTTGGCCTTCCATGTTTCCTAGGATGATCATTTAATCGCAACCCTACAAGGTGTTCATGTAAGATCATTCATTGCTTTTGACCACTAGAGGATTATAAGACACCTACATGCCTATGATGGGATTTTCAGTGTTCATTTTCCACTATTTCAATTACATGAATGTCATTTTTGGTGATGTGATGAAAATATTGGGTATGGCCATGAAAATGTTTTCCCATGTATCCTCAGTTCCTACACATATGGCCTCCTATTCCATAATTCTTTATGGAGAAGTCCTTCATATGGGAAATTATCATCATCAGATAAGGGATATATTATGTGTATCATGTTAAAATAATAAAAAAGGATCTATTCATCTGATTAGGGTGTCTTTCGGTGGTTTTTTTCTCGTACTATGAATGTTATAAAGAAGAAATCTACAAGATTTAGATCTTGCATTGGAGTATATAATGAGTCTTCGTATTTTGTTTCTTCCCGCATCTGAGATTCAATTCCACCTTTTGGAGGAATATATAATTCCACTCTCTAGGTGGTTAAACTGATGTTTTTATGAGGACCTGTGATCTCACGTTGGCATGAGAAAAATTTAATTTTTATCAAGTTATCCCATTGTTAAACTTTTGTCCATGCATGGCTGGATCTTTCTAACAATCGCATTCTTCTTCTAACTAGGAGACAATTAGGCAGGCCACTAACCATGAGGAGTTATCTAAACCCATATATTCATAATTTTAAATTATTTAAAATATGTCTTCAATGATGATGAAGTATGGGATATGCTGACCTACCCTTCTAGGAAAAGGGCACTAATCAGGACGGTCGGTGTGGTTGACCTCATCAGGCTTCCTGGGCTATGGTAGCTTGAGTAGGTTATTATCCATGGCTATAAGGAATTAACTAAGGAATGTTTTCTTTTAAAAGGATTAGTCTTTATTCTTATGTTCCACAAATACCAAGAGAACATTATTTCACTACTCTTCCAACCCAGTTCAACCTTGTGGTTGTTGTTGGTCAACATGATATTTTTTGTTTATCGAGACCTGCTTAGGTACTTTAATGGGTACTATTGCTAGATTGAGATTATAGGTTATAGCTTATACTTTTTTGGTCATTTCCCTTATGAAAAACGAATTATCCAAGACTTATATTGGGTTCACTAAATGGAATCTTACAAAAATAATGCCATGTCTATTAACTTAGATCTCACCTAGGTTATTTATTTGGACCAAAGGTGTATGTAGCTCAAACAAGATATAATTATCATAATGTTCTATAAATTGTTCCTGTGAGAGGTGGATATTGAATGAATATTTAAAACCCTTCCATAGAGATATGAATTCATACACTATATCATTGTCAAATTTCATGAAGTCTTTCAGTTCGATGATTGTTGTTTTCCTCAACATGGATCAGAATAGGTATAGGAATTGATGTTGAAGGTCTTCCTATCCTACAATTTATCCTAATTGAAGGGTGTACTAAAAATTAAAGGATGACCCTACTAGAGTCTGTAAAAACCAATTTAGCTATTTTATCTCCTTGTGATCTTGAATTCCCTTCGTCAGCCTACATTAGGATTCAGAGTGAGTGAGATGATGTTCAAGGTATCCAGCACCATCAAAGGTATAGAAGGTAGGAACTCCAAAATTTGTTTGGGGAAAAGTTTCATCCACCCATTATGGATTTGGTTTATTCTCAAGCATCATACATATTCTACTCTATCCTAAGTATTCCATTTGTGTAGCTAGGGACTAGATGGAATTGAGTTGTTATGGATGTACTATTGTATGAGCCACCTCTTTCTTATAAAGGGTGAGTGGGGCCTGATGAGATGGACCAATTTTTTTCTCCAACTGAAACTCCATTCATATGAATATGGAATGATCACCCTAGTGAGGGAGAGGATGTCACTGTAATGGAGGGAATTCACAATCCATTTTTACATCCCCATATATGTAGACTAGCTTCCGGGATGAGAAGCTAGTCTGATGCTTAGATACCAATTTTGTACAAGGATCATCTTTTTATTGATATAGGGGGCATGAATGTTTACCTTTTCATGAAGAAGATACTCATAGGGAATACTAACACTCAGCAACACCCCCATTGAGTTGTTTGAGATCTTTTGTCTCATTCTGATATTTTTAAACCTTCTCCGTCATGGAAGAATATTCAGTTATTCTGGATTGTAATTCAAATGTAATTAAACCTTTCCCAATATCTGTAGTTATGTTCCACAAGAGATGTGGCAACATGATATTCAAAGGTTCAATATTATGGATCATACTCTGGTCCCAGGTACATATAGCCTGAATTTTTTCATCAAAATCACATTCCTCATGGGAAAACTATTCTTTGATGTATCCCTATGGATTCACATTATGGTCCACATTATAAATTTTGTTGACGGTGACACCATTCAAAGAGGTGTATCAAGAAATTTTAGTTTCACCTAACATTCATCCCAAAAGGATGATTCTTCATTTATTTCAATATGTTCATTTCTCGAAAAAAAATCTTATTTGGATATTTTGACTTGCGACCCTAGTAGGGTTTGGTATGATTTTTCATACACTCCTCCAATATTATTGGGTGAGTGGTGACCTAGAAGATGTTTTAGGTCCTGATTTATGAATGAGATCCGAAAGAAATAGTCTTATCTTTTGGAAAGAGGAATTTATGGGATTTTAATCAGTGATATTTACATCCCAACCTAGTTAAGACTAATTCCCTCTTAGTGAGGATGATGATAAAAATTCCCCCAACCCTACGGGTTGGGGTATATCTTGGATCACAATTTGAATTTCCTTATCCAATTATTGTGGGTTTTTTTATCTTGTAATCGATTTGATGATTCATAGTTTTGGAATTGAGATAAAAATTTACCCATCCCAGAGAAATGGGGTTGAATTAGAACCATAGTTGATTTCCCAAACACCCTATTAGGTGATATTAAACTAGGTGATGATGAATGAGATATTAATATCCCTATCCCGGTGGTCTAGGGTTTGTACGTAGCTGCTACGGATATTTCTTGAAACCTCACAAAAACTAATGATATATGGGGTGGAGGTGGTGGTAGATATTACCCCATCCTAGTCGGTTGGGTTTTCTCCAGGATGACTTCTATAGTAGTTATGACTATATCACATTTGATGCAGCATAGTTGTACTCATGTAGGATCTTAGTGCAGTGGAAGGCCATGATTAGAGTTAGTTTATATAAGAAGTTGTCAAGTTTATTTTAACATCGGAGTCCATGTCTAAAATCAATTCCCATTTTTTTACTGTCCCATTTCAAATCAATATGGACTTTCCACATCAGCCATTAATGATTTCATAGCACCATTAATGTGGGAGGATTTTGTTTTAGTTATCATTTGGCTCACACGTTACATGGCCCCTGATTTCTCCAGTGGATATAACATTTAAAGAAATTGTATCTAAGAAATTATACTATTCTAGGCACACAGTGATGTGTAATTCCTTATATTTCTCTGATCCTTGGATATGTAGGTTTATCGATGATCGGGAAATCGGTCATCAAAAGTTGACATAATTTGGAGACAAAAACATCATAAATATTTTTTAGGATATTATTTTTCTGTGTTATGATATTTGGAAAAGGTATCCTTATCCAATTGATAATTGATTGTATTAAATATATGAAGTTTATATGTATATCCTTGATAGTGGACATTTCTATCCATCAGTCACTGATGTGTGGACCACATATTTTGGTGTAGATAATGCAAGCACTCCTTTTCTATCTCATTTGGGATCTCATACATAGAATTGGAAATCGGCTACAATGTGTTGGGGAGGATTTATCTAGATAACTCAATCCATGATTAAATTTATCCTTTCTCTTCATCAGACATACATGCCGGATCAATCGCCACAGAATCTGCTTGTTGGGGTCGTCTACTGACTAGACCACAGAATGTGCTTGTTGGGGTCGTCTACTGACTAGAGTGTATTTCTACTAGATGTTTATAGAGAACAATATATGGATTACTCCAATGTTTATGGAAACACATTAATGGAAGGCGTTTGTGTTTTGAAAACTTCTCCATATAATGGATTCTGGGTAAGTGAGGATTTCATTATATGTGGTTGACATCACTACGGGGAGGTTGACAATATGGGATTTCAGCAGTAGAGCCACTATGATCAATCGCCACAATACCATGGGGAGGACTATCACATTAATAAGTGTATTATACTTGGGTTAAATAGTTGATGGGCCCTTGGGGTGTTAAGAATGTGTCTTGACAAAACCTCACATTCCATGGAATTGGGAATACTAATGACATGAGCCTCATTGTACAACATGGATTGAATATGTTTAAATTCAATATATAATTTTGTAGGGAAATGAGCTTGTTGTATGATGGGTTTCAGACCTTATTGATAAATATCTGGTTCAATGGGAGTTTGATCCTGCTATTTAGAAGAACCAGAAATATATTGATCAACTTATTCATTATATATTAGAATTTGAACTTATCCCGAGGCATGTTTCATTATCACTTAGTGATCCCTCATTTTAATGGGGTTGTGACCCTCATCTCGAGAATTTGGTATATTTCACTAGTATTTTTGACAAGGATTATAGCATGTCTTGAGGCATGTCCCTCTCTCCCATGGTGTGCCAAAATTGGAAGAGAAATATGATTTCAGACCATATAACCATTCCCCATCACAATCGGCCAACTGACCTCAATAATGGGAGAAGGAATATGAGCCTCATCATGTATGGCCTCAAATGGATATTGGTGTATTAGTTCATAGATATAATTTGGGATATGATCCTAGCTTACCTGATCTATTGTATTATTCAAGAAATATTAACTAATAATAATATGAAATGACCCTGAGGAATGTGCTACTCTCACATGGAGAGCTACTGACTAAATGGGGATATGATCCTGATTCGAGAGTTTTTCAATATGTCACTAATCTTCTTAAATATAAATACGAGCATGTACCTAAGCATGTTCCACTCTCAAATGGTGATCCTCGGCTAGGAAAGATAAATGAGCTCAATCCTAAGAATTTCAAATATTATTAAGGGATTTTAAGATAGGGATATAAACCGATCTCAAGGCATATTCCACTTTAACTTGGTGAGCCCGGTTTTGAAAAGGAATATGATCCCAATCTTCTTCCATTTCCTTTACCAGAATATTCCAATAATCCTCCAGGATAAGTGAAATAATATGAACTTTATCAAGAGCAACCACTTTCCCCAAATGATCTATGTGTTGAGATATGATGGCTATAGAAATAGGACTATGTGCATGTCCCTATATCAGTACCAGTGTTGGAATATTCCAGTGGAGTTCTTCAGCTACTGCTAAGACGTTTTCATAATATTTTAATGTTTGCACATTAATGTAAGCCAACAAATTTTATTTCACGACTATATACTTGAAGAGATCCTCGATTGATGTGGGGATATGATCCTAATTTCTCCCTCCTGATTCCATCAAAAATACAGATTGAATTACTTCTTGGGGTAAGGATATGTGCATCCCCCGTACCTACTATAGAAATATTCATGCATACTTATTTTTACTAAGAAGGTATGTGATCCTATTCATTCGTTATCCCTGAAATGTCCCAGTAGACAGTATCAGTGGGATTGGGGATATGATCCCACTCACGATTATTGAGAGAGTTACCCACCCGATGTGTCTTATTTTTTGTCCATGCAAGGGTGTCATAAGTGGAAGTGTATCAGGTTTTACCCTCTAGAATCAATTGAATGGACCTGCATGATAGTGATATCAATGGAAGTTGGAAAGTCCCCTCATCAGAATCCAATAAATGAGAAGGTATCTGTCATCGGCTCCCTATTTGAACTTCACCAGTTACTGAAGGTGGTGATTATCGTGATTTAGGGATATGATTTGAATATAGATGTTTGTTGCAACAGTGGCTAATGGATTTTTTTGAACTTCCCTTGAATGATGTAGAATCATCATCTTTAGATTTTGAATACCCTTCCATGTAGTGTCAGTGGTCGGGATAGTACCATGTTGAAGGTATTCTTGGACCGTTTCATCTATAAACTAATGATGAAAATGTTGAGAGGGTGAGGTCATTCAACAACATGTAAGGGTTACTGACATACCTTATTTAACTTAATAGTTATTGGATTAATACATGTCTGATCAAGGTGTTGTTTGAGGGAGATGTATCTATAGTCACATAGACAACCAGGAACATTGTCACCGATTAGTGAATTATTTTAGGTATGATATGTGATCTATCAGATTTGAATGGGTAACACCATTGTACAATTATTCCAGATTGGATTATTCTGCTTGTGTCGGCTTGTAAAAATGAGGATAGAATTATAACAAGGTTATAGAGGATCATCCTTAATATGCATTTCATTGTTAACAAATAATATTTTTAGTTGAGAGATTCATGCCAAGTTTACCATTTTCATTTCCCAATGGTTGAGGATATGGAACACCAACGTGATAGGAAATAAATGGTCTAATGTGAACTGGGAAATATATCATTTTTACCTTGTGAAGGATATGTCTTAGTTAAATTATTTCCCATCATGTTCACCAATTTGTTTTTAGAAAGATGTGGTTGGACTAGATAAATGTGTTTATTTTTGGGGGATTCAGGGCCTTTGTCTAATCATTCATGTAAATATTACCATTTTTTGATCGCTAATAAAAACTCCCAATGAATCCCCCATCCATATCTAGTTATGAACATTCTTTCTAAAGGTATTTTTTCCTTCAGGTTTTCACAAAAAAATGACACTTCAGAGCTCACATTGGTTGAGAGTATGGGATGTCGAGATCATTAAATTATTTTGGGTGGAATTTTTTCCTACTATTAGACCCTATTATAGATTTAAGATATGTTTGAGAATATCTTCCTAATATTGAGACATGATATTTTACCTTAAACATATGACCATAGGTTATGTGCATTTTTATTAAAAGGGGGGATCATATTAATGAATCTAACAGAATGTATCTAAGGTTCTTTATCCATTTCCTATTATTGGGTAGCTTATTCTATGTTGAAGCTGTATAACTATAAAAAATGAAGTTTCTTGTTATTGAGGTGTGCAATTAACATTATGAGGATGGGATTGAGCCATTATGAGGCATCTAAAAAAACCTTTTTTACGATATGATTAAAAACCCATATGCTTTGTTAAACCCATGTATTTTAACTTCTTTTAGAAATAACTTAAATGGATAATCATTGTAATCATAGTTCAATTAATCAAGGCTTACACGCTGAGGTCATTTTTATTGGTGGAAATTCATGATGCAAATTATGTGATCATTAGAACTCCCTAAACCCAAGAGATCTATGCTTGGTGTGATATAAAATGGATTAAAATTAATTAGGTACACTACATATGGATGAAAAACATATTTACTGGGATATTGCCTTTGGAAATATGGATCTCAGACATTGGGATGGCGTCCTACATATCCTGGTTATAGTAAGAATCATAGTTATAATAGTTCAATTGATTTCTTCTTACACTTATGGATGTGGGATAATTATAATACCGTGGGAATTATTTGGTCTGGATTGTTAAAATATTGTATTCATGAAGGGGACATATGCTGAAGTAGATAATCATCTGATCCTCGGCCTTAGGAAGGCATCCTATGTATCCTAGATATCATAAGAATCAACATTCTCTTAGTTCAGTTGATTAGGGATCTCACACTAGGATTTCCTAATTATAAAGTTCATATCATATTATGTCGTTGATATGGGTTTAGACAATGAGGATGCCCAATTATGTGAGACATATAAAATTCTACCACTGGACAGGGCTTAAACATTGATGTTTCCCTATTATGTGGGACATATCATTTTATTCCATTTATTAGGGCTTACACATTGAGGTTTTCATATCTTGATAAAGGCATATAACACAAATGGTAAGATCAATACAACTGACTAAGCCCACATAAGATATGATCAGTGTGAGAAACATGAGATAATATGTAATCATCCTCACTACATTTGGATGTGGGACTTATGTACTAGTAAATTTCCATTGGAGGTTTCATATGGATCTTATTTCTTCGGAAGAAATATTAAAAATCATGGTTATTGTAGTAGTCAAATTTTTTATAGTTAAACTGACTGGGGATTATGCAGTAATGATTCTGTTTTATTCCTTCAAGAAAATGTTTCATGCCCCATGATGTGTTCTTGATATAGCCTTTTCTTCCACATAACATCTCTGGTTTTCTAAATACCCTATTGATAATCACAAGATCCAGGTTGGCATTTCTGTAAGATGTTGCTGGAACTGTCAGAGGATATCTGTAGACAATCAAATGATCAGAGTTGAAATGTTAGAGGAGTGTTTCATGTCCAATATGACATGTTTGGAGAACATAACATGACATGGATGAAATGATTTGGTGTAATCTCCAGATCATGGTACTGATCCTAGAGGGATTCACAAGACTTGGGTTTCAATTCCAGAGGGTGTCGCACAACTGATATGACATTCTCAAATGGTGATAAGGGATCTAGTTTGCTAGACCAGGGGGCTCTGTGAGTCATATATGACTTGTACTTGTGTCATTTCATAACATTGGAAACACATCTGCAGGACTTCTCAATACCTAGATTGATATCCCATTGGGATTCAAGAAACTTATGGTGGCATGATCGAAGGGAATCACGTAACATTATTGACATGTACAGAGGACACCACGTGATCCATGTGACACATACAAGGGATGTTGTATGTATTGGGTGACATTATATGGTGTTTTTTCATAATCTGAATGAGACATTTGAAGTGCATGAGGATAATAATATATGTCTTAACATAATTATCACTTATCTAGTCTTTATTCAGGATTATGTATCACATGTTCCTTGTAATTGTTCAATAATAATTTCTTTAGGTCTCTCATGATCCCATAGATATTTGGGGTGTTATTTTAATTACCCTTCAATGGTCCTTCACAAGATCCCAAGTGATCATTTTAATGGACCATGCATGCTTTGGGACTGCTTAGATTATTCCCCAGATTTCACCAGGTAGAAAACATTCATGATCATGAGACTTCATGTTCAGAAAATTACACTTCGGTGCTTCGGTGTGCCGGTTAAAGGATGCAAAGAATTTATTTTTTGATATTGGGGTGGAATATTTTTAGGTCTGGCCACCCTGATTATAGACTTCTTTTTTATAGAAATTGTTGCACAGATCCAGGATAGATTTGGTGGAAGTAATTGGTGTTATCCATTTCGTGACGTAATCCATGGAAGCAAAACATGATTTTTAGTGACACTAATTCCATCCCCTCAGAACCCCATTTATATGATTATGTCTAATAAAAGGGTTCTTTAAAAATCACGTGGCCACGAAAAAAGGAATTCAAAATGTACGTTAGACATGATTGGTTACTTTTGAGAGATTAGGATAACTGTTAAATGATTACATGTGATCTGAGTTTCAATTTCGAGGATATTATATGAGACACAAGGGTCTCATCAGGGGCTCTCTCGCAATATCAATTTGACTAGTTGAGAGTCCTTACATGATTAATGGTGAATCCCTTGGGAATATGACCCAATTCGTATAAGATTAGTGTATCTACTCCTCGTTGTAATATCCATTCATTTCACATAATATTTCCTTGTTTATTTCACATGGGATGGGGATCATGTGATTTTTTATGTGTGTTGTATAAATAACTCACTCTCCCCATTAGTGATGCATCGCATGACTAAAAAAGTTTCATGTGGTGATGTGTGATAATTATCATGGAAAGACACTCTAGGTTTTCTCTTTAGAAGAATAGGGTGTGTAGGACTGGCTGGACATGTCAAAAACCCTTGGGGTGGTGAAGGATACATTATATTAGGTTCTCACATGGTGAGGTGAACATGTCCTCAGGGATTCCAGTTATCTTATAAACCACATGGGTGAATCACAAGATGTTTATGACCACAAGTGGATCCTTTTACATATTTTTATCGCAATTTTAGAATTATATTGGGATGGATTATTAGGAACCACTGGTTGAAAAGTTAGGTGATCAACAGAAACTCATTTGGACGTTATCTCATGATCAATGAATGTCTCAAACACCTTCACAAGAAAAATTAGGGCCTATAAATAGTTCCCTATGAGATCCTCTATTAAGTTATGCACTATGGATGACCATTCAAATGGTCGTAATAAGTACATTTAATCATGTTTATAATAAGGGTTCATTTGTTCCATCTTTTTTGGCCACCTTCCTTTTGTTTTATAGTGAAAAAAATTCCCATGTCTCAGGTGTTTTTTTGTGGATTTTGTGATGCTCATTTGGCGGGCATGAAAATTTATGACATTATTTCTCTCTTAGTTTGAAATTAATTTTTATTTCAAAATCATTTTTTTCTAAAAATATTTTTAATAATTTTTAAAATAATTTTAATGTGAATTTTAACCATAATTATATTTTGTACAAAATTCAGTAAAAAGAACAATCCTATAATTTTCAAATTAATAATTTCATAAATTTTACTAAATATGTGAAGGGAATCAATGTTTTCAATTTTATGGCATGAATGTATTTTAACTCCTTCATGAACATTATTTCATTTATTTCTTATTTTATAAAGAACTAAGGTTATTTTGAAACGAAATATATTTCAATTTTTTTATATACATAGTTTTTATAAGTTATTTTCAAATTGGAAATGTTATTTTCCACAAGAAATGTTTTAATGATCATTTAATTGTATTTTCCATTCATTATCAATAATAACCCTTATTGGTACATATCCTCTACTGGGAATATTGTGTTTAACTACCATGTGGATTTATTCTATTTATGAAATAATATTTTTTCAAAGGGATTGGAAAATAAATCATTCTTTTTCCATAAGTTAATCATGTTCCAAATATAATAATTGATGTTTTATGACTTTTATAATCATTTTCTACATTCCATGTTTAATGATTATGTTATTGTTATTACGAATTGACTAATATTCATTGGTGATTCCATTATAATCCAAACACATATGGTTTTGGTATTAATCAATGATATTTGGTTCTATAATAAACTAAGGATGGTGTATTCATTATTAACCATGGATGGGTGGCTTTGTTTTAGACCTAAAATTAACTGGGAGCTCCAGATATGGAATTCGGAAATATTGGCTATTCCATTTGTAAGAGTGATATGATGATAGTTTTTACAAGATACCAATAAATTTTATCTTTGATTTTATTGGGTTAATAATGATTATTATGATCATGATTGATATCATATGGCCCACGACTATTGATTCTAATGAAACATTCATTTATTTAATCCTTATTCAGTGTGTCCATTTTTTGGTGATCTAGGTGTTGATGGGTAATAATATTCTTCTGTTATAATCATGAACCTTGATTATGTCATCACACCCTTATTCTCTTCATATTCTCACTTATGACATTAAATTTATAATGCATAAATTTACCCTTTCAAATAATAGAATCTCATCCATATTTTGTTTCTAACTCCCCATGTTATAAAAATTTTAGTTGAAAAAATTATCTCTGGAAGGGATTTTGTATTGATGATGATGATGAATTAATGTTAAATAAGAAAAACTGGGATATGTTGTTGATATGTGAATTCAAATACTTGGGTATTTTTTAGGTGTGAGAATGTTTTAATTATCAAATTCTCTAAACCTAAAATTTCCTTGATAATTAAAGTGATCAATGATTTCCTTTTTATGTTTTATGGTCTGTATGTGAAAAAATGGGTCACCATTATCTTCATCAAATTAGAAAATGTAATTTTTATGTTTTATCACCAAATATGGTAGTGTGGGTTATGGGGCATGATACTCTATCTTAATTTCTAGGTTATAATGGTCATGTTTGAATAATAATAATTTAACAGAGTATTACATTTATTTTAATCATGGTTTGGGGTGCATCACAAGCAATCAATGATATTGAATTTAATCAAAATATATATATATAATAAATTCGTTGTTGGAAACATTATTACATATTCTCAGGGGTTCATGTCATAAATGATGCCAACCCCAATTTCCATCCATTAAAATCTTTTGGTGTAAAAAAAAGAAAAATTAAGTATACAAAAAAATCCTTAAATTTTTTAAAATGGATTGTTTTTTATTGATGGTTTGCATACTTTTCTTGGTTGCAATTTTACTCAGAATTGGAGGATATTTTTATATATTGGATTGGTTAATCAATTCAATTTATCATAGAAATTTGTTTTATTACCTTTTGTTTTTTAATCTTGATCATCAATTCTTGATGTAATTTTGAGAGTATGGTTTTCATTTTTTAAATATTTTTTTATTCATGATTTGGATTGAAATTTTAAAATATACATTATTATAATAAAATTAGTATCTTATAAACCTAGATTATGTTATGATGGTTATGTGATATTGATGGATGAGTTGTCTTATTTATATTGGTATACTATTTAATCTTTTGACAGAACTATCTATTTCATTTTTGAGACTTATTAAAATATTTATATTGAGCTTCTAATTATACTGAAATATTTATTTTGTGTATCATACATGGATAAATAGAGAATGATTGAATGAATATTAAAATTTAATATGGATATGGACCAATGAAATTGAACAATTCTATATTTTACCATTATTATTAAGACATGAAACTGGATTAGTGAAAAATTACATTCTTTTTTTGAATATGATTTTTTTTCATTAGTTGATTTCAGGAAGGGAAGTGAAATTTTCATCCAATACGTTGTATTCCAAATATTTATTCATTTTTCATTTTTTTTCATTAATATGACTATGTTGTCGTATTTAAATGATGAAGGAAAGGCATTCATGTAGGGTAATTCGATGATTCATTTTTTTTTTGTGTTTTCCACCTATATTTTACTTTAATATGTTGAATATTTTCTGCTAAATTGTGATGTTAATGGTAAAATTATTGATTTTTAAAATCTATGAGAAATTATATATATTATTTTAAACATTAATTAAAAAAATATTTTAGTTCATAATTGATTAATGTTTCTATGATTCAATATTATATATTTTGTGGACAACATTTTTTTTGAATTCATATAGTTAAATTGAAAATGAACTAATATTTTTAGAGTTATTTGTGTATTTATGGGACACTAAATTATGAAATTGAATTAATATTATTTTGAAAATATTAAATGAGAATGAATGAATTTTTTATGCTCTGTTTTTTTGAAATATTATAAAGATGGTTTTTTAAATTCATTTTTCTATATTAATTTTAATTATTTAAATGTCTAAAATTGATTATAAAAAATTAATTTAAATTATCTCAATATCATTGTTATTTTTGACTTTTTTTATTGAAACATTAAATCAATTGTATAATTATATGGTTTTTGTAATAATAAATTATTCTTATATGAGATTGAATTATGAGTAAGGGATGTAATATACAAATTGATAGGGAATTCAGAAGGACTAATGATATTTTTTCAAAGAAGTGATGTCCATTTTATGTAAGATTAACTCCTAAGATAATCCCATATGTAATAATAAATTCTAAAACTCAGCCATGGAATAAAATAATTTGTAATCCTAGTGATAGTAATACATTTTCAGAATGATCACGTATGATTAAATATCAATTAATATTATTATTTTTTTATATAGGATATTGTTAAGTATAAAAATTATTATACATTAGAATAGATAGAGAGGTTCAATGGTTCATATAACATTAATATTAGCTAAACTATCCCTAACACTAAATATTATAATAATAGCCTCCTGAATTTGGATTTCATCTGAGAATAATTTATCCAATTGGTTTTTTTTTATTAAATCATTATTGGAGTTGGTGTTTCGTAAATACTTTCTACCAAACATTATCAAAATAGTAATTCACATGTGAATAAATTATAGAAATAGAATTTATATATGAATAAATATTTGATTCTATATTAATTTAATATTTTGGTCTATAATAAATGTAATATCTATTTTAATGGAATATCAAGTGATTTTAGGGATCAAATTTAATGTCTAATAAAACATCAATTTAAATGAGATGAACCAATGGTGATTAGGGGAGTCTGATTTGGATTTTAAAATCAATCGTAGACTTTTTGAGTAACTCCAATAGATCTAGAGTGATGGTTGATCCAGTTTTGAGGAAGGTCATTTCACATAATGAAGATGTTGTGGATATTTTTTGAGGCGTGGGAACATTAATGGAAAAGATTGATCATAGGTTGAGCTCTATTTCCTGATCCAATTGTGGATTTATAGATATTCTAGTTTTAATTATTTGTAATATATAGATTTAAATAATGTATTATGAGATTGAATATTATTGTTAAAAATATTACGTTTCTTGAAATTGACACACAAGAGGTGTTTGACCAATTTTATAGCTAAAATGATTGAGTATCTACTATATTTTTAGTGTTATAATCAATATCATAGAATCTATGGGGCAAGATCAAGTCATGGAAGGAGATAGTGCATGAATGATTTCCCAGAAACATGGATTCTATTAGGAGTAGTATTATAATTAGATCATATTTATTATTAGAAAATATATATATAATACATTTGAAAAATAAGTTTTCTTATTAATAGACATGGAAGTGATGTTAAACCAATATTCAATATAAAATAAGTTGAACCTAAATAGTTTGAGTAAATTGAACATGAACCAGAAATATTTTTACCTTCAGTTGAGTTGGATATAAAATAGAATCACATAGAGGGAGTGATTTCTATTTGAAGATACTAATAAATTATCATGAGATGTAACAAAATTAATTTGTAGATCACTTGGAGTAACAACCATGTAGTCTAGTGAACCTCTCTATTTATTCTTACATCAGAGTTACATAATTCTTACTGAAGTGCCCTTGGAATATAGGGAAAAAAATTCATTGATTTTAGCATTAAATGAATGGTTTTATTATAACTTTGAGATGTATTGTTAAGTGGATGATAAGGGAAGGATATTATCTGAAGAGGTTCTATAAGCATTTGAGAACTTCTATAATCTTAATATAGTGAATGCATTAAATATGTGTAAAAATATGTTTATCCTTATGTGTAAGTATCCATTTAAAGAACATAAGGGTTATATATAATAGTGATTTTTCTATTAAAAAATTATTTTAGGATCCATAACTGTAATTTTATTACAATTATCTCAAAATTATCTGATTATAAAAATTATTAACTCTAGATAACCAAACTTTTCAGAGGCTATGTAAACATGATTTCACCAATGTGCATGGGTATAGCAAACCAACCCAAAATACCTTCTAAACCAATATCCGAGTTGATTCACCATAAACCCAAAGTGAATTCATGATCTCCATGGTCTGATGATATCACCTAGGCATTATTAAATAACAGATGTGGATGATTTCACCTTAATAGTATTCCAACAAAATAGTACACTGTGAAAAAATCATCATATATATATCAATCAATACATACATATCAAACAACAAAGATACAATAAGAAAATTTAAATAGGAACATAAAAACCAAGACCCAACTATTTTTAGTCCATGATTATCTAACTTTTCCCATTTCATCCACCTGTAGTCATCCAATCACAAACCAACAATGGAATATGAGAGCACGAACACCTTCTAAAAGATATGTATGGGTTCAAAAACCCAAAATCTACAAGCAAGGTGTTAGGTAAATATACCAATAGGATTCCAAAAATTATTTTTTAATGTTTACTCAAAAATAAATTAATATATTTGAAAATAGCCATATAAATAGGGTAGTAAGATGATTTGTTGAAAAATAGGGTTATAAATATTTAAAAATCATTTATCAAACTAAACATTTAAAAATGACTTTTCACCATTTAAAATTGAAACATTTTTTAAAAATATTTCAAAAATCATTTCACCAGATAATGATAGATAATCAATAAAAGAAGCAAATATGGACCTGATATGTAAATATTAATAGGAATAAATAAAATAGAGTCCAGTTTCATAATAGAAACAAATTTTGCAAGTAATGAATCTATGGTTCTGAATGGTGACAACCAATTCTTTCATGTGTCAAGATCATATATATGGATGTCAGGGGTACAATGTAACACCCTGACCCATTTAGCCCAGAGAAGGTGCATTATTTTAACACATTTGAATGATTAAAATGAATCAAATCCAAAAGGACCAATTATTTTAGCATTCTTGGTAGACCTAACTACAACAACGAGTCCCCTAATACATTGTGAAATGAAAATAATACATGGTAAAATTTAAAAATAGTAAAATACATTCTTCAATGATTATTGGAAGTTTTCATCTTCATAACCTAGGGAAAAAAAGATAATAAATTGGTATTATTAGATGCTCAGTAAGGGTAAGTAATACAATGGATGTTATCATAAACATAAACATTACACATGATGAATAACATAAAATACATGCCTTTAAAAGAAATCTGGAGCATTATATTCCATGAAGGAAATATAAGAATATAAATCCATATAACTGATCACAAGAAAATTTATAATGGATATTATATGAGTTGAATAATAAAATGATTTATCAATTAAAAATATCATAATGATGGAAATTCATATGAAGGAAATTCTGAAACATATCATCAAGGCCTCATCTATGACATCTAAAAATGATTAATCCCTCGAATGAAACCATATCTAAAAATGGGAATGGTCTTAACCAAGTCCATATCTATTTTCCTCATGAGAAATACCAACACATCAAGGGGATATATGGGGCCCCAAAGGTCACTTTATAATTCAATTAATTTCTCATATTAAGGGGGTTATAAATAATCTTTTTATAAACATGCAATTTAAATAACATTCCCCAATCTATGAACATAATTTCTAACAATTCAGAGTAATATAGTGAATTGAACAAAGTTAGCACATCTAGATTCAAACTAATTAGAAACCCATAAACAACATTTTTTATATGATATCATTGTATATAAACATAAATGAAGTACAAGATTCAAAAAATTATATTGATATAGATTATATTCTTTTAAATGATACATTCCAAAATTCATGAGTAAATAATCCTTAAACATTCCAATTTCTCCCATACCACATTAAAACAATAAAATTATAATCCCTTAGAATATCCTGAGAATAAGGATACTATTTATAGGATATATCAATGGGTAGTACATACACCATGTGCAAGGAATAAGTTGTGAATAAGGCACATATATCATAAAAGTTAAATTGAGACGAGAAAAAATATTTTTTACTTTGGAATGAAGAGTTCTTTTGGAAATTCATTTATATTATTCTTGAAATAATATGATAAATATGAATATCCGAAAAAAGGTATGTATATTGAAATTATATTTCAGACACAAATAATTTCCCACTGATATTAAATCATGTAAAAATATTTTTTAAAAAACTTTATCAATAAAACATTTAGTGCAATTTAAGGATGTGAATTTATAGAGGAAAGGAATGTTTGTATTCCCAGAACCATAACTAAAATAGATAGTGTTCCATGATTAAATGTTTTATTTTATAAGAATAAGTATTTTTTACAATAAAATACATACTTCACTTTCAAATGGGTATGAAATCGACATGCTCCCTTGAATCAGGCTTGTCTATCAGGAAGATTTGAGGAGGATAACAATTTAACACATGAATATCCCCTTAATATAAGTATGATATGATCAGGATATATGATTTTATAACATATACCCAAAATATATAATAAGGTTACAAAATTAGTGAAGAATTAAATTTGATCAAAGTTATAGAATGAGTAACCCGAATGATAAACGGGGGTTCTGGTAGAATTCCTTTTCACTTTGTAATCAATTGGATTATATGGCTCAAAATTAATAATAATCCATTTATAAATTTAATACCATTAAAATAAATTTATACATAATATGATACATAAATTGGTTGTATACAACACTATACAAAATAAATATTGGTGAATAAGTAGTATCTCACACAAATGGATGCGAGATGAGGAAACCCTTACCATATGTCCGAATATGTTCTGCACTTGACCATAAGGTCCAGGAATATAAAAATTAGACTCATTAATAATTTTATTAAGAACCTAATAGACATATATATATATTATAATTTTATTTAGTTTATTTATTGTCTTTTTTATGAGTTTTAAAATAGAATTTCATCATGTCAGAGTGTTCATTTTCCTGATTTCAGGATTAGCTCTCATGATTATAAGAGTATGAAAGTTCATGTAAAATGGAAATTAAAGTCCATAATAAAAGTTATATGTTATTAATAATAATAAATAATGTTAAATGAACATATGAGTAATTTGTATATGGAAGTATATATCCCAAAATAATCCAATGTAAATTAAAAAGGAATAATATAAATGGAGTGCTCGAAAAAGAGAAGGGGTGTAGATTCCCTTACCTTGTAGAGTAAATCCAAAAACATGTAGGTTAGGACCATCGGGGCTTGAAGACACCCTGGGAGGACTCTTACGGAGGTAAAAATATCATATCTACTAGGATTATGAATTTTTAATGAATGTAATGGAATAAATGGGTGGGTATTTATAGAAAAAGTGATGGATTTGTTTTTAATTTCTAAGGGAACATCAGTAGTGGTATATGAAAAACCATGTGCTTTCCCATTCTATTTTCATGTGGTGTTGGGCACATGGGAAACATAATAGAATATTTTATTGTACAGAATTCGACCATCATTTTATATCAATTATTACATCGTTATGATTTCATTATACATACAAACAACTCAAAAATATATTTTTACTATTCCCAAAAAATAATAGTATTTTATAAAATACTAATAAATTCATAATAACTTAATATCAACATTATAAATTAAAAAAATGAAATTTATATTATTATAATAATTATTTAAATATAAAAATTTTATCTTTTATGTATTAAAATACATATTTATTAAAAATAATAGTGGACATAAAATGCATAATAAAATATTTGACCCCTAAAAAAATATAATTATTTTATCATTATTAATTAAATAAGAGTGTTTTTATAAGACTGTTAAGACCCGTAAAATTCAAGGGAAATTTTTTCTTAATTTTCTTTGGAATTATACAAGAGCGCGGTTTCAGAAGGCACATGATTCCGAGGCCCGGAGTGCCTGGAATCAATTCCCGAAGTTTGGCTCGGGTACGTTCAGTGAACGAACGAGCGGGAATTTCTAACTTTTGATCCGGTGATCGGAATTGAAATCTGAGGACACCAATGAACTCGCAGCGCTGATATTCTCTTAAGGAGACCTTTTCGGAAGTTGCGTTTATTGCGGGACGAAAGTTAATTTTTGGGAGAATTATAAAAAGTTGAATAAAAATGTGTAACACTTTTTATTTTACTTTTGTTGGTTAACTTCTCTCAAAGGAAGTTAGGGGTGGGACCCACACCCACTTAACCTCCCTTGAGAGGATTAAGTGTGGTGGGACCCACACGAACCTAAACCTTCCATCTTCTCTCAAACTCCCTTTAACCCCTCTTTAAATGACATGACAAATTGTTATTTAATTTTGGAGTTATCTTATTTGAATTTCAAACCTTTGAAATTCAATTGTTAGGTTTGTGATTAAAATAAGACTCTATCTTATTTTATTTGGTTAGAATTGTTTAGCCATCTTGAGAGCTTTTGGGTTCTTCTCCTTCTTCTTCAACTTTGAACGAAGAACGATCAAGCTTTGACGAAGAACGCTCAAGCTCTGACGAAGAACGCCGCTTCTCCCTTCTTCGTCTTCCGTGTCAACGAAAGGGAACGCCGCTTCCTCCTCGGAATTCCATCGTCGGCTTACGAAGATTCTCCAACGACGTACCTCTTCGGACGTACCTCCTCGTCATCGGATTTGACGAACGCTTACCGCAACGCCCGACCTCCGCGACGTTGTCTTCTGCGGGTCGTTGACAATCTTCGAGCTTGAACCCAAGGTAGGGGTTGTTGTTGATTATTTATTTATTTATTTTTTCCTTGTTCGTGGTTCTAGCATGACTAACGTGAGGATTTTAAATATGTGTTATTGTTTAACGTGAGGGGGGCCGGACCGCATGAACACGGCCGAACCCCCTCCATTGTTCTTGATTGATTTATCTTGCGGGTGAAACAAGATGGCGTGGTGTCGTCGCATGACGCGGATATTCGCACGTTTATATTGCGCGGCACCGTCGCGTCGCGCCGTGGAAGGATCATCAAGAACGCGACGCCGTCGCGCCGCGTTGAAGGGAATCAAAGGCGTGGCGGAGGGGCGCGGTGCCGTCACACCGCGCCGGACGACGAACACCGCGGCCGGTTCCGGGCCGCGGCGGGACGAGAAGACCGGCGGCCGGGCCGCCGGCGTCGGAAGCCGGAAAGGGGACCGGTTCGCCGGTCCCGTTGAAGAAAAACGGGCCGGCCAGGTGGCCGGCCGGATGGTCAAAATCAGGGGGAATTTATTCCCCCGGCCAGCGGTCAAAATCCCCCCCCCCATTTAATTGGGGGCCGGTTTCCTTGAGGGAGGGGGGGGGGCAGGCGGCCCCCCGGTCCCCTTCAAAGTTGGCCCCCCACGAGGGGGGAGGGCGGTTTCCAAATGGCGCGACTAAAAGCCGCGCCGTCATGCTAGAAGTAGGGGCTTAGCCCCCCGCGCGTGACCCCAGCGACGGCAGGCCGCCGCGCCGCCGGCCGGGCCGGGTCGGACCCGGGTCGGATCGACCCGGTTCGGGCCGACCCAGGGGGGGTCGGGCCGGGTCGGCCCGGACCCGGACCCCCTGTTTTCGAAATGGTTTCGGTCTTTTGGCCATAACATGAGCCACGTACCTTTGATTGACAAACCGTCTGCGGCAACACGATCCTTGGATCGAGACGGTCGTTTCGGTATATCGCACTCGATGTTTCGGAACACTTTGAGTTCGGCCGGATTGGTTCGTTCACGAAACCAACCGGACCTTCGGAGCGGAAACGCTCATATCTCGAGCTACGGACGTCCAATTGACGTTCCGTCAGCTTTGTTGTGTTCCTCTTAGTGAGACGGATCTTTTGGCATACTCCGCTCGAGGTTTGGACGCATGTGGATTACGGTCGGGTTGGTTTTGCCGTAAAAAACCAACCGGGCCCCGGGGACGAAAATGCCAATAACTCTCAAACCGGGCGTCCGATCGACGCGCCGTCTGTTGCGTTGAGTACCTGTTGACGATACAGAACTTTTGGATAAATCAACTCTGGACTTTGTGACAGTTGATGTATCAGCCTCTCGGCTCGTGGAGCGGACCCTCCGAACGAGCTTGTTGTGTGCGGGAACACTAGTGCTGGCTGCGACTGTTACTGTGACTACTACTGCTACTACTGCTACTGTGACTGCGACGACGAAAGTACAGAGATCCTCTGTGGATTCGACGACAACGACTACAAAACTCAGCGATCCTACGTGGATCAGTACTACAGGTCCTGTGTGGGCCCGATCCTGTGTGGGTCCGATCCTGTGTGGGTCTTTGCGCTCAGCGGTCCTGTGTGAACCAGCGCCTACATGTCCTACGTGGGCCCGATCTTGTGTGGGTCTTTTGCGGGGGTTAGTTACCTATCGATACTTCGTGGGTCCGACAACTTAGATGGATCAGAGATCATCTTTATCATCTTTCGAAGAAGTATACCTGTGTGAGCTGAATCCTGTTTCTTTCCTGTGTGGATTGTGTTGTGCTATCCTGTGTGGATTACGTTTTGCTTTCATGTGTGGAATACGTTTACTTTCCTGTGTGGACTGAGTTGTACTTGGGCTCGGAGGTTGGAGCGTATTTGAAATTGATGACTTAGGTATATGTATGGGAATATAACTAAGGAGTGTCGGTTGTTACTTCGTGATTGTACCTTTCTTCGTCGTTTATCCTTTGTGGATTTTGAGAGACCTTCAGGGGTCTCGGGGTCCCTACTGAGTAGCTTATACTCACCCCTGCACGGGCTTTGCCCGCACTACATTGTGTTGGTTGCAAACGATGGACAGCGTTGATCTTAGCTGAGGCTTGCAGAGCAGGACGGTACCTGGAGGTGGACCACTGGGCGGGACGTGCTCGGAGCAGACGGCGGGACCCGTGGAGCAGTGGAGCTATCTGTACCCACCCTTCAGGTGGGATTTCCAGTGGACAGCTCGGTGTAGCGGCTTTTACTTCTCAGTTGTTGTTTTCCCTTTCGAGTTGTACTTTACTTTCAGTTTGGGTTTGTATACTGGCCCAATTACTTTTCCGCACTTTCAGTTGTAATCTGCTTTTTCTTAGTGTTTACTTTCTGCTTGCTTACTCTGTGGTGTTTGTTTACTTTACAAAGGCAATGCCTTCCCTTTTTACTGGGATTTACGCCTTGGTGCTAGTCGCCAGCCCCTGGCCTATGGAAGGCAGGCTTGGGGTAGTCACGGCACAGACCCCGAGGGCGGGTTGTGACAAAGACTATGTCAATATAATAAAAATTAATAAAAAAATAGTTTGATTTAATATTTTAAATTTGTCTAAAATGTTCAATTTTTATCAAAAAAATCAATTTATCACATTCAGTATATTTTTAAGAAAAACTAAACAGAAAAAAGAAATGATAGAACAAAAAATTTATTTATAAATTATTTGTTGAGTTTACTATTCCATTGGTCATATTACTATTCAAAATGTTTACATTACTATTCCAATGGGTCAATTGACTATTCACCAAAAATTAAATTGACACTATCAGACCCCAAATATCATGTTGATCGCAAATGTGTATGTCCATTTTTTGAAATTCAAAAAAAAAAGGGAAAAAATTATGTTTAATTGATTTTTTTAACTATATCCTATAACAACGTTTTTTTGAAGATGCATAGGGTTTCATAAATAATAATCCATATAATGAATTTTAATTATTTACGAATAAACATACAATAAAATCATGGGGTGTCATATTAATAATTAATATATTCATAAAATAATTTAGTATTTTTCAAAATAATTATAATTATCAATATATATACAATTCATAATATTTTTAATTAAATAATATATTAATAAAAATGAATTTTGTAATTAAAATACATATATACATATTAGAATATTCTTTTACACAAAATAATACTATAAATGTAGAATTTTTTGAGAACATTAATTTAAAATTAATTTGAAACCTATAAATTTGATATCTTATTATTATTAATTAAAAAACCTAGGTTTAAATTTTTATTTTTTGTAACATAATGTATTTAAAATTATAAAAAAATTACCAAGGTGTTACATTATTCCCCCTTCAACATAATTGTGTCCTCACTATTCAAAATTCCACTTCCAATGTTAATTGTTGAGACGTGAAAATTCCCTTGTGGGAAACCCACATAGGGTTAATAAAATAACCTCTTAATAAGGGGGAATGTGAAATTCATAGGTTACCATAACACTATGCATTTCAAAAGTATAACATTAGTGTGAAGTGAACAAATTGACATGGAAGTTTAATTGAACAATCATGTTTTGATAAAAATTTAGAGAGAACATGTTCAGATAAAAGTTAATTACCATAAAAAATTAAACTACATTTAAAAAAATAATTAAAATAATCAAATATTGTGATAATCGAACAACATATTAGAAACTTTTCCAAAAGTGGAGGTATTATTGAATTCTATAATATTAGGAATATAATTTTATATTTCCTAAGTAGAATCGTATCATTTGATTGCTCCATGAACAATCTATAAATCATCACATAGCACAGGATGCATCATGTTGTGAATTAATAAATTATCCTCTAAAATGTCATACATGGATCATATAAAACTATTCATAAATGGTTAAACTTTCCAAAATATAATTGTAAGAACCTGAATCTTCTTTTTAGGCATGTCTTTCTTTTATTTCTGTTTTTGAGAAAAATATGAGATTCTAGAAATTTCTGTAGTACACGCCATGTACATATAAGTACACGTTGTGTACCAAGTTGTCACGGGTAGCTGTGTATTGGCCATGTAATGGCTGAGCACATGACTGTGTGGGGTGAACTGGAGACCACCTAAAGAGGGGCCCGATAAAGGCATATACACACCATGTAAATTTTAAAGACATGTTGTGTACTTTTTCTTTCATTTCATTAAAAGGACTAGGGTCACATCTCATTCGTTGAAATAAATTCTTCTCTATTTATCTCATCCAAGAGTGATCGTACAACATGATACTTCACTGAGACCCCTGGCCCTTTATCTATTCTCCAAATTGACCTCCATCGATTGTGTTTGAATCGCTACATTAGGCTCTTCCTTCTTCTAGAGCCTCATTTTCAAATTTCTCCTCTTTTGTGACATATATGTGGTTGAATGTTTTTATAAATTGTGTAGATCTAAAAAATTATATAGAGATTCAAGACCAGAGGTTCAACTATATCAATCGTACAATGGTGAGGTAGGTGAATTGTGTCTTTCCTTAGTTAGTCTTTGAGTTATATGTGAAAAAGTTCTCAATACCCTTGTTTGGGGTATTGTTTGTTTATGGTTTTTAGCCCTGTTAATTTTTGTAATGCCTTGTGTACTCGAGTTGATGATTTATGATTGTAAATATGGTTATTTAGATTTCTATGGTTGTGATGCCCATGTTTTATTGATATGGACCATTTGGTCTAGATTTTCCTATTTTGTTTCTTTATTTTTCATGCCTGGTTTTGTTATAATAGAGTGATTTTTATCTAATGTGTTGTGATATGTTGTATAATCTTTATCCAAGTAGTTCTTGAGGTTTACATTGGCCGCCGTATATCTTTTTACATGATTGAAGTACACAAAGCTATGGGAACCTGGTGTAGTATAACATATAAAAAATGGATGCAGAGGGATTCTCCAGAGAGTCTGTTTACCATTACATTGTGGGACCATAGAAGGGTGACCATTTTTTCCATCAGAGTGTCTATAGTTCCTCATTATGAGATGACCGGGGGAATTGGACGTTGAGTGATTCCTTAGAGTTTCTATATTTACCAATACAATCCCATAGTGGAAATTAACAGTGAGTGCTTCCTCAGAGAGTCTGTTTTAAAGTTGAACCAGTGGGGTTAGGATATGATTACTTCCCAGAGTGTTACTTGTGTTTGTTAAGATACATACATTGATAATTAAAATGAATGTAATTGTAATTGTTGGATTGTTTCCTTTTGAGTACTTCCTTATTTATTGCTTCATCTTTTCATATTGCCTTCCATATATATTCACTGATTGTTAGGAACAGATCTTTGGGTGGTTTCCTACTGGGATTCATCTCACAGCTAATTTGGGTCATGTTTTTGGGACCAAAATGATTATTTTGTTGCATTTATAGATAAAGTAATGTTCCCTTCTACTTCATGTACTTGATCATTATGCATCTAGAGAGCATGGGAACAAGCTGAGGTTTGTGTTGCTATTGGAGTTTATTTGATTTCAATGTACATTGGTTCAACACTATATTCGTGTACTGTGATGTGTTTGGATACATTCTTAAACATATTTATTATGCATCATTTATATATATGTACTCATGTGGATTATTACTTACATTCTTCTACTTTTTACTTATTTCATGTTATTATTATTTTTTATTCAACTACTGTGATCTTTTTCTTTCAACTGCATTACTCTTCCTTTGTGGGAATAGTTTCCCCACTATCACAGCCAAGGCCCTCGCTACTTGTTTCCAGCCTCTGGAATTTTGAGAAATTTTCTTGAGGCCATGTGACCAACCAGGTACGGGGCACCTTTGGGTGCCACCTAGAGCTGGGACATTATAAAGAGGTATTATATGAATTCTTTTATTCTTGAATTAGTGTTGGGATAATATGTTTAGAGGTTGGATAATGTAGGTACATGGTAATAATATGTTCTTAGTAGTAGCTAACCTATGTATATGGAAAATCCAATTTACCTCATTTATAGTAATTATTTCTAGTATTGAAATTATTAATGTTTATTTGATTTCATTATTGGGTGATTTTCATGTTTTGTGCTGTTATTGTTGATATTATAGAGGTTCTATTTCTGTTTCAACTTTATCGGATGAGGGTATTACAACTCATGCATCATATAGGCACTTTCTAGAGATCCCATGTCATGCATTCTTGTCATTCCATTTTGGTTGCATTACTAATTTCATGTTGTTTTGATAGATATTGTGCTAGATATGCATGATGTTTTGATAGATTCCATGATTGAATTTCTTCTATTTGATATGGTATTTCTAATATGTAAGGATTAATTTGAATGAAAGCCAAACTTTTGATCTTGAGGTGTTATGGGCCCTCATGGAATAGAATTTGGTGGATCATTGCTATGATATGTTGTATATGACATGTAGACAAAGACAAGAATTGATTCATTGAGAGTGGGAGCCCTCATAGATCATAATTTGGTACTTTAATCTTCGTTGCAGTGTTTTTCTGAGTTCCAAAGTAGTTTCTGAGGATTACTGTGTGAAAAAAACCTATAATACATGGCGTGTAATGAGAAATACATGCCATGTATCCTTATTTTTGGGAAGGAAATGATTTTCTTATGTTGACAATGTGTACTTTATGTACACACTGTGTAGCCTCTGACCATGTCATGGCTTTGTGGGTAGAGACAAGAGGTTGGAAAATCATTGGTTGAACAGGTCGTGTATCGGATGTACGAGCCGTCTGGTTTGACCATGTGTCCCTCCACATAAACAATGACACTGGTGGATTATCTGTAGATAGTACACACTGTGTCTGGCACAAACACACCGTGTAGAGTAACCCATGTAACCAGCCGCGTGACTAAAGACATGGGTCAGTGAATTTCATCTATTACACATCGTATCTGGCACAAATATAGTGTATAGTCTTGTTCTGGGGAAACTGTACGGGTTAGTCATGTAGAAGAACATGGGTAGGGGAAAGTTATTCAATTATGTGTTGTGTCATGGGAGAACATGTCCTGTGTAGGGGTGTTACCCAACCTGGGTTGGAAGGAGTACACAACCATGCGAAAGCATAAGGGACCACACCATATAGAAGTTGTACATTTCGTGTATCCATCTTTTGGAAATTTTTAATTCATTATTTTTCAAGTTCTTTTCGTGAAATTATATGTTTCAGTCCTTATTAAAATTGATCAAGGGTGTGTGTTTGAACCTGCAAAGTCATCCCACCGAGACATCCTCCGGTAGTAGGCTAGTTACAGGGCAGTGATCAAACACTGGACATCACTGATCAATGACTAACAAAAACTCCTCATGTAGTGCCCGTCTTTGCACCAGCCTTTATTCCGGATATCGGTGTTGATGAATCGTTCCGAGAGGGCTTCATGAGCTTCCTTTAGACCTTTTGAGGAGGGCCGCATCCTTCACCGTCTATGGAAGAGTTGACGCAGGTTTTCCAGCAGCATCATCCTCCCACCTTCACAGGGGATGGAGGACCTAGGGCTGTAGAGTCATGGTTGGAATCCATGGAATATATCTTCTATAATTTGGAGACACATCCATGGAGGAGGGTTGATCTCACTATGTATATGATTCAGGACTCATCCAAGAGATGGTGGGATGTGATCTCACAGGCGGGACGCCAGTAGGTCATGGATTGAGTTGAGTTCTAGCATGCCTTCTATGACTACATTTACCAAGATAATCTTAGGGAAGACCGAGCCCGAGACTTCATGATTTTGGATTTGGGTACACGAAATCCAACCTCATGTTTGAGGATGGTCTCAGTCACGAAGTCCAACCTCAAGTGAACAAATTTAGGTAGAATTCCATCACCTCTATTATATACCAGTCACTGATAACGGAGTGCAATTTTAGGGATTATAGAGTAGTGAGCCAGGGCGGTTCAGCATCTGGTGTTGGTACCCCTAAGACTGATAGAAGGAAGCGTTGTAGGAAGTCTACATGTAGAGACCTAAGTAGGTGGAATACTTCTTCTGGTGGCCAGTTGGTGTGCTACCAGTGCGGGAACATGGGGGATATGATGCCACATTTCCCAAGAGACCTAGTGGGGAACTGATCATGCAGCTATATGGGACATATTCATTGCTTCTTCCAGATCATGTCACCAGAAGCTAATCATAGGGGTTCTCTTTTGACTCCTCACACCGGTGAAGGAACAAAAGTTTCTCATCTGTCTGGGAACTGGAATTCTTCGAGCTTCTAATAACGTGGTGGAGGTCTTGGACACAGAGGTCTGACACTTGGTTTTCAGTAGCCAACAGGTGCATTATTTAAGGGTTCACAGGGCCACAGTGCAGGTTAGGCTTTTTTATAAGTGAAGTCTCACCAGCAGAAGGATCCCAGAATCTCTAAAGATTGAGGTAAAATCCTGGTTTCCTCAATTTTATCTTCTACACTTTTTAATATATGGACATCCCATAGTTTCATATCTATGGATAATAGGGAGAGCCTTGGGCTCTTTATATTTTCTTATACTAATGTGTTGATGTTTGATACTCCATTGGGGATAAGAACAGATAGTGTACATTAGTGAAAGGAGTGACCTCTTGAGTTCAGTGGGTGTCACTTATTATGGGACCTCTATGTACTAGATTTGATGGGATATTATGTCATTCTTAGGAAGGGACTAGTTTGTTCCCTTTCAAGTAGTTGTCAACTTTTATCTCCGTATGTTGAGTTTCACATCACATTTGGGCAGTTTGTTTTTACAAAAGGTAGAATGAGATGTCTAGGCCAGTAGAGAAGGACCCATGAATCATGGGTTGGATGGAGTTACAAACCATATTACTAGTCTATATATGGATGACCAGGGGACTTCACAGTTAGACATTCCTCTAGTGTTAGATCATTTTAGGGATGTCTTTCTAGTGGAATTTTTAGGTTTGCCTCCAGAGTGAGAGGTGGACCTTTCTATTGAGCTTGTTCTAGGAGCGGCACTGGTTTCCATTGCCCCTTATAGGTTGGCTACACCAGATTTACAAGAGCACATCAAACAGTTGGAGGAGTTGTAGGAAAAGGGTATCATCTAACCATTACTTCTCCATGGGCTTATCCTACCCTGTTTGCAAAGAAGGTGGATAGTATGCTCCAAATTTGTGTGGATTATCGGAAGATGAACCTATTGACAGTCAAGAACTGATATACCTTGCCGAGGATTGATGATCCCTTTGATCATGTTGGTGAATCTCGGGTGTTCTTTAATTTTGTATTAAAATCTGTTTACCATCACATGTGTGTTAGACCATCTGATATACCTCTTACAGCCTTTCAGAGCAAGTATGTTCTATAAGAGTATGTGGTTATTCTTTTCGTTCTCATGAACGTGCCTGCAGTTTTCATGGCCCAGATGAACTGAGTGTTCCACCCATACATGGATTCTTTCATTCTAATCTTCATAGGTGATATCTTGGGGTACCCTCACACTTGAAATGACCATTCCACACATCATGAGATCATTTTGAGTACATCGAGAGAGGGTCAGTTATATGTTAATCTATTAAAGTGACACTTTTGGATGGACCTAATTCACATATTGGGTCATGTAAACTTAGTGACAAGAGTATCAGTGGACCTAGAAAACGTGAGGATAGTAGTTTCCTAGGAAAATCTAAAGAATTCCATTGAGGTATGAATTTTTTCGGGGATGGATAGTTCTATAATAATTTCATAAGGGACATCTTAAACTTAGTAGTGCCAGTGATGGGCCAAAATAAGAAGGGTGTGAAGTGCATGTGGTCAGATTCTTATGAGTCAGCCTTTCTAGAGCTAAAAGGGTTGTTGACTTCAGCACCGATACTTGTATTTCAAGTGCTAGGAAAGAGATATGCTATGTACTGTGATTCATTAATTATCAGTCTGGGAGATATTCTTATGTATGGAGAAGAAGTCGTTGCGTACAGGTCTCAACAGTTGAGGCCACATGAGGGGAATTACCTGACAAACAGTCTTGAGTTGGTTGCAGTGGATCATTCCTTACTCTATTGAAGAAATTATAATTTGGGATCACATTTTGTGGTTTTCATAAAACACAAATGTCTTATGTATATCTTCACCCAGAACGACATGAATATGATATAGTGATGGTGGGTTAAATACCTTTAGTCCTTTTATTTTGATCATGCATACACACTAGGGAAAGTCAACACATTAGTTGATGCGTTGAGAAAGAGGACTCAGATACAAGCTGTTCAGTAGGCTAGTAGTGAGTGACATCTTATGAATATGTTCACTGAGATGCATTTGGAGGTTCAATATAGACAGGGGTAGAGATTTATTTCTTCTGTATTTATTACCTCTACTCATCTTGATCGAGTGAGAATACAGCTGCAATCAGATTCTAAAGGTCTAGTCCTATGGGAATGTGTTTTAGGAGAGGAACCTATTCCTAGATCTACAATAGGTGAGGATGAGATCGTGCTATTTCCTAGACACGTATTGGTGCCAGCAGACATACGCGGGTATATGAAGTAGGACTTTCATTCTTCAGTTTGGGCAGTTCATCATAGCATCACCAATATGTATCGAGATATACAACATTTGTATTGGTGGCTAGGTATTAAAAGAGATGTTGATGTGTTTTTCATGAGGTGTTCCACCTATCAGCTGGTGAAGGTAGAGCATCAGCGGCCATCAGGGATTTTTTAGTAGTTACCCATTCTTGAGTAGAAGTGGAATGATGTTATGATGGACTTCGTGACAAGTTTACAGAGATCTCCTTGAGGGAATGATGTATTATGGTTTGTTATTGACAAACACACGAAGGATTCTCACTTCCTAACGATCAAGGAGACCATCAGTGTTGTTGAGCTGGGAAGGATGTACATATAAGATAGTGTACGTTTACATGGAGTTCTCACACCATTTCTTCACACAGGGATGGCCATTTTACATCTCGGGTCTGGTAGGGATTATAAAGGGCTTTGGGTACATAGGTATTTATAAGTAAAACTTACCATCCCCAGATAGATGGCCAGTCTAAGAATACAATTCATGTGCTAGAGGACATACTTCGAGAATGTGTCCAAGATTTTGGAGGATCTTGGGATAAGCACATACCTTTTTAGAGTTCTCTTGTATTAATAGTTTTCAAGAAACAATTTAGATGGAACATTATAAGGATTTGAATGGAATTCCATGCCGATAAACCCAATGTTGGATGAAAGCATGAGAGGTGGCTATATTGGGACCTCGTCTTATATAGGAGACCACATAACATAGAGATTTGATTCATAAGAGGATGGATACTAGATAGTCATGATAGAAGTCTTATGTGGATCAACAGCAATGTCCTCTGGAGTACAAGGTTGGAGGTCAGTTTTTCCTTCTTGTCACACCGAGGTTTGGACACATGAGGATTCGGAGTCCCGGTATGCTTTCGCCAAGATATATTGAGCCACTTGAGGTTTTGGAGAGAGTTGTGCTGGTATCCTATCAGATACAGTTATCTCAGAGGTATTACGATATGAATGACATTTCCACATTTCTCAGTTGTAGCATCACTTCTCATACCCATCTCATGTATTTCAACATGAGGAGGTTGAGTTTGAGGTGTACGCATCATTCGAGGAGCATCCTATCTAGATTGTTGATCATATTGAAATGGTTCTCTTTGTACTGTATGTTCCTCTAGTACAAGTGCTATGGAAACACGGGTGAGTATAGGGTGAGACATGAGGTAGGGAGACTAATGTACGATCGTAGTGGCATGAGTTGATCATGTTTTCTTTTTCTACACATCTTAAGAAGGGAAATTCGGGGAAAATATCTTTAAGGGGGGACGTTTCTAAGAACCTAGATCTTTTTTAGGTATGTCTTTATTTTTTATTTGGTTTTTAAAAAAATAAGAGTATCATGAAATTTCAGGTCTACATGCTGTGTACTTATAAGTACATGCTATGTACCCAGATTCTGTGGGTAGCTAGGTGATGGCCATGTAAGGGCTGAGCACATGGCCTTGTGGGTTGACCTAGAGAATGCCTTAATAATGGCCCGGTAAAAGGATATAAACACAGAGTAGTTTTAAAATACATGCAATGTAATTTTTCATTTATTTTATTAAACAGACAGTGGTCGCGTCTCATTCACAAAAATACATTCTTCACTGTTTTTCATGTCTCGGAGCGACTGTTCAATGCGATTCTTCTCTGAGGCCCTAACCCATCATATATTATCTGAATTGACCACCATCGATTGCATTGGAATCACTATGGTAAGCTATTCCTTCTTCTAGAGCCTTGTTTCATGATTTTCCCCTTTCATTAGTTATCTGTGGCTGAATATTTTTATAATTTTTGTATATCTATAGATTTCTATAGTGATTCAATGTCTGAGGTTAAACTATATTGATCATACAATACCGAGGTAGGAGGGTAGTTCCTTTCCATATTTTTTTTGAGATATATGTGCAAAAGTTCCCAATACCCTTGTTCAGGTTATTGAGTGTTTATGGTTTTTATCCCTCTTATTTCCTGATATGCCTTGTGTTCATGAGTAGAGGATTTATGATTGTAAATAAGGTTATTTACCTTGATATGGATTTTTTTCCCATGCTTTCATGATATTGACCATTTGGTCTAGCTTTTCTTGTTAGGATGCTTTTTTTCATGCCATGTGTTGATGTAATGGAGTGATTTTTTGTCTGATGTGTCGTGATATGTTGCAGACTATTTATCCAAGTAGTTCTTGAGGATTACTTTTTCCCCCGTATATCGTTGTGCATGATAGACTTACCCAGGGTTGTTGGAACCTGGAGTAGTAGACCATAGAGAGAATGAACACTGATGGATTCCCCATTGTGTTTGTTTACCTTTATGTTGAAGGACCATAGGAGGGATAGAATTTGTGCTCCCTCAGAGTGACTATAGTTTCTTATTGAGAGACTATAGGTGGAATTGGGCATTGAGTGCGTCCTGAGAGTGTCAATAGTGATAGATACAGGACCACAGTGGGAATTAATGGTGAGTGATTCCTCCGAGAGTCTATTTTAAAGGTCAACCATAGGCTTTAAGATATGAGTACTTTTGAGACGGTTACTTGTGTTTTTTTGAATACATACTATGATAGTAGAAATGAATGTTATTGTAATTGTAGGATTGTTTCATTTTGAATATGTCCTTGTTTATTGCTTCATTTTTTCATATTTCTTACCATATATATTCACTGACTATTAGGCACAGATCTTTGGGTGGTTGCCTACTGGGATTCGTCTCACACATTTTTTGGGTCATGTTTTTGGGACCAAATAGATTATATTGTTCCACGTATAGATAAGGGCAAGTTTCCATATACATTAAATACTTGATCGTGTGGAGTTAGAGATAATGGACCATGTTTGGGATTGCGATTCTACTAGAGTTTATTTGTTTTCATTGTAGTTTTTCAGTACTATATTCTAGCATTGTGGCTAATTTGGCTTCTTTCCTAGACATTTGTATCATTCATCATTTTAATATATGTTATCCAGTTGATTATTACTTCCAATATTCCACATTTTATTTATTAAATGTTATTATTATTACTTATTCCACTAATATTATCATTTTCCTTCTGTTGAATTTCTCTACTATTGAGGGAATAGTTTCCTCACTATCACACCCAAGGCCCTCATTTCAAGTTGGAATCCTCTGGTATTTATGGAAATGCTCTTGAGGCCATGTGACCAACTGGGTACAGGGCACATATGGGGGTCACCCCAGAACCATGATATTAAAAATAATGATCCAAAATTTTAGAAATTAGATCAATGAATGTCCAATCTAAACTTATCTGTACTCCCAAATCAAAATAAAGAAAATCTAAATATTCTCTTTCCGAATAAGTGAATAACTTCATCATGTATCCTCTTGAAATCTGGAAATAAGTCAAATTACCATAAAACATTATTGAAAACATGTATTCTTCTGTATTTCCTAAGTAATATACATGTTATTGGATATATGTTTAAATCCAAAAGTGTTGTAATCTCCATTCATGATAGTGTAGACCACTTTTCGACAAGTCATTAATCAGTCCCATGGTAGTCAACACATATCCAAATCAATAATTTCATTGTCATTATCTCAACATTAGGAATATATTAAGGTTTTATTTCCCCCAATATTTTGATTTCCAAATAACTTAAATATATACTGAATATATTTTCATCATACCATTTTACATATTGTCTCTAATACTTATTAAAAAAGTAGTTTTGTAAAATCCTCACATGTTCTGTTCGTCTTATAATCAGTTCTTTCCTAATAAAATATAAAATTTTCATAATTTATAAATAAAAATATTAATTATTTCTCTTCATTTGTGGTATAATAATAACTTGATCATTATCCAATAGAATCATTTTGGTATATTTCTTTGATGCTTAGGGCATTGATTAACATAGTTCCCTATATCATTATAGTTGAAGCATTGTAGATTGGAATCCTTTTCTTGACCTTTTCAATCAATAACATGGTGTCCTTTTACTCTATACTTAGAAAAAACTCCCATTACCATCAGGAATATACCAGGTGGATTCATTCTGTAGTTATCACATGTGGTAAAACCCTTCTTTCCCTTCTTCCCTTTATCTATGTTTTTCTCTTCCCTCCTCTCCTTCTATTTCTTCCTTACAAATCTGTAATACATAGAAAACTAATTCTTCTTTTGGTTAGAAAAAGATAAAATATCTTCATATGCTGAGGTCATTTGAGATACTAGTTCCATTATAAAGACTATCCTAAACACATCAATGAAATAACCATTCAAACTATTTCGATTATATATGTTGATTTGGTTCCCATTCCATCCTCTAGGAACAATTTTTATACAATTTAGTACACTACATTAGATCAAATCATTATGACACATAATATATATTCCGAATTCTAGTGAAATACACAACATAAATTCAAAATTTTTGACATATGAAATATCCTAATCATAAATGTGGTTACTTTGTAATTTTATTCGATACTTATCCTCAAATTATACCTTAGGTTTATTTTCCCTAATATATGTTTTCTAAATCTAGTTTCCAAGGTGGAAGATAATATTACTTTGATACCAATTATAACACCCCTATCCTAGAAGCTCAGAGCCGATAGATTATGTTAATACATTTTCCACATTACAATGAATCAAATCCTGATGGACCGATTAGTTTTGAAGTCTTGTATTAAAATATTACATTCATGATACACCTTATACATCAAGAAATGAAAAAACATGATATATTATTAAATGAAATAAAACACATCATTGAAATATTTTTCAATGTTTTCTTCTTTATAAAATGGGAAATGGAAATATAAGAATGGGGTGATATCCTATTCTTAGAAAGGATAAGTAATATACTGGAAGTTAACATAAAAATAAAAATTATGCATGGTGAATAACTAAAAACACATACCGTTAAAAATTAACATAAGAATAATATTTCATTAATGAAATATTATTAAACAAAGTCATATAACAGATCATACAAAAATATACCATGGATATTCTATTAGTCGAATAATTACATAATTTATCAATTACTAATATCGTAATGATGGAAATGCATATACCAGATATTCTAAAACATACACTCAAGACCTTGTCCAAGACATATAAATCTTATTAAGTCCACAACCAAAATCATATTAGATAATGGGAAAGGACTCAGCCAAGTCCATATTTGTTTATCTAAAGGAACATACGGATGCATCAAGGGGCTATAGTGGGCCACAAACATAATTTTATAAGTCCAATACATTGGTCATATTAATGGTGTTATACATAAACATCATATAAAAATTCAATGTAAATAATGTTATCTAATCTATAAAAATAATTTCTAACCAGTTAGAGTAATATGTTGAATGGAATCAAGATAGCACATCAATAGTAAAAAAAATTAGAAAACCATGAAAATAATATTGTAGTTGATATAATAAGAGATAGTCCTAAATAATGTAAAAGACTCAACAACGATTATTGACATTTATGAAGATACATTTAAATGATACATTGAAAAATTCATGAGGAAATAGTCCTTGAACATTCCAAACTATCTCATACCGATTAAAAATATTCAAATAGAAACCCCTAAGAATATATTAATAATAAGGATACTCTTGATATGATATATCAATGTTCAATAAATACAACACATGTAAGGAATAAGTGGTGATCAAGGAAAATATCTCATAAAAGTTAAAGTGGGATATGAAAAATCATTTTTACTTTGGAAAGAATATTTATTTTTGAAAATAATTTTTATTTGTCTTGAAATTTTTTTTAAACATGTATATACCAAAAACGAAAAGGTAATGACATTGATATTATATTTTAGGCATT
This sequence comes from Viscum album, assembly GCA_963277665.1. NCBI lineage: Eukaryota > Viridiplantae > Streptophyta > Magnoliopsida > Santalales > Viscaceae > Viscum > Viscum album. The sequence continues at coordinate 2,085,880,300 of OY728119.1, forward strand.
AATTAAGACCCACTAGAAGTTAATTCATGTAAAAATATTTTTTATGAAGCTTTAGAAATAAAACATTTTAGTGTGGTTTAAGGAAGCTATTCTAGAGTATAAATGGATTTTTATTTTCATAAAAATAGAAATGAAACAAGATATTTTTTCATGATAATTTTTTTATCATAAAATTAATTATTTCTTAAAATATATTACATAGTGAAATTCAAAATAGGTATAAAATCAAGAAATTTACTTGAATCTGGCTAGTTTATCAGGAGTAATTGAGAAGGAATCCATTTTAAAACATGAATATCTCCATAAAATATGGGTGATATAAAAAAGGATATATATTTTAGAAAAATATACAATGAATTTATATGAAGGAAAAAAAAATAAAGAAGTATTACATCTGATTAAAGTTATAGAAAGAGTAACTCGAATGGAAAATTGGGGTTCGGGTAGAATTCCTTACCACTTTGTAATCAATTGAATTATAAGACTCAAAATTAATAATCATCCATTTATAAGTTTAATATCATGAAAATAATGAGTTTAATAGTATTTTACATAAACTGGTAGTATAAAAACACCATACATAATAAATAGTGGTGAATAAGGTGTATCTTAAAAAAATGGAAGTGAGATGAGGAAACCCTTACCTTATGTTTGAGTGTGTTCTGCACTTGACCATAAGCTCATAGAATATAAAATTAAACCAATTAAAAATTTATTTTATAACCTATTAGACATATATATTATTTATTATTATTTTATTAATTTCATATATATACTTTTTTATAAATTTTACAATTTAATTATATCGTTCTAGTGTGTTCATTTCCTTGATTTCATGATCGATTCTCTTGATTATAAGAGTATGGACATTCATGTAAAATGGGAATTGAAGTCCATAATTGGTTTTTTAAGTTATTAATGATAATAAACCAGTTTAAATGATCAGATGAGTCATTTGTATATGTAATGAAATTTCCCATCATAATCCAATGGAAATTAAAATGGAATAACATAAAAATAGTTCTTGAAAAAGAGAAGGGTGGTAGATTCCCTTACCGTGTAGAGTAACTCCTAAAACATGTAGGCTGGGTCCTTTGTAGATTGAGGAAACCCTGGGGGGACTCTTATGGAGGTAAAACTACCAGTTATTTTGGGATGATGAATTTTTAATGAATGGAATGGAATAAATGGGAAGGTATTTATAGCTAATGTGAGGTATTTTTTTATTAATTTTTGATGACACCTCAGCAATGGTATATGCAAAACCATGTGAATTACCATGGTATTTTCCAATGGTATTGTAAAATTCGGAAACCTCATAACATATTTCAATTTACACAAGTCGACCATCATTTTTATCAATGATTACATCATTATGATTTCATTAGACACACCGAAAACTCAAAACTATATTTTTACAATTGACAAAAAACTAATTTATTTTATAAAATTATCATAAATTATGTGTAACCTAATATCAATGTTCAAAATTCAAAAATGAAATTTATTTTATCATAATAATTATATAAATATTAATATTTTAACTCTTATCTTTGAAAATACTTATTTATTAAAAATAATAGTGAACATAAAATAAAAAGTAAAATTTTTGACCCCTAACAAATCAAAATTATTTTATCATTTGTAATTAAAGTATATTGTTTTGATAAAACTATTTCATTATGATAAATATTAATAAAACCTTAGTTTAATATAATAATTTAAATCTCTATAAAATGTACAATTTTTACTAAAAAATATCAGTTTATCCAATTCATCATATTTTTAAGAAAGACAAAACTCAAAACAAAAATGATGGAACAAAATTTTCATTTATACATTATTTTAGTGATGTTAATATTACATTGTTCATATAACTATTCCTAATGTTAACATTACTATTCTTAAGGGTCATGTGACTATTCACCAAAACATTATTTTGATCCACTCAGAACCCAAATATCATATTGATCGCAACTACATGTGTCCGTTTTTCAAAATTCAAAACACAAAAGCAGAAAACATTTGTTTAATGGATACTTTATAACTATCTCCTATAACAATGTTTTTTATAGATACTCATTAATTCATGAATAATAATCTATGTATAATATTTAAAAAATTTAAGAAGAAACATACCATAAAATCATGGGGTTTCATATTAATAGTGAATATATTCATAATGTAAATTAGTATTTGTCAAAATAATTATAATACACTATATATATATATTATTCTTAGAGTATTTAATTATGTAATCTATTGATAAATATAATTTTTTTAATATAAATACATATATTAAGACTAAAAAATTATATTATGCAAAATAATACTATAAAATAATATTTTTTTATTATAACATTAACTTAATTTTAAATTTAATGTTATAAATATGAAATATAATAGTTATTAATTAAAATACATAAGTTTGAATTTCTATTTATCATTAAATAATGTATTTAAAATTATAAAAAAATTATTGGGTTGTTACATTATTCCCCCCTCAATATTATTGTGTCCTTGTAATTTGAAATTGTACATACAAATTTAATGGTTGATACTTGAAAATTCCCTCGTGGGAAACCAACATAGGGTTAATTTAGTATTTTATTTAAAAGGGGGAATGTGTAATGCATTGGTTACCACACAACTATGCATTTGAATATGATAATATTAGTACAATTGAAAATATGGACATGGAATAATAACATAACCTTCATGTACTAATAGAATTTTATAGAGAACATGTTCATATGAATGTTGATTACCACAAAACCAAAAACTGCAGTTCTGAAAAATGATTAATATTATCAAAGATCATGATAATAGGATAACATTTAAGACACTTATCCTTGAGTTGATTGATTAGTCATTTCTATAGGAGTATGAATATAATTTCCCATTTCCTAAATATATTCTTATCCTTTGATTTCACCTTGAAAAATTTATACATCATAACTTAGCATAGGATGCATCATGTGGTGAAATAATACATTAACCTATAAAACCTTATAAAATTATAAACATATACCATTCATAAATGGTTAAACATTCAAAAATATAATGATCCAACACTTTATAAAGAACATCCCTTATTTTCCAAGATGATCTTATCGTTAACCTTAATATTCATAAAGAATCTCTTAATTTTCACATTCCAAACCTGTGAATAACGTCATCTTATATCCTCATGAAATTTGGAAACAACTAAAATTAAAATAAAACCTTATTGGAAACATGTATTATTCTATATTCCATAGTAAGATACATGTTATTGGATATATTCCATAAATCCAAAAGTGTTGAAAATTCCATCCATGATAGCATAAACCACTTTTCGACATGAAATTAATCAGTTCCATGGTGGTCAACACTTTTCCAAATCAATAATTTCTTCGTCATTATCTCAACATTAAGAATATATTTGTTGTTTTCTTTCCCTCAATCAAGTTTTTTACAAAAAAAGTAAATTTCTACTGAATATATTTTCTTTGTACCATTCAACATTTGGTCTCAAATAATAGATAAAGAAGTACTGATATACAATTCTTATATATTCCGCAGTTCTTATAACCACAACTCTTATAATAAAATATTCAAATGACACAATTCATGAATAAAAAAATTAATTATTCCTCTTTATCTGAGGTGGGATAATAACATTAACATTATCCAAGAGAAAAATTAGTGTATATTTCTTTAACGCTTGGGAAATTGATTCACATAGTGTCCCATCACATTGAAATTGAATAAATGTAGATTGGAAACTATTTTTTACCCATTCGATCATGAACATAGTCTCTTTTTTCTCCACAATTATGTCAAAATCGCATTCCCTTCAAAAATTTTCCAGGTGGATTCTTTCCATAATTATCACATGTGGGAAAACCTTTCATTATGTTCTTCTCTTAATCTGTCCTTTTCTCCTCCAATATATTTTTTTTTTCTTCCTAATGAATCCATTATAATATGAAAAATCATTCTCTTTCACGTTAGAAAAATATTTTATCTATTTATTTGATGAGGACCTTTGAGATACTAGTTCCCTTTGAAAGACTGACCTAAAATAATTGAATAAATGACCATTATTACTATTAGGATTATATGTATTGATTTGGTTCCCATTAAATCTACATGGAACCATTAATATTCAATTTCATACTCTAGATTAGATCATGTCATTATAAAGCATAATATATATTCCAAATACTAGTGAAATACAATACATAAATTGAAAAATTATGTATAAAAAATCCCATAATCATGAAAATGGTTTCTTTATGACGTTCATAAATACTTATCATCAAAATATACCTAATTGTTATGTTACCAAATCTATGTTTTCTAAATCCTGTATCCAATGTTGATGATAAACTTCCTCTGATACCAACTTTAACACCCCAACCCCAGAAGCCGAGAGCTACTGCATTGCTATAATACATTGGCTTGTACAAGACCCTTTATTCAGGGCCCTAACCTTTGACCAGGGTTTGTAGCATGAGATTAGAGCATCGATGATATTGATCAGTATCTCAATGCAAGGTGGAGTGCTCGAGCAAGCAATGTTGGTGGAGAGCTTCTTAGTTGAGCTGGCAATGACGGTGAGAGCCACCACCAGATGATAGGTTTCCAAGTCATCTATAGAAGGTAGTAGAAACAAGATGAAATGGTCCAAGTGAGCCCGTACTTCCAAAGGACGGCCCCAAGACATTGGGTTGGATGTGCATAGCTCACAAGGTAGACCAGTCCAGTAGAGGAACAAACTGTGCTTCACCTGCATCGGGTAGGGCCACATTGCTCACGACTACCTGACCTGATGTATCGATGATCAGTATATGGTTGAGGGACCTCTAATGAAGAGGTATAGATTTGAGTGAGGAGGCCCACAGGGTGGTGAATGTAGATAAGGAGCAGTTTGTGCAGCAGGCAGTGGGTGGAGATTTGAGGTTCTGCCACCACCACCTCTTGGTGATCCTTCCTAACCTCAGTGAGGGGGTAGAAAAAGAAAAACATAGCTTCAAGAAGTTGTGGCCTATGACCAAGGTTCTCTAGAGATGATTAGAGATACAATATGTTTCTACTCCACCCTAGTTTTAGTACTTATAGACACATGTGTCATTCACCCTTTCATTTCCATGGCTCTCGTTCAGAGCTCGGAGGTTCTAGTAGAGCCATATGCTCGATCCTTACGATTGGAGACTCCTACGAGAGAGGATTCGACAATTACACACTGGTTCCAATAATGTGATCTTACTCTAGGAGGTGAGATCTTTGGCTGGGATATCCGTGTAGCAGCATTGACTACTTACGATGTCATCTTGCGTATAGACTGGTTATCTACGATCCGTGCTAATATTGACTATTTTAGGTGCAAAATGTGGTTTGTTTGAGAGTATCGGACCAGGTTTTCTTTAATTTGTGATAACTATACATTTTTAGCACATGAAGAACTTTCATAGAAGAGGTTGCAGCCGATCACACATTAGTTGGCTAGTCATACCCTCAGAGTAGGTGATGTGAGGAGTCCAAATTATCTTGATGTGGTGGACCAATATGTTGATGTCTTTCCTAATGATGTTGTGGGACTACCTTATCACAGAGAGGTAGAATTATACATCAACCTATACCTGGGATGAAACTGATATCTAAACCAGCATATTGGATGGATCTTTTGGAGAATCATGAGTTTTGGTTACATATGGAGGGCTTGCAGAGGAAGGGATTCATAATTCCCAATGTTTCTCAATGGTCATCCCTGATTTTTGTCATCAAGAATGCAAATGGGTGTTTGAGGATTTTTTTGGATTATCCAAACCTAAACTAGTTGACTATGAAGAAAAAGTATCCTTTTTCGAGGATCGATGATATCTTCTACCAACTGAAGTGATCATGGTGGTTTTTGAAGATAGTCCTCAGATCAAACTATCATCAGCTGAGGGAATAGGACAAGGACGTACTGAAGACAGCTTTCAGATGTCGGTGTGGCTACTATAATTTCTTGGTAATGCCCTTCGGTGTGACCAATGCTCTAGCAGTGTTCATGGGACTCATGAACATGATCTTCCAGATTTACTTCTATCGCTTCCTGGTAGTCTCCATTGATGACATCTTAAAATACTCAACATTGGAGGTGGAGTACGCCATGCACCTATTGATAGTTCTGGATACACCTCAAGAGCACGAGATTTATGAAAAGCACTCCATGTTCCAGTTTTAGATATGGGAATTCTACTTCATGGGGCACGTTTTCTCAGAGTCTAGAGTTACAGCAGATCTGGTGAATACAGAGATAGTTCTTGCTTAGGAGCCACGAAGGAGTGTGACTGATGTGTGGAGTTTCCTAGGATTGTCTGGGTACAACCTAAGATTTGTACCTTACTTCTCTAGGGTAGCAGCACCCTTGTCATCTTTGAATAGTAAGGGGAAGGTTTTATTGTGGATGGAGAAGTGTTAGGAGAGTTTCCAAGAGCTAAGGTGGAGATAGATGAGTGCTCCCATCTTGAGGCTACCAGAAGAGGGAATTCAGCATATAGTCTACTATAATGCATAAAAGACCAAACTAGGTTGTGTCCTGATGTAGGAGAGAGTGGTGATCACATATGTCTCATGGAACTTGATAAAACATGAGAATAACTACACTACCCTTGATCGAGATTTAGCATCAGTGGTCTTGGAACTAAAGATGTGGCAGAACTAATTGATGGGTGAACGGTTAACTGTTTACTCTTATAATAGGAGTCTCAGGTATATCTTCTCATAGAAGGACCTGAACCTAAGCTAGGGGATATGGATGGAGTTCCTCAAGGATAGTTGATTTGAGATATTTTACAATCCTAGGAAGGGGAATGTAGTAGCAGATGCACTCAGCAAGAGGTATGGTCTACAGTTGATGTGTGAGGAGACAGTGCAGCTAGCCGCGTTGCAGAAATTCCTTGTGGATAGAGATGGAGAAGATTATGTGTAGTCTATAACTATCACTCCACCACTTCTTCAGCGATTTTTAAAGGCTCATCAGAGGGACATAGACTGAGAGGCTCCACATGCTCAAATATCCTCAGGACAAGCTCCATATGGATTTTCTGAAGGTGGGGAAAACATCATCTTCTTGAGAAAGAGCACCATTGTACCAGTGACACTACGAGAGGAGGTGTTCTGGGAGTTCCAAAAATCCCATTTGGTGGTTCATCATGGTGTAGAGAAGATGTACCAGGACCTACAGCATCAATATTGGTGGCTATGGACAAAGAATGAAGTGGAATTGTTTGTATCATGATGCCTCACTTTTTACAAGTGAAGGCTGAGCATCAGGTACCAATGGGCATAGCACAAACCCTTGATGTAACTTAGTGGAAGTGGGATGGTATCCCCTTGAACATCATGGAAGGGCTACCACATACATCCAAGGGCCATGATTCAATCTGGGTGATCATTCAGCAACTCAACAAGTCAGCCCACTTCCTAACCATTAGAGAATAGGGATCAATATAGGGAATGGGATACCTCTACGTATTGGAGATTGTGTGAATTCATAGAGTTCCATCAACGATCATCCTAGATCCCAATGCATGTTTTAAATCCCTCTTGTTGAAGGGGTTGAATGAGGGATTCAGGACTCAGAAACGTTTGAGCACCACCTTTCACCACCAAACAAATAGTCAGACGTAGCAGACCAGAGAGACACTCGAAAACATGCTCTCTTATTATGTCCTTGGTTATGGCCATAGTTGGAAGGACCACCTACCACTGGTGGAGTTTGAATACAATAATAGCTATTGATCTTCCATTGGAATGGCTCTATTTGAGTCTTTGTATAAGATACCATGTTGATCACCACTATGATGGACAGATCCAAGATAGTCAGCACATATGGGTCTAGAGTTGGTATAGGCTACCATGAAGAAGGTGCATATCATTCAAGAGATGATGAAGACTACACAGAGCAATTAGAAGGAATACTCTGAAACAAGATGGAGACCCTTGGAGTTCGAGGAAGGCAACCATGTCTTCTTATAGGAATCACCCTGACAAGGATTACGGAGGTTTGGATGGGGTGGCAAGCTATCTCTGAGGTTCATCGGACCATTCCTTATCCTCAACAATGAATGTGAGGTGGCGTACCATCTAGCTCTTCTCCCATAGATTCACTGGGTGCATAATGTTTCAAATTTTTCATAGATAAACTAGTATGTTCATGATCCATCACACATTATCGACTAGGGTGAGCTAGAAATCATCAATGGGGAGTCATTTTTGGAGATTCCTGTAGAAGTAGAGGATCGATAGGATAAGGTCCTTCATGGGTTGTCGATTCATTTATTGAGAGTTCTTTGGTAGCAGAAGAATCCCTAGGAAAGATCATGGGAGTGGGTGGCTCAGATACATGATCAGTACCAAAATTTATTCCCCTAGTTTTTTTGTTTCTTTCAGGGATAGAAATCTATGAGGTGGGGAGATTGTAAAGACCTGTAAACTCTATATAATGTTTTTTAAATTATTTAAAAATATTACATGTCTTCGAAAATTGACAACGCTCGATTCTTAGGCCCAATGTGCTTGGAATGGAATTTTGAACTTTTCTTAAAATGCATTCAGTAAATGCGTGGGGAGAATTCTCTATCTTTTGAACCGGTGCTCAGATAAAAAATCTAAAGAATCCATTGAATCTATAGTGTCGGGATTCCCTTAAGTGTGGTTTCACCTTGACCGTAGTAGGTCGGAAGAAAAAGATAACTTTTCGGACTATTAATAATTAATAAAATAACATAAAAATTATTATTTTATTTTTCCCCAATGGTTGATAGGTATTGGCGGTACCGCTTATTTTTCAAACCATTTTATGGCTTGATCCTTTTTTTCATAACTATTCTATTGAGGGATGAGAGGTGCATTAATTAACTTATTAATGAACTGAATTAAATCTATATTTTGTTAAAATATCATCCTCCATATACTTAATTGATTCTCAGGTGTGGGATTTAGGGATGTCTTTGAGAAACCTCTGGCGATGTACCGCGACACATTCCACTGATGTTGGATGGATGCTTGGGCGGCAACGAGTCAACATCCACAAATTTCGGCTGATTCATTAAATGAAGACTCTTCTTCTACCACATTGATATGTCCAAAAAATATTGAGTTAGGGCGTTTATAAATGTTTATATTTGATGAATTAAATTTATTTTTCATGTTATGATGTTAATGCAGAGCGTGTGGGCCAAACAAACAAGGCCCGGACCCTCCATAGCTTTTATCTTATCACGTTTTTTGGGGGACGATCATATAACATGATAGAACCTTGAATCTGAATGTCGCGAAGTGATGGTGGAATCCCTTCAGGCCCACAGGAACAAGAGGAAGAGAAAATGGACCACTGGTGCTAACCCAGTGTCCCACATAATTCCCTTCGGTGTGGCAGCGCCAGAGACTGGCCCCAGTAGGGGAAGGCGGCCGCCGACACTCACTGGCCAAGTAAGGAGGCGGCGCCGCTCGGTGCCGCGATAGATTGTTTGGGCGGCCGACAATGGCTGGTCAAGGTGGTGGAGAACTGCCACACCATCACGCCCCATGGTGAGAAACTGTGTCTTTGAAGTCGTAGCGGAAGGGGACCCGCTCCCTATGGGTCTCATGAACAATCAGGGTGGTGCCACCTGGCACAGCCAATTAATGAGCCAAACGACTCTTCGATTTATTCATGAAGGAGGGAGAGAAGCTCACCTCCACATGCAGGACACTAACTAGGTGTTGCACCATGTAGGGGACCATACATGGATGGATCGGGTCGGACCCAGACTAGGTCAGGTCGAATCGAACAAGGTCAGTCTTGGTAGGTTAGACTAGACCCTGACCCCTTCCAGGCCCAGTTTCTCTTAAAGAGTCCTATCTTGCTAACCAAATGTATGTTTGAAGAACCGTCTACGGTTCTTGGATCCATGGAGTGATAATGCCTTTTTAAGATAATCCACATGGGCTTTGTAGAATCATAGAGTATAGACGGGTTGGATCGAACCCAAGTACAATCGCGCCCTCGCCACTAAAATGCATGTAACTCGCAGACCAGGTATCTGGTTGACATGCCATCTATTATGTTTAAACCCTTACAATATGGAGGTTGTTGGGGTAATATTTTGTTAAACTTCATCGCAGTTGAGGTATGGCTGATATCTAGAGGAGCAGATTATACAGAACTCATGTGCACCAGGTGCGAAGAATCATGTGGTTGGCTGTCATCTGAGAAGCGACCCTGTGTGGATCAATATCTAGTGATTGTGTGTGTATCAGCATCATAGTGACCGCATGTGGACCAGAATAATAGAAACCATGTGTGGATTAGAATCATAGAGACCCTATTTAGATGAACATTTAGTGACCTTGTTCGAATCAGCATCATAGAAACCATGTGTGGATCATCATTCTAGCGACCAAGTGTGGATCAGTAGTGCATGAACAGGCAAAGACCATCCATGGAACAACCCTTCGTGGAACAACGACATACGAACCTGTGTGGATAGACATTGGAACAATTATTTCATGGTTCAGTTGTGGAATCTCTCTAATGGAATAAAATTATATAGCTTAAGACTAATTATCCACATTCCTAAACCCTATATTGTTTATATGGTTTGAGATGAGTCTTTTTCTTTGTGCTTTATGATTGAGATCATGATTTGTGGTTTTACTTTGTGGAATTCTTAGATATCTTCAGGGGTCTCAGGGTCCCTATTGAGTATTTTTATACTCACCCCTGCATGGGCTTCACTTGCACCCTGTTGTGTCTGGTGTAAACGATGAGCAACTTGTATAAGCCATCTGGAGTTAGGACCAGGCGGTAATGTGAGGTGATTGGATGATGTGGATGGCTGTGAAGATGAGTTGTACCTACCCTTCAGGTAGGATCCACGATAGATGATCTCAGGATCTGTTTTCAATTCTTTCGTATTGTATCTATCAGTTGCGTTTATATTCTGGCCCATCTACTTACAGTACACACTTTTACTACTACATTTTTACTTTGTGGTTTCATCTTTTTGTGTTCTTGTATTGGGAGTTTGTTTAGGATTAAAGGAAATTCCTTCCCATTTTATGGATATTCCTTTCTGGTTCTAGTCACCAACCCATGGCATATAGAAGGAGGGCTTGGGGTTATCATGGGATGGGCACCGGGGGACGAGTTGTGACATAAACCATAGTATTTGATATCCTGTTATATAACTAAAGAATCATCCATAAATTGTTTTTTCATAATTCTAATGTCTTCTATAAAATTCTAAATAAAAAATTATAGAGATAATGATTTCTATTTATGACATATAATGATCCATGCTATATTAGTCCAATATAAACATCTCAATATTATTTATTTCCCTTTCAAAGGATATATATTTGTAAAAAAAGATAGAGTTTTATATAATATAGATAAGCCTTTTGATGTTTCATAAAAAGTAAATAGTTTCATTTTATATTACATAGGAAACAATATTTTGTGTAATGTCTATTATGAACTAATATTTTATTATATATATATTGAAAATGAACACTATTTTATGAATAAATTATTATTAGTAAGATATATATAAGAAAAATGTTATAGGACAATAAAATATGACTCAAATATATGTCATGTTCTCACATTGATAAATATAATAAGATCTAGTTTTATTTGAAAAAAAGATGTCAAGATTGGATGAAAAGACCTTAATATAATTTTATTTTCTTCTTTGGATAAATTTACATAATAAAATATAGGATACAATGATTTCTGTTAAACATCCTTTAAATTTAGAGAAAATAATATATGTATTACTTCCTAGGGGCCTTTCCTCTAAAATGGGGTGAAAAATAAGGTAAATAGACTCATTGTGAGAAGTAGGTCTGAGAAGATTGCAAAAAAAGAAAAGATGGTATGAAAAAATTGAAATGTATATATTAAAAATATGAATATATTCAATATATTTTAGAATTTTAGGAAACCTATATTCTATAAAAGGAACAAACCCAATAAGAAATCGTATATTAATGTGTCAGATCACTTATTATTTGTTTAAAAGGAATTTTATAACTTTTAGGTAATTAATGTTTCGAGGAAAACTATAATTCAATAATGGGTTTATGATTGGGGTAATTTTTTTATATATTTTCGTGGAACGACTGATTATTTTATTTTATTGTGTTTGAGGAGAGTGATATTATTTTAGTAAATAAAAAGAGTTGTAATGAAAAAATAAGAAAAACTAATATTTCTTAAGAATCAAAATATTTTTGATAAAACTCTCATAAATTATGGTGGACAAATGAGATTAAAAATATATTCTTATTATTAGTCTTAATTAGAATGGATTTATTTAAATAATTGGTTTTTTGTTCCATATCACTTAGGTATTAATTATTTATAAGAGATGAGCATACATGAATTGAGTTTATATTTAAATGTAAAAACTCTTATTAGATATCTTAATAGTTCATATAACATAGGTAATGATGGGACCATATTATTAAATAGTATTCTTGTCCATTTTAATGATCAGAGTTATGTATAACATAAAAATCACACATTGTTAAAATATTTTACACCAAGTTATTATCCAATTCGTATAAATTTTTTCATTAGTAAAACTAAAAGGATGGGTTTTATTATATCCACATTTGAATATAATAATCTCTTTGAATATATCTAGTTTAATTTGTGGGTACTTCTAGAACTACTTCCCATGGATGCTTTTATTTCATTGTTATTTTATTACTTTTCATCACAGGCTTAAGATTACATTTTATAAAAAAATTAGTTCATTCAGATAGTAATGATTGGAAAATTTATATTGTGATTAAAATGGATAGAATTTAAAGGTATTTTTGACTAATGATAGTTTTAAATATTTATTAAATGAATTTAAATAAAATTAGATTTTAGGGAATTCTAAGTTAAATTATTATATGGGCATTGATCAATAATAATTCTTAACAAAATGAATGGAAATTATTATTATAGAATCATTTCCTTGTATGCTATTATACTCTATAATTCCATCCACTATTTCATTAGTTGATTAACATGTTCTTATTTATAACCATTAACTATATATGAAAGATGTCTTATGGAATAAAAACAATCCCTCTTAGGATAACTTAATATTTGTTTAACTATATGCGTGCAATCCAAAACTAATGACATTAAAAAATGGTATGTTTAGTGTACATGTATAGGATATCATGTTGGAATGAAAGTTTATAAAATAGAAATTAACTAACATAGTTTACAATAATTCATTATTAATCACAATGATAATTTTTAAAAATGTAGTGCACCCTGTCCAATGTCCAATATTGATGAAATGATTCACACAAAACAATCTAATGGTTATAATATTTAACTAAAACGTGAAACTGAGTCTCTAATAAAAGACTTTTATACAATTAGAAATTTAGGGTAATGTATAAATCATGGTTAGATGGTGAGAGTTCTAGTATATTTGGTGATTATATGATCATGATAGATATAGTTTGAAGGGTTATTCGACCTCTTATTTTTTTCATTATGATAATGTGTCTACTTTTTCATCTACTATAGAATGTGATTTAATTGATTATAAAACACAAACATATAAGAAAATTATAAAAAGTAATTGTTTCAAAACGTGGCTCCTTACACTAAATGAAAATATTTATTCCTTTATTAATAATAACACATGTTCTGGTATTAAAAACAGAAATTATGATTTGGTAATTCAGTGTAAAGGAATATTCTTTAAAACAATTATTATTATATAGAAATAAAATATTATTTAAATATTAACTCATTTATAGGGGATTCATATATTGTTAAAGGGGTTATTATAATAAAAAATTTCAATTATTTTATGGTGTCTATAAATTCATTTAATTTGAACATTTCATTATTTTTATGATATTTATTTATCACAAATTCATATAAATATATCCTTGATACATGGGTAGTTTGGGGAGAAAATTTAAATGAAAAAATTGTTTTAGGATAATAAATTTAAACTAAAGAAAGTACTTATTTGAAAAAGTTTCTATGAATTTAAAAATATATTTCATAATAGTTGTATGAATAATTTTATTCATTTATATTAAAAATGGTATTACTTATATTAGATGTCCTTACCTATCAATGTTACCATCTAAATTTCTTGACTAGAAGAAAATATATCATTTCAATACAATAATTAAATCTTTTAGGTTTAGAGTTTTATAGAATTATGACAAATCATTAACCCACAAAACTCAATCCCTTATATCTAATGTACATTTTTTCCACTATCAGAGCGACTAAATAGTCCAAAATAGGACATAAGTATCTCCCACAGATTGTCATCATTGGAAAATCATCAAGATAATATATAATATTATTATTTTCATAAACTGTGTGATGGAAACATAAGAAATGGTTAGCATGGATGCTCACTAGGGGTTAACATAAGTGTTACAAATAATGTTTCATATGTGAGTATAATATATACTTATTGATAAAATCTGGAAACATAAGAAGCATATACCCAATAAAGCATGTATAATAATTCATGGAATAACTATAGAAATTTCATAAGGCATGATCCAAAATTGTGTATAAATATGAGTCAATAAACATGTTCCATTAGTTTATTATCATTAGAATATAGATGTAAAATGTAATATACATTTGAAAAATAACATTACAATAAAATTAGGAACAATAATAAGAATAATGAAATAAAAAAATTTGACCAAAAAAATATGTTTCTTTATGTTAATAAATTAATTTTCTATAATTCATGTTGTGCCAAAACAATTATTGCTCTGTATTTTTTGTACTAAAAATATGTTCACTCTTTGAATTATGAACCAACAAAATGTTTATGGTTCATGTTGGGAACAAAAAAATTTCCATACATAACATCCTAGTATCCAGATATATAAATCCACAACCAATTTATTTGAGGAATATATAGGACCCCAACAATTAGTAATTCATATATATGTATTAAACATGAAAACAAACATTCTTCATATCCTAATAAACCAATTGAAAAGGAATGGTTTTCTTAAACTATTCAAAAAAATTACAAAACATGAAAATAATAAATCATGGGATATAGAAAATAATATTTTAAAAAATGGAACATATCATATGAACATAAATAGGGTAACCAAAACATCACCTCATCAATGAAAAACCTGGTAGAGTAAATAGAATTAAAAATAAAAAAGTGTTCATAAAACCATTTTAATCATTTAAGTATAAACTACATTCAAAAAAATCATAAAGGGAAATATTATACTTTTTAAATAATTTTTATGAAGAGTTAAATCTAAAATATTTCTGAAAATATATAAAGGATATAAGAATAGTGAAATAGAAGATAAAAATTTTATTTTAAAGTGATGGAAACCCATTAGAATATTTTGAAATTCATTTGTTGGAAACCCACATCATAAAAGAGGTAGTAAAAATTAAATTTTAAAATAGGAGAAAATAAATATGGAGGTCAAATGAGTTAAAAAGTATTTTTGATTCAAAATAAGAATGTAAAAAACATTTCATAGAATAATGAACATAGGAAAAGAGAAATACCCATATTTAATGAAGATGATATTTTTTTTATTAATAACGATTCACAATTATGATAAATAAATTCATTGATAAAGAATCTTTGAGTTAATAAAATAATTTCACAAAGATATAAAATTTTAAATATATTATTAAATAATAAATATAAGTATTTATTTAACATATAATAAATATTCTCAATGAAAACATTTTATCCCAATGAATGAAAATTTGGGTCAACCAAATCTATTACGGATATCATAATTCATGAATCAAGAGAGATTTAGAGGCTAGTTATGTGGTAAAATTCTAAATCCCTAGAAAAAAATGATAAATTACAATATAATATAATTAAATTGAATAATATGCCCCATTTATGTGAAATATTCCTGAGAAAACCAATCATAACATAGTGAATGAGAATTGAGTTTCCAAAAACAATTATGATAATAGTAACAAAATAATATGATTCTTATCTTGAAATTAAAATAAAAGTATCATGAAATGATATATATTAATTACACTTGAATTTAAAAGGTCAGTTATAAAATCATATAAAATAAATTATGGTACTCAATATCAAAAAATTCATATAGATTTGAAAGTGAGATAGAGAAACTCTTACCTTGTTTCCCTGCATAGTTGAATTCACTCTAACATCCTATTTAACTGTAACACCCATATATTTTAAAATAAGAACCTTATTTATTATATCAAATGTGACACAAAACATCGATCATAAACAACCCAAGAAATGTGTTTCTTTAAATTAAAATTTTTGATAGATTGAAGAACACACAACCCTAAGCTTAAATGAACCACAATATATTTTACTATTATAAACTAGATGTTAAATGAGTGGGTATACATAGTACTAAATAATAAATTGAAATTACCACTATCTACTTATTATAATGAAAAACAATAATCAATTAAAACTAAACAAAATATTATCTGAAAAAAATATATTTTTTCAATGAAACCGATTTCATTTCTTTTTGTCCAACTATGATATAAATAATTTTTTAAATATATCAAAAAAATTGAAAAAATATAATTAATTTTTTATATAATACTAAAAAAATTATCTTAGGTTGGTTTTATGTAATTTTTCTAAAATGATTCATTTTTTGATGAAAAGTGAAAAATAATGATTTTTATTCAAGATTTCCTTTTCATTCAAGATATTTACTAAGTGAGATTAAAATTAAAATTTTTTAGTATAAAAATAAACTAAAAATATTAACCTTTAACTGTCATATGTCACTGGTATCAATTTAATGTTAAATTAAAATAAAAAAAATCCCTTCTTATGACAATTTTCTCTTTGGAACCATACTTTTTTGTCTCGTTTGCGGGTATAATTTCAAATTGGAATTCCATAATTGTATGAATTTAATTTTTAAAAATGAATTCTTTATTTATAATGATAAAGATTTATATTATTTTTATGGTAAATATAATTTTGGAAGATAATTAACTATGAAAATAGTCAAAATTAATTTTAGGAATTTCTTTAAAAACTGAATTACATAGGGGTTAAAGGAAGAAGATAAGGGTTAAAGTAACCAAAAAACTTTTAAAAACCCATTTATTATAAATAATTAGACGTTATAATCACAATGGGTCATGAATTACTAGTTATAGAGGATTTCTTCTTGATAAAAATTTTTCTGTAATTGATTCTATTCAAAAATAATATGTGTTTCATCACCCCCACTTATAAAATTCAATTATCTCTCCTACCTTATTCACACATAAAACCCATTTGGTTCAGCCAATACCAGAATGAACCTATGTAACTCGTTTCCCAACACTACCATTCAAGGATGTATATAATGATTGATTTAACTCATGTATATTATATTTATGATACTATTATAAATATTTAATTATAATATCACATATTACTTCTTACATTCGTGCCTTTTAAATTTTGATAATGCCTTTCATGTGTATGTTGGACTGCCTCCTCATAAAGTGATGTAATTTGTTTTTCAGTCACAGTTTTAAAGGAATGTAATAAGGATAAATTTAATAAATATATGTGATATATATTGCATGATACATATTATATAAAATCAATATATCACTAACATCATTACCCTTTAACCAATTAAATAAATGATAACATCGCCTGTGCGTACGTACGACCTACCATCTTTATTATGCGATTTGATCCATTATCCTTGTTAAAATTTCAATAATAATTTTAAAAATGAGTAAAATGAAAAAAAATATTTATATAATTAATATTATTCTAGGGATTATCTAACTATATAATATTCACAGTAACTAGAAGTTTCATAAAATAACATGAAGGAGCAAACAAATCAAATACAATATAAAACAATGTATATAATGAAATGTTATTAACAAAGTTGTGATAATATGTTTTAAGATGATCATATATGATATTATATAAAATTTAATTTATTATAAATTAATTTTATTTTTAAAACCATTATACATCATTTTAAATCAGGACTAACCAAAAGGAAACATAAGGTAAGGGACCTTATCTCAATTTCCATTTATTGAGGCGTATTAAAATGTTATGCACCTAATTTCTTTTATATAGGGTATATACATCCTATTGGACATGTAATATCATGATTCATTAATAATTCATGGTATTATTGGTTTCAATTTTAATTATTACAACAAATGGGATTTAACTTGAAAATTACCATGCGGTAATGAATTTCATCACTCAATTTATATTCATTGTGTTATATAACTTTTTTGATGTATTTGATAAAATATATTTATAAGTGATTTTAAATTTGAATATATTATAATGTATATTAACTTTTTTATTTGTATTTCCAACTAAAATACATAAATTATTGATTTATGAATTATTACATCAACATTATAATAATTTGTATGGTCTTATTTCACACTCTCGTTTTAATTGGGATTTTTTATACATTAATTTCCATTTAAAGAAATTATTTGATCATTGGACCGTAAAATACTCTAATATTAATCTCTTTAAATTATTAATTATTTATCCAAGTAATTGTACCATATTTCTACTCTTTTTTATTTAAAAATAGTAAGAAAATGTTTTTAATAAAATCTTGCTTCATTTATTTATTGGGTCGAAAATCGTTTTCCTTCCAAAACCATGTTTTATAAAAATATTTTCAAAAGTGTTTCCAAAATTCTAAAAATTGTGTTTAATGAAATTTTTAAACATGTTTCACTTCTTTGAAAAAAAATTTAAAGGAATATTCATGTCATTTTTCAAACAAGTCTCATTTTCATTTTATCAATAATATTATAGGAATATTTATTTTAACATGTACGACATTTAGAGGATTTCATGCTACCAAGATCACTCATTGTTTTTAATCTAGCGTTATATGTTTCAATGGTTATTATTAAATAAAATTAATTCAAAAATATTTTATGAAATTTTTGTTTTTAAAAAAACATTCTCAAATTTAAAAAAATTATATTTTCCACATAAATATTTTTAATGAATTCTTATTGTATTTATATTCATAAATAACAAAAAACCCTTTAATTTACTTATATTATACTTTGTTTATTTTTTAGTTATACCATCAAAATTAATTAAATATATGTTTTATGATCATGTTTTACCAAGGAAAGTATTGAAATTCACATTCTTCACTCATTTTTCTAATCATTAATAACCCCTTAAAATGTTCACTTTCTTAGGATCATTACACTTTAAATTTACTGTAAATTTTCATATAATTTATCAGGGAAATGTTTAGTTCTAAAAGTGTATATCATTTATTTATATAGTGATCTATATTTAAATTTAATAGTTTATCAAAGAAAATGTTCATAAATTTTTATTCTTTACTCAATAAAGATATTTAATGATAAGTCACATTGTTCATAAATTATGTTTATAATTCAATATATAAGGAATGCCTAGGACATGTAGTGATAGGTGTGCCAATAATTATATATCCCTTTGAAACATCATAATTCTCATAAAAATATTTATTAAGGTATCATTAAACTTGTTTATACATATAGTTTTAAACTATCTTTTAAAATGTCGGGATGGTAGGGGTATCATTATGCTTGAGTTAATTACATAAAATAATTTAGAATTTCCATCATTAAAAATTTAGTTATTATTATCCATGATATTTTTTCAAAGATATTATATCAATATGGATTTAATTCTAAATTATTTATAAAATGGAATTTGTTTTCGATTATATACCTTCTCATATTATTTTTTCCTCATCTATTCATGATATTCAAGTTATTTAAATGGAATTTGTGTTAATTTATTTACCTTTGGATATTAATTATTCCTTTTATAATAATGATAGTAATGATATTGAATAAATGGAATGTGTATTCAGATATTTACCATTTTATATTTTTTATACCATATTAACTATTCATCATTTACTCATCGTAACTTCTACTTTATGTAACTCAAACATAGTGTTTGAGTTCATCCGTATTTTATTCCATTACTAATAATCCAAGAAGTGTACTATTAATTATATTCAAGGATATTCTTGCAGGAATAATGATATACACTAAAAAATATGCATCAATTTGTGTGTTCAAATTTAATATGGGATTCATGTATGTATCTTGTTTACCAAGACGACAAAACTATTTGTTTATTTAGGATGTGATTATTTTTATTTTATTTTAATATAAAAATATTATACATTGGTTATGGTATTCTGGTGTTGGGGTTGTTACAGTTGGTGATGTTGGATGTTTAGTAAAAACCTTGGGAACAATATTTATGAAGACATAGATTGGGGCACATAACCCTATGATAGAATTTGAGCGTAAGTATATAAGAACATACTAATGTTTTGTTAATGTGTATATTATTATATTATATTTTTAAGTACATACATGCATTGATAGTACAAGTGGACATGGTTTTGGAATAGTTGTTCCATGGGGTAATAACTCCGAAAAAGGCACATCCAGATTGACTTGAGTGTTACCAGGTACATAAAAATGGTCCTTATTGTGAACCTAGTTTGAGACTCTCGGGGGATAATCTTTGGACAATTTAAAATTTCGTTACAAACTTTTATAATTTATTTGAATAGGTGATGACATTAAATTGCCTAGTATAAATATAATGTTTCTTAGATTAAAAATAAGGTGAAATGATTTAGACATGCTATAAATGATTATATGGTTTCTATACTATTAGTATGATTTCTCACACTATAAAATTTGGTTTTAGAGAATGTATAGAACACCAAATAATCATGTTAACATTATATAAGATTTAAATTGTGGTGAATATGAGAAATCATATGGGATAATTATAGGAGTGAAAGATATCTGTATTATTCCAAATCATTTACCCCAAAATATGATTTAAAAAATATAACTTAAACAACTCTAAGACTCTTGAAAAAAGAAAAATTTGTGTTTTCTAAGATAGATAGTGGTGGATATTATGGTGGAAAGAATGATTGATTTCATCGTGTTATAAATATAGAAAGAGACAGAATGGATAGTGATTCAAAGGAATAGGAAATTGTTTTATGTGTATAAAAGAAGATCCTAAAGTAATGAATTGCCGATGAAAAATGAAGATTGAAATGAAAGGAAATAAATTTTATCTTAGGGATCCATTAATAATTAGTTTTCATGAATATGGGTTACCTATCATTATCTGATTAAATTTCATATCTTAATGGTTTAATCATGGACCAATAAATGACTTATCTGGAAATATAATTTTTATGTATTTATTTGGATTCCAAAACTATATTGTCTAAGTATTTTTACTAATGGTATTTTGGTTATAAGAATAAGTAATAATATAAGGATTTTTTTATTTTTGGAATTAGTTATATCTCCATTAACATAAAAGATATGCATACCATCATTGCCTTATGAGTTTATGATTGATCATAAGTTCAATGACTTAAAAATCCATTTTTATTTTTCTGTGATTGGAGTCTACTTTGATTAAGTATATTATTGGAATATTTTATGGATATACAACTTTTTGGATTACTATATAAAAAATGTTTATTAATAATTCCCTTAGTTTTGTGGAAATACGTTTAAAGGTTTTGGTGACCTTTGGGGCTTATATTAACATTGATGGTAAGGTAATGATAACTTATTAATCTTGTATTATGTTATAGGAATTATATTAATATATTTTTGGAAAAAGGATAATCCATGTGATGGGTGAAAACCCATTGTATCTAGTAAGGTTTTGTGGATTTAACCCATTAGCTAAGATTGATAAGGGTTAAATGCCTACGACAGGCCAACATGAGTTCTAGTTAATATGTATTTTTTTACTTAAAATATTTTATGAATAAATATTAATTCTGAAAATATGGTGTTACTTTTGAGGTTTAGCGATTAATGATTTACGTTGGATAACATGTGAAAACCATATTGGTTTTAAGAAATATTTAATGATAGGTGGAAATAATCACCACTCATTAAGGGATCTTCTGATCTATTAAAGTCTAATTATAATGTGTCCGTAAAAAAAATTAATATTGGATATTAATTTCTTTGAGTAAGATAAGAATTGGAAATTTATCAAATAACAACAAACAGTTGAAATTTTGATAGTGAAAAAAGAAACATATCTAGTGGGTATATTTTATTATATTGTTAAATAGTAAAAGAATTCCACATCATTATAAAAAGTATCTCGAAACAAAAAAAAATATTACTACCTTCATATCTAATGAATTAGTGATCTTTTCATCCATTATATATTTTTAGTTTTTCAGTTGTGGAGTTTTTATTAATTATTCACATTCTTGTTATTAATGACCTATATCACTCTCCATTATTATGTGAGCATTGTACATTTCTTTTATACCCATATCTTTACTTCCCACCAATTTTTTTATTATTGGAAACCAAATTATTTGTTATTAAAATGGAATATGCATATTCCTATTTCCCCATATTAACAGAAACCTTTATTAACCCTATTATAATGTGTATTTATCTACAATGGAATTTCCTTATTTCAAAATAATGATTAATGAGATCAATTCCAAATTATGAGAATGAAATTTTTAATGGTGGGAGATTGTGTCACCCTAATATTTAAAAATAATAAAATTTCTGTAGATATTATATGTGACATGAAACATTGATCTTAAACAACCAATAAAATATATTTACCTAAATTTAATATCTTGAATGGATTGCGGAACATGTATCCTCAAGCCTAAATGAATCATAATATAGTATACCATTATAACCAAGATTTTAAATTATTTTATATAAATATTACAAAAATAATTATTAAAATTATGGTTATCAATTTATTATAATTAAAAATAAGAATCATTTCAGCATAAAATATATGTTTTATGAATGTTTTCAATGAAAATGGTTTCATCACTTCCCTTGAATGTATAATATAATTAATTTTTAACACCATTAGAAAATTTATTTGTCAAAATTAAAATAAATTTCACGATCCTAAAATCAAAATTATGTTATATTTATGTTTCAGTATTTTTCTGAAAGGTTTCATTTTTCAGTGAATAGTGAAAATTGTTGATTTTTATTCAAAAATACCATTTCATTTAAATTATTTGAAAAAAAGAATTAAATTTTAAATTTTTTTTTAAAAAAAAATTGAACAATTATTTAACAATTTAACTATTTTATTTAATTGAGATAAATGTTTTGTTCATCTTAAATATAATATCATTCCATACATTTGAAAATTTTCTGTCTCGAACCCCTCTTTTTCATCACATCTGTGGGTATAATTTTAAACTAGATTCTTCTATTTCTATGAATTAAATTTGGAAACAATTAATTTCATATTTTTTCCATATCTAAAAATTATCACCACTAATGTTTTATAATGACCCATTTTCTAGTATTTTTTCCTAATAAAAACATGGATGTGAATGATTCTGTTCAAAAATTAAATGTGTGTCCTTGCCCTCACTTATAAAAGGAAACCCCCTCTCCACCCTTATTGACACTAAAAATCCATTTTTTAAGAACATAACGTCCAAAATAACTTACTTACTACCCTACCAACATCCTATATCTACTGTTTATCATAAATCCATTATACGAAAGATTTTGGGAAAACCTAAAGAAGTTGACCTAAGAAGAGGTAATGTTCTTAAATGAGAATTTTTATTTTGTTTCTTCATAAACATCATTAAAATATAATTAAAAAATTATTATATAATAACATATATATCTTAAATATAATTAAATGTAATTATGTTAATTTAATTACCTATAGGTATCTCACATTCCATCGACTGGATAACAAAATGGTCAGTCGTGTATACGACGAACTACCACCTTACGAATCGATGTAATTATTTTTCTATCACCACCATTAAAGGAAGAATATAGTGATACATTTAACTCTTTTATATAATATTTATTATATTATTATACATATGTAATAATAATATCACAAATATTTTTTAGCATTCTATGCCTTTAATTTACGATAATGTCACTGGTGTATGGAAGACTACCTCCTTGTGAAGCGGTGTGATTTGATTTCCACTTATTTTATACATAGAATGTAATAAATGAAAATTTAATTAATAAATTTTATATATATAAAATGATACTGATTATTTGAAATATATATTGTCACCTACGTCCTTACCCTTGCACTTGTTAATTAAATGATAATGTTGCTTATGTGTATGTATAACCAACTATCTCCACAACTTGATGTGACCCAATCTCTATGTCCTAATTTAAATAATAATTAAAACATTTACCTAATATGAAATGATATTAATAACATTAATATAATTCTAGACATAATTTTACTATAGAAATTCATAGTAATCTTAACTTTCATGATAAAACATGCATGAGAAAACAAGGTAATTAATGCTCAAAATAATGAAAACAACAGAATATTATTAACAAATAGGTCATAAAATTTCATAAGAGGGTCATATATTATATTATATAAATATGGTCCTGTTATAAATTAATTTCTTGGTAAAAACCGTTAATCATTATGTTAAATCATGTTAATCTAAAATGAATTATAAGGTAAGGGACTTAGTTTTAATTTTCCTTCATTAAGGAATATTGAAATGTTATGAACCTAATATATTTTATTTGGTGTATATAAATCCAATTTGACATTTAAAATCATGAATAATTGATAATTCATGTTATATAATGTTTTAATTTTATTTATTCCATCCAAGTGGATTTGAATTGAAAATGACTAAGTGGTAATGAATTTTGTAACTCAATTTCATTTCATAGGGTTATATTACTTTTGTTGTATTTGATATTATATGATCATCTGTTTAGTGAATTTTGAATATATTATGTTTTATATCCATTTGTTTATGAGTATTTACATTTTATATACATAATCAATTAATTGGTTAATTATCACTTCAATGTTATGATATTTGTAAGGAATTATTTCAGGATCTCATCTTAATCGAGATTCATTATGGTTGAATTTCCATTGAAGGAAATTATTTGATTATTGGATAATAAACCCTTATCTTATTCATATAATCTTGTTATTAATTATGTTCCCAAGTAATACAAACATATTTTGCACTATTTTTTTACTTAAAATTGTTGAGAAAATGTTTTTAATATATTTTGACGTCAATTCCCTCTTAGGTAAAAAGATAGTTTGATTCCAAAACCATCTTTTAAAAAAACTGTTCTCAAACATGTGTTTATAATTTTCAATAAGATTTGTAAAGTTTTAGTTTTTTTAAAAAAATATATTCAAATTAAAAAATAATACTTTCCTCAAGAATTTTTTTAATTAAATTGTGTGCTCTCTCTATTTATCAACAACACTAAACCCTTATTTTACATATACTACTTTGGGGATATGTTATATTGATACCATAAATATTCATTATATGTATTTATTATGAAAATATTTACCAAGGAAACTATTGACATTCATATTCTTGATTCATTTTTTATGTCATTAACAGTCCATTTAAATATTCACCTTCCTGTGATCATTGGACATTAAATTTCCACTAACAATCCATATTATTTATCAGGGATATGTTTATTTAATAAACCATATATCATTTCTAAAAATAGTTTTCTATGTTGAAATTTATTTTTATAACGTGGGAAATATTGGTAAATGTACATTCTTTACTAAATATGGATATTTGATGATAATGCACATTTTTCATGGATTTAATCGATTATTTGATATATAAGAAATGATTAAAACAAGAAGTGATAGGAGGATACAATAATTATATATCCCCAATATAAATAAGTGGTATCATGGCTTGAATAGGTAAGATTTCATTAAATGTGTTTTTGTCTGTAGTTTTAAATTATCTTATGAATGGACTTGTTTGTAGAGGAATCATGATTCCTAAGATCATGACAAAAAATAATTTAAAATATCATTCCTTAAGAATATAGTTATTATTATCTATTATATTTTTAAAATGATTCTATCTCTATATGTATTAGATTATTAGTTTTTAATTATATTAAATTTTTTATGTTATTTACCTTTCTATGCTGATTATTACTTATCTATTCCTGATAGTCAAGTTATTTAAATGTCATGTGTGTATAATTATTTTCATTTCCATATTGATTATTTCTTCTAAAATCGTGATAGTCATGTGTAATATAAAAATTTACTGTTTTTTAATATATATACCTTTCCTTATTGATTATTCCATATTTATTATTCTTTATTTACTCATGATATCTTCTATTATGCATAATACATAATGAGAGCTCTATATGACCATTGTTTTTTTCATTCCCAAGAATCAAATATGTATAGTATGACTTTTATGAAAGGATATGCTTAAGGGAATAATTATATTCTCAGAAAAACATATATTGTAATTTTTATATTCATTTTTAATAGGGTAATCATGTATGTATCTAGTTTAAGATGACTACTAAACAATTTTTCCTTCAGGATGAGATTCATAGAATCTTATTCCAATATAATAAAGTAGAAATTATCTCTATATTACTAGGGTTGGAGTTGTTACATTAACTAACATAAATACCATAATCATCGCTTTTGGTACATTTTTCATAAACATAACCTTTTATTAATTTTATTTATAATTATTCTCTTCTTGTATATTACATTGTTTATTATCTATTTTCAATATTGGGTCTGATTAATATTGATTTTATGAACATGATTAATTAAAATGGTGTAACTATTCATTATTGTTACAAATTGTAAAATTACAAAATCATTAAATCTATTGTAATACATGTTACATGATAATTATAATTCAACAATTTAATTCCATGGATGTTTTGGATATAATCTATAATGATGAAATCAAAGATGAACATGTTTCGATGATTCTGGAAGAATGAAAGATGGTTTTTTAATAAATTATTTTAATAATAATATTTCCCATAAAGACCCCATATCAATTTTTCATTAATACATTTATATAATATTATATTAGTAATTATTTACTCATAATATTTTATGATAAGAATTAAAATTATTGTTCAAATAGGTTGTTAAACCAAAAAAAATAAGAACCATCCATAATTAATGGATGATTAAGATCTTATTTATTTATAATTTCATCATAAAATAAAAATAATAATATATAATTTCGTTATTTTTATATATCATTATTTTAGGTAAGATGAATAATAATTAATAGATGTGAGAATTTTACATAATATGGAAAAAAATGTTCCTCTTAGTATGATTGTTTTATATGGTTGAATTAACAATGATCATTTTTTGATCATATAATTAATTGGTTCACCAATTTTTCATAAGACAAAATTAATTATATTATAAAAATAATATTTATCCATTAAAATCATTCTCATGATCATACATGTAAGTTGTTTATGAAAAGTGTAACATAAATCAATCGTTCCATGGACATGGTAATCTACACATATGCATGGATCGTGATTTCGTTTTCAATAGAATGTGGAAAAGGGGTAATATGGTCCGTAATTTCATAATAGTTATATTTTATAAATTTATTATTTTATATTAAGTTCTCCATAAGGACCAACATTAAAAGGATGGGAAATATAATGAACACGTTACATCATTGAGGTGGTAGTACGCATAATGCATGGCTTGTCGGTTCAGGTTTCTTAATAGAAAAGGGAGAAAATGTTCTAATGATTGATCCACAATTATAATAACATACAAGTATGACAATGATATGAATTTTTATGTTAAATTTGGTATAATGTAATTTTAGTTAGATGGATCACACATCATGAAAAAAATGAGAAACGTTTGGAATATTATACCTCACTACAAGATTTATCCCCTTCACAAAGAATGATAACCCTTCGAGGGATGGTATTTTTAGAAGAACATAACCTCTTAAATATGGATATAATTTTTTAGAGGATTGGGTTGTGTTTGGGATTAAAATAAGTTTTTTTTCTATTTGGGGAAGTGAGGAGAAGAGCACACATTTTATTTTTGAAATGGGATGGAATTTTTGTATATTGCCAAAAGAATTCAATAATAGAAAATCACGCTGAACAAAAGTGCCTCAAAAATTGAGAAATAATGGATTGGTCAAGAAACAATTGCAACAATCACCTCAAAAACTCAATTAAAAGAATTTATTAATGTGTTAAGCCCCTTAAAATTTTACGTTACTTATTTTTAACATTTTTGATTTCACCACAGTAACAAGTTTTAACCTAGAAAATTTATCCAATATAACCAACATTAAAATTTTCCTTATTATATAATTTTGACTTAATGATTAAAAATTTTAAATACATTTACATATATAAAATTTCTAAAATTTATAAAAATTAATTTTAAAATAATAAATGTATATGGCAGTAAAACAAATTTATAATTTATAATTTGTGTTCTAAAATCGATAAACTGGTATAAAAATAAAAATTTCGAAGTCACATATAAAATAAAAAAATTATAGAAAAATGATTCATGAATTTATAATTCATACTTAAATACTAAAAATCTTATAAAATTAATGTTATTTTCAAAATTTTTATTTTTCACCATTCACCAAAAAATCAATAATTTTAGAAAAATATTCAAAAACTAACAATAATATAATTTTGAAATTAAATGTTCCTTAATGAAGTTATTTTTAAAAACTTCATAATTTAGAAAAAATTATATGTTTATTTATTTACATAAAAATACCAAATATAAAGAATGTTTTTATTATAATAATTACATCTTAAACTTCAATTTTATTTAATCTTATTTCATTTAAATGGGTGAATTTTAAAACATTTAAATAATTTTTAACAAATATAAATATTACAAATTATAATAAAATTTTAAATTTCATCAATTTAATTTATTAAGGAAATATACACAACCCCTTTTTAAAAATATCAATCAAAAGGCATATTTTTTTCAAAATATTAAAAATTATCAAATTATTTTAAATGATTTTTATATTTTTATCTACTAATGATTATATTTTATTTGTAATATTAATATGGTTTCCTTTGTTTCATTCAGTTATTTCATGAGTTCCATTTTTTGTGTGACTCGTTCAATTGAATATAGTATTAATATAATGTATCTAAAATCATAGTTCATTAAATAGTACCCCATTAAATAAATTTCATTCTTGAGATTTTAATTAATAGTCACTAATAAAAATTCATGAGGGTAATCTTTACATATCAATTATTCAGGTTATACCTCCTATTATGACATTAACTAACCCTCTTAGGCTATACCAAGTTAGTTATCTTTCTCCAAAAAACATTAATCATTCATAAAATCATATACCCAGGTATGTATATACCATAATAATATATTCCCTATTAAATATATTTCTCAAAACCATTTGAATCTCAATGAAATTAAAACTTTTGAAAATCATATAATCCACCAACAATTAACCCTATGATTAACCATCGAATGTACTAACTACTTGATTATATACTCACACACTATTCAATTTGTACCATAATCCCCAAACTAAGCTAAACCTCACCAAAAATATCTAGGATCACTTTTAATTAAATTAATAAGAAATTATAAGGCCATCAATACTAAGTAACTCAATTTTAATAAATTATATCTACCTTATATTACCTCAATGTCAATCATATAATAAACCTAATATTTTTATATAATTTATTCTTCCCTTCTTCAATATTTTTCCCCTAAAATATTACCTTAACATAAAATAAAATTTCAAGGATATTGATGCCATTTAATATATGTTTCCAATTCTTTAAATGAAAATTAGTCAAGAAAAACCCTTAAATGTTTCAGATAATTCTCATAAATTTAAGAATATATAAACATAACTTTGATAAATATTATTCACTAACAAAAATAGATATGTTTGTAGAGATTTAATTTCCATTAAATAGTCAGCCTCACTACCTTAAGTAAGACTGGGAAACTCAACTTTTTATCATAATAATATTATATAACGATTCTCAAAAATTTAATTATAATCCATTATTCTGTTATAAGATAGTTTTTTTTAGATGCATACCTTTCTAAACATTCTTTTTGTGATCTTATTTCAAAAAAATTCTAAAAAAAATTATTAGAATAATTTATAATAAAATTAGAGTAAATGATCTTATGAATATGAATGATCATTCCTATGATGTCTTCTCAAATGAAACGTTCATTTAAATATATAATACATTCATTTCAAATATGAAACAATTTATTAATCCTATATTTGGATTGGTTTTATCAGGATAATTTTTTTTCTCCCAAACATATTAACCTAATCCCATAATGTAACTACGAAAGTAATAATTTATAGAGTCTTGTAAAAATAATGTGATTAACCTAATCATATGCCTTTGGAGTGTAAAACCAGATGTGTAGTTAGTCATATTTTTCAAGGACAAGGTGACATTGTTTTTAATACACAAAACATCCTTGTCAATGTTATTACTAATCTGTGTAGACGTTCTAAATCCTATATACAGTTATAGAACTAATACATGGATGTCATTCTAAGAAGAAACAAACAATCTATATTTTACCAAAACTATATAAGGACATACTATATTAATAATTATTCCTAAAGTTTTATATAAATATATATTATAAAAATAAATAACCATCATAAAAATAGTATAACCAACCTATGGGTTTATCTAATCCTTTAAAACCACGATCATCCTTAACCTGTCAATCCTTAATGACCTTTATAACTCTTAATTTATCCTCAAATGATAACATCCTCACCTCTACAATTTTCCACACCATGATTTGTACCAATTACAGTGACCCATAGACATGACCATATTAATTAAATGACTCAATTTATATATATCATTACCATACATTCCAAATACATTTTAGGTTTATATTTTTAGATAATTAGAACAAAATTCTAACTAAAAAAACACTTTAATTTTCAAAAATGAATATTTTTTCCACAATGAGATTAATGTATTCATCCATAATGAGTATTAAACATCAAAAAGAAAATTTCTATAATATAAACCATCTATATATCACATAAATTTCAAATCTTTTCAATATAATGTATGGAATCCCAAAAAATAGTTGATATATGATGTTTAGTAATGGTAAATATAAATTATTTCCATTAAATATCATAAGTGAAAATAATTTGAAGATTTGGGAATAATTAGGATACATAAGAGAAATATACCTAATAAATAATGGTTTATAAATCATGGGTTACAGATTATAATATCAATGGTCATGAATCAAAATTGGATGCAAATACAAGTAAATAAACATGGTTTGTTAGGGAATAATCATAGTATTTGGATTAAAAATGTAATATGCACCTAAAATCTAGTATGAAAAATAAAGTTTTAAAAAAACATAAGAATAAAAAAATTATTACATTATGTTCAAATAAATTATATGATTCATTTTTTTTAGTAAAACATTTCCTATGATTTATGATGTGAAGAACAAAAAATGTCCAGACTCTATTTTGTGAAAAATAAAAATAGTTAAACTTTGTATTGTGAACACATAAAATTATTAGTCTTCATGTGGTGAAAAAAAATTTAATTCATAAAGACCCTATTTTATGTGATATAATTCATTAACTAATTAATGGGAGGTCTATATATTACCCCACCCATCAATAATCACTACATATTTTTGTTTCTTGTAAATAAACATTCATCATATCATAAATCACCAATGGAAAAAATAATGGGTTTATTAAAAAATTCAAAAACCCCTATAACATCAACTTAAGAAACCATACAATATAAAAAGATTAAATTTTATAAAATGAATCATATCATAAAAACATATATAGGTTGATAAAAACATCACTTCATAAAAGGTAATACATGTATTGAAAAATATAATTCAAATTAAAAAAGCTTTCAGAAAAACTTTTAAAACACTAAAGACCTTATTAAATTAAACAAAATAAAGGGAAAATTAATAATTTTGAAAAATATATTATAAATATTTCCAATTATAATATCATTTAAAATACATAATTTTTATTAATAAATTGTGGAGTATAGGATAAGACAATTTATTTTAAAGGGATGTAAAAACTTTAAAATATTTTGAGTTGTCCTTCTTTAGAACCCACCTTACATAATCGATAGTAAAAATTAAATTTTTCAAAAGGATAAGGTAAATATGGATGTAACATGAGTGAATACATAGTTGAGTTTCAAAATAATATAGAAAAAACCATTCTGGATATAATCAACTTGGAATTGGAGTAAAATCTATCTATAATGGAGATGATATTTTCTTCTTAAAAATGTTACACTTTTGTGAGAAATGAATTCATTAATAAAGAATGTTTGAGTTAAAAACATCATTTTACAAATATTTTCCATGTTAAGTTTTTAAATACCCTTATAAAATAAATGGGTTGTATTATAAAAACGTTTTCATAATTTCTAATTCATACTATAATAATAAATATGTCATAAAATTATTGTTATTTTTGAAAAATGACATTCTTCATTATTCAGTTAAAAAATAATCATTTTATAAAAATAGTTAAATAAAATTGAATCTATGATTATTGTGAAATTAAAAATCAAAAAATTATGTTCTTCATATAAAATTAATTTTATAAAATTAGTATATTTATTTATTTAAACAAAAATAAAAAATATAATGAAAAATATTTTTTATTTTAAAAATGACATCATAAAACACAAATTTGATCTATTATATTTCATATAAATTTATAAATATTTAAATTTGTAAATTAAGTATTAAAATTATAAATATTAAATATTAAAATAAAATTTTAAATATGATATATTTATTTATTCAATGTAATATACAACCCCCCCCTTTAAATGGTTCTTCAAAAGGATTCTTTTTTTAATGAAATTAAAAATGTGACTATTTTAATTCAGTATTATCTTTTTCACTACATATGATTATGTTATTTATTTATTTTTTAAATTTCATTCTTGGTTTTTATTAGTTCAGTTTTGTGAATGACATGATAAATTGAATTTACTATTAATGTAAAGGTTTCAAAATCTCTATCCATTTTCATAATTATGATGTTTCATGTTATTTTAATAATATTAAGCATAAAATAATTTATCTTATTTGAAATGATTATTATATGATTATAATTTTTTAAAAAATGTTCTTGATAAATATATAAATCTAAAATATGAATGGTTTATCTAAATAATTGATTTATGTAATGAAATTATTCTTCAAGAGATGAAAATAATTTGAGATATAAATAAAAAAGTCCTATACCCTTCCCAGAGAATTCATATAAATAAAATCATGGATAATTATATTTATGGTATGGGGAAACTTTTAAGATATCACTTTATTTATGTTCATTTAATATTAAGAAATATATGGAAAATCCTTTAGGTGGTATGTTATGTAGATTCTAAATATGTTACTAATAGAGACACACATAATTATGTTTTTGGTTATGTTTCTATTGTATTTGGTTTTTCTATTCTAAGTAAATCTATAATAAAACATTATGTTTTTATCAACCTCTATGGATGAATATATTTCTTAAATAAAAAAAATTAAAAAAAATTTGTTAAAGGATTTTGATGAATGAAATTTCATAATTCTTATAGAATTTAGTTTTTTTATGATATCCAGTATTTTTTAAATATTTTTAAGAATTATATTTTTCATATTCACTTAAATAATATATATTTTATTTCATTTTTTGTGGGGATTATAGAATTTAGTACAATATGTGCCCAAAAAAATACATGCAAATGATAATCCAACTAATTATTCCACTGAAATTATGTAATTTAAAAAACACTTTTATTATTTTGGAATTAAATACATTTACCAAGATTGATAACCTTTTTTGAACTAACATCATTATAATTTTTATATTATCTTATTTTATTTTTAAAGAAAGTATTTCAAAAATGTGGATTCAAAATATTTGAAAATCAATTTATTATATTGGTTTTTACATAACTCCCATAAATTTTTATTCCAATAAAGAATTGATCTAATTACTACATTCATTAAATTTAATGTTTCGAAATTTATGCCTTCAATTTATCCTAATATTTTATTAAAATAA
Source organism: Viscum album (assembly GCA_963277665.1). Taxonomy (NCBI): domain Eukaryota; kingdom Viridiplantae; phylum Streptophyta; class Magnoliopsida; order Santalales; family Viscaceae; genus Viscum; species Viscum album. The sequence continues at coordinate 2,085,914,338 of OY728119.1, forward strand.
TCATTTTTCGGGTGTCTCCATATTTTGTAATTTGTATTAGTCTATCCCTTGTTGTTTATCCTTTTATCTTTTTGGGGATTAATTTTATTGATTTAAAATTAAAACAATGGCTCTATTTTTTTTATTTTTTATTTTTCCTTGTGATTATTCCCTCATTATTTTTTCTCAAATTACATTTTTATCTAGTGGATAATAATATTCTCTTCTTTTATATTTTTTGGTATTTATATACATTCCTCTTGATCCTTACAGTGGAATAGCTCTATTTGAATAATTGTAAGAATTGAGCTCCATGTTTGGGAAACCCATACATTTTGATATCTCTTCACCAATAAATTGCTTCTACTCCCTTTTGGATAAATGGATTTATTTAGTGTTTCTAATGTATTTTATGGAGAGAGTGTAATTTGAGAGAGAAATTCAAAGAGATATTGAGAAACTAAGAGTCAATTACATTGAGATTCCAGGGTGCCATTATTTATATAGAGTTCTCTAGTCACTTGTTTTGATAAATGATCTCTATATATTGTATATAACGATATAAATATCAATAAGTCATGTCTACATGTTATTCCTTCAAAAGTAGGTTTTTAATTTCCCCATTTTATTTTTGACCAATTTATTTGGTGTCAAAATATATCAGTGATCCATTATGTATTAATTTTTTTATTTATAGAAAATTATAACTATATTTTTTTATAATTCTTTCAAAAAATTAAATCCCATTTTTTTCTTCAAATAATTCCTTAGAAACAATGTATCATGGACAATAAAATGAAGGTAAATATTGAATGTCATAAGATTAAAGGAAGGTGGTGATTAAGATTCAATGATTATCATAAATTGTGAGGTATGTTCATCAATAATTTCATTTAACATTATTCTATATTAATTTAACATTATTTTTCTATTATACAGTGGATAAATAATTAATGGTCATCCAAGAAAAATATTACAATTATAAAATAAAAAATATATATTATGGAAATATTTATTTGATGAAATAATTTGAAAAATCTAATATTATTGTGCGCTAAATTAAAATATGAATGTGGAATAGTGATAAAAAATATAAGAAATTATAGAAATTATTCAGATAATATGGGAAAATATTTTTTAAAAATGATATAGTGAATTATTTGGGAAAATTCGATATGATGAGAAGGGATTTATAAAAAAAATTGTAGGAAATTACTGACTATATATCTTTTATGAATAATATGTTAATTTTCTTTTATTATATTTTATATAGGAATATTTTATTTAACATTGCAAGTTATTTTGAGCATAGATCACTATTTTGAAAATATATTTTAATTAAATTTCATTAAAACCCATTTATATAACTTTCATAATGGGTCATGTGTGAACAACATGTGGTACATGTCGAACTGATGAAAATTTCCTGACATGATTTTATAACTATGGATGATGGGGAAATTATTATCATGTATTGAGAAGATACAATGATATAAAATATGGAACATATTTCTTGCTTCTGGTTTTCAGATCCAAGAATGTCCCATGAGAGATAACAAATATTCTAAATCAAAAAATATTGGAGAGTTGTAACAACCCTTAAAAATAGTATTGATGTACTCTGTGGAATATGATTCTTTGAATCGGTAATAATGATCCTTTGAATTTTCACAAAATAATATGTGAACATATCTATAATACCCTGAGGACCATTTCATAAATCATGTATAATATCATAGATTTAAAACATTTTTATTGAATAGTCTAATGTAGGGTTCCTTCATGTAATGAAAAAATACCAAACATAGGGTTGATCACAAAATTAAGATTTATGTACCATATATCATTTTCCATAAACATAGGGTTCCTTACATATGAAAGGATCCTAAACCATAATTTACCTTCTCACAAATGTAAGGTTATTTACTAATATAGGGTTCCATAACCATACATTCTAAACATCATAATTTTGATGGTCCATACATGCAGTTCCAAGCGTAGGTTTGATTCCTTACATTACATTTATCAACATAGGGTATGATTAGTTTTTCTAGAATATGAAAAAATACATTCCAATCACTTTGATGGATATTCCATGGGAATTAATTACTTGAATATAATTCCAAAATAAATTTTGAAACAAATATTAATTTCCTATAATTTGAGTAAAGAAATAACAATTGCGAAATAATCAAAGGAATTTGTTAGGATGAAAATCAATTAGATTTATAATTTATTGCTGAGTAAATATATACCCAACAATATCCCCATTTTCATTGATCAAAAAACCTATAAATTAATTTTCAAAAAATATACTATTTGTAAACATTAATAAAATTAGATACAATATTTTTTGTTATGAAAATTTATTTTTTATGGTATTATATTGATTTCACAATATTATTTTTATGAAATAAAAATATATATTCATAATATGATAAAGTTTTTTTAACCCAATTTTCTATCCCTTTTGTGAGATCAAAAAAATCAAATGAAAATGTATTAAAACATATTCAATATAGCACATAATTGTAAGTGAACGTTAGAGTCAATGTGAATGGAAAATTGGATATGTGGTTAGGCAGTGGAGATAAACAAAAAATGAAACGTAGAAATTATATATATAATAAAAATAATCAATGGAATTTTTATTATCATGGACATAAAAAAGACATGATCTATTTTATATTTTATTTAAAGGCCTCAAAGAGAAGTATGATAAATGTTGAATTCTTTTGATCAGGAGAGGTTTCTGGTTCTTGATAAGCTAGATAAGCCGGAAAAAAATTATTTCAACTCTCCCAACTAACCTAATAAAAGTTTTGTAGGGTTTTCTACCAGCTGCCTTAACAAAATAATTGAATAGTGTCCCACCATCAAACCCTTAATCATATTTTCCTCAATTTTAAGAGACTTATTTAATCTTATGATTGGTTTACTTGAATTCATATTCTTGATAAGATCCTTTTATTATCAAATAGAACATTGCCAGGTGCATTGTTACATTAAAGAGACTAAAGTATTTTATTCGTATCCCCCTTTACTAAAGTGATTTGTTTAAATATTATGATCAAGTCCAGTAATGTTGGTGGTGTATAAGTGGAAGCTCTAGACTAATTCTTACTTCCCTTTATTGATTCAAACTAGCTTCCCAATTACCATTTAAAATCTTTCAAATATGTTTTTAAAATAGATTCTGATTTAATTTTTTCAAACTGATCCAACATATCTCCCTTGAATGCATAAAAATCACTCTTTGAAATAGTATTTTCATTAATCACATGATTGTGAGTCTAAATACAATCTAACTACATCTATGCAATAGATGAGTTTCTCAAATCATCAAAATATTTTCATAATGTTTCTAGTTGTTGTCAAAGATTGGAGTTCTTCAATACCTTGTTAAAATTTATTAAAATATCTTTTATCTAATTTGATTGAGAATGAAATGTTCCTTCATATGGTTTTTTTGACTCAAGATCTTCATCCACAATAGCTAAAGACATAACCGAAGTAATTTCACATAAAAAAAAGATACTATAAAGGAATTATTTCCTTTACCTAGATACAATAGCTATTATTTCCAAGGATTAACAAGTAGTAGAGAAATCCTAATTTTCCATTATTTCAAGGGTTTCAATTATTTGAGTAAAAAATTCTCATCTTCTAGATTAGATTTTTTTCTATTGATTTGTTTGAGAAGAAACTTGTTGTTCTTGGACATCAATTTCATATTTTTGTTCCTCAAGTTTATAGATTACTACTAAAGTAATTGATGGAGTTTCATCTACAAGTCAAGTTTTTTCAACTTCAGGATTCTTATACTAAGGCTTTACTTTAATTCTAGGCCTTGTTATCAGATCCTCATTGGAAACATCTTCAGAAAATTACTTATCTTAATATGTATTATCACAATATAACATTCATTTTTTCGATTGGGAGACAACTCATATTCAAGATTCTCTAACTTCTTCATTTCTCAAATGAACTGATCCTACAAATTTTATATTTCCTTACTCCCCCATATAAAATGGTTCATCTTGTTATTGATCAGTTTCATTAACTAGAAATATTTTTCCTTTAACTATACCCCAAAAGAAACAAAATATTCTTAAGGTACCCACATTTAGAACATTACTATAGTGATATTTATTTTTACAATCAATATGTAAAATCATATTCATTTTTTATATAAGAAGAAATGTGATTCCACAATAGGGATAGAAATATATTCTAGCCTTTGAATAATATTAGTGATTTAGATATTTACGAATATATCCAGGAAATATCATCTTAACATCATTGAGAAAAAAACATTATGTACATGTTAGGGTAAAAATTCATTACTAATTATGAATTCCTTGAAATTATGGCTATCTGAATAATATTTTCCAGTACCTGCTGGCCAACATCAAGAACCATTGAAAATATTTTTATGACAGTGGTTCAACTAAAAATAAACATCATGATACCTTCTGATATATAGTGCTTATATCTAATTGATTGATGATCAAAGTGGAATACTCTTTCTTGGGGAACATTTAAAATATATGCAATTATGACTGAGTAGACTGAAAACTCTTCATCAACTACTCAGGAATATGTTATATCCTCTATTTACCTAGAGCTAAACTAAACATTCAAATAGAACTACTTCATTTCTATTTCAGTAAGAAATTTTGTATTTTATTTATTAAAAAACTCCAAACATTGAAAAGAAAGATCTTTTTTGTAGAAGATTCATTTGATAGATATATTCAAAATCAATGACCTTTCCTTGAATAATATTCAAGAAGGGGACCCTTTGATGCTTTAGATCACTTGTTTCACCTTTGTATGTTTACTTTGTCTCCATCATTTTGGAGAATTTGAAGGTATAAGGTTTTCAGATTCTAGTGTTTTGAGAGAATGGGGAGGCTCTGGTAGTCAAAAATGTGGGAAATAAAAGGGTAAAAAAAGAGGAATATTTTTATAATGGTTTGGTGGCATAGTCTTGTTTCTCATGTTTATTGAGTAGGGTAATCATTATATTTTAATTTTTGATAATATGTGATTTCTCAAAAATGGAAATAAAATTGAGGTAAATTTTATTTTAAAATGAAATTAAATGAATAAAAACTGAATAGACATGAAATTAAATTATTAGTAGAGAAATTACTAAAATAAATTAACACACATTTTATTTGAAATTAATTATTTCTAACTCTCCTTTGATAAGTTTAATTCTTGAAGAGGGGAGTGGTTTTTTAAAATTATCAGCTAATTGATATTTGGTATTTATAAATTTTAAAGATATAACCTTTTTAAGAACCTATTCTATTAGAGAGTAATGTTTTATATCAATATTTGTATCCATAGAATGACTTATATGACTTATGGAAATAATAATTTAAATAGTATTATCATATAAAATAAGTATTTAATCAAAATTAATTCCAAAGTATCATATGGCCTTTTTCATCCACAATAATTGTTCACAACAACATTTATAAGATATATATTATGGCTACGTTGTTGAAAGAGAAACTGAATGTTGTTTCTTACTCAACCATGTTACTACAGATTCCCAAAAAAAGTGATATGTTTTATATGATATTTTTCTATCAAATTTACATCCTCAAAAGTTTACATCTGAATATTAAATTAAATTGAAATGAATGGTTTTTGGATAATGTAGAGATTGAAAAATAGTTTCTTTTAAAAAAATAAAAAACCATTTAACAACAATAATACATGATTATTTTGGGTTTTAATTAAATCTAGCACATATACAGAAAACCTTATGTATTGTCTTATAGCATTAAGATATTACAAACCACCAATCATTACCCTATATGAATTTTCATCAAATGGTTTTCTAGCTTCATCTAAATAAAGTTTTATATACATTCACATGGGAGTTTTACAAGGCATACTATTTTTAGGTTCAAAATTATTTTATAAATCAATAATATATTCACTTTAGTTTAAAAAATCCAATAATATTTTTGATAAATTTAATATCCAAAAAATAAATATACTTCTCCCATCATACACATTTCAAACACTATTTTCATAAGATTTAATATTTTATTACAAATACTTTTTTTACCCAAAAATAATATCATTCACATACATTTTTAATAATAATTTATTAGCTAAAATGGTTTTCTTAAAAATAGTATGATCTTCTAGTCCCTCAAAAAATCCCTTTTCTACTAAAAAAGAACATCATCTTTTATTCCAATCTCTATGTGCATGTTTATGGCCATAAAGTTCTTTGGTAATATTAAAAATGGAATTTGGTTTTTGAGGGTTTTCAAAACCAGGTGGTTGTTCAATATAAACTTCCTCCTTAAATATCCATTTAAAAAGGAATATTTAACATCTATATGATGTAATTTTACATTCATATGAGATTCAAAATCCTGAACTATTATAATTTCATCTAATCTACAATAAGTGTTAAGTTCTTTTCATAATTTATTACTTATTTATGATCATGTAATTTTTCTACTAATATATCTTTTTTCTGGAAATGATATCTTGATCATCATGTTTATTTCAAAAGACCCACTTGGTTCTTATCACTGTATAATTTAATGGTCTATCTTCTATTTCAAAAAAAAATTATTTCTACTTAATTGGTATAGTACATCTTGCATGGATAATAAACAACTCTAATCTTGTAAAGCTTCTTCACCAAACAAGGGTTATAACTGGGATAGAAAGGATTAAAATTCCACTAGGTTTCCTATATTTCTTCTTGTTCAGACCCTTATGTCTAGTCTTCCAATAAAAATTTCTAAAGTATGATCTTTTATATTCCTAGACTATCTAGGTAAGACACAATCAGGTTCTTTAGTTTTATGATCTTCTGAAGAGGACTGGATTTCATTTACTTAATTTTCAAAATCATTTTTGGGTAAATCAACATCAAGTTGTATGAATACTTAGTAATGACATCTGTTTGATCTTTCTATTTGATAAAAGGGTTAGTTTCATCAAACATCACATGAACTGATTATTCAACAATCCATTACTTTTTCTTAGAAACTCTATAGGATTTAGAAGTTCCAAAATATCCTAGAAATATTCCATAATTCTCCATTTGATCAAATTTACCATATATATCCTTATTATTCATGATGTATACCTTTTATCCAAAAACATAAATGTAATTTACCTTTTTTTATATTATTACAAATTTTATTTGCTGTCTTTTTAATAATTGGTCTTATTAAAACTCTATTCATGATATAGAAATATGTGATTATGGCTTCTACCAAGAAATAGGTTGGAATGTTATATTCATTCAGTATAGTTTGTGTCATTTATTTAATAGTTCTATTTCTTCATTCAATGATTCCATTTTTTAGGCTTTCGTAGTACATTAAAGGTGTGTTTAATCCCTAGATTTAAGAAATTAGAATTAAATTATGTATTCTCAAATTCTCTCCCACAATCACTTCTTCGTAAAATTATTTTAAACCCATTTTTTGAATAATTATATAAAAACATTCAATCATAGTTTATACTTAACTTTTAAGTATTAAAAAATAAACCAAACTAAATATTGAAAAATCATCAACTAAAACATAAAAATTTAATTTTCTAGATAAACATGCTACTCTGGATGGTCAAAAGAATTTCATATGGACAAGTTATATTAGCTTGTATATATAAATTTAGTTTTGAAGTAGCATACCTTTTTTATCTTGTGATATATATTCCTACAAATCAAAAGGCAATTTTTTACCACATTTCATGGGCCATAGGGAATTTTTATGCTTGATTGAATTCATTAAGACTAAGTACACATATGAAAACATTAATTTCCTTTTATTTGATATAATATTCAGTTTCTTGTGTAGCTTTCCTTGATTTTGGATTCATAGGAATTACATAAAGAGTGGTGATCTTTGAATAAAATTTGAATCCTAAATTCTTCATGTAGATGGCCGTATATGATTTCCATCATCCATAGTAGTCACCAATAAATTTTGGACAATGAATCATAGATATAACTTCTCATGGATTGGCCATTGAGATATACTTTTTATAGACCTTATTCTTTTATGATTTTTATAGCTACATCTACTTAATCAAAAATCTATACTCTAATACCAATTTATATGTCAAAATTATACAGAAATACACAATAGATGGGTGAATTGTTTCGTTTTTATAATCATCATATATTCTGGGTTTTTCCTATATTTTAAAATTATACAGATATGTATCATTATATTATATAAGAAGTATTATATGTGATTAAATAGTAAATATGAACACAAAAATTTTATAGTTGTTCAAGACAAAAATATACGCTAGTCCACCCTACTAATGCTCATTCTGAGAGAATGGTGATTTAAACTAAAAAAGGACCTCTTATCAAAAGACCTTAGAACCACAACTACCTATAAGAAGTTTACACCTTTTACAAAAAAATATAAATATTAACTTATGGTTCTTTTAAAGAAAACTAGTTATACATATCTTAGTGAATGTAGATGACACTTAATCCATGAATGGGTTAAAGAAGTCAAAACTCCAATAAATAAAAAGAGTTTGATTTATTAATAGTATGGGTTAAACATCATAGTTGAAGAAAGAAATGATAGAATATGGATATTCTTCTTCAAAGATGAATATGTTCTAGAAATAATTTATAGGAATAGATATTTGTTTCAAATGATATCAATAAAAGTAGCAACAATTAAATAGCATAATGTATAGTAGAATGAGGATAAAATAAAAAAAATCCTTGTATATCCACTTCATAAGAAAAAAAAGTCATTTGTTCATTGCAGTTGTTCTATAGTAAAAAATATATTCAAAAATATGTAGTCATGAATCTTGTATTTAAATTATATTCAGAAATAATATATAGAAAATATAGATATCTTTGGTTTTTCAGATTCAAAAAAGTCGCATGACAGATCACATACACTATGATTCCAAAATAGTTAGTGGAATCATAACTTCCCTTAGAAATATGAATGACTTACTCCATTTAATATTAGTATTTTAATCAACTATAGTTATCCTTTGAATTAATCATAAATGATCTATGAACATAACTTTAATACTGAAAATATTGATGCATAAATCAAGGATAATATCATAGATTAAAAATTTCATCTTTTAGTAGTGAAACAGAGAGATCCGTCATGTAATTAAAATATTCCAAACATAGGGTTGATCACCATAGTATGGTTTATGTACCATATATCTATGTCCTTAAATTTTGAGTTACATACTTATGTATGTTTACTAAACCATACTTTTCCTTCTCACCAACATAAGGTTCCTTACTAACATAGGGTACCTTAACCAAACTTTCTCAACTGTGTGGGGTTGATGATCCATACCCTCTAGTCGAAATGTTGTGTTGAATCCTTATGTTACATTTATCATTGTAGGGTATGAAACTTATTCACAAAATATGCTAAAATTATTTCCAAAAAATTTCATGAATACTCCTTGTAAATTAATAACATAAATATAATTCGATAGTAAATATTAAAATGAATATTAATTTTCAAAAATTAAATTAAATTAATATCATCAGTATAAAAAACAATGGAATTTGTGAGCATAAAAATAAATAATATTTATAGAGTATTATTGTTACAATACATTCCCAACAATATGGGGTCATGGTATAATTACCTGGAACTATTATTATTTCCCATAGGATCGTTTTATGTCGAGGTGGAGTAAGTAAGAGATAAATGGATAATAGTTATTTGAATCAATTTTCAATAAGTGAGGATTATAATATTATTATTTCTTGATTATAGTGGCTGATAGTAACATTTAACTATGGTGATTCACAATAAGGTTGGTAGTTCGTTGAGGGTGGATACTCGGTAACAGTCACAACTATAGAAGTAGTTTATAAATCACATTTTTAACAAAATTTATTTGTAACCAATGAAAAAAATATATTTTGAAACTATTTATTTTATTATAAATATATAAAACCATTTCATATGTTTTTTCACTTCTGTTATAAAATAAATAATGTGAAAGAGTTTTTTTCATGTACGTAATTTTGTTACTATCTAGTGTCATTAAAACTCTTACATCTACTAAGGTATGTACCGGTTTAAAATTTTGATAAACTCAAGTAATTACCCTTAATAAATTCATTTTCTAGGGTAGGAGATGTATCAGAATAATTTTTGGTCATTGGGACATTGATTCATGGTTTCATCATGACATTGTATCAATATGTACTTACTCTACATTTTTTCACCAAATGGATTGTTGAAAATCCAAATATTCTCTCTTACTTATATATGTGGTGTGAGAGATATCATTCACCCTAATTCCAATTTTGGATATATTGGAAGGGGTTTAAAGAAAAATGTAATTCTAGATTGTCTACTATTTTCATTATTCATATCTTCATCCATCTTAATCCATCTATGGTTTTAGGTCTAAGATGCCATAATTTCAATGTGTTTTTTTGGATTCTCATTTTTATGTAATTCACTCTAAATTTTAGGAAAATGGTTGAATTGTGTGTTTTTTTAAGAATTAGTTAGTTTTTCCTAATACTAACCTATAATTGTAACATCCTAGGTAAATAAAGAATATGAATTTTCATATTAATTAATATTTGTGAATTAAATATTAATTTTACATTAATTAAGATGCTATGTTTGATGTCTTACCTAAAATTCAACAATGGGTTTCTCTGAAATCTTATGTTGTACAAAAGGCTGAGTCATACTGAAAATAATAATAGTAATAATATAATGTTTTTATTTTTAAATAGTAGTTAATGCCTAATTATTGTATTGGAAGAAATGAACAGAAATAACCATATTATGATTAAACATGTTTGTTAAATGTTTTTTCATTTATCCAATAACATTTTGAGGCTAAAAATTAGAATGAATCAAATTTTAAGCATAAACACTCTAATATATTAAAAAGGTAGTTTTACCATATTTTGATGGAATTTTTTTTAAATATAGTTTTTATCACTTTTATATTATAAATTTAATAAAATAGACTTTATATTTAAAAGAGGTACATAAAAATTTACATTTGGTACATTTTTTGGTATTTTTCTAATAAAGTTCTAATTTAATGAATATTGAAAAATACTACATTTTATGTCAAAACTATATAATTATCTAATTTATTTTTATAGTTATATTATATTTATAAATGGTTTTAAAGTTTAATTATATTATCTTATTATAATTTAATCCAATTTTGGTCATTAGAATTAATTTTACATTTTAATTAGGCATAATCACATGTGATTATTTTGAAAGTAATTACTTCTTAAAAACCATCATTTTGGTTTTGACAATGTGAATTAGGTTTCAATTGATTTATGAAACTTATTTTTTTGAATTTTAAGAAATGGATTAACTATTTTGAATTAGGAGGTCCAAATTGTTTAAATATTTACCTTTTGTTTTTAGACATTTTGAATAGTAACTTCAGTAAATATTTTATTTACCATGGTTGAAGGGTAAATCTGGTAAATAATGGAAAAATAATAATATCATAATAACATAAAATAACCCTAACACATGTCATATTCCTATTGGATGATATATGACTAACCAATGGGAATCCTTGGGTAGATTTTGGGACCCTCTGGAGCCACAAGGATGTGAAAATTAAATTTTATAATAATTAAATTAAACTAAAAAAAATCTAACATAAACATGTATCGTTTAGTAAAACAATATTTATTTGGGGTTATATAAGTGATATATTCGACTATAAATAGTCATTGAAATTTTAAATATATTTACGACTTCATTTTATTTTATTAATAATTTTTAGACACAAAATAAAAAAATTTATTTATAAAACCATGATGATGTAGTGATTACTTTACTAATGAAGGATTTAAATAAATGAGAATTTAAATAATAAAATTAATTTTTTCTAAAACATTATATGCCATAAAATAATTTTAGGGATTATTATTAATTTTTATATTTTTATTAATGAGTTTTCTTCGAAATAATCAAGTTCATATGTATTTTTAAAAAGTCATGATATGAATAGTTTCAAAATTTGCATAAATGATTTTTTAATAAAAATAATATATTATTAAATGATATAACAATCCTAAAAATATATGATTATGCCAAGTGACTTCTATATTGTTTTTAATGTAATTAATGAACAACTTTAGATTCTACTGGAATTTTATAGTAACTATATTAACCATATAATATGAATATACAAGAATTCCTCGTAAGATTTAATTTTGTTAAATAAGTGTTAATGTTAAAAGATAAGGTTAAAATTTCAACCAAAACATTTATAATACCTATTGGTAGAAAGGATTTATAAAAATCACCATATTATCTTCAAATTTAAGGAGTTATAGGCCTTTTGTACACCTAAATTCAGTTTTTAATAAAATAATTTTTCATAACATTCCAAAAGTGCCAATCCTCCCTATTATAAAAGGTCACCACCTCTAACCACTTACTCACACCTATCAAGCCACTTGGAACTTAAAACCTTTGCTAAAATAATATCTCAACATCCCTCTCTTCCTCCTCGAAGCCTTACCTTGGGATGATGGCAATTCATGATATCATTTTAGCTTAAGTCAAAAGGAGTTACCCGATTTGAGGTAATGTATTCAACTAAGATTCTTTCATTTATTTTCCTTATCCAACCCCCTAAACTCTCTTTATTTCATTCATTTATAATGACACAATTATCTTCAATATATTAAGAATTTTTCATTACAATTATTCGACCTGTACTTACAGACACCTCCATCTAATGGATTTAGAACATATTTTTTCTCTTGATAGTGAACAACTACCTCACCTGAATGGCCCGAAGACCTTATTTTTTATTTTATTATATATAATTCCCCCATTTTAATCATTTAAGGGGAACATTTACATAACCTGTAGGCATAAGGCACAAGTCCGGACTAATATGAAATACATGAACCGAAGGCCCATAGGCATACCATGCCCATTACATGGCTCGTTGACCCAACCCACTAGAATTGCCCCTCCCCAACTTCATGATTTGTAAACATGATTATTTCATTTGAGGAAGCATGGACTACTACCCCATAAAGGTGATATGACTTTTTCATTACATACATGGAATGTATCAAGGATGGAATTATTGAAAATATGAAACATAAATAAAATATGATATTATAGTATAATTACAAAATACTTATGTATCATTATGTTTCCATTCCTTTAAATATGAAATATAAATGAAGGTAGCATTCATGTGTATGCACAGCTTACCATCTCCATGAATATTTCATTTCATTTCATATCTAAAAATGTTAGGTAATATTATAAATTTGTATATAATGGATATATATGATATATATATGAATAATATTCTAGAGATAATGCACTTTTTACCACAAGGACAAATTGTAATTATAACAAGATCATTTTCAACTCAAGTACCCAATATCGAAAAAATGACTGATATTAACTTAAATAACTATTTAATTTTTTTAACATGGTAATATGTGATATAAAAGGAATAATAAACATAAAAATTTTCTGAAGAAAGTAGAAATTTAGTTAAGTTTATTATTTTGGAAATTAAAGAACGAACAAGTTAAGTCGGGCACATGGTAAGGGACTTAGTCTCAATCTCCTTTCATTAAGGCATGTTTTAATAATATAGATCACTTTATTTTACCTGGTGTATAATACACCCCTTTGGATTTTACATTCATTAAAAGGGAATTTTTTTCTAAGAGTAATTTTACTAAACGACAAAAGGAATGTTTTTAATGTTTGTGGAGACAATGACCTATACACTGTCGTAATAGTTATTTGATATTTGGATTCCCTTATAAGCCTTAATGTTTTCAAATAGAAACGAAATTAATTATTCCCTTTTTGATTATTTTTGTATTGAAAATGGTTTTTGAAGTATATTTAATATTTCAATATCTTGAAATTATTTCTTGTTATTCAAATGAAATGTTATTAGTGAAATGTTGATATTTGTAATATTTTATATATTCTGATTATATAATGGTAGATGGACAGTTCACAGGTGGTTATGTGTTAATCCAATTATGTGTGGTTATGTGATAAACCAAATGATGGGTGGTTTTTTGATAAACCAAGGATGGGTGGTTAATTTATAACCTCCAATGCATTAGGTATGGAAGCCGGCTATATAGCTATTCCATTTTGTGATATGTGTGGAAGTCGACCGTATCATTTTTTCATTAAATATTTTTATATCTCATGTAACCTTATATGATATATGTTTCTTCTTATGAGCTATATAATAATATTTTGGTTAAAAAAATGGTATGAAATGAGCTTATATTCTATATAGGGTTTTTACTACTTCTTTAAGGTGAAAACAATTAATTTTTTATAAAGTATTCATGGTTTACAAGTTTTTTTTGAAAAAATATCAGTTTTCCTTCATTATGTATCCCTTACTGAGATTTTTATGTCCATCCAATGTTTTTAAATGTTTTTAAAAGGATATAAAGATGAATAGGGTTCAGGATGTGAACATGGAAAATTCATGTTGTCTAAAACATGGAAATAAACATGTTTATTTTTTTATGATTTTTTCTTTTATGAAAACAATAGATCGTGAGTAGAAGTTTCTACTTGTAATATTCAATTGTTATTTATAATTTATGAACTAATTATCTAAATCTATAAACCTAAAAAGATCCCAAATATATATTATTATCATAATTCATGATTATGTAATGTTTAAGGTTGGGTCCTTTCAGTTGGTATTAGAGGTTGGTTTAGATAACATTAGGATTTAATATTCTATTAATAGAATATCCATAAATTATTTTTACATTACGCTGAAATTGAAATGATATATCATTTGAAGTTTACCATATTGCATCATGTAAGATATGTTTGTTCAAAAAAATTTTCCACAAATGAAATAAGTAAACTATGCTGGGAAGGCATACATAAGAGGATAACCTTTCAAATAAGCATCCTAAGATGGTTGGAATCAGAAGAGAACAATTTTTTGTAGTGATGGATCTATTGAATCAGGTGATAATTTATTGTGGTGTCGATTCACGAGATCAGTAAGATCAACCACAGAGGAACATGTCTATAGTTGGGCATTTTATAAGGCTGCACCCCCCATAATTTAGAGGCTCATCTGACCCTTACAAGAATAAGAGTGGATCAAAGAACTAGAAAAACATTCAATGTAATGGGATACAAAGATAATCTAAAGGTTATTCTTGTTGTTTACTGTTTTGAAGGATAATTTGATTAGTGGTTGATGATGGTTAAAATTTTCCGGGAGAGTATGGAGATCGATGCTCTTGGTTGGGATGAATTCAATGGTATGTTTCTAGATAAATATTTTCTTAATGTGGTTCGACATAGGATGGAGAAAAAATTCATGTAATTGAGGTAGGAGGATGACTCAGTGGCAGCTTATGATGTAAAGTTCACTCGACTGGAAAGGTATGCTCCAAATTTCTTCTAAGATTTTGATATTAAGATAAATCGGTTATACTAGGGATTGAATCTACGATATAGAAATTCATTATCCTCCCATGGATTCAAAAGTTGTTAAAAAATTGTCAAATGTTATAAGAAAGTAGTAATGGTGTTTTCTAATGATAAGTTTTTCCATGAGATCAAGAAAAAGAAGAGGACCTGTTGGTAAGAAAAAGGAAAGTATTCATCAAAGATATTTGGAGGTCAGAAAATTAAATTTCCATCTCATGAGAAGTGTGGTAAGAAGCATCCTAGACAATGTATCTCAAAATCTGTAAAGTTCTTTTGGTGTGGTAATATTGATCATATTGCTCAAAACTATAAGGAATATTGTCATGCGGAAATGAAAATCCAACAGTAATATGTTTTAGTTTCAATTATTTTGGGAATTATGCCAATGTGTATGAAAAGTTGATTACCTAGGGTGAAAACTAGATAGGTCAAAAGCATAAGGTTGTGGGGAAATCCTTTTCTACTACTACGGTTTATGTTGGACCATAAAATGATGTTGTATCAGGTACATTGTTTTTTATCATATTATTTCAATGTGTTTTTGGATTTAGGTTCTAAACATTCTCTCATTTCTATTCAATTTTCAGGTAAATTTTGAATTCTACCTCATGAAATGAATCTATAAAATATTTTAACGAACCTGTGGGAATGTGGAGTCAAAAAGAAATTATAAGAATTATTATATCCTTATATGTGGAACAAACATACCTAGAAACCTTGTTGTTTTGTCTCTAGAAGAGTTTGATCTTATTTTGGGATTGTATTGGCTTTCTATTTACCATGCTAATATTTAGTATAGATTTAAAGAAATTTACTTTCATAAAGACTTTCATTTTTTGTAAAAAAAATGAACCCATAACTCTGAAAACTTATCAGGAAGATGAGAAACTAGTGAAAGATGGAAATGAATGTTACCTTTCACATATTACTAATAACAAAAAAACTATTCAGATTAATGATGTACCAGTAGTCAATGAGTATCATTATGTTTTTTCTATTTTTTTCTTGGTATTATACCTAATCGGCAAGTTGAATTTACTATTGACTTATTTTTTGATGATAAGACAATTTCAAAACATCCTTATCAATTAGATCAAATTGAACTTTTAGAGATAAAGTTACAATTGTAGGAGCTGTTAGATAAAGGTTTCATTCAAACTAGCACATCATTGTGGGGTGATATAGTCTTGTTTTTTAAAATGTAAGATTGTTCAATGAGAAATTTCATTGATTATAGAGCCTTGAATAATATCACTTTTAAGAACAAGTATCATTTTCCTCATATCGATGATTTGTTTTATCAGATTTAGGGAGCTCAATATTTTTTAAAGATTGACTTGAGTTCAGGATACCATTAGTTGAAAGTAAACTAATGTTACATTCTAAAGACCAAATTTTGTTCATGATATGGCCATTATTAATTTGTAGTTATTCCTTTTGGGTTAACCAATGCACCAATGTTATTGTAGGATCTTATAAATAGAATTTTCCATAAGTTTTTGGACATGTTTTTGGTTGTTCTTACTGATGATATTTTGGTATATTTAAATATTGAAGAGGAACATGAATTTAATTTAAGGGTTTCCTTGAAAACATTAAAGGAAAATAAATTTTATGGGAAAGTTAGAATGTTTCAGTTTTCGTTGCATCAAATTTCATTCCTTGGTCAAATTGTTTCTAAAGATTACCTAACTATTGACCCTTCTAAAACAAAAGCTATTGAAGATTGGCCCAGACCTACCAATATCACAGAGATCTATAGTGTTCTTTTTTAGTAGGCTATTACTGAAGGTTTGTTGAAACTTTTTCACAGCTCTCAAGCCCACTGACTATGTTAACACATAAAGGTGTCAAATTTATCTGTACAAAATAATGTGATGATTATTTTCCAGAATTGAAAATATGATTTTTTTAATTATCTAGTTTCCACCTTGGCTTCCAGAAGTGGTGAATTTTTTATCTATAGTGTTTTTTCATTGAAAGTAAATGGTTGTGCCCTAATGAATAGTTATTAGGTAATTTCTTATGATTCACATTAGTTGAAAACTCATGAGTTAAATTACCCTACACATTATTTGGAATTAGCTGTTGTATTTTTTTTCTTTAAAATTTTGTAGGAATAATTTATATGGTTTAAAGTGTGAAATATACACTGATCACAAAATTATGAAGTATATATTCAGTTAGAAATAAATGAATATGAGATAGAGGAGCCATCTATAATTAATCAATGATTATTATTTAAAAATTAATTACCATCTAGTAAAATAAAATAAATTGGTTGATGATTTGAGTAGAAAAAGTAATGAAACATTAAACATGTTACATTTGGAACAAGATAATTAGATTATTGCTTTAAGGACCTTAAGCATAGAAGATGTTGGTGCTGGAGATCTCGCTGGTATTTTTAGGTGTCAATGAAATAATCTCTATGAGAAATAATTAAGAATGCACAGAAGGAAGACAATGAGTTGCAGAAAAAGGTTGAATCGGTTCTGAATGGAAGTTTTCTAGAATTTAACATTGATAAATATTGTTTTTTCAATTTGGGAAGATCATATGTGTGCCTTTTGATTCACAGTAGAAGAAAGAGTGGTTATATGAAGCTCATAGTTCTCTATTTTCTGTTCATCCTAGTAGCACTAATATGTACATAGATATTAAAAAGTATTACTAGTGGGATTGAATTAAAATAGATATTTCTAACATTATTAAGAAGTGTTTGACTTGTTAACATGTTAATGTAGAGAGACAGTTACCGAAAGGGATGCTTCAGTCTTTACCGGTGTCGAAGTAAAAATATGAAAATATATTCCTAAACATCATTGTGGGATTAAAAAAGACATGTCAAGGTAATAATTCAATCTAGGTTATTGTTGATCGAATAACTAAATATGATCATTTCTTTCTTATTAGAGATGCTTTGTATCTAGATCAACTTTTTCGGTGGTATGTTAAAGTGATAGTCAGGTTGCATAGAGTTCCCCTCTCCATTGTATCTGATCATGAACTGAGGATCACTTATATCTTTTGGAAAGTCCATTATAAGTTGTTTGGTACTGAATTAAATTTCAGTATAGCTTTTAATCCTCAATCAGATGGGTAGTCAGAACGAACAATTCAAAAATTTGAAGATATTCTACGTTTTTCTTCGATGGATTACCAAGACTGTTGATACCAACATCTTTCATTGGTTAAAAATTCTTATAATAACATTTTTAATTCTAGTATACAGATGGTTCCATTTTTGGAATTATATGGAAATCGGTGTCGAACTCCAGATTTTTAGGATAAGTAGATGAAAGGTATTTGATGGGACTAGAATTGGTAGAAGAGATGGGAGAAAAAGTTCAGTTGATTCAGAATCAAAGGATAACATCTCAGAGCGAGAAGAAAAGTTATGCAAATAACCAATGGATGGATCATTCTTTTAAGGTAGGTGATCTTGTCTTTCTCAAAGTCTCCATGAAAAATTGTTATGTGTTTTGGTAAGTAGGGAAAGTTAATTCTGAGGTTCATTGGACCCTATGAAATCTTAGAGAATGTTAGATCAGTTTCCTAATAATTTTATTTTCCACCATGTTTATCTTGGGTACACTATGTTTTTCATGTTTCAATGTTTAGGAAGTATATTTCGGATCCAACTCATGTTTTGAGTCCATAGGTAGTTCAATTTGTAGAGAATCTCTCTTATCAAGAAGAACCAGTCCAGATTCTTAACTGAAGAGAGAAGGTGTTGCGGAATACGGTAATTTATCAGGTAAATGTTTTTTCAAAAAACCATATGGTTGAAGAGGAAACATGGGAATATGAAAATTCTATGAGGGATAAATACTCCTACACATTTTGATATGTAAATAAAATTGGTAGGACACAATTTCCAAAAGGGGGAAGGATGTAAAATCCCTAGTTAATAAAGAATATAAATTTTTCATATTTGTTAATATTTTTGAATTAAATATTAATTTACATTAAATGGTACACTAAGTTCGATGGTGTACGTGACACACAACAATGGATTCCTTGAAAATCTAATGTTGCACACAAGGCTAAGTCATACTGGAAAAAAATATTATTATTATATTATTCTTTTTAAATAGTAGTTAGCACCTAGCTGTGGTTTTGGAAAAAATTTATAGAATAACCCATATTATTATTAAACATTTTTTTTAAAACTTTTTACATTTATCCAATAAAATTTAGAGTATTAAAATGAGAATGAATCTAATTTTAGGCATAAATACTCAAATATTTTTAAACGGTTATTTACCACCTTTTATTGGTGAACCCTTTTTAAATATAGTTTTTGTCACTTTTATATACTCTATATTAAAACTTGAACTAATTATTTAGAATTGGGAAATCAAAATTTACTTTGGGTAAATTTTTGGTATTTTCTGAAAAAGTTAATTTTTTTAATGAATAGTGAAAATACTGCATTTTAAGTCAAAACTATCTTTTCATCTAATTTATTTATATGGTTATATTATCTTTTTAATTGGTTTTAAAGTGTAATTTTATTATTTTTTTATCATTTAACCCAATTTTGGTTCTTGTAATAAAATTCACTTTTTTAATTAGACATAAAAACATGTAAATCTTTTAATAGTTATTACCTCTTAAAAACCCATATTTTGGTTTTGACAACAAGAATTATTTTTAAATTAATTTCTAAAACATCTTTGTTTTGAATTTAGAGAAATGGATTCTATATTTTTAATTTTTAGGTACAAATTTTGGAAATACATACCTTTTATTTTTAGAAATTATGAATAGTAACTTCAGTAAATATTTTATTTACCATCGTTAATGCGTAAAACTGGTAAATAAGAAGAAATAAATAGTATTATAATAATATAATATTACTCTAACACTTGTCACAATCCTATTGGGTAGATAATTTTTACCATGGGAATACTTGGGTCAATTTTGCGACCCCATTGAGCCAATTGGATGTCAAAAAGACATTTTATAATAATTAATATTAAGTACACAAAAATTTACCATAAACATGAATCTTTTAGTAAAAAAATTTTTATATGTGGTTATATAAGTGATATTTTGGAATAAAAATTGTAATTATAAATGTAAATTTGTGTCTTATATCATTTTATTTTATTTATAATTTTTAGACATCAAATATGTAAATTTATATATGACACAATGATGATGTAGTGATTTTCTTTATTAATAAAGGATTTATATAAATGAGATTATGAATATTAAAATAAATTTATTTTGAAACTTTTTAGGCCATATATGAACTTTAAGGATGAATATGACTTGTTAACTTTTAATTAATGTGGTTTTTTGTAATGAATAAAATTTTTATGCATTTTTAAAATGTCATGATATGAATAGTATATAAATTAGCATAAATGAGTTTTTAAAATGTATACTATTTTATTAAATGATACAATATTAATAAAAATATATGATTCGCAAAAATGACTTAAATAATGTTTAAAATGTCATTAATGAAGAAATTTAGGTTATATTGATATTTTATTATAACTATATTAACCATATAATATGAATATACAAGAAGACTTGGTAAGGGTTAAATTAGTTAACTTAGGGTTAAAGATAAATGATAAGGTTAATCATGGGAAGAAAACATGTCTAAAACCTATGATTTGAGAGGATTTATAAAATTACTTCTATTATATTCAAATTATATAATTTTTGAACTTTGTAAAATATAAATTCAGTTTATAATAAAATAATCATTCAAGACATTCCTAAAGTACCCCACCTCCCTCTTATAAAAGGACACCAACTCTAACACCTTAATCACCCCACTCAATCCCCTTGGATCATCCAACCATGGATCTAATAATATACTAACATCCCTATCTTCCTCCCATAATCGTTACCTAGGTCATAAGTCAATTCAAAAAATCCTTTTAGCTTAAATCAAAAGGAGTTACCTCGTTTGAGGTAATCTCTTCTCTCAAGCTTCTTTCAATTATTTTCTTTCTCCAACCCCCTAAAAACTCTTTATTATATTAATTTATAAAAAAAATATCTTAAATATACTTGGTTTTTGTTATTAAAATTACTATACCTACCCATACACCCACCTCCATCTAATGGATTTAGAACATACTATTTTTGTGGACGACCAACTACTGTCTCACGAAACGATAATTGTTCAATTATATCCTACCACCACTCATGGTTTCTATTATGATGGAAATTTATTTATATGTGATATATATTATGTTTATATTATCTTTATGATTCAGTAATTTTTATTTACAACATACCTTTATGCTTTTCTTGATGCGTAAACATGATAATTTCTTTTGACGAAGCACTTACTACCGCCTCCTCAAAGTGATATGACTCGTTCATTCCATACATGGAATGTATAAAGTATTACATTAATGAAATTATGTAACATATGTAAAATATTATATTAAACAAGAATTATAATATAACTATGTATCATTAATCATTAATTTCTTGAAATATGAAATAGAAATGAAAGTAGCGTTCTTGCATACATATGGCCTACCATCTCCATGAACAGTGCATTTCATTTTTTTCTCCAAATGTAATAGATTATTATAATTACATGTATACTAGATATATATATGATATATATATATATGTATGAATAATATTCTTTAGATAACAGACTCTTGATGACATGGACAGTTTATAATTATAACAAGATCATTTTCAACTCAATTACCCAATATCGACAAAACAACTGATATTAACATAATGTAATTTTTATAACATGGTAATAATAGAAAAAAAGAACAATGAACTTTAAAAAAGGTTCATAATAAATTAGAAATTAATGTAACTTTGTTATTTAAGAAATTAAATAGCAAACGAGTCAAGTCAGACATGGGGTAAGGGACTTTGTCTCAATATCCTTTGATTGAGGCATGTTTTTATAATATACACCTCCTTATTGTACATGGTTTATAATAATCCCCATTGACTATTACATTCATTAAAATGGAATCCGTTTTCTATTAATCATTGTACTAAATGAAAAAAGTAATATTTTTACCATATGCAGCGACAACGACCTCTATGCCTCCATTATAGTTATTTGATATTTGGATTCCTCTATATGCCTTAATGTTTTCAAAAGGAAATGAAATCCCTTATTCCCTTTTTGATTTCATCGGTATTAAAAATGGTTTTTTAAATGGATTGAATATTTAAATAACTTGAAATTATTTCTTTTTCTTGAAAATAAAACTTTATTAGTGAAATTTTGATATTTGCAATATTAAGTGTGATATGATTATATAATGGTACTTGGACGTTTAATGGGTGGTTACGTGATAAACCAATGATGGGTGGTTATATGATAAACCAAATTATGATTGGTTTAGTGAACAATCGAGGATAAGTTTTTATGTTATAACCTCTATTCCAATGGGTATGTAAGTCATCTGTATGGCTATTTCATTTAGTGATATGTCTGGAAGTCGATTGTATGGCGATTCCATTTAAGTATGTGTATGTCCCTAGTTACCTTATATGCTATATGTTGCTTTATATAGTCTTTATGGTAAAATTTTGGTAACAATAAGGGTTATAAATTAGCTTATATTTAGTGAAGTGATTTTTCTACTTTGTTAAGGTGAAAAGTATTACTTTCTAATAAAGTATTCATGGTTTACTTGTTGTTTTGATAAACTAATAGTTTTCCTTATTTATGTATCACTTTCTGAGATTTTTATGCTTTTCCTAAGTTTTTAAATGTTTTTTACAGGACATAATGATGAATAGGGTCAAGGATGTGATCAATGAAAATTCATTCTTTCAAAAACATGGAACTAAACATGTTTCCATTTTTAAGAGTTTTTGTTTTATGAAAAAATTTGATAGTGAGTAGAACTATCTAATGGTAATATTCAAGTTGTTATATATATGTTATGACTTAATTATATAAATCTATAAACCTGAAAAGAAAGTCAATGTGAATTATTAACTTAATTCAAGATTATGTAATTTTTACTGTTTTGGAATTACAATAATCCAACTACTTTTTACAAGTGATGAATTTGGGAATGGAATCCATTCTTATCAAGCATTGATATAATCGTAAGTTATGTGTTTTATGAATATTTTTTTTGTATAATTCCTCTTTTTTCATTCATTGAACCATATAAAAAATGTATTTCGATTTGCGATGATCATAGTTTATCTTTTATCTTAAATGGACATAGAATTAAAATGGTAAACTATATTTAAATATAAAATAATTAATTGTGGTTTGAATTGATGTTAGAGTATTAAAATTTCACAAACATTAATAATTTTTAGTGGATTAGATATTTAATTGTACCTATTGGAAGGTGAAAATTGAATTGTATAATTATATTTTGATGTTTAATATTGTTATAATGAAAGAAATGGAGAATTATAATGTATATCTAAGAGTCTAAATTTTTAGAGGGTAAATAATGTTGAGTAACTGAATGGTGGCCTTGGAAAAATAATAAATCTTTTATGAAATGTAAATTGATTTTATATAACGCATTAGGATTTAATAATGGTAATTGATATGTTTTTTGGTAATTTGAAATGGTAAATTATCAAATTAGAATTAAATTTTATGGAGGGATTAGATCCCTTGTGTGTTAAGGTATACTTGTTAACCTTGATTTAATGTCACAGTGTTGAATTTTGAAAGAATACATAACAAATTGAATGTTTTTTTATGATATAGAAAGCTGTTTTTCTTAGTATTAGTTTGTTCTTTTGATATAATAAATGGTTGTAATTATATGATTTTATTCCTTAGATTCCTTATTTAATTATAATTATGAGAAATTCCATGGGAAGGCCTTTCATTTCATTATGGGACTTGTATGAATTCTATAATTTTCTGACACCCTTGGATTCATAAATGTATGATTCTATGTAAATACATGAGAAAACATTTAGATTATTTATATATTCATTACAATTAATGTATTGGGGTGGCTCCACCCTTAAATTCATGTAATTTCTTTATTTGTAAAATTCCATATATTTCTGCCAGTGATTCATGAAAGGTAATTGGTTGACTACAATACGATGAGTTCCCCAAATTTTTATTTGTTTAATCAGACATAAATTATTCATGTGTATTCCATAGAATACCCTTACTATATGATTTTGAATTTTAAGAATGTTTCGATGAGTTTATAGTCATTGACTAATACTGAGGAATTATAAGAGCCACACCCTTGGATTACATATGGGATTTTTTGGAAGGGAATTCCATGTTGAGAAACATGGATTCCCTCGTGTTGTTATTTTTTTTGTTTCCTTGTGATATACATTGAATCATGATGATATATATTGCACATCATAAATAGAGATACACGATCATTTCCCAAAGTAGGTAGGTTTGACCTCATGTGTCACCATGGATCCTGAGATCAGATGTGGGAGTTATATATTACTATTGTAGTAAATTAATTTTTATTAGTATCAATTCTATGCGGAATTATTATTTGGGGTTGCTATATTAGGTATGTTATTAGTGGTGTCCCATGGAGTTGAACTCACCCCCTTATTAGGCATCTATAGAACATGGGCAATTTATTAAAAGGGTTTCATCTTTTAGTTTCATGTTTGGGAATGTTCTTAAAGTCATGTAAAACATTTTTTTGGCTTGGTACACTAAAAATGGGGTATAGATGATGGGACTAGGAAGGAATCAAAAAAATATTAAGGTTAATTTTAGTTATAGTTTTATTTTTACCATTTTTATTCATTATGTGAGATCTTCCCATGGGGGATCTGTTATTTCATGTATAACATACTCCTTGTAATATAATTTTTATATTGTAGTCATTATTTCCATTTCCCCTGACATATCAATGGTGTTCATTTTTTCAATTCCTCTTGTTTTATGTTTATTCAAATTACATTTCTACATTGACCAATTGATATAGTCTACTCAATGTGTTCACATTGACCCCCACAACAAGTCACCAGCCATTGGTGTATGGGAAGGCATGATTGAGGACATATAGCACCAACTATATGGATAATCTTAATAGTAATTTATAGATGGGGATTGTAAAATGGTATTAGATCACAATTTTATTTTTTCGTAAAACTAGGTCTTGGTAGACAGGAGGATGGGAATGTGTCAGAATTTTATAATGAGATTGTTATTGGGAGTGATTAACATAGGTACAGGTGAACCCAAGTTTCCAGGGATACTATTGATTTTTTTTTAAAGATTATTTGTAATGGCATGGACCTCTCCGGTCCATTCCTTTGTGAAAATGTGGTGTTGTAGGTGTTCTGGTAGGTCAAGGTTACTTGGGGTGACTTTGGGTGTACATTTAAGGAATGCTAAAGGTCAATAGCTTCCGTACGGTTGGCGCACTGTTTTCATAAACCGTGCGGCCAAACCGTGTGAGGTTGTTGTTAGAGGCAGTGGTTAACGCACGACTAGAGAAAGGTTTGGCTAACCGTGTTGACTAACCGTGTGAGGAGTGTTTGACGAGGTAGTAGAGACCACACGGTTATGCACGGTTTGTCTAACTATTCGAGAAAACCGTGTGGGAACTTAAATCTAGCTCCTAAAATTGTGGATCAAACTTTTTTTTCCTCTAAATTCTTTTTAATGCTCCTAAGCAGCCATAACTCAGGATTACCCTCCCTTGAAGGTATGAGAACTTCTCCCAAGCATTTTGGAGGCGATCCTAAAGCTTCTCTTGGCGAATCGAAGATGGTTTCTTGAGGTATGTGATCATTCTTGTTCGGTTTCTTAGATCTACTTAGATCAACTCCTCCTCTTCTATCATTTTCTTATATATATGCCCATTATGGGTAGATCTAAGTGTGTGGATTTTAAACATGATGAGATTTTTTCTTGATCTTTCTAGGAGGAGATATCTAAGGTGGGTTTTGGGAGAATCAACCCGGCTTTCTTGAGCATTCTTCGATCGTGGTGGTTTTCATCAAAAACCTAGAGTTAGGGGATTCGTTGCTTCTCTAATTGTTTATGTGAAATCATAGAGTTAGCATGATTTATCCCTTTGGATCACAATTAAATTCACCTAATTAATACTTTAACTGGATTAAAAGAATTGATTTGATCGCATGTTGTTGATATGCACCGTGATAACGGTTCACCTCTTGTTTTTCTATATAGTGTGATATCTATGCCTTGATTTTTAGCATGTTTTTCTTGATGAAATTGATAAAATACGTAAAGAAAACATTATTTGATAATTATTTGGCAAAAGATAAAGAGGCATGTAAATAAATTCGGTTGTTCCAGTTGTTCTAATTTTATGATAATCAAATTGATGTCGATGTACATGTTTAATTCAGTTGGTTGGTAACCTGAAACATATTGGTTCTTGTAGTTTTAAGGCATGTCAAACTAATTGTTTATATAATTTGTGATAAATTTCTGATTGGGTTTCCAGGTTTTTGAACCTACAAATTAAATCTATTAATTAAAGATGGATTAAAGAGTTGATTGTTTGATAATTACTTGAAGGGTTCTGAGTTACCCTCTTGTTTGCTGAAAGGGCCATTTCCCAATTGATGTGGTGTTTGATTTCCTGATTCTTGTGATGTGATGTGACCATGGAGGGTTGTTTTGATATGTGGGGGCATATGGGCCTTTTGGTTGTGGCAGCAGATGATGCCTAGAGTGGTGAAATGCATTGGATTATGTATGTGGGTGTTATGGAGGACTCTAGAGATGATGGAATGGGATGGATGTGATTGTTGGATGCTTGTTGATTCATTGCTTGTTTATCTTCTTTACTTTTTCCCACTTCTCAAGTTAGATGGTCTTTCTTACCCTTCTTCCAAAATATGCAAGGACATGCGGTGTATGCCATTTTCTTTCCGTGTTTAACATCTCAAGGGAGAATGGTACTACGCTATTTCTGTAGGCGGTAAAGACTCGATGGGTAGTACATATACTCACCGTGTTGAGCCCCCTTATGTTTAGTATCATAGGATGCTTTTCTAGAATTCCTGGGAATATGGGAAAGTAATTCTGTAATGAATTTTTGAATAAATGATGTTAACCCATGGGGTTGTATTTTGAGGAAACTTAATGATGAGGTTGAGAAATGAAAAGACAGTGGAATTTTTGGTTGTGGTGTGAAAGGAATTTAATGTGGAATTGGTTAGGGATAATTAATGTGTAAATAATTAATTAACGTAAAGTGGAATTGATAAAAATGGAATGAATTAATCTAATAAATCCCTTAAATTGTTGTGTGCTTATAGGATACCTAGTCTTAGAAGTGGCATCCCGGAGTCCGAGAGACGTTAGCTGCAGTTGTGTCTAAGACTAGGTTATGCTTATAGTGTGGTTTTGAATTATAGTATATTCTGTACGTTTTGTGTTTCTATACACTACTCCACCCTATCTGTATGGGAAACTTGAACCCAGGGGATTCTGAGCCATGGGGGTGTTTTCTGAAACATTATGGTGGGAGGATGAATGGCTGAATACACCCTTCGATCCTGCTCTCTTCTCTTGGAAGATACTAATTCAATTTATCACAAAGGTTAGTTTTCCCCATATATGTGTGTACAGGGCTGTAATGGCGCTTAGTTATTCACACACATATATTCTGGATATAGTATCATATGGAATACTATAGGTGTAACGTGTATAGGCTGTTATGGCTTGATGATCCTTACCTGGTGTATGGGTTGTAATGGCTTGAGGTATAATACCTGATGTATGATACACGTTATGCAAGCTGTGGTGGCTCCTAGAAATTACCTGGTTACTTTTGGTTGTGAGGATGGTGTGGTGCTTCACCCAGGTGTCTGCAGGCAAGCCTTCGTGCTGCACGTGGTGCAGATTGTGGAGCATAGCCCAAGTGTCTATGGGAAACCCTTTGGTGAGAGATGTATATGACATATGTTGTTGGGGAAAAGCGGAAAACCAGTGGGGAAGTAGTAGCGGTAGATATTATTTACTATATTATATATTCTTGTATGTGTTACTTGGTGAGAGTAGCCACAGTGAGGTTTAGAACTTTCCATACCTGTTTAGGTGACGTGTTAGTTTCACTTGTTGTTCACTGTGCATTAGCATGACTTTACTATTTTTGCATGAGAGGATTCGGGGAGGATCCTACTGAGTATACTGTTATACCCACCCTACATATATATAAACTATTTTTCAGGTCACTTGGAGTAGGTTGGAGATCAAGCTGGTTTCTACTAGCTTGGGGTTGCAGGAGATGTTCGGGATTGTGGTTGCTGCTGTTTATATTTTCTTTTGGGTACATGTAGTTTTCCCATCCATTTTTAGTACTTTTTCATGAAATCTCATATATTCACTTGGGTATCATTTATATTCAAGCTCTGAGTTGGAGTTGATTGGTTTCTATATTATCTCCCTCTTCTGCATGTGTTCTCTTAGAGGGTAACATCTCCCATTTGTGTGTTTAATATACCCTCGGTGCTAGTCGCCAATCCGGGGCCTACTTGAGGCGGGACTCGGGGGATCATTATCTCCCTTCTCAAATTTCTGGTCAAGGAGTGGTACACATTATGGGGAGGGGTCATGGAAGAGTGGTATCAGAGCTCTGGTTGAGGGATATGATGGATTTTGGAGTTAGGAACAGGTGAGGTTGCATGGGTTGGTAGGGAAATGGTGTCATTCATGTTTGGAAAGTGAGGTAAACACTGGAGACCGTCAGAGACGTAGGCGTTTAGGGGCCCCTATGATCTGATGTACATACCATTAAGTTTACAATGGCTACTAAACAAGGTGATACTGGTTGCAGGGTAGAGACCTAGGAAAGGATCATGCATCGTTATTCTTTGTTCCTGTGTTTTAATGGGTAGACCTTGGGATAGGATAACCTAAAATGAATAAAAGAAAACAGTTAATAAATAAATGTTGAGTCTTCCATATTCTAGGATTAGGAGCTCTAGGTGTTTGTTATTTTATAGTTATGGCTCTAGGTCGACGTCCTCGTCAGGTTTGCATAGAAAATGTATAGCAGGCTGTTTCAGCAGATCACTGCAGGATAGAGGATGACGATGATGACACATGGAGGAAGAAACTCCGAGAGTTTCAATGCCAGAGATTGTTGAAGTAAGAGGGCTCCGTTTTAGATGCACTCACGAAAGACTGGTCGGAGGAGGTCGATATATGATTCAGTTTCATCCATGCTCAGAAAGAGCACTGGGTGTCCTTAGTTGTGACGATGCTATGTGGAGCAGTGAGTAAGTGGTGGTTCTAGTTCCACGTGGATCATGAGGAGTCAACGATCTCATAGGAGGAGATCCGCGATAGGTTTAGAGTCGAGTTTGTTTCTTCAACTGCGAAGGTGTCTAGTCATCATGAGCTTCTTGCCCTTCGACAAGGGAGCTCCAGTGTTTGAGAGTTTGGAATCCATTTTAGGAACCTTTTATGATATGATTCGGACCTATTTTCATATTATTAGTCTAGGGGAGACATTTTGAGGAGGATTTACATCTAGAGATCCATCGCCAGGTCACCCATTTATGATGAAGACATATCTTGAGGTGTTGGAGAGGGAAGAGGTTGTCCATAGGACTTAGGATAGGACATGATCATCATGAGAGGTGGATCGTCATGATCCCTCCTGAAGCAAAGATGTGGTCCAGGGTTCCCGGTTTTCAAGGTAGAAGAGTTTATGTTCATCTGGGGGGTTTTCCCACCCCTTCACATCTCGTTTCTCAAGTGGCATCAAATCTCAGGACTGTGCCAAGGGATCAGGTGCTTTGTTTTCTTGTGGTGGTTGTGGCCATCAGTAGCGGGAGTGCATGAACATTCAGAGTGGTCATCGTGCACCTGGAGGTATGCTCTAGGTTCCTCCATTGAGGCAGTTCCAGCTGAGGTCACAGCAGCTAGTTACACCAGCTTTAGATTAGTAGAGGGTGGATGTGGTAGGCAGAGGACAACCCCATGACGCTCCCCGTCCACAGAGAGTAGAGTGTGGCCATGGTGGTGGTTTTCATCAGGGTCAGAGAGGCCATGGAGGAGGTTGTGGTCAACTTCATGCTCTAGCGTTACCAGCACCAGACGAGCTGGATGTTGTTCGAGGTACCCTTTGCTTGTTTACTACATTGGTGTATGCCTTGTGTGATTTAAGAGTGACGCACTCCTTCATATCACCTACCCTTGTCCATGCTTTGAGACTTGAGGTAGAGAGGCTTCTAGTTCCCTTGGCGTTGACTACGCCAGTTGGAGGTCGAGATGACTTGATTGAATTATATAGAGATTGTGAGCTAGTGTTGGGGCAACACCGCTCTTGGGGAGATTTCCTATCTTTATGAATACAACCATATGATTTCATCCTCAGCATGGATTGGTTGTATTCAGTGCAGGATATCATGGATTGCTTCATGAAGAAGGTCATTTTCATTGGTGTATATGGAGAACAAGTGGTGTTTGTTGGTGAGCGAGATCCTCGGTTGGGTCATAGGAATGTTCCATCCTTATCATCAATGATGGAAGAGATGATGCTGAGTTCTTGAGAGGTTTAGCAGTTGGCATTTCCTCGGGTTGTAGAGGAGTACCCAGATGTCTTTCCAGAAGAGGTTGTAGAATTACCTCCTTGACAGGAGGTCGAGTTTGGGATCGAGCTACAGAAAGGATCTCCTCTTATTTCTATGTCTCCATATAGGATGACCATTTCTGAGTAGTGAGAGCTACGTATATAGCATGACGGTTTGTTGCAGTGCAGTTTTGTTCGGCTGAGTGTGTCACCATGGGGTGGACCCATTTTGTTTGTAAAGAAGGCCGATGGTAGTTTGTGGTTTTGTGTCGATCATCATCGCCTAAACAAAGTGACAATAAATAATCTCTATCCTCATTCGTAGATTGATGATTTATTCGATCAACTGAATGGTGCAAGTTGGTTCTCAAAGATCAACTTGCTGTCAGGATATCATCAAATGTGTGTGAAGGATGAGGATATCCCGAAGACTGATTTCCGTTGTCTTCATGGGCATTATGAGTTCATTGTAGTGACGTTTGACAGGATGAATTCTCCAGTTGTGTTCATGGGTTTGATGAACACTGTGTTCCGTGAGTTCTTGGAAAGGTTTGTGGTAGTTTTCATCGACGACATATTGTGTACACCAAATATGAAGAGGAGCATGCAGAGCATCTACGAGCCGTTTTGGGAGTTCATCACCAACATCATCTATTTGGGAAGTTGTCGAAGTGTGAGTTTTAGGCTCGAGAAGTCCATTTATTGGGTCATGTTATGTCCCAATAGGTAGTTGTTTTGGATCCATCGAAGATATAAGTAGTTGTGTCTTAGGTATCCCCAAAGAGAGTTTCAGAGGTGCGAAATTTCCTTTGCCTCACAGGCTACTATAGGAGGTTCGTAGCCAATTTATCCTGAGTTGTGACTCCTATGATTTCTTTGACCACGAAGGATCAAGCATTCATATAGACTGATCATTGTCAGTAATCATTCGAGTATCTAAAGGAGAGGTTAGTAAGTGTACCAGTTCATTGTCTTCTAGATGAGGGGGTTCAGTTTGATGTTTTATGTGACACCTCACATCTGGGGTTTGGATGTGTCCTCATGGAGCAATGGTCAGTTGTTTCTTATGGTTCTCAGCAATTGCGTCCCCATGATTGAAACTATTCCACCCATGATCTGGAGTTGTCAGTCGTGGTGTTTTCTCTAAAGTTGTGGAGACATTACCTCATTGGTGTGCGCTTTGTGGTTTTCACCGATCATAAGAGTTTGAGGTATGTTTTCTCCAAGCATGACTTGAACTTACGACAGTGGAGGTGGATGGAGTTCTTACAGGAATCTGACTTCGAAATATCATATACACTTGGAAAAGGGAATGTTGTAGCAAATGCACTGAGCTAAAATTCACGCGGTGATTCTTTGCATAAATCTGGTGATTCCTAGAGTGTAATGGATAAACTGTCAGCATGACATCTTGATATGGAAGAAGTCATATGTAGAGGTTGTATTTTCAAGATGACGGTGCAATAATCTCTAATGAAGAAGGTGTAAGAGTCCCAGTTGTGTGATCTAGAGGAGGCGGTGAGATTTCATGGAGTCCCTAGGATGATCATTTCTGATCGAGATCCTCATTTTACCTCCAGGGTGAGGAGAGTTCTCCAACATTCTTTTGGTTCTCAACTATGCCTTATAAATTCTTGTCATCCTTGGACATATGGTTAGACAGAGCGAACCATCCAGACTCTTGAAGACATGTTACACTCTTGTGTTCTTAATTTTGGAGGTTTGTTGATGAGGCACTTAACCTTGGTGGAGTTCTCTTACAATACTAGTTTTCACTCCACCATCGGAATGGCGCCATTTGAAGCCTTGTATGGTCAGTCTTTCTGTTCATCGTTGTGTTGGATTGGGTCAGAGAGTCAGCAATTCTTGGACCGGAACTACTATAGAATACAATATAGATGGTCCAGGTGATTCGTGAGAGGATAAAGATAGTTCAAGATCATCAGAAATCATATGCCGATCAAAGAAGGAGACCCTTAGAGTTTAATGTTGGGGATCATGTATTTCTAAAGGTGACTCCCCATCGTGGGCAGCGATGGTTTGGATGTGGAAGTAAGATTTCTCCCCAGTATGTTGGGTCGTTCGAGGTGTTAACTCATGTTAGAGTTGTGTCATATCAAGTAGCACTTCCCCATTAGATGAGTCACATACATGATGTTTTCCATGTATCACAGCTCCGTCGTTATCTTTATGATGACTCTCAGATCATCGATTTGGAAGATATCGATGTTGATGATGATGAGTCCTTTGAGGAGCGACCTATGGAGATCCAAGACTGAAAGGAGAAGGTGTTGTGAGGGCGTTTAATTCATATGGTTCATGTCTTGCAGCGGCACAGTGGATTGGAAGAGAGTACTTGGGAACGTGAGTCACAGATACGTGCTCAGTACCCAGAGTTGTTTGATGTTTAACTCTTTTCATGTTTCAATGTAACTGATGTGGTTATGAAACATTCATGTTTCTGATATGGCACCCCTTTGTTGCTTTTTTGGTTTTCTCTCTTTTGAGAGTTATCTCGATGGGTGGTTGTTTAGACCGTGTTTTGTTTTCTCTTAAGTGGGTTTTGGATTCTCAAGGACAATAATGTTTTGAGAGGTATCTAATGTAATGTCTCGGACCACTCCGGTCCAATCCTTTGTGAAAATGTGGTGCTGGAGGTGTTCTGGGAGGTGAATGTGACTTGGGGGTGCGTCTTCATAGACCTTTATGGAAAGATAAAGGGCAATAGATTTTGCACGGTTGGCGCACGGTTTTCCAAAACCGTGCGGCCAAACCGTGTGAGGTTGGTGTTAGAGGCAGTGGATAATGCATGGATAGCGCATAGATTGTCTAACCGTGCGAGGAGTTATTGACGAGGTAGAAGAGACCACATGGTTAACACACGGTTTGGCTAACCGTGTGAGAAAACTGTGCGGGCACTTAAATCTAGAGCCTAAAATTGTTGATCAAACTATTTTTTCCTCTAAATGGTTCGTTTAAGATCCTAAGAAGCCATAAATTGGGATTTCCCTCCCTTGAATGTAGGAGAACTTCTCCCATCCCTTTTGGAGGCGATCTGAAGGATTCTCTTGGCGAATCGAAGTCGGTTTTTTGAGTTACATGATCATTCTTGTTCGTTTTCTTAGATCTACTTTGATCTACTCCTCCTCTTCTCATGATTTCTAAGATATACGCCTGTTATGGGTTGATCTAAGTGTGTGTATCTTTAACATGATGATATTTGGTCTTGATCTTTCTAGGAGGAGATATCTAAGATGGGTTTTTGGAGAATCAACCTGGATTTCTTAAGCGTTCTTCAACCGTCGTGGTATTCATCAAAAACCTTGAGGTTGGGGATTTGTTGCTTCTCTAACTGTTTATGTGAAATCTAAGAGTTACCATGATTTAGCCCTTTGGATCACAATGAAATTGACCTAATTAATACTTGAACCAGATTAAAATAATTGGTTTGATCACATGTTGTTGTTATGCACTATGGTAATGGTTCTCGTCTTGATTTTATAAATAGTGTGATATCTATGCCTTGATTGTTAGCATGTTGTTATTGATGAAATTGATAAAGAACGTAAAGCTGTAATTATTTGATAATTATTTGGATATAGATAAAGTGGCATGTAAATGAATATGGTTGTTGCAGTTGATCTAATTTGATGTTAATCAAATTGATGTCGATGTGCATGATTAATTCAATTGGTTGGTAATCCTAAAACATGTTGTTGCTTGTTGTTTGACAGCATGTCAAATTAAGTGTTTAATGAATTTGTGATAGCTTACTGATTGGGTTTCTGAGTTTTGGAACCTGCAAATTAAATCTATTAATTCAATATGGATTAAAGAGTTGATTTTTTGATCATTCCTTGAAGGGTTCTAAGTTACCCTCTTGTTTGTTGAAAGGGCCATAGCCCAATTGATGTGATGTTTGATTTCATACTTCTTGTGTTGTGATGTGACCCTAGAGGGGTGTTGTGATATGTGGGGGCATATAGGCCTTTCGGTTGTTGCAGCGGATGACACCTATAGTGGTGAGATGCATCAGTTTATGCATGTGGGTGTCGGGGAGGACACCAGGGACGATAGAATGGGATGGATGTGATTGTTGGATTCTTGTGGATTCTTTGTTTGTTTATCTGTTTTACTTTTCCCCACTGCTCAAGGTAGCTGGTCTTGCTTACCCTTCTTCCAAAAGAGGCAAAGACACGCGGGGTATGCCACGTTCTTTCCGTGTTTAACCTCTCAATGGAGAATGGGTCTACGCTCTTTCTATAGGCGGCAAAGACTCGACGGGTAGTACATCTACTCACCATGTTGATCCACCATGTGTTTAGTAGCATAGGATGCTTTTATAGAATGCCTGGGAATATGGGAATGTAATTATGTAATGAATGTTTGAATAAATGATGTTAACCCATGGGGTTGGAGTTTGTGGAAACTTAATGATGTGGTTGAGAACTTTTGAAAAGACAGTGGAATTTTTGGATGTGGTGTGAATGGAATTTAATGTGGAATTGATCAAGGTTAATTAATGTGTAAATAATTAATTAATGTAATGTGGAATTGATAAAAATGGAATGAAGTAATCTAATAAATCCATTAAATGGTTGTGTGCTTATAGGATACCTAGTCTTGGAAGTGTCAGCCTTGAGTCCGAGAGATGTTAGATGTAGTTGTGTCTAATACTATGTTATGCCCATAGTGTGGCTGTGAGTTGTAGTGTATTCTATAATTTTGGTGTTTCTATATGCTACTCCACCTTTTTAATAAGGGAAACTAGCACCCCGGGGTTCTGAACCCTGGGGGTGTTTT
The DNA here is from genome assembly GCA_963277665.1 of Viscum album. Lineage (NCBI taxonomy): Eukaryota > Viridiplantae > Streptophyta > Magnoliopsida > Santalales > Viscaceae > Viscum > Viscum album. The sequence continues at coordinate 2,085,950,108 of OY728119.1, forward strand.
CCCCAACATTCTGGTGGGAGGATGAATGGCTGACTACCCCCTTTGACCCTGCTCTCTTCTCTTGGTAGATACTAGTTCCATTAGACACAGTTGTTAGTTTTCCACATATATGTGTGTAGAGGGTTTTAAAGGCTTCTGGTTATTCACACACATATATTCTGGATAGAGTATCCTATTGACTACTATAGGTGTAACGTGTATAGGCTGTGATGGCTTGAGGATCCTTACTCGGTGTATGGGCTATAATGGATTGAGGTATAATACCCGACGTATGATACAAGTTATTAGAGCTGTGGTGGCTCTTAGAAATTACCTAGTTACTTTTGATTGGGTGGATGGTGTGGTGCTTCACACAGGTGTTTGCGGGCAAGCCTTTGTAGTGCACATTGTGTGGATTGTGGAGCATAGCTCAGGTGTTTGTGGGAAAGGCTTTGGAGAGAGATGCACAGGACGTATGTCGTTGGGGAAAAGCAGAAAAACAGTGGGGAAGTAGTAGCAGGGTAACCTTGATACTCTTTAATATATGATATATTCTTGTATGAATTAATTAGTGAGTGTAGCCATGGCGAGGTTGGGAACTTAGCATTCATGTTTATGTGACGTGTTAGTTTCACTTGTTGTTCACTGTGATTTTCCATGCTTTCATTACTTTTGCACGAGAGGCTTCAGGTAGGATCCTACTGAGTATACTATTATACTCACCCTACGTATATATAGACTATTTTTCAGGTCACTTAGAGCAGGTTAGTGATCAAGCTGGTTTCTACTATCTTGGGGTTGCAGGAGCTATTCGGGCTTGTGGTTTCTACTGTTTTTATTTTCTTTTGGGTACTTACAGTTTTCCCATCCTGTTGTAGTACTTTTGCAAGACAACTCATATATTCACTTTGGTTTCGTTTATATTCCACCTCTGAGTTGGAGTCTATTGGTGTTTATCTTATCTCTCTCTTCGGCATGAGGGTAATGCCTCCCATTTGTGTGTTTACCATACCCTCAGTGCTAGTCGCCAACCCAGGGCCTACTGGAGGTGGGACTCGGGGGTCATATATCCCTTCTCACATTTCTAGTCCAGGAGGGGTACACTTGGTGGGGAGTGGGTCGTGACATTATTGTTACAGTTGATATAAATTCTCCTTGAGTGAATCACTTGAATTATGAGTTTATGATTTATGGTATTTTTTCTCATGGCCTAGTATGGTAGGAGAGGGTTTGTGTGTTCATGAATCATTCTAGGATAAAGGGATTTTTGTATCATCCATATGTTTCCTTTGATTTATATGTTTAATAACTAATATAATTATTGGGGTATGATTTTATTTGTATTTTTAATATCCACATGCTGTTTATAACTATATACTGGTAAAAAGGGGTTGGTTATTTAATGTTTCAACAACATCATATATGGTTTTTCCCATATATGTCAATAGTGGTATCCTACAAGACCAAATCCTGGGTTTATTCCATAATATATTGATCGTTATAAAAAATGGTTGTTTAAGATAAATAATGTTCATTTAAGAAACCTATAAAGGGTTTTACCTCATAGATCGTGAATGACATTCAATTAAGCCTTTCCTTGGAAAATATAAATCATGAAATAATAAAAAAGTGTTATATGTATTCCTTGTAACATTATTAAATCTTTAAAATATTCTATAATGGATTGTTTTATTTATCAGAGTTAGTTTGAACCCTTATATATGCGTGTATTTATTGTAATATGGGTCGTTGGGGCTTTTAATAGCACTCGGGATACCATATCCATGTGATATGTGTTGAGGTAGACTCTATGTGGGTTCTGTGACCATATATAGGTTCTTGTGACTAACCTTAGTGATGGTATTTGGGCAAGAAATAGAGCCTCAAATTATGATACCTATGTTATGTGTGGTGTGTTAGGTTGTAGGGTGTTATACCTTGACAACCTATATTTAATATTTAATTTGAGGTTGGTTTTAAACATCCAAGATGTTTTCTGACCTTGAAATTAAGATGATTTTTATCCCATGATTAGTGACCCTTATGAGAATTATTTTAGGCGAATTGTGATATACATGGTGAACACTATGACTAACATAGATATACTAAGTAATAGTTTTCTGATTTGAAATAGTAACCCATGATAGGAGGTAGCCCAGTTCTATGAGTGCCATAGAGGTAGGGAGCTGGGGTGAATTCTTATGTTATGTTATGGGTTCAGTAAGTGTATTGGAAAAATTTTCTTAATCATGGAGAAATGATTTGAGGATGTTAATGTGATCAGGGGTGAAATTTTGTGGTTTGACTTGATTTTATGGAATGCATTTAGATGTGTGATGTGTGGGAATTTTCTTTAACATATAAGATCTGTGTATGTTCGGTGCCACTGAAGTTTGGTGGAGTCATAGTTAAGTGCTTAGAGTGTTGGTACCTTTTATAAAGGCCAGTTTCAAAGGGTATGATTTTTTGGATTCCTAACCCCTGTTATTTGTTATGTTATTTTGGTACATGGTATCCACATATGTAAAATCCTTGGGATCTGGAATTGACACATAGGATGATGAGTGGTTATGAACAGAAACATAACATGTTTCATGTGTTAGAGTTTCTATGAGAGAGTATGTATGATGCCTCCAGTTAGTTAAAGAGACACACAAAAAGCATGGTAGGTTTCATGATCAGTATCATGATCCTAGGATTTGTGACACTTGACTCGAGGGATAATGAGTTATGTCTTGTGAATTAGAATCATCATAGAATGAGATCCTTGGGTTCTGATAGAATTCGGTGGTGTGAGATTTATCACCCATTGTTTCATAATTAAATTGATCTAGTATGTGATAAAATTATTGGAGTGGATTAGTGGGTCAGGACATGTGTAATTCTATTAGAAATATTATGTGTTTTTGGAAAGCTTAAGTGATCTGATCATGGTAGTGTCAAAAGGATTTTTGGTTCACAATTTATAGTAGTGGGTTGTAGAGCCCTAGTGGTTATTGAGTTTCAATTCCCTCTTAGGAATATATGATCAATAATTTCTACATGCTTGGGAGTTGATGAACCGATGAATTTGGTGTCAATTGTGTTTTCCCAATTATGATTGGTCATGTTAATGGATAGACCGATATATGCCTATCTGGTAGATCCAATGTTGACACATGAAACTGGAATCAATCGTTAATAGGAAAATGTGGTTCATAAACAGTTTCATGCATTAAATAGAAGATATAACCTATTTAGGTATCCATCTAGATGCATTACATTGTGAATCTATATAGTTGGAAGACATCCATAATTAATTAGAGGGAATGACCCTCACAATAGATGAAGTTAGTCAAGTATTGAGGATGAAGTTCCCAGATTTCGGAATGGGAAATGTTCATCATCTTGAATGCCACTCTGTTATACGTTATTATACAACATCTAATTGTTTTTGGTGACTAATGGGATGTAGGCTTTTTAGATCAGGGTTTTGACTTAATATAAATAATACAATGACACTCTATGGTTGGGAGAATCATAACAGTCATGGGCATGTGACTCGTATGTTATAATGGTTATTGATGTATTTTACATACCTTCAGATGTCCATGAAGGGACCCAATGTCAATGAAATTTAAGATTTTATATAATTTGGAATCTTTTTTTAATTTTATAGGATAAACTTTGTGTGATTTTTGTTGGAGTCTGAGTAGTTTTATTGGGCTTGAGATGAAATGGTGTGACCCAATAAGATTCAATTTGATTTTGTGTTAATGCTTTGGTGAGTGAATTTTGAATAGTGTGATCATTCTGCAATTTGACAACATAATAATATCAGGGTTTGGGTTAGATCCCAATTTTTCTAGATGATCTTGTAATGCCTTTGGTGATCATGTAATTTTTGATTTAGTAATTTAATGTCACATATGTAGTATAAGATGAGAATTATTGTTGTTGGTTGTATGGGGGAGGTCTGAACATAAATTGCATTGTGGGATATTATGTGGTGCGTGTGAAGTTACATAATGAACATCTATTGAAATGATATGAATGTAGTTAAGGGTTTTGGTTAGGATTTACATTGAGGATAGATGTTTTATGACCATGTGTAACACAATGAATAATCATATTAATCTTTTTGAATATGGGAATAAGAGTCTTTGATAATGATTTAAATATATTTTTTGGACATAGGTGGAACCTTTTTAGGGATTTTAATGGAGGGGAGAACACCATGGAGGTACTTATTAGGTGATATATGTTTTTAAGATGTTTCATTGAATATTTTTGGTAACATGGTTACGAACACATCGCAGGGGGTGATTCTTTGTCTCGGGTATCACAAAGATTCTATATGTTGATATAAAGGTAGATTTTATAGATTGCTAAGTGTTGGAATCATTTTGTAGGATTTTTTTGTTTTGTGTGTGGTTAGTAGTATTGATAAGTCATTTTCTTAAGATGGAAGTCAAATGGTATAACCAAGTGTGATCATCATGAAGCTAGTTGTTGGAGTATCTATGTGTGTTCATATTTGTTGTTCAATAAAGTTTTTCCATAATGAATGTTAATAAATGACCTCTTGTTAAGAATTGATGTGGTAAATAGATGATTTTTTTGGATAAGCATGGTAGGATGAGGACCAGATTTCTATAGGATGAAGATGTGACCAATGGGGTGTAATATTATAAATTTTTATATCATTAAAATACTACCAGGAGTGGGGAATCATGGTAGTGTTGGTTTAAATAACATGGTAATGTAGTGTACATAATTATAAGTGTTCAAGTAGAAAATAATGTTTTGATTTTGTTTTAGCATGGCCACAATCAAAGAGATGCTTATGTTGGTTCCCTTCTTGAGACATAGTGATCCTAGTGAGTGCAGCATAAGGAAGAAATATTATATAGTGGAGAGAATCTTAGACCCCACCCACCTCTATGTAATAGGATGGCCTAAAAATTTTAGAACCTCATGTAATTACCAATAATAGATTCATTTATTGGGGTAGGAGGAATACCAGGAGAATTCTAGCTATTTGAGACACATATTCAGCAATATATTAGGATGATGTTGCACCATTGGCTTACCAGTATAGGGATACCAGAAAGATGGTGTCAAATATAGTATCCCAGGTGGGATATTGTATTTGTTACTATAATGTGGAGTCTAGTGGTAAGTTAGAGGCATAGATTGTGTTTTTAGTGGGGGATAGCCCCATCATTTCTCCCAGGTCTCCCCCTCTTCTTCTTACTCAAGATTTTTGGCAACAAATTTCTATTAGTAGCTCCCATATTCCCTCTCATCCCTCTCCATGGGGTGTGGGGTACCATTTCACCCAAGGTATAATTTCCCTTCCACTAGAAGTGCTTGAAAGCCAGAGTTTAGGTCTAAATATATACTAATTTTCTTTCTTCATCCCCTCCATCATCTTAAACAATATCATCAATTATGTTTAATCTGTCTTATTTTTTGGGAATTTTTTCTAGTTAACCACTTATTTCTAATTTGGCCGGAACTGGCACCAAATTATTGACATTTTGGATTCAATAACCATAAGGTTGGTATTCCCTAATCATAACCCATATACATTCTTTTTTTTAAAGTGATTCAATTACATAGATATTTATGTATCTTCGTGTGTTGGTCAAATTATAAATTAAGTTTTTTTAATATTTATTTAGTTTAATACATCTTTTATAATTACTTGAACCATAGAAAATTGTAGTTCCATTTGAGATGATAGTATTTGATATTTGGCTTTGAATGGGTATTGGAGTAAAAATGGTAATCTTATATTAATGGTTAAATGAGAAGTTATGGTTTGAATTCATGGTAGGGAATTTGAATTTTACACCATATTTAATTAAAAATGGATTGGATCTTCAATTGGATGTATTTAAATTTGAACATTCATGTTAATATTACTAATATTTTTAATAGCAGTGTTAATTTTTCTATTATTGGTTTTAATATTATTAATATTTGTGTAACAATTATTTATTCAGTTATTTATTTCAATATTATCAAAATTAATATTCTTTTTAATAATATTGGTATTAATATTAATAATATTAGTGTTCATATTATTTTTATTAATTGTTTTTTTATTCTCGTAATGAATTTTTTATGGCCATAGGATTTGATTTTTCTAAACTCAGAGTTCAAGTCATCCTTGATTAATAATATTATTAATTTTATCACTATTTCTAATTTTTTTGGTATTATTAATATTATTTGAATATTTTAAATATTATTTTTTTTTGTGTTCATTTTTTTAAATTAATATTTTCATTTTTTTGTTAAATTAAATTTTTATTTATAATTTTGAAAAACACTTAACATAAATTCTTTACAGAATTGTTTCTAAATGATAATGATAGATTACTGAATGGTAAATAAGTGATAGAAATAATTGAAGGGGTTGATTATTTTTTGTAATCTTTTAATTGAAATTTTCAAATCCACAACATGTTTTTCCTTCAACACATGAAATATTTAAATATGAGAAGATTCAAAGCATAGAAATTAAAGAACATTTAAATATCACTAGTTTTAATCTAAAATTTTGTCCTTGGATTTTGTATGCTAAAATTAGGAATAATTAAAGATATATTAATCCTATATATTTTCAAGATAATAATTATAATTAAATAAAATAAATGATTCATGATATTTAAGTGGAAAAAACGAGAAAAAATTAATCATATGTCACATATATGGTGATACATAATAACCACTATATCATGGTTTCATGAAAGTATTTATTGTATAAATAGTCTGGATGTTGGTTAACTTGAAATCCATATTTATATGTAGGGATAAGAGTTCTCAAAAATTGAAACAGGTATTGCAAATGCATTCAACATGAAGACAAAAATCTACCATATACAATTATAATATAGAAAAATATAATTTCTAATTGGATTTTCATAAAATAAAATACACTCCTACCCTAATTATAGTTTTTTATATAGTAAAGAATATTACGGATAGTCAAAGTATCCTAAATCTAGGTCATTAAGTTATAATTATAATGTAAAATCCTACGATGATTTTTAAATTATTCCATGTACCATGAATTATACTAATGAAATTTGGTGTCTTCCTGTAATTCCTCATTTTAAATGTTTATTGGTAGATGGTTGAATATTTCATGAAACATTACACCATCTAGATGATTTAACTTAGTCAAAAATAATTGATCACTGGTTTCCTATATTCATAATTGAAGATTGAAATATTAGTCTTGGACTATATATAATTTAAATGAATATATATTAGATCCATAGTATTAAACACAATTAATGGCCTACATTGTTGGTAATTTACGACTTATCTAATGGATTTTTTATGAGTCATAAATATATCATGTTGAGATCAATTGTTTTTATAACAAAATAACCTTAAAATTATATAAATTTTTACTTGGGACCATTAATTGAAGATTTGAAATTGTTATGCGGGATGAATTTATTAGAGTCTATGATTCATATAAAAAAGAATATTTTCTAATGGATGCAATTATTATGTTATAAATAAATACATTATTAGAATATGTATGGTTTTCTAGATATAAAATTTATGGGAGAAATCTTGTCCAGTTTCCAATGAAGGGACTTCATATTATCCCCTCAAACATCCGAGGAAAATAGTGTCCAGGAGCCATAGATGTTTATTTCTATATATCACTCTTATAAAAGATTAAAAGGGTATAAAACTACTCAAATGGGTTTGGTATTTCTCCAAATATATTATCTAATGATTAGTATTTTTAGTGGCTAAAATACATTAATTTCACTTTTGAAAAGAAAAAAATATCTATTAATGATAGAATTATAGAAAAGAAACCATAAATATTTTTTAAGCTTTCATGTTTGAGCTATAGTGAGGTAAAAAAAAGGATTTATGTAATGCATGTTTATAATAATATTTATTATTATTTAACTTTAACCATTTATGATATCAAACTGAATACTAAGGATATATTGAACATCAAATTATACTTACAATCACAGACAATGAATTTAGAGTTAATGGCCATGCCTAATTTAAACGGAACATCCCTACCTCTGAATTTTTAATAAAAATTATAAAAGAGAATATATTTTTTTTCATTCCCCTATGGTATCATGGTTCTTCAGTGTTTTTCCTCATAAAAAATTACATAAATTGTTTGAAGTAAATAAGAATAAAATAGAATAACTCTTTGGATAAAAATGAAAAAAAATCCTAGTAGTTTTATTAGATGTAATACTACCCATCCCTTAAATATTTACTATCAACAAGGTCTATTATTTTTTCAATTCCATTTGAAATAAAGTGATGGATCTAAATACATTAAAAAAATTATGATCAAAGTTTTCAATATACTTTGTCAACATGAAATGAATTTTATAAAATTTTGAATATAGTTATCTATATAATGGTTCATTTTGTATGACTCTAAAACTTTTTTCATATATAAACTAGGTATGAAACCTCCTGATTAAAAGTAGTCCTCTTGAAGTAATGCATTGGAAATAATGGAATCCCCAAATTAGAATAAAACTACATACATATTGTGCTAGATCATTGTAGAAAACCCAAACGTATGATTTTGTACCACTAGACACATGAAACATTAACACAATAACATCTAATTTATTATGAATGATAGAAAAAATGACATTTAAATTATAAGATTTTACATGGTTCGGAAATAGTCCTAATAAATGGGGGAAAACATCAATACCTATATTAAGAAATGGAAGATCATTGAAATCAGTAGAGACTATAGAAAATATGTTCCCACCTTAATAAATAAATTATAGTCCAAATGGTGAAACCATTTTACACTCCCATATGGTCTCCATGCAGAGTATGTCCACCCTGATATGATCTTCATGAATATCCCTCCACTCATTCAATGGTGTTTACCTTATTAACTTTATCTTTTTGTGAATAATGTGTGCTGCCAAAAACTCATTGAGTTCATTCTTTTTTATTTTTTTAATGACATATAATTATCAATAGAAAAAATATTTATAACCTCTTTATCATCAAATTGAATCTTACATATCCTTAGATTTAATCCTTACACATTTACTTTGTATCTCGAAACTTCATCCAATAGACTCAACATGGTAGCTTCCAATTATCTACTCCTGATTATTAGTATCTTTTCTACCAAATTCTAGACTTTTAAATATTTATTTTTACTACTCTACCATCTCCATATGGATTTAAAAATTATATATATGTAATCACAAATTCAATTGTATCAAATTACATAAAAATGCTTTTTTACATGACTAAGCCAAAAAATATCTCACATGAAAATTAATTTCAAGTTTCACCTATAAAATCCCCCATCACTGTCTAAAAACCCCTTCCACTCTTAAAAATTCCCTGAAAACTCTTAGTTCACCCTACATGATTTTAGTTATCATCAACAAACATAGGTACATCACACCCTAAAAAAATCTGGACTACAAGATTTTTTATTATACCTATCAAACATTGAACTCCATCTAGCTTCTTTAGATGTACATATTTTTCATCCAATAACATATATATAATGTGAAAGTTCAATTGATTATTCTTCTTTCAAGACATGAACAATAAATTGTTTGTTAAGTGGTTTTCACTTTTTCAATCAGAAAAAATGCACCTTCCGCATTCCTTCTTTCGAGATCCCCCAGCAACCGCAATGTCCAAAACTGCAAACCCCAATTGTAGTATATCCATTATCAAATAGTGATAAATGATTTCAAAACAATATTAATGAGAAAAGATCCACATTACCCAATCCTATTATTTTATTAATATATTCACAAATCTTTGACCAATAAACCCAATTGAGCATATAATGTATGGTTGAGTACAAATCATAAAATATGTCCATCATGTCCAACTGATATTGAAGGAATGGTTTTTATGTACTTCTTCTCTACTAATATTATTAGTTCCTTATCTTTTCTAAACCGTAATAGTTTTTCAAGGTTAGTGGTAATAGGGTTCACCTAACTCATTCCAAAAAATTCCATTACCTTCTAAATCTATTCATAATAAGGAAATGAAAAATCAAATATTTTAAATCTCTTACCATATTAATACAAAACATTTATTTAGAAAATATTAAATTCATCATCACCATTTTTCCTTAAACTCAACATTTTGTTCAATAATAAATTTTTTACTAGATCAGCAATTAGCATGTCATCAATGTAGATAATTGGGATGATGAAGCTCTGATCACCAATCTCATTTCTATAATAGAAACGGTACATGTCTCTCTATATGAACCAATTTTTTATCATCATGATATTTAACTTCCAGTTCCACTACCATTGTTTCTACTTCAAACTATGAAGGATATTCTTCATCTTGTAAAAAATATACCATCTCCATTTTTTAATATAACCTTTTTTATTCTCTATGTACATTTATTCAACTAACTCTCAATGAATAAATTCTTTCTTCACAATTAATAAATACATATGAAAACCTTCATTATATACATGATAAATTCCATTTGAATTGTTGTGTGTTTATCAATTGGAGAAAATAACATAGAAAAATATAAAACATTTATTGTTTTAATTCCCTTCATTAAAATAATAACCTTATACCTCCATAAATGACACACTTCCTCCTTCACTTTATAACTCTATTTTTTTAATGCATGTTATTACTAAATGGTATCCTTATTTTCTCAATGTCAAGGAAACATGTAAGGAATATATATTATCCCTTGTTGAAACTATCATTGATTTGAGTCTAAAAAATATACAGCCTCTACATGACCATTAGGTTCTCCATCATCCGTGATTAGAGAAAAAAGGTTTAAGTTGCTTATATATATTTACACTTTTGATTGAATACAAGAATACCTCTACAATTTACTATATGGATATTCTCCTTTAGGAACCATTTCTTTAGAAATATCACATTCTAGTTATTTTCCATTATCCTCTATAGAACCTAATATTTTCTGTACATTCAGTCCTAGAAACACCATCCAAACATGACTCCCATAAAAAAATTCTTTCTGATAGTCTAAAATTCCATGAATAGATGTACTCCATAAACATTATAGAACATATAAAAATTTCAGACTTATATTCATTCAAACCCCGTCATGTGATCATTCTTTGAACTCATTGGTAATATATAATTTGATTTGATATATCCATATGAAATCTTTATTAATTATCACTTTATAGCTTATGAAATCCTTCTAAGATTTGTTATAATATAGCTAAAATTAGATGTTTTTATTTCTATACCCTAGAAAGTAACACACTTGGTACTTAACCTCTAACTTTTCCCATTATTCAGCACCAACATGAATGTATGATATTGAAACAAAGAATTGATATATCAAATTTCAATCGTCTTTCTAGACTAATATACATCCATATTTTTCTATCCCAATGAAGATGGTGGAATAAAATTCATTGGGTAGGTTGTACAATTAACTACTTCTGCCAAAAACACCTTTGGTAAACCTGTGTGAATTATCATACTTCATTCCTTCTCCACTAAATTCCAATTAATCCGATCCAAGAATCTATTTTATTTATATTATTTGGTATTTTATTCTAAAACCGTATGCATTTCCACTAGAAAAAACATTGTAACTCCCTGATTCCATTTTCTCCACTATTATCAGAACTCAAACATTTTAGTTTACTTCCATTATCCTTTCCCCTAATGGATATCGATTGAACAACGATTTAAATAAATCATTATTTCACCTATGAAATAACACCTAGATTTTTTATGTCACTTCATTATGGAAGGTAACATATTATATTCAACCTCTATGAGAGTATAATAGAGCTAACCCCTATATATCTATATGAACAAATGATAACATTTGATCTTTTGGCACCCTATATTTTATTTGGAATAAAACCTTCCACTACTTCAAAAGGATTAATACTTTACATTATTTATAATACATAATTATAATATTAAATATTCCTTTATCAATAAGAACATATATTTCTTTATCTCATATTATATCATGGTGTTTATTCCATAAATTGTTTATTGTTATTTCATTGACATTGATTAAAAATTTAAAAACATTGATTGAGTAAAAAGTTTTTTCCTTAACTCATTTTGAAAACATCATATAATTGAGTGAGACATTCCATGTTCCATATATAAGGGTTTTATAAAAACACACATAATGTGGCTATAAAATATAAATTAATATATTTATTTAACCATGTTATATGTCCTACTCTTTGAAACGTCAAAAAAATTATTATTTTTTCTGATATAAACATCACCCTTACCCAAATTTTGGAGTGATTTATCATGTTAAATATTCACCTTACTAATCCTTATCAAAGTATAATTCCTAAAACTCCGTCTCTCGGATATAGAGTAAAAAGAAGCTCGATATTTAATAATCCAAGACTCAAGTGAAATAGCATCTATCAAGAGTTAACCACTAATATATTCTGAAATATCATTTTTGAATGCACATCAAAAAGTGTACCTTCTAAAATTTATTATTTTCTCACTTTTGGTCATTATTTAGATCAGATTTATTCAAAATTTACAACACATGGTACATATTTATTTCCACTTTCAACCACATAAATTTTTGATAATTACAATACATTATTTGTTATCAAATTATTTCTTATAAATATTTTCATGGTATATCTTATGTTTCGTAAATTTATTTTTTCTATAACATGTTAATAAAATTCCATAAAATGTTACATTGAAAAATATTTATTTTTCATCCATGAATTTTAATTTATACATGTTTTACACTATTCATATAATATCATCAAATAACATATTTTCATATTTTATTTGTTAGTGTATTATAATAATAACATGGAATATTTAACTCATAATATAACCTTTCAAATATAAAGTAATAAATATAATAAGATTATATAAATATAATTTAACTATGATGAAAATTGAATCAATTATTGTCATTTCTGAAATTTATTAATAATTTACCACTTATTATTAGTTATAATTCTGTGGTTTCTAATTTTGTTTTTATATTAATTTTTAGTGATATCTTTGGTTTTTCAATTACATTTTAAGAGTGTTTTTTTCTTCAAAAAGTTGAAAATAATTCTAAAAACAAGTGAATTCGACCAGAAGAATAAACATTACTTTAGATTTCAAAATTTTAGAATAAATTTTAAATTATTTAAGTGATAATTTGGAAAATACATGAATCTTCTATGATAAGAAATGAACCTCCTGTGATTGAAAATTTGACAATGTATTGAAGAATCCACGAGAACTAATGATCCTTGAGTGATTAAAAATTTGGAAAAGTCTTAATGCTTAGATGAAAGTTAATGAACCTTTTTCGCATGAAAATTTTATAGTGTTAAAACTTTTGTGAGAAGTAATAAACCTTAAATTAGTGAATAATGGGAATTCTTGAATCTTCTATGAGAAATAATGAACATTCCATGAGTAAAAATAAAGAGAATCCTTTAACCTTATGTAATATGATTTGATCCTTCCATGATATATCCTAAAAAATCACGGGAAGTATTTTTTCTACTATTAGTATCATCCCATATGTTATCAGGATTGACAACATGTTAAAATGATCTTCCATATGATATAATGGTTTCAACATAATATGAAAAATAAATATATAGTATGATCATCCAACTAGTTTAGACTCCAAAATATGAATAACAATGTCATTTTTTAGTACAAAGCATGCTCTTTTTTACTCATCATCATCATTATTTTATTTATGAAGAATCAAGGCTATAGGAAAAAGTAAAAAACACCATGAAAACTAAAGGTTGTTATAGTAATGAAGTCCAATAGCTTCACCGAGGACAAAGATGATTCCATCAGGTGGGAAAGACCCAAAACTAGATAAAAAAGTCACTAAATCACTATTAAAGGATAAAATGGATTAAATATCTACCACATTTTTACCCTCACTATAGGTATGAAAGAATTATACACCATTTTTAGTGAGTAATTTTCACTTAAAAATAAAGTATGGGACATAACATGGAGTACCACACCCTCCAATAAGGGAGTTTTAAATAATATTTTATTCTAGTTAAAATACTTCCTGAATAATATTGTGTTGTCTACATTGCTAGATACATGTGAGAAGAGCGTAAGATTCCACCTAAAGGGAATCACTAGAACCGAAGAATGGCGTGAAAGATAGAATAATAAATCCATTTTAATCTAAAGAAATACCCACACCACATACCATGCTAAAGTTATAAGATTCATCTGTATTCAGATTTGGTTTTCATCAATGAGGATTCCATCTGACCCAATTCCCATTGAGGACCATAGAAGATGGAGGGGTGAGATGGGTTGGATATTGAGAGAAACCTGATAGAGGGGGAATATATCCATTTTTTGAAAGATTGAGACATGTCGATTAATAGGATTCTAATCCAGTCTTTAAGATCCAACCTCAAACTAGAGAGTCCCTTATATTTGGATTTTCTAGGCCTTACAAATTCACCAACACCCTGTAGAGAAGATAATAGATCATTCCTTTCAATCGACACTATTTCTCTCCTCTCTTAGAAACTAGTGGTCCAAAAAATTTCTCCCAACTATATACACTCTATATCTCGTAGGACCATTCACCTTAAAAAATGAATCGTGGATTACTAAAATTTATTACATCAATAGAAAACCCTTAACAAAATATTGAGGTAAAAATTATTGATGTTCTATTCGTTGGATAAGTCTTTGTTCTGGATATTCTAAATTAAGAAGTTATGCTTATAAGGTATCTCCTTGTTCCATAAAATGGTGCCCTATTTTTTCTGGTCCTATAATGGTATGAATAAAATACATTACACATTCCTAGAAAAAAATATCAATGATAAACCTATGAATATTCATTGATATTGGATGAAATAGGTTTCAATGACGTCAACAAAAACTTGCATTTCTCTTCATTCAACACTGACATAATGAATCTACGGAACTGTTCCACATAAAAAAAATAGTGCTCTAGTAACGGGATACATAGAAATACAAACAAGGAACCAAAACAATTTTGGTTCCAAAAGTTAAAATTATCATTACAAATGATCCACCATGAGTGAAGATAAAGATCATGCAAGTGAGGTTGGAGTTCAAGCCATATGTGATGAGTCTCAACATGGGGGCTCCAATAAAGGTCATAGTTTTTTATCCTTAATCTTTCTCCATAGCATGAATTTTTCATGCACCTCTCATGCTATACTTTCTTGGGATTCGTGGATATCACCAAAATAACTCATTAAGTTGATGGTTCCCTCCTAAACTGGCCTTTCCATCCTAGACCATGATGTTGAATGATGTTTTCCATTTATTTTTGTATCCCAGATGAATGTGGAGATGATGGCATAAATGATACTGGTTACAACCTTAGGCACCATGATAATTCATAAAATATGCATGGGTATGACAGTAAATACACTTCTTACTAAAGTGGTATGGACTATGACATATAAGAACTTTTTTTCAGATTATTATATGGCCTATAATTTTGTATACTGCATTATTGAAATGAAGAATATGAATCCTTATTGAAGATATAGTCACACCTAGGTAATCCATTTGTATGTTGAAATTACTAATACCCAACTAGTTTTCCATGGATAATTTTGTCTTGTTTGCACAACCTGGTGATAGATAGATGATACTATTAGCATGGTTAACCAACTTCCCACTCCAGTGAAAATATTATTCAAGATAAGAGGTAAGGATTTGAATAGATATTTTCATAACATTAACAAATAACATTGTTCCATCATCATTTAGAGATGAGACCCTTTGCTAAAATAATTCCTACACCAGAAAGGGAGAAGGTTTCCTGCTTGAAGGTGTATATTAATGGAGATACTTTAGAAATATTACATGATAATGTAATGGCTTTGAGAGAGAGGGTCCCATTTATTGATCCTTTACATTGATTAGAATAATATTTATTATTACCCCTTGAAAGAAGTATTCATACAAGAATATTTGAAGCACTTGTACAGAAGATCATTAGACCAATTGAAGAATAACATACTTGATAGGACCTTTAAACCCAAAAAACATTTGAGTATGTCATACAATTCATTCATATCCAACATGATGAAAATATTTATATGTAAACCTTAATTTTTATGTCTCTAATCTTCTTCTATGCCCAACCAATGATTCCTTGAATGGATCTACTTCTGATGAATCATTTCTTCTCATCTAAGACCAGATAAGGTTGGAGAACCGATAGTCCGGTATTTATAACAGTGGACATAATATTATAGTGGAAGTTACACATTCTTATCATATGGTACTAATTTAGTGATGAAGGATCCCTAAACTTTATAATTAAAAAATAGTTACACTAGACACATGTGTAAGACAGACTCCTCAAAAGAAATATTTCACCGCATGAACTACATCTCTTTTAATAAAATTCTAGGAGGCCACATAGAATGATCCTAGGAAGCTGCCTGGAGTAGGTGAGATATCTAGGGTGAGGCTGGACAATTATTAGAAGGTCTCCTACCCTCTGAGCACTGTAACAAAGGTTGGATTCATGCCTGCAGAATCCATGATTGGAATTCCTTCAATGATATTTTCACTACCACTTAGATAACATCTTACCATATGAGGACTTTTACCTTTAAAAAGAGATTAGAAGTAAAATATTTCCCTACCTCCCTCCAACTCATGGTCATTAGTGAACATTCCCTCATCCAGGATAATATTAGGCCTAAGTAACCTCCTCCTTTCATTAACACATGCATGAAAAACAATTTGTTTTTATTTCCTTCATGGAACCATTTTATCCTTGATTGTTTGCATGTTGTACACTCCTTTTCCAATAAAATCATTTCTAGGGTGAAATTCCTTTATGAATTATAATTAATGTTTTATCCATCCTAGTCTATTTCTAGCATAAGCTATAACTATTGTATATGATCCATGATCGATTTCATTTGGTGAAATCATGAGGGAAGGTTGTTAGACCAATACTGCATATCTTCATGGATCCTTTATAGATTTTTACAAGGGAAATTCCACCTACGTCTATCGTCATTTTATTCCATGACTCACTCACAACATTCTGATACACTAGATTGGATATCCAATACATTATGAACTGAAACTGACCATTATTGTTATCTCTAGCGGAAGGGGACACATTTATAGGGGATTTATCTGAGAAACCACTTTCACGGTGAGAGACTGTGGTATTAGGGAAGGAGGAGATTTAATTCATGTAAGGACAATAAAAATCAAGAATATACCAACTCTGATTGTTACCTCTTTGGTTATTACACTAGGTGAAATTATAACCTGAATACTAGAGGTCCGAGATCCCATTACCATCCATAAAATTATGGAAATATTTTATTTTCTTTTGTGATGTAATACCCCAACCCTTCTTCTCTATGTCATTTGAGATGACATTGAAATCCCCCAAACCAAAAATCCATGGGATTTCATCCTGATCAAAGGACCCCAGGGCATGCCTAATATATTTTATTGTATTATCTTATAATTTAGTAAAGATGAAGTATAAATACATGACATGAACACCTGGTTTGATTTTGGAAGTGATGTATTGGTATGTGGCCTTTACCAAATCTACTGTGATGATAAGAATCCCAAAAAATATAGATATATTGATTTAGGGAAGCTATATGAATGAATTTATGTATTCCTATTCTTCAAACAAATAAATAAATCTTATACCCCAACTATTTGGGATCGAAAAAAACTTCCATCAATGAATTTGATTGAAGGAGTTCACGTGATATATAATCAGTTTTTTCTTAAGATCCCATGATGTGGGAATTATTTAAGTGGAGAGAAATCATTATAAGAGTGGGTTTTTCAGATTTGGTTCTACTAATGAAGAAGGAGTTGTGTTGATGGTTTATGAGCCTCACATAGATCTATTTTTTGATCTGGTTTGGACCCTACAAGGTGGAGAAGAAGGCATAGAAGGAACAGGAGTAGGAACAACCAAATTCTAAGAAACAGTGGAAGTGGTGTCTGACATAGAGAATGTATTAGATAAGGAGATTGGTTAATGTATGGGAGAACTAGTTCAAAATTGCATGGATTTGGGGAAGGGTGATTTATGGATAAGAGAAGGAACCATGTCAGAGGTGGGAGAACCAATTCTTGGAAAGAGAAGAGGTCGATAAATCACTAAAGCCTGGATGTTCATGGGGTGTTCTTTGGAGGGAGAAATTTTTTATGGGTGTTGAAGGATAAGAGCACTAGGGGAGGGTTGGGATGGAGTGGCGGGGAGAACTAATGGTAGTATATATATCTAATAATATGGGAGATAAATATCCATGGAAATAGATATGGTGGTAGGGGTAGGGACACCAAGGGTTGTAGGAAGATGAGGCACTAGACATGGGAGTGATGGTGGGGGAAACCTAGGGACCATACATGAATTATTTGTATGCAGCTATTGAGGGACCTTGAAGAAGGAAATTGAAGTAATAAAAGGCTGGGGATGCGGTGAAAATCTTTTACCACTATAAAAACATACCTACCCTATGGATAATATGATATATTATAGGGAAGATAAGTCAATCTCAACACAAATGTGGGTTCTAGATACGTCAAGCAGCTGAGGGAAGAGATTTCCTATGAACCGGAATAAACCCACTTCATCTTATATAGAATATATAAAATATGAGTTGTGTAAGGGATGTAGAAACCTAGGTAGGTTGATTCACACCACTTCCTGAGGAGGATCTTGTCTGGAATGGACTCCACAGACCACATGAAGAGTTTAAACGACCATTTTACAATATATTAGAGGTTTCACGACCATTCCATAACAAAATCAACTCTAGAAAAGAGAATGTTGTCAAAATCATAGTGAGAGAGATCAGAATCCCTCAATGGGATAGTCATTACCTAGGAATAAAAAAATATTGAAAAGATGGGGAAATTCAGGAAATATTGGTAAATTTTGATGATATTGGAGATGAATTCTTACAAAATATCTAAATAGGGAAACTCTTTATATAAGATCTAGGAAATACTAGTTCATAAAGATTCACAAGTACTCAAAATATTAAACTATCTATATTATAATAACTTGTTTTTTGATTCATCTATGATTCAATAAAATTCAGGTTTTGTCTTCATAACTCTACTCTCATCTATTGGAGTGATCGATACAACCTTTATATTCACTTGATTTAATAATTAACTATTTTCTATATGGATATAATTATTTTTTTCTTTTCTACACTGAAACATGTGTGTGTTATACCAGCACTTTAAAAGGTACATATTTTTTGTTATGACACCCCCGTGAATGAAAATTTTGGGTTACACCTCTAAGGGAAAAAAATATGGGATAATGTTTGGTTATGACTCCAAATTTTAAAGGGCCTATCAATCTATGGTTTAAGATTCTCAGGTAAATATTCTTGGTAATTGGTTTGTGAATACATGTGAGAAAAAATTAGTGTAAGAGTTGTGACTCCCCATCAAAATTCAATGTTTCATCAAAGTGATAAAGAAACACCAAATTTGGTGTGTGAAGAATAGATGTAAGATTATTTTTATCTTAAAAAATAATAAAATCTCATTCTTTCTATTATTTTATTTCAAATTAATAAAAAAAATTACTTTTATATAATTAACCATACATATCTTTAAAATTTTAATTAACCCACCCCCACTTGGCCAGTCTATAATCACCACTTCTTGTACAAACAATTAGTAGTAGATATTGACACCTAACACTAGTTTATATATATATATTTCTAACCATTTTCTAAAATAACCATAAATGGGGCATCATCTATTTGATATTTCAGGAACAAGTTAAATTGATTGATGGATTTTTCAAAGACATCCTACATTTGATGTCATTGTCAATGGTTATTTGAAATATCAAATGGAATCATTTTTAAAATAAATTAGTATTCATCACAAGAAAATCATTGAAAACCCATATTAATTACCTGATGTTGGACTTGAATCAACAACTAGTAATGATGTGATAAAGAATTTATTGAATTACTAGGTGATGAATATTTTATATTTTTTAATTAATATAATTTTTAGTATTCATGTATCCATATGTGAAAATAAAAAAGGTATTTGGAAAAAAATGTTAAACATCATGGCTCAGAAAAGGTAATCAGAACTAAAAAAGGAATTCTTCGGGTTGGGAATCAAGAATATAAAATTAGTGAAGTCGATATATTAAATCAATTATTTCATAGATTTACTATAATTTTAAATTGTAGGATTTAATTTGGGAAAAATTTAGAAAATATCATTTCAGTTGAATGTGTTCTTAGAGTACCAATTAAGAAATAATGTACTAAAAGGGTCTTAATTGATGAGAGTAAGTAATTTAAATACTATACAATTATAGATATATTTATATACATATTGTAATATGAGTTAAAACATAAAAATATATCTAATTAAGGAACTGATAGAAATAAATGTATTTATATTAAATGAAACGTTTCTAATTATATTTCTGATTATGGGTTATGGAAAAGTGAAATGAATAATACTACTCATGTTTTAAAGGGAGGATATATATAGAAGAAAGGATAATCAAGAATATTTATAATGGAATATCATAGAGTTGATTTCTAGGAGAAAATAAATGGTGATGGAATTTATAATTATTCCCATAATATAATCTCTTCTAAGTTACGAAAAAGGGGTACGTCAAGCCTGATTTACTAAAATTAATTATAGAAAAAAATAAAAAAAATCTTATCACATTAAATAAATGAAATATATGACATCATAATGGAGGTAGATAGAATATTTATGTTTTAAGGATTAATCTAGTTTAGAAATAGATGTGGAAACACAAATAACACTGGATTTGTCAAATCAAGTAAGTGAATCTACTCATTACTCTACCTATGAATCTGACTATGAAAATCCTTTAAAATATGATTTATATAAAGATATTAAAAAACTAAATAATAAAAATTTTACTAGTATATAAAATAAATTTGAGGTAAACATTAGAAATTTTTTAAAAATATTTAATATCTAAATAAATTTTATCTAATTTACATTGAAATTGCACATGTATATTTCATTTCTTCTCAAGAAAATCTAATAATTTCTTTGGCTGAAAATCAAAAATTGGAGGAAAATGTATGAAATGTTGAATTTTTGTCGAACAATAATTTGGAGCATGAAATAAAATACATATTATTAATCAATATAATAAATAACTCATAAATGAAATTGAATGTTTAAAATAAAGTGTACCTAGTTTTTGAAAAGTTAGAGAAAATTTGATAAAATTATGAGTTTGAAAAAATTGAAAAAAAATATAACTGGTCTTGTTTTTGAAAAAAAAATACCCAATATGTACAACTCTGTCATTGTAATTAGTTAAAATTTAGTTGAATCAATTAATACATGTTTTAGATTTAAAATAAATGTCATTATGAAGAAAGATCCTTCTTTGATATTTCTATATTCTCTTGGACAAGAAAGAGATTATATTTTAAATTATTTATCTTCTATGTATCAAATAAATATGTATTTAAAATCAGTTTGTGTTCCCATGAATAAATATACCAATCCCATGGGGTCCAAATTTTTAAGGATACTAACACATTCTTGAATTTGTTGTTATATTAATAATGTCATGCTTGTGTCAAAATGGACACACGGTACACGGAGAGTGTATTTTTTGGACACATACTAGTGATATCTCAAATTTTCTATCCTTTTAAAAGTTTGATGGACATAGTGCTACATTCGGTGATAATTATAATGGATAGGTTAAATGTATTAATAAGATTTGAATTTTAAATTATATTATTCTTTATAATGTTGTATATATTGATGGTTTGAGTCCAATTGTATTCTTTATTCATAAATTATGTTATAATTGATTATTTTTAAAATATCAAAATGAAAACTTTATTATTTTTAAGGATGATTCACAGCTATTTTATGCCACCAAAAATAAAAATTGTATTCAATTAAATTTTTTGAACACTGTGATCAAAATTTCATGTGTTTTAATGATATAAAATATGATAATATTTTGTTTAATAAGACATTATAACTTGATAATTTAAGTTTACTGCATGATTTTTTCGACAACAAAAAACCATTTTTGGACATAGCTAAATGAAATTTTGACGGGACCTTTGTTTATCAATGCTACATTAAATTTAAACATAAAATATATTTCAAACCAAAAAATATATTAAAAACTATAAGTTATCTAAATATCATTCATTTATATATTTTTGGGCCCATGCATCCTTCTATTTTAACACGAAATAAATATTTTTTTTGTAATTATTGATGATTTTACTACATATACACGGGTTTATTTTATAAAAATTAAATATAAAACCTTAATTGATTTTATCACTTAATATAAATTTTTAAAAAATGATTAAGAACTCCTAGTCGAATCAATTATATTTGTTTCTATTGGTGGATTCTAGAATCTATAATTTGTCTAGTTTTTTATGAAAATGTGTATTTTCATAATTTTGCAGCACTTAAAACACCCTAGAAATAAGTCTGATGAAATGGAAAAATATAACACTCCATGTAATGTTAATAACCATGTTAAATGAGTATAATTTTCTTGTATTTATTTTCAATGGACATAAGTACATATTTTCATATACTTTATAGAATTATCTTAAGATATATATCGGAAAATAAACCTTAGAAACTTTGAAAATTTAGTAATCCCAATATTGGATATTTTTGAATTTTTTGGTGTAAGGATCTCATTATTATTTCTATTTATTGATTGGATAAATTTGAAGAAATTGGGAAGAAGGAACATTAATATATTATGCGATTAATATTAAATTATATATAGTTTATAAAGAAATATTTTTTTTGTGGTGGGTGAATCTATAAATGTTAAGTTTAATGAAAAGAGAATAAATGGAAAATTAATTGATAATTGTCAGATTAATGAAAATTTTAGATAATTTAATTATAGTGGAGATAATTATAATGAAATTAATTCACCCATTAAGGAGGTTTAGGAACATTTACCATCTCAAATAGAATCAAGGACTTGGAAAACAACTTTAGACTATCTTATATACAATTTCTATAATATCGCATTTTTAGGACTGGTTTATAATTTTCCAATGGAGTTGAAATTTTAATTTAGTGGATGGTTTGAATAATAATTGGATCATTGAAATATAAATATGATATTTATAATACATAAAAGATCCATTTTATAGGGGTTTTAAGGATTGAGAGGTGTCTTGGGTGTTTAGTAGAGTTTAAGGAGCACCTTGATTCAAAAACCTAGTTCTATGAATGTTTTAAGGAGTGTACAATTTTCACATGGTTACTGAGAACTGTTCCCCAGAACAATGTGTCCCTATAGGGGTTCCACATTTTTCTCAAACCATGCACCCAAGGCATAATGTCTATGAAAAATGGTGTATCCAATTTTAGATCAAAAACACACTGTTTGTTCATGGTTAAAAAAACAATGCATATAACCATCCTTGGGGAGTTACAACTTCAGCAGTACCAGCACATGGTTGGTGCTTGGAAGCTCCTTCCCCCACTTTTATATTTTCCTCTCCTCTTAACCATGAATGGTTCTCCTTCATTATGACTTAGAATAAAGAATCTAAAATCATATTTGATCACCCTCAGTTATTCTACAATTCCATTCTTTGTCCTTTCTTAGTTTATCATTATATATTTAATAATATTTCAATGCATGCTCACATGCCCTATTGTTGGGGAATTTTTCTATTTCATTAATTTATCTCATTTCATATTTATTTAATTGTTGATAATGTAGAACTAAAGAGTCATAATTATGAGTTGGTATATAGGTTTTCCAATAAATTATTACTAATTTATAAATTAAGTTTTCATGTATCCTACCTTAATTTCAATGTTCTAACCTTAAAATATAGAAATTAATTATGTATAACCTTATGATTTAATGTATATATCCATTTTTCACATAAATTCATCAGTAAAGGTCATCTACCTTAATTCGAACTACCACCTAAGGTTGTGTTGTTTATACGCCTTGATCCCTATCCATTGGATATGAATTTAAACCACCTCTATAGTTTTGATGAGTTTACTCATAATTAAATAAAGTGGTATGTTTAATTAAAAAAATTATACGTTTTGTTAAATAATAATCTATTATTAGGATTTAATAAGATTATGCTTTAGTTAAATAAGTATAAGGTGGTGGAGTATATCATATGATGTATATTTTACATGGCCTTCTTACATAGTATTGTAATTTTAAATAATTGAACAATCATGATGATTTTTATTTAAACGGGATGAATTAATTATCCTATAAAAGGTTTATTTATAAAAACGTGATCTTCTTACACTTGAATAATATGCCCTGAGAGGAACTTGGATTCCAAAGTATGAATTCCTTGGAGGGTTTTATGGGTGAAATATAATTACACAACACCTGGAAAGATATATAGTTCCTATTTATGGGACACCATGGTTAAGGGCTCATAGGGAAATTTGTATTACCTTATACATGATCATTATTGAGAGGACTTGGATAGGATTTTTGTACACGACATTTTACACCCCCTTGGTTTGGCATGTTGGACATGAAGTTTCACATCCATTTATACAGTTGGAGCTTAGGTTTTGTGCCCTGTGATTATGATGATGGAAATGTTGTTTCACATCATTTATTTGGGTGGTCGGGTATGACTCACATTATCCCTTGTTAAGACGCTTAAGAATTTACCCACAATTGAGCAATGTGACTCTTTTGCTATTACTATGATTATCTATAGACACAATAGTTATGAATTGGGTCCTGGTCAGTACTACATATCAATATATATGTCTACTTATTTCATCATGTATATAGTAGATATATAGTCATACAAACAAATATATATAAATATAACTATTCACATGGTTACGCATGTTTTGTGATATTTATTCTTAGACCAATGTTGGTATGGTCGACCAGGTGTCCTATAAGAAAACTGAGCTCGACTTGATAACATTTATTTAATTACTTCTTTGTTGATATACCTACATTCATTTAATTTTTACTCACAGACTTGAAAGTTTTAGACTCTATTGGTTGTGAGATACTGAGGTTATCTCACACCCTGTTTGGGACACTGATTTCTATGTAAATAGAACTCATGGTTACTGGATGTGGATTATGGATTAGAAATGCTTGTTGTTATTATTTGTGTTGTTACTTTTGTTCACGGGAAATTATGACCACAATACTGAGTGAGAGATCAGGATTCTCATGGAGATAGCCTTTGGGGATTTATTTTTTCCATTATCCTTGTATTTTAGACCTACTGTATTTCTATGTATTTATACATTAGAGAACCATATGGACATTCATGGTGTTATATTTGGAATTTTCCAAGTTTATTAAGTGTTGTTATCTAACACTTCTTATTCATATATTATTTACACTATTTTTGTTTTATTTATATTTTAAACTATTCTACTAAAATTTTTAGGTTATATTCTCCCCCACTACACCATCATTAGACCCTTACAACTAGTTGGAATCCTATGGTATATGGGGGCACACTAGAGTCTGTGTGACTGACCGAATCATTGAATCATTTTAGTTCCACCCAGGTCGGGATGGTACAAATTAGAATCAGATCTTATTTTCATTTTTTTTCTTTTTGTTTTGGGCTGGTAGAAAGGAGAATAGGAATTAATTAGAACATGAAAAATAGCATGTTTCTGGGATTGATCAGTCCATGCATGGGGGAAAGGTCGTGTTTTTAAATATGGGACTTTTTTTCATGTTGTTCATTATTATAGTTGGTTATTATTTCACCTTGATGGATTGATAAAAAATTTTGCTACATAATCGTTTATATGATTTATAATATTTTACCCATGGACTGATATGGAAACGAATTATTATTACATGTATCATTTTTTGGACATAAATATACACATCTCATTCATATTCCATGCCATATAGATTGAATTTATTGAATACCTAATATATGGTGGATGTGCCTTTTGTGATTATTTGTCATGTTCCATTATTATTTATCAGTTTTGACTAAATACCATGTTTTGTTGATTTATCAAAATTCTAATCTTTACAACATGATAATTGATTTATTATCATCCTTTAATTTGAAGCATTCAAGGGTGATTATGTGTTATACTTATTATTATTCCATTCCTGGGTGATATACTACCTGGTATAGTTGTATTCATTGTTGGTATGATATCTACCTATTATAGTTATGATATGTGTCTTTCTAAATAATGTTCTTGTGTCAACCTAAATAGTGTTTTCCCGCATGCTTAGATGGTGGAATTCTATTTGAATAATTGATTAGGAAATTTTTAATTCATGGTACATTGGTTGCAGGATATGTAACATTATTGGTTGCAATTAAATTGGGATCCAATTTGGAATTTATAATGTGTATTGGCCTTTATAAATTTAGAAATGGTAACCCATATAATAAAATAATCATATTTGGATTCTTCTTATCTTGATTTTTGTCACATGAATTTTTATTGTAACTTATAAAGGAATGTTACTTAATATCATAGAATTGGTGATTCATCTAATTAGAGAATTATATAAATAAGAATAGGTTAAAATATGACTCATAAATGACCTGATGTATTATAAATTATAAGGTCAACTAAACCCAGGAAGGTCATCATGGGTGTTTATGAGTATATGATAAGCCCACTAAGGGTGTTTAAAAAATATAATGCTATAAATGTTATTGGGTTATTTCTAAATAGAACTAGGATGGTTTGATGGGACCCTCATATGTTTCCTTTAATCATTTCTATCTTAGTACTTAACCCAGTTGTGGTAAACACATGGTACATAAGGATAGGTATTTAATGTGTCAGCATCCAATTATACTTTGTTATGTATAAATATACGGTGGCATGTTATTGAACCAATTCTCTTCAAATGATAGATACTGTGTAGTCTTTTTTTGATTCTTATTATTATAATGAATTTATTTAATTAAAATTCTAATTACAACCTAAAGGGTGTTTCCATCTATAGCTTTAAATTAACATTTTATTTTAAAAAGCCTTTAAATAAGTATTGTGGATAAAAAGTATGATCAGAAGGGAAATTTATTTTATTAATTTCATAAATATGATTGGTTGTTAGTGAAATAAATAATTATTGAAGGGATGATTGATATAGAATTCTTGCGTTCCTTGGGGCGTTACTAAAATCAAGTACCAAGAATTTTTCCTTATAAAAAGTAATTTATGTCCTTTAAAATGAGCCACTATAATTCATAGAATAAATTAGAATCAATGAAAATGTATGAACCAGAACCTAAATGTGGTGTTTTTAGTTTTTAGTCGCATGTAGAAGTTGTTTAAATTTGTTACCTAAGATGAGAAAATGGACATTATAATTGAATTTATTTTTTACTTTATTTTATGATGATATAATGGTTAATTCAATAATTAGGGACATTTTTGGATTCAATTATTTATAATGTTGAAATTGTATTCCTCATTAAGGGGTTATCCCAGTTGTGGAAGAACCCTCAGATGTAATCTAACTTTAATAAATGCATCTATAGAGTTCAAAAAAGTGTTGTGACTCAAGTTCCATTTTACATCAGTAGGACTCTTTGTTATTTGAATGACACTCAGGTTCTATGGGTGTTCGTGTGACAATTAAGCATTTTAAGGTTCATGAGAATCATAAACATCTTAGATTCAGTAAGTTAAACATTCCTTGGGAATGATCGTCTTCTTATTAAATCATGTAATCCTCAACCTTTTTTGATATGCATGGTGTTTTTGGGCTTACATATTAAAGGGAGATAAATTAACCCATTGATAAGATGTGAAATTTAGGAATCATGTGTTATTACACATGGTTCAACAAATTATGATGTGATATAGTGAACCGTATGAGATCAATGGAGATATTTTAGTCCTTGAGATATCAGATTTTGTTAAAAGTTCAACTCTGGAGTAGAGTGACCAAGTTGTTAAAAAAATTCTGACTCATCCTAGTCCTTGGGATAATGTGTAATAAGTATTAGGTAACTTTATACACCGATCAATGTTAGCTTTGATTTTAGGTCTAATGAAAATTACATGTGTGAGTGAGTCTCAGAAGGAGCATCTTGCACACATCTAATTGTGAAACTATTTTGGCATGATGATAAGTGGTTGGATTCTTTTTCTTTAATTAATGTTCTCAATATATAATTTTTTTTATTTCTAGAAACCACATTTAATGATTAGATCCTGTGGTATTAGATAAATTCCTTTTCTAGTGAAATAGTGACTACAACACTCTTCAGATGGGGGGAGTCACATCGATCATGGAAAATTGTGTCCTTCTATGAAGATGGTATGTAACCATAGAGGACCATTATGAAATGGTCATAACTGATATGAAATACCATTAGTATGATATTTTTTAACATTATAGTCCTTGAAAAGACACTCGATGTAAAACATGTTAGGGTTTTGGTTGAAGTCTTGGTACTAGAATCAGGATTGACATACATGAGTGGCCCATAGAACACAATTTTTCTATGGCATGTTTGTGATTTCAAGGAATCATAAAGAGTAAATGTTTGGTCATGTAAAAAACCTTTTAGTACACTATTTGTTAGGGACGGACTTTTATGGCTCTGCTTTATTGATTTTTTAATTCTTCATGTAGTAAAGAAATAATGGTTAGTTTATAATGATGTGTCGGCATCTATCACTGAGCTTTTTCTAATGGATTCAGCCAAAGGAGTTCTGAATCTCATTCTCATGAGTATTTGGATAGGGTTGGTTGGAAACCATACCAGACACCTTGTCTTGGATATGGTGGGGGTATATTAAGTATTGATTTGTAATTGGTGAAATCCACTTATCATACACTTTGACTAGTGATGATCATTACCATTATGATGAAATCATCAAGTGTATACTGATAAATAATTGATTATACACTTGGATAAAAAATCCACTATATATGAAAAAGTAGAATCCTTGAAAATTAATCCTTGGGAAGTGGATAGTTATAATGGTGTGAAATATCCTCAGTTACACTGGAATTCCCATATAATAATGACCTAGACGAACTCATAGGCACCATCTTATTCCTCAACTCTGTCACTAGGAAAGATGTAATTGCTTGGATCAGTTAGTGTCTTGAAATGTGGATATATTGACTATGTATAGACATCTCAGTTGTAAACTCTAGGTAATAGACTAACATGAATAAGATCTATGGACTCCATTAGTTTATTCTACGGTTAAACAAGACTTATGGACGAACTCAGTTGATTTAATTAGTGTGTGAGGATCTAATTGAGTTGGATCGGGTATACACCAATGTTTGGGTTATGGAATGAATACATAAGTTAAATTTTCAGTTAATTATATCAAAAAAGACAGTTATGGGATTTAGTGAGTGTGAATGTAGTGATATCAATGTTTTCCTATGACTAAATGTGTTAGGATTGGGTCTCATCTGCATAAGTTGGGGAATATTGGTGTTTTCAAGATAGGCATACTATATTTTCCCAACATTTCTTCTCTTGTTTCATTGAATAAGATCAGTGAGGAACCACATAAGACTCATCATCTAGATTACGTGAGTGTATTGAAATGTTTATCTATGGATTTGATGGAAAAAAAAACATTCCTGGGATAAATGAGGTCAAATTGTAATCGACCATTTCATATAATTGAGATATATTCATGGAGCATCATTTGAATTCTAAGGTCTTGGTTATGTATGCAATTAAAATGATGGGATCATCATGACTCAGAATTGGATGTTCAAACAAGAACCCATGGAAGGAGAACACTATGTCAGTTGATTGAAAATAGGCTCGTATATGATCATTTCCTAGGGTATATTGGCTTGGGTATGTTTCATCTTGATGATTCAACTTTGAATATAACCATTGAATTGAGTTTAAATAGATTTAGTACCATATATATAAAGTGTATTTTGGAGGAATTTTGGGTGTTTGGAAATTTAAAGTTTCTATATTAGTGGAAATACATGACCATTGTTGGTTAGTTTTTTTTTGAAGGATTCTTAGGGACAACAAGTTCTATGGTGGGGAGGTTGTAACATCCCGTGTTTTGGACCAGTTTGAAAATATACAATTGATTTTAAATATTCCTTTATTTAATGGTCGGAATCATAGTTTGATCATTAGAAAGTAAATCTGAGAGTTAGAATGCTTGAAAGTGTCATTTATTGATTGGGATTAATTCTATAGAGTTGAGTCTAGTTTTTAGTTGAGTTTTGGGAGAAATGGGATTAAAAAGGCCATTTTTTAAGGTGTTAATGGGGAGCATGGTTTGTACATGGTTAGTGGAACCTGTGCAGTCTAATAGGCATGTAACATTGTTTTTAAAACCATTCACCCATGGTTATAGTTATGTGAATAATGGTTCATTCCATTTTAGATCCAAATCGCATTGGTTGTGCAGGGTTAGAAAAACCATGTGCCTAAAAATGTGAGAGGGTTCCAATTTAGGTTGCACTTGTACATAGTTGGCACATGATTTGGAAAACTGTGTTTCCAAAAATATAAACCCCATCAAAAGGGAGGAAATTACCTTTATGACCCTTAATTATTTAAACCAGCCTCCTCTCTTATTCACCCCACCCATGCACTGCAGCTCCCTTCCATTCGTGGATTATTTCCTCTTCTCTAATGAAAGGGTGGATATCAATCATTTAGACTTGCAATCAAGCATCACCAGCCACATTTTATCACACATTGTTAGTCTACAATATATCTATCCCTCGTTATTAGTTTTTCTTGTCATTTGGAATGTAATTTCAATGATAGATCATATACATTATTTTCATGTTTTTTTATAATTCATTGATTTATCTCACTCTCGCATGACTCAAATCCCAAGACATGATGACTGAATAATACTATATATAAGGATGGTGGTCTATATTTTTTTACCTAACTTTATATTTTTTTATAAGTTATTCCATTGTTCCACACATTGGAAATTCATTAGTCTCCCTTAAAATGTAAAACTTTATCATGTATAACATTATTCGAAAAATTAGACAGTTGTTTTCATTTAAATTCATTATCAAAGTTCATCTACCAAAACTCAAACCACCCCTTGGGGTGTTTTGTTTATACTACATGGTCCCTATATATTGGATTTGAATTTAAACTCCCTTTATAGGTGTGTGGAAATTCTCCCAAATTAAATTAAATGGTGAATTAAATTAATAAAATTATATTCCATATGGATGTATCTTATAGCATTGATATATTTTTATGTTATGTGAAATACTCCAAGATTTCACAATACACTTCTCTTTCAATAATGCAATAGCTTGCATTGTATGCAAGTTCGAGATTCTAACACACCGAGACCAATCAAAATAGTAGTTATGAATAGTAATACCCACTATTTGAAATTATATAAATTTTATATTTCAAAATGGACTTCATTTTTGTATTAAGAATATCTAAATTATCCTAAGTTGAATTTTTTGTAATTTTCTCAGAACTTCCAATTTTCTATGAATAGTGAAAAATACTTAAAAACTACTTTTTTAATCAAAATAATTTATAGTGATAAATTATACTATTGATTAGTTTTAAAGTATAATTATAATATATGTTTACCATTTTATCCAATGTTTTTCTTTAGAATTAATTTCACTTTGATATTGGATATAAAAAATTGTCAATCTTTTGATATATATTTTTTCTTAAAAACACACTATTTGTTGTGACAGCAGGAATTAATTATAAAATTAATTAATTTAACTTATATTTTGGAATTTCATAAAATAGAATCATTTTTGAATTCGTAATATCAATTATAGCTTAGGGTGAAATTTTGGTATTGTTTTGAAAAAGCTCAATTTTTAATGAATAGTGAAACATCTATGTGGTAGTTAAAAAACTGATTTTTCATTTAAATGAAACATTACAACTTCTGTGATTTGATTTTCAAAAATCTGACATACATGGTTTTCATTAGGAAGTAAAATGTGGTTCAATTGGATTAAAATATATTTTTTGGTGAATAGTAACTTTTATGTTTAATTAATCGTGATTAAAGGTAATTAGTGAAATTTAAGGTAAAAATGATATTATAAAAATATGAAAAAACATTTACACTTGTCCTACCCTTATTGGATGAGTCATGGAAGACCAAGAAAATCCGTGGGTCAACTTGGGGACCCCATGGAGCCACTTTGGTAGGAAAATGACATTAAACACGTTTTATTTAATGATAAAATAAAAATGTCACAAACATATGTTGTTTTACTAAAACAATTTTTATATGTGGATATAAAAGTCATATTTTTGACTATAAATATTCATTAGAAAAATAAAAATATTTTCTACATCATGATATTTGTTTTATAATTTTTATACATTAAATAAATTAAATTATTTATGACACCATGATGATGGAGCGATTCTCTCATTATCTAATGATTTAAATAAAATGAAAAGATAATGTAAAATCTAAGACCTACACATGTAAAAAACCTATTGGATGGGTGAATATCTAACTCTTATCAACTTATCCTAGAAATATATAATTTTTGAACCTTTTAAATCCGAAAATAATTTTATAATAAAATAACCTTCTATAACTTTCCAAGAGTGCCCCTCCTCTCCTCTTATAAAAGGCCCCCAACTCTACCACCTTACCCACACCTATCAAGCCTTTGGCTAGGTCAAACCCTGACCATTTTGTCTCTCTAAATCCCATTATTTCTCCTATAATTCTCACTTTGGGTAGAAGTCTTCCCAAGGAAGCCTTTGAGCTCAAATCAAAAAGAGTTACCCGTTTTAAAGGTAGTGTTTTCTCTTGTGTTCTTATGTTTTATTTTGCTTCTCCAACCCCCTAAACTCTTTTAATTCATTCCTTTTCTAAAAAAAACAGTATCCTAAATATACTAGTATGTTGTTATAAGAAGGATTCGAGCTACACATACACACACCAACATATAATGGTTAAAGAACATATTGTTTCTGTGGATGGAGAATTTCTGCATCACGAAACAATGATTGTTCAACACTCATATAATACCTTCAAAGGTGAACATTAAGATGCCACTATATTTATATATGATATATAATATTTTTAGTTTTTACTTAAGCTTCTGTATTTTTCATTTATTAGATACCTTTATGGTTTCCATTATGGGTAAACGTGATATTTTCGTTTTAGGAAGTGGGGACTACCGCCCCCTCAAAGTGATTTGAATCGTTAATTCCGTATGTGAGATGTATAAAGGATGGAGTAAATGGTATTGTACATTATATTATACTGTAATTATAGTATACCTTTATATAATTATAATTTCATTCCATTAAATACTAAATAGAAATGAAAGTAGCGTTCAAGCGTACGTATGGCTTACCGTCTCCATGAACAGTGCATTTCATTTCTTAGCTCTAAATGTTATGTAATATTATAAATTCATGAATATACTGGATATATATGATATATATGATATCTACATAATTAATATAATTCTGGATATAATGGATATTTCACCACATGAACAACTTGTAATGATAAGAAGTGTTTTTTTTACTCAAGTACCAAAGATCGACAAAATGACCGGTATTAACTTAAATAATTACATAATGTTCATAACATGGTAATAAGTGATATAAAAGTAATAATGAACATGGAAAAGTTTCTTATGCAAATAGAAATTAAATCTAGTTTATTATTCATGAGGTTAAAGCACAATCAAGTCAAGTCGGACACGAAGTAAGGGAACTTCTTAACCCAATTTACATTCTTTGGGTTAATCTCCTACTTTCAAATTATGTCATGATATTATTATGTCCTATCATATATTTATAGTTTCTTTATGTGTACATATGGTGAATACACATAATATATCTTCTTCATTTATAAAATTATCTTTGTAAGGGACTTTGTCTCAATCTCTATTCATTGAAATATATTTTGTTTTATACACAAATTTCTTTTATATGGTGTATAAACCCCTTTGAATTTTACTTTTATCCAAAAGGAATATTTTTATACGAAGCATTTTTACTAAACGACAAAAGCAATGTTTTGTATTATGTATGCAGCGACAATGACTTCTCCACCGCCGTGACCATTATTTGAGTTTTGTATTCCTCTACAAGCTATAACTTTTCTTAAATGAAAAATAAATACCAAGTTTTAATTTTATTTTATTTTGGTATTGAAAATTGTTTTGAAAGTGTTTTTATTATATCAATGTGTTGTATTGATATCTTGTGTTTGAAATGTGGTAATGTTTTGTTTCCTTTATGCATGTTTTATATGATACTAGTATGTTATGGTTTATGACAAGTTTAAACCTATTCATAAGAGGAATGCATTGGACTTAATAAGTGACGGGTGGAGCCCGCTATAGCTCTTCCATGCATCGGCAGGTCTCATGAGACAAACTAGTGTCTTGGCATGAGGCCGTGACAAAATATTATTTGTAGTCTTGGAACGAGGCCTTGTCTACGTGGTTATGATAGTCTTGCAGTACACATTCCATCATTAGGAAAGTGGTTATTGATATTTCATGTGATTATTCGACCAGTAGAATATCCATGTGAATAAGTAAATGGAATTATTTCATTTTAATTTTTCTGTATTATGTTGAAGTTCATGTTTAAAAGGCTTTTGTTTAGTTATACATTGCCTTAAATGTTTATGTTTATTTATGAAAGCTTTCGCTATATTGTTATCCTTACTGAGAATCTGAGCTCACCCCTTTCAATGTTTTAATATTTACCAGGATGTGAAGAAGTATTTTATGAATGACCTGCAGGGATAGTCAGAAGGGGATATCAGTGTGGAATATGGAGACCATGTTATTATAGTTTTTCACTTTATGATGTAATGTAACTTTTATGAATGTATCTAGTGTTTCCAAGGCTACTAAACTAATTGGTCTTTTGAGACTTGAACTTTTGTGATCATGCCAATGTTACGCAATAATGCACCAAATCTGGGTAACTGGGGTCGGGGCGTTACATTATGCGTATGTTAAATGAGTGAAAATGATAGATGGTATCATATCATGTATATTTTTACATGTCCTTCTAATATATTATTGTTTGTTTTATAAATTAAATAATCATGATGGTTTGTATTTAAATGGAATGAATGTCATAGCATGGAAATTTTTTTCATTTAAATGTGATCTTCCTACACTTGAATAACAATTCCTTAACTGAACATTAGATTCTTGAGTATGAATTCCTTGGATGGGATCATAGATAAAATGGAGTTACACTACACCTTGAGTGATAGCATGTTCCTATTTACGGGATGCCTTGGTTAAGGGATCATAGAGAATGTGAGATTCTATTATACATGATCATTATCAAGAGGCCTCTATTATGGTTTTGTATATGATATTTCACACAAACATAGTCTAGTAAATTGGGAATAGTTTTTCATATTCATTTGCGTGGTTGGAAATTATGTTTCAAGCCCCATGATTATGATGCTAGATATGGCATTTCACATTATTTGTTGGGATGCTTGGGAATGGAACATTTTAACCACTATACAAATTCTTGGTTATGTACCCATAATTACACAAGGTGACTCTTATGTTATTACAAAGATTGTTCATGGTTGCCTGAGTTACACCTCAGGTTATGGTGAGTACTACATATCAATAGATATGTCTATATATGTTATTAGGTATATAGTACATATATATATATATTCTTTTATATATATATATACCTATATACATGGTGACACATGTACAGGGATATTCTGTCTTAGGCCATTGTAGTTATGGTTAGTCAGGTGTCCTCTAGGAAACCTAATCACAACATGGTTACAGTTATTTATTTACTCCTTTATTGATATACCTACTCACCGTTGTACATTATGATCAAATACTAGATCGATTTATACATCACTAGTTTTGGACTATGGAATTTATCTCATACCCTATTCAGGTCGTGTGTTGCTAACTAGACAAACCTCATTGTTACAATATTAATATTTTCA
Organism: Viscum album; assembly: GCA_963277665.1. Classification (NCBI taxonomy): domain Eukaryota; kingdom Viridiplantae; phylum Streptophyta; class Magnoliopsida; order Santalales; family Viscaceae; genus Viscum; species Viscum album. The sequence goes on from OY728119.1 coordinate 2,085,986,069, forward strand.
TTTCGTAATACTTGTTATTATGATTTGAGTTATTAAATTTGTATATGAGCGATCATGATCACATTTCTACACTAGAGCTCAGGATTCTCATGTAAATAGCCTTTAGATCTTTGGTCCTTTCGTTATGATTCTATTTTATTCATATTTTATATCAACTTCTTAGAATATTATAAAACCATATGGACATTCATGGTTTTATATTTTTCAGTCTACATGGTTATCAATAATTATTATCTTCACCTTATTTTTCATTTATTATTACATCTATTATTGATCTATTTGTATTTAAAACAATGCTACTCTAATCATGAGGGTATAGTATCCCAACCTCACTATCATTACTCCTCACTTCTAGTTAGTAGCATCTAGCATGTGGGGAGTTATGTTTGTGTCTTTTTGACCAGTCGCCTTGAAGTATGAATTTAGTGGCACTCGGGTCAAGGTATTACCATATCATTGGAAGTTCTGAATCAAATATTAAAATTATGTTATTTTAAATGAACCCTTTTTCTTAGAATTCATTAATTTCTAATTTTTCCCCAATAATATTGATGAATAATGGAAGTTCATGAATTGTATAATCAATTTGATAGGAATAAGGAATTATATTTTGTTGAACCACCAAAGGATCAAAATACCATTAGAACAAAATGGATCAAAATAATTAAATTAGATGAATTTGGTCAAATAATTAGATAAATGGAAATATTACTAATGGTATAATCAAAGAAGATGGTATATATATTGAACAGTCATTTACTTTATTTTCAAAATTATAACCGATATGAATTCTCCTAGAATATTCATTTCATTCTCAAATAAAACATTTTCAAATGGATGTAAAAAATATATTTTTAAATGGATTTATTTCTAAAATTGATTTTGACCATTGTTTTTGAAAATAAATCCAAACCAAATAATGTATTAAATCATTGAAAAAAACTTTTTGGTTTATAACAATCTCCTAGATCTTGGTATGATGTATTATCTATGTTTCTTTTGAACAATGGTACTAAAAATGTAAAGGTAGATACAACTTTGTTTGAAAAGAGTAATTTCAAATATATTATAGAGTTTAAAATATATTTTGAAGATATTTGTTAAGATATTAAAATGAAACTATTAGTATGTAATTTTAAAATTTTATTTCATCTGAATTTGATATGTGTTTAATATAGGATTTGAAATATTTTTAAACATAAAATACTCCAAAGAAGTGATATAATTTTTATTAATCAACTTATGTATGGTAATTAATTCATTAATATATTTTGATTATATTTATATAAAATCATGAATTATCCAACGAACACTTCTTATAAATTAGATTAACATAAAGACAGAAAATATTTTTGATATCAAAATTTCGGGAGGTATGATTAGTATCTTATTATATTTACCTATATCAAGCTTGATTTGACGTTTTCAAATTACAAGTGTGTTAGACTCCAAATCTTTCCTAAATAAATTAACATAATGGTTTTGAAATGGATTGATAGATATGATTAAGGACCACTGAATCATGGTTAGTTCTATCCTACAAATTATTCTTTTAATATAATAATCTAATATAGTACTATTTTTGTTGGATTCAAGATATATAAAAAAATCTACAAGAATTTATAATTTACTCCGTAAATTTTTACTTTATTTTAGTTCAATGAAAATAAAAATTATGGTTCTCTTTTTACAACTGAATCTGATTATATTGTCATTACTTCTTTATTTTCAAAGTCATAATTGATTAAACAGATGTTTCAAAAAAAAATTGATATAGAAAATATTAAAATTAAAAAAACTAATTCTCTTATTTATAATTCTAAAAATCACATAAAACATTTTTGGACTAAGAAAATTTATGTATATTTCCACTTTCTTATAGATCATGGTAAAAAGTGAAATAAAATTCCAGAGTTAATTAATTTAGAAAATCAATTTATTTATATTTTTTAATAAGCCTATATATTTAGATATGTTTGAGAAAATAAATTTTGAACTTTTTATGATCATTTTTAAATTTTTTAACTTCTGTTTAGGGGAATTTTGAACCCATTTATTAACTAAAGTATAAATAAAATCTTCAAAAAACCTCACTAATAGTTCTATGCTTCAAGTTTATTGTTAATGTTATTATATTTTGATGTGACTCGTTGAAAATTTTTTTCATCCAAGATTTAAATTAGGGGTAAATTTTTTTATTTTAATTACCATGTTAATATTAAAATACATAGTTTATTTCTCAATAATGATTTTTAAATGAAGGGAGAGTTCGTTATTGTGTTAAATACAAATATATTTTTTTAAAATTGACATTTTGATAATTAAAAAATAAATAATGTTACTAAAAATGATACATTTTTAATTATCATAAATGGCAGATTCTTCAGTGGATCCTTACACCACTTTATGTTATGATAATTACAAAAATTATTTTTTTCAATGATTATATCTTATAATTATTTTCCTGGTATATCTTCTATTTAATTTTTATATTTTTTTTACAAAATTTTCAACCAATTCCATCAAGTGTTCCTAAGAAACATATGTCTTTTAAAACCTTAAAATATCATTTATAAATGATTTATGCTATTCATATTATATTATCATATAACATATTTCCGAATTTGATTTGTTATTGTATTTTAAACAAAACTTTTCTATAGAAATCATAATTGAATGATTCTTATTGAGATAGAAGGATAATAAGATTATATTCATTTAATTGGAGTAAAAAAACTTTAAATATTTCATTCTATTGTTCTACATTTATTCTTAATTCAATACCGATTTGAAATAATAATACTACCATTTTTTGATTTATTTTTCAACTGTTTTATAGTGATATAATGAGTTATATAAGTCCAATTGATGGTAATTTTTTTTATAAATTTAATAAAATTAAATAAATTCATTTTTATTTAACCAAATATAAATATTTTCTTTATATTTTTTTATTTTATATTGAGTTTTTAATTATGTGAGTGAAAATTTTGAAAGTATTGAAGTATCTATGAGAACTAATAAACCTTCCACGAGTGGATATTTGGTAGTATTGAAGCTTTTGTGAGAATTAATAAACCATTCATTAGTGAGAAATTTTAGACTTGAAGCATCAGTGAGAAGTCTTAAACAATTCATTTGTGAAAATTTGGTGAAGTCTTACTACTTCTATGAAATGGATTTAACCCTTAATGAGTTGTACTGAACCTCTTCAGATAATTATTCAAGATTCTATAAGTATCATTCCTGGTGCTAGGATTAAATAAACACTTTAAGGATCTAAAACATTAAATAATAGTTTAATCACAAGAAGGACAATTAATATACTATATCATCATCCTTCCATGTTAGACTCCACAATCTTAATTTTATTATTATTTTTAGATCAAAGAATTATATGTTTTACTCACACATCTATATATTGAATTAATGAAGGATCATTTCATATATTTCCTTTAATTTCATTATTTATTTATTACTCATTAATTATTTTGATCCTATATAAATTTATTTTGATGTATATTATACCATATGTAAATTACATTTAATGAGATCATGCAAGTATTAATATATATGATATTATCTTGGAAGAAGAACCATTATATTTTAGATTATTATATACATGAAGATTTTGTCTCTTATGAATTATGGTATGTTTTCAGGAAAATTTATATTTATTATTTTGAGTTCATATACATCTATATTAATTATTATTAACAACTTTAATTTTATAACTATTTTTTATTTTATATTATTTAGTAACTCTAAATTAGTTTTTTATTAATGAAAGAGAAAATATTGGATGTATTGGAAAAGATGGGGTTTTTAATGTCTTGGGTTTTTTCATGTATTATTTTTAAATATTAAATGAGTTGATTTTTAGACCAGGAACTAAGACGGTGTGTGATTCTTGAGGCCTTGGGTGTCTGAAAAATATATATGAAAATATGTATTAATATAAAATAGATTGTGCAAGCGGTTTTCTAAAAAAAATCAAATTATTTCTAAACATGTGTCCATATTAGAAATATAAGGGAATTATTATGTTCAGAATTATTTTTTACACTAGATGTGACCTAACATAGGTTGGCACGAGTTTGTTTTTGAAAATTCTTCACAGATGTTGAAATGAATAAAATAAATTAAATAAATTTATTATATTACAGCTATTAACACCATGAAGTGGTTTTTCAATAAAAAATCCTTTTTCAGAGATCTATGGTTAGCCTCATAACCCTGTAATTCTATTAATATATTGGAGAGAGAACCTATAGAGGATCCTTTTAATGAATGGTGATGAGGCCTTGGATAGACGATCAATGCACACCAATCATGACAGATATCACCAACGATATTGACACGTCGACCGTTCATTATCAGTGAATAATCTGAATCGAGTAAGACCATTTGATTAAATTTGTTTATTCCGAATTATTGATTCCTATGATGAATGTAGAACAATCCAAAAATATATTAATCTACAGTTCGATCATATTTTGTGGGATTGGATTGTTTTTGTGGGATGTATTGGGAGTTTGATATTGAGATTTGTTTGGACTTGTTTATCATTCTAATGTTGAATAACCAAGATCTGAATGAACATAGATCAAGGTTCATTCCCCTCTATTGGTTTGTTCTTTTCTCCCACTATTCAGGTGTTTTTCATTCTTCCCCATGCTTTAATCCCCTTTGTGAGCAATCGATCATCCCACCTTTGATTCTTAGCACAACAATATAAAATTGTATATTCGACATCTAGTTGACTCAACGGAGGTGAAAAGTTGGGTGTAGTAGTAGATCAAACAATGGTGGATGTCGAATTTGAGTTCTTAATTTTTAATGATGAATTGATACAGTCCCATTTTTTGAGCTGATTGGTAGCCCAAATTCAACTAATTCTATGTTAGGGTGGAAAAATGATCATGGATGTATTGTTTTGAGGTGAAAAGAACACCTAAAAGAGATTCAGGAGATTTATGGTGTAAGAGATAGGTATTGTAAGGTTTTTTGGAAAAATATATTAATGTAAATGCGTAGTCCTTGACTATATAGTGTGTAGTCCCCTTGGATGAACTCAATTTGTACATTGGACAGTACACGGACACGGGGTGGAGTCCATAGGTTTCCTACACAGCATATACTCCACCTCATAGCTTGGCCTGGATTAGGTACATGGGAGAACCCATGCAATGATACATGGGAAGGGATACATAGTTGGACTTCATGAATTGGAACATGGCCGGAGTCCACAGGCAGACCCCAGATGAAAGGACACGGCGTGAAACCCTTCTACACGCCTGGTATTTATCTTTTCCATGACATGGTTTGAACGACATGGCCCATTTTACATGGGTAGTACCTGAGGTCAAGGGACAAAACATGTTCTCATACTACACATCGTGTATCCCTCTATTTGTAGCTTGATTCTCCATTCCCCTATATCTTGGACAAGATTCATTTGGGTTCGTTCCCTTTAGAGTTTCCCAGATGGTTGGTATGGGTCATTTCATACTCCTTGTTCTAAAATCCCTTCAGTAGGACTTCTTGAATGTATTTTTATGAATCCCCTTAAGAATACCAAATTGGACTCCACTATTCATCTTCATTCGCTAGGTAGATTACTTGGTATCGATGTGTCCAATTTTATTCAGGAGTTGATCCACTACTAATCAGGTTAACTCAGATTGAGTTGTTGGTATCAACTCATTTCCCTAGTTATGATCCTCATATGTTGTATCATATTATCTTCGGACTATCATTATATCTTTCTCATAGAGGGATCCAAAAGTAAGTAACTCTTGTAGGTACTTAATCCGTGTTGTTTCACTCAAGAGTGTGTTTTCTAGGATGAGTACTTCATGGAATCTTCCAGCTAGAATTCTACGACTAGTATACTATGGTTTTAGATTACTAATGCATTGTGTGTCTTTTATGGAGTATATATTTATATACTTGACTTATGTTTTTCAAATATATACCTCTGTAGAGCCCTGAATAGGATTTGGGCCATCCATTTATTTATTTTTTGATAATACTTTTTTAAGGGTTGAAGGGGATCCCATACATGACCTATATGCCCATGGATCAACACCCATACATGACCCAATACATGAAAAAAAAGTCCCCAGACCTGACACACATGAAACAGACCCTCTCCAACGTCTACATCATGAAGGCGCCTAGCTCCCCACCTCACATGCATGATAAAATAGAGTTACTCCATGCAGATCTTCATGATTCCTGGTCCCAATGGCAGTTGCCATGCACTCCCTTTCTTCAAATCTAGTTAGCTCTTCTCTGGTGGTTTCAATTTTTCTATGAACCCGCATCTAGTTCTTCTCTTATGTGGTCTTCCTAAGAAGCTTCATGGTATTTTTTATGGCCTGAAAACTTTGTGGCCTGAAGGCCCTATTGTTCGAAGGCCATGTGGCCTAAAGGACGTTGGTGGCCCGAAGGCCCTGAGACACATAGGCCGAAATCGGTGACCTAAAGACCAAATCAAATGAATATTATTGGATAATATAGTACCAAACATTACCTGCTACAATACTACTATAGAAAAAAGTAAATTTACCCCCTCTTGGATTTGATCTTGGCTTTCTTGGGCACCATTCAAGAGCCTCTACCGCTCTAGAATATGATCTTCGAAATATAACTATGTATAAATGACTATACATTCCTTGGTCATATTCAATTTCGGTTTTGGGGTTTCCTACTGAGTATTTTTATACTCAACCCTATACGGGTTTTTCCCACACATGTCATGTCTTATGCAGATGATTGGCCATTTGAAAATGTCCAAGGTGGTCTAGGACTTGATGCTGCTTAGTGAAAATGGACAGACTGACGTAGTTTCCAAGGGCTTCATACATCAGACCCAGTACCATTTTCTTACCAGTTGGAATCATGTTAATATTTTCTTGTGGCTGACTTGTATTTGGACCAATTTAATTTACTTTAATTCCAATAATACTCTGGTTTTGGGATATAGTAGTATTCATGCATTGGTTACTTAACGATTTTTAAATTTCATCATTTTGGGGTTTTGAGATCCGTTCACGCGTACAGGTACATAGGAAATTACTCTCATGTTAGTGATGTGCCTACTCGATGTTAGTCACCAACCCCTAGACTATTGGAGGTGGTCTTGGGGAATCACATCATGGGACCCACTAGGATAGGTCATGACAGAGTGGTATGAGAGGATTCATTTATACCATAGGATCAGGGGTCTATGATATTGGTTTGGATAAACAGTGTTAAGAATTTGGAGTCTAGCTTTTAGGCAAGGGACTCCAGTTTTGGTGTGGTGGCCGATGTATTCATACACGGGTACTGTAATCACCTTCTTTTCAACATAGAACATGAGAACACTGGTTTATGGGAATGAAATGGTATATTTATCATATAGGAATGGTTTTTGGTTATGTTCCATTCTTGATTTACCTCTATAGATATATTCACTAACCGTTGAATATCTTGTTTGTTTTAGGATTCCATTGCAATGTATTTCAGCATGGATTGAGCAGCTGGATCACCAGAATGACGCCCCCCCCCCCCCCCACACACACACCCATATTGATGAGACATTGATATAGTGACCAGTTTCATAGATGTTACCTCTAGGTGGTGCACCATCCATACTAACACCTATAAAGTAGGACGGAACACCCACAATACCAGTAGATGAGGAGCATAAGATGAACACACTTCCTGAGTTTTAGTGGAAGAGACCCCTCAGGATTCGAGGTGAGCCCAACCCAAATATGGATGATGACTATCTTGAGTAAGTGGTTCTCATTTTTAATCTAGTTAGGACACCAACAGATTAGATGGTGGTCCTAGTAATGATCCTTGTACATGAATCAGTAAGATGATGGTGGAGTTTGGTTACCCAACCTCATGATGAGGTGACTCATTTATGGATAGAGTTTGAGCACCTATTTAGAGAGATGTTATCAGAATTTATGTTGTGGGATATTTTTATTCAAGAGCTTCTCTAAATCTAGTAGGGAAGCATGATAGTATCTAATTATTCAACAAGGTTTTCCAACTATTAGAAGTACTAAATGGATATGGTTCAAGATCAGTACTTCAAGGAATGAAACTTAGATCAAGGTCAATATAGAGACATCTAATCCAGTTTTTTCCATCTATGAGTTTCTAATTATGTGGGGGAGCTAGAGTACGCTTTGGTGGTTGAATGATTCTTGGATGAGAATATGTAGTCGATGATAGTACTTAGTGGGAAAGAAGGAGCAAAGACTGTGGTAGTTGGGAGATGACATCAGTCTTAGGGAGCTGTACAAGGGATACATTTCAAGAGGAGGTTCCATGATGGAGGATCTACAGTTAAGGTCTCTCATGGTAAGTCTAGTTAGACTTGGGAGAGGCGATGATATTCATGAGTTCTTTATGTGTGATGGACTCACTTGATATTTTCCAACCTATCATACTACTGACAAGAAGACAGTGGATGGACCACTATGGAAGATATAGTGACAAGAGAAAGTATATCTAGGTTTAGGATAAGTTAGAGGAGATGGTAGAGCATAAGTATGTGGTAGATGTTTCAATATGTTTCCTCCACCACCCCCAAGTATTCGTGCTAGGATTAGGGAGCTAGAGGATACGGGTGGGGTTAGCTGCATGCGGTCATTGTGTATGACCCAGGGGATCTAGGAATGATTATTGGTGTGATCTACGTCTTTTATACTTTAGCTACAATAGTGATAGGCACATGTTCTATTCATTCCTTTTGCACCACATATCTCGTCTGATACCTACATATTCTAGTTAAACTATTGAATCAACCCTTACGCTTGGTGGATCCAACTAGACAAGACTCAATGATCACACACTTGGGATGATCACTTGGGATGAGTGTGTGACAAAAATCAGGGAGGTGAGGGTTTCGGTTAGAATCTTTTGGTGGTGGTGTCGAGCCCTTAAGACATAATTATTGGTATTGGATGGTAATCTACAGTCCATTCCCAGATTAAATATTTTAGGAGAAGGGTGTGGTGTGTCCACAGTGACAGAACATGTCTTTCCTTTGACGAAGAAACAATATTCAAGGTAGTGTAGGATGTACTAATTCATAAGAGGGTATATCCAATTACCCATCAGTTGGCTAGGATAACCCTTGGTGAAGTGGGTGTTTTGAGTCCCAAGATTCACGTAGTAGTGGAGGAGTATGAGGAAATCTTTCATGAATATGTTTCAGGTTTACCCCCCCCCCCCCCCATCAAGAGATATACTTCAATATTGATCTACACTCTAGGATAGCACAGATATCATCACCATCATATCGGATGGCTCCCAAAGAGTCTCATGTGTGAGGGTGTGGTTGGAATACTTGCTAACGAAGGGATTCATGAGACCTAGTGTTTCACCCTACAATGTCCCATTATTATTTGTCAAAAAGGCATACAAGGGATTGAGTATGTGTGTGGAATATCGGTTCCCAAGCCATGTGACCATGAGGAAAAAGTATCCACTACTGAGGATCGATGACCTCTTTGATCAGTTGAGAGTGGAAGATGGTTCTTGAATGTTTACCTCAGATTAGGTTATCACCAAATAAGAGTATGGGAATAGAACATACCCAAGACGAAATTCAGATGTCTTTAAGTTCATTATGAGCACATGGTTATTCCATTTCGCATGATGAATTCCCCAGCAGTGTTCATGGGACTAATGAACTAGATCATTCAGCCTTACATAGACCGGTTTGTGGTAGTATTCATCGAGGATGCCCTTTTGTACTCGGTGTCTAAGATGGAGCACATGATATAATTAAGGATAGTTTTGGATGTACTCCGGGAGCACTATAATTGTGAAAAATCATAAAGTTCTAGTTCTACATTTAGGTGGTCCACTTTCTATGATACGTTATCACAGTGAATGTTGTGTCAGTGAACATAGCCAAGGTCGAGGCGGTGTTAGCATGGGATCTACCTAATAGTGTGACCGAGGTGCAGATCCTTCTCGTGTTGGTAGGCCATTACTGTAGATTCATACCTAATTTCTCAAGGATATCAACACCCATGACAGCTTTTACTCATAAGGGGTGACCTTTCATGTGTAAAAAATGTTACCGCTAGGAGTTTTAGCAATAGAAGCAGAGTTTTATGACCACTATCATCTTTAGAATGCCATAGGAAGGTATCTAATACATAGTGTTCTATGAAGCATCAAGAACTAGGATTGGTTGGGTCTCGATATAGAGAAAAGAAGTGATTTCTTATGGTTCACAACAGTCGACACATCATGAGTAGAACTACGTGCCCCGTGATCTTGATCTAGAAGCAGTAGTCTTTGCTTTGAAATTTTAGTGACACTACCAGATAGGCAAGAGGTTTATCTTCTAATCCTATCAAAATATTATTCAGTATATCTTCTCTCAGAATGATTTTAACATGAGATAGAGGAAATGTTTAGAGTTCCTCCAGGATTATGACCTCAAAATTATCTATACTCCAGGGAAGTGTAACATGCTAGTAGATTCTATTATATTGAGATCTAGTTTGAAGTTATTGAATAAAAAATCAGAGAATATATCCTCATTGCAGTTACACTATATCTATGGATATATATAAGATTATCTGTATTTGATGGTTGTCACCCCAACACTATTATAGTGAGTGAGGGATTAACAACTTGGGAATAATGACTGTGATACCCTATGTTCTCAGATATCAATAGTGACATTACAGGAGGACGATCTGGAGGATTTTCATACATCCCCTTTGGTGGTACATCCAGATGTTTAAAAGATGTACTAGGACCTCTGATTTCGGTTTTGGTGGATAGGGATGAATAAAGGAGATGCAATGTTAGTTTCTCAATGCCTTTCCAAAAAGTGATGGATGAGAAATAGGTTCTAGTGGGTTTAGCTTAACCCCATGAGGTAACAGAATGGATGTGAGATGTGATATCTATGGACATAATGACAAGCATACCATGTACATCTCGGGGACATGATGCCATCGGGGTGATCGTTGACCGACTCAAAAATCTGTCCCTCTTCCTTATTATCTGAGGAAATAATTTAGAAGAGAGAATGGTATGCATCTTCATTCTGGAGATATTTTGGATTCATGGAGTTCCATAAACGATTGATTATGATCTTTTTGATCACTTATATCCTAGTTTTGGAAGGGATTACAGGGGCATTTAGGAACCTGTTACACTTGAGCACAATGTTTCACCCATAAACTGAAAGCCATACAGAACATACAATTAATGTTTTAGAGGACATGTTGTGATATTTCATGAATGATTTTGGTCATAGTTTTGTGGATGACCTACCATTGGTGGAGTTCGCATACAAACACTACTACCATTCTACCATAGATATGGAATCCCTTGATTATTTGTACAGGTAGCCCTACATTTCACCCCTTTGTTGGACTGATCTAGGGGAGTTTGCACTCATGGGCCCAAAGTTGGTTCATGTTACAACTGAGAAGGTGTAAGTCATGCAGGAGAAAATGAAGACTGTACGGATCCATCATAGTTATTATACTAACAGGTTGTGAAGGCCTTTGGAGTTTGGGGAAGGAGACTATGTGTTCCTATGAGATTCATCATGACATAGATTACTGAGATTTGAGCAAGGTTGAAATCTATTTGTAAGGTTCATCAGACCTTTCTAGATACTAAGTAGATTTGGCAAGGTAGGGTACCACTTAGATCTACCTCTGTAGTTAGACCGGGTGGCATCTTCCATATTTTGAATATACGGAGGTACGTTCATGAAACATCACACATTATCTACTAGGTCAAGCTAGGAATCAAGGGTGGAGAAACATTCACCAAGTACCTAGTGGATAATGAGGATCATCAAGTGAGGATCCTTCATGGGTGATCGATTCCTTTAGGACCTGTCATGCGGAAGCATGGAAATATCAAGGAGATAACTTGGGAGAATGAGGGTTAGATTTTTGCTGATTACCCTCATCATTTTTAGTAACCCTTGTTTTGGATTTTAGAGGATCTAAATCCCCAAGGTGGAGAGAATTTAATGTATGGGATGTTCCCTTGTTTTATTATAAAATATTATATAGATTGATTTAAATACTAGGAATTGAGACAGCGTGCGATTCTCAGACCCGGTGTGTCAGGAAGATGTTTGAAATATATTGAAATATCAAATAGAATGTGCACATGGATTTCTTGAAAAATAATAATAACCTCTAAACAGGTTCCCAAATAAGAAACCAATGGGCACCAATGAGTTTAGAAGGGAGTTTTTACCCTAGGTACAACCTATCATTGGTCGGCATGGGTTTGTTGGGGAAAATTCTTCATGGACATTTTAATGAATAAAATAAATAAAAAAATATTTTATTTTAATTGTTGATGTCGGGAGGCGGTATATCCTTAATTAATTGTTTTTTCATAAATCTAGGGTTATCCTCATAACCCTATAATTCTTGGGAGATGTTGGTGAGAGAATCTCTAGAGGATCCATCCGATGAACAATGACGACACCTAATATTGATGATCGACGCACATCAAACTTGATATATCTAACAGAAAATGACAAAAACCTTATTTTTTCATTAGTGAATGATTTTAATCAAGTCAGGGTATGTTATTTAATTTTATTATCCTCCATTATTGATTCATACTCTGAACTTGGACCAATCCCAGAATAGATTTATCCATGGTTCGATCTTATTTGTATTACGGGATTATTTTTTCTAGATTTAATGGGATTTTTATATTTTGATTTTTTTTGGATTCATTTATCATTTTAACATTGATAGACCAAAATAAAAATTAACATCGGTTGAGGATTGTCCCTCTCGATCGGTTTATGATTTTCTCCATCAATTCATCTGTTCTTCATTCTTCGCCATTCATTGAAATGATTGTGAAAAATATATCATTTTTCCTTATATTCATATTTCAATGATCCCAAACCATAAATCTGATATTAGAATGAAAAAAAGAGGTGTGAAGGTGGGTGTGGCAGCGGATTGGATTATGGTGGGTGCTGAATTCATATTCTTCAATGGTAATGATTAATGTCTACGATTGGGTTTTTTGAGAAAATTGAAGGCTCAAATACCACTAATTCTGTGTTATGGTGGAAAACATTCTCGACTTATTGAGTTTCTAGGTGAATCGAACACCTGAAAGAGATATGAGAGATTGATAGTGAAAGAGGGAGGAAGAACATGGGTTTCTAGAAAGACATGATAAACATGGTGTATAGTTCTTAAATTCATGGAATGTAGTCCCCTTGGATTTACTTGATGTGTAATTTGGGAAGTAAATCGACATTGGGGGGAGTACACGGGTTTCCAACAAGATGTTTACTCCCCCACATGGATTTTCTTAGATTAGCTACATGGGATACCCCATGTACTGGTACAAGGGTAGGGACACATGGATTGATGCCATGTACCGAAACACCACTATAGTACACAAGAAAACCATTGATGAAAGGAAACAGTATGTAACCCTTCTACACATCATGTATTTTTCTTTTACATGAAAAGGTTTGAATGACATGTTCCATTTTAATCGGAAGTTCATGGGGTCACGGGATATGGCATTTTCTCTTGTTACCCATTGTGTACCACACTCTACCTGGATTGATTCTTTTCTCCTCCATATATTGTATAAGTTTCAATAGGATTTTTCCCTTTATTATTCCTTTATAGGGTTGTATGGATTGTTTCCTACACCCCGGACAACAATCTATCCAGTAGGGATTCCTGAATAGAGTTCTGGAATCCCCTGAGTGTCCCATAGTGGTATTATCTATTCATCTTCATTACCTTGGTGGAGTTCTTGGTAACTATGTTTCCAACACTATTCGGGCACTGATCCTCTTCTTATCAGGTTAATATAGATTGATTTATTATTATCACTGCATGGCCTCGACTATGATCCTCATATATTGTATCATATTACCTTTGGAATATCAGTGTATCTTTCTCATTGTGAGACCTGTCGAGTGGCACCTCTCGAAGAGAAGTCATCAGTGTTATCAGACACAGGAGTGTGTTATCCCAAATGAGAGCGTGATGGAATATTCAAGCTATAATTCTAGGGATGGTATACTATGGTAGTGGCTTTCATCTAGACTATTTGTCTTGGATTGAGTATATTTGCATATTATTGTTATATGTTTTGTAGAGATATACCTGTGTAGAGTTGATTGTATGTTTCTTGTTTTATTTATTTTTAGTTTCAGGGTGTTCTACTAATTATTTTTATACTCATCCCTTTAGGGGATTTTCCCACAGATATCATTTCTTATGCAGATGATTGACCTTTTGATGGAGTCCTAAGTGGACCTAGACCCAACGGTGCTTAGTGATACCAGATAGACTGATGTATCTTCCTACAGATTTCAGAAAGTAGTCCAAGTACCTTTTATTTACAGGTTGGACTCATTTAAGAGAAAAATTATTGTGGGATTTTATATGGCCATGTTTACTTTACTTTACTTCCCATTGTACTCTGGTTGTGGGATATGGTTGTATGCATGCATTGGTAATGTAGTGGTTTTTACATTTCAAAATTTTTTGGGCTTGGATATGTGCATTTACGTACAAGTATATATGATATTCCTCCCATATTAATGATATACTAACATGGTTCTTGTCACCAGCCCTCGGAAAATTAGATGTGGGCTTGAGAAGTCATGGCACATGCCCCACTAGGAGGAGTCGTGACATGTTTATAATGGTTGTGCATGAATAAATTCTTTAAATATGATTTTGATAGAATATATTAATAGAGATGTATATGATGGTTATTTTTCGTGAATACATCACCAATAAATTTTTATTGACTAAGAATGCTATATAGTATGAACCCTATGGTTGATCTCTCATAGAGGCTGGTTACACATAATGATTTTTCTCTCATAACTATTTATAAACTAACTAATAAAGTACTAAAATAATATTAAATAGTGGGTTTTAAATGCATGACCTTAATATATATATATATATATGAATCAAAGAAAAAGACAAATAATATAACAAAAAACAATGGAGAATATTAGACCCCAAAAAGATAGTGAAGAATCATTGTCATTCATGGAAGATCAGGGTGATGAAATCACCGTTACTTAAAGAAAACTTTTTCTCAATATTTTACTCAATGTTGTGATCAACCTTATCACTCAATACCATCCCCTAAAATTTTATTATCCCACACCAAGACTCCTCATGAAAGATAAAAATCACTCACATCATCAAGACAATTCTACTCCACCCAAGATGCAACACTATGACGATGAAGGGGGGAAGATTAAAATGGAATGAAGAACTCAATAGTAGTGAAATTTGGGTAAACCCTACAAAAAAATTATACCACCTCTATAGAAATTATCAAAATAAAATAAAGAGGAACATTTAAGAACAACACACTCAAGAACAACCACTCCACCCTTAAACAACAATAAGATTTAGTTCTCCACATGAATGGATAATAGAAAAGTAATGATGGGGAAACACAATATATAAAATTCAAGAGAAGAGAAGAATATGAAAAAAATATACATTAAACAATTAAAATAATATTACATCATCATATACCCTAATATTTATGAAAACATTCAACCTAAGTTTTCAACTCTTTATAATGTAGTAGTAGTAAATTTTTATAGGTATAAAGAGTGAAAATTTGGCTCCAAAAATATCTTCCTAAATATTACATATTGTAGGCCCATTAAATTTTAGATTTGTGGAAAAATGTATTCAACATACATATTCCTCCTCATTGGACTTCAGATGTAGGATTTATTGATGTGTGAATCCAAATATTTAATCCTCTGAGGACAACTCTTCAAATTCCACATATCTGATTTCCTAGGCATTTATTACCTTAGAGAACATGGAATCACACATGGAATACCTATTGAACATTGTTCCTTCAAATATCCTCTTACTCCAAGTTTAATATAAACTCATTTTGATTAGTTTTTTAAAATATGTGGTCCAAACACTAAAATTATCTAAATTTGTGCTTATATTTCGAGTCTAATGGGGTGATGTGGATTTGGGTCTCCAAATGAAGGATAGTGTATTAGGTCCAAAAGAAGAAAATGAATCCCAACATGTATATAATTCAGTAAGGAAATAATTTCACAATTTTTATCAGTATAGAAATTTTCATCGCTGAAATATAGAAATAAATTAAAATAGTTAATATCCAAAATATGCGATTTGTGCAATTTAGTTTGAAATACTTCAAATACCATAAAATGTGACAATTGAATTTAAAATAATACAATGGGGGATTAAAAATTAAAAATTCAAATTAAAATAATTTAGAATATTGACTCTATAAATTCAACCAGACATAAACATTGTACTCATGTGAAATCATTTTATACCAAGGTTAAAACAAACTTCCCAGAACATAATTGACAACACAACTCAATTATTATATCAAAGAAAATATCATTCCTCATAAACAGATAAAAATTCCATAAATACTCAAAAATAATCAGAATTAATTCAAATCATGTTGATACTCACATTCAATACATACCTACCACCCCAGAAAAATATTTCTATCTTTACTCAAGGATTTGTTTATGTGGTGTTTTTCTCACTCCCAATAACATATGTCACTTCCAGAGGCTTTTTATCCTCATAGTATCTCCACTTTATAGAGTCAAAAATGTGCTAATAATGAGTTAAATTTCATGGGTTATTCTTGATTATGATGTTTGGTAGGTTTTATATGTAAAACTATATAACGCATAATGAATAGGGTTAAGCTATAAAGTGAAGTAAATGCATGAAAATTGTTTTTATCAAGAATAGTGTATTCCTCAATCATCACAAAATTTAATCACCTAAAAACCCACTTTATATCCATGGGAAGTTCAAACTCATAAATTTATCATTAATTATAGACTTCATCCCTCTTTCCCCCAACTGTATCATTGTTTCAGTTTGAATTTAGATCTTGATTTCTCTTCATAATCATGTTTCTGGGGAAAAATATGTTGGTTTTGATCATCCAAAACTATTGAAAACCTAGGCCCTATTTTTAATTATATTTTGGAAACCCATGCATCTTTTTAATAGGAAATTTATTCCACAAAATAAGCCATAAATTTTACATCACATTAAATTCGGTATAAAAATATTTCAGGAATGAAAATTTCAACTCATCTTCTCCCTCCCCCATACTTGAGCTCAACAATAATGATGCATTTATCATCTATATAAGGTTTTAAATGGATAATTGGATAGAAATTTCCCTTCATGAAATTTTTTTTTATATCTAATAGTTGATTAATAATGATTATATGTAAAAGTAGTATAAAATTTGAGTTCATTGTAAAAAGGGAATTCAAATTGTTGTATGAATAATATTTAACACATTACATGAACTCTAACATCTTTAAAAAAAATCAAATTTGAAAATTATGGATCACAAAACATGTATTAAGTCTCTAATGAAAAAGATAAATGTAAATACTATTTCATACAGGTTTATAAACCTCTCGGTTTTGGCACGATATTCAAATTGGACAATACTACTTCCTCTCAGTTACATAATCAATCATATTTATTCAAATGAAAAGAACTGAAATCAGAAAATAAAATACATTCCTAAATAATTTAAATTTTTAAATATTAAAAAAATGTAATGTGACAAAAATACCATGTTTGTTTTAATTTTACAAAGATACTAAATTCAACTCAAGAATCCTAAAAGCATCCTAAAAATGAAAAAAAAGGAAATATGAAATATTTAGAAAAGACATGAAAAAGAAAATTAAAGCACATAATAATTTAAAAAAAATGTTTAAATACCAATACCTAACTTATTCCATTTACTAACCTTTTTATCTCAAATAATATTAAGATAAATTTTCTCACTGAATTTAAATTAGTAGGAAAATAAAATAAATAAAATGAAAGGCATAACTTGATTTATTTTTCTTTGGTAGCCTTGAGATACGATCCTAGCTACTACCACATAAAAATAAAAAAATTAAATGAAAAGAAATAAGAAAAATAAATAATAAATAGAAATGGTAATTAAAAGTAATAATAGTTATTTTAAATACCTTAAACACAAACTAGGTTTTTACTACCCCTAATCAGGAAGTTGCAATGGATTATACCCAAACAGAAGGTGGGTGTGGTTTCTTTGAAATGAACAACCACATTTTAATTTTCACAAATTCATTGAGTAAAAAATGTGTTTTAAAACCCCCAAATATTATAATAAAATACTAAACCCCCAATAAATATGAAATTTAGAATTTTATTTCACAAGTGGTAGGGAGAAAAATAGGGGTTCGGTCACAAATCAAAACGGGAAGCCATCTGACCTGAAAACTGACCCGGTCCAAAACAAGTACCAAAGGGCACTCTCGGTCCCCTTGGATTGGCAACTAGGATCAGGAATAAAAATAAAATAAAGTTAAATGAATTAGCCTAATAATAAAAAAGATCAAAATATAAAAAATTGAAAACGCAACAGAGCTAACCACAACTAAAACACAATAAATGAACAATTTGGTCGAATAAAAATACAACTGAATAAAATAGACAATAAAAGAACTAGAATATAGAAATAAAATAGAAACAAATATATACAAACATGATCCTAATGTGACCTCTTGGTCACCAACAACCACAATACATCCATTCTCTAAAAGATAAATTGAACCAATAGAACCTGAACAATAGTTGAACCTATAAAATTTCTTGGTTCTACCAACACCAAATGGTATAAGTTAGGTGTGATATAGAAAGATCAGTGGGAAATCACAAGATATTCCATGTATTTCCATTCCCAAAAAAAATCCATCAACACTAGTTTGTAAATAAGTTTATAAAAAAGGTATTCGTCCTTTTCAAAAATAAACACATTTCTATCCCTTTTTACAAACTATGCACAATAAGTTTCAACATTAAAAATAGATTTTCCATTTTAAAAAAAAAATCCCAAATCAAAAACATCAGGTCTATTCTATGAATAAATAAAACGAACAAAAGAACATTCAATTTGGAAGAAAGTAAAAAATCCATAGATACCATAACCATGGGAAATCCTAAACTTCCATAGAATACCCATGGACATACTTTGTTTGGAACCACTTACCGATGTATGGTGAATCCCCTATGCATATAACCAGTTGGATTCTATCATAGTCTAACTAGTGGAAAATCCCTCCTGGCCTGTTCACAACTCTAGGAGGGTACCAACCCATCTAATCAGGCCTAACAAGATATCGTCAATCGATAATCATGAGACTCCTAGAAACTCGAGGTGGTAATAGTAATACAATGTAACTAGGAGTCCCTCGCACGTGTGACTCATCTCAACACACTTGCCTACCCCTAAAATGGACAACCTATATAATAAACTCTAAAGTGAAATCCATCCTATATAGGTTCCCATATATATATATATATATATATATATCACGTCATCAAAGTTCCAACCAGACTCTCACATCACACGAACATTCAAACCATTTTTTAAAACTCTTTATGTTTCCAATCAGGCATTTACATATTCTAAACCACACTCTTTTATAAATTAGACAAAAAAACCTTTAAAATTAAAATTCCAAATGGTCCTTTATGTTTACACACCCTAATAAATTTACCAAAACATTCCGAAATAATTTCTAAAACCATTTCTATGAATGACATTCCAAACGGGCCATTAAACCATTTAGAAACCAACTATGTTCCAAGATACCCAATGAATCAGATTTTAAAGAACACATTCAAGAGAATTTTAAATAAACATGATATAACAACCCACTACTCAGTAATCAAAGATCCATTTTAGATGGAAGATCATGGGAGATATAAGGGAAACTGTTTGAGAAATCAAGGTTCATGTGTAACATCATTTTCAAGTGTTATTGTCACTTGAATACCCATAAATGTGTGAACCTAGTGCACTAATGGATGTGTAAACATCCGATGATAACCATTGAAAATACATAAGAATACCTAGAAACATTTTTCTAGAAATACTACATCCCTTTAAACCATAAAAATTGTAATGTCTCTCGTAAACATTTTTAAACCTCGAGGAGCCTTTCCAAAATATTTCATCGTAAATCATCTTGCCATAAATAAGCACCTAAATAATATTTCATGCATGGATTCTTGTTCCAATAAATATAATATATAAAACCAAGTCCAAATTATACCAAACATACTCAATTTAATTGTTATAAAAATAGGCATTTTATCGAACACCTTGTGTGCATTCATTTCTTGGCATAATAAAGAAAACCCTTAGAAGCCAATTTTTTCAAATTTTATCAACAATGAAACACTAAAATATACTATAATTGAAAAATATAAGGATGAAGATAACATTTATAAGTAAATTTAATACACTAAAGCACCAATGGTTTACATCATAAAGGAAAAACATGGAAACACCTACCTCAACGGTGTATGAATTCAACGAAACATCAAGGGAGGGAAGATCTAAGCCCCACAGATGTTTTGTGAACCCTAGATCTAAATAAAAATTAAACAAACACAAACTATAGACATTATGGTTTTTTCTGGTATGGAAACCCCCATATAAAACCCTATAACAAAGTGGGGAATAGAAAGAGAGAGCATTTGAAGAAGGAAACATGAAGAATCACCAACCTTTCATGATAAATCACCCAAAATCGTCCAAAATAAAAGTAGGGAGAAGGGGGAGAGACCTATGGTGGATAGCTAACACCCACGTCTTCATTTGAGAGGTGGAATCACCCAAATGGGACTTTTGGGATAAATTTTATTAATCTCCTAATTGGTGACACAGTTTTGAAATCTGTGTGAAAACCGTGTGTGGGCTATTGAAAAATTTTGTTACCTTAAAATAATAGGTTGCACGGTTTGAGAAACCTATTCTCAAACCTTGTGACCAAAAAAATGGGTATAACCACCTTAAATTAAACCCCAAACACTATGTAAGAAACACCCAAATATCCTTGAATGTTTTAAATACAATGTAGTGACATTTTGGGTGTCACAAACTCCACAAAATGAAGCTTTATCTCAATACCAATAGCAATAACAAATCATATGTATAAAAGGAAACCATAAATTTAAAAACAAAATGAAATTTTTTGGGCACTCAACCAAAACATCAACTAAAAGATCCAACATCTAGAAATGAATAAAATAATGGATTATCTGAGGTTAGGGTGTGACAATTCTCCCCACCACAGACACTTTCTGTACCCAGAAAGTCACAAAGTCATAAGATTAGAAAAATTAGTGTTCGTGCATGGTCAAAAAAAGAAAACATGATCCTCATGGAGACCATTAAATACACAAGTCACACTCAACCAATCAAGAATAAACCACAAATCAAGATAGAGGATGAGGTGAGAACACGAGAGGGTACTCCCCACCACAAGATCTCAACTAAAAGGGAAAAAACAGGGTACAAACACACCACCAAGACTTAAATGAGAACTAGGGGTTTAAATTTTAAAATTTAAGGGAACCTCGCACATTTTGACCGCACGATTTTCAAAATTGTGCACTAACCATGCATGTGGAACTGCAGAGAAGGGGGTATCCCACACGGCATAGTTGTGCGGTTTGAAAACCATGCACCAACTATACCAAACACCACTACCTGAAAAATCACCAATCCACAGGGTTTCATAATACCTATAGCACGGTTATGTGCTAGCAGTGAAAATTGGTTCAGTGTGCATGTTCAAGCGTCATGGTTTCAAAAAACTGTGTGGTAAACATGGATTACCTAAAAAAATCTCCAGAAAACACCAAAAACAAAAAATCTCGACCGATCTCAAACCCGAATATAGATATACAAGATGGTCACTACTACCACTGAAATATGAAACCTCCTAGATGAAATGAACCCACAAAATTCCAAACACACCTTAAATAGGGAATGAACATTTCCAAAAATCCACTTTCAGATAGACACAATTATATGGGCTAAAAGAGATCTAGTTCATCTCACCATTACTAAAAAAGTTGAACTTAAAACATCAGGGAAACAAGAACATGAAGATGTTAGACATTTCCATCCCAACAAAAAAACTAGGTCATAGTTTCAAACCCCCCCCCCCCCATTACTCTTTACTGTGTGTGAGCTTCTCATTGAGGATTGTGGCTGGGGATATGATGGATGGAGTATCTCTTGACTCACAGTCTCATAAAATCATCCCCTCTTCAAAAATCCTTCTTTGAGAAATTCTTCATACAAAACTTTTCCAGATGACCAAAATGGCCACAACTATGGTAGGTCTTTGGAGGGATGTGACAAGATTTATTTGAATGCCTAGGCTTTCCAAATTGATAGCACATAAGGTAATTTCCTACAAAACTGGATTCCAGAACCAACAAAGGGAAATCCATAGAGATAGGTTCCTCTAGAATTCCCTCCTTTATAGATGTGGAACCTTATCGATCCACAAGAGACACTGAACTTCCAACCACGTAATCTCTAAAAACTAACTCCACTAATGACGCCTCATCCACCAACTTGTCCAAATAGGTCTCCCCATGTGAGATCTACCTTTATGTAATCTCTTGAAAAATTCCCCAAATGAAAATTGGATCCATTAATTGGTCCTCTAGCGCTACCTCTAGGGTCTATGAAACCAACTCTCAGAATCAATCAACATAAGCATTCACAATCTTATAGCCCTGCCAAACATCCCATTACTCTACCACCTTCCTCAACTTCACCTCCTCAGTTTTAAAACATGCGCTGAAGGTGACCAGAAACACTTCCCATGTCATCCCAACATCCAATGATGATTGGACAACTGTCTTCATGTATTCCAAGGATGGACCCTCAAGTAACACTAAGACAGCATGATCTCTAATAGCCTTAGGAGTTTCTAAAAACTTTAATACATTCTCTACTTCTTTATGCCAATCCACCACCTCTAATGATCCTCAAACACCATGAAAGAATTTTAACACCCTTGAATAATATAAAACTATGCATGAATCGTTAAAAATTATAATCTTTCTGGGATGAATTTTTTAATGAAAACCAAAAACTAAAATCCAATACCAACATCATTCTGAATCCCAATTAGAAGGAATATCTGAAGCCATAACAAATGGCTCACAAACCAAAAATTTATAAACACAACCAAAAATCCTCTTTTCCAGAAACCACCATTTCTTTTAAACTCCAAATTTCCTTCTCCCAAATCCACATTCCAAACACTGAAACCCACTTTTACAAAATAAAATCTGTATTCTAATACAAAAACAAATTTCTAGAATTATTTTCCTTCTTAAAAATCATTTTAGAAAAATGAGGCAAAGACTTATCAAATGAACACACATATAATCCCATGAACCATGGCATATGTGTTCATCCACTTCCATCCATGTGTGCCAATATAAACTTTCCACATGAAAAACCATACATGTGAATACTTTCATAAGAAAAACAAAGGGTCACATATATCATATTCTTTACCAACTCACAACAATCACCAAATTTTTCAAACAAACATGATTTCCTCTAAGACCTATGTTACAAATTTAAAAACCACTTAAATGAAAACATTTTATTTCTCTGGACCACTTTCCCTTCAAAAACTCATTTTACCAATTTGAAATAGTTTAGAAGAAAACATTTTTATTTATGTAACCCTTTTAATTTTCAAAATAACACTTATAATAGTGAATCCAAGACAAGGAACCACTTACATCAAACCGTTGGAAAGAGGGACTAGTGTCTATTCATAACTCGGTGACATGTTAGTGATCCATGACCTAGGTAGGAAATAAAACAAAGAGGAACCTGGATCGGAAACTCGAATATCACATGGGTCGCTACTCCATGTGAAACCACTACATGACATCGACTCAACTCCATTGTCATCCCTCAAGACAAAACAAAAACATAAGACTCAATTCCAAGATTAACCCTGGTAACTCGAGGTTAAAAATAAGAAAGGGATCATAATGCCCTTCCCATACCTACCAATTGATTCCCGAAAGTTCTAATAGCTGACTACTAGATAGCCCAAATAATAAGAACATCATATGATACCATTTAGTCACAAACTATATCTGGATGACAATGGACCTCACACCTGACCTAGTCCATGGCATGGCCTGAAGAGCATTCCTGATTCCCACGGGTTGGAAACTATTTCTAGGCATCAAAATAAAACATGATATAATTATATTTTCCAATAATAATCAGGGTCAAAATATAAAAATTGAAAATTCAGCAGAGAAAACCACAATTGAATCTCAATAAATGAGCAATATCGTCAAATACAAATATAAATGAATTAAACTAATACTAAAATAACAAGAAGCTATAAAAAAATATAAACAAACAACTACTAAAATGATCCCCATGTGACCTCTCGGTGGCCACTAACCACAAGAACACCCTACTCTAAAAGATTACTCTAACTAGATGAACTTGAAAAGAATATGAACCTGAAAAATATATCAGGTGTACCAACACTGAATGGTATAAGTAGGGTGTGACTAGACAGCTTAGTGGGCAATCACCAAAGATCCCATGGGTTTCCTTTCCCAAAACATTCCACTAAAAAGTGTTTGTAAATAAGGTTATAAAAATATTTTTTCTTTCTTTTCAAAAATAAACACATTTCTTTCCCTTTTTCCAAACAATACACACCATGTTTCCACTTCAAAAATAGATTTTCCTTTTTAAATAAAAAACTAAATAAACAACTCCAGTTATTTTCAGAAAATAAATAATCTAAAAAATAAACATTCAATGTTGTAGAAAGTAAACAAGAAATATAGACAATAACCATGGGTAGTCTTAAACATCCCTAGAAGCCCCCGAAACTTACTCAGTTCAGAGCCCCCTTTCGGCATATGGTGAAGCCCCTATGTCTATAATCAAGTGGATGCTCTCGTAACCTCACTAGTGGAAAAGCCCTCTTGGCCTATCCATACCACTAGGAGGGTACTAACCTATCTAATCGTATCTAATAAGCAATCGTCATTAGATCATCTAGAAGACATCTAAGAACCCATGGTGGTAATAGTACTACTGTGTAAGTTGGAGGCCCTCGCACAGGTGACTTAACCCACCACACTTGCATACCCCAGACATGATCAGCCTATACGATAACCCATGAAGGGAAATACATACAACAGAGGTTACCACACACACACACTTGTATATATACATATATATGTCACATCATCAAAGTTCCAATTGGGATATCACATCGAAAAATCATTCAAGCCATTTTCTAAACACTTTAAGATTCCAATCAGATGTTTACATCTTCCAAACCACACACTTTTATAAAATAGACAAAAAAACATCACCTTTAAAAGTTCAATTCCAAATTTTAATTTATGTTTAAGAACCCAAATACATTTACAAAATAATTCCCAAATCATTTCTAAAACCATTTCCACGTATGTCATGCCCAATGGGCCTTTAAACAATTTAGAGACCAACCATGTTCCAAGATACCCAATGTTTCATATTTTAAAGAATGCATTCAAAATAATTTTAAAGTCACATGAAATACCAACACAATATTTAGAAATAAAAGAACCATTTTAGAGGAAATATAATTTGAGAGAGAAGAGAAAACATTTGATAAATCATGGTTCATCTTTAACATCATTTTTAAGTGCCATTTTCACTTGAATGCACATCTGTTGTGCACCTAGGGCTCCCATGGATGTGAAAACATCTAATGGTACCCTTTTAAGATCCATAAGAATATCCAAAAACATTTTTTCAGATATACTACATCTCTTTAAACCAGCATAATTGTAACATCTCTCTTAAACATTTTGAGAACTCGAGGAACCTTTCTAAAAAATTTCAATGTAAATCATCAATCCATAGATAGGAACCTAAATCACATTTCATGCTCTTATTCTTGTTTAAATCAACATAATAAATAAAACGGAGTCCAAAAATTACCAAATGATCTCAATTTAATGTTTAAAAACCAATATTCATTTTATCGAACACCTTGTGTGCATGCATTTCAAGACATAATAATCAAAACCCATGGAATTTTTTTTTTCAAATTCTATCAAAAAGAAAACACCAAAAATATATTATAAATGAGTATTATAATGATTAAAATAAAAATTAGAAATAAATTAAAGACACTCAAACTCCAATGGTTTTTATCAGAAAGGAAAAAAACGAAACACATAACAAAATGGTGTGGGAATGTGATGAAACTTCAAGGGTTGAAAGATCTAAGCCCCATATACCATTTTCACACCCTAGATCTAATGAAAAATGAAACAAACATAAACCCTAGGCAATTGTGTATTCCCATGGAATTAAAATCCCAAAGAAAAACCTAGAAAAAAGAGGGTAATTTAAAGAGAGTAGATTTAATGAAGGAAACATGAAGAATCACCAATCTTTCTTGATAAATCACCCCAAAATAGCCCAAAATCGAAGCAAGGAGAAGTGGGAGAGCCCTCGGGTCGATAGAAAACTCCTAATGATTAATTTTACTTGTGTAATGGCCCAAGTTGATATTTTTTATAAATTTTATTAATCTTGTAACTGGATGCATAGTTTTATAAATAATGTGCAAACCCTATGAGGGCTACTAGAAAAATTCTTTTACATTATAGTAATAGGTTGCACGGTTTGATAAAACTTTTCTAAAATCGTGTAACTGGAAAAATGGGTCAAACCCCTTAAATTACGCCCCAAACACTAGGTAAGACCCATCCAAAGATCCTTGAATGTTTTAAACATAGCATAGTGACACTATGGTTGTCACAAACTCCCCAACATGAAACTTTATCTCAATACCACAATAATAACTAATTATATGTATAAAAGGAATCCAAAACCAAAAAACACAAATAATATTGTTGGGGATTCAACCATAACCTCTACTAATTGATCCAACATCATGAAAATAATAAAATAAATGAGTATATGAGGTCTCAGTGTGAAAGGTGCTCCCTGTTAACATCTGTGGTGTCCTTCTCTATATGGTATGAATGTTTTTGAAGTGGAGGTAGTCACACAACATTCTTCTTCAAATATTCATCTCCATCCATAACCACTTGTGTTTTATCTTCTTTAATATCCAAGGCCTTATATATTTGTATTTTATTGGAAATTTCTTCAAAGGATATGTCAGAAAACAATTCATCTTAAATAATATTAATACATGAACGATCATTAAATAAATCTTCCATTTCAAGAAAGTCAGCTTGGAGATTGGTATTTTTAGGAAAGACCTTTGGAAACTCCATCTCAATAGTTACATATTCTTTATCATATTTTAAATAAATAAAGTTATTAAAGGAGTAATTTTTTCTTATCAAATAATGGAGAATCATATTGCTTCTCAGCTTCTACAGAATCAGTCCAACATTCATCCAATTCACTATTATCTATTATATGTCATCAACCAAAAATTATTATTTATTAAACTCCCCTTATAATGGTATGGTTAGTTTCAAGGATATATGAATAATAATTTATTCTTCAAATACATATTCAATTGAAAATGTTGTAAAAAAACATTGATTCCCCTTTTTTTATCCTCCTTTTGAGATGCCAATTCCTTCCAGAAAGAGTAAATAAATATCATTTGATTCCTCAAATCGTCTAAAATTATTTGTATTCTAATCCTACTTATTATGCAGTGATACTTTTTTTATAGACTCATAAATATTTTTAACATGAAAATCAAATAAAAATTTCCTTTAATTTCCATCTTGGAACCACGAAAATAACGATATGCAATGAAGCTCATTTTTATTTTGAAATTTATGGTTTTTTTATATATATAATGTTTGAATGATATTGGAATACCCATAATATTTTACTAATTAATGAGTAGTATTTCTCATAAATTTCTCAATAATAAATTTTTATTATATATGAATTCAATATAGTGTGCACCCTGGGGTTGGTCTCTCACGGAGGCTGCTTACACACACTAATTTATCTATTTTCACTATTTTAAACTAACTAATATAGTAATAAAATAATATTAAAGTTGGGTTTTGAAATGCATGAAATAATTATATATATATATGTTTATGAATGCAGGAAATAGAAAAAGAATAAAACAAAACACAATGGATAAGATAAGATACAAAGACATTAGTGAAGAATTGTTGTCATTCTTGGGAGATCATGGTGATGAAGTAATTGTCCATTCAAGAAATTTTATTCTTAATAATCTAATCAATGTTATGATAAAACATTTAAATCAACACCTTCCTGTGAAATATTATTTTCCCACACCAACATTTTACATCCAATATAATACTCACTCATATTATCGCTATAGTACTACTCTACCCTGGATGCAACCTTACGATGATGAAGGGGAGGAAAAATATTAAAACAAGAAAAATAACTCAATATTATTGAAACTGGAGTGAACCCAAAACCAAAATATTTTAACCACAATATAATTTCTCATAATAAAATAAATAGAAACATTTAATCACAAAAAATTCACGAACCACTACTCCACCCTCGAACAACAATGAGAGTATATTCTCAACATGCATGGATATTAGAAAGAACACAGTGGGGGAACACAAAAATTGAAAATGAAAGAAATAGAAGTAAATGAAAAAAGATAAATTAAAAAATTAAAATAGAATTACAGAATTATAAACCCTAATTCTACAGAAAATTGACCAAATTAATTTTCTACCCCTTTGGAATGAAGAGGTACACTTTTATAAGAAACGAGAGTGAACGTTTTTCTCCAAAAATATCTTCCAAAAGATTATTTGTGGTAGACCCATTAAATGGATACTTTTGGAACTGTTTTCTTCTAAAAATATGTTTCTATTATTTTCCTATTTCACTTGAAATGTATCACATTTATTAGACTCCTAATGTAGTAGTTTTTAATGTTTTAATCTATAAATTTAATCTACCCAGGATGACTATTCAAATTCCACATATCAAAATTCCCAGGCTTTTATTTATTTGAAAATGATGGAATCACATGTAAATACCTTAATAAAAATTATTCCACAGGATGTCTTCTTGATTCAAGTTATTTATAAGCTCATTTGGTTTATTCATATAAGATATATTGGCCTAAAAATAAAATCCTTCAGATCTTTTCACAGATTTTGAGTCCCATATTATGAGATGAATTTGGGCCTCTAAATTGTAGATTGAGCATTGGGTCCTGAAGAAGAAAATTAATCCCAACATGTATGAAATCCGATAAAAATATAATTTCATAATTTTTGATCATTATATAAATTTCCATGGTCTAAATACATAAATAAATTAAATTAGTTAAAATCCAAAATAGGCCATTTTTTTAATTAAGTTCAATATACTTCAAAAACCATAAAATGTGACAATTGTCTTTAAAATGACATATTGGTGGGATTAAAAAATTTAAATTAAAATCAAAATAATTTCAAATATTTTATCTTTTAGATTCACAATAGATCAAATACATAAACTATCGAGAATATATGAAATTTTTGTTGTGATAAATTTTGGATTGTACAACACACCCTGTTGGACTTCATTATTTAACTATAGTTGACTTGAGTGATTCATAGTGCCTCCACATTCATAATATTGGTTTTTCAACTCATTTTTATAGGGATTTAATTTTTTTTATTCTTTATTGTAATTAAGAATTTTTGTGTTATACTAACCTTTTTAGAGGTATGTTTGAGTGGGTTGTTACTCCCCATTAAATGTCGGTTTAGGGTTTTCCTCTTTGGGAAAAATGTAAAGATAATTTTTGGTAGTGACTCTCAGTTTAAACGGTACATTATTATTTAGATTAAAACTAAAATGTTGAAAATACATAACATCTTGGTTAGGACTAGATGAGAGGAAAAATCATTAAGGGTCATAAATCCTTATAAAAAGTTAGTGTTTAATACAATTGTGAACCACACACCAAGGTTGGAATATAAAGAGTATATGTAGGATCATTTAGATCCAAATTACAATAAAAGTCTGTCAAGTTCTTTATATTATTCTATTTTTGTTTTGATAATCATTTGAATATTATATAATTAACATTAAAAATTATTATAGGCTGATTCCCACCCAATTGGCCATTCATTTACCACCAGTTCTCAGACCAATAGGCCCCCATCTTCCAAGCTACCTCCACTTTGAACTCTTCTTATTTTACCTATTTTGTATCTATTCAATATAATGAAACACTCCCTATATTATACACTATAATAATTTCCAATATATTCTAAGATATAGTTCAAATGAATATTCTCATGCATGATTAGATCCTAGATTTCTAAAAAAATAAATTGTTCATACCAATCAAGTTACACATTATGGAAACCACATCATCCCATAATTATAATAGTAATTAATTTAATATCAAAACACACTCTTGATAATTAAAATTCACCTTCATCGACTCCAATTGGCTACTTATTATGTTTAAATGGTAGAAATGATTATCCATTAGCCTCCCTTACAACATTCACATGAAAAAAAGGCCTTTGGAGTAAGAACACATTCTTCATTGTTTTAAAAAAAATTATATACATTGTAAAGAGAATTCAAAAGTTATGAAGATATTTATTCTCATATATTTTATAAATTATGTTTCAAGATAATCACATGTAGATGAAAACCAGTGTATTATTTTCCTTTATATCCTATTCTTACTTCTTCACCACTTATATCTTGGTAACTATCAATAGAAGATCAAAATCCTTTTCATCCTGAACCTTAAAATCATCCAAATTAATTACATCTCGAATTAGTAAACTAACCCCTTAATTTCTAAATATAAATTAGTTATAATAAGATGCTTATAATTATTCTCTTATAATACCATGTTTAGAATGGTGATACTAACCTAAAATCCAAATAACCTTGTTGATGGTCCAAATATCTTTATTTTTCATCTGAAGCATGATAAAATGTTTTATATCGAAAAACTCTAGACTGAATGTTATCCTCCAAAACTAATGTATCAAAAACAAGGACCCATCTCTTGAAATTAGTAAAATCTCATGTACACAATGTACCAAAACATATAGTATATACCACACCAAATCCTCTTCACCATACCACACAAGAACTATCTGGATAAGAACATACCAAAGAGGGTGAATAAAAGAAACAAAGTCAACATAATAACACAAATTCACATGGTTTGTACTTATTCAAACCTAAAAGGGGAAATTATTTAATACTTATATTAATAAATATAAGATTATTATAATTATAAATTTCTATGGAACAATTATCCCCACCCAATAACATAAATTTGATTATAACAAGAGGCATTGGTTACCACAATTGTTTGATCTTTAAGGAGTGTATGTACACCAAGATCTAGTCATCAAGCATGTCCCTCCACATTGTAAAAGGAATCCACCACCTTAACATTCTCTTCTAAAGAAAACTAAATTATTTCAAAAAAAAATTATAATTTTTTCTAACATATCCTTCCTAATAGTTTTATGTATCAATAGAAAAAAAACATTCATAATCGCTTTTTCACAAAATTTTCTCTTTTATATCCTCATAGTAAATCCTTACACATTTCCTTTTCATATCCTCACATCCTCATTTAAATGAATATGGTTACATTCAAATTATAACTTTCTAGCTAATAGTATCCATTCTATATACATCCATCCTTTTGGGAGTTGATCGTTGGCACTCCACCAACTGTATCTTGATTCAAAATTTAAACATCAAGAATCAATCCTTCTACTATATTTAATAACATATATAAAAATTGGTTTTGAAAATATTGAACCAAATATTATAAATACATTTTATGTATCCATTTGAAAGGTATATAATGATATTTAATAGAATTCATATGAATCTACATTTCCCCGAAGCATCAATTATAGAGAAGTATATTTCAAAGGAGGTAGAAATGCATTCTATGTACTACTTTTCTATAATAGTGTGTGTGTTATTTCATTTAATATTATATAAATGAGTCAGTTTTGGGTGGACTCGGATATATGGCCTATGTATGATATTAATTTTTATACATTTTATACCAAAATATAGGATAATATAAGTGATGTTTAGAAAATTAGTGTATTCGTGTTTGAAGAAGAAATGAACTTTTTGAGTGAAAATGATAAAACCACAATATATGCATCAAGTGCATATTACAAAGTTATTAAAGCTATTTGGGAGAGTGATGAAATTAAATATTTAGTTCTTGTGTTCCACTTTTAAAATTGGTTTATTATTTTTCATGGAAACAAATAGTTCTTTAGTGATGAAAAGTTTTATGATTATGAGGACTTATGTAATATCCGTATTTATATGGAAGTTTTATTAGAGGATATTTATGACCAAAATTTATACATGATTTATGTAATATAAAATGATCATGAAGAAATAATTTTGGAATATTCCGGTAGTATTCTCCTAATGTTAAATTTATTATATATTAATTTCCATTCAACTTTCCAAATCATAAAATATATGGGATATATTATATCTAATAGAATTGTTTATTTAAGTCACATATTTTAAAAAATATGATAAAATTAGTTTTTATAACTCGAGAATTAATTACATATAAATATTAATTTTTAATGATATTTTAAACATTTTAAATATTATTTTTATTTTTTCTTCAATATATATCAAATTATTTCTCGTAACTATTTTAATCGTTTTTTTCCATTTTAGAAAACTACATTAACAAATATGGAAAAAAGAGTGCTTATTTAAGTGTTTTTGTACCATTTTCAAAAAAAATAAGCTCAATATGTCAATGGTAGGATTGGTATCATGTTTTACAAACTGGTTAGTAATTTGATTTTTAGGAACATGTCATATTAAATAGATTAATCATCTCAATATTCTTAGATGGACCCTCAATATATATCTTTTATAAATCCTTATCATTCCTATACATAGGAGCCTCTTATTTATATAAGGAATAAGAAATCATCCAAGGTTTTTAAATATAGTATCAAAATTTTACTTAAGTTTTCACTTTCTCCTAATAAAGAGAATATGAAATTTATCGAGTTTGATAGTAATAGTAGTAATATAGTTCTATATTCAATGAAATGAAGAAATTTTATATCTTTTTAATCTTAATAAAAAGTAATCATATTTTGACCATACAACACTATCACAACTATGAGATACAATTTTGGTAGTATCATTTATTAGTGTTTTTTATCATGATGTTTTTTTATTAATAAAGGATAGTTTTTTCTTCACACATTCAATTGAAATATGATTTAACTAAATATAATTAATTAAAGTGTATATTCTATTTTTTTTTCTATAAATATATGGAGAAATATTTTTTTGAACAATTTGTTATCATGTGGTTACAATTTCTGATGTATTATGAGTTATATGTTGAGTTTTTCTGATATCATATTGTATCATATATGGCCCTAAATTATATTAGTGATAACATAGATCAGATACAGATGTATGTGGATCATATTATGGTAGTTTTATAGGTCTATATTCAATTAAATGAATAAATTTTACATCTTTTTATTCTTAATAAAAAGTAATCATTTTTTTACCACACAACGCTATCACATCTTTGAGAGACAATTTTGGTAATATCATTTATTATTTTTTTATCATGATGTTTTTTTATTAATAAAGGCTAGTTCTTTCTTGTCACTATCAAATGAAATATTATTTACATAAAAATAAATAATTAAACAGTATATTCTATTCATTTTCTATAAATATATGGAGAAATATAGTTTATAAACATTTTTTTATCATGTTGTTACAATTTCCCATGTATTCTCAGTTATATGATTAGTTTTTCTGAATTCATATTGTAGCATATAGGGCCCTAAATTATATTAGTGATACCATAGATCATATACAGATACAGGTGGATAATATTATGGTTGATTTATAGGATATTATATATGTATCGACTAATGTACCATTCCCTAATTATGGGGTTTCTATAGTTAGACACAATGTTATAAAAATATTATTGTAACCATATTGACTTATAATAGAACTTACCATTAACGTATATATTGATTATATTCAATATTTAATAAAATTTAACATTTTAATTTATTTTTTATTTTTGTTTATAATATTACCTTAAAGGTTAAACAAATTTTATAGAAAGAATCAATTTGTTAATTCTCATCCAGCTTCTAATATGACTTGTTCCAGTCTAAATTCAAAATTATCATCATATGAATTTATTTTATTGGATTTTTATGACCAATAAATCATTGGTTAGGTTTGTAGAACTATTATATATTTATTATTTGAAAGAATAATATCATAAATATTATAGATATATATATGTTAGGATTTAAAATGATAAAATATATTTTTATAAAATATAATTTTTATATTTCTTTCAATTGCATCAATTTGATGTAACATACGTCATATGGTTCATTTTTATTGGTTATCATCATACATTATGTATTCCCTAAGATACAATTTCAATGTATAGATTGATAGACAGATAATTTTCTTCTCTATTAACAAGGAAAATTAATGATAGAAAATAAAAAAATATTTTTCTTAAGGATTTCATAATAATGATATTAATTTTCAGATGAATCATATATTTTGTTATAGGGATAAAAAAATTTAATTAAATTAACACATCAATTATATTTTTGAATAACGTTTTCCATTATTATTTTTTTGTTTTTATCAACAAGAAATATCCATGGATAATTATTCTCCATACATGGTGATGTGTGATACAAATATAATATAATACTTATGATGTAATTTTTATTATTCGAATAATTAAATATTATAATATATTTTTTTCATACATCTTATGATTTTTGAAATATGGTATGGAAGCTCTGTCATTGATATTTAACAGCAAAAGAAAAAATATCTAGTTTTTTTTCACAAAGTGACACATTTAATAAGTACTATAATTTTGAATAAAAAATTATTTTCAATTGAAAAAAAATAAATTAGAATTTAAATCATCAATAAAGAGTCAAATGTGGGAATTATGTTATGAGATTTTTGTATGCAACAATTTCAACTATGATAATTACATCTTTTAGAAAGGCTCAGTTTTATTATCACTCATCATTTTTTAACAAATTATTGTATTAATATTGGATGATTAATGACTTATTTTTAATTTTTATCTTTTAGATGATCCTCTCTCATGGGATGGGGATGAGATAAATAATCTATAGTGATTGTGGGATTATTATTTTGAAAATTTGATTCAGTTTTATATCATATCTTTATATATGTAATGTATATTTTTTATTTTAAAAATGAAAATATAAAAATCTTATAGTTTTAATTATGTTGTGATATACATATTATTAAAAAATTATATTTTATGTTTTACTCCATAAATTTTTTACTATGTTTCTTTAGTCTTATAGTGTTGTTGTTTTTGTTATAAAAATTTAAAATAAATTTATTTAAAAAAAATTTATCATTAGATTTATTGTTTTTGTAATGGACATAAAAAAATTCTTCCATGTAATTTATTTTATATCCAACATGGAAGCAAATTTATCATGTCGATTATTTAATATAACTGACATGGAAAGGGTCAAGATTTTTTATTTTAGTTTGTTTGAAAAATCATTTGTGTTAATTAATGATGTGGAAGATATATTTTTACATCAGTTTACATAATGTACTTATAAAAATTCATTTACAACATTGATCAAATTTATTTCTATTAGAAATCGATGTTAAAAATAAACAAAACTAATAATTAAAACCCATTTTTGAACTATTGAGTAATAATCCCTATGGGAGGATTCCTACTCAATTATAGAATTCCAGTGGAGGTCGGTTGTGTTTGGGATGTCCTTAAAGGTTGAAATCTTGTAACAGAAGGAGCCCTTAATGGTAGAGGTCTCTCCAACTATTATATTTTATATTGTGGTTCCTACAATTGGAAGAATAGTTGTATATTTTATGGGGTAGTCTATGAGTTCAAATAACTTTGTAGTATTGATTTTTTAAAAAATATTGTAAATTTCAACTACATTATAATGTTTCATTTTTTACACAGTTATTTATATGTGATGATTATATTTCAATCCTATTATAGGAGATTATATAATTTATTTCCATGTTTTTTGAACTTAGTCATGTGTGCATTATCATGCTTTATTCATATAAGAATGGTAGAGTTTTTGAGTGGAACATTCTTAGTGTATTAATATTCTCACTTATACTTTATTAATATGATTTTATAAATCATCTATAAATATGGAATATCAGTTTAGGGAGACCTTAGCTCATTTCCCTTGAGACTAGTTGGCAGAAATGTGAAATATTATACATTACTAGGTGTATAAAAGATGATAGGGGATTTTTTTTGTTTTATCTATTTTTGAGTTTTTTTCAATAATGACATGACATAAAACTAACAACATTCTATTAATGTAATTGTTGTTAGTTTTTTCATATGTAATAATTTATGGTGATGTTGATTTTTTACTATAAATTTTATTGCAATAAATATGTGGGGTGGTGAACCATTCATGCTTGTACCCATCCAATGGCCTATTTACGGTTCTCTTTGATTGTCAAACTAAATCTCATTTCTAACTCCTGGAGAGTCCAGGTGGGTTTAGTCCATTATAGAATGAAATTTTAGTTACTATTCTATAAGTTAACTTGGAGTACATGTAGGTGTTAATTCCATAAATTTATAAAGTATATATATTACTTGAACCTAGTATGTAAATTAAACAAGAGAAACCAATTGGATGTACAAAGGCCTTTGTTATCTCATGAAATGACTCAGATAATCTGTGGATAAATTGTAATGGAATTGTATAATAACTATTGGTTTTCATTAAAAGAGTGAATTCAAGCATAATATTGTTTTATGTCATGATATTGATTTATGTTGTGTTTGGGGTTATGATACATGTATTCTAAATGATATGCTAGTATTTTTGAACATTACCATTTATATCTTTGAGAAAAAACAAGTTTATATATATACAGTATTTAAATTTATTCATTTCCATTATGAATCTTAGTAAGAGGAGTTACAACATGTGCTTGAGGTAATACATTATATGATATACCTAGAGGTGTTACTTTTTTGGAAGATATACTTGGATAAGTTCAAAAAATATAATTTTATGTAGTATAAATTGTTTATATATAGACATATCACTCTGTGTGGGTGAAAATAGAATGATATTACTTTTCATCATTCCTTGATAGGATATAATAGTTGTTTTCATTTATTGATTTTTTTTATTTCATTGTTAAACACTTCATTGGTCGCTGATACACTAGGGAGACTGTGATGTGGCCATGAATTGATGGACTCAATTTTTCGATATATTGATGAATGAGTTCTTTTATGATTAACTTATAGTTGAGTGAATAAAATTATTATTGGTCATCCAGCAAGAGTGTTCCATTATTTATGTATTTAGTGTGATTTTTAAAGGGTTATTTCATTATTATTCTGATTTCAAGACTAATATGAATATGGGAGATTGTAATTTTTAATGATATTTGTGATTATAAATCCAAATTTCTTTGGGGATATTTTCAATAAGCTATTTTATTATAATACCAGATAAGGCTAATATAGTTGAGAATATAATAATATAGATGGGTACTTTATTAAATATTTCTCAATGTATTAATTATCATAGTTATATTATAGGTATAATCTCTAAATTTTATAAGAAATAAAAACATAGATGTAATTATGGGAATAATGTTGTAGATAAATATCATTTCTCATGTATGGGTAGTACATTGTTGACCATTTAAGATTAAATAATTAGTTTTCTAAATATTGGTTGAAAGGGAAATTGAAGAAGTATATATCCATATTTTAAGAGGGTTGATGGAGGCATGGGAATGGTTTGTCTATATATGGGTCACTTAATCGATTTTTTCATCCATCTTAGAAGTAGTTTATATAGAAATAGTTAGATAGGAAATTTTCAACAAATATCATAGGGTGGTTAAAGGAGAAAACATCATGGATGAGATAAATGTATTGAGAATGATAGATAACCAGATAATAAGAAGAGGAATCTAACGAGATGATTAGGAGAAAGAGTTGACTAACAGAAATCCTAAGATATATAAATTAATATTGTAAAGTGATTATAGGTATTTCAAGATATGATTTTAATTTACACCACTATTGATCTTATTTTTTCTAATACTAGTCGATTTAATTCATTTATCATTTTTACCTGAGTTTAATTGTTATAACATCCACTAGATAATATTTGGAGGCCACTATAATTGATTACACTAGTATAAGGTTTTATTTATTGTGTTGTTGTGAGATTTTCATAGGAAAACATTGATTTACTTAAATTATATTATTTTTATATCATCATACATATATTTTCATATATGGAATGGATTAGTTATATTATATATAATATTTTCTAATTTTTATTGATAGATAGTTATTTTTTCAACACGTTAATGAGACTGTGTGATATTTGTTCGAAAATATATATTTATATTTGGGATTGAAATGGAATTTTTCATAGATGATTACATATTTGTTGTTAGATTTAATTCTGTATGAATTTGGAGTAAATATATAGGAAATTACTTGATTTATGAGGGATTATTATAATGATTTTCTGGAGGAATTTATGAGTTCTCCTCCATGAAATGAGGGTGAATTTAGGAAGGATTTATATTTGGTTGTATCTCTTATTATTATTGTAGCTCATCAATTAAATATTTATGATGATTCAGGGGTGGGGGATTCAAATTAATGTATTTTTTCAAATATGATTCCTTATGAAGTGTATATCATCATGGGATTATTTAGTGTTATTTTTTATAAATGTATATAGAAGTTTAAGGCTATGTAATGATTTTAAATGGATGATTCTTGTAAGTGTGAAGAATAAATATCCATCTACAGGGATACTTATAGAATGATTGAACCCACACCCTTGTATTTTCTTCTAGAAACATAAACATTGCATTTCTGGATTGGATATTGTTAAATGTGACCCAATTTTAGCCATTAAAAACATATAATATCAAATTGAAATATTATATCACTCGTATTCCCAGATAACTTTTAGTTTAATTTTTATGATAACTACAAAAAACTATTACATAACAACACCCATGCCTTGAAGTGATAATTTTTCCAACTATACCCAACATATCCTATTTCGTAAAAATTATTTAACATGTCCCATTAAATTATTCCAACATGAATCCCTTCTATACAAAATTCATTTAACATCATTCTTCATTACTAGGGAAATGGAAAAAATAATATAGTTGTTCTCAAACACTTAGTAAGGATAGACATAATAAATGACATTTGAATGCCATCAGTCAGAAAAGATTAGAATAGAGGTATGATAAAATAAACAAAGTACATGAGAATAACATAATATAATTCATCCCTTTAAAACCCGGATAATTAAAAATGTTACATGGAATATATATTTAACAAAGTATAGAGTCATGAAAAATAATAATAATTAGTCATGTGTTTTCAAAATTGACCAAAGGAATTATTAAAAATCATAGAAAGCAAAGAGAAAATGTATTGGTGTAGTAAAACATTATCTCCATAATCTATTTTAACTCATGTTATAAATAACTATATCTTAGTTAAATTTATATAAGAAAACTCCATAGATAATTACCACCTACTTTATGTTAGATAAAAATAACATTACCCAATGGATTGGAGAGCCATATCGGGCTCACCCATCATGTAGGATTTATTAGGATCACCCATCATCATGGGCTATAACATACCCTCCTATTATCATTAATAATTTCCAATTACCAAACATTAATTTAACACTATTAATCTTGTAATTTCATCATAAAACCTCTATAAACAATATAAATTCCTTTATTGATTGATTTACTGATGGAAACAAAATTAATTTTGTGGTGATATATTTATACCAGTAATCGTAATCAATCCATATAAATAACATGGATGGTATCATAAGATCTTATTACTAGTAAATAATATGAATCATTAATAGAAGTTGAAAAAAATGAAAATGACTTTAGAATAATATTTAAATCATTTTTTTCAAAACAAGAAAACATTTCCTTTTCTTTTTATACATTTAAAAAATTGGAACTCATAAAGTAATGAGAAAATTATTTTCCTACAAAATAACCATAGAAACATGTAAAATAAAATTCAAAAAAATAATAGTTATGACATCTAAAAAATCCATTCATGTCACGAAATTTAAAAAAAAATCAATCTTTTTTAAAGTGATTTAAAATTGACAAATTGGTCAAATTGAGTAACTCAAGAGGGGGTGAATTGATTTCCCAATAAAAGTTTTTATTTTAAATTATTTAAATCAAAATCCACCAATTTAAATAA
This sequence comes from Viscum album, assembly GCA_963277665.1. Classification (NCBI taxonomy): domain Eukaryota; kingdom Viridiplantae; phylum Streptophyta; class Magnoliopsida; order Santalales; family Viscaceae; genus Viscum; species Viscum album. The sequence goes on from OY728119.1 coordinate 2,086,026,360, forward strand.
AAATAACCCACAAAATAAAAATAGTAGAATAATATAATTTTGACTTTCAAAAGATTTATTAAAGGGAGATTTGGGAACAGTTAAAATAATATTTGTAATTACTTTAACTTTTGAAACAAATTAACTAAATAACTTTTTTTTATAAAAAATGGTTAAGACTAACTATTAAGGTATATGTTTTTTTAAAATATTTCAAAATCAAATGAAATTTCAACTTTGAAATAAAGAAAAAAAACTAAAAGATCAAACATTGGAATAAAATAATGGGTTCAGTCTCAAGATAAGACCCAATCACTTCAACATGTAAATCACCTACTACCAAGATGATTATTATAACAATAACTGAATCCACAACCTAGATCAGGTATACAAAAAAATATTCCTCAGTTTATCTGGGATATATTTATATTCCATGGCTATACGTGGGAATAAAAAAATATATTTGACACATAAACTCTCCCATGTTTGTCATGGGTATACAAAATAAATGATATTTGAGATGGTTTGCCTTATACAGTCTAGTTAAATCATAGGATAAAGTGTGTGAAAATATACTGGGAAATCAAACACACTCCTCAAATGTAAATCCAAAAATAGTGATAAAAAAAGAGTAAATATAGAAGATGTAGTTTTTCATGATCTATAATTCCTCAGATGATCGAGGGTCCTAATATTAGACTTTGTGAGGATATCAAACATGTTTCTTTAAAATTTTAGGGAAACAATGTGTCTTAAGGTCCAATTTTTGTATATATATTATCTAAATAACTTATCTTTATTTATTGTATGAAAGGTTATTATTATTTTTTTGTATTAGAAATTTTACACTCACATATATGTATTTGAAACCAAAGCAAGCATCTCTTAGTGCATCGAAATTCCTAGGACACACACCATGGTGTCTTAGAGAAATATATTCCTCTCTAGGTATAATTATCCATTGTATAATAATTATAATAAATATTTCATCGATCCTCATACAAGGAAGAAAATCAAGAAACCTCTGAATAATTATTCAATTCATCTATGGAGTGGTTTAGAAATAATCATTAAAAAATACACATTCATTAGTTTTCATTACCACCCATAAACTAGAATTTGGAAGCATTAAATTTGAATGAATATGAACTGGAAAAATAGAAATATTGATGATGTATCAACTGTAAAGGTGGTATAAACCTATGGTATCATGGGATAATAGTAGCATAGTTGTTGGTAGAACGGTTAAACTAATGGTAACACCAGCCTAGCGGTATCACATCTGGTGTTAGTACATCTGGTGTTAGCAAGTCTGATGGTAGAAGGAGTCTGATGTTAGCATGATCGTAGTGGTAACACACACTTGGTTGTGGCATATAGATGGTAGTATCATAATCCAAGTGGAATCACATACCAAGCGGTAGAGTAATCCTATCGGTGGCCTAATCCTTATGGATACATAATCCTAGATATGGCATGTCTAGTGGTAGCATAATCCAAGTAGTAGCATTTGTTGAAATAATGTTGTCATGTCACTGAAGGAAGTATAAGTGTGGTGGTATCATAGAATTTCTAGTAGTAGAACTCTGATGATTGAACGTGGAGATAGGTAGCAGAATTTAACTAATTGTATCTCCTTTCAATACATATCCAATTTTTATTAAATTTACTTTTTAAAATAATAAACTATCATAAAATATTAATCACATTAGAAGCAATATAAACATGATTTTTGATCATTAAAATAATGAGGTTCCAACAATCTCACCCTTGTTAATGATCACAAATCATGGAATTTTATATATCATGTGTAAAAATATTGGAATAATAGATGATACAGAAGTAATGATATCTTCAAAACAATTCAAATTTTTAGTGTAACATATTTTTAAATAGAACTACTTGAAAATTAATTATAGAATTATAAAATTAAACGTAATGTTGGAAAATTATACATTTAAAAATTAAACTTCTTTAAATTCCATAAAAAGTTCTCCCCCTTTTTGATTATCAAAAATTTAATAAAATGAAATTCCTAGAATGATAGGAAGGAATAAAAGATGAATTGGGTTAACATAAATTAGTCAAAACATAAAATCTCTAAAATTTAATACAATGTAAAATACAATATAAACACTATAAATTATATTCTAAATCTAAATAACTCTCATCTTATTAAGAGGTACGATAAAAATGGCCTTTGTCTTTTCTAGAGGCAGGAGGCACTATTGTAGAGGCTAATGATGCTGATGTATTCTAAGACAGATCACAAATCACTACTGTTCTAATATATCTAACTATTTTATCATGTGACATGTTGAATGGTTGATAAGGAGTCAGAAGTTGAGTAGAATATGTTGTGTCATTAAGGGTAGATATAGGTAGGGCCTCAACTTCCACAAAAAATATCCTAAAAACATAAATAAATGTATTCATAGGGTTCATAACGTCCGAGATGGTATTTCCACTACTCTCCATAGCACTAAAGAAGTCCTTCTTCTCTTCCACAAAAAAATGATTCGAGAATAAAATACTTTAAGTTTCTATACCTATTCCATGACGCCCCTAGTTATAGGTAGAATTATTAAGTTATCTACTACAAAGGTAAAGTGATAATTCAACTCATGTTTTTTATATATTCTAAAAATATAGTAATTTATACCCTTGGTGATGATTTCCCTTCCACTTTGGGATTTTTTCAAACACACTCTTATTAGTTTATATATATTCTCACTATGATGGTTGATTTGAAAACATTTTTCTAGATGATATGAATAAACATCCCTCATGATGGCATGAAACTCTTTTAAGGCTATGGATCAGAATATCTTGCCATCAACCACATAATAATGAGCTAGAGAAAAAGATATGGATGCAACAACAGGTGGTATTCACTCCAAACTCTCCAAAAGTGTAGTGTGGATAAAAATGAAACAAGAACTCATCTCTTCTATTGTAGACTTCATAGCTTCCATCTCACAGTGAAAAATTTTATTTTAAATTTAATTTAATTGAATCCTTTAAATAATTTTCAGGCTGAATATTTAAAATAACCAACTCAAAGAAGTGCCTAAAACTAGTTTCACTACGATGGGAAATAGGACGAGACTGAGATCTCATAATTCCACTAAAATCATAAAGGCAATCGTCTAAAAATACATCCAATTTAACTCTTCAAAGATACTCTAAAAGAAAAGAGGAATCAATAGGTTGAGGTTAAGGGACTTTCTCGGTACGTATCATGACAACCTCTGCATGATTTGATCTAACATCTAGAGAATAATATGTAAAATCCAGAAGCTATCTAGAATCATCAATTTTCTCAACTAAATATCAATTTGGATATGTTTTAATATAAAATAATATATTATGACCACCATTATGAAGTGGGGTGTCGTGATCATCATCACTACCATCATATCCATCTGAATCAGGATAAGAAATCCTCAGAAATTTTGATCTAGGAGATGGATCCTCCATGGATGCAGTTCCATACACAACTGAGAAAGAAGTCTCACCCATCTATATTTACTTATGGATAAAATAATACGAGGATCCCCCGCACCTCAACAAATTCCCTCAACTCACCTCTAATTAAAGAAGCATCGTTATCTACCTATATATGACTTGGTCTTTCCATAGATCTTGATGAAACAAAAAAGACATGATAGGTCTGATGTGACTGGTCCCTCTCAACACTATTATCATCATTAGTAACATCACAAACTTATGAATTATGAGGTACATCTCTATTTCCATGACCACTATTTTCTCAATTCTCAAAACCATCTGATTATTCAAAAACATATTTAGAGTTTTATGAAGAAGTCTAAATATGTTCATCTTGAGAGACTTCTTTCACCTCATCTTATCATTCACTCAAGCGAATCTCTATATAAGGCAGAGAAATGTATGGAATTCCAAGTCCATAAGTCATGATTGGGATTTTATAAATGTACAGATCACTTCCTTTCTCTAAATAGCCAAAAACATATTAAAATTATTCCACTTTTTTTTCTATTGTATCATTAGAAATAACTAAAAATCCCATATTGATCTAATCCAAGGTAAAAAACATTCTTGGGTCTAGTATGGTGTTTTATAGGATAAAATTCCTTATAAATATTATCATTATCTTTAACCCATATCTTTATCAATGGATTAAAATTCAATTTCGTTCTATTATAGGTATTTCTTCTTAAAAAAATACCAAAACATATATCTACTTCTTCTTCATCGCCAACTAATCCCTTGGATTCAATAATAGTATAGATTTGATTAGGATAAATCAATGAATTCCATAAATAATAGCACTTTCACATCTCCTTCTTGTGAAGCATAATATATCTATAAAGATTTATTTTATCCCCTCAATTATTAAGGAATAAGAGATACCCATCCTAATATATCATTGTAATAAAATCCCATTTCTAGGGACATAATATTCACCTAATGAATTTAAAGAAAATTCAATATTCAACATCTATCTTTGTATAAGTAGAACCTCTCAACATACCATTCCCTGTCAGTTCAAGTAATGAATACTCATATACAAACACCTCCATATAACATTTTATTGAACCATTATAGTCATTATAAATTCCTCTATGAGGTAAATTTAAATAATTATCCCATTGACTCAAAGAAAATGTAACATATTTTCCATCTATCATAATCTGAATGAAATATTTGCTCTCACCAAATGTTTACATTTAAAATTTGTAAAACTGGGGAACCAACATCTAATAAAATATTTTAAAATTTCTTAAGAACCAATCTATGCATCCCTAGTCCTGGATCACCTTGAGAACAAATGACTTTCTCAATAACAACCATTCTGGATCTACTTATTTATCTATAACAACAACATGGATCTAAAGGTGGGGTTTTTTCAACTAAATCACTGCTCTATTTTCCATGATATTTCATTATAATCCTTGATCCTTAAAAAGATGACACTAAGGTTCATTTTTCTCCAACCATTGTTGTAGATTAAAAGGAAAATATAGATTGTGAGGAAGGTTTATGTTCATGAGAGTAGGTATGTTGAAATGGATTAATGGGTAATAATGAGAGAAAGTGACTCAAAATCAAATTTATATTTGGATTTTATAATTTAGGAATTTTAAATCTAAAATATAATAAAATAAAAAATTTAAAATGGAAACTAAAATCAGTAGATCACCAAACAGAGGATCATTCAAATAGTGTATCAGTCTATAGTGGATCATTTTATTATTTGATCACCAATGGTGGATCAGTCAATGATGGATCAGTAAATGGTGGATCACCCAACAATGGGTAACCAATGATGGATCACCAATAGTTGATCAGTTCAACGGTGGATCACCAGTGGTGGATAGCCAATGGTGTATGGCTAAAGGTGGATCACCAATGGTGGATCGCTAATGGTGTATCACTAATGGTAGATCTCCAATGGTGGCTCATCAAATGGTGGTTTATCCAATGGGGGTTTTTAAATGGTGTATAATTAACCAAAATTTATGATTCCAAATTCATAATTGATATAGATTAATATCTTATAATTCAAATTATATGTAAAAATATCATCAGTCTCATATTCTATTCCTATTATGTCAATAGTTGTATCCCCATTTTTGAAATGATCTCTCAAAAAAGTGATGTCTTACATCAATATTCTTTGTCTTAGAATGAGATATGGGATTTTTATAAATATTCATCACAATTATGTTGTTAAAATTTATAGGTACATGTCTTAATTTATATCCATAATCTATAAATTTGTGTTTCATCCATATATTTTTTGCACAAAAAACTTCTTATATCTATGTATTCAGCTTCGGTAGTGGATAGTGTAATAGAATTCTACTTTTTCCTACACCAGGATACAATAGAATTTTCGAAAATCTGACATGTTTCAGTGGTTTTATTTATATATAAATTACAACAACCAAAATCTATATTTGTGGAACTCACTAAGTCAAATTATTGTCCTCTAGGATTTTACTATCCTAAATTAGTTGTATATTTGTGGTATTTAAAAATTCATTTCACATCAATTAAATGTGATTCCATTATATTTCCCGGAAAATGTGCACACATAAACAAACTAAAAATTATATCTTTTCATCTAGAAGTAAGTTATACCGAGATTCCTATCATTCCTTTGTAATTGGTTTGATCCACAGCCTTTCATGATTCATCAAGATCTAGCTTAAAATTTGTACTCATTGGATTATCACTGTATTTAGTGTTATCCAAACGAAAATGTTTTTAAGGTATTTAGTGTACATAATTTGATTTAAAACAATTCAATCATTATTCTAAAAATTTTGAAAATCAAGAAATAATTAAATTTCACCCATTAAACTCATTTCAAAACCTGTTTTCATAATTTTTAAAAGAGTAATATGAAAATAATTTCTTGAACATCCAATAATAAAATAATCAATGTAATTATAAAATAAAAACCTATTTGAATTATTTTTATAAAAATAATATGATTTGTTATGTCTTTTGAAAAACATTTAAAAATCATAAAAGAGTTGATCGTATTTTACCAAGATCTAGGAGCCTATTTTAAGCATATGAATCATTTATTAATTTAAAAACATGATTTTAAATACGAGTATTTTTAATTCTAGGTGGTTTTCTATAAAACACCCTCAACTATATAACCATTTAAAAATGAACTTTTAAAATCTATTTGATTTACATTTAAATCTAAATTTTTTGTATAAATAAGAAGTATTCTGATAACAATATGTTTAGTCACTAGTGAAATGGTTTCCTCATATAAGAACATGGGTTTTTGTACAAGTTAAATATCCATTTTTTTTAGTTTAAATGTTTAAATGTGCACTAATGTGAATTCCCTTTGATTTCATGAATGTATTGGGGGCATCTAGGGCTTCTTACAAGCCTAGAACATATGTTTTGGGGTGAAATAAGCATGGTTCATAGTTATTTCAAACCATGTGGGGTAGGCCTCATGAATAGATCAAATTATGTGAGCCATAATAGTTGGGATCTATATGCCACAAAGTTAAGCCAAACCATTTTATTTGGGTCGGTCGACCTTGTGACAACCTCTACAATTTTGACAATGGGTTTTTGGCACTATTTGTGTACAGTTAGCCAAACCATGAGACAAAACACTGTAGGGTTCATTCCCTATAGCTAGTCATGCACGGTCGGCACAAGGGTTGTCTATCCATAGTCTCAAACCATTATAATACTTTTTTATTGTTATTTTAATAGTTTTAAATCAAATCAAATTCTTGTTTAAACTTAACTTCACATTCTCATCTTATTCACAATAGAGGGGAATTTTGAGAGCTCCCTTGAGCATCTATTGCTATATTTAAGGAACTTTCTCCAGCCTATTTGCGATTTAAGAAAATAATATCTCATTGGAACCACATCAGTGATTATTTTTTTTCTTTTTTTCGTTCTTCATTCTTCTTCTTATCGATGACACTATTTACATGCAAAGAAATTTTCCCAAAAATCATGTTCTTCATGAATTTCATTTTTCTAATGATATGAATTGAATTTGGAGTTGATACTGGATGAAAACTCTATTACCAAGCTACGGTAAGTGGTAAATACGTTTTCCATTTTTTGGTTCTTTATAGACCTAAATGTCATTGTATAACCCCTGGCCCCAAAATTGAACTTGTTAATTGAGTTAAATGGAATAGGTCTTTTCATGGATTACCTTAGGTTTCCTTTATATATAAAGGTAGTTATTTCACAACCCAGGGCTATCCATGGGGTGTTCTTTGTGAATTAACCTTGTTTAGGGCTTTTTAAACCATCCAAGGGATGGGTTCTCGTGATTTCCAAGTTAGAAGAAGTTTAATTATGATTAAATGGAATTGTATTTCTTGTCTTAGATATGTCTTGCACCCTTTCATTGTTGAAAATGATATTGAGATATTAAAAATTATAATTATTTAATTAAACTAGTGGTTATATTTTGTTTTCATTAAATTAGTGGGTATACTCATTGTTTGAATGCATTTAAATGTTAAAGGATAAATGAGAAGGTAAACTCATGTGATATGTTTAAATGTCAATTGAGGAAAATGAATGGGTATAATCATTGGTTTTTTTGAATTTTAATTATAATATATAAGTTGGTATACTCATGAGATAAAATGCAATTTGAATTTGTATATGATTGGGCAGACTCATATGGTATGAATTGATTAATGGTTTGATATTTTAGAAGATTCCTTAGATGTTACACTATGTGTCTTGATTCTATTTAGATACCATGTATTTTATTCCATGGATCATGAATGTGGTTGTGGATTCCATGGATAGATTTCTCTCCATAGGTATTTATTATATGGGATGAATTGGGCATTGTAACCCATTGGATTTGGAATGCTTGGACATGTGCATGATGTGTTCGGTAGAAATTCTCCTAGGACTCATACTAGTCCCTAAACGAGTCTCCATCGAGATACTCTAGGGTCTTGTTGAGGATGCCTTACACTTCTACACCATGGATCAGGCCCTTTATGGTATGACACAATTTTTATATAACACGACTGTGGAAAATGTGATATATTTGGTTGAATGTCTTAAACATGGTTTTATGACACTTCTGGTATATGTTATAATCTTGGTAATGTAACATGTATAATTATACATCTCATCCATGGTTTTTCTGGCTCTTCAAGAAGTACGGAAAGGACCTGGTTGATATGAAATGATTAGATGAATGGTAATGTTGTGATGGTTATTTATGATTTTTTTTAGCTTCCTTGATATAGGATATTGTCCATCATTTACAGGGAGCCTTGAGAGGCTATTTTAGAATTAATACTTCAGTAGTTTACATTCTATTGGAAACTATAAATTTCTTACTAATTACCTACTCACTTGCACACATCATAGCTTGTTGTATTGTACAGCCTGAATTGTATAGAACTTTGGGTGGTTGTGTATTGTGAATGTATCTCTCACCCTATTCTAGATGATGTTGGGTACCAAAACAGACTATTTATATGCTGTTAGAGATAGGGTAAAATGCCCATATTATGATACTTGATTCGGTTTTGTGATTAGGAGCATGGGAGAAAAGAATCGATTTGATTCTCATGATTCTATTTGGAGATATCAATTTTGGTATTTTTTGTATTTTGGATAGTTTTAATTTAATGTAACATTATATACCATTTTTTTCTTTTTTAGATACATTACATGATCATCATTGTGTATGAGACACTTCTAGATTTGTTATGTATTCTAGTCTTGTTTATTTATCAGTTGTCTTCTTGTTATGTCTACTTCTTCTATTAACTTTTATTATTAGTACACTGTGTTACATTCTACAAATGTGGTAATTTTCCACCAGCAGATACATCATAAGTCGTTGTTACTAGTTGATATCTTTTGGCATTCGAGAAGTTGTACTTGATTCTATGTATACCAAAAGGCATGGGGCGCTATTGGGTCTAGTCCAGATCTAGGACCTTAAAAAGTTGTATCATGGGGTTTATTTTCGATTTTACTTATGATTTGGTGATAATAGATAGGTATAGGAATGGAATATGGTTTTTTAATGAGTTATTATTTGGAGTAACTAACCCACATATATGAAATGTCCAAATTTCCTGGAGTTAAATTATTGTTCTATGGATTTTGACTATTATAGTTGATTTGATTCCACCTTTAGGTGATGTAATTTTATTATAATGATAGTATTGATATGATTAATGGTTCTATTGTGTTGAAGGGCAATGAGATGAAAGTATTCCAGCTCATAAATCATATAGGAACTTGTTAGAAATCATATTTTATGCATTATTCAATGCTATTTTGGAAGTATTACCTATTTTCATGCTATTGTGATAGGTGTTTTGATAGATTTACGTACTTTTGTGATATATTTTTTGTAATATATAGAGAAAGTGATGGCATATTTTAATTCATATGGAATATAGTCTCGTATGAACTAGAAAGTGACTCGCCATTTTATTTAATTATTAAAAGTGATTTTGATATGGTATATATTATAAAGGAACAAGATTTTGGTTCATGAGGTGTTATGGGACCCCATGGATTGGAATATAGTAAATAATTGGTTAAAACATTTGAATAAATGAATGATGGAAATGAAGTGAAAATAAAAATTAAAATATTTGAAATGGAAAAGTGGACTTGTAAATGGAGACTTGACCTATACATGGCTTTTGAATGGGTAAGAGGTAGTGTCTCTAGTGGTTTTTGGTGAATGTTCTTTTTTCAGTCCTGCATGTAGGAGAAGTTTGTGTGGTTTGACATGGTTTTAGGAAGTTTTTGACATGTTGTATGCTTTTGAGGGGTGTGATTGGCTTCAAAAATGCACAATTGACCCAGGTAGGTCAGTTGGGGCATGTTCCTTTTGAGACAAACCATTATAGGTGTTTATAACCTTTATAATTAAACAAATTTTAATGGTTTTCTTTTTTAAGGATCCATGTTTGCTTCACGGGACCCTCATAGTTCAAAATAACATAAATGTTTGGAATGGTTTTTCATTTTTTTAAATTTTATTAATCATTACTAAATTTCAATAAATGGTTAATGATTTTAAAGGGTTGATTTATAATACTTGCTTATTTTTACTTGATGTGTTCATTAAATCAGGTACCAAGTGATTTTTTTTATATTTGGTTCTTGATGTTTTGTTTAAAATCATTGGAATTATTAAATATTAAATGTGAATAAAAGTAATGAATTTAAAAATTTAAATTTAAGTGTTTTCCTTTGATGAAATCCTCCTGTAAGGGTAGTTTAAGCCTTCCCTTGAGTTTCTTATGAATGAAAATGTTAGTTTTTATCATAGTGCATTTCCTTTTTAGCAGTATCTCTTGTGATTGGATCTTATGCCGAGTGACTATTGTAGAAATGAATTCATTATGGTTCAGTACATTATGTTTTGTAATGGGTTGGCCAAAGGTAGAGATAACCCTCGAGATTATGTTCCTTTTAAATGTGGGGAGTTTCTATCATTTGGTGATGTTTGGGTGCCAATTTCCTTAGTAGGATTCCTAGTCTATTTATTAAACCCTTATTTGGATGGGTGGTCATGGAATCCAAGACCCTTGTTATTGGTGTAAGAATTGGGTAATTCTCGATTTCAATACGTTATACATGTCTAGATAATGGTCGTCCACTTAGTAGGTCTCAAGACCCTCTTCTTTTCTATAGTTATGGCTGACATAGTATGTCATAAATGAGGTTAATGGTTATTTGGGGAAACTTAATCTAGGTTAAACATACTGTATGGACAACCTAAAACTATGATGTATAATGTGGATAGCCTATCGATTGTATCTGGTATGGTTGTTTTGTTTCTAAAACCTTGGGGAAGTTTGAGTTCATATACACACTACCCACTGAGTTTCTAAATGATATAATGAACCAATTTAGTTCCATGAAATTTTTGAGCCTTGAGTAATAAATTACATACTTGGTTCATCTCTATAGTAGAGTGACCTAAGCATTAAAGAGATCATGCTCATCACAATTCTCGGGATGCCTTCCAATAGAATCAGGTTCTTTAAAACGTCTATCATTTTGGATTTGTTTTTCATTCCAAATGAATTGATGTTGTGAGTGTGACTCAGAGGAGTGTCACACATGTGTTTTTGTGGAATCTGATCTAGCTCAATTATGATTGGTTGGTCAATCTCTTATTTTGATTACTATGACACCCCTATGTTGTGTAGTATCACATAGGTTAAAGAGTATGTGTCAGTTCTATCTAAGAAGAATGAAATTAATGTGGTTGTTTGGGTCTTGAGGTACATAGTTAGTAATGTATAGACTTTGGTGGTAAGGTTTGAATGATCATTTGATGCCTCTGGTGGTAAAGGTGTGTGATCAGTTAATGATAGTGCCTCAGTAGGTGAATTTGAGATTCTTTCAAAGTATGTCAACTAGTAATGGATAAACTGATATTCATTTAAGTATTGTGTATCCTATTTGTGTGATATTTTTCAGTGATTATCATTTCCCCTATCATGGTATCATTCGTGACGCACTTAGAGAGATTCAGTCTTATTTTTTTCTAATGTTTTAAAATATTTTGAGATTGCCTAGGTGGTTTCCTCGGTGTTTCATTATAACACATGGTTAATATCTAGGCATGGTTAATACTGAGTGATACATGGGTTCTCAAGAAGGAACTCCTTAGATGGACTCTTGAAAACTCACAATTTCTTCTGACTTGATCACCTGATGAATAATGCTCTGGAATTAGTTAATGTTTTTATGTGGATTTCATGGCTTATTAAAGACATCTCACTTGTAAAAATTGAGTATGGAATACCTTGGGATAGTTCACTAGAATCCATTTCAATGAATCTATTGTTACTCATACTTGTTTTGTTCTTAGAGGTGGTGTTTCTAAAGGGTTATAATTCCATTTTTTGATATAGGTTACCCCATTGTTCATACTGAATCATGGATGTTTTAATTTTCAAGTGATGTTTTGAATAACTAATGTCACACGAAGCTGGGTATGGAATTCAGTGGATGTTTTCATGGTAAATAAAATATGCTCAGGAAGAAGTTGTTGCGATTCAACTTGTAATATTCCTGTTGTCTATGCTGAAAATTTTAAGAATATTCATCTATGGTGTATTGACTTTTTATCCTTCTTTTTCTATATTTACAGTCATAAGGAACTAGTTGAAACAGACCACTAAGTTTAGGTTGTTGTGGTAAAAAGGTTAGCAGTGTATTTCAAGAAATCTAGCACAATCAGTTTTAGTTTGGTCAATCTCGGTTTGACTGTTCCTTTACGGTTAGGTCCCTGATATGACATCGGATGTAGTTAGATTCTCCAAGTTAAATAATTCACACTAGTAGTGTCTCTATAATTATTAGTGGTGTTCATTGTAAGGAGATTCTAATTGTATAAGTATCATTGTATGGAATAGGCATCTTTTTTGTGATAAAATCTATGGTGGGGAGCACCACCTTATAGATGTTTAAAGAAACTATTATGTGAAAATGTCTCTAGATAAAAATTATTTCTATTACTGGTCACTCGATATTGGAGAGAGATTTGGCAGGGTTCATCATAAGATGTTTTACAAATCAGTAAGTAAAGGCGAAACACCAGTGTCCAGTCATACATTTTCACCAGATACATATTCCTGAGTGGAAATGGGATGATTTCATGATGGATTTCATAATAGTTTTACCACGGTCACCTCAATCTAATGATATTGTATGGGTTTTATTGATAGGCTCACAAAGGTTTCACATTCCTATCGACCATGGATACCTTTTGTGTGGATGATCTTGTAAGGTTGTATATATGTGAGATATTATGACTTCATGGGGTCCTTCATACTATCATTTCGGATAAGGATTCCTGGTTTACATCACAGTTATGGAATGGGATATAGATGTAATTGGGTACAATGGTTCTTCTAAGAACAACATACCATCCTCAAAATGATGGCTCTTCAAAAATCATTATTAACTTTCATAAGGACATGTTGTGAGTATGCATCTTATATTTTTGGGGGCTCTGGGGAGAACTGTATACCCCTGGTGGAGTATTCCTACAACAATAAATTTTAGTATACTATTTATATGGAGAATTATATGGCTTTGTATGGTAGTCCATGTTGATCACCCCTATGTTTTTAGAGGTAGGAGAGGCAGCTATGTTGGGACCTCATCTAATTCAAGAGACCACAGATCAGGTATAGTTGATTTGGAAGAAGATGTATATCACACAGTAATAACAAAAATATTATGTTGATCACTGTAGGTGGCCATTAGATTTAGTGGTTGGGGATTGGGTTTTCTTTCATGTCACAAAGTCTGATACATACATGGATTTGGTGATAGGGTATGCTTTCATCATGATATGTGGGGTTGTTTGATATTCTAGAGAGAGTCAGGTTGTTAGCCTATTGATTACTATCACCTTAGAGGTATCAATCCACATAAATTGTTTTACACATATCATAGTTTTGATACTATCACTCAGACTCATATCATGCTTTTAGCACCAAGGAGGGTGTGTTACATGAAGATCTAGCCTTTGAGAGGCTTCTGATATGCATCTTTGATAAGAGAATGAAGGTTCTCTTATGTTGGTCAGTTCCTCTTGTATGGGTTTTGTTGTAGCATAGTCATTTATAGGATGAGACTTGGGAGTGGGAGGCCGACATATGTTCTCACTAGCCATGGTTTCTGTCAGACGAATCATGGCCACCCTTCTAATAGAAATTTAGACCAAAATTTCATTAAGGGGGAATATTGTAAGAACCTGGGTTTTCATACAAGGTAAGAATCCATTTTATTTTGGTTTAAATGATTACATGTGTTCTAATGTGATTTTTTTTGAGGCTATGAAGGTATCGAGGGTGTCTGGGGCTTGTTCAAATCCGAAAACCAAGGTATTGGTGTGAAATAATCCTAGCCCACAGTTAGTTCAAACCAATGTAGGGCATGCCACATGGTTAGATAAAACCATGAAATAATGGATAGTGGGGAGCTACAGGCCACATGGTTAGCCCAAACCATGTGATTTTGGCCACACGGCCATCGGGCAACCTCTAAAATTTTTACAATGGGTTTTAGCACTATTTGTGTTTAATTAGTCAAATCGGGCAAGGAAACCATGAAGGTTCCCATCCATATTCATGGTTGGTGCATGGTTTATATAAATGTGGACTTAAACTATTAAACCCATTTAATTTGGGTAATTTTATAAATTTAAATAAAATTAAATTATTTTTTAAAATCTAATTTCACATTCTCATCCTACTCAAAGTAGAGGAGAATTTGGAGATCTTCTGTTTGCGTCTATTTCTAGATTTGAGACACACTCTCCATATGATCTATGATTCAAGTGAAGAACATATTGTTGGATAAAAATCTTTGAGTACTAAATTTATTTTTAGTCGATCATCATTCTTATTCTTATCAATGATGGTATTTTGGTGCAATCTAATTTTCCCTAATTTCAGTTTCTTCATCAGTTCATCATTTTTATCCCAATATGAGTTGAATAAGTAATTTATATTGTATTATCACTCTACCACTGAGATATGGTCAGTGTTATATACGTTTCTCATTTTTTTGGTTCTTTATATGCCTATATTCTATTTTCTACTAACCGAACATTCTGGTGTGGCCCCAAAATTGAACCATTTAATTAAATTAAATGGAATATGACCCATTAGAGATTCCCTTAAGTTTATTTTAGATGTATTGGTGGTTTTTTTCCTATGAAAATACACCCATGGTGTGTTCCACATGCAATCACCTTGTTAATTCTTGTTAAACCATCCATGGGATGTGTTCTCCTGATTTCCTAGTTAGAGGATGTTTAATTGTGATTAAATAGAATTGGATTTCTTTCCTAGGAGATGTCTTACCAAAATTCTATGTTGAACCTGAAATTGAGTTATTAAATTTTTTATTATTGAATTGAACTAATGGTTGTATTTGGTTTTGATTAAACGATTGGGTATACTCATTGATTTATTTCCATTAAATGTAAATGAATAAATGAGTGGGTAAACTCATGTGATATATTTAAATGTGAATTGTGGAAAATGAGTGTGTATACTCCTTGTTTTCCTTGGAATTTGAATTTTAATATATGTGTGGGTATGATAATGAGATTAAATTAATTTTTAATGGTTATTTGAGTGTTAAGACTCATATGTTGTAAATTGATTAATTTTTTAAAATTTTAGTGTATGCCTCAGTTGGTACACTAGGGTTCTTGATTCCATTTAGATTCCTTGAATGTAATTACATGGATCCTAAATATAGTAGTGTATTCCTTGGATACATTTTTCTCCTTGGTTATTCATTCCATGGGATTCAATGGGTCGTCCTACCCCTTTGATCCAACATACTTGTACTCATATAGGACATGTTCGGAAGAAATGATCATATGAATTCAACTAGTGCCTAACCCAGTCTCCACTGAGATTCTCTGGGGACTTAATAAAGATTTATTGGTCATATACACCTAGGATATGGTCCTTCATGTTCTAACACTTTGTTTATATATTACAATTATGGAATATGTTATATTCTTGGTTGAATGGATCGGTCATGGTTGTTTGACACTTTCGGTATACGGTACGATTGTGGTAAGGTGACATGTATGATTATACGGCTCGACCGCAGCTATTCTGGTTCATATGGTAGTAAGGAAAATGCATGGCTTATATTTCATGTTTGGATGAATAGAAAGGTCGTGTTAGTTATTTATACATTGTGTGTAGCTTATTTTATAGAGGATCATGAACATATTTTACAGGGAGTATGGAAAGGATATTTCATTATTTCTACATCAGTAGTTTACCTGCCAATGGATTCTTTGAATTTCATAAAAATTGCACACTGACATAAAAACTACATAGATTTTTATATTGAAAACCCTATATTTTATAAACCATTCGGTGGTTACCTATTGTGATTGTATCTCACACCCTGTCTAAGTCATCATTGGGTACCTAAACAAACTATTTTGATGCATGTAGTGGTAGGGGAAAGTGCCCTTATTATATTGATTGGTTTTGTACTTTTCATGTGATAAGTGGATCATGGGATCAATATGAGGCGTGTGATACTATTAAGAGATAGAAATTTTGGCCTTTTTGGTATTTTGGATACTTGTATTGTATTTTATTTTACTGGTATGTACATATTTTTAATTATTTCTAGATACATTACATGATCATCATTGTCTTCAGGTTTGGTTATGTGTTCTTTTATTGTTTTATTGTTAGTCTTCTTGTTTTTGTATCTACTTCCTCTATTGACTATAATTAATATTCCACCATGTTACACTCTGGTAATGACAGAATAGTATCCCTATAGACACACTGTAACACCCCGAGATTTTATGAAAAATATTCTTTTTAATTTCATTAATGTCTTGTGTTGTACGCTACACCAAAAGGAGCCTGCACAACACGTATCCTTGACTTGCCTTTCATTACACACAATCACGACCTTCCTTGATAGCGTGTGTAGTACGCAATACTGAGTTTCACTAAACAATGATATGCTATTAAAATGTTATTAAAACTAGCCGTTATGAATAGTAATAACCACTTTTTGAAATTTTGTAATTTTTATTTTTCAAAATGGACTTCATTTTTTGATTCAGAATATCGAAATTAGCTTAGGGTGAAATTTTGGTAATTTTCGGATAACTTTCATATTTTGATGAATAGTGGAAATTACTAAATTTTAATTAAAAACAACTTTTTCAATCGAAATAATTAATAGTGATAAATTATTAATTTTAGTGGTTTTAAAGTATATTTAGAATATATTTTTACAATTTAATACAATGATGGTCATTGGATGTAATTTCACATTTAAACCGTTATAAACAAGTTTCAATCTTTTGATAGTTATTGTCTCTTAAAAACACAATATTTGTTTTGATGATGGGAATTAATTTTTAAATTAGTTAATGGAACTGATATGTATTGAATTTGGTAGAATAGACATCATTTTTTGAGTTCATAATATCAAATATAGCTTAGGCCTAATTTTTGGTATTTTTCTTAAAACTTTCAATTTTTGATGAATAGTGAAACCACTAAGTGATAGTTAAAAAAACTGAATTGTTCATAAAACTTAATTTTACCGCTTCTGTGAGTGGAATTTCGAAAATCCGAGAGACACGGTTCATGTCAGTAAGTAAAATGTGGTTCAATGAGATGAAAATAATTTTATGGTGAATAGTAACTTTTTACTTTTTTTACCACGGTTAAAAGTAAATAGGGTAATTAAGGGTAAAAATGATATTATTATTACCCTGACACATGTCCTAATTCTATTGGACAAGTGTAATTCAACCAAAAACAAGCTTTGGAATATAATATGACCATTTAGGACCACTTGGATTAGATTAGGACATTTATTATTATTTAATTCAAAGAAGAGTTAAAAGAGTTAAAATCAAGGGTTATTTACTAAAACATTTTTAATTTAGGGTTATACATAACATAAATTAGATTTGAAATATTCATTAGAAAGATAACAAGATTTCCTACATAATGGTATTTTATTTGTAATTTTTAGACATCAAATAATTTAATTTAATTATGACACAAAGATGATGCAGTAATTATCTTATTAATGAAATATTGACATAATTGATGTTATAAATACCAAAATAAATGTAATTTAAGACTTTTTATGAATTAAACTAATTTTATAGGTTAATATGACATGTTAGTATTTATTTAATTAACTTTTTTAGAACTTATCATTCTGTTATGAGTTTCACAAAAATCAATTACTAAATAGTGTCAAAATTGACATAAAATAGTTTTTTAAAAAACTATTATATTATTAATTGTTATTTTATTCGTAAAAATCTAATGTTCTTCCAAGTGACTTATATAAGGTTATATATATTAATAATAAACAACTTGGGGTTCTTTTGGCTTCTTATAGTACGTTTATTAACCATATAGTATAAGAACACAAGAAGACACGGTAAAAGTAAACTTATTTAACTTAATGTTAAATCTAAATGATAAGGTTATAATAGGAACCTAAACATGTCTAAATTCTATTGGATGAGAGGATTTCTACCAATCCACACCTTATCCTCGAAATAAATCAATTTGGAGATATTTAAAACCGAAATTGACTTTATAATAAAATAATATATTTAGTTATTCCAAAGGTGTCCATCTCCTCCCTTATAAAAGGGCACCTCCTCCCTCTCTTCCTCACACAACTTTGAGCCTTCAATCTCGGCCAAACCCTGCCAAATTCTCCTCTAAACTTCCCTAGCAACATCCTAGAGGTTATGTTATTCCTCAAAGACCAATTTTAGTGCCCTAAGAGGAGGTCTCAAAGAGGCGCTTCAAAGAAGAGGTAATTTCCGTTACCGATTCTTTCAACTTTATTTCTTCTTCCACTTCTTCTTCTTAGGTTGTTTCATTATGAAGTAATAACATCAGTATCACTCATATACGGATATGTTATTATAAGTGTGAAACAACCCTATTTCACCATATATCCATCCTATGGAAAACAAAATCACCGCGCGTGCGTACGTACAGAATACCATCTCCATGCCGTGGTGAAATCTATTTTACACCACCACCTTACTTGGATGGGTATAATGGTGTAATGAGTAACTATATATGATTATTATAAATTGATATTGATACTGAAATAGTATACATACACTTCAACACAATTCCACGACCATGGGAACAATATCATCGCTCATGCGTACGTACGGACTACCGTCTCCACGACGCGATGGGATTCATTATCCATGTTAACCATTCCAGAATGATTATAAAGTATATATAATGAATAATAATGAAATATATGACATGGTAAATCTACTGGATTTATGTATATATATATATTTCATCTACTTACTTCCATTCAAGACAATAAGGAAAGGAAAACAGTGTTCATGCGTACGTACGGACTACCGTCTCCATGAACGGTGTGTTTCATTTCATTTGTCTATCTATTATATATATATATACAGAATATATATGATATATAAATCATATTTTATATTATGGAAGTAAGTAAATCATTATATAAGTAATAATAATGTCAATAACAACAAGTCCAAACACCTACGATAAATGAAACGATTTTACCCAAAACGCTTCTTTAACATGGAATTTACAAAAGAATGGGTAATATAAAGACATAAGTGAACCATATATGATATCATAACAATTAGTATGATTCTGGAATAAGTCAATAACATTATTTAAATCATTATACAGGAGGTTCGGACACGTACAAAGCATATCGGACCTAAGGTAAGGGAAATATCACAATCTCATTTTTATCCGAGATTGTTTATACTTTAGTATTTACTGGGGTGTATTTTATCATCCACATCCATGTTTCATCAATATGTAATATTATTTCCATCCACCTACAATTGTTTAAATCCAATTTTACCCTTCGGTGAGTTTTTAGTAAAAGATATGAAAGGAATATTTTGTCGTTTTTCATAGGAGGTACTTTTTGACTTTTCCGACAATAGTGCGAAAAGAATGTTTTTTTTAACTAATACGGCATGAATGGATTTTTAAAACATTATTTCTAAGAAGATTAATTTACAAGTTTTCAAGTTTATTTTTAATCAACATCTTTTAGTTTATAATTTTATGACATGTTAAAAAAGGAAAAATGTTTTTGAAGCGGAAAAGATATTTTCCTCAAGAATGGAGTTCAAGTGCTTTATCAAAATTATTTTCCATCTAAGATAATAAAGGGTTATGTTTTTATCCCTATTATTACATTGATTTGATTATATTGTGATGGAATTATTTTTATGAATTCCTTTATCTTATATTAATTGTTTTATGATGTCATGTTGTTTAAGAATCCCATTTTTATTACATGGGTTATTCTATGATGTATGGTTTATGATTTTGTGGCACACATAAGAATGGTATCATTATGAGATGGGTGGGACCTATATCGCCCTCCAATTCATTGGGTAAAGATTTTATATCTCATGAGATAGACATGGCTGGAATGGTAGGTTATACCGGTTCAGTGAAACAGGACTGAAACGAGGGTGACTCGGTTCAGAAAGGGACTTTGTCCACTAAGATAGTCTTGGAAATGAGTCTTGACTAACAAGAAATGATTCTCTATGATTATGTGTGTATTCCACAAAGTTTCATGTTTTATGTTATGATTATTGTGATTACATTTCACAGCCATGATTTATACCATGTTATGAAATTATGCTCTCTTTTGCAGGTTTAGATTTCCAAAAGTTATGTTTTTATAAATATGATGTGATTGATATTTCTTTTGTTTACCCTTACTGAGAATTTGAGCTCACCCTTTTATGTTTTCTTTTCCCTAGGATATAATGAAAGGTTTTAGGTAAAAAAAAGGAAGATCTTTATGGGAGATGTTGAAGATCTTTCACCACGATTAGAAGATTATATTCCGAGTTTCCAAATACACTAAACTATTACGATCCTTGTGTGTGTGTGTTTTTGTTATGTACTAAGAATTCCGAAAATGTAATGTAATGTCCATGTATGTAAAGCTTCGGGTCTCTACAGTTGGTATAAGAGGGAGGTTTAGTCAACCTTTGGAAACTAGGATGCGAAAACGTTAGTGAGATCCCTAGAGATATTTCTAAGGTATGTCTAGGGATGTCCCTAAGGATAAGTATACATATAGGATATAGTCCTGGAACTATGGAAACGATATTAGATTAAACCAAAGATATTATATATTGAAGTTACTCCCCCTTTATTAGGATTTTTGCCTCTCACGCTATTCTTTTTGGGTTTTAGAAAATGGCTGGAAACAAGATGATTCACGATAATGTTGCATATGATGGACAATGGAAAGATATTCTTAATGAGAAACCAAATGAAATGGGATTTGGAGGTCCAAACATAATTATTATGCCGAGTAAGAAATCTCATAATATGATCAATAAAGTAAAATTTTTTAAGTTTCATGACTCAGCTAATAAGAGAAAGATGGAGTTTCATGATGATCATAGAGGAAAGAAAGTTCAATTTCCCCTATGTAATTCATGTGGGAAGAGGAATCAAGGAGAATGTTTCAAAGGAACTGGAAGATGCTTTGGGTGTGGAAATCAAGGACACAAAGCCAGTAAGTGCAAAGGAAAAGGTTCAGTTAACACCCGGGATGAGGATAATGGTATTTCTACGACATCAACAATGGTTAAATGTTTTAAATGTGGAATGTACGGGCATTATGCAAACCAATGCCCTAAGGGAATGTCTCATGAAGAGAATCAGTATGGTCGTATGGGTAGTATTTATGTTGATGATGATGATGAGACTACAAATGATATGTGAGATGAAAGAATTGTTGATGCTCGGTTAATGGTTTAAGAATGTAGTGGAATGATTACATGTTTATCATGTGTAATGTTATATAAGAAATATCATGGTACTATGGAATAAAGAGACATCTAAGGATTGTTACACTGTTGTCCTTCCTTGAGTTTTGAAAGTGTATGATTAATGGTACCAGTATCCATGAAAGGTTATTCAGATATTTTTTGAATGTAGATGATATGCGCATAATGAAGGGATAAGATGATAATGATATGTTTGATTATATTAATGAGCTCATGATTGATATAATGACTAATTGATATCATGGTTTGAGTATATAGAATTTTTGAGGATTTTGGTATGTGGAAAGAGTTAACTTTTAACAGCATTCATGTTTTCAATAAGGTTCAATGGGTATTCATTCTTCAAGAGAATACATAATTAAGGTATTCACATGTTTGTAATTTTACCAACAAGATATATCTTATGATATATGGGGGATAAATGATGGCATTCACGTGATTATTTTCATTATAATATGAGCTTGGAGCGAAGTATTTTAGATAAGCCTAATGATTGGAATGGATTTTGTTGGACATAAGTTGGTATTGTTTAAGGATAGAACTTTTTTCGATATTGTTGATGGGATGTTATAGTAATATAGCTTTAGAAAAAGTACAACCTGCAGGACGGGCGACAGCCCATCGCGTCGGACAAGGCTGTGGGAATCGAACCCACAACCGAAGTGCGACTGGCCTTTATCGCCTACCACTGGCCTACAGGAAGTCCCTGTTTAGTAGAAACTAGTTTTATTATATTAAGCAGTATGATATATGAAGTATAAGTCCATTTTAGGAACTATATATGATTAATCTCACTGTAGAATGACTTATGTATATTTAATAACTTTTTCAAACCTTTTGTTTGAGACAGATGGAATGACCCGTCATTCTATCACATGATCTACTAACACTTCACGAATAACAAATTCAACTTAATTTATTTAAGAGATGAAGTGGAAATTGTTCAAGGCACGAACAACAGTGAGATTGTACCAAAATAAAGTAAGTATTTATTCTTATTCAAATTCTTCAACTTTAGGGAAACGATCTTGAAAACCAAAAATGTTGTCCTAGTGCTCTTATATCTGATTAATTGGATGGTACCTTAGATCGTCACAAATTTATGGATTTGTTATTGTTGTCTTTTCCATAGCCATGTTCTCTACCACTCTCCATCAGAACATGATGGTTATATTTTTCTTCCCTATCCATATTTTCACCTATGTGAAAACCCAGTGATTAGTTTATTTGTGTAACCGTTATGTTTCATACTTTCGTTTTTAAAGATTGGTTTTGGTATTCCTTTTTACGATGTGGGTTTCCATTAAAGAAACATTTGAAAAGTAAACCATTTATAACCCCCGATGAATTTCGAGGGCGAAATTCATTTTAAGGGGGGTAGAATGTAACACCCTGAGATTTTATGAAAAATATTCTTTTTAATTTCATTAATGTCTTGTGTTGGATGCTACACCAAAAGGAGCTTGCACAACACGTATCCTTGACTTGCCTTTCATTACACGCAATCACGACCTTCCTTGATAGTGTGTGTAGTATGCAATACCGAGTTTCACTAAACAATGATATGCTATTAAAATATTATTAATACTAGCCGTTATGAATAGTAATAACCACTTTTTGAAATTTTGTAATTTTTTATTTTTAATAATGGACTTCATTTTTGTATTCGGAATATCGAAATTAGCTTAGGGTGAAATTTTGGTAATTTTCGGATAACATTCATATTTTGATGAATAGTGGAAATTACTAAATTTAAATTAAAAACAACTTTTTCAATCGAAATAATTAATAGTGATAAATTATTAATTTGAGTGGTTTTAAAGTTTATTTAGAATATAATTTTACAATTTAATACAATGATGGTCATTGGATGTAATTTCACATTTAAACCAGTTATAAACAAGTTTCAATCTTTTGATAGTTATTATCTCTTAAAAACACGCTATTTGTTTTGATGACGGGAATTAATTTTTAAATTAGTTAATGCAACTGATATGTTTTTAATTTGGTAGAATAGACATAATTTTTTGAGTTCATAATATCAAATATAGCTTAGGCCTAATTTTTGTTATTTTTCTGAAAACTTTCAATTTTTGATGAATAGTGAAACCACTAAGTGGTAGTTAAAAAAAACTGAATTGTTTATAAAACTTAATTTTACCACTTCTGTGAGTGTAATTTCAAAAATCCGAGAGACACTGTTGATGTCAGTAAGTAAAATGTGGTTCAATGAGATGAAAATAATTTTTTGGTGAATAGTAACTTTTTTCTTTTTTTACCACGGTTAAAAGTAAATAGGGTAATTAAGGGTAAAAATGATATTATTATTACCCTGACACATGTCCTAATTCTATTAGACAAGTGTAATTCGACCAAAAACAAGCTTTGGAATATAATATGACCATTTAGGTCCACTTGGATTAGATTAGGACATTTATTATTATTTAATTCAAAGAAGAGTTAAAAGAGTTAAAATCAATGTTTATTTACTAAAACATTTTTAATATAGGGTTATACATAATATAAATTCGATTGTAAATATTCATTAGAAATCTAAAACGATTTCCTACATAATGATATTTTATTTGTAATTTTTAGAAATCAAATAATTTAATTTATTTATGACACAAAGATGATGCAGTAATTATCTTATTAATGAAATATTGACATAATTGATGTTATAAATACCAAAATAAATGTAATTTAAGACTTTTTATGAATTCAACTAATTTTCTAGGTTAATATGACATGTTATTATTGATTTAATTAACTTTTTTCGAACATATCATTCTGTTATGATTTTCACAAAAATCAATTACTAAATAGTGTCAAAATTGACATAAAATCGTTTTTAAAACAAATATTATATTATTAATTGTTATTTTATTCCTAAAAATATACGGTTAGGCCAAATGACTTATATATGGTTATATATATTAATAATAAACAACTTGGGGTTCGTTTGGCTTCTTATAGTATGTTTATTAACCTTATAGTATAAGAACACAAGAAGACACGGTAAAAGTAAACTTATTTAACTTAATGTTAAATCTAAATGATAAGGTTAAAATAGGAACCTAAACTTGTCTAAATTATATTGGATGAGAGGATTTAGACCCATATCCACCTTAGCCACGAAATAAATCAATTTGGAGCTATTTAAAACCGAAATTGACTTTATAATAAAATAATATTTTTAGTTATTCCAAAGGTGCCCCTCTCCTCCCTTATAAAAGGGAACCTCCTCCCTCTCTTCCTCACACAACATTGAGCTTTCAAGCTCGGCCACCCCTGACAAATTCTCCTCTCCACTTCCCTAGAAACATCCTAGAGGTTCTGGTCTTCCTCAAAGACCAATTTTAGTGCCCTAAAAGGAGGTCTCATAGAGGCGCTTCAAAGAAGAGGTAATTTCTGTTACCGATTCTTTCAACTTTATTTCTTCTTCCACTTCTTCTTCTTAGGTTGTTTCATTATGAAGTAATAACATCAGTATCACTCATATAATAATATGTTATTATAAGTATTAAACAACCCTATTTCACCATCTATCCATCCTACGGAAAACAAAATCACCATGCGTGCGTACGTACAGAATACCGTCTCCATGCCGTGGTGAAATCTATTTTACACCACCACATTACTAGGTTGGGTATAATGGTGTAATGAGTAACTATATATGATTATTATAAAGTGATATTGATACTGAAATAGTATACATACACTTCAACACAATTCCATGACCATGGGAACGATATCCTCGCTCGTGCGTACGTACGGACTACCGTCTCCACGACGCGATGAGATTCCTTATCCTTGTTAACCATTCAAGAATGATTATAAAGTATATATAATGAATAATAATGAAATATATGACATGTTAAATCTATTGGATTTATGTATATATATATGTCATCTACTTACTTCCATTCAAGACAATACGGAAAGGAAAATAGCGTTCATGCGTACGTACGGACTACCGTCTCCATGAACGGTGTGTTTCATTTCATTTGTCTATCTATTATATATATATATATACTGAATATATATGATATATAAATCATATTTTATATTCTGGAAGTAAGTAAATCATGATATAAGTAATAATAATGTCAAGAACAACAAGTCCAAACACCTACGATAAATGAAACGATTTTACCCAAAACGCTTCTTTAACATGGAATTTACAAAAGAACGGGTAATATAAAGACATAAGTGAACCATATATGATATCATAACAATGAGTATGATTCTTGAATAAGTCAATAACATTATTTAAATCATTATACAGGAGGTTCGTACACGTACAAAGCATATCGGACCTAAGGTAAGGTAAATATCACAATCTCATTTTTATCCGAGATTGTTTATACTTTATAATTTACTAGGGTGTATTTTATCATCCACATCCACGTTTCCTCAATATGTAATATTATTTCCATCCACCTACAATTGTTTAAATCCAATTTTACCCTTTGGTGAGTTTTTATTAAAATATATGAAAGGAATCTTTTGTCGTTTTTCATACGAGGTACTTTTTGACTTTTCCAGCAAAAGTACGAAAAGAATGTTTTTTTTAACTTATACAACATGAATGGATTTTTAAAACATTATTTCCAAGAATCTTACTTTACAAGTTTTCATGTTTATTTTTAATCAACTTCTTTTCGTTTATAATTTTATGACATGTTAAGAAAGGAAAAATGTTTTTGAAGCAGAAAGGATATTTTCTTCAAGAATGGAGTTCAAGTGTTTTATCAAAATTATTTTCCATCTAAGATAATAAAGGGTTCTGTTTTTATCCCTATTATTTAATTGATTTGATTATGTTGTGATGTAATTATTTTTATGAATTCCTTTATCTTATATGAATTGTTTTATGATGTCATGTTGTTTAAGAATCCCATTTTTATTACATGGGTTATGCTATGATGTTTGGTTTATGATTTTGTGGCACACATAAGAATGGTATCATTATGAGATGGGTGGGACCTATATCTCCCTCCAATGCATTGGGTATAGATTTTATATCTCAAGAGATAGACATGGCTGGAATGGTAGGTTATACCGGTTCAGTGAAACAGGACTGAAATGAGGGTGACTCGGTTCAGAAAGGGACTTCGTCCACTAAGATAGTCTTGGAAATGAGTCTTGACTAACAAGAAATGATTCTCTATGATTATGTGTGTATGCCACAAAGTTTCATGTTTTATGTTATGATTATTGTGATTACATTTCACGGCCATGATTTATCCCATGTTATGAAATTATGCTCTCTTTTGTAGGATAAGATTTCCAAAAGTTATGTTTTTATGAATATGATGTGATTGATATTTCTTTTGTTTACCCTTACTGAGCATTTGAGCTCACCCTTTTATGTTTTCTTTTCCCCAGGATATAATGAAAGGTTTTAGGTAAAAAAAGGAAGATCGTTATGGGAGATGTTGAAGATCTTTCACCACGATTAGAATATTATATTCCAAGTTTCCAAAGACACTAAACTATTACGATCCTTGTGTGTGTGTGTTTTTGTTATGTACTAAGTATTCTGCATAAGTAATGTAATGTCCATGTATGTCAAGCTTCGGGTCTCTACACACACCAAGGCCCTCACTACTAGTCAGCAGCCTTCGGTGTTTGGGGAGATTCACATGAGGCCATGTAGCCAACCAGGCTTGGGGAACTATTGAGTGACATCTAGTTCTGGTTGTTACACTACATAGTGAATAACCGCTTCTTGACTATATCCTTAAGAACCCAATCTAGCATTATTTTTGACTATAGGGTTAGACTCGTGAACTTTGATTCTAAACACCCACTCAATTCCAATAGTCAGGGTTTAAATACTAATTCCCAAACTCTATTTCTTTCAAATTGGTTGAGTTCCATTTTCACTTCCATCACCCAGAATTCAACATTAATTGCATCATTAATATTATTAGGTTTAAGATATGACATGATTGGTTGGTGGTCAGCCTAAATTCTAAGTGGATATATTGTTTGTGTATATCTATCTGGGTATCCAAATATATCATCTAAATGATGGTATATATGATTCCTAATAGTAATATGAAAATAATGATAATAAATATCATTGCCTTCTATAGGTTCAGGTTCAGGTTCAGGTTCAACTTCATGTAGACCCTCAGAATAAGACGATTTTTTTACTTGCTTCAAAGAATTTTTAGAAGCATTGGCATTGATATTTATATTTTTAAGATCATCCTCATTGTTTTCCAAAGTTATATTAGGCTCATATGGTGATGTTTCATCAAATATAAAATAAAATATTCTTCCAAAATAATGGTTCTTTTTGTAAATAATTTATATGATTTAAAATAAGTATAATAACCATTGAAAATTCCTTTGTCAATTGTCGAAAAAACTTTTTAATGATTATCTTTTGTGTTATGAATAAATACATTTCAAACAAAACAATAAATTAATTATCATTTTGATTTATACTATTCCAGAATTCATAAGGAGTTTTATTTAAGATATGTCTAACTAAAACTCAATTGATTATATATCAATCTATATACACTGCTTCTTCCCAAAAATAAAAAGGTAAGTCATACTCATTTAGCATGGTATGTGAAATTTCCTGAATATTCATTTTTGTTATTTCTACAAACCATTATTTTGTGTGGTCCTAGGAGTAGAAAATTTATTATTATATAAATTTTTTGAGAAAAAATATTCAATGTCCTGATTTTCATAAAACATATGTTATTTCCATCACATGATCTTTTTTATAATCTTGTTTCCCTAGTGAATTCATTATATTCATTATCTTATTTACCATGAGATTAATATCATAAATAGGTTCATCAATATTCATCTAAATATTAACCTAATAAATATTATTAGTATTTAGGGGAATTTATTTCACATTAGAAGCTCTTTCAAAAGAAAAAACTAAAGTATCCCATATTTCAAAAACAGTTTTGTAGGAAAAATTATATTAAATTCATCATCACCCAAATCACAATATAAAGCATTCATGCATTTAAAATAATTTTCCTATGTATTTTTAGTATCATTACTCTAAATATATCTAGTATTTTTTAATTTATCATATTGATATTCTAATTACTATCTAGATATAAAAACACATACTCCCTAAGTGAATTTTCCTCTTAATCTTCAATAGAGTATAGTTAATTCCATTAAAATAAAGAGTTGTGTTTATTTGAGATCCCTATTTTCTATTATTATCCATAAAGAACTAAATTTTAAATTAAAAATAGGATCTTTAAAAGGAAACTTAATTTTATAGGAAATGTTATTTTAAATCCTATGATACCAAATTTTTGTCAAATTGAGTAACTAAAGAAGGGGTGAATTGAGTTACCGATAATTTTTTTGTTAAAAACGATTTAAAATAAAATCCCCCATCTTAATGAAAAATTTCCCCATTAATCAAAATCGTATAATAATATAAGTTTTATCCTTCAAAATATTTCTCAAAGTGGGATTAGGTCTTAGTAAAAATAACATTTTAAATTACTCAATCCTTTGAAATGAAATAACAGAATCAAATCATTTATACAAAAAATAGTTAATAATAACTGTCAAAATATAAGTTTGGTTTACATATTTAAAAACAAAATAAGGTTTTATATTTTTAGTGAAGAAAACGAGACTGAGAGATCACATTGCAAAAAAAATAGGGAGTTTAGTCTTAATACAAGACTTAATCCCCTCCACATGGAAATCACCAACTTCTAAGAATATTATAATAAAATAATCTAATCCAAAAACTTGATTGGGTATCCAAATAACATCTCATAGTATGTCCAAGATAAAATCATATTCTATACATATACATGGGAATAAAAACAACACAGACCAAAAAAACCTCTTCCACAATTGTTGTGGGTATACAAAATAGAGAAATTTTGAGAGAGTGTGTCTTTAACACTCTAGTTAACGCATTGGAAACAGAGTTTGAATATATACAAGGAAATACAACATACTAATAAAATATAAATCATAAAAATATGGAGTGAAAAAGAGTAGTGAAGGAATATATAGTGCTACTCAGTCGTTAATGCTTCAGATGCTCGTGGGTCCTTATATTAGACTTTCTAAAGAGCTCAAACACAATTCTCTAAAATTGTAGAAAAATATAGTGTTATGGGGATCTCTTTTCTATCATTAGATTCTACAAAAAACTTCTATTGATTCAGTGAATGAAAGGTTATTAATCTTCTATACATTCGACTCTTTCACACTTGAATGATTGTATATGAAACACAATCAAAAATCTCTCATCACATCAACACATATAGGACACGCATGAGGGAGTCCTTGAGAAATATATTTCTTTAAAGGTTCAATTATAAATTAAATAATAATAATAAATTATTCCCAGATCCACGTACTAGATAATAAATTATGAAAACTTTGACTAAATCTTCAATACATTTATGGAATGGTTTAAGAAAAACCATTAAAAATCCACATTATATGGTCATTATTAACTCCCATAAACTGGTAATTCGAATCAATAAATTTGAATTAAGTGGAATAATGACTATATCAAGATTGACGGTGGCATAGAAAAATGGTATCATGGGACAACGGTAGCACACCTAGAGATAAAATGGTTGAAATAACAGTATCACATGGCTGGTGGTGTCACATACGGTGGTTGTATTGTGGGTGGTAGAATATATGAAGGTAGGAATATGGAGGTAGCATGATCATAATGGTAGAACGTTCCTAATAGTGTCATATATTTGTCAAAATCATAAGCATTGATGTAGCATAATCCTAGTAGTTTAAAATCCAAGAGGTGGTATAATCCTTGTGGGGAAATAATCCTACCAGTGGAATGAATGGTGGTAGCATAATCATGACATTTTCATGTCAGGAACTAACAGTAGAACAACTCTGATAGTAGTAGTTGTCTATAAGTAGCCTAGAGCTAGCAGTAGAAGAACTATGAAGGTGTAATATTGATGTTGGTATCCTAATTGATCTAATGATATATATTTTCTATAATTAGACAATTTTTATTCAATTTTATTATTAAAATAACATAATATCATAAAAAATAGTCACATTATAAATATAACATATATGATTTGTGAGCATTAAAATAAGGAGTTTCAAATATGACTTGTGTTAAAAAAATTAAGAAATTTTACTCTAAAACTTTTAAAAGAAGGAAAAAGATCATAGGAATTAACATTCAGAAATAATTAATTTTTATAATGTAACATTATTTAAATAATATAAATACCATGGAGGAAGATTTGGGATAAAAGTCTCTAAAATATTTAAGAATATTTTTTAAATAATAGTCATTTATGGTCTTTTGAAACCAAAAATTCTTCAAAAAAAAGAAAATAAAAATGGAACATAAAATAAAATGACTATATAAATAGTAAATATATTATATTTAAAGTGTCATTAGATACACCATACAAATTAATATAGGTGCATCAATTATCCCATGTCTCAAAGATAGAAGTTTTATATGAGAGACCCTTGAAACTTTGGTAATTCTTGAATAAAAAATACATTGAATAAAGGAAATTTACATAATGTAAACCCCATAATTTCCATGAAATAATATCTAAAAACGTGTTCATGAGGTAGTAAGTTCACCATATAAAATAAAACATGGTGCATGACATGACTTATGTCTCATAGAATTAAAATTGAGACCAGAAAAACCCTTGTGAATTTTATAGCATTTGAATCTACATAAAATAGAAGATATAACATCAAATAAAATTTAACTTTCATGAATAAAGTGTAATTCATAATTTAGTATCTCAATATAAATCACGCCCACATTCTAAAAGGAAGTATTTTATAATAAAATGCATGTATCCAAGAAACAATATTTTGACAGATAAACCATATAATGATCATACCATTG
Source organism: Viscum album (assembly GCA_963277665.1). Classification (NCBI taxonomy): domain Eukaryota; kingdom Viridiplantae; phylum Streptophyta; class Magnoliopsida; order Santalales; family Viscaceae; genus Viscum; species Viscum album. The sequence goes on from OY728119.1 coordinate 2,086,058,138, forward strand.
AAGGTAGAATTAATCAATGAAGTGATTATGTGTAATTTTTATAAAAAAACATAAAATGTTTAAATAAAACATAATACAATCAGATTTCATTTCACATGTAATCTTGGCATAGCAATGTCAATAAATATGAATTATACTCAAATGAATGTAAACTGAATTGAGAAAACCCCTTAACTCGAGTCCACACTTGCTTTATTGTCCTTTAACTCCTATATAATAAACATATAGTAATTATTTTATTTTTTAATAAACTCATATATATTAGTTTCTATTTATTTATTCATTTAATTTTTTCCATGCAATATTTAATAACTCAATCAGTTAAGTTCACATTTTTGTTTTAGATATCATTTGGTTCACAATTAAAAAATGTATTTGGAAATCTAGGATAATTTTTATATCATCTATAGAATATTATTCATGAAATATTTATAATTTTTATAAATTAAAAACAATTTTATATCCATCCATGAAATTAATACAAGATAAAGAGAATACATCACTTTGTGGAGTTGGTAATCGATATGTACGCAAGAACGATGTTATCATTTCCCAACAGATATAAGGATAAGGAAATTGATTGTATATTATCTTTATAGAATGATTATTATTTCATTAAAATAATATATATATTATACATTATTATAAATATCCCTAAGATTCGATGACATAAAATGAATCACAGCAATTCGTGGTAGTGGTAGTTAACACGTATGCACGAGCAAAGTTTCAATTTCACAAAAGATGGAAAATTTAATGAAATGGGGTTATAAAATATGCATAATAAAATTTAAATATATTCGAGATATTTATGTAATTATATTAATATATTTATAATAGGTTTGGAGGAGGTAAAAGAATAAATAGAAAATAAAACTGTTTTAAATGAAATATAAAATAAAATTGAAAAAAATGGCTCATAATAGAATTCGAGATGATATAGGGATGAAATATGACAAAAAAAAGGACTTAGAAATGTTTTTAGGTTATTTTAACCCTTATCATTTAACATTTAACCATTTTAAACTATTTTAACTCGTACCATTATAGCTATCTTTCTACCATAGTGACTATTTATAATAAATTTCATGCCCTGGCAAGGATTTATTAATTAATTTTAATTATTTAATTATTTTATAAAAAAATTATTTTCTTGCAAAAATGGTTTTAAATTTTAAATTTTGGGATTTTCACCATCTGTGTACATTTGGTGCAAGGTTAGTAGAAACTATATGCAGACCATACGAGGGTTTCTATAACTTTTATAAAGGAGGCTACCAAGCTAGTACATGGTTTCCCTAACCATGTAGGGTTATCTATACCCTTTATTATGGGTTTCATAGTATAGTCAACATTGAAGAACAATTTTTTTCAATATCCATCTTTTAAAAATTGGTTTCTAAATTTCCCCCTGATTATTTCACCCTTAAATCGCTCATGGCCTCCCCCATCCCATTTTCACAACATTCATAGTAAGGATCCCCCATGAATGTGAATCACATCCCCTATACCCCTCTCTATAAGGACTTGTCCTCATGTTTTCCCTTTCAATTTTCTTCAGCAAGGGTCTCTCATCCCATGTTTTCCTATATTTTCCTTTTTCTTCTTCTCTTCTCTACTCCCTTATAGTGCATGAAACCTAGGAAAACTATAACTGGATTTTTTTGTTATTTTATTTTGGATCCCCATTGTTCAAAAATTCCATTATGTTTGGTTCCTGTCCTGGATGTTGAAGGTAGTTAGTTTTCTATGGGTATCGTGTAAGTTTTCTTCCATTATTTTACTTAAACCCAATTATTAATCGGGATTTGGTTATTCTTAGTTTCTATTTTTTTTATTTAGGGTGCCTAGAACCACCATGAGGTGGATTTGATGAACAATTATCAGAGGAGATAAGTTTTCCAGGAAATTACCCTATTTCCAAACCATTAAATCAAATACTATAATTTCGTGACTATTTTATTGGGGTATTTTCATTATATTATAAATTATAAAATATTGGAAAAGTGTTGTGATGAAATGAATTTTTTGTTTCATGATTTCCTTGTTTTCTCCATTTTCCATCATAGGTTTCCTTTATTAATTTATGTTTTTATTATTTTTTGAAACACTTTGAAGCATAGATGTTATCTTTTCCATATTAATGGTTTAAAGGGTGTGAATTTAAAAATAATAAGGTTTTGGGTCTTTTTATACGTTTTATTAAAGTCCCAAATCCATGTTTTGGGTTTCTAAAAAATCATTAAGTAATTTCGAATCCATTGATGAATAAAATGTGACTTTTCCATATATACATAAGTAGAATGATATATAAGTCCACACTTTGTATATCTTCACTCAAGGTGATGGGAATATTTAAATCAGGAAAATGGGTTCGTATATATATATATATATCAAGGTTTTTATGTGTTCAAGTATGAAGAATAGTTTGGGAACATGAAAGCTATGGAATTAAAGTGGTTATCCAAATGATCAATGTTGATTTCAAAGAAGTTAAATCCTAGATGTAACTATCAATATGTTTTCTAAAAGTGAGGTGAACTCCAATGGAATCCCCTGCCTTTATCTATTTTTTGGACTCATGTTGAGGTGATTACAATGTTGGTTTGATACTAAGAAAATATATTTTCATTGGTAGTATAGGTAGGTGAGGTGTTTAATTATACATACTTTTTATTATTCTGTGGCTGATTTTTTGTTTTGTTATTAAATCTACTTATGTATTCTTATTTTGGGCATGGAACATGATAATCTGGGGTATCTATAATGGAATAATATGAAAAATACGAAAGTCATGAATCATCCTAACTAGAAGGATTATGTGGAAATACTAACTAAAATGTGGATAATAATGTGGATTGGTTGGCTTGAGTAAGAGAAAGAACCATCATGTAAATGGTATGATCAATGAGAGTATAAGGATCTTATGTCCCCACTGTCCTAATATACACATAGATTTCCCATGGTTCATTCTCCCATTTTATTCATGTTTATGTGGAACTGTATTAAAATATTTCTTAATGAGTTTCATTTCCATCTCTAGAATAATAAAAAACCTCGTCACTCTACATTATTATTAAATATTTAACTTTCATGAAGTTCCTCACCATTAGATCTCTTATACTGGTTGATTTATTTTCAACTTTTTACGTTTACAATTATTCTTTCTTTCTAAAACAATTAATTTATCATCTCATTCATTCTTATAAGTAAGTTAATGGAAGAACTATTATTCATTAAAAAATAGTTTTTGAAATCAATGAAGAAAATATTTTTTTGAAAAATTATCATGTTAATTATTTTCATAGGTAATGGAAAAACCATATTTTCATATTCCTATATTTTCAAGATAGAATTAAATGGGTTTCAATTTAAAAGGATATTCATAGGTCGAGGTTTTTAATAAATCAACCAGAATACCCTCTCAAATATGTACCTGATCTGATCTGCCACATACCTGAAGGGGATTCCTTATCCCCATCAGCTAGAGACTAGCACCCAGGAATCAAACAACAAATATAGGGGATGATTTCACCCAACCTAAAATAACAATATTGAATATATAGACACCTTGAAAAGAGAAACAATATATGAAACAAATATATGACACAATAGATAAGTGACAAACGAATGGATGTACCTAAAAAGGGTATAAAAATAATCTCTAATACACAAGTCCAAATAAAGAGAACATAAAATATAAAATAGCTACTCTAATAGATCCATGTGATAGAATGGGAAAACTCCCACCATATCTCTACAAGATACCCAAAACCTAGATGACATAAAACCTCTCTTCCTCACAGTGGTTCCACTCTATTCCATGTATTAAAAGACATAACTTGGTACACACACCACCAAAGGGGTTCACAAGGTTTGAGCTAATAGGATCGAAAGGACCTCACTCAAGTGTTCCATAATAAGTTTTTTTAGAATAATAAAAACATGATCAGCTTTAAATAAAACAAGGAATGATAATATTTTATCAGTTTCTATATCAAAATCCAGGAAAACTATTTAATTTTCCATTTTTCCACATTTCCAAATAAATCAGGTAAATAATTTATGAATCATATCATATATATATATCAATATATATATATATATAATCTATGAAAAACATGGATAACATCTCATATCAAATATATGGTTTTACAAACTAATGTAGTACAATCCAAATGAATCACAAATATTCTTGAAGCACAGATAACATCATGAAAAGGATCAAACTAAGTCAATATAGCTTCAAACCATGTACCTAACATATACAATAATGTACTCATCAAGACACTAGACATATTTATCAAGTCTATATAGCATAAAAACACTCTAGAAAGTGATCCTTCCAAAAATGTATAACAATTCTCCAGAATAATAGGCCTAGGGAGAAAATGAAATTCCTCTGAGAAAACCTCCTGATTGTTGATGAGGCCTATTACTATGACATCCTATTAAGTACCCAAGGCCTCCCATGTGCTCTATTTTCTAAATTAATTCATCAAAATATTTTCATCCAACCATTTGTTGAAATAAAATTCACAAACCATTTCAAAATTATTTGAAAACCCTTTTCTACTTACCAAAACCTAGGGAAAACAATATTTTATAAAAAACATTTCTACACATATAAATCCAATACGTCAATCATAAACATTAATTTATAAAACAATTTATAATATAACTAGGGCAATTAACTTCAATAACACAAGTTATAAGTGGAACCACCTTCCTAAAAACTCTGGTCACACATGTCTATAATGAAATCTACCAAAAAGTAATCATAAAAAATGAAAATAAAGGACCTAGAACAAATCCACACATATAAAAATAGATTCAATTGAACAGAAGTCTTGGTTTTGAAGAGGGATAACACATACCTCAAGAATACATCGTCATCACACCACAACCAATAAGGAAACAACCCTTCGAACAATATTTCACAAAGGATCTAAATATAATCAACATGAAACACCCCAATGGGTCAACAAAACCAGTGTTGCAATAGAACTGTTCAATCTGGATTAAATTAAATGAAGAAACATAAAAAATTACTCATCAGAAGAAACACAATCCAACCACAAAAGAGATAAATCACTGAACAAAGTGATTTGAAATGAACAGTGGATCCCAAAATCATCCTAGGAGACCTCCAGGTCAAGAGGGGAGAGGCTGCAAATCGACATATCAAACATTTAACTCACATGGTTTCTTAAAATCCACTTCTAGGACATTTATAGTATATGTAACCCATTTACATAATGTGTAATCTATGGTATCTGAAAATTCCAAAAAATCATTTCATTTTTAATAAAAACCTAATTTTTAACATAACATGGTGTATAACATTTACACTGCTTGTAATATCTTTATGTTGTGTACAATGTTCATATAATATTTCTTTTTAGAATTACACATTGTGTAATCACACTACATGGTATATAATTCTCTTACAGACTACAAAAAAACCTCTTTCTTACATAAAAGCCCAAACCACTTCGGGCGTCATCCGAACTCAGGGAGAAACCACAAAATACATTAAAATTTATAACTAGACACCACTAACAAAAACAAATATACATCCACAAACATTAGTTCATTTTTTTCATCAAATGTTCTCCATCCTTAGGAGTCTAAAGATACACCCATTTCAAAGAGAAAAGCAATTAAATAGAATGGAATTACCTAGAAGTGTGAAAAGGAATGTTACAATGTCACCACCATAAGACATTCCATCCCTGAAAAGTCATGTAAAATAATGAAATATGATAAAGAGATAATAATATTAATCCATAATCAAGGACTGGCGCTTCAATGTCTTATGTGATTCTGATATGTGTCACCATAACACTTTGAAAAATATAATTTACATCCCACACAAGACTTTCCCATGATAGTCAATGATCTAAACTAGATCTCCACAACATAAAAATTGGGGTATAATGCATTCTCTTCCCAATTAAGAAAATTATGGGGATCATAATGGTATTTTCTGAGCTAATATATTTGGAAAACGTCATGAATACCCATCATCTAAACTGGAAATTAAAACTGATAAGAAACCTTCCCATGATTCTGAGTGACCTCAATCTATCCAATATATCTCAGATCTATCATTCCCTATTTTCCAAGTTAACAGTGACCCAAACGAGGATGAACCATTAAGAAAACCCAAAACCTACGGAAAACTCCATAGTATGACATTTTGTATTGCAACAATATTTCTATTAATTGTTCTCTATAATGATATGTTGATGTATATCCTCACTCCATGAAGATTCCGCCTAAATCAGACTTGTTCCAACCAAAGAAGCTTCACCCACCTCTTCACTACAAAGAGGTGATTTACACATGAGAAAATTAAAACCTCCAAAATGATCCATTTTGATCAATGAATGATAACTAATTTCATAAGAAAATTTTACCGGTCCTAGATGACTATCCCACAATCCACTAAAATTTAAGACACATTCATGGATTATATCATACATGATCTGAATTTTTTTCTCCATCTGAACATCTTTCTATGGAAGATAAGATATAATCAACCTGACCAGAGTCCCCATCACATCTTTGAGACTCTTATGGAACCTCAAATTAAAACATGGATTTGTGTATGAAACAATAGTATATGAAACCCCATGTAAATTCATGATCACTCACACATACATCTTACCCAGAGCGTCAATTATAGTGGTGACATTGTTCAGAATGAAGTGGTATGAATTTTTCAACTGATCTATCACTACCTTGATATTATTCCTTCCTCAAGGGGATTGTGTAAATAAAACAAAAAAATCCAAAGATACCTTGTCCCTTTTACAAAACTACACTAAAAGTGGTTGGTGAAATGTAGATGTTTTTATATGCTCTTCCTTTATCTTTTGGTATGTATTACAGTAGGACACATAATCAGTAATGTCGCACTTCATAACTGAACAAAAAATTCACCATCCCATTTTATAATATATATTAATAGTTCTAGGATGAATATCCCATGATTAAATATGACAATAAAACAACTATGAGATACTCATTGATACTACGATGGAAAACTGATCCCCAAAACTGATAATTCCATCTGAAGAGAAAAACTATCAAGAATTGGTCTCCTCGTCGTATAGGGTTTCACAAATTCCTCCAAACTTGACATCCTACTACTGAATCTACATTTTAGACTCAAGGAGATGAGATAATAATTTAACACTAGTCATAAACATTCTTGAAACAACCTCTATTACATCTAGAAGCCTCCGATATAGAAGCCCCATAAGGTTCCACTATTCTTTCAATTACAAAACAACATGTGATGGAAATTTCCTGCTAGGATAATCTGAAACGATATTCCCCTTCACTGGGGTGTATTGGATCTCAAAGAAAAATGTTTGAAGGTATTCCACCCACCACCTCTATCTAAGATTCAAATATTTTGAATAAAATATCTATATCAAACTTTTATCTTCAAAAAAGACTATGAATTTATCCCTAAAAAGATAGTGTCTCCAATATTTAAGATCATTCATAACTGCAAAATGATATAAATTTTTAGTGGAGTAATTATTCTCATCTAGTAAAAGATATCATGAGACATAATCCACCACATTATTATCATGCATTAGCACACAACCCAAACCAATGCTAGAATAATCACCAAAAAACCAAATAACCCTTAGTAAGCTTGGATAAGATCATATTTGGAGCTGATGTCAAAAGTCATTTTAAATCTTTAATATAAAACTAACACATTTCATCCCATATTAATTTCTCCACATTCATTGTAAGTGCATTTGATGGTGATGCAAATGTCAATAAATTCATAAAAAACGTTGTTAGTATCCCGAAAGACCATAAAAGCTCTGAATCTGAACGAAATTTCATGGTTATTCTCATATAAAAATAGGTTTCACCTTCACATGATCAATTGATAATCCATGATTACAAATCATGTTCCCTAAGACCTTCACTACATGGATCTACAATGATCATTTCAAAATCATTCTATAAAAATGGTGACTCATCTAGATTTTAAAAAACCATACTCAAATGGTCCCCATGCTTGCAGTCGAATCTTGAATAAACCAAAAAACCATCAAAAAACACATCAAAAAAGTGTTGACTTTATTATGGAATATTTGACTCATTAAATTCATAAAAACTATAGGAGTGTTAGTTATAAAAAATTGCATTAAAATATATTTGAAATGTCCATACTTACACTATAAAGTAAACTTTAGTATATCAGACTCTCGAACAATGAGTTAATAACAACTTGACAAAATATTAATCTTCAAAAACCACTTCCCCCCCACCCCTTTAACTGATCAATCAAGTAATCCAAATGAGGCAGCAGGTACTTATTCATAACTGTTACATGGTTAAACTTTTGATAGTCCACATATAATCATATTTGACCATTTTCCTTCATAGAAAATATCACTAGGGATACCCAAGGAGAAACACTATGTTGAAAAAAAACCCTTCGCCATCATATCATCCTAATGAATATTGCAATCCTTTAGCTTATCTAGAATGATACAATTAGAAGTTATTGAAATTATCTAAATTAATAGAACAAGGTCTATCATAAACTATACCTCCAAATCTAGAGTAATCTTTGAAAAATCGTCAAGGAAAACATTAGGAAATCCCAAACAATAATGAGAAGATCAACGGTAGAAGAAATTTCATCGGGCACAACTATAACTCCAGAAAAAAAAACTCCTAAACTTAATGTGGGATGGTCATTCTTGAGCATACATTAGATCTAACGTCCCCTAAAACATTTATTATCTTTCATTATCCAAAAAAATGAAACATGCTGATGATAACAATCAAAATCATCACATTATGGAATAAGTCAATTGATTCTGATGATAAAGTCATATAGATCTTGATTGGGAATAAGAAAATATCAGACTAACTTTGCATCAGCTATCAGTAACACACAAGATAGAAACTAAAACCCTGGATATTTCCACTTTCCAAGAGGTTCCACTAACTCTTTAACAAAGGACATAAGATCCATTGGAAGGTTAATCATATCAACATTGAATCTAGATATAAACAAGTTGTTAAAACTGGTATAAAACAAAAAAATTGCAATGGAGTATGTAATTAAGATAGTACAAGTCAGTATCACTAGACCCACATCTTCATCTTCCAGAAACTCATATACAACATATAGTTTATTCACTCTTGAGTCCTATGGTTGGATCCCTATAGTATTTTATGTATCATACAACATCATAGTATCCTTCAAAGCTGACGATCCTTGGACATATCATGGTGTAGACATAGATTGTAAAAAATTATAAAAATGACTATATTTCCAAAAATTATTACTCATATCTATAGTTGAATAATAAGAAAAATGAGTATATTTGACCATTCCACATAGATTTTATGTTAGAGGCACATTGTAGGCTATAGTAGGAGGTTCTAAAATGTCTTACTACTGAGAACTACCTCCACCACTCATGTGATGATCCTTTCACGTCCTCTTTTCCCATATGCACCACTAAAGACGCCACTATGTGGAAGAGAAGGGGTGAGATATCAAAACGTTCCTAACAAATTCATTTCTTCCATCGTAAAACTATCGACCATTTCCTTGTACATTGAAACCTATGGAATAAATACATGTGATTTAATGTTTGGTCATAAACCCTATATGTACATATGATCTTTTAGCTAGTAATTCTTTAAAACCTCTAGTGTAAAATGACATAGATCAAAAAAATAATTGGGGTATTATAACACCAAACACTCTTTCTATTGTAAAGAGAGTAACTCTAGAGACATTCATCATCAGTGACTCTGAACAAAACTACTAGAAGAAGAGAGTCTTGAAACCCATCCAGTCCAAGACTAGGTTCCTATCCATGGGTACCATAGAAACCTACCATTTATTGTTGGATCACATAATTTTGAACATTATCCACTTCACCTTAATACTCTCATGTGAATCTAGGAATTCAAAAATGATGTAAATCTTATCAAGCCATTCCACCACCGCTTGAGGTTCATTTTTACCTTAAAAAAATATGTTTGTTTCTCTTGCAAGAACTCCCATGATCAATATCTTTCTCCTAAAACTCAATGTTTTACCTAAAAAATTATTCTATGAACTTGAAGTAAATTATGCTCAATATCATGAACAGACAACATGATATCATCAATAAAATTCTGATCAAGGGGAAGATTCCATTAAGGTGCATCAGTTGTACCCACTTGTGGAACTCTTGGGACCACTCTTAGTTGCATACTGCTTCACACCCAAACAAAAGAAATTATTAGACAATGAATAATCATTTATAAAACCAGAAACCCCCGGATCAAAAACCTATATTAACATTAAAAACACAAAATAGGAGGCACACATCCCAACATACCATGTTAACTTGAGTCTAATCACATAAATAGTTTTCCAAGAACTCAATGAAATCTACCTATCATGTCCCAATATTTACATATATAGTATATGAAATTTCTAAAGATAAGGAATCATAAAGAAAAACACCAAAAATAGTCCTTTGATTCCACTTTGTCAAAACCAGACCCGAATACCCTCTAAAATTAATACCCGACCTAATTCTCCACATACCTAAATGGGGTTCTGGGTCCCCATGGGTTGGACGCTAACACCAGGGAATCAAAATATAAAAAGAAGGAATTATTTCTCCCAAAAAGAAGAAAAATAATGGAATATATACACCTATAAATGATAAATAATGGAATATATAAATTTATTCTATATCAGATAAGTAACAATAGAAGTGATACAAATAAATCGGGTGGAAAAAAATCTAAAAGAGGCAATTCCAACAATAATGTACTAAAAAACTGAAATAGATACTCTAGAAACTCCATGGGATAGCATGGGAAAACTCCCTCTATCTCACCGCCAGCTTCCCAAAACCCAAATGATGTAAAACCTAACCATCACACTATGGCACCTTGTCTTTCCCCCCATAGAAAGATGTAACCAGGTTTATGCACCGCTAAAGGGGTGTCAACGGTCTGAGATAACATGCTCAATAGGATCTCACCCAGGTCTTCCATATCATGCCTCTGTATAATAATCATATCATGATCAACATTAATGAAAACAAGGAATGATAATAGTTTAATAGTTTCTATATCAATGTCATGTAAAACTATTTAATTTCCATTTTTCTAAATTTACAAATAATGTAAGTAAATCAATTTGAAATCATTTCATATACCTATGTGAAAATAGATATATCAAATCAAAGAAAAGAATTTATCACATCTCATATAAAACCCATGGTAGTATAAAACTAATATAGTATAAGCCAACGTTATCCCAAATCATCTATAAGTAACATCATACCAAGGATCACACTAGTTCTTGAAAGATAGGACTCTCGTAACTAACATTTAAAATAAAATATGAATCATGACACTAGATATACGAATTGATTCTATATATTATTGGAAAACCATAGAACCTTAACCCCCCATAAATAGGTATAACATGTATCTAGAACAATAGGCCTAGGGAGCATTGGAAAGACCCTTGAGAAGACCCCCCATGATAGTGGATGAGGCATATTACTACACCATCCACCTAAGTACCAAAGGATTACCTTGTGATCTATTTTCAAAATCAATTCATCAAAACATTTTAAACAAAACATGCTTTAAAACCCATTTCAAAATACATTAAAAACCCTTTCTTATTTACAAAAACTAGTGGAACCCGTCTCTTATAAAAAACCCATTTCCACACACACAAGTCAAAAAATTCTATAATGTTATTTCATTTAAAAAAAATTATAAAATAACCAGAGATATGCAGTTCACCAACACAGGATTGAGACAGAACCACTTACTTCAAAACTGATGTCTTACATTCCCACAGAGGAATCCACCAACGTGGAATCACACATAACAACAACAGAGACCCTAGAACCAATACAAACATCTCAAAATTTATTCAATTTAACAAAAGGATTCATGGATAAGAGCTGAAAACACATAACACATGAAATAAAACCCACTAAAACACAACCAATAAAAAAATAACCCCCAAAAAATGTCACAATTTATCTAGAGATAATTAATAAGTAATGTAACCAAGAATCAAAAACAAAGTAATAGGAAAATGAAACAACACCACTATGATCAAAGTAAATGAAGAATAAATAAAATATTACACACCTAAAGATATTAAATCCAACCATAATGAATATCAATCACTAAACTAAGTGATTAAAAATGAATGGAGTCTCCAAAATTTGTTATAGGAGACATCTAGTTTGAGAGGGGAGAGCATACACATAAAATGAAAAGACATATCACCCTCATGGAACTCTAAAATACATGTCTATAACATTTACATGGTGTATAACATATTTACTCATTGTATAATCCATGGTGTCTAAATATTCTAAAAAATCAATCGCAATTTTATTAAAAACCTTATTTTTAACATTAAACACTGTGTAACCTTTACAGAGCATATAATCACTTCATGTTGTGAACTAGGTTCCTGAAATCTTCTATGACATAATTTCATGTTTTTTACTCAAATAACATGGTGTGTATTTCTTCTACAGAGTAAAAAATCACAATATTGTTACATGAAATCCCAAACAACCCCATATGTTATCCAAAATCGAGGAGAAACCTACAAATCCATTACATGTTTATACCTGGAATTGATTAATTAAAAAAAACAAACATCCCCAAAGATTAGGTCAATTTCTTCAAAAAATGTTCTCCATTATCAGGAGTCCAATGACTCAATAAATCAAATAGGAAAACAATTAATGGGAAGTAAATTACCTAAAATCAGGTAACAGGATGTTAAAAGCTTCCACTTTTGGTGTCCCAAATTAGCTTTTTAGAATTACTACATTTTCATTATCTTTTATAGGCCTAGTTTATCTTTTATTATCTCCCATAGGGAACTGTGGCTCTTTTTTATTTGGTGTTTACTTTTATAGAAAACTGGATGCAGTTATACTAGTATTTTAGTTTTATTTTAGTTTCCTTTATCACATTAGACACACATCATTTTATTTCTTTATAAGGATGGAGGGTTGTTTTTGCTCCTGTTGGGAAAAAGATAATTTATTTGGTGTGTTATTTATATTATAGAAGAGGGATACTGGGGTGGTGAGGGATTTTTTTTTGTTTTTTTCTTTTTACTAAAATCCTAATTTGAAATTAGTTTTTTGTTTCGTTCATTTTTTAGTGGTATGGACATTCATTATCTGAATGTTTCATGTGAAAATTTTATTTAATTTTTTTCCCTCCTTTCCTAATTGTTTAATGGGTTATAACATTCCAAAGTGGTGTTTCAATGATTACCTGGCACTTATTCCATCCTGTGGGGACTAGGAATTCCCTTTTGGACTTATTGTGGGTCGGATCAGGAATGTGATAGAGGGACAACTTGGTTTGTTCATGAAAAAAGTTATCATATGAGTTGGGTCCTATTCTCAATTGAAACCACTACTTTATCTTGAGGATGGAACTTTTTATTTAGTGTTATTATAGTATTTTGGATCTATGATTGATGGAGTTCAAGTGTCCATTCAGTTATTGGGGCTTCATGGCCACATATTCTGAAGGATGCTTGAGTTTTCTGGGTGGTACAGGATGTTTGTGTCTTAAATCCAATATTGGTACTCATAATATCATCAAAATAATTTTTCTTTTTTTTGGGTTTCTTATTGAAATTGATAATATTTAGGTCATATGGGAAACTCAAAATCATATATTGGGTTTTTAAGGGATAGATAAGGTTCACAATTAATGATAAAAGTCATTAAAATTGTGTGATGTTTGTGTGTAGACCATCTAGAAACCTCTATCAGCCTCGAGTGAGCTTCACAGTGCATGATCTAATAAACCATAAAAGAAATACATGTGAAGAATTATTTCTCTTAAATTTTATAATTTTTATTCTTTTGGTGTTGGGTTTCTTCCATTTATTCTTTTTGATGGTTTATGTTTATTTTAGAGTGTTTAATTTGTGTTTAAAATGGTGTTTGGTTTATCCAATATGAATTTCTAAATTATAAACTTTGGGTTATTTAAAAAATAAATCAAATATTGTTTTGGGATTTTGAAAAATATTGGTGCATATGAGGAAAGAAAATTAGATTGGGTATTTAGAAATGTTTTTTTAGTAAAAAGGGTAATTTTAAAATTCAGTGGGATTGTTTGAGAAATTATTTGAAAAGGATTTTCACTTTTCTTGACCCCTATTGTTCCTTATGAAGGCTACCATATGTGTATATTTTTTTGATAACTACATTCTTGAATGTATGTATAGATTCATGTTTGTATAAGTGGGTATGAACACATACATGATGTTTTATAAGATACCATTGGAGGGTTTTTAATTTTAAAAAATATTTATTCTTCCAATGTTTTTTTGAAAAAAAAATTGGTGCTTTGGTGAGTGAGTGACGATAGATGTTTCTTTCTTATTTTTTTGTATTATGTCATTATGACTTATGGTTTTATGTTGATGGGATATTTTATTAAATATTGTTTTAATTTTGGTTTATTTATTTATATTTGCGATGTGGTTTTTCGGATTATGGTTGTTTTTTATTTCGGTTTTGTGATTCTTTTTTAAGAGTATTCCCTCGGAATGTCTTATTAAAGAGTGATTTGTTAGTCTCTAGGGTAACTTATTTGGTTTTTTAGGTGAATGTCTATTTTTATAATTGGTTATGTTCCTAATTTAGTGAATTTTCTTTGTCATGTTTTAGGAGGTTGGAGTCCTTGAAGAAATTATGGACAAGTTTTTCTCACAATATTCTTCATTAAGAAATACTTAGGAAGTCTTGGTTGCTTTAATGATTATATATTTTTATGAATTCCATAACTCATTGTTTGTGAAACTTAATTGAAAAGTAAAGCCTTGGGGTGTGGTTGGATGATAATTAAGGTTATATCACTTTTTGGATTGGTTGGGTTCACTGAGGGTTAGTGTTCTAAGAGAAGGTCCTATATTTTGCTACCTTAACTTGAGAATGGGTCACATGTTAACGTTTTTTAGGCATGTTTTTTTCATAATTATCAACCATATCATTTATTCCTACTTTGAATGGTTATTACATGTTTTTATCTATCTGGTTTGTAATACAAAGAGGTTTTTAGTTTTGTAAGGTTTTAAGGGTTTCTAGGTGCTGTACTATTTGGGATGTATTGAATATTAAGAGATAGTTTTAAGGATACTTGGGGGGCTAGTGGTTTTTATTTATCCCCTTATATACTTTTTTATTTCTATTCATTTAGGTTTCCTTGGTTTTAGATTCTATTTTTATTTCTTTCTTATGTTATGGAATTTATTTTTTGGTGGTTTCCTTTTGATGAATCTAATTTCTAGTTTGGTGGAACCCCTTTTCATTGCCTCTTCTCATCAATTTTGGTTTTAACATAAGAATATTTCTAGGAAATATGAATCTTGTTGTCGTGAAGTATTGGTTTTTTCTATTCCATTAATCATTTCTCCTCGGGACTTGTTATTTTCTTCCATCTTGGATGATTAATGTTTGACTAAAGTCCTGAAATGGTGGGGAGGCCATCATCGAATGATATAGTTTTGAACTTGTTCTTCAAGCTTTCTTGATGGGGTAATTTTTTATTATGACCCTCCCAATTCCTGATCATAGTATTCTAGTTTTACTAGACCATGATTCTAATGAAAACTTCTCATGGATATCCCAAATAGGCCAAGATTATTTTCTTTAGTTATTTCTATGTCAGGGGTATGGGTGTTCTTTGTTTTGTGGTTGTGTTTGGAGAAATAAGTCTCTTAATTTGATTTATTTGTTTAATGTTTAATGTTCTTTGGTATCTCTAGATATTTATTTGGATTATATATTGTTTTTAAATAATGGTCACTTATCCTCTTCTGTAATTATGAGGTTTTGGGTTTTTTAAATAGAAGTGAGTGTTAGTTCATTTTCCTTCACGTTATTGGGTCTCATTATGGGAAGTAGTTCATTTCATTCTTTGTTATAATGAATTGAATCTATTTAAACATTATGGGGGTATAAACTGTAATGTTTGGGATATTTTCACTCCCCAAACATAGATTTATTAATTATTTCTAATTATTTAATTATATAAATCCTTTTTTCTTGAATTTTGAGTCAAATCAGTTTTGATTTTTAATTATAATGATATTTAACAAAGTCGCATGGTTATGGTATAATTAGTAGAAATCTTGTGCATACCATTCATTTTTTCCATTTCATTTATTGATAAAACCACAAGGTTAGTCTATGGTTCCCATAGCTATGTTCCCAAACCATACAGGATTCCCCAGAACTTCTAGTGTGGGGTGTGTGGTTGGTGGATGGTTCAGCCAACTATGTGGAAAAAACCATGCACATCAATCAGCTTTAAAAAATTAAGATTTTATATTTTTTTTAACACCGCATGATTTCATAGTATGTTAGTTCTTCAAAGTAATTCAATAATTTACACTACACGCAACATCAAGTTCACGCACTCCATGACTTACCAAACTAGTCGTTCAAAACAGTTATGAATAGTATTAATAGAATTTTGAACTTTTTATAACCCTTATAATTTTAGAATCCATATTATGAGTTTCATAGAAATAATTTATGGAAAAAATTATTTTTTTCAGATAAAAGAAGTATTTATCAAAAAAATTGAAATTTCACCACCTTTTAATGGAGAATCTTTTTCTCATCCAATATTTGGAACTTTTATATATTAAATTTTACAAAATAAACTTATTCTTTGGGATCAGGACATAGGAATTTAGTTTCAATAAATTTTTGGTGTTTTTCTGATAACTTTCATATTTCGGTGAATAGTGAAAAATAATATATTTTAACTGATAACAAATTTTTTAATCAAAATAATTTATAGTGTTCAACTATAAATATGAATGGCTTGGATGTATAATTAGATTATATTTTTACCATTTAATCCTATATTAGTCATTGGAAGTAATTTCACATAGAAATTGGGCATAAACAAATGTCAATCTTTTGGTAGTTATTATTTCATAAAAATAAATTTTTTGGTGTTGAAAACGGGAATTCATTTTAAACTAACAAATGGAATTTATATGTTTTGAATTGGGTAAAATAGAATTAATTTTGGAATTCATAATATCAAAATTAGCATAGGATTAATTTTTGGTATGTTTCTGAAAACTTTTAATTTTTGATGAATATTGAAAAACACTAAGTTATAGTTTAAATTTAAATTTTAATTTAAATAATTATTTAATTTATATAAATTTATTTTAGGTCAAAATGGATCCATAATACTAATATAAGTTCAATGTAATTCATTGGAGTCGGTTTATAAGAATTCTAGATATATAAAAAATTTATTGAACTTTCACCGTCTTTTACCCACCTCCTAAGAAAAATTGAAAATTTGCATAAAACTTAATTTTACTGATTTTGTGAGTAGAATTTAAAAAATATGAGAGAAATGGTTGATATCTGTAAGAAAAATGTGGTTCAAGAAGATGAAAATAATTTTTGGTGAATAGTAACTTTTTACTTTTATTTACAACGGTTAAAAGCAAATAGGGTAATTAAGGGTAAAAGTGATATTATTATTACCCTAACACATGTCCTAATTCTATTGGATAAGTATAATTAGACCGAAAATAACCTTATGAATAAAATATGAACCTCTTTGGTTCACTTGGATTAGATTAGGATATTTATTATTATTAAATTCAAAGAAGAGTTAAAAGAGTTAAAATCAAAGTTTAATAACTAAAACATTTTTAATATAGGGTTACAAATAAGATAAATTAAACTATAAATATTAATTAGAAATATAAATATATTTCCTACACAATGGTGTTTTATTTATATTTTTTAGAAATTAAATAATATAATTTATTAATGACACAATGATGATGCAGTAATTACCTAATTAATGAAATATTAAACTAATTGATACTATACTATCCATGTAAATGTATTTTGAGACTTTTTATGAATTAGACTAATTTTATAGGTTAATATGAAATAATAGGGTTGTTTAGATGTATGTTTTTGTAGTAATAATGTTGTTATGAATTTAGAAAAAACAAAATACAAAATAGTGTCAAAATTGACATAAAAGACTTTTTAAAACAAATATTATATTATTAATTGATATTCTATTCCTAAAAATCTAAGGATTATAAAAAGGACTTGAATATTGATATTTGCATCATTACTGAACCACTTGGGTTTCTCTTGGATGTATATAATAAGTTTATTAACTTTATAATATAAAAATACAAAGAGACATGGTAAATGTCAAACTATTTAACTAAGAGTTAAATCTAAAAGGTAATGTTAATATACTTACCCAAACCTGTATAAATCCGATTGGTTGAGTGGTTTTATATCCATTACCACCATATCCTTTAAGTAATATATTTTGGATCCATTATAAACTGAACATGATTTTATTATAAAATAATATTTCTAGCTTTTCCTACGGTTCCCCTCGCCCCTCTTATAAAAGGGCACTCCCCCTTCTCTCTAATTCACACCTTAAAAGCCATTTCTCTCAGCCAACACCTACTCAAATACCCTCTAAAATTTCCTACCTTCATCCTAGTGTCCCTCCATTTTTCAGAAAGACATCCTATGGATCCCTTTTGTTCAAATCAAATTGTAGAACCCGAAGAAGAGGTAAATATTCCATCACCTCTTTCAAGTTCCTTTCTTCTTCCACTTCATTTTTCATTGTTGTTACCATTATAAAATAATAACTCCAGTATCTTCTATATACTGTGATGTTATTATAAATATGGTATAACCAAGTTCATTATTCAATCCATCCTTTCAATGACATTTCACCATACGTGCGTACGAACATCTTACTATCTCCACGTTGTGGTGTAATTGTTATTCAATACATTATTATATGGATGGGTATAATAATGATGTGTAATTGTTTTAAATAATAAATATAACATGATAACGATTCTTTATATATGATATAACATCCAATTATATATTATTTTAATACCAAAATAATGATATTTTCCCTCATGCATACGTACAGATTACTATCTCCACGAACGCAATGAGATTCATTCCCCATCGTATCCATTCAAGACTAATTTCCATTAGATGATTAAATATAATGTTTACAGACTTGATATAATTCTGGATATGAATAAGATACATCCCATCCATAACAAATATTACTCACATAATAAACAATATGAAGGAAAACAAATCTGTTAACACCCGAAACAATGATGATACTAAGATATTATTAACAAAGAAATGTTAAAAGATCATATATGATATCATATTAATGTATATGATTCATTTATAATTTAATAACAATTATTTAACCATTTTATAAGAGTTTTACCTTCCCTCGACCAAGGAAAATTATGATGTGAGGGGTTTCTTATCTCACATTTAATTCTGTGTGATTTCCATTGTTCACCGCTTATTAATTGCATGTGGTGTGTGTACTGCCCATGATTGTATTCATTGTGTAATATAATTTAATTTATGGATATTAACATCATCATTTTATGATCCTTCTTTCATGGTTGTATGTTTCATAAGTTACCAAATTGATAAGGGACTTTGAAATTTCAATTTCCGCTCATTCCGCTTTACGAATACTTCTTTGATTATTTTACGCCAAGATTATGTGTGGAATAACTATTAATTTTCTTATGTCATAATTTCCACTCCCCTTTCTGTGGGTATACTTTTGATACACATAATCACTCCATTAATAAATTCTAAAGTCATTGATATGAACTTGGTAAGAGT
Source organism: Viscum album (assembly GCA_963277665.1). NCBI lineage: Eukaryota > Viridiplantae > Streptophyta > Magnoliopsida > Santalales > Viscaceae > Viscum > Viscum album. The sequence goes on from OY728119.1 coordinate 2,086,077,922, forward strand.
AAATTTAACTCAATCTCCATTTGTCGAGTTAAATATTCAATTCATTGGTGTTGTTTTTATAAGAATATGTGTGAATGTCCTATGATTTATTTACACTGAATATCCAATAATATTGAGTGTATTTATATTTTTCACACATAATTATGTCATTGATTTATCTGAAACCTAAGGGCACAGTCTTTATAATATATTTTATCTCAATTTACATTACATTGAAACTTCATTGTTGTTATACACCTAATCACTTTTATATGGTGTATATAATGTACATTAACATAGTATATCATGAACCACTTTATTCTCATGATATTACAAAGTTTTTATGACCTCAATTATTTTTATTCAAGTGTCTCTCTTTTGGTTAGGAACTCTAACAAAAATATCATTGTAAAATGTTTTAAAGATTTATTATTCTAAATATTTTTCATAAATGTCAATGTTTTAAAAATGGTTTCAAGGATTTATTTATATGGAAAATGAGGTTTTAAAAATAAATTTATTTTAAAAGTATCAAAGTGGTATGGGAAACATTGATTCAAAAATCGATTTTAAACGGCTTCTTGATAAATAGTGAGACATGTAAATTTTTTCAACAAAAAGTGGGATATTTCTCTCAAATAGTTTTGATGATTATTTTCATCTATGACTACATCCACCATTATCTCCAATTGAGGTTAATATATTACAATACAGTCTTTCATATTCTATTGAATGAGTTATGTTTGAATGTGGATGTGCTATTTTTTATACCATTCCTGGTTTGTGGATAAAGTATTGACATTTCGTATGCTAGTTTTAATATGAACGTTTATGTTATGTTTCAATATTTTCATATGGGAAATGAATTGGACTTAAAAAGTGATGGGTGGAGCCCACTATAGCTCCTCGATGCATCAGTAGGTCTCATGAGACAAACTAGTGTCTTGGCACAAGGCCTTGACAAAATCTTATTTTTAGTCATGGAACAAGGCCTTCACTATGTGGTTATGAAATTCTGTCATTATGCATTCCATCATTATGAAAGTGGCTATTGATATTGTATGTGATTATTCAAATTTTAGAATATCCATGTGAATAAGTAAATGGAATTACTTGATTTTATATTTTCCATATTATACTGAAGTTCAAGTTTAAAACAATTTTGTTTTAGTCTTATACACTTCCTTAAATGTTAATTCTTATTTATGAATGTTTACCCTATAATGTTATCCTTACTGAGCATCTGAGCTCACCCCTTTCTTATGTTTCATTTTCCCAGGATATAAAGATGTTATTTATGAGTGACCTACAAGCATAATCTAGGAATCATGGATGTTTCTAATGGAGTAATTTAGTGTTGTTTGTCTTTTCAAGTTGTAATGTTAACCTTATGAATGTATCTAGTATTTCAAAGGTTATTAAACTGGTCGGTCTTTCAGGACATGATTTCCTTGTATCATGCCAATTTTATGTAATAATTCACTGACTCTGGGTAACTGGGGTTGGGGCGTTACAGTTGGTATCAGAGGAAGTTTAGTACAAACAATACAAACAAGATTTAGATAAACTCTGATTAGAGCACATTGCCCTAAGAAATACTTTGAGGATTAGTATAGAAGAACTTCCTAAAAATTTTGTATTGTAGAGATTTTTTGTTTTTTCTAAGAAATACATCCCAATCTAGATATGATCAGGAAGAGGTGGCTCTTTCACAGATGTACCTAGTGGTAAAACCCAAAAACATTTCTTTAAGCTAGACTCGAACGGGAATTGGTTCATGAAAACGGGCTTTGCTTCACTCTCAGTTACGAAACACTAGGGGATATTCTTAGGATAACTTACATTTTCTTTATAAACTGATTTGATGGATTTTAATATAAGATGATAATAAATAACCTTGGTTAATACTAGGGTTTTTTTACTAAAAATAAGGTTTGATGATATTTTCTAAATAATTTTATGACTATTCTTACCCACACAATGTTTTCTAGTTTTAGTAAATGGATGGATTCCAAGGAAGTCATAGTAACGTTGAAATGATGTACAAGGTGGGAACGGTGGTGGAAATGAGTAACAAAATGGAATTTTGATAGGTGTAAAAGATATTGTGTTCATTCCAAATCAGGTTTCCAAAAATATGATCAACAATATATATATTAACCAACTCCCGGACTCAACAAAGAAGAGAAAGGTGGAGAATGATAAGAGCTCCAGCAGTGGAGACCATGGAGAAAAGAATCCTCGATTTCCATCATACAGGAAATGTGGAAGGAGGAACCCAGGAAAGCTTGTGAATGGAACAAACAAATGCTTTGCGTGTGGGAAAGAAGGGAATAATGTGATGAATTTCTAAGGAAAAATTAAGAGTACAATGGAGGAAAATAAAAATGGTCTCAAGAATCCATTTACAGTCATTTTTCGTAAATTTAGGGGACATGGCCATTACCCGAGTGAATTCTCTATTATATAGGATATTTTATTGGTCAAAGAAGAAGCTATTTGGAAATAAATGTTTGGAGAAATGTTTAAAAGTATTAGTGCTCCTTGTTGATGGGATTACATTGGAATAATTTTCTATTATATTTGTAACCCTACCAAATTTCATGTGAAAAAGATATTTCAGGAAGATTTATCTTTTCTCTTTGGGATATAGTTTTAAATAACCATTTGGTTTTACATGATCATTGGGTTTGAGGAAATTAAAAGTTATTATCTTTTGGGATGAAAATGCAAGGTATGAGAAAACATTTGTGGTTAAATTATGTTATGGTTATTTTTAGGAATTTATCTCATTTTGGTAATGTTATAAAATATTTTTTCTGCAAAAGGACAACACGCAGACCGTGTGATAACCCATCGCATCAGAAAATGTTGTGGGAATCGAACCCACAACCGGAGTGCGATTGGGATTTATAGCCTACCACTAGACTACGTCAAGTCCCTAGTTACTGTGACTAATTATTTTTAGTTAAATGATTTTATTAATAAATAATAAGTTGATTAGAGATCTTATGTCTTATAAAATGAATACTCTTAGTACAAGAAAATGATTTGGTGATTAAGTGATAAATGTTATTTGGAATATGTTTTCTTTGTTGGGAACACTATATACCCAAGGAAAATAGAATACTATGGGATTTCATTTGAGGAGTAATGGTGGATTTTTATCTATATTTTTATTGTGGAATTATAGTGATTTGGGTTATTTATGGAAATGATTAACCTATAATAGTGAATATGTGATTAAGTTAATTAATTTTAAGTATGTGAATTTAAGAGTAGTTGATTTCATTTGGAGATACAATTTAATGTGGAAGACTACATAACCAAATTCTTCTATGTTTTGGGTTTCAATATTAGTTTGGATTATATTGAAGGAATTTAAGGGAAAAATTTTTTTGAATGGTATTTATTTAACTTTGGGGTATTTTTGGTTTAATTTTAGAAATTAATATTAGTGTTTCTTTCTCTAATGTAATATCTTTTTTTGTGTTCATATGATCATGTACTAATCTTTTTGGTTTTGATTAATCTCTAAATACTAGGTAAATATATATTTTATCCTTTTTCGATCATGTGATTCTCCAGAAGTTTATTCTAGCTCTTCCGGTGTGACCAAGTCATCTTGGATAATAATTGTTTAAAAAAATGAGTTAGTGGTAGAAATTTATTAAAGAATGAAAATATACTTAAAAATTAAGTATATCTCTTTATGTTCTTAGTCAATCTCATAAATAAATTCCTCATCTTTATGAAATGTAACTTAAAACAAAAAAAAATGTTGTCCGTTTACTTATCCTACTGGGAAACTAATAACCGTTTATCCCATCACAAGTTTGTGGTTTTATTATTGTTAACATTCTCCTGATTATGTTTGTTATCCCTCTCCATCAGAACATGACACTTAGTTTATCATCTATTTCCATGTTTTCTTACATGTAATCCTAGTATGTGTTATCTTGGGTGACCTTTATACTTCTCTTTCTTTCTTTTAAAGTGATAGTTTTGTTTACTCTTTTTCTGATGTGGGGCTTTCCATTATATTCCTAAGACCAATTTTAAAAATTTTCAGGACAAAATTTATTGAAGGTGGGAAGAATGTTTCACCCCAAGATTTCATAGTATGTTATTTCTTCAAAATAATTCAATAATTTACACTACACGCAACATCAAGTTCAAGCGCACCACGACTTACCAAACTAGCCGTTCAAAAGTGGTTATGAATAGTATTGACAGAATTTTGAAGTTTATATAACCTTTAAAATTTTAGAATCCATATTATTTCTTTCTTAGACATAATGTAAGGAAAAATTCATATTTTTCATATAAAAGAATTATTTTTCAAAAAAATGAAATTTTACAATCTTTTAATGGAGAACCTTTTTTTAAAATATAATATTTGAAACTTTTATATATTCAATTTTACAAAATAAACTTCTTCTTTGGGATTGGGACATAATAATTTAGTTTCAATAAATTTTTGGTGTTTTTCTTAAAACTTTTATATTTGGGTGAATAGTGAAAAATAATATATTTTAACTGAAAACAATTTTTTTAATAAAAATAATTTATAGTATTTGACTATGAATATGAATGGTTTGGATGTATAATTAGATTATATTTTTACCATTTAATCCAATGTTGGTCATTGGAAATAATTTCACTTTGAAATTAGACATAAACAAATGTCAATCTTTTGGTAGTTATTATTTCTTAAAAATATGCTTTTTGGTTTTGGCAACGGGAATTAATTGTAAACTAATAAATAAAATTTCTATGTTTTGAATTTGGTAAAATAGACTTAATTTTTTAATTCATAATATCAAAATTATCTTAGGGTGAATGTTTGGTATGTTTCTGAAAACTTTTAATTTTTGATGAATAGTGAAAAACATTGAGTTATAGTTTAATCCCAAATTTTAATTTAAAAAAATTATTTATTTTATTTAAATTTATTTTAGGTCAATATAGATACATAATACCTATATATGTTCAATGTAATTGTTAAGACCCCCTCCCACCAAAGATACCCCTCTAGAGCTGGCAATGGCGAAAGGGAGATAATGACCCCCGAGTCCCGCCTCCAGTAGGCCCCGGGGTGGTGACTAGCACCAAGGGTATGAGTTTTTCACAAGTATGGGAGGCATTACCCTTTTAATTTTTTTAAAGATCGGGAAATAGGACAAGTCAACCACCAAAAAGGAAAAAGAACAACTGTATAGAAATAAACCCAAACCAATCCCACATGCATGTTTAAATAATTTTATAACAAGGTACAAGTACAAGAAAGCTCAAAGTACAATACCAAAAGAAAAAAAGGTACAGAAACAGCAACAACTCAAACTGTCCCACTAGTAGGGTCCGGCATGGCCCTGGTAGTCCTCCTGGAATCCTGAAAGTAAACATAGGTTGAGCATACAAGTATACTCACTAGGGAGAACCTAAAGCTCTCGTGCACAAGTGGGGAGACATCCTAATGTCCTACAAGAACAACAGAAGAAACGTAGAAAGGAATTCTATCCACCCAACCTCACCAGCCACACTCAACATAAAACAAGCATAACAAGTAGTAGTATATAAGAAACAAGAGTATTGGGTACCCTGCACCATTTCCCTTTAGTTAGATGCTCTTCCTAACGACGAACGTCCTGACACTGCCACACTCTCCCCACCTGCACACACCTGGCCCTCACAACCACGTATCCCACCCGCACTCACCTGGGCCTCACAACCACGTATCCCGCCTGCACACACCTGGGCCTCATCCCGAAGATTCTTGGGAAAATAGTAGAACCTACCCAAAGAGTATTGGGATAAAGCCAGCCCAATCGAAACCTACCCGAAGAGTCTTAGGTGTAAGGTCGCCTCAAGCCATCACAGCCTAGGGGAGAAGGAGCAGGAAGGAGCTAGTAACTAAGGGAAAAACACCCTCTCCCATAAAATGGTAGTGTTCGGCACTATGTGCTCAACATGGGTGGGGTGCGATAAAAACACAAAAGATACAGATATATATATATATACCAACCTCACAACCCAACCTATGGCTTATAAAAAGAGAAACTGAGCACGTTCCTCAGCACTGCTACTACGAAGCATGAATACAACAAACAAACCCAACCCCCTTTAGGTTTTCACATTTCAACAGAAATAGTACCTTTTTTCCTTAACTACTGGGAAACTATCCACAACCAACCACACCAATCATTCGTAAAACATATCCCTGCCATCCACAAAACAAGTTAGGAAAACATAAGCATCACAACAAAGTCCCTCTTATAAACCAACCAACCTAGTTGATTATTATTTATGTTTCATTACCATGTCCCACCATTCATTAACTCTTCCACTTTTATTTAATATTCACAAACCATAGCCCGTTCACATTTAAACACATCCCTACAGCCCCGCTACCAACCACCATAACCAGAACCACACCAAACCCGCACATCATCATCCCATTAATACCATTTATCGCAGCCCCGTTGCCCATCATCATTACAACATTCACACCAACCCACAGCCAAGTCAACCGCAGCCCCGCTGCTCACCCGAACCACAACAACCCACAAAACACCCCCATCACATGCCACGTAACCAAGCCAACATCCACATGTTCATTATTCCATTTTGTTCAACTGGAGTGATCACACAAGGGTTCCAGATTTTAAACAGCCAGCATTACGTGATTAACCAATTTCCACATTCCACAAGGTTTCCACCCCTAAGAAAATCCTAAAGGAGAGGGAAACATTTAATTTCATAAGCAAAGGCCCCCAACGACCATGATTTTCAGTAGGTAGAATCTCATTCAAATCACAACATAATCACAGGATATAAAGTAATAGCAATCACAACTTCCCAACCCCATTATATAAGCATGTTGTTATCATTATTATGCCCGTTCAAAATTGCTTCACGTAAACAAGAGAACACCCACCCCACATGATGCACAAATTAAAGTGACGAAGGTAAGATCCCTACCTCAACAGGTTCCTGATCGCAATGCTTCCCCGGATCAACCGTAGAAGACGTCCGTCGGCGTCTGTCACTTCTGTTGGGTCCCGGAAAAACCTCATCGGGTGGAAGTCAGAAAGAATAGGCTAGAGTAAAGACAACAGATCCATGTTCGGAAGCTCTGCCTCGTCATTACGATCCCGTGGCCACTAACAGATCGTAAATCGGAGTTCAGATGAAGAAGTTATCGAAGAAAGAGCCTTCAAGTCTCTTGAGAGAGCTCTTCTCAGAGGAGAGGAGAGGAGAGGGGTGAGTTGAAAGGAGGAGGGGACCCCTCCTTTTATAGTCGTGAAAAGAAAAAGTACATGGAATGTACTTTATGGTACACGACGTGTACTCGGTTCTTTCACACGGTCTCCCCGCGGCTTCCAACACGGCTCTGTGGCCATTGACTGGTCAACACACAGTTTGAGGGTAACACATATGTGGGGATGGACTACAAGGCATGTAGTCAGGACACAGGGCGTGTACTCATTTACATCAAACGGCGAGGACACGGCCTAAAACACGGGGTATACTCGGCAAGGGGGTACACGGCGTGTAGTTTCAAAATTCTGGAAAGTGTGGGAAAAGTCCATTTTACCCTCCAGAACACTTCGTGGCCTTCTTTTTGACAAAGGAAAGGGCCGGAGAGGTCCGGACCATTACATAAGATACCTCTTAAAACATTCTTGTCCTCGATAATTCAAAACCAACCCAGAGGAACCCAACAAGATACCTCTTAGGGTTCTCGTTATAATAGGAACCCAACCAACAACCCTGATCATATGTGTTAGGAATTCCTTCTCTTATGTCGAGATATTATCCGCTTTAGGGGGCACTGACTCGCCTGCACGGGTTTAACCGCATCCTCATTAATGTGTCTTGATTAAGAATTAGGTCTTCCCATTTTCATACATTAGGATTTCTAAACTCGCACTAACCCCAACACCACACAACCAACACACTGCCCGAACACGTGGGTTTGGGAAATTCCTTCACCTATGTCGATATATTATCCGCTTTAGGTGGCACTGACTCACCCGCACGGGTTCAATCGCATCTGCATTAATGCATCTCAATTAAGGGTCAGGTTTTTCCCTTTCCCACACATACGGACATGTTACACATTACCAGTGAACAAAGAAAAAAAGATCTCACAACTGACAAGCCAAGCATTCCATATGTCAAAGGTACAGAGTACAACATCAACACAAAGCTCAGAAGAACAAGAGAAAAAAACAAGTCAAAACAACTCTGGGTACTGAGCGTGCATCTAGGTCTCCCACTCCCAAGTGCTCTCCTCGAGGCCGCCATGCCTCTACAAAACACGAACCAAGGGAAGGGTTCGTCCACGGAGAACCTTCTCTTTATGGTCATTGATTATGACTGGTCATTCCTCGAAGGTCGCGTCATCCCCCATATCTAGCCCTCCCCAGTCGATAACGTGGGAGTCGTCGTGTAAGTACTGATGAAGCTGGGAGACGTGAAATAAATCATGAACCTTCTCCAACTAAGGTGGCAGGGCTAGCTAGTATGCCACCTCGCCAACTCGCCTCAACACCTCAAAAGGTCCGATGAACCTAGGTGAGAGCTTTCTCCCCTTCCCAAACCTCTACTGCCCCCGTTGAGGGGAAACCTTCAAGAACACATGATCCCCCACCTCAAACTCCAAGGGCCTCCTCCGACGATCAGCATAGGACTTATGTCAGTCCTGAGCCACTTTCATCCTCTCACGTACAAGCTGGACTTTCTCTGTAGTGCTCTGCACTACCTCTGGACCAAGATCATCGGTCTCACCAACCTCTTCCTATCAAATGGGTAAACGACATGGCCTTCCATACAAAGCCTCAAACGGTCCCATGCTAATAGTAGAGTGGAAGCTATTGTTGTAGGAAAACTCTACTAAAGGAAAGTGTCGTACCCAAGATCCTTCGAAATCCAGAATGCATTCTCGCAGCATGTCCCCCAACGTCTGGATAGTCCGCTTCGTCTGCCCATTGGTCTGGGGATGGAAAGCAGTGCTAAGGCGTAGCTGGGTGCCAAAAGCATGATGTATCCCCCTCCAGACTCATGAGGTAAACCGAGTATCCCGATCTGAGACAATATTCTTCGTGACCCCATGCAGACACACCACCTCATCTACGTACCTCTGTGCTAAGGTACTCACTAGGCCTGACTCCTTAATTGCTAAGAAGTGAGCTGATTTCGTCAGACGTTCTACCACTACCCAGATAGCATCATAACCTCCCTGAGCTCTGGGTATTCATGTGATGAATTCCATCGAGATGTCATCCCACATCCACTCAGGTAAATCTAAAGGATGCAACAAACCACTGGGAACACGGTGTTCAGCCTTCACTTACTGACACACTAGGCAGCTAGCCACAAACTCTGCCACTGCCCGTTTCACCCCAGGCCACCAAAACTATTCCATCAGGCCTCGGTACATTTTTGAAACTCCCGGATGTACCGCTAAGGCTGAGCTATGGACCTCACGGAAAACTCCCTCACGCATTTCCACCGGAACAACAAACCTTCCATGGAAAAGCATCTGATGGCAGCTGTCCTCTGACCAGCCTTCTGGAGCGTTCCCTTGATCGACACGATCCTGCATCACTTCTGCCTCAGAGTCCCACCACTGAGACTCTTCCACCTCGTGCAACAAGGAGGACTTCACCATAATCTAAAACAAACAGACTCTAACACCTTCTACCCTTGCATCCAATTGCAAGCCATCCAACTCCCCCATCGCCTTCCAAGCATCAGCAGATTCCCAAACTACTTCCTGATGCGACTTCCTGCTCAGGGCATCAGCCACAACGTTTCCCTTACCTTCAGTGTAAGAGATCTCAAAGTCATAGTCTTGGAGAAACTCGACCCATCTCTGCTGTTGTAAGTTTAGGTCATGCTAGGAGAAGATATAACGTAGGCTCTTGTGGTCTGAGAAGACCACAAAGCGCTCCCCAAAGAGGTAATGTCACCACAAATTCAATGCGAAAACTACTGCTGCGAGCTCCAGGTCAGGGGTGGCATAGTTACGCTCGTGAGGGAGGAACTGCCTAGACCCATAACAAATCACTCCCTTCTTCTGCATCATCACACCCCACAGACCAAGGCCAAAAGCATCACAAAAAACCTCATACAACAACCCTTCCTCTGGCAACCTGAGTACGGGAGCACTGACCAACTTCTCCTTCAGGTAGTCAAAAGATTTCTGGCACTGCTCGCTCCATAGGAAGACCTGGTTCTTCCTCGTCAAAGCTGTCAATAGAGCACAACTCGAGAGAAGTCCAAAACAAACCTCCGATAGTAACCTGCTCACCCTAGGAAACTACGAACTTCATCCAAGCTCTTGGGTGCTGCCCAAGAAACAACTGCCTCCACCTTCGACCGGTCCACTGACACTCCATGTGGAGACACCACGTGCCCAAGGAAGTGTACTTCTTTTGACAAGAACTTACACTTCGAAAATTTCCCTTAAAGCTGATGGTGTTGAAGGACTTCTAAGACTGCCTTGAGATGCTCAACGTGCTCCTCCTATGATCTTGAGTAGATCAGGATGTCATCGATAAACACAACAACGAATCAGTCCAGAAACTCTCGGAAGACAAAGTTCATCAGTCCCATGAACACAGTTGGTGAATTTGTAACTCCAAACAGTATCACTACGAACTCGAAGTTCCCATACCTGCACCTGAAAGCCGTCTTCAAGATGTCACTGTCCTTTACCCTCAGCTGATGATATCCCGATCATAGATCAATCTTAGAAAACCAACATGCTCCCCTCAGCTGGTCGAAGATATCATCTATCCTTGGAAGGGGGTAACGGTTCATGACCATTACCTGGTTCAACCTTCGATAGTCTATGCATAGCATGAGACCACCATCTGCCTTCTTCACGAACAAAACTGGAGCACCCCATGGCGACACGCTGGGTCGAAAAAAACCTTTCTCCATCAGATTATCAATCTAAATCTGCAACTCTCGCAACTCCTAAGGTGCCATCCGATAAGGGGTCATCGAAATCGGACGAGCACCAGGCTGTAAGTCTATCCCGAACTCAACGTCACATCAGGGGGGGGGGGGGTAGAGTCACAACCTCCTCAGGAAAAACATCGAGTAACTCCCCAACAACCTATGGGACATTCATCATCTCTGTATTAGTTGGAACCACTAATAACCCACCCAACAAGGAAAGGAGTGGCTTCACACACTAGCTTCCCGCCTGATAGCTCCTCTCACCAACAAAATCTACGCACTGCCCATCCACGTCGGATAACAAGACTCTTCTCTGGAAGCAGTCGATAACGGAAATAACAAAAAACAACCAGTCGATGCCTTGGATGACATTGTATGGATTCATCTGTAACAGAAGAAGGTCCCCAGTAGATCGATGTGGCCCCAACGTCAGCCCACATCCCTGGCAAACCCAAGATACGCTGGTCTGGCCCCCAACTGGTGTAATTTGTACCAGTGGTACGGAATGTATCTCTATGTCTAGTCCCAAAGAATGGGCTAGAATAGGTGCAACAAAGAAGTGCGAATCTCCTGAATCGAACAAAGCAGAAACAAGAGTACTGAACAAACAAATTGTACCTCGCACCACCTCTAGTCCTGCTTGAGGTGCCATCTCTACTGCGTCCAACTATCCACACCCAGATCCTCTGCCTCTCTGATGTTTTCCACTTCCCCGACCACGCCCTAGTCGAAGTCCCTGAGGAGCACCCTGAGGTCGGCCTCCTCCTGCAAAGTCTGCCCTCAGAGGGGCATGGTCCTGCTTCTGCTGGAAGGGCCTCGCTGGCAACTATTGCTGCTGAGGTGGGCGCTAAACATGCCCACCTCCACCGTACTGATCTCGGGTCGGGCACCGACTCTGAACGTGCCCGAAACCTCCACAAGAAAAACACTTTGGTCCTGGGATCGCAAAAAAGGGACGAGGACCCAAAGATCTGAACTGGAATTGTTGGGGCCTGGTCCCCACTGGCCTGAACCTGGAAGGTCCCGTCGCAGGAGACCTATTGTTAACTACCTTCCCCTTCTATGAACCTGGCTAGATCCCGTCTCGGGGTGCACCTCCAAATGAGTGCATCCTATATACAACCTCTTCCTTCTTCTGCACCGCCAAGTATGTCGGAAGGGTGAAGGGGGTGATAGCATACTGGAGCGAAGGACGAAGTGCTACCTCTAATCATCTCGCCCGAGACTCCTCATCCTGAAAGAGATCCAGAGAAAAGCGCAAAAGATCTTTGAACTTGATCCCCAGATCTCGTACCGACATACTCCCCTACTGAAGGGAGAGTAACTCCTGCCGCTTCTCCTCTTTGATCATGGAAGAAAAGAATTCCTCTCATAATTCCTTCTCAAAGTCGGCCCATGGAACCTCTGCCTCTATCCTCTCTCCGAGGTAGAGCTTCCACCACTGTCGCGCCACACCTCTCAACTGACTGACTTCTAGGGGAACCCAGTACTCCCTCGGAGCACAGATCAAGGTAAAAGCAATCCCTAGCTCCTCAAGCCACCCCTCCTTCTCCGTATCCGAAGTACTACCCTCGTACTTTTGGAGAGTCTTAAACTGGAAAGAATGGAGTGTTTTCTGCCACTGGCTATCTTCCTCCTCTCGGTCAATCCTCAACTGATCGACCACCTAAATCTGCTGGGCCTCGGCTGTCTGAGCCACCTGGGGATGACGTCCAGGTGCCACAGTTGTACGGTAAACAAGGATCGCCTAAGCCCAGGTAGTAAGGAAAACTCAAGGTTTAATTCTATCATTTTTGTTCAATTTATTTCTCTGAACACCCAAATCAAGTAAAACACAATCATGATGTTGCATGTACCTTTTCTAGGGTCTCTACCCTGCAATCAATGTAGTCTCACTTGGTCGTTCGGTAGGCTCAGAGTCCTTTCATCGGATCATGGGGGGCCTTAAAATCTCACGTCCTAGTCGGTCTTCCCTGGCCTATGCCATGCACCAAGATTAACTAACATTGTTCCCCTACCACCCCATGCAATCCTCACTGTCCCTAACTCCATAATTCATCCTATCTCTCAACCATCACCTCTGATACCATTCTGTCACGACCCCTTCCCACCAAAGATGACCCTCCTGAGATAGAAATGGCTAAAGGGCGATAATGACCCTCGTGTCCCACCCCCAGTAGGCCCCGGGGTGGCGACTAGCACCAAGAGTATGAGTTTTTTACAAGTATGAGAGGCATTACCCTTTTTTATTTTTTTTAAAGATCGGTAAATAGGATAAGTCAACCACCAAAAAGGAAAAAGAACAAGTGTATAGAAATAAACCCAAACCAAGCCCACATGCATGTTTAAACAGTTTTATAACAAGGTACAAGTACAAGAATGCTCAAAGTATAATTCCAAAAGAAAACAAAGGTACAACAACATCAACAACTCCAACTGTCCAACTAGTAGGGTCCCGCACGACCTTGGTAGTCCTCCTGGAAACCTGAAAGTAAACGTAGGGTGAGCATACAAGTATACTCAGTAGGGAAAACCTAAAGCTCTCGTTCACAAGTGGGGAGACATCCTAATGTTCTGTGAGAACAACAGAAGAAACCTAGCAAGGAATTATATCCACCCATCCTCACCAGCCACACTCACCAAAACACAAGCACAACAGGTAGTAGTATATAAGAAACAAGAGTTTTGGGTACCCCGAACCATTTCCCTTTAGTTAGATGCTCTTCCTAACGACGAACGTCCTGACGCTGCCACACTCTCCCCGCCCGCACACACCTGGTCCTCACAACCACGTATCCTTCCCGCACACACCTGGGCTTCACAACCACGTATCCCGCCCGCACACACCTGGGCCTCACAACCACGTATCCCGCCCGCACACACCTGGGCCTCACAACCACGTAACCCGCCCGCACACACGTGGGCCTCACAACCACGTATCCCGCCCGCACACACCTGGGCCTCATCCCGAAGATTCAGGGGAAAATAGTAGAACCTTCCTGAAGAGTCTTGGGCTGAAGCCACCCCAATCGAAACCTACCTAAAGAGTCTTAGGTGTAAGGTCGCCTCAAGCCATGACAGCCTAGGGGAGAAGGAGAAGGAAGGAGCTAGTAACTAAGGGAAAAACACCCTCTCCCATAAAATGGGAGTGTTCGGCACTAAGTGCTCAACATGGGTGGGGTGCAATAAAAACACAAAAGATACAGATATATATATATATATATATAAATATACCAACCTCACAACCCAACCTATGGCTTCTAAGAAGAGAAACTGAGCACGTGCCTCGGCACTGCTACTACGAAGCATGCATACAACAAAAAAACCCAACCCCCTTTAGGTTTTCACATTTCAGTAGAAATAGTTCATTTGTTCTTTAACTACTGGGAAACTATCCACAACCAACCACACCAATCGTTCATAAAACATATCCCTTCCATCCACAAAACAAGTTAGGAAATCATATGCAGCACAAAAAATTCCTTCTTATCAACCAACCAACCCCATTGATTATTATTTCCGTTTCATTACCATGCCCCACCATTCATTAAATCTTCCACTTTTATTTAATATTCACAACCCATAGCCCGTTCACATTTAAACACATCCCTACAGCCCCACTGCCAACCACCATAACCACAACCACACCGAACCGGCACATCATCATCCCTTCAATACCATTTATCGTAGCCCCGCTACCCATCATCATCACAACATTCACACCAAACCACAACCAAGTCAACCACAACCCCATTGCTCACCCTATCCACAACAACCCACAAAACACCCCCATCACATGACACGTAACCATGTCAACATCCATATGTTCATTATTCCATTTTGTTCAACCGGGGTGATCACACAAGGGTTCCGGATTTTAAACAGCCAACATAATGTGATTAACCAATTTCCACATTCCACAAGGTTTCCACCCATAAGAAAATCCAGAAGGACAGGGCAACATTTAATTTCATAAGCAAAGGCCCCCAACGACTGTGATTTTCAGTAGGTTGAATCTCATTCAAATCACAACATAATCATAGGATATAAAGTAACATCAATCACAACTTCCCAACCCTGTTATATAAGCCAATTATTATCTTTATTACGCCGGTTCAAAAAATTTCACGTAAACAGGAGAAAACCCACCCCGCATGATGCAAAAATTAAAGAGACGAAGGTAATATCCCTACCTCAATAGGTTCATGATCGCCACGCTTTCCCGGATCATCCTTAGAAGACGTCTGTCGGCGTCCGTCACTTCTGTCGGGTCCCGGAAAAACCTCCTCGGGTGGAAGTCGGAATGAAAAGGCCGGAGGAAATACAACGGATCAAATCTCGGAAGCTCTGCCTCGTCGTTATGATCCCATGCCCGCTGACGGATCGTAAATCAGAGCTTAGACAAAGAAGTTATGGAAGAAAGTGCCTTCGAGTCTCTTGAGAGAGCTCTGCTCAGAGGAGAGGAGAGGAGTGGGGTGAGTTGAAAGGAGGAGGGGACCCCTCCTTTTATAGACGTGAAAAGAAAAAGTACACGACATGTACTTTATGGTACACGGTGTGTACTCAGTTCTTTCACATGGTCTCCACGCGGCTTCCAACACGGCTCCGCAACCGTTGACTGCTCAACACACGGTTTGAGGGTAACGCATACGTGGGCAGGGACTACACGGCGTGTAGTCAGGACACACGGCATGTACTCGTTTACTTCACATGGCAAGGACACGTCCTGCAACACGGGGTATACGTGGCATGGGGGTACACGGCGTGTACTCAAACTACACGGCGTGTAGTTTCAAAATTCTTGAAAGTGTGGGAAAAGTCCATTTTACCCTCCAGAACACTTCGTGGCCTTCTTTTTGACAAAGGAAATGGCCAGAGAGGTCTGGCCCCTTATAGTAATTAATTGGAGTTCATTTATAATAATTTTAGATATATAAAAATTTTATTGAACTTTTCATCGTCTTTTACCCACCTCCTAGGAGAATTTGCCAGTTCACATAAAAAGTAATTTTATCTTTTCTGTGAGTGGAATTTAAAAAATCCAATAGACATGGTTGATATTAGTAAGGAAAGTTTGGTTCAAGAAGACAAAATTAATTTTTGGTGAATAGTAACTTTTTAATTTTATTTATCACTGCTAAAAGTAAATAAGGTAATTGAGGGTAAAAATGGTATTATTATTACCTAAACACATGCCCTAAACCATTGGATAAGTATAATTCGACCAAAATAACCCTTAGGAATAACATATGAACCTCTTTGGTCCACTTGGATTAGATTAGAACATTTATTATTATTTAATTCAAAGAAGAGTTAAAAGAGTTAAAATCAATGTATAATAACTAAAACATTTTTAATATGGGGATACACATAAGATAATTTCGACTATAAATATTAATTAGATAGCTAAAAAGATTTCCTAAATAATGGTATTTTATTTATATTTTTTAGACATTAAATAATTTAATTTATTAATGACACAATGATGATGCAATAATTACCAAATTAATGAAATCGTAAAGTAATTGATAATACAAATATCCAAATAAATGTAATTTGAGACTTTCTAGGAATTTCACTAATTTATTAAGTTAATATGACATTTTAGGGTTGGTTAGATGATTTTTTTTTCAAGTAATAATGCCATTATGAATTTAGAAAAAACAAAATAACAAATAGTGTCAAAATTGACATAAAAGTGTTTTTAAAACAAATATTATATAATTAATTGATATTATATTCCTAAAAATCTAAGGTTCTTCCAAAGGACTTTTATAATGATAGGTGTATCATTAATGAACCTCTTCAGGGGTCTCGTGGAAGTATATATTAAGTTTATTAACTATATAATATAAAATTACAAAGAGACATGGAAAATGTCAAACTATTTAACTAATAGTTAAATATAAATGATAAAGTTAATATAGTGATCCAAACATGTCTAAAACCTATTGGTTGAGTGGTTTTCGACCCATCCCCAATTTATCCATTACAAAATCCATTTTAGAGCCATTAGAAACCGAATTTTATTTTATTATAAAATAATATTTCTAGCATTTCCTAAGGTTCCCCACACTCGTCTTATAAAATGGCACTCCCACTTCTCTCTAATTAACTCCTTCAAATCCATTTTTCTCGGACAAACCCTATTCAAATACCCTCTAAAATTTCCTCCCTTAATCCTAGAGTCCCTCATTTTGTCAGAAATCCAATCTATGGATCCCTTTTGATCAAATGAAATGGAAGAACCCGAAGAAGAAGTAAATATTTCATCACCTCTTTCAAGTTCCTTTCTTCTTCCACTTCCTTTTTCTTGGTTGTTTTCATTATAGAATAATAAATCCAGTATCTTCTATATACTTTTATGTTATTAAAAATATTTTATAACCAAATTCATTATTCTATACATCCTTTGAATGACATGTCACCATACATGCGTGTGTATGACTTACCGTCTCCATTTCATGGTGTAATTGTTATTCAGTACATTATTATTTTGATGGGTAGAATAATGATGTGTAATTGATGTAAATAAAAAATATAACATGATAAAGATTCTTTATATATGAAATACCATCCAATTATATGTTATTTTAATATCAAAATAATGATATTTTCGCTCGGGCGTACGTATGGATTACCGTCTCCATGAACGCGATGAGATTAATTCCCCATCATATCCTTTCAAGACTAATTTCCATTATATGATTAAAAATAATGATTATAGACTTGATATAATTCTGGATATGAATGTGAGACATCACATAAATAACAAATATGACTCACATAATAAAGAATATAAAGGAAAATGAATCCATCAGCACCCGAAATGATGATAATACTAAGATATTAATAAAAAAGCAATGTCATAAGATCATATATGAAATAATACTAATGTATATGATTATTTTATTATTTAATAACAATTATTTTACCATTATACAAGATCTTAACCTACCACGGACCAAGGAAAAGTATGAGGTAAGGGGTTTCTTATCTCACTTTTAATTCCGTGAATTTTTCATTGTTCACCACTTATTAATTGCATGTGGTGACTGTACTGCCCATGATTGTATTCATTGTGTAATATACTTTAATTTATGTATATTTAAATCATAATTTTATGATCCTTATTTCATGTGTGTATGTTTCTTAAGTTACCAAATAGATAAGGGAATTTTAAATTTCAATTTCTGCTCATTCGGCTTTACTCATACTTCTTTGATTATATTACTCCAAGATTATGTGTGGAATCACTATTCATTTTCTTATGTCATAATTTCCACTCCCCTTTATGTGTATATAATTTTTATACACATAATCACTCCATTGATAAATTCTCAATTCATCGATATGATCTTGATAAGAGTAATTTTAACTCAATCTCCATTTGTTGAGTTAAATATCCAATTCATTGGTGTTGTTTTTAGAAGAATATGTGTGAATGTCCTTTGATTGATTTACACTGAATATCCAATCATATTTATTGTATTTATATTTATCACACATAATTATTTTATTGATTTATCCTTAACCTAAGGATACATTCTTTATAATATATTTCCTCTCAATTTACATTCCATTGAGACATCTTTGTTGTTATACACCAGATCACTGTTATATGGTGTATATAATGTACTTTGACATAGTATATCCTAAATCCCTTTATTCTCATGATATTACCAAGTTTTTTTTAACACAATTATTTATATTCAAGTGTCTCTATTTTGGTTATGAACTCTAACTAAAATATTATTTTAAAATGTTTTAAAGATTTATGATTCTAAATCATTCTCATTAATGTCCATGTTTTAAAAATGGGATTAAGGATTTATTCATATAGACATTAAGGTTTTAAAATTAAAATTCCTTCTAAAATATTAATGTAGTATAGGAAACTTTGATTCAAAAGTATATTTGAAATGAAATCTTGATAAATAGTGTGACATTTAAATGTTTTCTAGAAAAAGTGGGATATTTCTCTCAAATGGTTTTGATGATTATTTTCATCTATCTCAACATCCTTCATTATTTTCGATTGAGGTTAATCTATTACAATACAATATTCCATATTGTATTGAATGGGTTGTTTTTTACTGTGGAATTTCTATTTTTTATACCATTCATGGTTTGTGGATAAATTATTGACATTTCGTATGCTAGTTTTAATATGAATGTTTATGTTATGTTTCAAACATTTAATATGACGAATGCATTGGAATTAGTAAGTGATGGGTGGAGCCCGCTATAGCTCCTTGATGCATCGGTAGGTCTCATGAGACAAACTAGTGTCTTGAAACAAGGCCTTGACTATGTGGTTATGAAATTCTAGCATTATGCATTCCATCGGTATGAAAGTGTCTATTGATATTGTATGTGATTATTGGACTAGTAAAATATCCATGTGAATAATTAAATGGAATTATTTGATTTTTTCTTTTCCATATTATGTTGAAGTTCATGTTTAAAAGTATTTTTTTTATTCATATACACTGCCTTAAATGTTTATGATTATTTATGAAATTTAGTGCTATAATTTTATCCTTACTGAGCATCTAAGCTCACCCCTTTCTTATGTTTCATTTTCCTAGGATATAAACAAGTTAGTTATGACTGACCTGCAGGCATAATCTAGGAAGCTTGGATGTCTCTAATGGAATAATTTAGTGTATTTATTCTTTTAAAGGTGTCATGTTACCCTTATAAATGTATCTAGTATTTCCAAGGCTACTAAACTGATCAGTCTTTCGGGACATGATTTAATGGTATCATTCCAATGTTATGTAATAATGCACCGACTCTGGGTAACTGGGGTTGGGGCGTTACATTTTTTTGTCTAATTATTTTTTCTCAAAATAACCGACCCCCACCCATATTAGTGACACACATAGTTGAGGAATCCCCATTTTCAAGACACCCCATCCTCTATCTACTCTATTTGATGATTTCTCCTCACATTTTTTCTTTCGTTCATCATCAGTAAGGGTCTCTCCTTCTCTACTCTCCTATATTTCCTTTTTCGTCTTTTTTTTCTACACTCTCTAGTAGTGTGTGTGACCTAGGAAAATCATATCTAGATTTTTGATTTTTTTTATTCTGGGTTCCTAGGGTTCATGAATGCTGTTAAGGTTGGTTCTTTCCATGATTGTTGAAGTTAGTGAGTTTTTCATTGATTTTAGGTAGGGTTTCTTATATTTTTCTCCTCCAGTCCAATTTTAATTTGGGTTTTTTGTGTTTTTTAGTTCCCCCTTTTTTAGGGTTTCATGAACCTTCATGATGTGGATTTTAGCCACCACTATTAAAGGGAAAAAAAATTGAGATATGTTACCCTATTCCCGTACCTTTATATTTTAAACTATATTTTCTTGACTATTTTATTCAGGTTTTTACATTATATTATTTTGTAAATAAGTATTATAAAATTGTTTTGATGAACAAAAATTGTTATTTCATGATTTCAATGTTTTTATCATATTTCTATATTGGGTATCCTTTATTAAATCATGTTTTTATGCTTATTTTAAATTACATGAACCTTGGATATCAACATTGGTTTCTAAATGGTTTGAAGGGTATGATTATAAAATGAATAGGGTTGATTTTCAATTTTTTCCATTTTCAATAAAGACTACTAGCTTGTTTTAGTTTCCTAAAAACCTTTTAATTGATTTCCAATCCAATCATGTATCAAATGTTACTTATCCATATATATACATATATATTGGTTCCCTCTTGGTACATCTTTATTCATGGAGATAAACACATGTATATTGGTACTAAGGGTATTTATATATATATATTAAGGTGTATATGTGTTTAAGTGTGAAGAATGGTTTTTGAACATCAAAATTATGTTATAAAAATGGTTTTCCAAATGATTGATTTTGATTTCTAAGAATATAAGTCCCAATTGGAACTTTTTAATTCTTTTAAAATATTGAGGCGCATTCAAATGGAACCCTATACCATTTTGTACTTTTTCGACTCATATTTATATGATTGGAATGTTGTAATATTTCTATGAAATGATCTTTACATTGGTAGTGTAGGTGGTGAGTGGTTGTTGTACAATTTCTTCGAAATTTTGTGTGATTGAGTTTTGGTTTTTCTGCTACACCTCCCTTGTGTATTCCAACTATGGTTTTGGCACATAGTAATCCCAGTTATCATGGTGGGGAGACTCGTAAAAGTAAACCATGCATGACCAACCTTACTTAGTAAGATAACATGATATCACTACCAAAACTATGGATGATGATTTTAATTAGTTGTCTTGAGCAAGAAAATGGATCATCACATCCATGGTACGATCACTAAGAGTATGAGGATCTAATTTCCCCATTAACCCAAGATACTTATCTGGTTTAAATAGTATTTTTCTCTCGTTTTAAACCTGTTTAAATGGAACTATGTTTAATTTATCCTTGTTTATTTTCATCATCATGTCTTCAATAATAAAAAGCATTTTCACATTACTTTCTTAATATATGATTCACCCACATGCAGTTACTTAATATTATCTCTCTTATAATTTTTAATTTATGTTTCACATTTTTAAATTTTATAGTTATTATTTATTTCTAGGATACTTTTTTTATTGACTCGTTCCTTCTATTAATGGGTTAAATAAAAATATATCATTCATTGGAAGAATGTTTTGGAAATAAAAGAAGAAAATGGTTTTATAAAGTTTCAGCCTATTGCTTATTTTAAACGAAATAAAAAAATTATATATTTATAATTTCATACTCGCATGAAATGGTTTTCTCTTCAAGGGTAATTCATAGGGTGTTGTTTTTATTTTATAATCACTATTGATCTTTTTCTCAGGACAACATTATCAATTTCAATTACAGTGCCATTTAATATTTTATTCTCTTTTATTGGGAAATGCGGTTATTATTTTTTGGGAGGTGACTCATATAGTCATAAGGATGTAAGAAAGTTTATATATTAGTTTTATTTTTGTTTCTCTTATTATACTATCCATTTATGCTTTCATTTCATTCTACGGCTGGTGAGTAGTTATAAATAAAAGTGGGTGAGGAAAATCTAACTTGTGGCATCTTTTACTTATATGAGATTGAGATAGGGGAGGTGATGGAGGTTTTTTGTGATGATTATTGTTTATTTCTTTCCTAGTTTGATATTAGTTTTTTTTAAATAACAGACACCTAATACATAGACGATTCAAGCAAAAAATTTATATAATTTTTACCATTACTATTCTCAATTATTTAATGGGTGAAATCAATCCCAAGTGTTGTTTCCATGGTTATCATGAACATGGGTCATATAGAGACCCAACCCATTTAAATATTTTATTCCAATATTTTTAACATAAAAATTCAATGATTACAACCCAATGATCATCAGGCATAGTGTCTTTGGAAGACTATGTTTATAACACATCAAAGTGAAACTAAAATAAAACTTGTTTATTTTATTTACCATAATGCGATCCTAAATCCTTTAGAGGTATTAAAACGAAAAGGGATTACCTAGGGAATACATATACTGAATTGGTGGTATAAAATCCATGTAAGTGAATAAACATAACAATGAAGCAAAACTTTATACTCAAAAGTATCATAAAAGATAATGATCAAGACTAATCACATGGTAGTATAAAATAATGAAAATGGTATAATAAATTCATGGAATCATAAAAAAATGTGGACGAAACATATAACATTACATAAACATGATTCAAGTCTAACTTCTTAGATAATATTTTCGGGCATAAAAAGTCTCATAATGGATTCGATTTACATTTTAATCCCATACATGACGCCTCATTAGACTAAACATTTACCTAATTCATTATTTTGTTGTCTATTTTCACCCAACATAACTTTTGTAAGATTATGTGTTCCTCAAAATGGAATGAAATCATAGGTAATAAATATAAAAATTACCCATCGAGTAAAAATGGGTTTCAAAATCTTTTTTAATATCACAATCAATAGAAATTTAATAATGAAGGTATTTAAGGGATGAACATTAGTAATGTGTCACCCCATCAATGTGAGGGAGAATAAGATAGGTACATATTTTGGAGAAATATATACATAATTTAGAAGCAATCCATAACATCAATTTTTTTCATCATTGATGAAAATTTATTAAAAATATTATGTGAAATATTGCTTTTGAAAATATTATTTTCCCTTTTAAATAACCCCTTCAAAATCTAAAAATATAAAAAAATACTACAGAATAATTTTAATTTATAAAGAAACATGAAAATTTATTATTTTATTTTAAAATAATTTTGTGTTCAGTATGGTGGGTAATTCCATTCATGCTGCATAAGATAAAAAATATTCCTTTCACACTATGGAAAAATATTAAAAAGTACCTTATTGAGAAAAAAATGAGAAGGTTCCTTTCAAGATGTATTATAAAAATTAAAAAATGGGTAATAATATATTTAATAAATCATTTATATAATTTTAAAGTATTCTTTAATTTTTTTATAAAAACATGTATATGGAAGAAAATTTATTTTCAACCAAAGAGTTAAATAAAGCCATTTTTCAAAAAGAAATTGCAGCTATTTATATACCAAGGATTTGAAAATAGTAATATTACATAATATTTTCATGAATGACCAAAAGATAATAAAATATATTTATTTTTAAATATAAATATCAACTAATTCCTCTACGGTAGGATTTGACATAAATAATCATGAATAGTGATGAGGTTGTAAAATAAACCCTTACCACTTTGGAAACTTTTGAATCATAACATGGGTGAAATAAGTAACTTTAAATAAAACATTAAATAAAAAAAATATAAATATATTCATAATATAACTTTAAAATATGTATTATATATACCAAAAAAATAAATAAGTGGTGAAAATGGCATGTCTTGTGGAAGTAAAAGTGAGATGAGAAAACCCATAAATTGAGTCTCGAGTTATCATGTATATAATTTATATCCTATATAATAAACTTATATAAATTATTTTTTTTAAAAAAACCTTTTCTATGTTTAATTAAATATACATCAATAATTAAATTCATTTATTTTAATGAAAAATTTAAATAATTATTCAGGTATGTCCACTCCGGGTGTTTTGAGGACGTTCAAATCCCAATTTCAAAATGGAATTAGTGTGTTGACCATGGTCCAAGGGGTCATTATTCCATCATATAAAAAATTATAATTATTAAATAAATATCAATTTAATACAAATAATATACTTTTAGAACCTATTATGGATTAATTTTATAAAAAAATTATGATATAATCATTGAGACGGTACGTTCTACTAACACATGAGTAATGGTCTAATTTTTCAACTATCATAAAGGAAATGAGGTAATATTCATTTAATATTTAAAAATTTATTATTATATAATAAATATAATATTATTTAATTAATTAAACATAAATATATCATCCATGTGATAACGTAATAAAAACGAAATCACACTTCTTCTCATGGTGGTAGTTCACCGTACATATGAATGTCATTATCATTTTTCAAAAGAAGGTTGTATATAACATATTAATTTTTCAGAATGATTAATATGTCAGGAATATAATATATAAATAATAAATCTATCACCATTAATAACTTTTAGATACATTTATGGAAACATAATTACATCTGTTTCAGAGGTTGTAGTCTTCTATAGACAAGAACTATGATTTTGTTTCCCATTTGATGGAAGAGGAGGTGGATAAATATTATTCCACAAACATAATATTATATAAAGATATAGTAAACACTATTTTTGTGATATTTTAATGTTTAATACAAAATTTATGGTGGAAAATGAAGATTTACTAAGAAGGAGCTTGGTGAAGATGATTAACTTTTCTTATAAGAACCTCTCTTGGGTCTCTAATTAAGGACCCTATGGATTATCTTATGGGAATAAAAGAATATGTAAATTGAGAATGACGATTTTTTGAGGATATTTTCATAGGTTCTTGTGAGACCAAATGGATTGAGCGGTGTGAACAAGTGAAGGGAGGGGTTCCCTTTTATTATGGATGATCAACTATTCAATAATGGGAGGTCTCCCCCGATAAAAGTTCATCCAAAATTGATAAATAATGTATTTTAATGTTAATATGGTTGACCTATACCTCCCAAAATTAACAAAAAACATGTTTTAATCATGTTATTAAGTCTAAGTCTAAGGTTACTCACTTTTCACATTTTAGTTTTTCACTAAAGTAAATTGTTTTTATAATAATTTCAAACAAAAATGATTAAAAAAAATTGAAGGAAATTTTTTTCAATAAAAAATGAAATTATTAAAAAAATCTAAGTTATTAAGGATTTATAAATATATTCATAATTTTTAATACATTTATATAAATTTAGTAAATCATTTAGTCATCTTCATACCCATCATTTTAACAAATGGGTTATATTAGTCATGTTTAAATAATATATTTTAATATTGTATCATGATTCGTTTGAACACAACATTTCGTGTTGTATAATATATAGAATATAGTTTTATTTTTAAATGTAAAGTTGTTAAATTAAATACACCTTCATTAAAATTATTACTCAAAATTTGAACGTGTGCTCAGTAATTAAGTTTTTTATATTACAATATTCCTTTTCTGAAAACCCACATCTTAAAAACGCATAATAAAACATCCTCTTGAAAAGTGGGATAATTAAAAAAAAGGTTATCACATAACTACGTTTCCAAATATCAGAACATTTTTGGGAAGTGGACACAATTATTTGAAAAAATATCCATCTAGGAAATAACATTTGTAATTTTTTAAGAAAGAAGATATCATCAATTTATTGAAAATGAATTAAATTTTTGCTTAAAGGTCTTTTTAAAAAATTTGGTATATCCTTTTACCATATATATTGATATCCTAAATAAATATGCATAACTATAATTTTTAATTTCATCATTTTTTTCATTTTCACCAAAATCATATCTTTTTCTCCGAATAATGAGTAATGAAGATGATTTTTTCATTCTTAGGGCACAAAAATTAAATTCTAACGAATCACATGATTCCACAAAATGATATCAATATGTTTCATTTCACTTTAAATAATAAACAAAATTTAAATGTTTAATATAATTTATAATAAAATAAAAAATTAATCCACCTTTATATTAATCTAAAAATCCAATGTTCAACTTAAATCAAAATTAAATAACCCTACATCTGAAACAGGTCCAACATTCAAAAAAATTATAAATTATGTTCTTCCTAAATAATCCTTCATGTTAAATTATATTTTTGGCCTAAGGGTTATATTACCATAAATATCTCCCAAAATAATCTTAATAATCTTTAACCCCCGTCACATAAAACCTAAAAATAGATATTTATTCTTTTAAACTTGTGGTCTACCTTAGCCTTATTAGCCAAAGACACATTAGGTTTGTCCAATATATCTATGGACTATTATTGGTTTCCATATATTCTATTCCATACATACTCATCTTGGTTCATAGATAAAATGTAAACTATCCCAAGAATATCCCCCAGGAGTGTCGAACTAGGGGTTAAATAAGGAACATTATTATCCACCTGGTGATGATCGAGTCAAATACCAATACATACTTTTCAGAGTTATTACTCTTATATACAACTATGTTAGATCCATATCCACTTATATTATTTAGTCAGGGATGTAATTTATCAAAAAATTCATCCTATACCAATATATATCCCTATGTTTTTTCATAATTACTATAATCCTAATACAAAAAAGGCCTTACTAGGATACCAACCATAGATTTATGGAATTATTATCAGTGGGATATAATTGATATCTATCAAATCACTTCATGTAATTCTACACCTCCAAGTAGGAACTCGTACCACTATCCTTAGTGTAATATATTTCTACACAAATCCCTTAGGTGGAGATCTTTGCTTCACCCAACACACACATGTGATAGTTCCCGATGATTGGATTCCCTAATTTTGCTTAAAACCAACTATAGTGACCCAAAAATTTTACGAATATTATTTCATTATTTCTAAAATAAGCATCCAATTTTTATAACCTAAATATCATGAGGCATAGTGTATTTTTATTACTATGTTTATAATACATCAATGAGAAACTAAAACAGAAAATCATTATTTTATTCTTCATAATGAGATTTTAAATCCTTTTATTATACTAAAAATTTATGGGATAACCTATGGAATACATAGAAAATGGGTTAGCTAAAAATACAAATAATTGAATAAACATGATAATAGAGAATAACATGTGAGTAAAAATTATGACATGATATCATAAAATAGAAAGCACAAGAGTAATTATGTAGGAGCATGACATTAAGAAAATGATATCATAAGATCATGGCATCATATTAAATGTGTAAGAAACATAAAAAATTACATAAACATGAGTCAAGGATAAATATCTAGAAAATATCACATGGTGGAAACATTTCTTTAATAAATTAGGTCTTCATGCAAATACCATACATGATAGCCCATGAGATTATAGATTTTCCGAACACATTGGAGTGATATTTGGGTGAACCAATATTAACATGTTTATGATTATGTGTGGTATAAAATGGAAATAAATATAATAATTACCATAGAGATAAAATGGGTTGCATAATATTCTATCATATCATAATCAATAGAAATTTCATACTTTATATATAAGTTTAAAAAGGATTCCTTTCACACTGTAGTAAAAAGGTTAAAAATGATTGGTTCATAAAATTGAGGATAATATTACTTTCAAAACATTTTAAAAAAAGGTAAAATGGGTAAAATTTTATTTAATAAACCATTTTTTTAATGTTAAAAAAATATTGAAAATATTTTTACAAATAATTCATATGGAATATAAAATATTCTAAACTGAAGAGAAAAATAAAGTCATATTTTCAATAATTTTAAGTACCTTAAAGAGGAAATGGTACTATTAAATAAAAAGTTAATTTATAACTATATGAGAATAAAATATATTGGGTTTTAAATACAAATATAAAATAATTCCTCTAATTGTGGCTTAAACATAAACAATCTCAAATAATGATGAAATTTTGAAATAAAACCTTACTTCTTTGGTGACATTTGATCATAAACACCATGGAATAAGTAACATAAAATTAAAATTTAAAAACCATTAAGATAAATATATTCATGAAATAAAATTAAAAGGGGTTTAATATGCACCACTGAAAATAAATAAGTGGTGAATATTTCATATGTCTCATGGAAGTAAAAGTTAGATAAAAAATCTTTTACCTTTAGTTCAGAGTTATAGTGTATTTCATTTATCTCCTATATAATAAACATATATCACTTATTTGTTATTAAAAACCTTTTTGAATGATTAATTCATATACTTAAACTATTTAATTCATTTCTAATGACATATTTAATTACTTATTCTATTATGTCCACATCATGTGTTTTGAGGACGTTCAGTTCCTAATTTCAAAACGGTATCAACATTTTGAACGTGGTCAAAGGGATCATTTTTCCATAATATCAAGAATAATAATCATTAAATAATTATAATTTTTATACATAACATACAATTTTAAAGAAATACATGGAAGGTTGTTCTGAATAATTAACAATGTAACAATCATGGAGATGTCAGGTCGTACGTAAGCATGAGTAACATCTTCATTTTTCAATGATCACGATGGAAAAAAGGTAATAATTATTTTATCTTTCTAGAATGGTAATTATATCATAATTACTATATTATTCCTTTAAATACACATATATGTACCATCCATGTGATGTGGTAATAAAAAAACTAATCACATTACCTCACAATGCAGTATTCCATTATACACACGAACGCCGTTATCATTTTTTAGTAGATAGAAGTTAAAAAGGTATATTATATATTAATTTTCCAAAATGATTTATTTTTCATGAAAATGTTATATTAAAATTAAATAAATCATAATTAATATCCTTTTTAGATGATAATGGAAAAGAAATTACATTGGTTCGTGAGGCAGTTGTTCTCTATACACATGAATGATGGTCTTATGTCCAATTTATTGGAAAAAATATATGGAAAATTATTATGCCATAAAAATAATAAAATATAATTATACACGATATAATTTTGTTATTATTTATTAATTTTTATGACATATTTGATGTTTTAAAACTAAGAATTTTTAATAAGGATCTCAATGAAAATGATTACCTTCTCTTAGAAGAACCTCATTTAGATCTCTTATAAAGGACCCTATGGTTAATTTTTTGTGATGAAAAGATGATATATAATTTGGATAAGTATGTTTGGGAAATATCATACTTTTTTTGGTCAATAAAAATGTCTTGATAAGTGTGAAAATTTGAGCGGTGGTTGTTCTCTTTTATTATTGAGGGTAGTTGCATTTTTGTAAATACCCAAAACTACTCAATAATGGGAAGTCACATTCAATCCATGTTCCAAAAAAATAGATAAATAACATATTTTATGGTGATATTTTCTAAAAGTACCTCTTAAAATAAAAAAACGTTTTTTTAGACATCTTATTATATTTACCTCTATCGTTACTCACATTTACCATTTTAGTTTTTCACCATGGTAACTAGTTTTCTTAATTTTTGTATTATTAATTATAAAAAAATTAAGTTGAAATTATTACCTAACATAAACTATACTAATTAAAAGTATGTAATATATTTTATCATATCTAAAAACATAAAATTTAAATAATTAAATTTAAAAACGAACCCACAAAACATGTCGAAAAAAAGATTTTTCAAGAAATGGAATTTTCAAGAAATAGATGATCTTATATTAACTATATGGATGGAAATAATCATTAAATGAATTTAAATTAATATAAATATATTTATAAACTATTAATTTAATTTAAATATTTCCTTACCAGTGTTATTTCCATTAATTAAAATGGATACACCTTATGCCATAAAAAATAGTGTCTTAAAAATTATATTTCTAAGCATAAAAATAAACCTTTACCAAAATCATAATGTCTCATTATTTGGACATGTGGAATCCCTGAAAGGAATATATTCATGATCTTTTGAAGATAGATGAAGTTGTGTCTTGGGTATCACCAAAGATATTGGTAGAGGTGCATAGTTTCCTTGGTCTTGTAAGATATTACAGAAGGTTCATAGATGATTTATTTCAGGTTGTGACTCCTCTAATAGACTTAACCCATAAGGATTAGTCATTCTTATGGATAGATCATTTTCAAGAATCTTTTGAGTACCTGAATGGTAATTTGGTTAGTATGTTAGTCATTTTTATTCCAGTAGAGGGAGATCAGTTTGAGGTTTTTTTGATGCTTCACATCTTGGAATGGGATGTGTTTTGACGCAATAAAGATTTTTTTTATTACTTAGGGGTCTTAGCAGTTACATCCCCATTAGTGTAACTATACCACCCATGATATTTAGTTGGATGTATTTGTGTTTTCGTTAAATTTTTGGACGCATTACCTCATTGTAGATCATTTTTTGGTTTTTACTAACCATAAGAGCCTGATGCTTGCCTTCTACCAACATTATTTGAAATTGTGTAAGTGTATTGGAGTAGAATTTTTACCATATTATGACTTTGATATTTCATGTATGATGTGAAAGTAAAATTTTATAGTTGATGCACTTATCATGAAGTTACATGGTGATGATGTGTGTGAATATATGGATTATGGGAGAATGGTGGAAGAACTCTTAGTGATGCATATTTACATGGCATAAGTTGGTCGTAGAGGTTGTCTTTTCCAGATGATGGTTCAGTCTTCTTCGATATAATAGGTAGAGGAGTCCCAACTGGGTGATATTGAGGTGGATTTCTAGAGAGATAGAGTAATTTTTCGGCATACCCCTAATGGTTGGTCTGATGATAAACATCACCAAGTTTTGTTTCAGGGAAATATTATCATTCCTTCAATGATGTGTGAGATTATTATTTGGGTGTTACATAGTTCACCTATGGGGGTACATCCTAGTGTTGAAAATATCTACCAATATTTGAGAGGATAGTTTGGAGGCTTAGGTTGAAGCGTGCATGTGTAGATTTTGTTTATTAATGCTTGGATTGATGAAAGGTGAAGGTTGAGCACTATGTTCCCGGTGGATTTCTCCATCCATTAGATGTACCCTAGTGGGTGTGGGAGGACATCTCAATGGACTTTGTTACAAATTTTACTAAATTATAGTGAGGGTATTCTTGTATATTTTTGATAGTGGAATGTATAATCAAATCATCCCACCTTATATAAATTAGGAAGTTGATCTCGGTGGAGGTTTTTACCTGGAGGTACCTGGGGGAGGTGTTGAAACTCCCCAGAGTCCTAAGGATGATCTTCTCAGATTGAGAAATCATTTTACCTCCATGGTATGGAGATGTCTCATATGTTATTTTGGTTATCAATTATTCATTATCATTTCTTTTCATCTGCAAACTGACGGTTAGACAGAGTGGAACATCTATACTCTTGAAGAAAATTTGTGCTCTTATGTATTAGACATTATAAGTTTGTGTATAAGGAAACTACCCTTAGTCACGTTTTCTTATGAAGGTATTTTTTTATATAACTTTTTTAATAATGTTTTTTTATTTTTTGATAACTAAACTTTTTATAAGAATATTTTTATCATTTAGGAATTAGACCCAGTCCATCATATTGATTTTAGTAGGAAAATTGAATGTTTATAAATTTTAAATCCCACACATAAAGGGGGAGAGTTATTTTTTAGACAATGGTTTCTGGACTCAGGTTTTTAATTTCCTAAGAATATATGTAATAATGATGTTGAAGAGGTTTTTTGAAGAAATTTATGTCAGGAGATATAGACTTATCAAAAATTATAAATAATTCAGATAATACTTTAATGATAATGAAGTTCCCATAAATCATAAAACATGATCAAGGGAAAATATTTTAATAATTGGAGGAATCATAAAGATTTTTTCAGTTCTAGAAGTAAGGGACTCAGAAGATAAAGATGTTAATAGATTAATGTTGTTAATTTTTGATGAATTTCAATGTTGAAGAGTGAAGAATTTCATTTTAATGAGATGATAATGAAATAGAAATCCTAATTATATGAGAAAGAAATAAAAAAAATAAATAAACATAAATCATAATGATCTATGAAAGAAAAAGAAATAAAAATGAGCTAAGAAATGAATAAATATTGTAATGAGCTAAGAAATATATAGAAAATTTAATGATATAATAATGAATTATAAACAGTAATGAGTTGTGAAGGAAACGTATTCTAAATGAGCTGAGAATGAAAAAATTCATAATGAGAAGAGAAGGGAAAAAATTTGTAGTGAGATGATAAGAAAATAGATTCATAAAGAGCTAGTAAGGAAAAAAGTCTCATAATTAGATGAGAAGGAAGCAAATTCCTAATGAGATGATATAGAAATATATTAGTAATGAGTTGATAAGGAAACAGATTTGTAATGAGATGATTACAAATATGACTCAACAAGAAGATTTCAAAAGTTTCACAAATATTTGAATAGAGAAAAACATGAAATTTAGTTATGTATAAATCATAAAGAAATATGAGAAATCTTGAATAAGTAAAATATGAAGTTTAATTGTGAGTGGTTTTTTGATTTTTGAAATTTAAGGAAGCATGGAAATATTTTATGTTCCCCTCTTTTGTTTTTTTGTGTCTCCCATAAATATTTATTAAACGATCTATTAATTTGATAACTTTTACATAAGTAGAAAAGGTATAGCACTAAAGAAATCAAGTGAATTTTCTTTCTGGAAAAGAGATCTCATGAGGGAGATCAGACAAATAAATATGTATTTAATGAATTGAGATCAATGATATTTTGAAGATCATATTGAGTCAATTGAACTGAGAAATATAAAACTAATTTTATGAGTGTAGTTTGATAAGTATAGTTTGATAATGGTATAATAAAATTTATTTGACTGGAATGAGTTATTTGAATCCCACTTCATTGAATTGAGATAATTAGATGTAGCCAAATTAGATTTAGGAATCAGACAGAGCAATTATGGAGTAGTTTCAAAAATAGTCATTATTCCTTTGTTTGGATAAATTGTCTTATCAGAAAACATTGTAAACTGATAGGATTCCGTATAGTATTTCTTATTATAATTTAAATTATTTCTATTGGGTGTTAGAACAATTTGTTTTCACATTTCATTACAGGGAATTTCCATAGACCCATAGGAGTGGATGGGTCAAGGATGTAGGTTCTCACACTAAGGCTGAACCAAAGAAATAATATGTTCTTTACCTACATTCATACATTTTAATTCATGAGTTTTTAAAAAAATATGATAAGGAAATAAATCTTAAAAGGTTATAGGGTAATGGTTTGAAATCCTTAGAAACTTATGAAAAGTAAAAAAAACTATTGCCACCCCCACCCCCTCTAAATTGTTATTCAATCCATTTCAAGTTCAATTGGTATCAGAGGAATTGTTTTTTTATTTAATCCTTATCATGGAAAATGTCAATTTTTTCAACAGTAGAGGAATTCCTATATTTAATTTCAAAAATTATTATGGATGGAAAATTAAGATGATTCCTTATCTCTTGTCTCTTGGCCTAAAAGTTATTGATGCTGATATTATTGGTTTTCCACTAATTTTGAAAGATTATCATATGATTTTTTCTGATAAAAAATATATTAGTTGATGGAAAGGATAAAAATTAAATCCCATTTCTTTATTGCAGTGTATTTATTAGAATCTTATGGGTCTTAATACTTCAAAAATGTATATGGGACTAGCTGGAAAGTATTTTAGAGGGGAATAATAAGGTGAAGGAAGAAAATATAAAAATATGGTGTATTATTTATGAAGACATTAGAATGAGATATGAAGAAGCTATTGATGAATACATTACAAAAGTAAATAAAATTATTTACAGTATCAGGGTATTTGGAAATGTCCTAGAATATTCAACAATTGTGTAGAAATTTATGCAAAACTTCCATGGCACATTTGATTCTAATATTAACTCTTAATAAGATAGGGATGATTTATCTCTTGATGAATTGTAGAGATTTATTGTTTCTTATGAAATGAGAAAGTATCTAATGTTTAATAAGAATATTAAAGATAAATTTTATTTTTAAAATTTGAGAAAGTTGAAAATTCAAGATGTCGAAGATATTGATCCATGTGACTCTATAGGTAAAGAGGATGACGAGTTGAATGATAAAATCATGTCAATTATATCCAAGAAATATTTAATAGTAATAGGAAAGTATATAGGTAAAAATCATGTCAAATGTTTTGAGTGTGGTTGAATTGGGCACTTTGTTATGAATTTCCCAATGAAGAATGTTGGATAATATCGAGATGAGTCTAATGAAAAACCTTGATTGAAAAAGTGGAACAAAATTTATAAAGAAGAAAATTCATTCAAAAAATAAAAAAAAAGAAGTTTACTTGGAATAAGAGAATTATGCTGAGTAAGAGAGATGAATCGAACTCAACTAGGAAAAAATTCTTCAGATGATGAATGTTTAGAAAAAATAAGAACCTTCTTTGAAAAGGTTGAGAATGTTAAAGACTCCTCAAATAGTAAAGGAGATAGAGGTGAATAATCTTATATAGATTTTCATCTAAAAACAGAACTTCATACATGACTTCAGAGAAAATAAATCTCTCAAGAAAGAAATCGTAATGATAAAGAAATATTGTAAAAATGTTACCAATTAAATAAAATATGTCATCAAGAAAGAGGATTAATACATTTGAGAGATTTTAAGTTATTAACGTAGAATTTCTGAACGGGGAAGGATTGTTGATGATCTTAGTAAGAAGCTTGAAATTAATGATTAAGAAGTTAATAAGTTTCAATAAAAACTTCTTGAGTCTGAAAGTACCCTGATGAAGATGAATGAAAACTTCATGAAATATTAGAATGTAAAACCTGAGACTTATAAAGTTGCTAAGGAGGCTTCATATAAGAATTAGGTGAAATATTCACTCATCAAAAATAATTTTTTATCTGATTGTTTAAAAATTTTAGTTTTAGAAAAGGGTTACAGAAAATATTTGGTGGATAATGTATGTGAGAAACCGATAAAATCTAAAAATGTAGAAAAATAACTCCAAAGAAGTGATGTTCCATGTTAGGAGTATGTTATAGCTTAAATAAGTTACCAACCTCAACAATATTTCTATAGAGAAAGAACTTTCTTTAATATAAAATCAATATTTCATATCTATTACAGGTGTTGTGGAATATATGGGTATAAAGATTATAATTTTTTTATAGATTATCTCTACCCAGAATAAGGTTTGAGAGAAGTGGAATAAATAGTGAATGTAGAGTGAGTAACATTTCAAACATAATGAAAGTTGAAAAGGTGAATTCTCTAGATGTAAGAAACATTCCAAAACAATCAATTTTAATGTTTGGAAGAAGTTTTTGTAATATGTGATCATGCAGGTATGAATTCCAAAATATGAATGACACTCCTTTCAGAACAAGTTTCTTATGATATAAAATAAAAGGAAGTTAAAAATAAGAAATTTGAGGGAAGAGTTTTTGTTGTTGGGACAGATTTGAAAACAAGTAAAATGAACAAACTATGGATACATGATAGGGGTTGCTCATCACATATTATAGGTGATATAGAAATCTTGAAACATGTTGAAAGTCATAATAAAAGAGTAGTTAACTTTTTTATTGATAGTTAGTTAAAAATCAATGCAATATGAATGACTGAGATTGAAGTGGAAAAGTTAAAATCTAAGGAAGTATTATTTGTTGATGAGATAAAACACAAATTACTTAGTGTAAGTTAAATTTTTTATTATGGAAATGAATTTTCATTTATAAAATATTTTTGTGTCATAAAATGTGTAATTGATGGAAACGTTATTACAAAAGGAGAAAGAACCAGTGGGAATATCTTTCGAATATGAGAATTCAACAACTCTGGTTACTTGAGTGCTAAAGATGAAAAACAAATATGACCCTGAATATATGGGAAACATTGATAGAAATCTATGAAAAATATTTCTAAATTTTATTTCAATCAAAACATTATAGTATTGAAAATAGGGGAAGGATGTGTTTTTGTAAATTTTCAAAAAAGGTAATATGACTAAAAAAAGTCATAAAAGAGTTCAGATTTAATCTACCAGACCACTTGAGCTTATTCATTAGGATTTATGTGGACCAAGGAGACATTAATCAAAAAATATATATTTATACTTTATCACTTTTATTTTTGATTTCACTTGGATGAAAAACACCACGATTATAGAACACAATAAAGAGGATGCGGAAATGCTCACATTTTTCAGAAAATAAGTTGAGAAAGAAGTTGGGGTTTATATAAAGAAGTTTAATATATAAAGTGGTACTGAATTCACCAAAAATTATTTTGGAGCTTATCTAATAAAACATGGTATCAAACATTAGAATAGTGCTCCCTGTAATCCACAACAAAATCAAGTGGCAGAAATAAAGAATAGAATTTTGGTTGAAATGGGAATAATAATGATATAATGATACAAACATTTGAAGTTTTGTTAGAGATAATTTTTTATTACTTCTAAACATGTTCAAAACAAATGATTTTTAAGATCATAAAACAATTTAACTTTTTATGAAATGTGATATAAAAAACTTTAATTGAAATACTTCAATGTTTTTGGAAGTCTATGTTTTCTCAAAATCAAAAATCTAGATTAGGGAAAGTTTGATGTTAAATCTATGGAAGGAGTTTTTGGGGTTATTCACCCAATGGAAGAATTTACAAATTCTGGAAAAAAAATTTAAAAATTTTTATGTACTCATATGATTTAAAAGTAATTAAAAATAAAAATTATTTAAAAAAATTTGTTGTGAATGCTGAGGAGGGTAAACTGGATATTTCTAACAATAGTGAAAGTAATTCAAAACATCCTTAACAAGATTCAAGAGAATCACATGGTGAGGAAGGTTTATATGGAAGATAAACTTTGAAATTTAAAACCATATAGAAACATGTTGAGTTTGAAGACATTATTTCCAATAAGAAGGCTCCATTTCAGACCATAATCACGTAGAGATTAGAAAATCCAACTTCACATATCTCAAAAGTTGATTTGTAATCAGTTTAAAATCTATTGAACACAAAGAATTGGTGGATTCTATGAATTAAGAGTTAGATAAAAAAACGAAAAATGAAACGTGGGAACTTGTTCCATGTCTAGAAAATAAAAATGTTATCATGAAAAATGGGTTTTAAAGAAATAAGTTCAACGAACATGGAGCAGTTTCAAGAAACAAAACTAGAATTGTTTCTAAAGGCTATGCACATGTTGAAGGTGTAGATTTTGAACAACATTTTTTTCTAGTAAGAATATTATAAACTATTAGAGTGTTTCTATTAGTGTCCACACATAAAAATTAAAAATTCTATTAGATGGATTTAATCTTTTATTTATTAAATGGTGATATTGATGGAAAAGTTTACGTTGAAAAAACTTTTGGGTTTTTAATTCATCAGAATGAAAAAAATTGAAAATTTACGAAAGCTTTGTATGGGATGAAGAATGAACTAAATTCTTGGTATTATAAGCATAAAAATTGTCTGAGAATGTTGAAAATTTATAAAGGAAAATTTGATAAAAACTTATATGTGAAATATGATGACTCTAGAACTCTAATTTTAATTGATTATGTGGATGATATAATTTTATCTGGATATAGAGATGATGTGTGTGAAACATTTTCTTAGGAAATAAAGAAGAATTTTTAATTGTTAGTTTTGGGAGAATTAACAATATTCATTTGTTTTCAAGTTCAAAAAAGTACATTTTATTATCTCAAGAAAATTATGTAAGGGAATTGTTAAAGGAGTTTAGGATGGAAGAATACAAAGAATTTTCTAATACTATTTTGGGGAGTATATATTTCAGTAAAGATGAATCTGGAATAAATGTGAATCAGAAGGACATTAAAAAAGATAACAAGAAGTATTCATAACCTTACAACCTCAAGGTATGGTACTATTTATATTGTGACTTTGTGTAACAAGTATCAATGTAATCTGAAATAATCACATATGATTAGAGAAAAGATAATTATAAGATATGTTAAAAGAACAACTTCACTTGGGTTATTATATAAAAGAAATTATTAGATGAAGTTACGTGGTTATACTGATGTCGATTGGGCTGGATATTGTAATGATAGAAAATAAACCTTAGTAGGAACATTTTTCTCGGGTGAATGTTGTGTGAGTTTTCATAGTAGGAAACAAAGTTTATTAACTTTGAGAACAATGAAATCTGAATATGTTACATCTAATTAATCATGTACTCAAATGTTTTGGATGAAAGTTCATTTGGGAGATTTTAAAGAAACATTTTCTAACCCATTTAAGATGCATTGTGATAACCATAGTGTAAATGATATTTCTAAAAAACATGTTCAACATTAAATATCAATACACATTGATATAAAGTTTCAATTTATAGAAGATAGAGTTGTTTGTGTTGATGTTCTGTCGGAATACATTGTAACAAAGTATCATATTACTGATATCTTAATAAAAAAATATTGAATGAAAGATTTATGGAGTTGTGGTTTCAACAACATTTTTATCCTCCTCTCATGACTTCCTAAACCTTTTAAGGAAGTAACCCCCATCATTCTATGTATTATGTTGACAATGAGAGAGACAAAGTAACAACTTTATACATTGTAATAAGTTTTTACTTTTCTTTAAATTATGAATATAATGTTATGGTTATCATAAAATGTGGGAGAGGAAAAGATAAAAGTGAGGGGTGTTTATATTTACATGGCCACAAAGTATTCTTTCCACCGATTGATGAAATTCCTTCAAAAACATTAATTTTCCAAGTAGTGTGGTATTAGGACACTCTCTCTTGAGAAAGGATGTGTTTTGATAAATGTAAAAAAAACTTTACTTGTTTAAAAAGGTTGAGTTTTTAAAACATTATGAGAGTTGGAAAAGTTGTTAATAAGGGGTTTCAACAAATATAATGGGGGTTATTGAAGAAACTTTGTGATAAAATTATTTTAACAAATTTTTTGTATTTGTTGAAAACTATCCTTTTTATATAATAATATTTATTGTATTTAGGAATCTGACCCAGTCCATCATAGTGAGTTCCTTAGGAAATTTGAATATTGTTGAATGCTCGAACCCAAACATAAAGTATGTAATGTTTTTTTTCAGACATAGGTTTATTGACTCCGGTTTTGAGGTTTCTTTGAATGGATGCCATAATTATATTGAAGATGTTTGTTAAAGAAATTGAAGTTAAGAGTTAGAAACTTTTCAAACATTCTAAACATTTCAGGTGATGATTTTATTATCATGAAGTTCTAGTAAATAATGAAATGTACACATGTTAAAATATTTTAAATAATTGGAGGAATCATAAAGATTTTTTTCGGTTACAGTAGTACTAGACATAGAAATTTCAAGATGTTAGAATGTTTAAAGCAGATGAAGTTTGAAGAATTTAAATGTTTCAGAGTGAACTATTCCATCATAATGAGCTGAGAAAGAAACATAAATTATAATGATCTAAGAAAGAAACAAAATTCTTAATGTGGTGAGAAATAAATAAAAATCGTAATGAGCTGAAAAAGAAACAAAAATCGTAATGAGTTGAGAAAGAAACTAAAATTAAAATGAGATGAATGAAATAGAAATCATTGTGTGTTGAGAAGGAAATAGAAAACATAGTTAATTGAGAAGGAATGTGATTCATAATGATATGAGAATGAAAAAAAATTTAATGAGCTAAGACGGAATCTTATTCATAATGAGATGAGATGAAAACGGATTCATAATGGGCTAAGAAGGAAACATATTTTTAATGAGATGAGAAGGATATAGATTCACAATGAATTGAGAAGGAAAAAAATTCATAATGATATGATTACGAAGAAACCTCAAAAATAATATTCTAGAAGTTTTATGAAGAGTTGAATAAATCAAAGAAATAAATTCAATTTTACATAAATCTCAGAGAACTATGATTTGTTTCGAAGAAGTCAATGATTATGTTTAAAAGATAGATATTTTTAGAGTCTTGAAATTTGAGGAAGTGAGGAAAGTTTTCAAGTTTCTCACTTTTTCTTTTCTGAGTCACCCATAAATATTTTCTCAAATCAGTTGTTTATTTTGAAACTTTTACATAAGTGGAAAAGGTATACCATTGAAGAAATCAAGTGAATGTAATTTTGGAACAAAAGATATTAGGGGGATCATATAACCGAAATTGTTTTTATCATATTGAAAAATATTTTGTTAATAAGACCATATTTAGTTGATCGTACTGATAAATATCATACTAAGTTTATTAAAAGCATTTGAGAATCATATTTTGAGAAAGGTACAATTTAATTGATTGGATCGGGCTGAGTTCATCAGATCTAGCCACATCATATTAAAAAAATAGGATCTGACCAAATCGGATGGAGGATTCGAATAGAGAAATTGTTGAGAAGTTTAAAAAAATGATTTATTATTTTTTTTCTCAATTGTTTTTTAATAAAACATTACAAACTGATTGGATCCAATATAATGTTTCCTATTGGGAGATAGAACATTTCTAAATGGAGTATTCACAAGATTTATTCACTTTTTCTTAATAGTGAATTTCTATAGACCCATGGGAGTGGCTATGGAAAGGATTAAGTTCTCACACTAAGGTCAGACCTTATAAATATTGTGTGATTTACCTACATTCCTAATTCTTCATTCATGTGTTTTTACAAAAAGATGATAAGGAAATAAATCATAACATGTTATAGGAGTTATGTTTTGAAACTTATAAAAAGTAAAACAACTAATTCAACCCCCCTATTCACAGTTGTTATTCAATCCTTTGAAACATCATCCTAAAATAACAATTTTCACTCCACCATTGGTATGGTTCCATTTAATGATTTGTATAACTAACCTTTATGTTCTCCATTGTATGAGACTGAGGTTAGATAGGTACCAATCCTTAGGGTTGAACTATTACAAGATATAATAGAGGTGGTTTAGGTAATTCATGAGCGTATAAATGAAGTTATAGATCATTGGAAATCATATGTTGGTCAAATAAGGAGACCTCTAGAGTTTGACATTGGATATATTGTGTTCTTGAAGGTCACTCCTCTTCATGGATAGTAAAGGTTTGGTTATGGGAGTAATATTTTCCCTAGGTTTGTTTGTTCATTTGAGGTGTTAGATCATGCTGGATTCATGGAATATCATATAGTACTCCCAATGTAACAGCCCGAGATTTTATGAAAAATATTCTTTTCAATTTTATTAATGTATTTTGTTGTACGCTACACCAAAAGGAGCTTGCACAACACGCATCTTTGACTTTCCATGCATTACACGCAATCACAACCTTCCTCGATAGCATGTGTAGTACGCAATACTGAGTTTCACGAAACAACGATATGCTATTAAAATATTATTATAACTAGCCGTTATGAATAGTAATAACCACATTTTAAAATTTTAGAAATTTTAGCTCTCAAAATGGACTTCATTTTTGGATTCGGAGTATCAAATTTAGCCTAAGGTGAAATTTTGGTACTTTTCGGATAACTTTCATATTCTGATGAATAGTGAAAATTACTAAATTATAATTAAAAACAACTTTTTTAATCAAAATAATTAATAGTGATAAATCATTAATTTGAGTGGTTTTAAAGTATATTTAGAATATATTTTTACAATTCAATACAATGTTGGTCATTGTATGTAATTTCACATTTACACCAGACATAAACAAGTGTTAATCTTTTGATAGTTATTATCTCGTAAAAACACGCTATTTGTTGTGATAGCGGAAATTAATTATAAAATTAATTAATGCAACTTATATGTTGGGAATTTTGTAAAATATAAATCATTTTTGAATTAGGAATATCAATTATAGCCTAGGGTGAAATTTTAGTACTTTTCTAAAAACTTTCAATTTTTGATGAATAGTGAAACCACTAAGTGGTAGGTTAAAAACTGAATTTTGCATAAAACTTAATTTTACCGCTTCTGTGAATGGAATTTCGAAAATCCGACTGACACGGTTAATATCAAGGACTAAAATGTGGTTCAATGAGATGAAAATAATTTTTGGTGAATAGTAACTTTTTACTTTCTTTTACCACGGTTAATAGTAAATAGGGTAACTAAGGGTAAATATGATATTACTATTACCCTAACACATGTCCTAATTCTATTGGATAAGTTTAATTCGACCAAAAACAAACTTAGGAATAATATATGACCATTTAGGCCCACTTGGATTAGATTAGGACATTTATTATTATTTAATTCAAAGAAGAGTTAAAAGAGTTAAAAACAAAGTTTATTTACTAAAACATTTTTAATATAGAGTTATACATAAGATAAATTCGATTGTAAATATTAATTAGAAAGCTAAGAATATTTCCTACATAATTGTATTTTATTTGTAATTTTTAGACATCAAATAGTTTAAGTTATTTATGACACAAAGATGATGCAGTAATTATCTTATTAATGAAATATTGACATAATTGATATTATAAATGCCTAAATAAGTATAATTTGAGCCTTTTTATGAATTACACTAATTTTATAGGTTACTATGATATATTTGTGTTGATTTAATAAACTTGGTTCGAACATATAATTCTGTTATGACTTTCACAAAAATCATATATCAAATAGTATAAAAATTGACACAAAATAGTTTTTAAATCAAATATTATATTGTTATTTTATTCTTAAAAATCTAAGGTTCGGCCAAATGACTTAGATAAGGATATATGTATTAATAATAAACAATTTGGGGTTCGTTTGGCATGTTATAGTAAGTGTATTAACCATATAGTGAAAGAAAACAAAAAGACACGGTAAAAGATAAATTATTTAACTTAGAGTTAAATCTAATTGATAAGGTTAAAATAATACCCTAAACTTGTCTGAATCTTATTGGTTGATAGGATTTCGACCAATCCCCACTTTAGCTTCGAAATAAGACCCTTTGGAACCATTATAAACCGATTTTGACATTAATATAAAATAATATTTTGAGA
Source organism: Viscum album (assembly GCA_963277665.1). Lineage (NCBI taxonomy): Eukaryota > Viridiplantae > Streptophyta > Magnoliopsida > Santalales > Viscaceae > Viscum > Viscum album. Next base: position 2,086,120,897 of record OY728119.1, read on the forward strand.
TATTCCTAAGGTGCCCCTCTCCTCCCTTATAAAAGGACACCTCCTCCCCCTCCTCCTCACACCAATTTGAGCACTCAAGCTCGGAAAACCCCTGCCAAAATCTCTTATCCACTTCCCTAGCAACATCCTAGAGGTTCTGGTCTTCCTCAAAGACCAATTTTAGTGTCCTAAGGGGAGGTCTCAAAGAGGCGCTTCAAAGAAGAGGTAATTACCGTTACCAATTCTTTCATCTTTATTTCTTCTTCCACTTCTTCTTCTTAGGTTGTTTCATTATGAAGTAATAACATCAGTATTACTCATATACTGATATGTTATTATAAGTATGAAACAACCCTATTTCACCATCTATCCATCCTACGGAAAAAGAAATCACCGCGCGTGCGTACGTACGGAATACCGTCTCCACGCCGTGGTGTAATCTATTTTCCACCACCACCTTACATGGATTGGTATAATGGTGTAAAGAATAACTATACATAGTTATTACAACATAATATTGATTCTGATATATTGTGTAATCCACTCCAATTCAATTCAATATTTATGGAAATGATATCATCGCTCGTGCGTACGTACGGACTACCGTCTCCACGACGCGATGAGATTCATTCTCCATGTTAACCATTTAAGAATGATTATAAAGTATATATAAGAAATAATAATGAAATATATGACATTATAAAGCTACTGGATTTATGTATATATATATATATGTATTTCATCTACTTACTTCCATTCAAGACAATAAGGAAAGGAAAACAGCGTTCATACGTACGTACGGACTACCGTCTCCATGAACGGTGTTTTTCATTTCATTTATCTATCTATTATATATATATACTGAATATATATGATATATAAATCATATTTTATATTCTGGAAGTAAGTAAATCATGATATAAGTAATAATAATGTCAAGAACAACAAGTCAAAACACCTACGATAAATGAAACGATTTTACCCAAAACGCTTCTTTAACATGAATTTACAAAAGAATGGGTAATATAAAGTCATAAGTGGACCATATATGATATAATAACAATGAATATGATTCTGGAATAAGTCAATAACATGATTGAAATCATTATAAAGGAGGTTCGGACACTTACAAAGCAAGTCGGACCTAAGGTAAGGGAAATATCACAATCTCATTTTTATCCGAGATTGTTTATACGTTGGTATTTACTGGGGTGTATTTTATCATCCACATCCATGTTTTCTCAATATGTAATATTATTTCCATCCACCTACAATTGTTTAAAACCAATTTTACCCTTCTATGAGTTTTTAGTAAAAGATATGAAAGGAATCTTTTGTCATTTTTTTATACGAGGTACTTTTTGACTTTTCCGACAAAAGTACGAAGAATGTTTTTTTTAACTTATATGACACGAACGGATTTTTACGGTTTTATAAAGCCTTATTTTAATGAACCTTCCTCCAAAATATTTCATGACTATTTTCAATAAAATCTTTTTCTTTTAAAATTGCATGATGTTTTTTGAAATGAAATTGATTTTGAAGAAAAAAGGATATTTTCCTCAAGAATTCAATTCAAGTGTTTTATCAAAATTATTTTTCATCTAAGATAATAAAGGGTTCTGTTTCTATCCATATTTTTACATTGATTTTACTATGTTGTTATGGAATTATGTTTATGAATTCCTTTATCTTATATGAATGGTTTTATGATGTCATGTTGTTTAAGAATCCCATTTTTATTACATGGGTTATGCAATGACGTATGATTTATGATTTTGTGGCACACATAAGAAAGGATTCATTATGAGATGGGTGGGACCTATATCTCCCTCCAATGCATTGGGTAAAGATTTTATATCTCATGAGATAGACATGGCTGGAATGGTAGGTTATACCGGTTCAGTGAAACAGGACTGAAACGAGGGTTACTCGATTCAGAAAGGGACTTTGTCCACTAAGATAGTCTTGGCAATGAGTCTTGACTAAAAAGAAATGATTCTCTATGATTATGTGTGTATGCCACAAAGATTAATGTTTTATGTTATGATTATTGGGATTTCATTTCACTACTATGATTTATCCCATGTTATGAAATTATGCTCTCTTTTGCAGGTTAATATTTCCAAAAGTTATGAATATGATGTGATTGATTTTTCTTTTGTATACCCTTACTGAGCATTTGAGCTCACCCTTTTATGTTTTCTTTTCCCCAGGATATAAAGAAAGGTTTTAGGTAAAAAAAAGGAGATCTTTATGGGAGATATTGAAGATCTTTCACCACGATTAGAAGATTACGTTCCGAGTTTCCAAAGACACTAAACTATTACGATCCTTGTGTGTGTGTTTTTGTTATGTACTAACTATTCCGCAAATGTAATGTAATGTCCATGTAAGTCAGGCTTCGGGTCTCTACAGTTGGTATCAGAGGAAAGGTTTAGTCAACCTTTGGAAACTAGGATGCGAAAACGTTAGTGAGATCCCTAGAGATATTTCTACGGTATGTCTAGGGATGTACCTAAGGTTAAGTATACGTATAGGTTATAGTACTAGAATTACGCTAACGATCATAGAATTTAACCTAAGATGTTAGATATTAAGGGTACTCCCCCTTTACTATGTTGTTTTCCTTAGCATTATTTTGCCTCTCACACTATTCTTTTTGGGTTTTAGAAAATGGCTGGAAACAAGATGATTCACGATAATGGAGGATATGATGGACAATGGAATGATATTCTTTATGAGAAACCAAATGAAATGGGATTTGGAAGTCCAAGCATCATTATTATGCCGAATCAGAAATCTCATAATATGATCAATAAAGTAAAATTTTGTAAGTTTCCTGACTCGGCTAATAAGAGAAAGATGGATTTTCATGATGATCATAGAGGAAAGAAATTTCAATTTCCCCTATGTAAATCATGTGGGAAGAGGCATCAAGGAGAATGTTTCAAAGGAACTAGAAGATGCTTTGGGTGTGGAAAAGAAGGACACAAAGCAAGTAAGTGCAAAGGAAAAGGTTCAGTTAACACCATGGATGAGGATAATGGTATTGCTACTACATCAACAATGGTTAAATGTTTTAAATGTGGAATGTACGGGCATTATGCAAACCAATGCCCTAAGGGAAAGTCTCATGAAGATAATCAGTATGGTCGTATGGGAAGTATTTATGTTGATGACGATGAAGAGACTACAAATGATATGTGAGATGAAAGAATTATTGAAGCTCGGTCAATGGTTTAAGAAGGTAGTGGAATGATTACATGTTTATCAAGTGTAATGTTGTATAAAAAGACATCTAAGGATTGTTACACTGTTGTCATTCCTTATGTTTTGAAAGTTTATGATGAATGGTATGAGTAACAATGAAAGGTTATTCAGATATTTTTTTGGAAAGTGGATGATATGCGCATAATGAAGGGATAAAGAGAATCTAATATGTTTGATAGTATTCATGAGCTCATGATTGATATAAGGACTAAGTGATATCATGGTTTGAGTATATAGAATTTTGAGGATTTTGGTATGTGGAAAGTGTTAACTTTAAACTGCATTCATGTTTTCACTAAGTTATTCAAGAGAATACATGATTAAGGCCTTTGAATGTTTGGAATGTGACCAACAAGACATATATATGAGGATTAACGATAGTATTAAATCTCTGGTAATCGTTTTCACTATATTATGAGAGTGGACTGCAGTATTATGGATAAGCCTAAAGATTAGAATGGATTATGTTGGACATAAGTTAGTATTGTTTAAGGATAGAAGTTTTTTCGATATTATTGATGGGATGTTATAGTAATATAGTTTTAGAAAAAGGGACAACCTGCAGGACGGGTGACAGCCCATCGCATCGGACAAGGTCGTAGGAATCGATCCCACAACCGAAGTGCGACTGGCCTTTATCACCTACCACTGGCCTACAGGAAGTCCCTGTTTAGTAGAAACTAGTTTTATTATATTAAGCAGTATGATATATAAAGTATAAGTCCATTTTAGGAACCATATATGATTAATCTCACTATAGATCGACTTATGTATATAAATTTTGCTAACCTTTTGAGACAGATGGAATGACCCGTCATTCTATCACATGATCTGCTAACACTTCACGAATAACAAATTCGACTTCATTTATTTAAGAGATGAAGTGGAAATTGTTAAAGGCACGAACAACAGTGAGGTTGTACCAACATAAAGTAAGTATTTATTCTAATTCAAATTCTTTAACTTTAGGGAAACGATCTTGAAAACCAAAAATGTTGTCCTAGTGATCTTATATCTGATGAATCAGATGGTACCTTAGATCGTCACAAATTTATGGCTTTGTGATTACTGGCTTTTCCATAGCCATGTTCTCTACCACTCTCCATCAGAACATGATGGTTAGATTTCTCTTCCATATCCATATTTTCACCTATGTAAAAACCCAGTGATTAGTTTATTTGGGTAACCGTTACGTTTCATACTTTTGTTTTTAAAGATTGGTTTTGATATTCCTTTTTACGAAGTGGGTTTCTATTAAATGAACTTTCGAATAGTAAACCATTTATAACCCCGACGAATTTCGAGGGCGAAATTCATTTTAAGGGGGGTAGAATGTAACAGCCCGAGATTTTATGAAAAATATTCTTTTCAATTTTATTAATGTATTTTGTTGTACGCTACACCAAAAGGAGCTTGCACAACACGCATCTTTGACTTTCCATGCATTACACGCAATCACAACCTTCCTCGATAGCATGTGTAGTACGCAATACTGAGTTTCATGAAACAACGATATGCTATTAAAATATTATTATAACTAGCCGTTATGAATAGTAATAACCACCTTTTAAAATTTTAGAAATTTTAGCTCTCAAAATGGACTTCATTTTTGGATTCGGAGTATCAAATTTAGCCTAAGGTGAAATTTTGGTACTTTTCGGATAACTTTCATATTCTGATGAATAGTGAAAATTACTAAATTATAATTTAAAACAACTTTTTTAATCGAAATAATTAATAGTGATAAATCATTAATTTGAGTGGTTTTAAAGTATATTTAGAATATATTTTTACAATTCAATACAATGTTGGTCATTGTATGTAATTTCACATTTACACCAGACATAAACAAGTGTTAATCTTTTGATAGTTATTATCTATTAAAAACACGCTATTTGTTGTGATAGCGGAAATTAATTATAAAATTAATTAATGCAACTTATATTTTGGGAATTTTGTAAAATATAAATCATTTTTGAATTAGGAATATCAATTATAGCCTAGGGTGAAATTTTAGTACTTTTCTAAAAACTTTCAATTTTTGATGAATAGTGAAACCACTAAGTGGTAGGTTAAAAACTGAATTTTGCATAAAACATAATTTTACCGCTTCTGTGAATGGAATTTCGAAAATCCGACAGACACGGTTAATATCAAGGACTAAAATGTGGTTCAATGAGATGAAAATAATTTTTGGTGAATAGTAACTTTTTACTTTCTTTTACCACGGTTAATAGTAAATAGGGTAACTAAGGGTAAATATGATATTACTATTACCCTAACACTTGTCCTAATTCTATTGGATAAGTTTAATTCGACCAAAAACAAACTTAGGAATAATATATGACCATTTAGGCCCACTTGGATTAGATTAGGACATTTATTATTATTTAATTCAAAGAAGAGTTAAAAGAGTTAAAAACAAAGTTTATTTACTAAAACATTTTTAATATAGAGTTATACATAAGATAAATTCGATTGTAAATATTAATTAGAAAGCTAAGAAGATTTCCTACATAATTGTATTTTATTTGTAATTTTTAGACATCAAATAGTTTAAGTTATTTATGACACAAAGATGATGCAGTAGTTATCTTATTAATGAAATATTGACATAATTGATATTATAAATGCCTAAATAAGTATAATTTGAGCCTTTTTATGAATTCCACTAATTTTATAGGTTACTATGATATATTTGTGTTGATTTAATAAACTTGGTTCGAACATATAATTCTGTTATGACTTTCACAAAAATCATATATCAAATAGTATAAAAATTGACACAAAATAGTTTTTAAATCAAATATTATATTGTTATTTTATTCTTAAAAATCTAAGGTTCGGCCAAATGACTTAGATAAGGATATATGTATTAATAATAAACAATTTGGGGTTCGTTTGGCATGTTATAGTAAGTGTATTAACCATATAGTGAAAGAAAACAAAAAGACACGGTAAAAGTTAAATTATTTAACTTAGAGTTAAATCTAATTGATAAGGTTAAAATAATACCCTAAACTTGTCTGAATCTTATTGGTTGATAGGATTTAGACCCATCCCCAATTTAGCTTCGAAATAAGACCCTTTGGAACCATTATAAACCGATTTTGACATTAATATAAAATAATATTTTGAGATATTCCTTAGGTGCCCCTCTCCTCCCTTATAAAAGGACACCTCCTCCCCCTCCTCCTCACACCAATTTGAGCACTCAAGCTCGGCCAACCCCTGACAAAATCTCTTCTCCACTTCCCTAGAAACATCCTAGAGGTTCTGGTCTTCCTCAAAGACCAATTTTAGTGTCCTAAGGGGAGGTCTCAAAGAGGCGCTTCAAAGAAGAGGTAATTACCGTTACCAATTCTTTCATCTTTATTTCTTCTTCCACTTCTTCTTCTTAGGTTGTTTCATTATGAAGTAATAACATCAGTATTACTCATATACTGATATGTTATTATAAGTATAAAACAACCCTATTTCACCATCTATCCATCCTACGGAAAAAGAAATCACCGCGCGTGCATACGTACGGAATACCGTCTCCACGCCGTGGTGTAATCTATTTTCCACCACCACCTTACATGGATTGGTATAATGGTGTAAAGAATAACTATACATAGTTATTACAACATAATATTGATTCTGATATATTGTATAATCCACTCCAATTCAATTCAATATTTATGGAAATGATATCATCGCTCGTGCGTACGTACGGACTACCGTCTCCACGACGCGATGAGATTCATTGTCCATGTTAACCATTTAAAAATGATTATAAAGTATATATAAGAAATAATAATGAAATATATGACATTATAAAGCTACTGGATTTATGTATATATATATATATTTATGTCATCTACTTACTTCCATTCAAGACAATAAGGAAAGGAAAACAGCGTTCATGCGTACGTACGGACTACCGTCTCCATGAACGGTGTTTTTCATTTCATTTATCTATCTATTATATATATATACTGAATATATATGATATATAAATCATATTTTATATTCTGGAAGTAAGTAAATCATGATATAAGTAATAATAATGTCAAGAACAACAAGTCAGAACACCTACGATAAATGAAACGATTTTACCCAAAATGCTTCTTTAACATGAATTTACAAAAGAATGGGTAATATAAAGTCATAAGTGGACCATATATGATATAATAACAATGAATATGATTCTGGAATAAGTCAATAACATGATTTAAATCATTATACAGGAGGTTCGGACACTTACAAAGCAAGTCGGACCTAAGGTAAGGGAAGTATCACAATCTCATTTTTATCCGAGATTGTTTATACGTTGGTATTTACTGGGGTGTATTTTATCATCCACATCCATGTTTTCTAAATATGTAATATTATTTCCATCCACCTACAATTGTTTAAAACCAATTTTACCCTTCTATGAGTTTTTAGTAAAAGATATGAAAGGAATCTTTTGTCGTTTTTTTATACGAGGTACTTTTTGACTTTTCCGACAAAAGTACGAAGAATGTTTTTTTTAACTTATACGGCACGAATGGATTTTTACGGTTTTATAAAGCCTTATTTTAATGAACCTTCCTCCAAAATATTTCATGACTATTTTCAATAAAATCTTTTTCTTTTAAAATTGCATGATGTTTTTTGAAAAGAAATTGATTTTGAAGAAAAAATGATATTTTCCTCAAGAATTCAATTCAAGTGTTTTATCAAAATTATTTTTCATCTAAGATAATAAAGGGTTCTGTTTCTATCCATATTTTTACATTGATTTGACTATGTTGTTATGGAATTATGTTTATGAATTACTTTATCTTATATGAATGGTTTTATGATGTCATGTTGTTTAAGAATCCCATTTTTATTACATGGGTTATGCAATGACGTATGATTTATGATTTTGTGGCACACATAAGAAAGGATTCATTATGAGATGGGTGGGACCTATATCTCCCTCCAATGCATTGGGTAAAGATTTTATATCTCATGAGATAGACATGGCTGGAATGGTAGGTTATACCGGTTCAGTGAAACAGGACTGAAACGAGGGTTACTCGATTCAGAAAGGGACTTTGTCCACTAAGATAGTCTTGGAAATGAGTCTTGACTAACAAGAAATGATTCTCTATGATTATGTGTGTATGCCACAAATATTAATGTTTTATGTTATGATTATTGGGATTTCATTTCACTACTATGATTTATCCCATGTTATGAAATTATGCTCTCTTTTGCAGGTTAATATTTCCAAAAGTTATGAATATGATGTGATTGATTTTTCTTTTGTATACCCTTACTGAGCATTTGAGCTCACCCTTTTATGTTTTCTTTTCCCCAGGATATAAAGAAAGGTTTTAGGTAAAAAAAAGGAGATCTTTATGGGAGATATTGAAGATCTTTCACCACGATTAGAAGATTACGTTCCGAGTTTCCAAAGACACTAAACTATTACGATCCTTGTGTGTGTGTTTTTGTTATGTACTAAGTATTCCGCAAATGTAATGTAATGTCCATGTAAGTCAGGCTTCGGGTCTCTACACCCAACATAGATGATCTATATACACTCTTTTTTCATATGTCATAGCTCTATTATTTTCCTCATGATGACTCTCATGTCATCAATTGGGGATAGATCAAGGTGGATCTTGATATGACCTTCTAGTAGTGGGCTATGGATATTATGGACCGTCGAAAGAAGGTATTTCATGAGAATGATATTCCCTTAGTTCACGTTTTGTGGAAACATGGTAGAATGGAGGAAAGTTCCTAGAAATGTGATTCATGAATGAAAATTCAGTAATCAGAGTTGTTTTATGATTATCTCTTATCTGGTATTTTCATTCTCTTGTGGATGTTGACACTTCAAATTTATGAGGTGGTTTATCTTATTTATTGTTGTGTATTTACTCTAATTTGAGTGGTATCTATCCGAGAGAGTGTTTAAGAGTCGGTTTCTATCGTTACATAGTTTTTTTTCTTATTTCCTTTGAGTGATATGGTTGAGCTCCTAATATGGAGAAATCTTTGAGAGGTATCATACAGGGTGGTCTTTTTGATGACCCCTTTTCATTTCCTCTCTAGGTTGGTTTTGGATTATCTGGGATTATAATTGTATGTATGTATACAATGTAGGGGACCATATCCATGTTCACCAACCATCTACATATTTCTAAGGCATATGGTGATTGAAAGATCCTTGGAAGTGGTCTATAGGGGTTTTGATACAAAATGCTGGAAGTGGAAAGAATTCACGTCTTGTATAGTTACATGTCCAGAAAGGGTAGTTCATGACTTATGTAGGTCCAGTTCATGATGTGTATATGTTTCAGGTTAAATAATAAAAGAAAAAAAATTTATCAGTAACATAACCTGTAAGATTATGCGACATGAATGGGGATTCCAAATCATGTAAATCCCTTGTGTGTCACAACATTAAATGTTTCAGTTTCTTTTGTTTTTTAAAAACCCTCCGATTAGTTGTGCCTCTCTCTTATTCCAGGTTACCATTGGTACCCTACCTTGGTGTTTTACGATTCCTTAGATGAATATCAATCCTTGGGCTCTCATATTTGATTTTTTGTGATCCATGTTGTGTTCCTTCTTCATTTTCCTCAGTTTTCTCCCATTTTGATCCCACTTAATCCCATATATTATCTTTGTGAAATGGAGGATGATCTCCCATGTTTCTAATGGGGTTTTCATTGTAATTTATTGGTGTGGTGGTGTCACTAAATCCTCATATGGATTTATTTCTTACTGGACATTTGATCATAGATCTGCAATGTTAATATGTTCTCATGAAATAATGTTGATGAATTTTGATATATGGGATTCCTTTCTTCTGTATTTATTTACATACAATCAAAAATATATCAATCTCTAGTAATTTTGGTAGAAATTATATTAACCTAAAAATATTGAACTAGACTAAAGAAATTTTATTTGACCACATTTTGGTGATGTTTCTTCTTTATACGGTGATAGTGGTTTCCCTCTTATTTTTCTAGATAGTGTGATTGTAGAGACCCAAAGAATGAAGTACATAGACATTACATTACTTTTGTGGAATACTAAATACATAATAAAAACAAACACACAAGGACCGTAATAGTTTAGTGTCTTTGGAAGCTCGGAAAAAATAATATTCTAATCGTGGTGAATGATCTTCAATATCTCCCATAAAGATCTTCCCCTTTCTGTTTTCTTACCTAAAACCCTTATTTATATCCTGGGGAAAAAACATCAAAATGGTGAGCTCAAATGCTCAGTAATGGTAAACATATAGAACAAAAACAAACCTCATACATTTGAACTTCAAAACATGAACATAAAGTTTACACATCAAAATCTGGAGTTGTGAAATAAATCTTGGCAGTACATAAGGCATGGGTTAAAAAGGAACATCAATCATGATAAAATATCATGGGAATAAAACATTTAATTGTGTAAAACCATTAATCAAATGATATGATTTCCATAGTAGCCAAGGCGTTGCTGCCAATACCATCTTAGTGGACAATGTCCCTTTCTGAATCGACTTCACTCCTCGTTCCAGTCCTGTATCACTTAACCGGATTAAATTACCATTTCAGCCATGTTTATCTCATGAGATATAACTCTTTACCCAATCCATTGTAGGGAGATATATTTCCCACCCATCCCATAATTAAATCATTCTTACTTGTGCCACAGAATAAACATAAATCATTCATCATAACCCAAAGAATAAAATTGGTTTCATAAACATCATAACATCATAAGATAATCCATATAAAACAAATGGATATAATTACATCATAAGAATAATCAAACCATGGAAATAATAGAGAAATTATACTTGAAATATAATCATTCAAAATAATGTCATCTTAGATGGAAAATAGTTTTGACAAAACACTTGAAATGAATTCATGAGGGAAATGTCCTTTCTTCTTCAAAATCATTTTATTTTCCCAAAATTCCATGAAATTTTATAAGAAAAGGATTTTGTTGAAAATAATCAGGAAATGTTTTGGAGTAATATTCATGAAAATAAGGCTTTATGAAACCATAAAATTCTATTCATGTCATATAAGTTAAAAAAACATTCTTCTTGTACTTTAGCCGGAAAAGTCAAAAAAGTACCATATATATTAACCAAAGGAAAGATTCCTTTCATAAAATGAGGTAAAAAGTCAACAAAGGTAAAATGATTTTAAAAATACATGGAATAATAGTAAATATTTTATGAAAACATTTTTAGAAAACATGGACATGGATGATAAACATAACACCAGTAAATACTTACGAATAAACAATCTCAGATAAAAACGAGATTGGAAAAGTTATCCTTTACCTTAGGTCTGATATGATTCGTACATATCCAAAACTCCTGTATAATGATTTAAATAATGTCATTAACTTATTATAGATTCATATTCATTGTTATGATAACATATATGGTTCACTTATGACATTATATTACCCGTTCTTTTGTAAATTCTATGTTAAAGCAGCGTTTTGGGTAAAATCGTTTTATTTATCGTACGTGTTTGGACTTGTTGTTATTGATATTATTATTACTTATACCATGTTTTATATACTTCCAGAATATAAATAATGATTTATATATCATATATATTCAGTATATATATATATAATATATAGATAAATGAAATGAAATACACCGTTTATGGAGACGGTAGGCCGTACATACGCATGAACGCTGTTTTCCTTTCCTTATTGACATGAATTGAAATATATAGATGAAATATATATATATAAAAATAAATCCATTAGCTTTATCATGTAATATATTTCATTATTATTCATTATATATACCTTATAATCATTCTTTAATGGTTAACATGGAGAATGAATCTCATCGCGTCGTGGAGAAGGTAATCCATACGTACGCACGAGCGATGATATCGTTCCCATAATTGTTTAATGAAATTGGATTGGATGATATAATATCTTAGAATCAGTATGATTTTATAGTAACTATTTGTAGTTATTCATTACACCATTATACCCATCCAAGTAAAGTGGTGGTGGAAAAAACATATTACACCGTGGCGTGGAGACAGTATTTCGTACGTATGCACGCGCGGTGATTTTGTTTTCCATAGGATGGATAGAAGGTGAAATGGGTTTTCTTCATATTTATAATAAAATATCTTTATATTATTAATACTTATGTAATTACTTTATAATGAAACAACTAAAGAAGAAATGTTGAAGAAGAATGAAACTTGGAAGAATCGATAGAAGAGATTACCTCTTCTTCGACGCACCTCTTTTAAACTTCTTCATAAGGCACTAGATTTGGCATTTTTGGGTGACCAGAACCTCTATAATATTTCTAGGGACTTTGATAAGGGAAATGTACATTTTTTGGCTGAGCATGAAGGCTCAAATTTGTGTTAATAAGAGAGGGAGGAGGTTCCCTTTTATAAGAGGGGTGATGGGCACCCTAGGAAAAACATAAAATATTATTTTATAATAAAGTCATATTCCATTTATAATGGCTCCAAAGTTATTTATTTATAAGATAGGGTGGGGAGGGATCTAAATACTCTCAAAAAATAGGTTTTATACAATTTTAGGTTACTATTTTAAACTTATCTTTTAGATTTAACTCTAAGTTAAATAATTTAGCTTTTACTGTGTCTTCTTGTTTTCTTACACTATATGGTTAATAAACTTAACATAACAAGCCAAACGAACCTCAAGTGGTTCATTATTATTATATATATCTTTATCTTTGTCATTTGGCCAAACCTTAGATTTTTATGAATATAATAACAATTAATAATATAATATTGGTTTTAAAAACTATTTTATTTCAATTTTGAAACTATTTGGTAATTGATTTTTGTGAAACTCATAACAATATGATTAGTTCAAAAACAGTTAATTAAATCAATACTAACAGGTCATATTAACCTATAAAATTTGTTTAATTCCTAAAAATTTTCAAATTACATCTATTTGTGTATTTATAACATCAATTATGTTAATATATCATTAATAAGATAATTATTTCATCATCACTGTGTCATAAATGACATAAATTATTTAATGTCTAAAAAATTATACATAGAATCCCATTATATAAGATATATTTTTTATTTTTCTAATGAATATTTATAGTAAAATTTATCTTATGTATAACCCTATATTAAAAGTGTTTTAGTTATTAAACTTTGATTTTAACTCTTTTAACTCTTTATTAAATAAAATAATAATAAATGTCCTAATCTAATCCAAGTAGACCTAAAGGGTAATAATTTATTTCTAATGTTTTTTTTGGTAAAATTATACTTATAAAATAGAATTAGAACATGTTTTAGGGTAATAATAATATCAATTTTACCCTGAATTTCCCTATTTACTTTTAACCGTGGTAAATAAAAGTAAAAAAATTACTATTCACCTAAAATTATTTTTATCCTATTGAACCACATTTTACTCCTTGATATTAACCGTGTCTCCCAGATTTTTGATATTCCACTCACGGAAGTGGTAAAATTATGTTTTATGTAAATTTTCAAACTCTCCTAGGAGGTAGGTAAAAGACAGTAAAAATTTCAATATAATTTTTATATCTCTAAAAGTTTTATAAACTGACTACAATGAATTAAATTGAACTTATATATATATTATGTATCTATTTTGACCTAAAATAAATTTAAATAAAATAAATAATTATTTAAATAAAAATTCGGTTTTTAAATAGTCACCTAGTGTTTTCACTATTCACCAAAAATTTAATGTTTTCAGAAAAATACCAAAAATTCACCTGAGGCTAATTTCGATATTCCAAATCCAAAAATGAAGTCCAATTTGGAAGATAAAATTTATTAAATTTCAAAATGTTTGTATAACTATTCATAACAGCTATTTCATAACAATATTATATTAATATCTCATTTATTGAAACTTAGTATTGCGTATAACACACGCTATGGAGGAAGGTTGCTCTGGTGTGCAACACAAGCCTAGAATAGTGTTTTCATATACTATAATATAATATAGTGTTGCGTATAGTGAAAGCTAATCTTGGTGTAGCGTTCAACATAAGACATCAAAGTAATTAAAAAGAATAAATCTCATAAAATCTCGGGGTGTTATATTCTACCGCTCTTAAAATAAATTTCTCCCTCGAAATTCATCGGGGTTATAAATTGTTTACTACTTGAAAGTTTCTTTCATAGAAACCCACATCGTAAAAAGGAATATTAATAATTAATTTGAAAAAGTGAAGTATGAAACATAACGGTTACCCAAATTAACTCATCGCTAGGTTTCCACATAGGAGAACAGAGGTGAAAGTATGGATATGGAAGAGAAACCTAACCATCAAGTTCTGATGGAGAGTGGTAGAGAACATGGCTATGAAAAATACAACAATCAAAAAACCATAAATTTGTGATGATCTAAGGTACCATCCGATTAATCGAATATAAGGGCACTATAACAACATTTTTGGTTTTCAAGATCATTTCCCTAAAGATGAAGAATTTGAATTAGAAGAAATACTTACTTTATTTCGGTATAATCTCACTGTTGCTCATGCCTTGAACAATTTCCACTTTATCTCTTAATGAAATGAAGTTGAATTTTCCATTCAGGAAGGGTTAGCATATCATGTGATAGAATGATAAGTCATATCATCTGTTTCTATCTCAAAAAGGTTATCATAAGTTATTAAATATACATAATTCCATATATGGTGAGATTAATAGTATATGATTCCAAAAATGGACTTATACATCATATATCATACCACTTAATAAATTAAAACTAATTTATACTAAACAGGGACATCCAGTAGGCCATTGGTGGTGATAAAGGCCTGTCGCAATTCGGTTGTGGGTTCAATTCCCACATCCTTGTCTGACGTGACGGGTTGTCGCCCGTCCTACGGGTTGTCCATTTTATAAAACTATACTATTATAACAAAAAAAAATCTAGCCTTAAAAAATACTATCTGATGACTATCTTAAAATATCCCAATATTTATGTTTATCGAAAATACTTCTGTCCACTCTCGTAGTATAAATAAAATGATTACTAGAAAGGTCATCTATTAAGCATTGAATACAATCTTTATCGCATGTATATCATAAGATATATATATCATGTTGGTCACATTCTAAACAAGTTAATTCCTTAATCATGTATTATCTTATAACACGAGTTACCTCAGAACCTTAGTGAAAACATGAATTCTATCAAAAGTTAACTCTTTCGACATACCAAAATCCCAAAATTTCTATATACTCAAACCATGATTTCACTTTATTCTTATACCAGTCATGAGCTCATTAATACTATCAAACATCTCATTATCTCCTTATCCTCTCATTATGCACATATCATCTACCTTCCAAAAATATTTTAATAACCTTTCATGGTTACCGGTACCATTCATCATATACTTTCAAAAAAATCAGGGAAAGACAACAGTGTAACAATCCTTAGATTTTTCTTTATTCCATAGTACCATGAATTATTCTTGATAAACATACAATCATTACACTACCTTCATAAACCACTGACTAAGATTCTTCATTTATTTCATCTCATATATCATTTTTAGTCTTTTCATCATCATCCACATAAATACTTCCCATATGACCATACTGATTCTCTTCATGAGATTTTCCCTTAGGTAATTGGTTTGCATAATGCTCATACATTCCAAATTTAAAACATTTAATCATTGTTGATGTCATAGAAATACCATTATCCTTGTCCATGGTGTTAACTGAACCTTTTCCTTTACACTTACTGGCTTTTTTTCGCTTCCTTTCTACACCCAAATAATCTTCTAGTTCCTTTTAAACATTCTCCTTGATGTCTCTTCCCACACGATTTACATGGGGGAAATTGAACTTTCTTTACTCTATGATCATCATGAAACTCCATATTTATCTTATTAGATGAGTCGGGATACTTACCAAAGTTGATATTATTGGTCATATTGTGAGATTTCTGATTAGGCATAATAATGATGTTTTGACTTCCAAATCCAATTTCATATGGTTTCTCATGAAGAATACCATTCCATTGTCCATCAAATCCTCCATTATCGTGAATCTTCTTGTTTCCAGCCATTTTCTAAAACCCAAAATGAATAGTGTGAGGAAAAATCATGATAAGAAAAACAATATAATAAATGGGGAGTACATTTAATATTTAACATCTTCGATTTAATTCTAATATCGTTACCGTAATTCTAGGACTATAACCTATACTTATACTTAACCTTAGGGAAATCCCTAGACATACCTTAGAAATATCTCTAGGGATCTCACTAATGTTTTTTCAGCCTAGTTTCCAAAGGTTAACTAAACCTTTCCTCTGATACAAACTGTATAGAACCAAAGATTGACGTACATAGACATTAAATTACTTTTTTTAAAGACT
This sequence comes from Viscum album, assembly GCA_963277665.1. Lineage (NCBI taxonomy): Eukaryota > Viridiplantae > Streptophyta > Magnoliopsida > Santalales > Viscaceae > Viscum > Viscum album. The sequence continues at coordinate 2,086,137,562 of OY728119.1, forward strand.
TAATACATAACAAAAACAAACACATAAGGACTGTAATAGTTTAGTGTCTTTGGAAACTCGGAGAAAATAATCTTCTAATCGTGGTGAAAGATCCTCAATATCTCCCATCAAGATCTTCCCATTTTTTTTCTTACCTAGAACCATTCTTTGTATCCTGGGGAAAAGAAATCATAAAAAGGGTGATCTCAAATGCTCACTAAGGGTAAAAAAAGAGAACATAAAACAATCCATATACATTTGAACTTGAAAACATGAATATAAAGTTTATACATCAAAATATTGAGTTGTGAAATAAATATTGGCAGTACGTAAGGCCTTGGTCATAAAGAAACATAAACCATGATAAAATATCATGGGAATAAAACATTTAATTGTGGAAAACCATTAAGAATGTGATATGATTTCCATAGTAGACAAAGCATTGCTTCCAATACCATCTTAGTGGACAAAGTCCCATTCTGAATCGAGTTCACTCCTCGTTCCTGTCCTGTATCACTGAACCGGATTAACTTAATGATTCATCCATGTCTTTCTCATGAGATATAAATCATTACCCAATGAATTGGAGGGAGATATAGGTCCCACTCATCTCATAATGAAATCATTTTTACTTGTTCCATAGAATAAACATAAATCATTCATCATATCCCAAAGAATAAATTGGGTTTCATAAACATCATCCCATCATAACATAATCCATATAAAACAAATGGATAGAATTTCATCATAAGAAGAATAAAACCATATAAATAATAGAGATGTTATACTTGAAACATAATCATACTAAATAATGTCATCTTAGATGGAAAATAGTTTTGACAAAACACTTGAAATGAATTCTTGAGGAAAATGTCCTTTCTTCTTCAAAATCATTTTCTTTTCACAAAATGCCATGAAATTTTAAAAGAAAAAGATTTTTATGAAAATAATCATGAAATATTGTGGAGGAATATTAATGAAATTAAGGCTTTATGGAACCATAAAAATTCGTTCATGCCATATAAGTTAAAAAACATTCTTCTCGTACTTTAGCCAGAAAAGTCAAGAAGTTCCTTATATAGTAACCAAAGGAAAGATTCCTTCCATAAAATGTGGTAAAAAGTTAAAAAATGGTAAAAATGAATTTGAACATACATGTAAGAATATTAAACATTTTATGAAAACATTTTTAGAAAACATGGATATGGATGATAAACATAACCCCAGTAAATACTTACGAATAAAAAATCTCGGATAAAAACGAGATTGGAAAAGTTATCCCTTACCTTTGGTCCGATATGCTTTGTACGTATCTAAACCTTCTGTATAATGATTTAAATAATTTCATTGACTTATTACAGAATCATATTCATTGTTATGATATCATATATGGTTCATTTATGGCTTTATATTACCCATTCTTTTGTAAATTCCATATTAAAGTAGCGTTTTGGGTAAAATTGTTTTATTTATCGTACATGTTTGGACTTGTTGTTATTGATATTATTATTACTTATATAATTGGTTTAACTAATTCCATAATGTAAATCATGATTTATATATCATATATATTCATTATATATAAATATATATAATATATAGATAAATGAAATGAAATACACCGTTCATGGAGACAGTAGGCCGAACGTACTCATGAACGTTGTTTTCCTTTCCTTATTGACTTGAATTGAAGTAAGTATATGACATATATATATATATATATATAAATCTAGTAGCTTTATCATGTCATATATTTCTTTATTATTCATTATATATACTTTATAATCATTCTTGAATGGTTAACTTGGAGAATGAATCTCATCGCGTCGTGGAGACGGTAATCTGTACGTACACCCCAGCAATGATATCATTACCATTATTATTGAATTGAATTAGATTGGATGATATAATATCTCAGAGTCAGTATGATTTTATAATTACTATATCTAGTTATTATTTACACCATTATACCCATCCAAGTAAAGTGGTGGTGGAAAAACATATTACCCCATGGTGTGGAGACGGTATTTCGTACGTACAAACGCACGGTGATTTCGTTTTCCGTAGGATGGATAAAAGGTGAAATGGGTTTGTTTCATATTTAAAATAAAATATCATTATATTAGCGATTCTGATGTTATTACTTTATAATGAAACAACTAAAGAAGAAGAAGTTGAAGAAGATAGAAACTTGAAAAAATCAGTAGAAGAGATTACCTCTTCTTCGACGCACCTCTTTTAAGCTTCCTCATTAGGCAGTAGATTTGGACTTTTGAGGATACCAGAACCTATATAATGTTTCTAGGGAAGTTGAGAAGGTAAATTGACTGGTTTTGACCGAGCATGAAGACTCAAATTTGTGTGAATAGGAGAGGGAGGAGGTTCCCTTTTATAAGAGGGGTGAGGGGCACCATAGGAAAAACTTAAAATATTATTTTATAATAAAGTCATATTCGGTTTATAAATGCTCCAAAGTTAATTATTTAGAATATAGGGTAAGTATGGATATAAATCCTCTCAACCAATAAGTTTTAGACAAGTTTAGGTTACTATTTTAACCATATCATTTAGATTTAACTATAAGTTAAATAATTTAACTTTTACAGTGTCTTCTTGTTTTCTTACACTATATGGTTAATAAACTTACCATAACAAGCCAAAAGAACCCCAAGTGGTTCATTATTATTATATATATCCTTATCTAAGTCATTTGTCCGAACCTTAGATTTTTAATAATATAATAACAATTAATAATATAATATTTGTTTTAAAAACTATTTTATGTCAATTTTGACACTATTTGGTAATTGATTTTTGTGAAACTCATAACAACATGATTAGTTCGAAAACGGTTAATTAAATCAATAATAACAGGTCATATTAACCTATAAAATTAGTGTAACTCATAAAAATTCCCAAATTACATTTATTGGGGAATTTATAATATCAATTATGTTAATATATCATTAATAAGGTAATTATTTCATCATCATTGTGTCATAAATTACTTAAATTATTTTTGTCTAAAAATTTATAAATAAAATCCCATTATTTAGGAAATATTTTTATCTTTCTAATTAATATTTATAGTTGAATTTATCTTTTTTATAACCCTATATTAAAAAAATTAGTTATTAAACATTGATTTTAACTATTTTAACTCTTCTTTAAATAAAATAATAATAAATGTCCTAATCTATTCCAAGTGGACCTAAAGGGTAATATTTTATTTCTAAGGTTGTTTTGGGTCAAATTAGTGTTATCCAATAGAATTAGGACATGTGTTAGGGTAATAATAATATCATTTTTACCCTTAATTACCCTATTTACTTTAACCGTGGTAAATAAAAGTAAAAAGTTATTATTCCCCAAAAATTATTTTTATCTTATTGAACCGAATTTTACTCCTTGATATTAACCGTGTCTCTTTTATTTTTTAAATTCCTCTCACAGAAGTGGTAAAATTATGTTTTATGTAAATTTTCAAACTCTCCTAGGAGGTTGGTAAAAGACGGTTAAAATTTTCAATATAATTTTTATACCTCTAAAATAATTATAAACCAACTCCAATGAATTACATTGAACTTATATATATATTATTTATATATTTTTAACTAAAATAAATTTAAATAAAATAAATTATTATTTAAATAAAAAGTCGGTTTTTAAATAGTAACCCAGTGTTTTCACTATTCATCATAAATTGATAGTTTTCAGAAAAATACCCAAAAATCACCCTAAGCTAATTTTGATATTCTGAATCCAAAAATGAAGACCATTTTGAAAGATAAAATTTATAAAATTTCAAAAAGTGGGTATTACTATTCATAATGGCTAGTTCATAAAAATATTATAATAATATCTCATTTAGTGAAACTCGGTATTGTGTATAACACATGCTATCGAGGATGGTTTCTTTGGCGTGCAACAGAAGCCTAGAATAGTGTTTTTATATACTGTAAGCTAATAAGGTGTTGCTTATAGCACAAGCTAATCTTGTGGTAGCGTACAACACAAGACATCAAAGTAATTAAAAAGAATTCTTCTCATAAAATATCAGGGTGTTACAGTGATTGCTATGTTTTATGATTTGTTGGAATGTTGTTATTCATGGATTTTCTTATTGATACTGGTAAAGAATGTAACTCAAGAATTAATCAATAATTAATTTGATTATGAAATTAAAGAAGATGCATGATAGTAATCCAGTGGTTTATATAATTTTAATAAAATGCACATATTTAATTGAAATTGACCGTCCCTATGATTAATGGAATCGAGTAATATGTGAAGAATTTTTATTCTTGATGATAACAATTGAAAATTAATGTTAATTTACAATAGTACTTCTCTAGGTTGTTGAAAATAGAAATAAATACTAAGAGGATTTTTTCTTTGATATCTTGTCATATCTTTATTATTTAGGTTTCCAATACTAGGAACATATAAATATTGAATCAATTAATTCAATATTGAATAAGGAATAGTTGTGTGATAATTATAATTTGACAATTCATGTGTTTCCAATTTACTTATAAATTTTAGTTCCATGTTTTGGTGTTAAGAGAGGTCATTTAGATGGGAATGTTGAATTCCTTATTTTGAGGTTCCATTTTCCCAGTTGATTAATTTTTTTGTTAATGTTGCATTTTTTAGGTTACCTAGAAACATTCTCTGTGATATGAGACTGATACGGAATATCTTGGGATGGCTGATATGGGTCAGGGAGCCCAATATGTGATGTGATCTAGGGACGGTTGATGTGGTATATGTGGATAGGGAGTCCCAGATGATTTGGCAGCATTTGATGCATGTGATGGTGAGATGAATTGGTCTATGAATGGGGGTGTTGATGATGGCACTAGAGGTGATGGAATTGGTGGAAGCTAGGATCACCCATTGATTTGATGTTGATAACTAGTATGATTTCTTATGAACTTGTTTAACGGATGATGGTTTGGTTTCTTATTTATTTTAATTCCTTTCCCTACTGGAGGGTGTTTTCCCCAATATATTTATGGGAGGATAGATTGATGGATGACCCCTCTAGCCCCACTCTCTTCTCTTATTAGTTAATTATACTGGTACGCATGGTGGTTAGTTTTTGTATATATGTTTTTAGAGGTATATAATGGATAGTGGTTACTTCAAGCACATGTATTTCCAGATATAGTATCCAAAATATTATTATCGGTATGATGGGTATAGGCTATGATGGATTGTGGTAATTACTCGATGTATTGGTTGTAATGTATTGAGTTATAATACCTGATGTTTGATATTTTTCTTATGGGTTTTCATGGCTCCAAGAAACTACTTGGTTATTATATTCAGACATGTGATATGGGATAATGTTGTTATGTGAGGTACGAGGTGTATGTTTTGATGCCTTTCCCAAGTGTCTTCAGGATAGTTTTCTTTTTTAGAGAGATAGCTTAGGACGTGCAGCATTGGGGCATAGAAGAAAACTAGGGGGAAAGAAGGATTGGGATACCCTTGATGTTCTACTATCATATTATATGCTCTCTTGTACATGATACTTGGTAATATTTAGCCATGGTGAGGATGAAAAAACATTATACATGTTTAGATTATGAGTTAGTTTCACTCTTGTTCATTTTTCTTTAGTGTGTTTTAATTATATTTTCATAAGAGGCTCCTGGGAGGATCCTACTGAGTACACTATTATTCTCACCCTATGTATATATATAATATTTTTCATGTGTTCTTGAACAGGTTTGATATTTGGATAGATATTACTAACTCATGATTTTCAATTATATTTTTTTTATTTTTATTCGTTGTTGTTTTTAAATTTTTGGTACTTATAGTTCTGTTTTAGTTATTTTAGTACTGAAAAACACTGCATTTATGCCCCTCTTATTACTTTATATATGTGTGTGTTTTATTAGGTTTTGTTTGGTGTATCCTTTTTATATCTCTTTTCCACATGTTTTTCTTAGAGGATAATTCTTCCCATATGCATATTTATTATACCCATGGTTCTAGTCTCCAACCCCGGGCTTGTTGGAGGTAGGAATCAGTTATTCACTATCTTTCTCCCATTATTATGGTATCTTTGTGGGGAAGTCGGAATAATAAAAATATTCTATATGTATTTATGGGAATTATAAATAGGGTATTAAACAATATCTTGATTTCTTTATTATGGTCTTCTTTAATTACATTTTATTTTACTCAAATATAGCGGTGAATCGTGTAGAGTGTCTCATAATAGTGTTGCAGTGGCTAAGGGAACATCAGTTCACTAGGAACATGTATACGATTTGATTTTAAACACATGATGTTTATTTTCTAGGTCATATAATTTTAGAGAAAAATGTTTTTATGGATCTATAAATGGTTGAAGTAGGAATTTCATGTAAAACATCAATGAATGTTTCTTATGTATGAGGTTCTTGGGTTTTTATAGTTATTATAGTATTTTTGTACCTATTTTACCTCATATTGTAACATAATTTTTATCTTTTTATAAAATATGTAATTTTCATTCCTATATTAAATAATATTATACAATTTATGAAAGTCTAAAAGTTAAGTTGATGAGTTCTGTAGTACTTTGATGAAATGGAGAACATATTTATTATAAGATATAGTGTGACACATCTCATCAAATATATGGATATGACATGATGTTTGAGAGAGTCATCACTACATAATGATATAAATTATTATATTCTAAAGGTTATAAATATGACATTCATAATTATGATATTTTTATAGTGGTATTAATTATTAATCTATGGAGGTGTTGTTTTTTAGTGAATACTTAATTTTTATACTAATCATAACAGTTTTTTTTAAATATTTTCCTAGAAAGAGTTTATTTTTAAACTATGAAAATGGGTATAATTGCTTCCTGATTATTATGTTTTTCTCACATATATCCAAGTAAAGGGTAATGTGGTAGATAATTATTTGATTTAGAAGTCATATTGTGATATTGATAACTAAAAAAATTTAAGAATGGAAATATACAGAGTAAGTGGAATATTTGTATATTTATTTTGAGGTCATATATGAGAGAACATGTCTTTATCAAATAATAGTATTTTATAAATTGATGTGATAGGTTCAAAATCCATAGAAATGACACCTTAAAGTGGGAGTATATACAAGTTAGGAGGGGACTATGGATGGACACATGGAAACAACAACATTACTTATGTGTAGAGAACTACCCAACCATAATATATTAATATGAGGTAAATATTTTTTTAATAGACACTTAGATATCTAATCTTAATATCCATTCTAGTGGAAAACTATATAGTCTTTATTTATATTTTTCAATACAGGAATTGGTTAAATAATTATGATGTTCAATGTTTTCAGATGTGTGCAAGCTATGATCCATGTATTGGAAGTGAATCGGAGTTGATCAAATGATTGTCTTGATTTTTTACATCATTCATAGATGGAATAAAATAATTTATCCTCATAAAATAATGGGTAAGTAACCTACAATGTAAATTTATATCCTCACAACTTTTTTTAATCAATTTTTTATATACTCTAGATAATGTTAGTTGTGGTATTGGGTGACCTTAACTCTTGATTCATGATACTTATTCACTGTTATGTTCCTTATTATACCTTGTTAGAGGTATAGATGCCCCTTTGGACTTCATTCTTATGTCCCTATTTTTATTTTGTATCATTGAATTGTACATCATGCCATGTATCTATTTATACATTATTCATATTATCATGGTTGGGTTTTATATATTTGATAATTTATAGAGATGTGTAGTTTTCTTCTAAAAGTGTAATAACTTTCCTTTATAGGATATTAGTCCCATGGTGTTATTCATCAAACTATATTCTATTAACTTTTTGATTCAAGGTTTATAATCAATCTCATTATTGTATTAGGGGTAGTTCTCTTAGATTCCGGACATGATAATTTTTTAATTTTATGATTTGAAAAAAATTATAATAATTAGGGGGCCCCTAGATCATTTAATATTATAAAAGGATTATTTAATAATAGAATTTACCAGGAAATATATATATATTCACCTACTAATTAATAAAATGGAATGTTTTATCCAAAATAAAATAGTGATAGTTGGTTTTCAACTTTATGCAATACGATTATATACTAATGATTTGAAAATGTAGAATACATCAAAACTAATCAGCCTTTCCAAGATCATATGAAAATGGTGTATTTTTATAAAACTTTGGATAAACACTTCAAACCATTCCATAAATTACACCAATATAATTCAAAATTGATTTTATATTATGATTATGGTGATTAGAACATAACTTCCTGAGGAATTCAAAAGGAATATAAAATATAAGGTATGGGAGTTGGCACCTTATCTCACAATGTAAACCCAATATTTTTCTTTTAATTAAACTAACCTTTAATTAACATGTGATTATATATATGTGTGCATATGTGTATATTATTATATTTTCTCAATTTTATATTTGAATTAAATTAGCTTATATCGTACATATTTTTATTTACACCCCATTTTATAAGAAATAAAATATTTATTAATAATAATATAATAGAATTTTTTAAATAAATAAATATAAAAATTAATAATATTTTGTAATGAAAATTATAAAAAATTTATAAAAATTATTACCAATTATTATTTCATAAAAAACTAATTCGTTTCTATAATTTTTAAATTTTTAATTTTTTCTAAGATATTTCGTAACAATTTAGACATTCATAAAAAATAATTTTTAGGAAGACTCGTAAATATATTTTAAATTATAAAACATAAAAAAATTGATTGAAATCATTAGACAATCAAAAAATCCCTAAATCAATTATATAAAATAGTTGAATATTATTTTTCTTAAAAAACATTATATTCTCTTGATGAAATGATATATGAGATTTGACTATTATTTTTTGCGGGAAAGATGACACATGGGAAAAGTAGAATTATTCATTCCCTTTCAATTGAGTATAGAGATTAAATATAATACAAAATGATAAAAAATTGATGAAAATATTAAAACAAAAAAAGATATTTTTTCTCCATGAAATATCAAAAACTATTTGATGGAAAACCCATGAAACCCCTATGCAAAATTATGATATAATAGAAATCATAGTTTACGTTGAAAATACATATAAAAATGAAAGGGTTACCCAAAATAAAACACTAAATAATATAAGATAAATATTAGAGAATAGATATATCATAAACAATTTAAATCAAATAAATATCTGACAATATATATTTAAATATCATCATCTAATAATAATGTATAAAAATCACTATGATAATAGAAAATATTTTAATCAAAAAAAGTTGAAAAATATAAAAAAACTTAATAAAATGAAAAATTAATATTATCCTTCATTATAACCCAAAATTGACACACACACTACTCACATATAAGAATAAGAATTCTGTTATCATGATTAAATCACTACACCCTCTCTTTATATATGAAAACATTAGTGACATAAACAATTGATATCTAATGATAATAAATAAAGAAAACTTCAAGTACTTCCAATTTTCTAATTTAAAAATATCACTTTTTTCTAGTGGGCCCTTGTTTTTGGTAAACCCATTATAATCAACCACTTCCTCTTAATTGAGAATTAACATTAACCTTGGAATTAGTCAATAAAATTAAAATATACCTTTCAATAAAATATTGACCAATAGGTCTGAATCATTATCATCAGTATGAATGTTCTCAAGATACTAATTTCAAGAATCAATAACATCACATATCCAATGATACCATATGTAGATATATTTTTATTTTCATGAAAATTTTGATTCATTCCAAAATAATTATAATTTTTATTATCATAGAATAAAACATAAATAACTAAATAAAAATTAATTACATAAGTAAAATTATTTATCTATATAAACTCCATATAAGTCTGTATATTTTTAATACAATAATACTTAATGGTATATGAAGCAATTTGCGTCCATAGTAAACACTACCGAGAAAATATTACCCTAAAAATGTGATCAAATAACCTAAAGTCCATTTCATTGAATCAATAACCCTTAACATATATAATTATACAATTATACAAAGAATAAATTTCCCAATAGAAATAAATATAAGATCAGAATTACCAAGAAGATATCAAAAAATACAATTCACTGTACACCCATGTTCACTTCCAACATTTCAATGAATATGACTTACCATGAAAATTATGTGATCTATACCAGGTCAAGTACATACCATAATATACATTAGATACACAACTATAGAATATAAATTTATGTGATAATACCCTCTCTATCGCATTATTATTTAAAGGTTATTTGACTATAAATGAGCTTAAAATATAGAGATAGAGAATACCAACCATTTTTTATTTATCTTTAGAAAATATATCTTGCACCTTCACGATATATATTTCTAGAGATAAAAATAATATCATTTAATATTTATCATGAGTGATTGTTATATCAATACTCCATATCACTATATTATTGTATTTTATAATATTTTAATGATAAATATCCTTCACCAATCTATAAATTTAAGGATCATCATGATCTATAATAACCATATCATTTTGATAAATAGGTAGTATGAATACATTATCATCAAAAATATCTAAACATACACATAATTATGTGATAAGATCATCCAATCAGTTAAAATCTGATAGAATCCCTGATGAAATATTATGAACACAAACATCCTATACAACTACCTAAGATCATTTTTTAAAACCATGATAGCTATATTTTTTAACCAAAATGCACGTTCTTCTTTATATATTTTAACAAAACCTTACAGACTCTCCTTATAAATATTATCTTCTAAATTGCCATGGAGAAAATGAGTCTTCACATCCATGTACTAAATATAAGAATAAATAATAGAAATAAAAACAAAAACAACTCTAATATATGATATTTTAATAATAAGTGATAAAATATTATGAAATCAATACTTTTATTATTATAAAAACCAATGGGAAATTAACTTTTCCATGTATCAGAGAACGGAACAATATTCAACATTTTTAGCCTGATAAATCTATCAATTATAAACATCCTACTTAACCTAAGGTAACATTTCTAGCTCTAAAGTATGGTTTTCCTGACATGATTTCATTTCACAGTCTATTATTGTAACCCATTTATCCTTATCATTAATAGTGATTTGAACTAAATTATAATATATATGTATTTATATAATATGTTAACCTATATCATGTTTTATGTATAGGGATTTCATATGGTATGATGTCCATGAACCTGAAGAAAATCATATGCCTTCGTAAGGCAAATATTTTAGTGTGATACAATAATATCCCACCATTACCATTAGAATATAATAGAGTAAAATATGGACATATCAAAGTGTGATGATATATCAATCACATACTATGATTGATAAGGAAAAAAACAAAAAAAAATTAAATTCTTTTATAATTTTATTTAAGCTATAATTGAATATTTATGTAACGCCCAGACCCTAGTTACCTAGATTTTGTGCCTTATTACTTAACATTGGCATGATCACAAGAGATGAAGTCTCAAAATTCCAATTAGTTTTGTATCCTTTGAAGTACTATATACATACATAATTTTTACATTACATCATGAAAAAAAAATTAAGACAACAGTGTATCCCCTTTGAACACACTCATATCTCGTAGCCTATTCCTACATGTTAATTGTAATGTACTTCTTCGCATTCATGGAAAATAAAAAATAGAAATGGGTGATCTCAGATACATATTATGGATAAAAACATAGTAAATACTATCATAAATAACCATAAACATTTAAGGAAATGTATAAGATGAAAACACAATCCATTTAAACATAAACATCTCCATAATATGGCAAAGGTAAATCAAATAATGCAATTTTCTTATTCAATTGGATATTATACTAGTCGAATAATCACATGTAATATCAATAGCTAATTTCATAATGAGGTAATGCATAATTTTGGACATCATAACCATATAGTCAATGCCTCGTGCCAAGAATAAAAATAAGATTTTGTCAAGGCCTTGTGCCAAGACACTAGTTTGTCTCATGAGACCTACTACTGCATCGAGGAGTTATAGAAGGCTCCAAAATCACTAACTAAGTCAAATTAATTCCTCATATGAAATGGTTGAAACATAATCTAAACATTTGTATTGAATCTTACATACGAAATGTCAATATTTTAACCACAAACCATGAATGGTATAAAAATAGCACATCCACAATCAAACATAACTCATTAAATACAATATGAAAGAATGTATAAATCATACTCAATCAAGAGTTATGAATGATATTGACATAGATTAAAATAATCAGTAAAAATATTTGAGAGAAATATCCGTTTTTATTGAAAAATTTTAAAATTATCACTATTTATCAAGAATATATTAAAAATTAGATTTTTTAATCAATGTTTCGCATACCACTTTGAAACTTTTAAAAAGAATTTTAATTTTAAAACATTCTAATCTGTATAAATAAATCCTTAAAACCATTTTTAAAAGATGGACATTAATGGGAAATTTTTATACAAATAAAGCTTTAAAAGATTTAAAATGGTATTTTAGTTAGAGTTCTTAACCAAAAGAGAGATGCTTAAATACAAATAATTGAGGTAATAAAAACCTTATAATATCATGAGAATAAAGGTATTCAGGATATGCTATGTCAATGTACAATATATAAACCATATAAAAGGTAATTGGAGCATAGAAACAAAGAAGTCTCAATGGAATGTAAATTGAGATGAAATACCTTATAAAGATCGTATCAGTAGGTTAAGGATAAATAAAAGACATAATTATGTGTGAAAAATATAAGTACACTCAATTTTATTGGATATTCAGTTTAAATCATTCAAAAGACATTCACACATATTCTTATAAAAACAACACCAATGACTTTGATGTTTAACTCAATGAATGGAAATTGAGTTAAAATTACTCTTATCAAGTTCATATAGATGAATTGGGAGTTTATCAATGGAGTTATTATGTGTATAAAAATTTTAACCACACAAATGGGAGTTTAAATTACTACATAAGTAAATATATAATGATTTGCCACATAATCATGGAGTAAAATAATCAATGAATTTTGTGTAAAACCCAATGAGTGGAAATTGAAATTAGAAATTCCCTTACTGATTTGGTAACATAGGAAACAAACACCCCATAAAAGAAGGATCATAAAATGAAGATGTAAATAACAATAAATTAATGTATAATATATGAAGAATATAATCATGGGTAGTATATACACCACACAGAAGGAAATGGTGTCAATATAGCATGAATGTCACGCAAATAAGAAGTGAGATGAAAACCCATTACCTTGTACTTTTCCTTAGTTGAGGGTATGTTAACCACCAATATAATGGTGAAATAATAGTTATTAAATTATACAATAACTAAATACATAAATATTATATCATATATGATCTTTTAATATTGTTTTCTTAATAATATTTTAGTGGTATCATTTCTTTGGGTGTTAAGTGATTCGTTTTCCTTTATATGATTTGTTACATAAGTCATGTTTTTTATGGATAGGATATATCTGATTCATATCCAGAAAGATATTAAATTCCTAAAAATAATTTTTAATCATAAAAAATGAAAATTATTCTTGAATGGTTACGTTGGGGAATTAATCTCACCACGTTCATGGAGACGGTAATTTGTGCATACACATGATCCACAATACCATTCTATTGGGGGTGAAATCATATGTAATTGGATGGTATATTATATATACATAATGATTAAAATGTTATATTTATTATTTTCATTAGTTATACATATTATTATACCCATCCAAATAACGAAGTGTTGAATAAAAAACTACCACACGACTTGAAGATGGTAATTTGTACGTACGAATGTATGGTGACATTGTCATTAATAGTATGGATAGAATAATGAATATGGTTGTTCCATATTTATAATAAAATCATAGTATTTAGAAGGTACATGAGTTTTTATTTTTTTATGGAGATAACAAGGAAAGATGAAGTGGAAGAAGAAAAGATATTTGAAAAGGGTGATGAAATTATTACCTCTTCTTCGGTTGCTTCCTATTGATTGGATCAAAAGGGATCAATAGGTCATATTTATGATCAAAGAAAGTACTCTAGGTTTAAGTGATGGTAGTTAGGAAGATATTCGAGTAGGGTTTGGCTGATCCAAATGGATTTGTAGGTGTGATTTTGAGACAAGGGGAAGTACCCTTTTATAAGAGAGGTGAGGGTCACTTTAGGGAAATCCTGAAATATTAATTTATTATACCATCATATTCAATTTATAATGGATCAAAAAAAATCATTTAGAGCTTAAGGTGGGTTTGGGTCAAAAACCCACTCAACCAATAGGTTTTCGATAGGTTTAGGTCACTGTATTAACCATATTTTTTAGATATAACTCTTAGTTAAATTGTTTAACTTTTACCATGTATTCTTGTATTATTATAAAAAATGGTTAATAAACACACTATGAAAATCCAAGAGAACCCAAAGTTGTTAATTAATGACATATCTAAAATTATATGAGTCCTTTGGATGAACCTTATATTTTTTGGAATAATATAACATTTAATAATATAGTATTTGTTTTAAAAACTCATTTATGTCAATTTTGACAGAATTTAGTATTTGGTTTTTGTGAAAGTCAAAAAACATGATTACTTTGAACCAAATAAATTACATCGACAATAATAAGTCATATTAACCTATAAAATTAGTTTAATTCATCTAAATTCTCAATTTACAATAATTTGGATATTTATAATATCAATTATTTTAATTTTTCATTAGTAAAGTAATTCCTACATCATCATTTTGTCATAAATAAATTTAATTATATAATTTATAAAAATTATAAATAAAATACCATTATGTAGGAAATTTTTTTATCATTATAATTAATATTTATAGTCAAATTTATCTTTTGTATAACTTTATATTAAAAATGGTCTAGTTATTAAACATTGAATTTAACACATTTAACTCTTCTTTAAATAAAATAATAATAATTGACATAATCTAATCCAAGTTGATCAAAAGGATTATATTTTATTCCTATGTTTTATTTTGGTCGAAATACACTTATCCAATAGAATTTCGACATGTTTTTGGTGAATTGTAATATCATTTTTACCTTTAATTACACTATTTACTTTTAATCGTGGTAAATAAAATTGAAAAGTTGCTATTCAACGAAACTTATTTTCGTCCTATTGAACTACATTTTACTTACTAATGTCAACTGTTTCTATCGGATTTTTGAAATTCAACTCAGAGAAGTGGTAAAATTACATTTTATGTGAATTTGAAAATGTGCCAAGAAGGTGGGTAAAAGACATTAAAAAGTTCAATAAAATTTTATACATCTAATTTTATTATAAAATGAATCTAATGAATTACATTGAACTTATATTGTTATTATTTTTCTATTTTGACTTAAAATAAATTAAAGTAAATATATTATTATTTAAATAAAATTTAGGTTTTAAACAAGAACGGAGTGTTTTTCACTATTCATCAAAAATTTAATGTTTTCAGAAAAATATTCCAAATTCTGATATTCCAAATTAAAAAATGATGTCTATTTTACCAAATTCAAAATAAATAATTTTTATTAATTAAATTTAAAAAAATCCTGTTGTTAAAACCAAAAAGTGGTTTTTTGAAATGTAAAATTATCAAAAGATTGATATGTGTTTATGTCCAATTTAAATGTAAAATTACTTCTAATGACCAAATTTTTGTTAAATGATAAAAATATAATCTAATTATTATTAAAACCCATTAAAATTTATAATTTAATAAAATTAATTATTTTGATTAAAAAATTTGTTTTCAATTAAAATTTAGTATTATTCACTATTCCTCAAAATATGAAAGTTATCAGAAAAGCACCGAAATTTTTTCCAAACTAAATTTTTATATCCATATTTCAAATAAAAAGTTTATTTTTTCAAATTGAATATATAAAAGTTTCTAATATTGAATTTAAAAATGGTTCCCCATTAAAAGACGGTAAAATTTTATTTTTTGAAAAATACTTGTTTTTTCAAAAAAAATTAAATTTATTCTTATATTATGTATAAGAAACACATAATATAGATGTTAAAATTATATGGAGTATATAAAATTATAAATGGATTTAATATTATTCATAACTCATTTTTGGATGGCTAGTTAGGTAATTTGTGGTGTGCTCAAACTCGTTCTTACATGTAGCACAATCTATTGAATTACCTTAAAGAAAATAACTTAATATCAAATCATGGGGTGTTAAATTATTCCCCCCTTTTGGAAATTTCATCCTCACAATTTTAAAATTGGGTTTGTGAACTTCAATGAAATTCCTACATCAGAAAAATAGTAAATAAAACGATCACATTAAAAGAAATAAATAGAAGTACGAAGGTCACCCTAGATAACCCATACTAGGATTCCATGTAAGAAAACATGGATATAGATGATAAAATATGTTTTACGTTCTGATGGAGAGTGATAGAAAACCTGATCAAGAGAAAATTAACTACCAAAAAACCACAAGATTTTGATGGGTTAAATGGTCATTTGTTTCATATTAGGAAAAGTAAACAGATGACGTTTTTTGTGATAAGTTTCATTTCAAAAAATTTATGAATTTATTAATGAGATTTACTAAGAACATAAAGATATATACTTACATTTTATCTTGATTTTCATCATCTAATAAACTTCTACCAATAACTAATCTTTTCTCCAAACTATGAGTACTCATGATTACTTGGTCACACCTTAAGTTCTAGAATCAACTTCTAGAGAATCAAATAATCCACAAAGAATTAACTATATACGTTATTTGTCATTAGAGATTAACCAAAAACAAATGTTTATTACAAGATCAGATGATCCCCAAAATGGATAATCTTTTATAGAAATAAATACTAATCTTAATTTCAAAAATTAAACAAATAATTCCCAAAGTTCTATAAAGACCATTCAATAAACAATTGTAATTAAAATCCTTCATAATAATCCAAACTAAGATTAAAACCAAAAACATAGAAGAATTTAATCACATAGTCTTTCATAGTAAATCTTAACATTTATCTCCAAATATCATCAACTACTATTATATTCTCATATATACATGTAATTAACAAAATAACATATTAATTATGATAGGTTAATCATTTCCATTAATAACCTGAATCTATAAAAAAAATAGATTTTTCAAAAATAATAAATATTCCACCATTACCCCTCAAATGAAATCCCATAGTATTATATTTTTCTTATGCATATAGTGTTCCCAACAGAGAAAATATCTTCCCAAATAACATTTATCACTTAATCACCAAATAATTTTCCTATGCCAAAGATTTCCATTTGATAAAACCTAATATCCCAAATCATCTTATTATTAATAAAATATAATTTAACTAAAAATAAGTTGTCACACTTACAAGGGACTTCACATAGTCTAGTGGTAGGTGGTAAATCCCAGTCGCACTTTGGTTGGGGGTTTGATTCCCATATCTTTGTCCGACGTGATGAGTTTTCACAGAGTCCGCATGTAATCCATTTTATAAAACTATATTTTATGACATTCCCAAAATTAGTTATATTCCCCAAAATAAACATAACATAATTTAACCACAAATTTTATCTCATACCGCATATTTTCATCCCAAAATTAATAACATGTAATTTCCTCAAATTCAAGGATCATATAAACCCAAATGGTTCTTTATACCTATATCCACAAAATAAAATATACATTTATTAAAGTGAAAATTCCTCTAATGTATTCTCATCAACAAAGAGAATAAATACTTTTAAACATTTCTCTATCCATTTATTTCCACATAGGATATTCCTTGACTAATTGGTTATCCTATAGAATAGGAAATTGACGTAGGTAATGCCTAGGTCCCCTATATTTAAGGAAAATGACTGTAAATTGATTCCAAGGATCATTTTTATTTTCTTATAAAATACTCTTCATTTTCCCTCAATAATTATTTACTTTATTTTCTTCTTTCGCACTCATAAATAATTTCTCTGTTCAATTGAGACAATTTCTTAGGTTTCTCCTCCATATATCCAACATGATGTAAATGGAGCTTTCTTTTCTCTATGGTCTTCACTATTTTTTCTCTTACCATTCTCTGCCTTTCTCTTATTTGTTGAGTTTAGTATTTGGTTAATGTATATATTTTTGATCATATTTTTAGAAATCTGCTTCGTCATGAACATGATATCATTTATTCCTATCACGATTATATTTAGTTTCTCATCTCCACCATCATGCCCACAATGTACATCATGTTCATTGTTACTATGACTTCCTTGGAATCTAGCCATTGAATAAAACCAGAATGCATAGTGTGAGTAAAAATAGTCATAAAATCATTTAGAAAATATCATTGTACCATATGTTCAATCAAAAACAACTTATTATTAACCAAGGTTATTTATTTTCATCTTATATTAAAAAACATCAAAAAAAATTAATGAAAATGTAAATTATCCTAAGAATATCCCTCATGAGTGTCATAACCATGAGTTCAGCAAGTCCCATTGTAGTTCACCAGTTCTCGTTCAAGTCTAGCTCAAAGTGGTGTTTTCGGGGTTTACCCCTAGATACATTTATGCTAGAGCTGCCACTACCTCCTCGTATCTGGACAGAGATTTATTTCTGGAAAAACCCACATAATATTTACATTACCAAAATTTTCAGATGTTATTCTATACTAACTCTCAAAGTTTATCTTAGGTTAGTGTTTTATAATCAGTGTTTTTCTAAATATAAAATCTAAGGTTTATACTAAACTTCCTATAATACCAACTGTAACGCCCCGAACCTAGTATCCCAAAGTTGGTTCATTATTAAATAACATTGGAATGATCGTAATATATCATGTATTGAAATACTGATTAGTTTAGTAGCCTTAGAATTACTATATACATACATAAGTTTTACATTACATCCTGAAATGAAAATTTTCAACAACATTGTTTTCCCTTTGAAAAAAATCATATCCCTAAGCCTATTCCTATAGGTTAGTCACAATATACTTCTTCGTATCCTGGGAAAAATAAAACATTAAAAGGTGTGATCTCAGATGCCCAGTAAAGATAAAAATATAGCGGAGACTATCATAAATAAACATAAACATTTAAGGTAATGTATATGAATAAAAAATAATACGTTCAAACATAATCATCAACATAATATAAAAAAATAAATCAAATAATTATATTTACTTATTCACACGGATATTATACAAGTTGAATAATCACTTGTAATATCCATAGCTAATTTTGAAATTATGAAACACATAATGTTGGACATCATAACCACATAGTTATGTCCTCATTTCAAGACTACAAATAATATTTTATCAAGTCCTTGTGCCAAGACACTAATTTGTCTCATGAGACCTATCGATGCATCGAGGAGCTATAGAGGTCTCCACCTGTCACTAAATACGTCCAATTTATTCCATATATGAAAAGTTTGAAACAAAATCTAAACATTCATATTACATCTTACATAAGAAATGTCAATATTTTATCCACAAACCATGAATGGTATAAAAATAGAACACCCACGATCAAACATAACTCATTCAATACAATATAGAATATTTTATAAATCATCCTCAATAAATAATAATTAATGATATTGACATGGATGAAAATAATCACCAAAACTATTTGAGATAAATATCACCTTTTTCATGAAAATATTTAAAAGTCTCACTATTTATCAAGAAGGTGTTAAAAATTAGTTTTCTAAATCAAAGTGTCCCATTCCAATTTGAAACTTTTAAAAGGAATTTTAATTTTAAAACATTCATTCCCATATAAATAAATCCATTAACCAATTTTTAAAATATGGACAATAATGAGAAATTTTTAGAAGAATAAATCTTTAAAACATTTAAAATGGTCTTTTAGTTAGAGTTCCTCACCAAATGAGATATGCTTGAATAAAAATAATTGAGGTAATAAAAACCTTATAATATCATGAGAATAAAGGGATTCATGATATACTATTTCAAAGTATAGTATATACACCATAATAATGTTAATTGGTACATAACTACAAAGAAGTCTCAATGGAATGTAAATTGAGATGAAATCCTTTATAAAGACTATATATATAGGTTAAGGATAAATAAATGACATAATTATGTTTTCAAAAATATAAATACACTAAATATTATTGGATATACAATTAAAATCAATCATAGGACATTCACACATATTCTTATAAAAACTACACCAATTACTTGGTTGTTTAACTCAATGAATGGAAATTGAGTTAAAATTACTCATATAATTTTCATATAGAAGACTTGAGAATTTATAAATGGAATTTTCATTTTTATCAAAAGTATATCCAATCATAGGGGAGTTTAAATTACTAAAAAAGTAAATAAATAGTGATTTCACACATAATCTTGGAGTACACTAATCAATGAAGTTTGTGTAAAACACAATGAGTAGAAATTGAAATTAGAAATTCCCTTACTGATTTGGTAACTTACGAAAAATATACCCCATGAAATAAGGATCATACAATGAAGATTAAAATACCCATAAATTAAATTTTATGACAAAAAGAATACAATCATAGGCAGTAAATACACCAAAGTAAAGGAAATAGTGGCAATATATCATGAATCTCACCTAAAAAAGAAGTGATATTGAAACCCCTTACCATGTACTTTTCCTTAGTTAAGGGTATGTTAACCTCCTATATAATGGTAAAATAATTGTTATTAAATTATTCAAGAACTTCATACCTAAATATGATGTCATATACGATCTTATAATATTTTTTTGTTATTGATATTTCAGTAGTATCATTGTTTTGGGTGTTAACTAATTAATTTTATTTTATATGTTTTGTTATGTAAGTCATTTTTTTTCTAGATAGGATGTATTTGATTCATATCCTGAATATTATTAAGTTATTATAAATTATTTTTAATTATAAAATGAAAATTATTCTTGAATGGTTACAATGGAATATGAATATCATCGCGTTCATGGAGACGTTAATTCGTACACACACACGAGAGACGATACCATTATATTGATGGTGAAATAGTATGTAATTGTATGTAATATTATATATAAATAATCATTAACAGGTTATATTTATTATTTAAATCAGTTATACTTATTATTATACCCATTTAAATAATGAAGTGTGGAATAAAAAACTACACCACGACATGGAGACGGTAAGTCGTACGTACGCACATATGATGACTTTTGCATTCATATGATAGATAGAATAATTAATATAGTTGTATCATATTTATAATAAAATCACATTATGTATAAGGAACTTGAGATATTATTTAGGTATTGAAAAAACAATGAAATAGGAAGTCGAAGAAGAAAAGAACTTTGAAAGAGGTAATAAATTATTATCACTTCTTCAGGTGCTTCCTTTTGATTAGATCAAAACAGATCCTTATGTTGGATTTCTGATAAAAGTAAGGACTCTAGGTTCATGTTAGGGTATTTTTAGAATATATTTGAGCAGGGGTGGTGGAACCAAATGGCTTTTGTGGTTTGATTTTGAGATAAGGGGATGTACCCTTTTATAAGAGAGGTGAGGGTCACTTTAGGAAAATCTTGAAATATTAATTTATTACACCATCCTATTCAGTTTATAATGGATCCGAAAAAGATTTATTTTGAGGCTAAGGTGGGTATAGGTAGAAAACATCTCAACAAATATGATTTATATAGGCTTATCTCACCATATTATCCTAATTTTTTTAGATTTAACTCTTAGTTAAATAGTTTAACTTTTACCATTTATTCTTGTATTATTATAATAGATGGTTAATAACTGACTAAAAAAGCCAATAGAAACCCAAGTGGTTAATTAATGACATATATATTATTATATGAGTCCTTTGGAAAATCCTTTGATTTTTAGGAATATTATAACATTTAATAATATAGTATTTGTTTTAAAAACACATTTATGTCAATTTTGACACTATTTACTATTTGGTTTTTGTGAAATTCAAAATAAACATGATTACTTGGAAAAAAATAAATTAAATAAATCTTAACATGTAATATTAACCTATAAAATTATTTTAATGCATCAACAGTCTCAATTTTCATTTATTTGGATATTTATAATATCAATTATTTTTATCATTCATTAATAAGGTAATTACTGCACCATCATTGTGTCATAAAAAAATTTAATTATATAATGTTTAAAAATTATAAAACAAATACCATTATGTAGGAAATATTTTTATATTTATAATTAATATTTATAGTCTAATTTATTTTATGTATAACCCTGTATTATAAATTCTTTAGTTATTGAACATTGAATTTAACACTTTTGACGCTTCTTTAAATAAAATAATTATAGATGTCCTAATAAAATCCAAGTGGATCAAAAGGGTCATATTTTATTCCAAAATTTAATTTTGGTCAAAATACACTAATCCAATAGAATTTTAAAATGTGTTAGGGTAATTTTAATATCATTTTTACTATTAATTTCCCTATTTACTTTTAACTATGGTAAATAAAATTAAATAGTAACTATTCACCAAAAATTATTTTCATCATATTGAACCACATTTTACTTACTAATTTCAACTGTGTTTTTTGGATTTTTGAAATTCAATTCACAGAAGTGGTAAAATTATGTTTTATGCAAATTTGAAAATGTTTCTAGAAGGTGGATAAAAGACGTTTAAAAATTCAATAAAATTTTATACATCTGATTTTATTATAAAATGACTCAAATGAATTAAATTGAACTTATATTGGTATTATGTATATATTCTGACTTAAAATAAATTTTAATAAAATAAATAATTATTTAAATAAAAACTAGGGTTTAAAAAAACCTAGTGTTTTTACTATTCATCATAAATTTAATGTTTTTAGAAAAATACCAAAAATTCACCCAAAGATAATTTGTTATTCCAAATTCAAAAATGATGTCTATTTTAAAAAATTCAAAACATAGAAGTTGTGATAATTAATTTAAAAAAAATATTCCAAATGTCAAAACCAGGAAGCGGGTTTTTGAAGAGTAAAAACTATCAAAAGATTGATATGTGTTTTTTCTAATTTAAATGTAAAATTACATCCAATAACCAAAATTGGATTAGAGGGTAAAAATATAATCTAATTATACTTCAAAATAATTCCAATTTATAAATTATTACTATATATTATTTTGATTAAAAAAGTTGTTTTCAATTAAAATTTAGTATTTTTCAATATTCATCAAAACATGAAAGTTATCATAAAAGCACCAAAAATTCATCAGAACTAAATTTTTATGTCCCTATTATAAAAAAAATTAAAATAGAATTTATAAAAGTGTAAAATATTAGATTAAAAAGGGTTCTCCATTAAAAGGTGGTAAAATTGCATTTTTTTAAAAATACTTCTTTTATCTAATAAATTGAATTTGATCTTATATTATGTATAAGAAACGCATAATATGGATGTTAAAATTATATGGAATATATGAAATTCAAAATGCAGTTAATACTATTTGTAACAGTTTTTGAATGGCTAGTTTCGTAAGTCGTGTTGTGATCGGACTCGGTCATTCCTGTAGCGCAAGTTATTGAATTACTTTAAAAAAATAAATTACTATGAAATATTGGGTGTTAAAATTTATGATTTATATGATGAAATGATTGGGATAATCAATGATGAATTTAAATGTTAAATACATGCATACATTTTCTAATTTTTTTAAAAAAATTCAACTAAATGCATTGCTCAAATGTTATATAATGTTTAAGTAAATTTATGATGCCTTGAGGACCATTTCCAAGGCCTATATATTGAGGTTGAATCTATGATAATGGTTTAACATATTCTATCAAATATCCCTAGTTTAATATCACTACTCATTTTTCCATTATGACTGAGAAATCGTAGAATATCATCAATACAAGGAAGATACAACGAAATTGTTGGGAGATTCATGTACACATGTATACTATGGATGTAGGGAGTATTTTTTCTACTTCTAATTGATCATCAACAAGATTGTGTGATTGAAAAATGGGGCTTATTTTTCATCTGTTAGTGATGTATATTCAATATTTATTTGATATATGGTTTTAGTTTTAATACAATGGAATATAATGGCATAAGATTCTATGTTGTTCACTGCTTGAATGATGGTTATTAAGTCTTAAGAAACCAATAAGTGGTATTAGATCCATTCTATATATGTTATGAGTCATTAGACCCTAACCAAAATGATGTTATATTTATATCATATTTGATATAATTTCATGTTCTAGAAGGGGTTATAATGGGTCATTGTTAGTAGTTCAAATATGTGATATAGTGTATGTATCAAACAGTAGATTACAATATAGAGTATATCTCTAATTTTGATATAGTAGAAAAATATGATTTTAAATTTTTATAAAGATCAATTGATTTAAATAATTTATAATTTTTTAAAATTTTTTAAAAAGGTATTTTGGGATATTTATTTAATTTATTAATTTTTTATAAATTAATTAGTTTTAAAAAGGTTTTATAATAAGTTAGTAAATATATTAGAAAATTTTAATAGTTAAAAATTTCTCATATTAATTATTGTTAATAAAATAACCTTGGTTTATATAACATGAAATATAATTTTTAAATAAAATATTTGAATAAAAATTATAAGAAAATTTATAAACAATATATTAATTAAAAAAATAAGCGAAAATGTAAAGGTTTTATAATAAATTACTATTTATTCATAATTGTGAATTTGGAATATTTAAATTACAGTCCTTACATGTAAAATTATTTAAACCAAATAAAGAGGAGTGTTAATTATTGATTTGAGGAAGGATCAATTAAAAATAAATATGTGATATTTTTTTAATGTAAAAATTTTACATAATAGCTATGACTTATTCATATGAAATATAAAATATTTCTATTTCAGTTAAATATTATATGTTTATAAATACCATATAATTGGTTAATATGAAGGAGTCCATATTTGAAAGAAATATAATGTCGTTATATTTATTTGATTATAGAATATCCATAATATAGGGAAAAATTATAAAGTATTTATAATATCTTTATTTTTGAGTTGTTCATAAATGTTAATCACATGTATAAAATTCTGAAATATTAATTTATTTAGTCTTATTATTGGTTTTTTATTAATGAATAAAAAATTATTATATTATTAATGAATTTGTTTCCTTTTTTTAAATGTATTTAAACTGCTTCTTTAAATTATCATACATGTATTTAAGGAGTTATATCATATGTATCATAATTGACTTAGTTTCCTTCTAAATTTTATTTGTCTCATATGTGGATTTTTAAATTTAATTTAAAGATTAATTATAATTTATAAAAAATTTATATTAAAATTATGATGAAATTAGGGCCTTTAATGAGTACTAAATCATTGGTAGTTGGACTTTGAGTTGTTCTTCTCATTGGTATGGGGGCTTCATATCTTTCTAGAAAAGTGGTGGTTCACTTTTTGTCATGTCTGGATTCTTATGGGGATCTTTGATTTCATATTATTCTAAGAATTTATATGAAAGGGTTCCAAGTATATTATACTTTTGAGTCATTCAAAAATATGTAAATATAGTAGAATTTTACTTTTAGTTAGTAGCATAAGAAATTTGTTGTGTAAAGAGTTACAAAACAATATGGTATAAACAAATTGGTGAACATAATAAGGATTCAAAAGATAAATACTTAGATGAATTTATAATTGTAAAATGAATAAATCATATAATATAGTAATATATTGAAAAACCCATTGAAAAATACTAAGTGTAAGATTATTTCCAAAGTGGTCTCATACCAACCCATCGATCATCCAACTAGTTATGTTATTCCAAAATGGGTTCCCATTGATTATCTTATGAAAACCAGAGTGGAAATAGATGAGTCTAAAATATAGGAAACCAAACCCTGATGTTCTATTTGGGTCACACTCATCTAGGAAACCAAATGTGTTAGTATTCTAGAGGAATAATGCAGAGTGAATTCATATTAGTGATTCATATATAGAGATATCTGCTCAACTCTCAATGATTTATACATATATGATTGACTAGATTATATATATAAATATATAGTTATGTTTTTAGAGGAATACCAAAGAGTAACCATTACTTAACGAAATATGGTTCCAGGAGAACTAATTAGTATTATGGATATTAAAAGAGTTCATTATTTATTATTAGAAGTTTTTTTTAAGTTTTATTATTAAATGATTGTAAAACATGACACTAATTTAAAAAAAATATCTTTTTTAGATAGAATGGAAACACTATAATCAAACAATAATTTATGATCAATCCTATAAAAGTAAAATCTTAATGAAATCAAATTCATACAATCTTATAAAAACTTACGAATAATTACTACGAAATAATGAAAATTATATGTGTTAGAAAAATCACATCTTAGGTAGTAAACTGGTGAGATATTTTAAAAAATGGATCTAAATGCTTATGATAATTATTTAAAGGACAAATTGAATATATCCACTCGCATGATTTGGTCTATGGAACCAATGCTTCATTAAAAACATGAGAATATAGAAACATTTATTATTATAGAGAAACTAAAAAATTCTATACCAGTAATTGGCTAAGTATAAGAGGTATAAGGTATCAAAGGTATCATTTATATGAATGATGTTTTAATGGACTTCAATCTCCACTCATATACTCAATATGATTTAGTAAATTAATATAATCAATATAGGATCTTATTTAATCCTTAACCAAACTTCATACTTCATTATACAATTACAATATGAATAGTTTTATAGTTTATTATAAACTAAAAGACGAACGAGTTCAATAAAAATTTACCCATTCTCTTAAATATATTTAGAATATAAGATAAGGAATTGTGAGGTCCATTAAGAAGCACCGTGATGATAGTATATCGGTGTAAAATTTTGATCTAAAAGAATAAAAGTTTTGTAAGAAATTCAAGAACAGAATCTCCAAATATCTTGTATAATTCATTGATACCTAAGGGAGGATTTATAAATAAGGGGAATCTCTTCCACTATGGAAATCAAGGTTATTATAGGCACAATTGATCAAAATACTTGAATGGTTGAAATGAACTCCATAAAGATTCCATGTTAGGTATTATGTTATAAAAGAATTTATTTTGAAAGGTATTTGATGATAGATATATATTAAAAAATATTTTAAAAATGTATATCAGTTCAAAATTGATGAAAATTTAAATAGAATAGCTTAAAGTATGCATTCAAGTAAGGGATAATAGTATTGATAAATAAAAGACTTTGATGTTTTTTATTACTTTAAATCTCCCCCTGGATCAAAATAATGTTTTTAAATTTGGATATTTATTTCACTTATATGATAATACATATTTTGAAATTATTTTTATTTCATAAATAACATGATATTATTGACTTAATACAAATTTTAAAGCTTGGTCAAATTCTATAACAATTTTGTAAAGTTTATAGTGATAAAAAAAATTATCTACTATCAGAGAGTTTGTAGAATATATATATTAAAATATGAAATATAAGATCTCAACCCCAACCGAAGAGTCATGTTTTTTAAAATAATAAGGATTATTTTATTAATATTACTCCAATCACATATAAAGTAAAATGTGACAGTTTTTTTAATAGTTTGTGTATTAAATATTTTAACTAAATGAAGTAAGTTTTATTTCTAAAATATAAATGAGTTTGTGTTTCATAGAATGATATTTTGTTGAGAATACAGTTTTTAAGTGCATTGTGGTAGTATATTTGAATATAGAAATGTCAAAATTTAAAAAATAAATGATCATACCAATCCTAAATCAAAGTTAATATCACTTATTGTCTTAAAAAAGATAATTTTATATTTTTTAAAACTGATAATGTAAATATTTTCATTTAGATACCTTAATGATCTCAAATATTTTTTTCAATGTAAATTCATATTATATGATGATGAATAACATATAGAGTGTTCTAAGCAGACAATAGAAATTCATATAATTATATTATCATATTTTGTGAAGTAAAAGAGTTTCAATACAAGTTTAAATGGTATAAAATTTGGAATATAATTCGTAGACTCAACATTATTCCATCTATATTTCTCCACAGATTTTATACATTAATGATGTTTTGGGTGTATTTTTTATCATATGGTCATAAATATGGAAATAATTACATGTAGATGTAATGATTTTAAATAAACCCAAAAATATAGAAAATATGAGGAATTATGGAAGTCCTTCATATGTGATATGAAACTATGGATTGATTATGGAATTTTTAGTATTATTAAATGCAGTTTAAGAATATAAATTATGTCATGATACACAAAATAGGTCTTTACACTATCATATTTCAAGTTGGGTTCCTATATTAATGAAATTAAAAGAAAATTAACTGCTCAATATTTATATTGAGTTATTCCAAACCAAATTTCAACAAAGAGTATTATTTGTTATGAAAAAATGTTAAGGATGGAATGGATAGTATTTTTTTATAGATATATGAAGTATATTTGAAACATGAAATAGGATTTGTGTGTTGGATGACCCATGAGCTATAAAACATGGATTGTCATTCACTATGCATTTGTTGTAATAAGACTGCATGTTCCATATTATGTTCACCGTACATGAGGTTAGAAAAGATATATAGAATGAAAATTTTTGTACTTTTATACCTTTCATACACCAACCTTGATCGTGATACAATATATGGGTGGTTGGGTATGATATTGACCATTCCATAAATTGAATTTAATCAGAATGGGATTATCCTTCTCTTGTAATGATTATGACATGTGGGATCTTGATGGAAATATACTAAAGAAGTGTAAATCCATAACAAGATATTGAAATATAATATGTGTTTATATTTTTGTTCATGGTAATATTTTGTGCTAATCCATCAAAGTGAATGACATGTGATGAGTTCATTAGCCTGGTCAGTATATACCTAGAGTATAAAGAATCTATGAGTGGGTAAGTAGGATTGAAATAATCTATTTCCCCTAATTACATGATATATTGGGCAAAAGTATAATGTGACTAAGCATAATTTTATATGATTTTTCTGGTAGACGCATACGTAGAGATACATTTGTTTGATATAGGTTATTAAATATCCTTTAATAGATTTAGTTGTACTGATTCTTGGATAGTGCCCTCTATTTTCTTATATTTATGAATTTGGGAAATAACAGTTGTTATCAAATCTATAAAGGATATAGGTGTTAGACCTTATTTTTGACTGAATGGGGATTAATTTTTTCAAAACTCATAGAGTTTCTCTAAAAAAATTAGAATTTATTCAAAATGATTTTTGGATTTTTATTCATAAGGTAATGTATAATTTGTTATATATGATTAATTTTAAGATATATTTCAATGTTTTTTTGGAAAATATTCAAAGGGGTTTTTGGATCGGGTTTCACAAGTTATTGTATATGATATAATATAATGTGAAATGACCTGAATCCTATTAGGATTTAGAAAAAAATTCATATTTGATGGATATATACCATAAAGCCTACTATATATATTATTATTATTTTCATATATTATATTATAGGATATTATGATGTCTTATAGTATGGAATCTATGTAACGCAAAAATATTTTATTCTTTGTTATGGAATATAGTTTGGTTCGATATTGTGATATCAACCCACTAACTTTAGGATATCATAGTTCATTATATGTCCATATTATAGTGTGATGGTATATTAATAATATGCTTTGATTGATAAGGAAAGACCAATTTTTAATTTATGATTTTAGTTTTCTTACATGTAATTTTTCATTGATTATTTAAATTTATATGGTGAAATGATTGGGAGAATCAATAGTGTATTTAATTTCAAAATGTGTGCATACTTGGACAACAGTTATAAATAATTTTTAACCAAATGATTCACTTAAACATTACATAATATTAAATTAAATACGTGAAGGATCAAGGAGCATCATTTATTCTAATATAAGGATGTTGAATCCAAGTTAATGGTTTTATATCGTCTGTTGGTTCTGCCTAGTTTAAGCCTTCTTCGGATTATTTTATTACAATTGAAAGGTACTAACATACAATGGATCTAATAAAGTTCCAACGCATGAGTTGGGTGATTATTTAAGATTATTATACCCTAGTATAAAGGAGTATGTTGTATACATCTATGTGATATTTATTAATATTATGTGATTTTATAAATTTTATAAATCATCATCAAATAGAAAGGTATTTTCTTCATTTAGTTTATGCTTTCTTTCAATTTCAATACCATAAATGACAATGGAATAGATTTCATCATATTTCACTATGTGGAAAATTTTTATTAAACCATAAGAAACCCATAACTCATAAAATTTAATCAAATCATAAAAAACATATTTCATTTCCCTTTGGTGAGAATCTTATATTCATTAGGTGAATTTTGAGTAGAAGAAGTGTAACGTTGACATGATTATATGAGTCGAAAATTGGGTTTATTTAAAAAAACCTTTAATTGCATCATTAGAAACATTTAGAGCATAAAATATGTCCTATAAAATTGTAACTCTAAAAATTATTTTATATATAAAAATAGTGAACTTAATCAATAACATGATGTAAAGTGATTCCAAAATTATATCAAGATCTACTGGACCATAAAATTTTAAAAAATATATATTTTTATCATTTATCAAAGTCTATAAAAGTATAATATTCAATAAATATATAATCATAACTCTAATAAATCACTTATAAATGATACTATGAAAATTTTACATAAACTCATCATGTTTATATCTAACGAAAACACATTATCAAGACTTAACATCCAATTTGGATATTTCTTCTTTTGGTATATGAAAAACATTATTTTCAACTAAATGCACTCAAGTAATAATTTTTGATATATTAACTATACGAAAATTTATCTGGAGTATTATGTTACAAGAAAATGATGTGTGATATATTAATAATTTAATTATTGTTAAACAAAATAACCCCTTAAAAGTGTACTAAAAATTGTTTTTTGAAATTAGACATCAAAATCTTCATATAAAATTAATATTCATTTTATCAACACATTATTAGTAATAGGTCACTTGGGAGGTGTCTTTTATGTTGAAAACATTAATTCTGGTAATATGTATCAAAACAAACACAATACTCATCCTTATTATCATTTTGAA